>LR990343.1:14322500-15572500 GCA_905147345.3 Mythimna impura | reverse complement strand
ATCTACTGGGTACCTTCTGGTAGGGTTAGGGATATGCCTAACATTATAATACGCTATAATAATTCATAATTCCGTCAACCTTCTTATACATAAATACAATTTTTATATATGCCCCGCAGACTAATAGAAAGTAAAACAGAAAACCAAGAATGTGTAGCAAGCAGTTTTTCCGAGAACCAGATTATTTTCATTAGGTTTTTTCCATCTATCCTCGTTATTTTAGATCCTACTATGCCGCAGATTATGGGTCAAGCAAAAACGGAAAATATTGGTTGCTCCCGCAGACATTAATAATAGGTTTATTAATTTTAGTTTAGACATTATTTTAACACAATATTTAAGTTTGTAACCCTAGATGAGTATTTAAAAGCGATGATTCATTTAAAAGGCAGATAATTTATTTAGGTTAGTGAAACAGAAGGCACGGAGTGGATGATTAGGGGCGGTGCGGGGGCACAGTCTACATAGCTACATACAGAAGATCAACTCTGTACCATGAGCGAAATCCGACGGGAAGATGGATATGCGTCGATATACGGCGAGTCCAAGTAAACTTGCGACTATCATTTGATTGTCACATTTGAGTTGGCCATATGTATTTTTTTGTTGTGCAATTGTCTATTTGCGCTCGTTATTTGATGATAGCCTTCTGTATTATCTACGTCGTGTTTGGTACGGGTGCGGGCACGGCGCGGGCGCGTTTAATTGGGTTTGTTTCGAGATCGGTTTCCTAGGAGCGATGTCCCTGTTTCCCGCCTCGCCCCACTAATATTAATACGATGAGAGTGGCCCGAGAAGAGCAATCATAAATCCCGTCCGTTGAGACTAAATTACAACGTCAGAATGTATAATTTTGTAACCGACGCAACTGTTTTACCATTATTATTTTTGGAACATTTTACGAATTATATTGATCACACATTTACCCAGACTCCTAGCGGATACCTACATTTATTTTATAAAATTTACAGATTTTCACGTCCGTACCCTACCTTATGAGCATGATAAAGGTTTCGATGGCTAACTCTCGTATGTAAAAAATGTTCATTTCAAGCCGTAATCAAATAATCTTTACAAATTAAGACTGCGGTTACAATGCGATCGTTCTTAAAAATAAGGAAATTCTTTTCTGTAACTAAACCTAAGTACATTTTCCATCTAGTATGTTACACATTTTGCTACACATTTTCCAAGTTTGACGAAGCGATGGTTAGGTAACGGGCGTTTGAAAGGTGGCAAAACAATAGCTGAGATTTACATATACGATGCAACAATGGCTACTGAAATGTCGATTTTGCTGCCTCAGACAAAGGCCGATTGAATATTCTTAGGCAGGCATTAGCATATACTTTGAAAACAAAACAATGACGGCACTATCCTTCGTCATAACAGACTGCATTGTCAAACGTTTTCTTGGAAAAGACAGATGACGAGCGATCCATAATGAGATGTTTCCATGATCACCACTCTAGGCATAGTGATTAGTGATTTTTGTAGGTATGTGATGGTAGCCTTGGCCCATATTCTTGACATTAACGCCCTTACTCTACGACACCCACGAACAAAAAGAATGTTAGTGTGACAGATCCTTTGTGGAATTAATTAATTTGCGCGAGAGACTCTTTGTCGTGAAAAACACAGTCACATTTTCTTTCAATAAAGGAAAGCAAGTAAATTACTTTATACCATTACGTAATCCGAGCCCGATTTAGCGGCAAGATGAATCGACCTGATCCCGTATTAGAGATAATTTAGCTTATGTCAACAGTCAGCCCAAAGCGAGGCTATTAATACTGAGGATACAAGTAGTTAGACCGATTACCAGACTAATGCTCATGAACCATTGACGTAATGATACATAATACTAAATAACGAAAAAGTATCGTAATTACACTGTTTTTACAGAGTAAGAAATAAGTGGAATGAAAGTACGTAAAAGGCAACTGCTAAAATGCTTAATTACAATGTCAAAGTCATGCAAAAGTGCGTTCAATGACAGATTCGAATTGTAATAAAATTAAAACATACATAAACATAATCATCCTTACAATATTCCTACTGCTGGAACCAGACCTCCTCTCTAAGAAAAGAGGAATAGGCTGTAATCAACCACGCGGGCCCACTGCGTGTTGGTGAATGTCACATGTCTTCGAATTTTTGGTTCTAGGACATGCTGGTTTCTTCCTTTACAGTAATGAGAGCAGTGATGGTGAATTAAATTACACAAACCAAAGAGCCTGCCTTGGTGACGTATGACCGTGACGTGGGACTCATAGGTAGGGGCCGGTGCCACTGGGCCACCACTGATCCAATAAAAATCAAATTAAAACTTATTTTGTAAATTATATATACCTAGCTGTACTAAATTAATTGTTTTTAAACTGTTAAGTAATATCTGATGTAAAAATCAATTCTCAAGGTTTTATTTGGATACAAATGGCATTCAAAACTAGCACTCCATTTCCTAACTAATCTGTGACAAAAGGTAAGTAGAGTAATTAAGGCATGTCAATGTCGCCCTAGAGTAATACAGCGTCGAAGCGACATTTTAATATACCTATTCAACGTAGATCCTTGTTTCTATGGGGCAAGCAACATGTGTCTAAGTGATTTGAGATTGCGTGGCTTAGTTTTAAACACGGGGCTCCTCGGTAAGCACGGCATTAACGACAGATAATCCTGCCTTTAGTTGGGTGACCTGTTACGTATATTTAAGTTCATGCTGCCCCGGTCGCTGGCGTAACTACTGCCTGAGTTTTGATCTCCGGTTAATGTTTAAACTTTGATATATGGAAAACGGAGTTTAGGAAGTTTCGTCGGTTAGTGAAAATTGGATATGAGTAATATGTTACGTAAATAGTGTCACTTTTATGAATGGATATGTAGACTTGGATAGTAAGGAAAAAAACCTAACGCAAAACAAAAAACCTCTGAAACTAAAAGGTTTAGTTTGACTTTTAAAAATTGTACCTATATATGTTACGGTTAAGTTAGTCTTATTAAGTTTCAATGCGTTTGATATATTATTCTAAAAAACGAAACGTTATAGCCCCGTTAGCCAAGTTATAACCGTTTCGTTTCGACTCTTTTTTTTATTATTATTGATAGACTCGCGTTTGACCACTATCTCTCCTGATGGTAAGCGATGATGTGGCCGACGATGGAGCACGCCTGCCTAGAAGTAACTTATTCACTCTTGACTTAAAGATTCTCTTTTCGTTGATCGCCTCGAGTCGGCTACGCCCCCTATTCCTTTGTTCTGACCATGTGACTGAGCGTAGAGAATAAAGGAATCGGAGGCGTCGACTACTCGAGGCGATCGACGAAAAGAGAATCGAAACGAAACGGTTGTAACTTGGCTAGGGGGGAGTTAAACCAAGAACAAAAAATGTTTTAAAATAGGTAGTCAAAAAAACCTACCAACCTAACGGGTTTTTTTGAGTAAATGTTAGTAATATTAAAGTAATTTCACCTGGTCAAAAGTATTTCTGACCAATTTTTGCAGTCAAAAATAGTTTTGATCAATATATTAATTGATTGTAGACACTGTGACATAGGTGGGAACACCCAAATACTCCGAAATATTTTATTCCGAATTTCGATGTTCCGATTTTCAAAAGTCCGAATTTCATAATACCTAAAAATTATAATGTCTATTATTAAAAATCACGAAATTTATTTTACCGAAAGTCGTAAATGCGATTTGTTAGTTTTCCGATTTTCATACGTTCGAAGAATCAAATGCTCGAAGGGTTCTCGGTCCGAAAGACGATATTCCGATTTTCAAAACTTCGAATAAACTAAAAGTCAACATGTGCTACAAAATCTAGTGGCAGAAACGAATCGCTGCAAAACCGGCTTCACGCAGTCTTGTTTGCCCTACCCCTAGAGTGTAATTTAAACCCGCGTAGGCGCGGAGGGGTAGGGCGGCCCGCGAACTGAGGAGCAAAACCATCTGCGACGATAAGCTCGCGTGGGGCCGCCCAAACCCCGCAGCTCCGGAGCCGTGACAGAAACAATGCTTGCTGCATTTTGCATGCCTGCTTGCATGCTGCATGCCTGCTTGCATGTTGCATGCTTGCTTGCATGTTGCATGCCTACTTGCATGTCGCATGCTTGCTTGCATGCTGCATGTCTGCTTGCACGCTGCATGCCTGCTTGCACGCTGCATGCCTACTTGCATGCAGCAATAAATCCCCTGCATGCTAGAAAACGCATCTGTCATTAGTTTTTATAATTCTACCCCCTCATACTACGACCTCAGACGAGCATTTATGTGTTTATTTGTCTTGCTATACAGTTTTATGAGGCGTTTGTATTTCGGAATTTTATTAATCGGTATTTTAATAATCGGAATTCGTATTTTTGATGTTTCGAATTATCATTAAGTCGGACTTTTCGTTATTCGATCTATTGAAACTCGGTATTTTGAGAATAGTAATTATAAAAGTTAGGAAAATTGAAATTTAGGAATTATAAAAATAGGAGTAATGATAAATCGGAGTTGTTATATTCGGAATTTTGAATCATTCGGAATTATGAAAATCGGTATTTTGAAATTCGTATTTGTGACTGTCGGAATAAAGTTTTTCGTATTTATGTAGTGTACCCGACATAGGTATATACCTACTGACATATTTCATTTGCATCTATTACTTTAACATTAAATCTGAGAAAAGGCATGCAAAGCAAGGCAGGCAAAGAATCGGCATTCTAAGAACAAATCGAATAAAACAACGGTCGTTTTATTTAGAAAAGAAAGTATCAGCGACTGCGTGAAGTATATATCCACCTACATCCAATTTATCACCGGAAAGCAAGTTATATTTGGTTCGGAAATTGCGGTGGTGTAGTGTCATGTGCGAGTCACGTGTCACACTTTGACGTCACTCCTCTTTCCCGTCATTGATCACTTAACACGCACTAGATACGATATTAATTTCACTCTTCCTTAAAAGATTAGATTCGTCTTATTTTATGCAGCTGTTAATTAATTTATCGTGAAAGGCGTCAGGATGTTTGCTTAGAGTGCTTTAGATTAATAATTATACCAAGCCCATTAATAATTCTGACACCAAATAATCTATAGACACGATTTTAGCCCGTTTTTTTGACATGAACACGTCTTTAAAATTGCTTCCATTCAAAAAACTAAAGATAACAAAATCGGGGGATACAGTTTGATGTTGCAGTTAAGTGTCTATCGTCTCCATCCTAAATATTACACTATTGGATAGCTAAAGAATCACAGAATTTGCTACCTACTCAAGTGAGGATTGGGATGCATCGCGAGCGGTGAAGGGGGAAGCGCCACCATATTGAATTCATTTTTTTGAGGTAGAAACTTATCTAATGACTTCTTCCACTCTAGGGTGAAGCAAAAGGGCGTGTCAGACTTTTACTGACTAAAAGTCATCAGTGTCTTCTGTGTTCTGGGGCCGCTCTATTAAAAAAATCCCGCTGCATCTAGCCCTTACTTCTACATTTTAAGTCATGTTAATTAATGGGTTCATGGTTTAAAGATGTATCCATGGTAATCGTCAATATATTATGCGTTAATACTACTAGCGATCTAACCGAGCTACGCACGGATGCTTGAAATCTTTGAAATTCTACATTTTTCTTGTCTGCATGTATTATACGCCTAAATCTTCCTCTTTTATCATTCTGTCTATTGATGAAAGCCTCATGAAAATGCAATCAGTAGTTTTTAAGTTTATCGCGAACAGGCAGATAGATGGTTTGTTCGCAAACTGCGCATATGAAGTCGTCAGTCTAGTCTGCGTAGTTTGATGGGGCCAGTTGCGGCCGACGCCTGCCAGGGCTGCGGATTGTTCGCAGGAGTTACCATAGCCCTCGCAATAATGGGCAACTAAAGGAAAACGATGGGTTTTATTCAGTAAAAACGGACACTCCCTCCCGCTCCCCGCAGAGCGGGAGAAGTTATTTGATGATTACAGTGAGATTATTAAATAAAAACAATTGTTAGTCCACTTCAGTCCTACTTTTCCGTGAAAAATTGGACATTTCGTTCTGAAAAATGATATCTAGAACAAATAATTTTCGACCACTGTCATGTTCGAAACCTAGCACATGTCAATGGTCCCGAGCGGTATCAACGCTTCGTGTGTTTCATAAAAATGGAAGCGGTAACGAAATATGCATGCGAACAATATTGAACTGTCAATCAAATATTTTGCATAGGTGCTGCATTGATCGCAGCGTCTGTTTATTGTTTTACAATTATATATTTCTGAAAATATACCGATTTTAGTGGAATTATATGAAGATAAACATTCGAACGAAAACATTTAGTAGGTATAGCTCAAGGAGAGGGAAGACACCATTCGTCACAGGTATTACTATAGTATCGTGGTATTTTTTGAGTTGGGTGACATCTCTTTGATACGCGCTGATGACAACTCAGGTTCGGTCCGAACGGTTATCGGACGCCGAGTTACTCACTCCTGATCCATAGGTTATTTTTTTTTAGATGGAAAATCATCCAATGACTTTACCCGTTCTAGGGCGGAGGTGGAAGGCGTGTCAGACTTTTACTGACTAAAATTACATGTACAAGACACCCAGACCCGGAACAACTATCTGTAGGCCTATAAAAATTATCAGTTCCGTGCGAGTATCAAACCCGCGACATGCAGCGCACCTGCCAGTTGCTTAACCACTACGCATAATATCTTTAAGCGACAACGAATATTAAGCCAAAAGTTGCCTTTTGCTTTATGCTCGATTTCCTTTATTGGTCAAAGTGACATACGCAACCGGTTGGTCGAGTATTGGTAAAAACTTCAAGTTGTTTTCGGAAACTGTCAAACAGACAACTTGTAGAAAACTGGAAATTAAGTTGCGCAATAAAACTTGTTGGTCGTGGATAGTGTACATTAAAAGGAAACCTGCGCTGCGGGCCACCGCGGCGGCGAAAAGATGATGCCGGTGGAGAAATAAAAAACTAAGTAAGAACTTTTTTCCTTGCATTTTTCAGTTTGAACTGCAGCTGAATTTAAAATATGCTTTCGCATTCCTGAGTGAAATTATTAGATACACCTGTACTTTATTTTCTTTCTTCTTTATTGCTCGGAGTTTCTTTGCGTGATCGCATAAGGAATGAAGATATCCGCAGGAGAACCAAGGTCGCCGACATAGCCCGGAGAATCGCCAAACTAAAGTGGCAGTGGTCAGGGCACATTGCTCGTAGAATGAATGGTCGATGGGGCCGAAAGGTTTTAGATTGGCGACCGCGCACCGGAAAACGCAGCGTTGGAAGGCCTCCCGCAATGTGGACCGACGATCTGCCCCCCTAGTCAAGTTACAACCGTTTTGTGTCGAATTCCGTTCTCCAATCGGTAACGCCTCGGTGTCAGCAATTGTAGAAAACGATAAGTTGGTAGCCATGTTGACGCGCCTGAGTCGGCCGCTCGTTCTACTTACTCTTATCAACTTGGCTAGGGGTGGTGGTGAGAGTCGCGGGAATGCGGCGGATGCGAGACGCACAGGATCGGTCGTTGTGGCGAAGCTTGGAGAGGCCTATGTCCAACAGTGGACGTCTTTCGGCTGAAATGATGATGATGGATACCTGTACTTTATGTGCCCACAGCAACATATTTTGATTTTTATTCAAACAACGGTATAGGCAATATTCATTATTTCGGTGTCAAAAACATGACCCAAACATTAACAACATGCGTTAAAAATTCTAGCCGCTTGTATATTATTTCTTTTGTTTACATAGATAGCACTAGTGTGTGCTTGTTTGTGCCTTTATTATAGGTAGGTAAGCTCGAAACATACCGAAATAATTATATACGTTTTTACCCACACATTGTACACATAATTACGTTTCAGGAAAACGTACTTATTTAATAACATGCCTGTTAAAACAGAACAAAGTGTGTGTAGGCGTTGATAACTATTATAATAAATACGGCTACTGATACTTGATATGCAAAGAATGTTCGAATAATAATTTATCCATGCTTTGAAAATAACAAAGGGTTTAAGAAGCTGAACAGGAGAAAGGGTTTCTGTGGGTTCTATTCATACTAAGTTGGACAAAACGATGCTTCAAATTACAAATTTCGTTACTCCTTGGGCCGTATAGCACAAGTCTTCCTAAGAAAGCTCTTACATAAATCAACCATTTTTTATTTTATTTCTTTTTTATGTAGGAAATCATGAAATAATTTCTTTCTAGGTGGAGCGTGGAGTTACTGCAGTTGCCGTTTGTGGGCCTCGATTACTCTTTCGAACTATCCGCAGCCCTGGCAGGAAATCATTTATTTGGAGTTCTTCTTAAATCTAACCTCTGAAACGAAGTGCAGATCAGTTACAGCAGCAATCGAACTGTTCTAGGTATCAGGGAAGTGGATCGGATTTGTACTTGGTGGTTTGGTGACGGCCATGTGGTGGCACATTTGCAAATAAGTATTTTGGTAAATGCAGCGTGTGATACGGACTGCGTATTGTGTTTCATGTGCGCTTTAAAAGAGATGGTCAGTAAAATGGAATGGGTCCAGGACGGCCGATACCATTGCTGCGGCAATATTTAAAGGGTTACCGTGGCCGTGGAAGTCATTTAAAGTCTGACAGGTACTCTAACTCCACCCAGAGTGATTAACCAACTCAAAAAAAAAAATATGGTGGCATAAGTGAAAGATTATAATTATGGCGAAATAATAACTAATAAAGAACTATGGAAGATGAAGACATGTCGCGCCAACACCATTTTTTAATCGCTCGCATTTGACTACAATCACTAGATGGTAAGCGATGATGTAGTCGACGACGGAGTACGCTCACTTAGAAGTAACCAACTCACTCTTAACTTAAAATACATCGGCATGAGGACAAGATAATAATAATAATCGTTTATTTAGAACTAAAACACAATACAGACAGAAAAAGCAATTTGGAACGATGATAGCTACAAAAGTTAAAACTGTGGCGCAGCTATCGGCGCCCAACTCCTAGTGAGAAGAAAGTAGTTGTTCCAGACTAATCCAATAACAAATTCTTAAAATGAAAAACATAATTGTGACAGTGAGGAAAAGTTATACAAAAGATAATTTTATAAATTACTAATAAGTGCCGTATATGTTTGCGAGTACCTAATGATGAGTGAGAGAGCGAATGTATGTGTGTTTTGCATGTTAATGTAGGTAGGTATGGTAAAGTCTGATGACTTTTACAAGTTTTTCAGTTGCACAATATGAGCGATTTCAACCATGTGTCTAGTTTTTTCTTGCATTCGTTCCTTGTTACTGAATAAATAGATAAAGATAAGGGCGACATATCTAGTTGTTTTTCTACTTTTCATTCATAGAAAGACGGTGGGTTGCGCTCACAGATAAACATGGTTATGCTAGAATAATATTTCACGGATCCTTTGAAAAAAAGTTATTTCATATTTCACAACGAACAACGCAGGTAATGTTTGCTAACTGTGTGATAAAAATAAAGTCTATTGTGAAATAGAGATCCCGAGTTTTAACAAGATAGTAAATTCATTGTGTTACATTTTGTGACTCACAAACAGGCAGAATACACCGGGACTCCTAGTTTTTGTTAGGCTTCATTTATTATTTTACTCTTAGTTATGTAGCCTAGTACTAGTTTAATACGTTTGTTTACTTCATTTTAGCTACTTTTTGTAGCTATTAAAGTTGCTGATGTTATAATTAAGCAACATTTTTGTGCCTGAGTGGGTAAATCTTTATGTAGCTGAGCGAGTGTTAAATATATCTGAACAATAACATGAAAAGGTTAAATTGTATTTTCTTTTTTGTAGGAGGTTATTTTTTTTGGAAGTTCTTTTCCAATTTGGAAAATTCTCTCACTAATAGAAAGCTACAATACTACCTACTAACTCTTTTTCGATATTTCTGTAAAGAAAAATCGAAAAAGAGTTCCTTTGGTGATCCACAGCATCGAAGCCACAAGCAAAATACAGCACATAAATAATACAGTCCCACTTTTAATATAACGTCCCTTATATTTGACAGCAGTAATTAAAATAAATACTAAATTTATAGACTTTCAGTAACAATAACAGGTTCAAATTAAAAGCTCCGTCCCCTTAAATTCTAGGAAATGAACGACAAAAGCCTGTCTGTACTTATAACGTCACAAGTTAATTGAAAATGATTGTGTTAATTCGATGTTATTGAATTGTCACATATTTAAGCGTATTCGACGAGAGCTTCGGGCTTTTCAATACGACAATATAAATTATTTTATTTCGTGTTTAAATTATCTACAGGATTGGCAGCAGTTAAAGTCAGTGAGGTTATAAAAAGTGGGTGTTTTGAACGTAAAATCAGATAGGCGAGTCTGTAAAAGAATGTTTCGTTGTGCCCGTTCTTAGAACTAGATTCTTTATTTAGTTTTGGTTTGGTACAATATTAATGTGGGTCGTACATGTGTTTTTTTTGAGGTGGAAAATCATCTAATGACTTTTTCCGCTTTAGAGCGGTGCAGGAGGTCTTGTCAGATTTTTACTGACAAAAATCGCACCTATGTTCCTTCTTTGCCATTTGCTTTCCAGGACCGTGGATTTCCCTTTCAGAAGTCAACTCATGGCCCCAGGTGTCCGTGTGTTGTTATTTTATTTCAGGATAAAAATAGAAGAATAATTAAATTTTGCATAGGTACATACTAATTAATCAAAATACTCATGTTACTACCACATGTCAACATTATTCACTTATTACTAATTCGTTGATCATGCTTTTGAGTTTGTGACGAAGTTCGACAATACTGGTAAAACCTGCATTTGGTTTAGACTTAGGACCTTTGGAAAATTGAACTTTTATAAGATCACTTTCAGAAGAAAACGTTCATCTATTACAGAGGTTTCTATCTAGAAACTAAACTGCAACACAGGAATATCGTGGCATAATGATAAGATTTACTATTTTCGGTTATAAGTAGTTTGTTGGGCACGCCATAATTATGGCGGCAAGTCCCCTCTATGAGGAGTGGCTGGAAAGACTTCACGGCGTCCTCACCTTCCGCATTACGCAGGTTCTCACCGAACATGGTTAGTTCGGGAAGTTCCTGCACCGGATTCGTGAGGAAGTAACGCCCGGGTGGCACCACTGTGTGGACCACCCGGAGGATACGGTGGAGCACACAGTAGAGGTGTGCCCCGCTTGTGCGGACTGAGCACCGCCGTGTCCTCGTGGGGGAGATCGGCAGCAACGAACTCTCGCGCCGAGCCTTGGTACAGGCCATGATCCGAAGCGAGGAGGTGTGGCAGGCGGTCGCCTTCTTCTGCGAAGCAGTAATGCTAGCAAAGGAGGAGGGCGCACGTGCACGCGCGAGGCAGCGGCCCTCACGCCCCTGCCACCGGGATCCCGATCCCGATTTCCGGCCACCGTAGACTTCGTAGCGGGCTTGCGGACGGCGTGCAATGGGTAGTTCGTCGTCCGACCGTCCGATAACCGTCCGGACCGAGCCCAAGTAGTCGACGGCGCGTACTGTTCCATGCGCGTCTCAAGGAGATGTCAATAAACTGAAGGTTCCCAGCAGGGTCGAAGCCTACTGGGGCCAAGGGTCTGCTTCTGAAAGGAAGACTCGGCCCTGGTATGAAAGGCGAAGGAACAGGAGTGGTTTTAAGTCAATAAAAGTCTGACACACCCTCGCGCTCCGCCCGCGGGGGATGTCATTGGATGGTTTTCCCACCTAAAAAAAAATATACTACCTACTATACTACCTACTTAAGGCGTTAAAGACCTCTTAAGTGACTTCGTTACAAACAAGTATGACGTCATTAAGTCGCTTTCAGCCCATTCTCTGCTTTTATGCCTTTTGCCAACCCCATGGGGTGTCTACTTGAGACTAGTGCCTAGGCTGGTGCGTTGCCAGTAATTGAAGCGTGTCTGGGTGCTCTTACTCACCTAGTACAGTAGGTACCTACATATAGTTGTTATGTCAGTACCGGTAGTAAAACCTTGGGGAATAGTATGACAAAGTTGTCTCAGAACAAAAATATATCTACAAACTACAGGCATGAAAGTTTTTAAGATAGATGTGGGATTTCTTTGTAATATTTTTCTTTAAATGTTCTTTATTTGATTTTGTTTTTCAGTCTGTGTCTACATGTGCTCCAATTGAATTAACATTGAATCCTTGAACGACAACTACATGTCAGAACCCTCATGAATGACATCCGAAGGGTCACACATAACCAAAAGGGTTCATGCAAAGCACCCTATCATTCGCCCTAACATCTAGGTAAGTAATTAGCATAGCATAGCATATAATATAGTAAGGAGATGAGACAGGAACAAAATCCTTTGCGTTTGCAGAAATAACAAATTATTTTATTTAGTTAGGTCTTCAAAGCATTCGCTCGGCGAGTCTCGTAGAGTCGTAGCAATGCAAGGAATTCGGAACGAACTTTATGAAAAAGAAAGGAAGGTAAAGACAAGAAAAGATTTATTTTGTAATATGTAACTCGACTAGAAGAAACTGCAAAAAGAAGGAATTCTAGAAAATGGGACCTAGCTGCAAAATCCCTCTGCCAGATGTGACTCGTAAATTATTCGAAGTGCGAGCATAGTTGTGCTGTCGGGAAGAGTTCATTGCCACAATACAATATAATCTTTAAGATCAACACAATGTAATCTATGGACTTTGATCTTTAGAGCGGGTAAGGCCAATTTTTACTGGACACAAAAATGGCCGTAATTTAAAAGGTTTAGTAAGGATTTTTTTCGGATATTCTTAAACAGTACGAACACAATAAATTATATAGGCTATGTTTTTCTTACTTAGAGATTTCTTTTGTCCTATCTAAGGTATGTTTTGCGTAGACACAAATCTCACATACCTAGACGCATTAACTCAAGAAGTAAAGACAAATAAATATATCATAGGTATAGTAAAACACTAAGAAGTTATCAGGTTAAGATATACTGTTTTTAGATGGAGCATTACAACTAAACTTTAAAAAGTTATTGTTAACCCGCAATTTATAGTTTTATTTTAGAGTTTTTCAGTAGGTACGCTCAAACTTTGACAGTGTATAGCAGTTATCTTGATTATGCCTCAGCTGTCTTTGGCGAGTATACTTCTATTGAAAAACACTGTTTAACTATCAATGTTCTGTTCGCTTGAAGCTCTATGCACTGCATTCAATTTCCTCGCAAGGTCCTCCGTGACTTAGTGGCCCAGGTACTTAACTATCAGTGTTCTGTTCGCCAGAAACTCTGTGCGCTGCATTCGATTTCCTCGCAAGGTCCTCCGTGACTCAGTGGCCCAGGTACTTAACTATCAGTGTTCTGTTCGCCTGAAGCTCTGTGCGCTGCATTCGATTTCCTCGCAAGGTCCTCCGTGACCCAGTGGCCCAGGTACTTAACTATCAGTGTTCTGTTCACCTGAAGCTATGTGCGCTTCATTCGATTTCCTCGCAAGGTCCTCCGTGAACCAGTGGCCCAGGTACTTAACTATCAGTGTTCTGTTCGCCTGAAGCTCTGTGCGCTGCATTCGATTTCCTCGCAAGGTCCTCCGTGACCTAGTGGCCCAGGTACTTAACCTGCGTCACTCTGTTAAGTGGTACATAATTAAGTGTAAAAGTTGGGACAGTGTTGACTTTTACATTTCGTGGTTGAAATACTAGCAACACACTTTTCTTCGCATTGTAACTGATCGCATGAGTCACAGCGTACTCCTCACATGTCTCGAGTTTCCGTAGACCGCTAATTGAAGGACTCAGCAGAACCATACCATCAGCATAACTTAAATTGTTAATGCAGGTGCCATTAATAGTACAGCTGACTGAAGTACTACTGAGACCCTCAATATGCTCATTGATGTACAGGTTAAAGAGCCGAGGGCCACTCTGTCTCACACCACACTCCAACCTGTACTCATCAGACAAAACTTTAGCCCACATTACAACATTAACTTGATTGCTATACTAGTAATCAAAAACATTCATGATCTCCTCGGGGAGTGAGGTGGACTTCAGCTTCTCCCAAAGATCATAAGACACTAAATCGAAAGTCTTTGATAAACCAAGGAAGCATCCTTATGGATGCTTCCATTCAGACTCCAGTTTATACGGAGCTTTCCTGTCCGTGTAGTATATCACATGCCCGAAATTATATATCACACATATTTCCATCGAATGTATATTAGAATAAGAAAAAAACACGTAAACGATTTGTTTTATTTAATTTCAAAGTTTGACCGCTTTTATTGAAAAACCCTTTATAATCACACAACTGAGCTCTTTTTGATTACAGCAGAACTTATATTCTTTCATTAATTAGTTAACATTTGAGAAACCCACCATCTGTAATAGGTTTCTTGTAATTTATCCATACTAATAATATAAATGCAAAACCAACTCCGATAACTTATTTTCACGCCGTTGAACCAAATTTGAAAAATTTCGATATAAATAAAGATAGATTAGATCTTACTTTTTACCCAGGGAGTACCCTGGGGATAATTTCCGACTTTGACGCTGTTGAATCCTTAGCAGTGTCAAATTTCATATATTGGCGATGTTTGTAGGTACAAATACTTATAAACATAGATACACCGAAACCTGTAATTATATAATTTTAAAGTTCTACCCCAATTTATCTAATATATAAGTTTATTAAAGGAAGCAGTGGTGGCCGAGTGGTAACGGCACCGACTTACGAATTGCTGTGTCGCGGGTTCAAACCCAGCCAGGCGCATTACTTTGTGTAATTTATTTTATCACCACTGCTCTCAAAATGGTGAAGGAAAACATCTTGAGGAAACCAGCATGTCCTAGAACCAAATATTCGAAGACATGTGACATTCACCAACTCGAACTGGGCCCGCGTGGTGGATTATGGCCCATTCCCTCTCCTAGAGAGGAGGCCTGAGTCCCAGCAGTGGGAACATTAAAAGGCTGATTATGCTATGCTATATTAAAGGAAGAAAAGACAAATAAAGTCTCCATATAGTAAAAGCCAAATAACAGATCGAATTAGTACATGAGCATGCGTATGATGATGAAATCAGACTTCCCACAAATTTATAATCTAGTTCTGAAATCGTATTACTGCCTTGGCCCATATTTATTCTCTAAATACTCGTATGTATGATGAAACATGTCAAAATATTTCTTTAAAAGTTTGTAAGCTCGACATAAGTATGATGGCGCGTTAAAACACATCCTCGGAAGTTTCACAGTTCAAATATTTGTTGCTATGACGCGATGACGCAACGTCTCGAGAAACGAATATCTATAATAATCAGATCGATTCACCGTTCGGATAAATAACTCGATTTCAAGTTGTACAAAGGGCTTCATGGAGCTCCCTAACATGAAAAAACGCGAAAAAATATTAAAATTGGAAACACGATTTCTGAATTCTGATTCATAATTAATGGATATTCTCGTCTATGTAGCAGAAGATTGCGCACCCACTAGTTATAACAAAGATTAATGTTGTAAAGAAATCGTGTCATCCTAAAGTTTTAGACTGTTTTTTTACTGTTTAAACTTGTGAGTAAATTCTAATTTCTTTTTCAATTATTTATTCCCTGTGTCAATCTTTCTGATTTGATAGATGGACAGGGAAAACTTATCGTATTTTCCGTGCAATGTTTTCTTTACAATGTTTGTTAACGGTGAGCCATGTCGCTGTCATCGTATGATGTATGTTATGTGCAAGGCGGTTCTATCAGATATTTTCTATTTCTGTCACGACGCTGGTGGCCACGTCGTAAATCCTGCAATATTTTTGTTAAGGTATATAATCCATATATTTTTTCGTTAGTAGAATGTGACCACAGCCTGATAAATGTGCCTGCTAAACTGAGATAATGTACATCGTGTCCTTCGTATTATCTCGCTACGTTTTCTCAAAGTGAATCTCTTGACTATACAAATGTCAACATTAAGTATTACAAATTGTTTATGAATGTAAAACTGAGCGTTTAGGCCGGAGTATGAATGGATCATTTATTATAAGCTGGTTTATGATCTGCGGCTTTGGCGTTATTTATCGATTGTGGCTTAATTGAGAAGTTATTGTTGGTTTATGTTGAGCGTGGATTCTGGCTGTGGCTAGTCTAGAGATGTATTTAATAAGTACACGCCTCGCTCGCGCGCAGATTGCAGTCGCAGCTCTGAACTGCAGCAAATAAATGTGGGGCCGTTTCAATTAACGTTTCCTGTTGTTATTGCTTATTACGTCACTCGCTCATGAAAGGAATAGACGGTGCCGTTTAAATTACCTTTATATTGTATTTATTTTATTCCAACTTAGATACAAAGTGTTCCCTTCTAAATTAATTAGATATTCGTTTTGAGATCAACCTACCTAATTAAATATTAATTTCTCATTTTGCTCAAATTTTTGGGCTCCATTAGTTTGTCTAAATATTTTATTAAACCTTTTCTTAGTAAAAGTAGGCCGGAAGGTGTCTGACCTTTCCCGCGTCCATCACGAGGCCTCCCTCTTCTTGTAGAACACGTTAGCGCTTTACATTATCCTTTCTTTGTTTCAATTTAAGTTGGACATTTATGATCGTCTTATTGCGGAATTACAGGACGGAGGAATCTAGTGGAATCGGTGGGACGTGCTCTACTCATGAGCTCTGGGGGATTTCTATAAATCCTACCTCAGCTCCCTCGTTCAATCTGTAATGATAAAACTTTAATGTGCAGTTATTTTAGCGAAATGGAAGCAGCTAGTCATCTCCAGACGTCTCTATGTATTTCTACAACGTTACTTATCTTTGTTATTTCAAACTAACAAAGATTTCTCGAGTAATTTGCATCAAACGTTAGCAGTTACTATGATATTATTTAATAATATATTTTACTCCTACAATAGGCATTGCTCTACAAATAAACTGGGTATAACAAAATAGTTTCAATGTCTTGTATGGACACGGCGATAGAAGTTGCAGTTTCCTATTGATACGTATTTTAGAGAAGACAGGAGATTTGGTGCCGAGGGGCTTTTCTTGGGGTTTTGCCGGATACAGGGGCGTAAGTAACTCCACGACTGAAATGTGTTTCTCTACAAAAATATCTAAGATTTGTGTGGATCTACTCCTCGTAATGTAATATTCATCAATGACGCACGCAAAGCTGTTCTTGAGATTTACATTCGTGAATTAAAATGTGTCAATATTTGTTGTTCTAGTTTGCGAGAACTTGGCCGATGTTCTTTGTGTATTTTATTTTACTCAAGTAAGTCTGTGCTGTATTTTTTCGTTTCGTATTCGTAGCTTTTCAGAAAAATACGTGTTCTCTTTTCATGTTCTGCAACACAACAAAAGGAAATGAAACAAGTTGAAACCTTACATTACACATTTAATTAAGCAGCCCATATCGAAGCAATGGCGCCAGTCCAATTAGATTTTGAAAAATAACTCCCACGATCGTATCCCACATGTGAGATTTTTCAACAAGTTTCTCAATTTGGGCGAAGGCTTAGCAGTTATACGACACCCGAGGGACTGTCGATCGTTTTGCCTACAAAGTATTATTTTATATGAATTTGCCTTCGCCGATAGGTATATTACATTAAGTCGAGCTATCTTCTCTCTGCACGTCGTATTGGACGTTGGCGAAAAGGCTCGTATTCTTATTTCAACGATCGGACTGGACGTTGAACGGTGGTGCTGTAACAATTGTTACAAATTGGATGGAGAACATTTTTGATATAAATTTTCATGAGTTTTTGTATTTTATTCGTGGAAACATCGATTTCAGATATTACGATACCTACGTAGTCTTGATGTAACACTGTAATGTGGTGGAATGGAGGGAGGGTTCGTAAAGACTCGTCTTTCGTGGTGCTTTGCCAATCGCGATCAAGAACATTGGGAACGGAACAAGATGTCTATCTAAATGCAGATATCTGGCGTGTTGTGTACACTTAACCAGACACGCGACGACTTTACATACAAACGATACTAATTAGCAAATTACATGAAGTTTTAATTAATTTTATTTAAAAGAGCATCGAATTCCATGCTCTTTTAAGTAAAATAATAAAGAGAATATCGTAATTAATAAGTTTAGCGTCTACCTTAATAATATGTATGAGCTAACTTGAGGGCAAAGATCCCTTCTCATGCACAGAATAAAATATAGTAGCTAAAATAAAAACAAATATAATTAAAAACATTTTCTGTACAAACAAACCTAACCTAACACAAATCAAGTTTGGAGGGTCCGCAAGTCGCGTTATTTACATTGCAACGCAATGTTGTCAGTAAAAGAGAATTAGAAAAGGTTATATTCGGTTGTTAGTGTATGTAAATACAGGTAAAACTAAACATTAATCTTAATTAATACCAGCTGCACGACTAATTAAATGAATGCAGACGAGGCAAAAGAGATGTGAGTACAAGGATTGCTTGATTCTCTTCGTTTGTAGAATTTGCATATTCGAACTGGTTAGGTAGTCACTGTATTACGAAATTAGTCTTAAATAAATATTACCTTTTATCATGCCTTATTTTTAAAAGCCTTCATAAAAAGGAGGAGGTTCAATTCGACGGTTTTTTTTAAATATTGTTCAGCAATATCTTCGTTAAATGTTAACCGATTTTGATGATTCTTATTTTGTTATGAAGAGCTCTCTTTTCATGTCGTTTCGTTTATTTTATTTCTTTATATTTTTATTATTGATTTAGTGTAAATCTGATGAAGAACTTCGGAGAAAGACCTCTAGAACTCTTTAATACATGGCAGCAAATCTTCCGAGATTACTGCAATTGCTCATCTGATTATTATTAACACCATTTCATAACATAACATCACCCCCTACGTTCTGAAGGAGTAAGCATTTGCGCCAAGTTCACCCTGGTATTAGTTATAAAATCAAAGAAATTAAACCAGAAATGACACCAGATTTAGAAATTTTGTATCTTTTAATTTCATTTTAAAAACGGCAACTATTTTTTCAGGTTTTTTATTTGGTAGATTTACTTTCAATACATTTTTCGAAATTATACTTGCAAGGTAGATCCTACTAGGTAGATTTGTTGTATAAGTACATTTAAGCATGTTTTTCTAAACTAACTGGCATGAACAAAATTTTATAAAATATGTGGTTCTTTAACTATCCCAATTGATTGCAAAAATGTTGATTAGAAAAGATAAACATGGAATATTTCGCACAGTTCCTTCTATTATCTCCATGTCAGTAAAGCGCTTGATACCTAAAGCTCCCAAACTCGGTTTTCTCTCAGTACTTACCCGGGATTGGAACTATGCCCAATAAGGGTAGGCTCCTAGGACCGCCATAAACGTGCAGCATAATAGCACAGCCAAACAACAGCTTTAGGGATCTCCTCCAAGGATTACAGACGTGATCACTTTCCGGAATACTGTACACAGTAATATTTAAGCTATTTTAGAAACATGCATAGGAATTTTGAAAGCTTTGCAGTCTTGTGAGGACCTTGTCTACATATTTTAGCGAGCAACACTTGTACACAAAGAGAACCGAGTTTACGTCTCTTT
The DNA here is from genome assembly GCA_905147345.3 of Mythimna impura. Lineage (NCBI taxonomy): Eukaryota > Metazoa > Arthropoda > Insecta > Lepidoptera > Noctuidae > Mythimna > Mythimna impura. The sequence goes on along the minus strand of LR990343.1, from coordinate 15,553,008 downwards.
AAGAACCAAAAATCTTATTTAGTTTTCCCTCAGTGTTGACAGACGTAGGTAGGTAAATCTGTAGCCAATCATCTCCATTCAAGGAAGGATATGGAGGGGCTTAGCACAAATGTAAATATAGAATCAATTTTAGGAATAGAGGGAAAAAATCTTAATGGTTAGCGTGAAGCTGTCAAAGAAAACGCGAATTCGCAGTAAACGTCTATCACGTTTTTATTGGTAAAAGCTCCTGTGCTAGTCTGAAATTTAACCCGTGTTAATTAGCAAAGAATTTTTTTTTATTTGGGAAATCTACAAATGACGATTTGCTTTCCTTCTATTTTTTATAAGTTCGAAGGATCAAATGCTCTATGGGTTTTCGGTCCGAAAAGCGACATTCCGATTTTCAATACTACTGCTAAAATTAGATAATATTCATTTACACATATCTATATATAGGGTGACTGGTAATTAGTGTATGATACTTAAACACGTGATTGTGCTCATGATAACCAACAACTTTTACTATGGGAACAAACCTGAAATCGCGAAAAGAAATCAGCTGTTCAGTACATTTATGTTTGCCTAATGTACTGAACAGCTGGTATTTTTTTCGCGATTTCGGCTTTGCTCCCATAATAAAAATTGTTTTTTATCATGAGCACAATCACGTGTTTAAGTATCGTACACTAATTGCCAGTCACCCTATATGTACATCAATATACGTTTAATGTAATGTAGAGATGTGTACCCATTAATTTTATTTTGATATTTTCTTCTTTTCCATAGATATTATATATATCTACCTGCATCAGATAGGTACCATATATTGTAATTGAATCATAAAACGTGAACGCGAGCGAGCGAAGCGAGCGTGCCGAGCCTTAGATCCTCTCTTTTGTTGGTTATCAATCAAAATAAAATTGAATAAATGGGAATTAGTATTTTTGATGTTTCGAATTATTATTAAGTCGGATGTTTTGTTAGTCGATCTATTAAAACTTTGCATTTTTGAAAATAGTAGATAATTGTAAACGTTTAAATTTTGTAAATTTTGTAATTATAAAAATAGGTTGGAATTTTGAAGCGTTCGGAATTATGAAAAAATATATTTTGAAATTCGCATTTGTGACTGGCGTAATAAAGTTTTTCGCTTTCATGTAGTGCACCTTGTACAATAGTATTTTCTTCAGCGTCTACTATTGTACTACTGAAGTCACCGATTGGTGACTCCAGTATTGTAGACTGGACTTAAAGATTTTTAAGCCCAGTGTGGTGATTAAGCCAATGAGCATCGTAGCCACCAGAGACGCGGCCAGCATGTTCATCAACGGACATTTTACGACCTTCTAATTATGATGAACGTACATTTATAATTAAATTCGGCCGGCACTGGTCGCGTTACATTTTAATAATATCATAAAATGCTAATTTACTTCATTCAGCGGAGATTGCTCCGCAGTTAAATATAGCCATTGGGTGTAGCGAGGACCACCGGATATTGCTCAGAGCATAGAAATGAACGTCATATGACTGTTTTAGTACCCTTTTCATATACGTATACATCCTGGCTTATGAATCCTCTCACTAATTTACACAATGACAACAGTCAGTCCTATGTTAATAAACTGAAGCTCATGTTTTTATAATCCTTTTATATCTTTTTATTTATAATATTTAAAAGCAAATTTATTTCAGTTGTAAATATGTTCATCCGATACGGCCATGAAATTTTAATTAGGTCCTCGTTTTAAAAGTCGACCAAAAATATATTTCATTGATGATATAAAACGTCCAACGTAATGTCTAAACATAAAAATATCAAAAGTTATTTTCTCGATATTGACATTTAATTTATATTTTGGAAGATTGGATAGAAGTGACAGTGCCGCTGTCGTCATATTAACGTTGTGGACAGCTGGGAGCCGCCGGATGCTCTCGAAATAAACTAGCCGCCCCCCCGGCCCCGCCCGCTCCTCACAGGTGCCACTCCGAACATGCATCATACTTCACAAGTAATTAAGCCGTGAAAGATCGCTGCAAACATGCTGCATAAGCGACACTGCTCCTACAAACATGCACCTAATAATAGACTTCGTAATTAATCAAAGTTATAGTGTCTTACACATTTTATGCTCTTTATTTGATTTTTAACCGACTTCAAAAAAGGAGGAGGTTATCAATTCGGTATACAGAAAGCTTACAGAATCACAGACGAAAACGATTAAATATAATAATAATAAATATTTGTTTATTTACATAAAAACAAAATAGGTAACAAACTATTTAAGGTTGTGGCTCCTAAGCTAACCACCTGTGTTAGTTATAAGAACCAAATAAGCCATAACATAGACATAAATAGCAACTATCAAGCAGTAATTTATCATTATCTCCAAAATTCTCCTTATTTAGGATTTTTCTAATGTTACGGCCGTGATTGAAGTAACTACCTCGTTACATTACTAGTACAAAGTTGTATAAAAACTTTTATTATAAAAAAGCTCTAGATTGCAGTCATGAAATATTGTTCGTTTAGCGGTCACGATTTCTTAGATTAAATCACTTTTTCTGTGATATAATAAGGCTTTTAGCGAGCTATACCATGTAACGGCGATAAAGTATGAAATGGAAAGCGAGACGCTCGCAATGCGTTGCTTTATGAATTCACTTTGTAGGAGTCGGTTGTGCCTTACAAGCCGCTATAAAACTGGCTCGTATATCTGAAAGGTTTTGACGTAATATAATTTGATGGAAAAGATTCAGTGAATATTAGAATGTAGTTGTGTGAGCCGCAGACGTAATCCTCGCGGTTGTGTTTCCGACACACGTCGGGATTGCATGATTAAGGAGGAACTGTGCTCCTTTGCCCGCTTTATACCAAAATGTTTTCACAGTTGGCGGATGTCATGCTGAAATGAAACTTTTGCGAGTAACTGTATTTATCCAAAGTTGAAGACAGCTGGATTACAAATGGCTGGCAACAGTATAATACATAATCTCGTTGATTTACGAAAAAAGTTTACACCGCATTGTGGGTTCTTTCATACATCCACATAAAGGTACTTAAAAAAGCGACCATAACGCATTGTAACAATGAAGAAAATGTGTCAGTTAAAATGGATTATTTATTAGTATCTAGGTCTTGAGTTCGGGATATATATTTGAAGAAAACCAACTCTTCGCGTTGCAAAAAATGACATTTCAATCAAAAGTCACTTCACTACTGAAAAAAAAAACGACAATTCTTTTTTCCAATCGATTTTCAAACCTATTCTAAAAATGCAAAATCCTTAAAAGTATATTTATCTAGCCAGTCCGCTAGCTAATAAGAAAATTAACTCATGCGATCTCCTTTCGATATCATATAACCATGTGTAATCTTTGACATTTTTAGGATCCTGGGGTCCCGGACGTTGTACGCTTACGACGAAAATGTTTATAAATACACTAGCAAATTCGGCAAACGTTGTTCTACTATATAAATTAACAAAGAAAAATATTGGGGTGGGTAGGAGGGTAAAAAAATGTGGTAGGTGCTGCAATAGGTCATAGGCTACCCTATGACCTATTGCCAGACCTACCAAATATATACAAAAAAATAATCATAAAAATCGGTCAAGCCGTTTCGGTGATTGACGGTGATGATTTATAAATATTTTTATTTATGGAAAATGAGTGGCAAAGTTCACTTGACATTTTGAGATCATTAATCTCGTGTAAGAAAAAAATAACTAGTCCTCCATAATTACAGGGTCGTGATTGCTTTAATCGTTAATAAACACGTTTTTGCTTTTTTTAAATACTTGTTTAGTAATATGTTGATTGGTCTACACTTTCCTCTCATACCAATTAATATTGAAATATGGACAGTGATGGACACATTGTAAAAGTAAATCATTTTTCAACACATTTATTCGAAAACTAGCTCCAACCTCACCACCTTTTAGGCACGCAATGAAGTATGTTTCGCACTAGTGCGGAAAAATGCTCCGGTTAACTCCCAAGCCAATTCAACTTATCATATTTTATTATAACATCAGGGAGATCGCCAGGCAGTCCCCACATTGGTCGGTCGCTGGGCAGCCCTACAAAAATCGGCCTTTTCGTTTCGATAAGAATTCGCGAACTATTTCTCACAATAATTTGTACAAAATAATATTATCAATGTATACGTTTTTTATTCTAGTAAGTGTGTTGTAAAACATCGATTGATTCACGTGGGCATTTCTCATTCTCTCAGCTTCATAATGACCTCGCCTTCAGCTCGGGCGTATTTTATACCTAGTCTGCAATGACAACATTTGCCCACTTGTACTAAAATGTACTATTTTTTAAATAGTAAAAGTGGCTTTTATTCTCTTTTGACCATAGGAAACTACCAATCAGAATCGTGCACTAGCTTCTAATGTTTTATAAGTGCTCATGTAGGCCTATGTAAAATAACATATTTAGAATTGTATAAGCACTATAAAATTGAGTGGAGCATTTAGTATTTACCTATTCACCCACACACATTGGCTTTTTAAAGTGATCCCAAAGGCAAATAAGGTATTATCGTAAATCTCTAATAAGACAGGTCTCAGGCATTATTATTTTACAGTTGATGAAGATAAAAAATATCCACCGATGAAGAATTCCATTCAATTTTACTGTGCTAATATTTTTTATAAAATCGTTCGCTTTTTAAAACAGGTTGTTGATAGAAATGTCGACTGAAAATATTTATTGACATTTCATTCCTTATTGACAGTTGACCTATAAAATATCTCTTTAATATAATCGAAATATAAATTGAAATATTTTTAAACTCAAGTGTGCAATGCCGTCGAGCTTATAAAATGTACCTGCGCTTTATGGAATTGGCCGCTTGGGGAAATTGTGTGGCGGAGTCGTGTATGAAAATATTTACGCTTTGAACTACGATTCAAGAGTCTAATATTGAAAAATACCTTTGCCTACTACGGCGAACAGTTTGCTTTTATTGGAATTAGTTTAAACTGAGATGTTAGGACTAAATATAACGTGTTGATTTTTCGCCCGTTATATTTTAATCATTTCATGTCTTTTTAGGAGTGGAATTCTCAGCCAGAGTCTGTGTTTCCTGATAGCTACAACCTACTTTTAAGCAATCGTGCTCCATCGTCGGCCACATCATCGCTTACCATCAGGTGAGATAGTGGTCAAACGAGAGCCTATCAATAATAATAAAAAAATGCGTTAAAATTGAACTGTACATAACTTTTTAAATACCTCATCATCATTTCGGCAGAAAGACGTCCATGCTTGGACAGATGCCTCCTCCACGTGTCACCACAACGACCGGTCCTGTGCGTCTCGCATCCATCGGCATTCATAAATACCTAACATACTTTTACGAGTATCTATGTGTAATGTTTATTTCATGAACTACGAAATTACGTAGTTTTTTTTTTTGAGGTGGGAATTAATGAAATAAATTATTCCACTCTGGGTGGAACGAGAAGGAGTATCAGTGACTAAAACCCACTTGCGTTCCTTCAGTTGCCCTTTGCATTCCAGGGTAACACTTCTGAACAATCTTACCATAGTTATGAGATTTTTTTTGGGGTGGGAAATAATCAAACACCTCACGCTCTAAAAGAAGCAAAAGCGAGTGTAAGATTATTTTGACTAAAACCCTCCTGTGTTCCTTTAGACAAATTAAATTCCGACAAACCCTGTATTATGTAGATAGGAAAAGGTTCCCTAACAAAACATGTCAGAACTTAGCGAATATACCGCGGGGTAGTGCACGACACGGGTAAAAGAAAGGGATCAGGATAGCTGATACCACCTTTTGTTTCCATAATAACTCAACTAACTTTGTGGTTGCGTGATGGGGTAGCAAAGAATCCCCTATTTGTCTAGTGAGCATTACTAACAAAGTTTGTTTTCACACCCCAGCGCCACGCGGCTGCTACGGATGTCGCCGGCCTAACTTTTCCTCTATCTAACTTATATTTGGTGTTCCTATAGGCTGCAAATGATCGGTCAGCCAAATATTACGTATACTGTACGTACAACGACACTGAAAGACTATTAAACTTAGAGATTTTAAAATGATCAGCACTAATCATAAGCTGCGTACTGGACGACGCAGGGTTGGAAGGCCTCCCAACAAGGTGAACCGATGACCTGGCCGCAGTAATCCGATGGATGCGAGACGCACAAGACACTTGGGGAAGGGTTATGTCCATAAGTGGAAGTCTTTCGTCTGAAATGATGATAATGATAAATTGCTTGTAATCGTACACATACTCACTCTTAGACGTATTTCCTTGCGTGCTTTTTTGTATTATCAATGTATACCTATTGTAAAAAAAAGTACAATACTATAATACTATTAACTATAAATCAAATCATGTCACTTCAATCTACTCGTACATAATTATTGTGATAAACAATTCTGATAAGGGGATGCAATTCAACTTTATAACACATTTTTCATTCGATATTTTAGAAACACAGTATCTTGTTTATTTATCTAGGCTTCTATTGAAATCAATTTATAAATTTGTGTAAAACTAATCCAGTAAAGATCTCCAAAAATCTGCTATTTTGCATGAACTTTGACACTTCATAATTTACTTAAAAATTAAAAAATGACAAAAAAGTATAACAATTTAATCCTTGCAAATTTAATCAAGATTCTGAATGACGACAATTTTATTCAAAAACTTTTAAGGTTATTTTTTCGGTGGAAAAATTATATGACATATGACATCCCGCGTTCTTGGGCGGAGCGGGAGATAGTGTCAGACTTTTACTAACTAAAAACCCACTCCTGTTCCTTCATTGCCTTTCGTACCAGGGCCGAGTCTTCCAAGTTTTGTAAAATATTCGAGTAAATCACGGAATTATCGAATGCTAACAGAGTTTTCAGGCGTTATCTTTCTTTTTTCACGTTGCCTTTTCGTCAAACATCGCGTTAGATTGCGTTAGATGAAGTAACAAGCTTTTAAGGCATGCTCGATGTTGACGATAGGCGAGTGAAAAAGGAGCCTCTTAAGTTAATTTTATTATCAATGTACTTAATTAATATTATTATTAATTTAATTCAATCACTTCTTTATTACATTAAACGTGTTGTACGTTCTGGTAATTTAACAAAATGAAATTATACTAGAATCTATTTGTTGGTTTCTATACTGTACTAATACTGATAGCTGTACGAGAAAGGCAGGGTGCCTTTCTCGTACAGCTATCAGTACGCCTGTCACACAGATAATACTTTCTTTACAAAGAAAAACGTAACCTGATACATTGTATTTTGAGTAGGATAGATAAGATGTACCAGGTACAAGCCTTTCGGTTAATATAAAATGTATTAAAGTGTAACGTATTAAATGTATATTATTTGGGGTTGTTCCCATAGGTCCACGAGTCTATTGTTTTCGAAAAATTAAAATTCGAATATTAGTTCCCAAAGAGTCCATGTCATTTTAAAATATTAATTTTTTTCTTTCCCTACGAGTCCATGAGAATGTAGGTGGTCAGCAGTAAAAGCTTTGATAAGGGATAAATGTTTATTATTTCTATATAAAATATTCATTGTCTTTTACATAAAATAAAACACAATAATATTTTTATTTCATATACGCAGTACTTATGAAACGGCAAATAATATAGATGCATGTCTCCAAAGAGGTGAATGTCATAACCGTGTAAATAAAAAGTTTTAATATTACAATTAGGTACAGTAAATAATTTTAATCTTACACTAAAATAGACTTTGCATTATAAATCACAGTTACAGAATTATCACATTAAATAAAAAAATTCGTAGTTGATAACTATTTCTCTATCCCACAGATTTGCTATACAAGTCCTGCAACGTACTGACTGTTCGCCAGCTTTTCATCATGCGTCTGGTATTAAAACAGCACACCATGCTTCCCTTCTACCCTGAAATTACTAATAAGAGACGGAACGATATTGTATGCAATTCCAATACTTTTTCAAAATATGTCTTTGTAAAAAGGTATTTCACATTTTTAGGCCCATTTTTGTACAATATATTAAATAGAAAATTAAGTTTGTATAAATTAAATTATTATACCTGTAAAAAGATTATTGTGTAATACTTACTCAGCATCTCGTACGGAGAAACAGAAGAACTCCTTTTAGTTTGTAAATAAAACATGCGTTGCTTTTAGTTAATTAAATTTAGGTTATTTAATATAGTGAATTTTAATGATTGTTAATTTATTATTTCTTAGATTCTTAGTACTTTTTAGCCTGGCATACAGGTCCAACCTAGTTCAGGCAAAAATGCAATGTATGCGTTATAATTGTTTTTATGTATCTTAATATAAATGTGCCACTTTTATTAAATAAACGATATTCTATTCTATTCTATTCTATTCTATTTCTTTTTCCAAAGGCTTACAAACTGATTAAGACAGATAAGAAATGGTTTTAACTGACTGTACTTTGGACAAATCTTGTGGACCCGTTAGGAATTAATGTAGGAACATTTAAAACTAGTTTTTTTTTTTGGGAAATGAAGAACAATAGAATCATGGAACTCTGGGAACAACAAATTTTTTGGTGTTTCCTTGGGCTGCAAGTTTTTGGTTGCTGGTCAGCCATATGCAACTTTTCTTTGATACCAGCTTCTGGCAAAGGCTACACCCACGTGAAAGTAAGAGATGATCTTTTTTATTATTGACTAGCTGTTGCCAGCGACCTCACCCACATGGTAGAACATTGTCCCAGGGAAAGATAGTCCCGAAAGAAAAAGTATCCTATGTAATATTCCTGGACAAGCGACGAAACATGATACACGGGTAGATCATGTGGTCTACCCTTGTACCAAGTTTCATCGAAATCCGATTCGCCGAACGTTCGCGAGAGCGTGAAGAAGTAACAAACATACAGATAGATACGCTTACAAAATTTTGCATTTATAACATTAATGTGATAAGTTCGCTTATGACCACTATCTCACCTGCCCCCCTAGCCAAGTTACAATCGTATCGTTAGCGCCGAGCGCCTCGAGTAGGCCACGCCTCCGATTCCTTTGTTCTGACCACGTGACTGAGCGTTGAGATGACGTCAGAACAAAGGAATCGGAGGCGTGGCCTACTCGAGGCGTTCAGCGCGAACGATACGATTGTAACTTGGCTAGGGGGGCTGATCATAAGCGATGATGTGGTCGACGATGGACCATGTTTGCTTGGAAGCAACCTATTTACTCTTGACTCAAAGACCCCTAGGTTGTTGCCATCAGGAAACATAGACAATAAGATCGATGACGTGACCATGCTAGATTGCTGTTCACTGTTCGCTTCGGACGGAATGCGGGTGTCGCGCGCGTGTACCTCATGGTGCCTGTTCGTGGCCCCACCATCACCTACTCAAACGACTCGATATGGCCTACAGCCAAGGCGCTTAATCTTCTCAACGCCCTGACTGCTCAAGAACCGACATTTGACATATTTTTACATAACTATAAAGCTATGATCAATGTTTGTATTTTTTTAGTTTGTACATGCAAGATTTTTAGGATTGCTATACGCTTTGGTGAATACTATAAAGGTGCCATTCGAACCCCGGCTGCAGGCTGCGAATGCAGGTAGCACACGCATGACACGCAGCCGTTGCTTGCATCCCGCAGCCGGGAGTGATTCCGAGGCTGGCTGCACGTGCTGCCAGTCGCAAATCTACGATTTAATCCAATATGAGCGTCCTCCTAATGATATCGGCTCCGAGTAGCGAATAATTTGGACTTGTCTAAATTGGTTGGAGTGACGTAACTACGTGCGCATCGACTTGCGGCCGCAGCACTACTGGTCTGCGATCGGCTGCGGCTGCAGGTCGCGGCAGCACTCGCAGCCGAAGCTCGGCAGCACGTGCGGCCGCAGCTGGGTTCAGAATGGTTTTCACAAAAATCCATACTACTACATAGAAAACCAGTCATGCAGCTGCAGCCACCGCATGTACTGCCTGCATCCGCAACCTGCACAGCCGAGGTTAGCCGTTAGCCGAATGGTACCTTAAGTGTAGTAAGCAATTGATAAATAAATAAATAATTAACAGACTCTGGCAGGAAATCCCACTCCTTAACTGTACGCACAATGAATGTATTTACAAAACGTTTTGTGCGTGAAGGTGGGATATCCACCATGAGTGCGGCGCATTGCCGTATTTACGTCTAGTGGTCCGATGATGGAATGGGCTTGGCGGAATTAAACGATGCAATTTCGACGCACACTTCCCGAAATGAAACTTATAGTATAGAAGACCGACAGGCTAGCAACTTTGCGTCGATAATCAAGACTTTGGAGCATCGATTCTACAAGCGCTTTATTGCCGAAGATCGTTTTAGTGTATTGGTGATCTAAAGGAACCTAGGTAATCTCGGGATAAAAAGTAGATATCCTTTTTCCTTTTTCCATGGTCCAATGTACCCCCAAATTAATTAACTGTTTAGGTGTAAAATGATAAAATATAAAGAAACAGACAGACAGAGCATCTTTCATATTAGGTTTAAGTAAATAAGAAGAACAAGAAAATATTACATTTTGATACAAGTGCAGAAAGTCTATCATTGCGACCGAGGCGGAATTCGTACGAGCCGTAGGCGGAGCCGAGGGCAGCAGTGACAAATTTGCACGTGTTTCACACGACTTTTTTCAATACACAGAAGAAATGAATAAACGGGGATTAACCGGCGACTCGCGAGGTCGACGCGCGCCCAGCCTGATACGATAAATGTAATAAAATTGTGGCGGGGGAGAGAACGCGCACTTTTCTATACTAGTGTGGAAAACAGTCTATTGCGTGCCTAAAAGTGGTGAGATAAGAGCGAATTTTCGAGTAAGTGTATTGAAAAGAATTTAGAAGAGCTTTAGGCTATATAACATCACGCTGATATCAATAGGAGCGGAGACGTAACCACAGACGCGAGTGAAACCGCGGGGGACAGCTAGTTTATAATATTTGTGGATTAGTTTGGAATTTAGGATTTCCATTGGCTGAAAGTGGCAGGTCAGCCATACATGTACGAGATGGGTGTGCTTTGTTCATATATGTTTTTCATTTAACCCTTTCCTACAGAGTTACCGTAAAACCTGGGCTATATAAATAATGTATACTGCAAATAATGTACAAATATGCTCGTCTCTAGATCGGAAAGAGAAGCAATAAAACGCGTGAGGCGTATGCGGTCGGCTTCCGTATAAAAGGACGAGTGTGTATATAAAAAATCTAACGAGGATGTAGGACAGGCGCGGCCGGGTGCGTCAGCCGGCTTCGCGCCATTAATCTCAGCTTTATTATAAACACAGGAGCCGACTAAATCATAAACATGTTTAATGTGAACCTACTTCGTGAACCCTTTCATTCGAATGCTTTAAATAAAGTGTTCATTGAACTGTTTGGTTCAATTCTCAATCGAAGAGTGTAGTCACAGTACCTTCTTAATGTTCACGGGTACGATTGACACTTTAATAAAATTGAAAATCTTTGTTCAGGAAACATTTTTCAGAAATGGGTCAGACATTTAAATTGTTATTGCTTTTCGATCTACAGTTTATAAAGAAACTAGCCTCTGCCAGCGGCTTCCCTCGCGTTTTTTTTGAGGTGGGTAATTGTTCAATGATTTCTCTCGCTCTAGGGTGAAGCGAAAGGGCGTGTCAGATTTTTACTAACTAAAATTACACCTTTGTTTTTCAGTAGCCCATTGCGTTCTAGGAGCATGGGTTTCTTTTTCTGAAATTTACCGTGGCCTTAACGGGCATCGGTCCTGCTCGGCCTCTACGATTTTATTTTGCTGATATCTTTTTAAAGTGCGAGCGGAACACTACGAGCCATCGACGACTCAGGCTCAGCTCGGACGGTTACCCGTTGGCCGGATGATGAGCTACCCATTGCTCGTCAACCGCAAGTGCACCCCATGGTGGTCGGGGATAGCCCTGTGACTCCCGACGCCCGAGGCGCTCCTGCGGCGGCTGAGGTGTGAGGATGTACGTTCCCGCATGGTTTCCCGCGAAGCGGCGAGCCTCCTTGCCGCTGTGGGATTCTCGCACTATCCGGATGGCCATGACCCTGTGGGGCACGTTCAGCTTGGTAGCTTCCGCAGCGACGGTACCCACACCAGCGCCCCGTTAAGGGCTATGGACCGCACAGCCCCCCCGTAGAAGCCCCGGCAGGAGGCCTCTGGTCTTCTTAGATTGGGCTGAACCCGTGGCCCAGTCCAGTTTGGGAGCCAGATCTCAGAAGTATATTTATATCATTAAAAAAAAAGTGCTCCTTAAAGTTCCACCAGCTGTCGAGAACAAATCTTAGGTACTTCATCATCGACCTGACGCCAATGTGGACCCCTATCGTTATTTTGGAACTCGTGTCAGACTTGTGCAGTGCTATCTCGAGTCTCAGCCGCTTGATCCACTCCACGACTGTCGCAACCCCGTGTATCGCTAGTTCGGCCGCTGGCTGCCAGACCAACGTGTCGTCAACGTAACACCATGCTGACTCCGCTGGGGGGGTCACCACGTAGCATGTAATTGTGAAAGTAGAAAATTATCCTAAGGGAACACACTCCCCGAAGAAAAACCCTTAGGTACATGCAATTCCAGGATATGGTCTACACGTGTGGTAAATTTCGTTCAAATCCGTTCAGCTCTTTGAGCGTGAATGTTTAAGTTTGTTACTTAAACCCCCACACACATACATACCAACTTTCCTCATTATTAGATATATTTATAAAATATACAACATTATTTTTAGTATAATTATGCGAAACCTGAATAGAGTTTGTTCAGAATCAGTAACTGGATCGATTCCAATAATTTTTACACCATGTTATATCTTTTCCCAAAAATATTTAAAAAAGATCACGAGTTGGACACCACCGACACTAAGTACAAAACAGGTCATGGCATTCAACGGCATAGCGGGCATTAAACGCCAACGCACAGCTGGGTGCGGGAGCAAAACAACCCCTCAGTCGCCCGGGTGGCCCGGTGACCATGTATTTATGTCGCCAACCAGGTACCATAATAGGCTTATAACTTTGTGATTTTTCATAATACATTTTTGAAATTATATACCTAGATTCTTTACATAAAAACAAGTAAAGAAGTACATCAACAGGTATAAGTTCTTGCTATTATTTTGGTATACAATAAAGTTTTATTCTATTCTATCTTAGGTACTTCATCATCGACCTGACGCCGATGTGGATGTGTGTGTGTGGATGTGGATGTGGGATAAGAATACTAGACAGGTGTTTCAGGTTTCGCATATACTAAAAATAAGGTGGTATACCTGGCGACTATCTACTTATTTCCTACTACTTTTCTACATACGATAACGTATGTAACTCAAGTGTTTCCGCATAAATGAAGGAGAACATTTCATGTTTACGTTAGACAGTGAAAAAATTGTATTGGGATTGGGACAACGATAAATAATACGTGTCGGAAAATAATAACTCATTCTGCAACATGTGCTAACAATGGTCCGCAGGGATAACCTATATTTTGCTTTGTAATTTCGAATGTTATATTTTTAATATCATTCAAACCGAATAAAACAACGTATGTACTACTTGTAAGTTCAAATATACTAAAATTAAATCTTACAAACAGAACACAACTACACAATAAACGTACTTTTTCGTGTTTTTCTCAAAGAATATGGCTACAGTCACATCTTCTGCCAAAACTTATTATTACGGCTGTCTACGAGGAAATATTATTTTATTTACTTTATATTAATATCCGAATAAATGTTTCACGTTTCCTTTCATAATATTGCGTTGATATTATAATTATATCATTGTATTTACTCTATTCTATTCATATTCTATGCTTCGCCCAAAATTGGCAAATACATTTATTAAACTATTAATATTGCCCTTAAATTATAGTTAAGGGGAGACCCCTAATAAATTAATTACCATCCAGGCGCAAATATTATGGTCTCGTTTATTTATTATACCTAACGAACGAGAATTGGGCAATACTGAAATGGAACGTATTTATCGACACAAAATAATTTGTAGTATTACTGTGAAAGTTTTAATTGGTCAAGTTCACGATCCGTCAGGTAGTGTGCAGCTGCTCTTAATAACTGTGCCGAAAGCTTAGCGAACTGCGTCACGAACACGACTCACGCCACGTGCCACGCGAATCAAAACGTGGAACACTCAGCTGCTTAAAGATTGATGACAATTACTGCTTCTGAATTTATTATTAGCTACTTTAACCTCTTCTGTTCGGTTCACAAATAGTTTTACAATGTTCACAGTAAGTACCCTATTTGGCCCTCGTAATTATTCCGCTGGGTATTGTTAATTTAATAGTTGCCGCGCCGACGCCGACGTGCTCGCAGCGTTTACAAATTTTGTTTTGATCAACATTCTTAGAGGATATTCGCCAGTAAAGTTGTTTTGTAATTAATCTTCACGACTCACCCGCTCGATCTTGCTGAACTAATGAAATTGTAATTAACGTTATTACCTTTTCAATACGCTTTTTCTGTTTTATTGCGGGACTGAAAGTGTATTTAAAATGTAATTCACTTTAAAGTTTAATTAAACATACCCATTAGTTTCTATTGAATGACGTATGATATCGATCTATCTTCAACGCTAGTCAATAAATAGAAAGCAAACTTATACCAAAAGCTAATTAATTAAGATAACATCGTTAATAGAGTCAAACTAAATTCTCATGCTAAATTAAGTTTAAATTATATTGGCAAAGTTTTGGTCTTGTAAGAAAATCAGTGTGGGAGCGTATAAATCCAAGAATTATAACAATATTGCCTATAAGGATTACGAAAGTTTCTGCGCCGCCCCCCGCGACCTAACATTGTTGAACAAAACGACATAAATCTAAGTTAAAAGTTAATTTTGTCAATCCGGATAATTCCTCAAGGTTTAATCAGACTAAGTTGGGTGTAATTAATGTTCACTAAGGCCACACAATCTAGGAAAGCTTCGGCTTAGCCCGCTACGGAAATCGGAGTTTGCAGCGGCGGCGGGCTGGGCGGGCGCCGGGAGCCAGCGCGCGCCGCCGAGCCGAGCCCGCCCGAGCGCGCCCGAGCGCCGCGCGCCAGTGCCATGGCGGCGAGCGCCCGCACGGAACGCGCCGCGAGTTCCCGCCGATCCACTACCCCCTTATTAAAATTTACGTCACTCGTCTGTCAAAACTCAGGCCAACAAATAAGCCGACGGACCTAGTTAATTAGACGCGTCCCCAGATGGAAGTTTTAATAAAATTAATTCATAAACACTGCGGACTATGAAGTGATAAAGTTTACCGCTTTTTTGTGCGAGTTTAAACAACTGGAAAACTTTTTGAAGGACTTGACGGTACAGTTTCAATGGATTTTTGTAGGTATCGAAGTGTTGTCATTCATTTTATTGTAAATCAAACGCGCGCATTTACATGCTGGTTAATAGTTTTAACCGGAATGTAAATGCTTAGCGTGGCCACATTAATCATTTTTAATGCGTTCTAAATAATTGTTTTGATATGTCGAGGGACGCCATATCTGACTAGAATATATTTAAAAATATAGGAAATAATCTGCTATTTAAATGTTAAATAACCCAATAAAAGTAAACAATAAATTTGAAAAAAAACCTAATTAACTAAACCAAAAAGGGCCAAAAAAAGTAATTAGAAGAACACGACTTGAGGGTCAATTTTATTACGTCACCGACGATAGGGACAGATGTAAGTTGAACAAAATTCAATGAAACAACTGTGGCATGATTAAAATGCAGAACAAAAGGTTCACCATTACGTGGTCGATTTCATTACGGAATTCGTCAGTGGTGGGCCCCTTCTGCCGAATTGCCGATACATCGACCTTTGGCCGGCGGCTCTTCCCTCTTTTCTTTAGTAAATCACTGCCTGTCTACATAAAATAACGCATAAAATAACATAGGCATTCTTCCAATCCGAACCATTGTGCCAATGTTTAATGAATCGGTTAAACACATTTTATTTAATTGCTTTTACACCCAAATAAATTTTATCGTCGTTTCTCCCTTCACAACTAAATTCGTTTCAGAGCATTCAATATAATCGGAATGCCCTATAGCATTTCGAAAGGGCCGGCTGGCCTGAAATAGCAGGATTAATTAAAAAGTAATTATATTTTCATAATTTTACTGCTTAAATAGCTGAAATTATTTACGTGGTTCTTCAACTTGTGCCTATGGAATGGCTATGGGTTTATTAGCTGCTTGGTTGTGTGTCATTATCATCAGCATCATTTCAGTCGAAAGACGTCGCCACAATGACTGATCCTGTGCGTCTCTCATACACCGCATTCCAGCGACTCTCACTAGGTCGTCGGTCCACCTTGTCTCCACTCTAGAACCTTTCGGCTCCATCAACCATCCGTTCTACGAGCAATGTGCCCTGCCCACTGCCACTTTAGTTTGGCGATTCTTCGGCGACCTTGGTTCTCCTGCGGATATCTTCATTCCTGAAGCGATCACGCAAGAAAACTCCGAGCATAGCCCTTTAAATTACCCTTTGGTTGGTTGTTTGTAAATAAGTTTTATTATAAGTTAGAAAACGAAACCACTTTTGCCGCCGCCCGCCGTCGCAACCCGCAGCCGCACTTTACTTTCATAGTGGCACCCGTCTTACGTTTTCCTTAGTTTCTGAAGCTAAGCCTAGGGCCTGTTTCAGCAATTGCTTAAGTATACAGCGTCAGACAGCGATCTGGCACAAAAAATATGGATAGCAGATTTACCTCCCTTCCTTCTAGTCGTCTTTTGTTGTATTTTCTAAAGTCCATGTCGCCGGGTCGCACACAAGTCGTGAGATCAATGAGATTTCCCATCAGCTATAATGACGAGCTTCTATCCAGTTCGACCTACATTGTAATCTTTACAGGAATGTTATCTTTAAATTCTCCTTTACTGTCCACCACTTGTAAAGTCAACTATTTGTAAATGTGCTTAAGATGTTGATTTCCGATGTACCCACATAAATGCTCGTACTTAAGTTGCTTAGTTATCAAAATGTGGGTTTGATATTGCAAACATCTTGAGCTTTGCATTCCCCCCTGGGGAATGTATGCCTGAAACTCATACACACATTCCCCTTAGGGTTATGTTGACCCAAGTTGTCATTTTCACTCACGGTTCGATAGCTTGGTCTTCAAACCCTAATTGAAATGAATTTCTTATGAGATGTTTTCCTCAGTATCGAAGTTTGTGGCTAAATTCCTCGAGTAGGGTTTGGTAGCTAGCTATCCTTTGCAGGAAGTAGGGTAATATGTCTAATTTTTAGGACAAAGTTTGAACCTTTTAAAGGCTTGGTGAAATAAGAACTTGGAATCTAATCAAAACGAGTAGTAAGTATAAACGATATCAAATCTCAAAACTCCAACATATATGGAATTGATATGCGCAATATGTCCGAAGATGCCTTCAAAGATCCCTAGTTTTTTTCTATTTTAACCAGTCGTATAATAAAAAGGCCCGACCTCGTTTTTTTTGAAGTGGGAAATCATCTAATCATCTAAAATTTCTCTCGCTTTAGGCTGGAGCGGTAGGGCGTGTCAGACTTTTACTGACTTAAACCACACCTATGTTCCTTCTTTGCGCTTTGCGTTCCAGTACCATGGGTTTTCCTTTCAGAAGTCAACCCATGGCTCCAGCAGGCTTCGGCTCTGCTGTTGGTCTCTACGGTAGGCCAGACCCCCCTGGGGAGATAGATATCGTGGTACACATATACCTAAATTGATTTTACTGTCTGTAATTAGTGATTGCATCTTGTTTACTCAAACCGTGGTGGCTTTTGACATAAGCGATCTGACATATTTACATTATTGTAGTCATTGAATTTGCGATCATAACCTGGTTAATTTTGAGCTTTCGAATAATACAGGTACATACAGTTGTTTGAATTACTCAACACGTCGACAAAACAATATTTCGGTATATCATGAATGTACCTACTTAATTCGATATAGGTATAATGTTTGTAAATTTCTTAATTGCTAAATTCTGTACACTTGTAAATCGCTACAGGCAAAACCACTAATAAGGTATTGAACGAATACGATTCACAATTGATTTTAATCAAATGAAGTTGGATTATTGAATCAAGAACAATTCCAATTATGTCAGAAATTAATATTGTTTCAGGGACAAGCGCCTTCGCCCCGAGTGACCAATTTAATTTAACACGGCCTTTCTAAGACTACAGACAAAATAGGACAGCAAATGATGCTGTAGGAGGGCCAAATCCGATGTACACACCTTTTTATTGACACCATTTCGATTTGAAGCTGGAAGAATTTTGCTGTATATAGTGTCTTTTTTCAATTAATAATAATAATAATAACTTTATTTCGAGTAGCATAGATCTTAAATCTTAGCCACGTTATAGAGTTCCTATTTTGTTTTGGATACTTTTAAAGGCCATATATATACTTTTGTATTTACAGAGGGAATTGAAAATTGATCAAATTGTTACTAATATTACTCATAAAATTCATCAGATCCTGATTTTTCTATGGTTTTGTTTAAAGAGACGTGTCGTGGTCAATCTTGAACACTAAAAGTGGAATATAATTTGTTACATTGACAGGGTCATCTATACTTTTACACGTACTAATAATATAAAGAGGAAAGAGTTTTATTTTTGTTTGTAATGAATATTCAATTTTTCACCAGTAGAATGCTACTTTATCACTGAGTGCTTTAGGCCATATATTTTCTACGTTTATTGACAGAAGCTAGTGCCTGATAAATAAAAGCGTTTTGGGAACACATTCATTATGCGTAGAGCTAAGGAGTGGAATTCCCTGCCGGAGTCTGTTTCCTGATAGATGTAACCTAGGGGCCTATCCCGGGGCCCTGGGACGAAGGCAACGAAGGAACAGGAGTGGGTTTTTAGTCAGTAAAAGTCTGACACTATCTCCTGCTCTACCCAAGAGCGGGATTTGTCATTAGATGATTTTCCCACCTAAAAAAAAACGGGCCTATAAGTTAAGGGTAAATAGGTTGCTTATAAGCAAGCGTGCTCCATCGTCGGCCACATCATCGCTTTCCATCAGGTGAGATAGTGGTCAAACGCGAGCCTAACCATAATAAAAAAAATGCCAAAAGTTTGATTTCAAAAATACAGCAAAATGCTAGTGCATTTTAGCCATCCATAGGGTTAAGATTTGGTAGATGTTGTTTTCAATACGAAAATGCAAAAAAAATAAATTATTATAGTTAAGAAAAAAATTCTGGTAATTTACGTTTCTTAAACAATATCATAATTTAAAGTTATATACATTCGAGTTGGCCAACATGTATATTTAAGTCTTTCTAGTCTATGCTACATTATTCTCAAAGTTATCTGGCTCTATCGTCCCGCCAACGCCCATCGGATTTATCTCAGAGGATTCTAAACGTCAAAGAATATAGGTACCGACTAGATGTGGAAATGTGAAACATAAATAATAAGGAATAAACTTAGAATCGGTTGTTAGTACAGATTTCTCTTACACTTCTGTTCACTTACAATACTTAATAAATATTTCTATGCTTAATAAGGACGCTAACGTTTGAAAACATAGACAACTGGTTCTGCAAAAAATAATAATATTTATTTGTTTAGAGAAAACTTTTGGTCCATATTATAATGTTAGTATCACTTATTTATATGATACCTCAGAAGCTCAATAATATTACAGGTATTTTTTACCATAAAACGCATAATATTACATATAATGTTAAAATTTACAATTGTCACTAAATTACATGTCATAGAATAAAAAAAAAATGTCACTAAATTAAATGTCATGGAAAAAAAAAACGAATAAACATAATAAAAGAATGTCGTTTCAAATTAATAGAGGTACTTATGTAACGCTGTATAGCTGTTGCTTACAAGATGATCAGTGTTGAGAAGTGAGCCAAGAAGATCATTGGTAATGATACACTCATCGAGTCGAAGCTTCAAAGTCTTGAGTAGGTATCTATGCTGAGTTGCTAGTCGCTAGCATTTCGGGGAGTGTGCTTCGGAATTACAATGCGTTCCAAATAAGAATAGGATCGATTACCATGTTGTGACGTCACGTCATACTGTCAAATCGAAGAATTATTATGGTGAGCAAAACAAGAAATTTTTAAAATTCAATTTATTTACGAACTGTGAACGAAAAAAGTTTAATCAGAATCCAGTTCTTCAATTTTGCCTATCTCTGAGTTCTTCAAATTTGCCCAATTTCTTGCGATTTGACACTTTGATATGACGTCACAACATGGCAATTGATCCTATTCTTATTTGGAACGCATTGTACATAACCTAATTCCGCCAAGCCGTTCCATCATCAGACTACTAGACGTACGGTGATGTACCCCCGGTACATGTTGGACATCTTACCCATACGTGCAAAACGTTTTGGGAATTGTCATCATCATTGTGCGTAAAGCTAAGGAGTAGGATTCTCTGCCGGAGTCTGTGTTTCGATAACCGATAACCGGATCTTCAAGTCAAGAGTGAAAATGTAAGCGTGCTTCGTCGTCGACCACGTTGCCGCTTTTGCATCATTTAGGTAGTGGTCAAGTGCGAGCCTATCAATATTAAAAAAGTGTCATCTGACCAGAGTTAAACAACTAGCGTTTGTTGCCAGCGAATCTAACCTAATGAATGAGGTTTTAGTGTTGAAACTATCTAGGGCTATATAGAGCTACCGCGGCCCTGGAACGCAAATGGCAACTGAAGGAACACAGGTGGGTTTCAGCCCGTAAAAGTCTGGCACTCCCTCGCGCTGCACCCAGAGTGGGAGGAGTCATTTGATGATTTCCCACGGAAAAAAGAACAAGATCACTCAATTCGATAATTCAACCAAATGCTAACTCTATTTCCCAAAAATACTGTCCCATCTTAAAGCCTGCACCCCGAACAAGCGATTGTATCCACTGACTGTTTACATGGCAAATGCACTGGTAGACCGTCTACGCTTTACACATTTATTATTTTATTAGGTATATTTATTAGGTACTGTAATTGTTATGGAGTACAATAAAGAGTAGGTATATCTATTTAGATAACCATAATGATAAGTTGAAATATTCTAAATTTAAATTTACTCTTTGGGTTTGCTAAGTAGTAGGTACTCATACGGTTAGCGAGTTTTCTTTACATACTCGTAATATAAAACAAAGTCACTTTCCGCAACTGTCTGTTTGTCCACCAACTCCTCCTAAACCACTTAACGGATTTTGATGTGGCTTTCACTAATAGAACAAGCAAAGTTTATGTATATAATTTGCACCCGTGTGAAGCCGGGACGGATCACTAGTTATAAATAAGGCAGCATTAAATATATTAACATAAGGAAGAAATTGCAACACCAGAGAATAAACTTAGCCTAATCTAAAAGTTTCATGGGTCTGTGTGGCTTTTGAACTAAACGTATAAAACTTTCAAGACAATATCTAACGCGGAACTAATGTTACCTCTTATTTAAACGGCTTATGAGGTACTTATCGCTGTAACGTAGCTACTTACTAATTGCGTTACGGGTTTGCGTTTGCGTTCAGTTTGCGGTTATCGTCTTCGGCGCAAATGTTCAGATCGTTTGCTACACGTGTCTCTTTTCGATCGGGTCGGTCTTCACGAAATGGATCTATTCCGTGACTTTCGTACATATCAGGCGGTAAGAGGTTAGTAGGCAAAGTTTTCTGTAATCTTTTGTGCTTCCGTATGGCTGTATATATGCGTAAAACTTATAAGTTCGGAACTCATTAATGGCTTTGTTCTTTGTCGTCATTACGACCCTTTAGCAGCATAGTTTATTTATTTATTTTATTTACTATTGCTCAATTAATTTCAATAATTTGTAATTCTAATGATAAACAATAATAATGTATTGA
The DNA here is from genome assembly GCA_905147345.3 of Mythimna impura. Classification (NCBI taxonomy): domain Eukaryota; kingdom Metazoa; phylum Arthropoda; class Insecta; order Lepidoptera; family Noctuidae; genus Mythimna; species Mythimna impura. Next base: position 15,531,155 of record LR990343.1, on the reverse strand, counting down.
CCCATAATTTTACAAACCATATTTGTACGCCGGAAACGGTAGAATATTATGATCATAATATATAAGCACATAACAACTTTGTACAATATTCTGACAAATAAATACATTCTATTCTATTATATTTGTGTGTACCTATAGAACGATCAGTTGCACAGTATTAACTGCAAGACCGAGATTTTTTTTTTTTTTTTATTTAATATAAACTAGTGCTTGACTGCGATACCACCTGATGGTAAGCAGTGTTGCAATCGTTGATGGTGAGGCGCATTAGTTTATTAAGAGTCTATTCACTCTAGCTTTGAAGACACCCAAATTATAATCGGATGGGAAGGCTTCAGCAGGCAAATTGTTCCAGTCCTTCGATGTACGCGGTATAAACGACGAGGCGAAACGCTTAATTCGGACCGAATATCTCTTAGAGCTAAATTTTAACAAATAAGCGATAATTTTCTCGGAAAATTTAGTTATGTCGTCGTGGTTTTCGACTTGCTCCATCAGCAATAGCAGAATTTGCTGTTTCTTTTTCTACTAAGCCGCCGGTGCAAACCGAGTAGTGTTACAACAAGTCTAAATCAAACTGTAGATCACCATACTGTTGAAAATCGGCTTTAATCTATATATATAAAAAGAGAAACTGACTGACTGACATATCAACGCACAGCCGAAACTACTGGGACTAGGAGCGTGAAATTTTGCACCAGGTTTCCTTTAACGACGTAGGCGAGCACTAAGAAAGGATTTTTCAAAATTTAGCCCCTAAAGGGATGAAACGGGGGTCCAAAGTTTGTATGGAGAAACCCATGTCACGCGGGCGAAGCCGCTGGCAGAAGCTAGTCTATATATATAAAAGGAGAAACTGACTGACTGACTGACATATCAACGCACAACCGAAACTACTAGGACTACGAGCGTGAAATTTTGCACAAAACTTCCTTTTATGACGTAGGCGAGCACTAAGAGAGGATTTCCCAATATTCACCCCCTAAGGGGATGAAACGGGTGTCCAAAGTTCGTATGGAGAAACAAACTTTCACGCGTGCGAAGCCGCTGGCAGAAGAAGCTAGTGTAAATAATGTTGCTTCAAATTAATAATGCTTGAAATAAACTTGCTCAAGAAATAAAAATCTGTTTTAATGTACATCGGGCTAATGTCCACTCCACAATTTAATGCGTATTTTGCGTTTGGTTAGGATAAGTTAATTATTCGATCCACCCTAGCTCCTAAAAAAGGGCCAGCAACGCCAGAACGTGTTACTAAACATAACACGTATGGTAGGTACCTGGATAAATAAATAATTTGATAATTCTGTAATCTATATATACCTATATATAAAGGGGTGACCAGACGGTTGCCAACTAGCGTTCCAACCGAGGTGACCTTGGTTTATGTGTTTGGTTTGTGTTGCGGCTAAATGGATGTAAACCACGCGCCAACACGTTCGGTGGTTGGGAAAACGCGCCTCCCAACCAATTGCGTTGAAGGTCATGGATTACAACTGCTGTCTACACGGATTGAAACTAACAAGGTCATCTTGGTTGGGACGTTGGTTTGCAACCGTCTGGTCACCCCTTAAGGCAGTCGTTGCTGACGTTGCTGACTGACTGCTGTATCAACACACATCTCAAACCACTGAATGGATTGCGTTGAAATTTGTTGTAAGCATAATCTGAATTGTAATGTTCCCACTGCTGGAACTCAGCCCTCCTCTCTGGGAGAGGGAATGGGCCATAATCCACCACGCGGTTTGCTCACGATGTATTCCTTCATCGTTTCGGCCACCTCTATTCTCATTTGAGACCCAAATAGTTATTATGACATAGGCATTCGCTAAGAAAAGATTTTCCGAAATTCACCCATATGGGGATGAAACGGGTGTCCAAACTTTGTATGGAGAAACCTAATTTCGCGCGGGCGAACTCGCTGGTAGTAGAAGGTAGTCCTAGATATTTAATCATAGAAAAAAAAACCGGGCAAGTGCGAGCCGAACTCGCGCACTGAGGGTTCCGTACAAACTTACCTATGAAAACAGTTCAATTTCCGAATTGAGTTACGAAGATTTTTCCGAATTGCAAAAAAATTTTTTTTTTTGTGACGTAACTACAAATTTACAGTCTTAAGTTTTTTTTCCTATACTTGTGCTATAAGACCTTGCTTCATACCAAATTTCAGGATTCTAGGTCAATGGGAAGTACCCTATGAATTTTGATTTCCTTGAGAGTGTCGGAATACACGTTTTTCGCGACATAAACGGCCGTATCTTTTTTTTGTTAACTCAGAAGTTTGTTTTTTTCACAGTTAAGTAAGAGACTGCAGACCTGAGTATATGGTTTTAATTTCAACTCGACACCTCCACGCGTTCCCGAGATAAAGAGTCTAGACAGACAGACAGACAGACAGACGGAACCCTAGAAAAAGAATAGTCGCATTGAAAAAAAGTACGTTAGAGGTACCTTACAAAAGCAGACTGAGATAGTTTTATAAAACACGAGTAGTAGACAGCAATGTGTAACTTTATAGTGCGGTTTAACTTCTTTGATTTTTCTAATAGTAGACATTGGCTGCGTGAACGTTTGAAAGAGTTACCGTGACCCTAGAACGCAAAGGGTAAATGAAGGAACATAGGTGGGTTTTAGTCAGTAAAAGTCTGACATGCCCACTCGCTCTACCCTTAAGCAGGAGAAGTCATTTGGTCATATCACTCTCAAGAAAAAAAAGGTGGTAGACATTATCTCAGAGCCTTTTAATGTTGATTGTATATTTTTTTACGTTACTCAACACTAGGTATTACTTCGTTCACAAACATGTAGGTACTTTCACATACAAATAAGGCTGCCAACAGACGGAATGCATCGCAGCTCCGCGCGTAGTCGATAATATTCAACTGTATGCAGTTGTATGTTTGACTTCGTTCAGTCATGATATCAACTTCACGCGGTCGGCTGCAGTCGTGTGAAGTCAATATTAACTGTATACAGTCGTGATTTTATGAGGCTCCTAAAGATCAAATCTTTACACTGAGCTTCTGTGCTAGATGAGTGGCGTTAACTGCGCGAAGTGAGATCCGCCGGCATGCAGTTGAATATATCGACTGCGCGCGGTTGCTGAGATGTAGTCCGTCTGATGGCAACCTTAGACACTGAGACCAATAACTATTTGTAGGCTATACAAATAGTTGTTTCGTGCGGGAGTCGAACACTAAAGCAACCATGCCGTTGAATTGACATAATTTATCTTTTACGAACGATTAAGATTTTATAAGAAAAAAAAATTACATACCGGATTTTGTATAGGTACATAATTCAAAAAAGAAAAGCTCGAAACTGAAAGCATTCATTATTTAAATTATACCTTTTTCTGATACTTTCGAACTGTCAAAAAGTTAGTCCGTCAGAAAAATAAAGCTAATTGCACATTAAGGTGTGTCCAGACCAGACAAAATGCGCCGCTCGCGAGCCGCTTCTGAGCCGCTTGCGAACTGCGTGCGTGCATTTCATGTTCGTACGAAGCCCCTGCGCGGCCCGAGCGCCGCTCGCGCGCAAGCTACGTGCCGACCTCGAGCGGCACAGTAGGTGCACACACGGTTCACATGACATAGTTCAAACGCGAAAAAAGCTAAGTGCGCGCGCGCTACGCGCGCTCTCCACATACGCCTCACTCGAGCCTTGCCAGAGCTGCACTAGAGCAGCGCACCAAACTTAGGCTGTAACCGCACGCGAGCAGCGGCTCGCGAGCGAGTCATTCGCCAGGTCTGGACACACCTTTACAAATAATAGATTATTGAAAAAAACGTACAAGAAACTCCATAGGCGCTTTTTTCAATCATGTTAACAAAAATCAAATTAGAAACGGACATAAATGGATATCCTTATAAAAAATCTACCCGTAGTAGAGTTTCAAGAACTTTAGTCATAACATGAATAAATAGCCTTTTTTATTTAGAGAGGAGAGGAATGACAGACTTTTACTGACTATGGTTTTAGTCGTAGGTAGGTAGTGCAGGAAATGATTAAAAACCAAATAATAATTTTCAGCTTTGATTTGTTTTCGACATTAAAATTAAAATTACGCGGCTAACCGAACAAAACCGCCCGCTTCGAGTAAAAAGCGAAACGATTGTTTTAAATAATAATTTTGGAACCTTTATTAATGAGACTATTATGCTTCAATATTTAAATCACACCGTTGTTGGCGCAGCTTTTTAATTGGTGTTTATAAAATAAGCTGTCGATGTGGAAACGAGCTATATATTTTATAAAGGGCTTTTACGATGAATTACATGAAACTAGCTTTTTCCAGTGGCTTCGCCCACGTGAAAGTAGATTTCTCCATACAAACTTTGGACCCGCATTTCATCCCTTTAAAGCAGTGAATTTTGAAAAATCCTTTCTTGGCGCATGCCTACGTCATAACAACTAATTACGTGACAAATTTCAACGCAAACCGTTCAGTACTTTAAGCTGTGTGTTGATGGATCAGTCAGTCAGTAACGGTTGCCTTTTATATCAAAATATATATATATATAGAGATGACAAGAGCAAGTTTTGAGCTTGACGTCGAGTTGCTAGCCTATTGGTTTAGTACCGGTTGCATTTCGGAAAGTATGCGTCGGAATTGTATAATCTTATTCCGCCAAGTCCGTTCCATCATTGGCCCACCAGACGTACGGCAATGCACCACCGATGGACATCCCCCCATCCATACATACTCGTACAATACGTTTTGTGAAAAAAAAAATAAAGCCTTCGACATACAAACTTACAAATTTTACCTCTTATTATTATTTGTATAGATAATTAATTTACAAAGTATCTACCGTCATAATTCTTCCACTAATTTGTTTGGGAACAGCCGAAAAAATTGGTATTTCACGTCGTATGGCATGTCGAGCCAGTTAGCTGTTGCACGCCTCCACGCACAGCTACGCTTACGCATTTCTTCCAATTTCATATTTTCATATTCACGTAACTTTTAACCGACCGTTGTAATTTCTTTTTAATTTATCATTATACTTGTTATACAGTCCACTCATCTCTTTCATTTGCTTTACCACGACCTATCGTCGCGCACACTTGTTCTTCCGAATATAAGTATCAACTTGAAATAAACGTAGCTAAATTATCCACACTGTGTGATAGATTCGTAAGCTGCCTTTACCCTGGCATTTCCGTGGATGGTTGGCCATTCTTATTCATCAATATCTTTTTTACTTCTCTTCTTGTCCGCTAGTCGAGGATTTTGAAATTGGAAAGCATTTATTCAGAATCAAATTATATTGTAATTAGCAGCCCGCCCTAAGCTACCAACGGGTCTTAGAAATCTTTAAATTCTCGGATTTTCTCAACTATAATATGCATGTATTTATACTTTTTGTAATTTGTAAAGTTAAATAACAAAGGACGGTAGTATTCACTGCCTATCCCACAAGTAAAAGCGGAATGATATCCTAAGTACGCCACGCTTGACTATTTGATACAATACATCGAAATATGCTTCAGTATTATCACTACATACTCTCAAATCTTCCTCATTTATATCTCTATCTATTGGTGAAAACTGCATGCAAATCCATTCGGTAGTTTTTGAGTTTATCGCGTTCATACAGACAGACAGACGTTTTGGGGGACTTTGTTCCATTATTTTATTTGATATCATTATTTTATATCTCCTTTTCCTTAAATTTAATAAGAGTTAATCTTATTAAATTTCAGATGATACTTGTAATACTCGTAACTTGACCGATAACCAAAAATCTTTAATAAGGTATTGTTTTATTACAAAGGGTTTTTGTTGATTTTTGACATAAACCTCTTGAAGCAGGTAAAATAAAGCCAGTTAAGTGAGGCTCGACCACTGAGGGTTTCATAATACAACGATTTATTGAAATTTTTATTATCAAAGCATTTCTTTTAATTTAAAAACTGGCAAGCAAAAATACTTTTAAAAATTCTTGAAATTTCCTCCTTTTATTTTTGCCTAGTAGAGCCGGGTCGGCCATTACGAAGATTTATTTGGTTATAACAGTTCCACAGTTTCAACTACTTTCACGTATACGTACAGTTCTAAGACGTATACTTTAAAGATAAAGGCTGCCTTTAAACGGAAAAAGTTAGGGATTTCCAAAAAGTCCGAAAGTGGAACGGAGATAGCACGAAAAAATAAAAACCTAAAGTATAGACCGCACATAGACTCGGGATCTCAGCCCTAAAGCCTGGACTACAAATAGACACGCCCTACATAGACCAGCTTACATATTAGTTGAGGGTTAAAGTAGCGCCTTTATTTATCCTATTCTCAACAGCCCCCTATATGAATCTCTCCAAAAATACTACCTGATTACATCATTAATTTACCCATCTTAATTACATCCTACAAGTTTACAAGCTAGCTTTTCCATCGTTAAGTAAACAAGGTTAATTATGATAACCATTTATTATAATGAAGACGGGAAAAGTAAAATATTTAATTTAAAGAATATTCGTACAAGGTTTAACCCCTTCAATCATTTCGAGTTGCTTCATTAAAAACGGTCCGTTTCAGCCGACGCAGACGACGACAGGAAAATTAAAAAGCATAAAATAACCGAGTAAGAGAGAAAGTATCATGTATTTACACGAACAAAATGCATTGGTGGCGCAATTCATGTGAAGCATGAAGAATAAACGTTGGCATATCATCTCGTTAGGAAATATGGGACACGGTGCGACGCGCTCTGCAAAATGTGTTCCATTGCTCTTTGTGTCGCCTTCTTTTGTTCCGTGATCTACCCACTACCCACATGCCCAGCAACGTGTTGTGTTGTTTTTCAATAACTCGCTGTAAAAGTACCGCTGCTAATTAAAAGGTCGTTATCCATTACCGCTATGAGAACAGGTTAGTTTCAGAATAGTTATAGCATTTTCTATGTTGCCGTCCATAAGCTAAAGTGCTGTTATCTGACATTTGATGGTGTACGCTTTTTGATGCCACGGTAATCAGCTTTAAATACCCTTAATGGCGATCTGTCTACGCAGTATTTTTTTCTTTTACCATCAATAGATTAGATTCCAAGATAAAAAATAAACCGATCGTTAAATATTTTTTCGATTTCTTTGTAATTCCACGCTGTTTTTGTGCATAACTCAAAATATGATTTTGATAGATAACAGCATTACAGCTTGAGGACGGAGTATGCCGCTCTATGTTTTAAAACGGGATGTGACCTGTTTTTTAGGGAAGCGTGACATACATAGTGCTGTCATGACATGACTATACGACCATTATTTACAATTTTATTTTTGTTAAATGACCAACTTAATGTGACAGCATTAATTTCTCACTGACAGTTAGAAAGTGTTTGCAGGATTATTCGTCGCTTATTCATCGTTATACATAATGTAAGTAGCATAGCATAGCATAGTCGGCCTTATAATGTTCCCACTGTTGAGACTCAGGCCTCCTCTCTAGGAGAGGGAATGGGCCGTAATCCACCACGCAGGCCCAGTACGGGTTGGTGTCACATGTCTTCGAATTTTTGGACAACCAAAAATTGCCGAGGACATGGCGGTTTTCTCACGATATTTTCTTTCACCGTTTTGAGAGCAGTGGTGATGAAATAAATTACACAAAGTAATGCGCCTGGCTGGAGTTGAACCCGCAACCTACAACTCGTAAGTCGGGGCCGTTACCACTCGGCCACCACTGCTGACTCGGCCACCACTGCTGACTCGGCCACCACTGCTCGTATGTAATGTAACTATGAGTTACTTATTATCTTTAATATTAGCGATCCGCCCCAGCTTAGCATGGGTGTTAGAAATCTTTGAAATTCTCGGCTTTTATGTCATTCATGAATCACTCTGTCTATTGGTGAAAACCACAAGCAAATCCGTTCTCTAGTTTTTGAGTTTATCGTGAACAGATAGACAGGCAGATGCGGTGGGGGACTTTGATTTGTTAATTATGTTAAGATGTAAGAATTTGAAAGATCATAAAAATTCCAGATAAAACTTCCACCTTAAAGTAGGTACCGTGTTCAGAAATTTTCAGTAAGAGCCCCTTGTACCAGCTACCTAGACAAAGCATTTTCAAGTTTAGGTCGAAGCTATAATTGCCTATTAAGCCATTTTCTGTTGTAACTTTCAACCAATAACTGATATAGTCTACGTAACGAATGTTGATATCTTTGTATATAGATATTTTGTTTCACGAAGGCAGGAAGGCTTGGTTTTGGATATGTGTCTAGAGTTCACATCACCAATACGAGTTGAACTCTAGACACATCCAAAACTAAACATCCAGAACCTCTATCTATACATTCTATACCTACCATCAAAATAGATTCCATACTGTCATAAGTGGTATTAGGTTTTGGTATTACAACGGAATAAATCTAGATTATTCCAATTTTAATACCAACAACTAATACCACTGGTATTTGTTTGGACTCATATTTAAAATTTATTTTGATTAGGTTTGACTGAGCTGACTGTACCAAATTCAAGTTGTTGGTATTAGTTTGAACTGAAAAATAAATATGATTTAAAAAAAAATACAAGTGGTATTAGTTTTTGGTATTTAAACGGAATAATCATAACTTTTGTGTTTCATAAAAGGCAAAATAAACATGACAGATGACAATACGTTTAGCGTGAACTCATTATGCTTAAAAGCTTATTATCCTTTCCATAAATATTGTAAATCAAATTCCTTTAACACGTCTGTCTGTCTGTCTGTTTATGAAAAACTCAAAAATTACTGAAGAGCTTTTCATGCGGTTTTCACCAAATAGACAGAGTAATTCATGACAAAGGTTTAGAAACATTTCTAACACCATATTTTACATAAATACTAACTTAAAACAATGGTGCAATATAATTGACCATATGTAAATAACTGAATCCGGTTAAGCCTTCTAATGCTATTATAACATTAGTTTGCAAACCACAACTGTTGTCGAGTCAATTAAGGATGTAAACATAATTAAGTTATTAAATTATAGTGAATAATAAACGTATTACGTGCGTGCACACCCTGAAGGAAACCCACGTGACGGTATTCTACAGAGTGTGCGGAGTTACAAAGCCTTCAATTAGTGAGGGATTCTCTTTTCTCGCTATTTCAGCCGATTAATAAAGCTCCTACACACCTGCTGATGAATTGAAGTACACTTTGTGTGAAGGTGTGGCTGTTACTGTTATTTGTATTTACTAGAATAAAAAATATTCGTGTTAATTCTATCTAACCTGATGTTATAAAAACTTCGGCAAAGGATTCCACTGCATAGCTGATGAAAGTGTTCCCAAAACATTTTGAAGGTATAGGTGGGTTATCCAGGATGTACCAGTGGCTTATCGCGTACGTCTAGTAGTACGATGATGGAACGTGCCTGGAAACTGCCCAAAAAGTATACAATAAAAAACTTTATCTATATTATATAGCGAGTTTGAGCATCAACGCCGAGTTGCTAGCCTAACTCGGCGTTGATGCTCAAACTCGCTCATAACATCCAAACATACTATACTCTAATCAACCACCAACCGTGCTTATGATAACTGATAACTATTAGATTGATATCAAAATAAAAAAGGAAGAGGCACTAAAAATCAACGACATTTCCCGGAGTCGAATTATGTGATTATTTTTATTATCTCATAGAAATTGGTTCATCACATTCAGCCCCTTTCTATTTTCTAGGGTTCTGTATCCAAAGGATAAAATTGACACCCCATTGCCAAGACTCCACTGTTTGTCTGTCACCAGGCTGTATCTCATGAACCGTGACAGCTAGACAGTTGAAATTTTCACAGATGATGTATTTCTGTTGCTGCTATAACATAAAATACTGAAAACAGAATAAAATTAATAGTTTAAAAAAATGTATGTGAATGTGTGTGTTGTATGTGTGTGTGTGTGTGTATGTGTGTGTGTGTTGTGTGTGTACGGAACACTTCGTACGCGATACGCACTTGGCCGGTTTTTTTATTTCCACGTTCATGTCTCAGAAGTGCTCAATTAGTGAAATCTCTGTAGCTACTTAAGAGGGTCCTTTTTCACTCGCCTATCGTCAACATCGAGCATGGTTTAAAAGCTTGTTACTTCATCTAACACAATCCAACGCGGTGTTTGACGAAAAGGCAACGCAAAAAAAAAGTAAACGCCTTAAAACTGTGTTAGTATTCGGTAATTCCGTGATTTACTCGAATATTTTACAAAACGTGTTCAAGGAAATACGTGTATTTTTTAAACCCTTACATGTTTGTAAAAAAAATTGTCGTCATTTAGGATCTTGATTAAATTTGCAAGGCTTCTATTGTTAGACATTTTTGACCTTTTTAAATTTTTGAGTAAATTATGAAGTGTCGAAGTTCATGCAAAATAGCAGATTTTCAGAGGTCTTTACTGAATTAGTTTTACACAAATTTATAAATTGATTTCAATAGAAGCCTAGATAATATCCACAAGATACTGTATTTTCAAAATATCTAATGAAAAAAGTGTAATAACGTCATAATCACGTAAGAGTGGTTATATGAAAAACAGTGAAAATTTAGGTATGTCGAGTTGCATCCCCTTAAGAATGAAATAAATAGCTTCTTACTTAAGCGAAAAGGTTTAAACTTTACGATGAAGCACAGTTTACATAAGCGAATCGGAGAACTCTTCATTTGAAAGTTTTAAACAATTAACGGACTTCGTTATATTTAGCATAGTATAGATAAGGGAAGTATAGAGAAAGAGAATAAAGTTCTTTGAGAGCAAAGTCGCGAGCGAGACGTATAGGTACGTACTTCTGAATTAAAATTAGCTTTATTACTCTCAACGTAACAATGGACCCTGCTTTATTTGATATAGGCCAACACTAGTAATATTAAACTCCCAAGAAACGATATTTAAATAGCACTAAATATATTTTTGTTCAATATTAAGTAATTAAAACAAAAAAAAAAATAGGAGAAAAGAAAATCTACATTCCTTTTTATAATCAAAGGACATTAAAATTTTAATATCACACTGTCAATGAGAGAAGTGGTCAAAAGACTGGCAGGCAGGCACGTTGAATCACATGGCGATGTCCTGAAAACGACTCCAAGCAAAAGTTACTAAGGTAATTAAAAAATCGTAATTTATGTAATCGTTTAATTATTATTTCCACAAAATAAAAATTTATAAAATATAATAAATATATTTTAAAATGGCTTCGTTTTTTTTAGGTGGGAAATCATCCAATGACGTCTCCCGCTCTTGGGCGGAGCGGGAAGGCGTGTCAGATTTTTACTAACTAAAACCTACTCCTGTGTTCATTCTTTGGTTGCGTTCCAGGGCCCCGGATTTCCTTTTCAGAAACGAACTTATGGCCCCAGTAGGCTTAGAGCCTGCTGGGCTCCTACGGTTTGCTGACATCTCTTTGAGGCTCGCGTGGAGCACTACGCGCCGTCGACGACTAGGGCTCGATCCGGACGGTTACGGACAGCCGGACGGCGAGCTACCCAAAGCTCGCTGTCCGCAAGCCCATGCCTGCGGTGGCTGGAAATTGGGATTGGGATCTCGGCGGCTGGCGCGTGTAGTCCGTTTCCTCGCGCGTGCGGCCGCCTTCTTCGCTAGCATTAAATACTGCTTTGCAAAAAGAGGCGAACGCCTACCATTCCTCCTCGCTCCGGACCATGGCCTGTACCAGGACCCGGCACAAGAGGTCGTTGCCGCTGATTGCTCCCACGAGGACACGGCAGTGCTCCGCCCAGGCAGGGCACACCTCCACTGTATACTCTATCGTGTTCTCCGGGCGGTCCACACGATGGTGGCACCTGGGCGTTTCTTCCTTACGAATCCGGTGCAAGAACCTCTCGAACTTGCCATGTCCGGCACCTGCCCCGCCAACGTCTAAAGTCATGGTTCAAAATTATTCTTATATTTGGTTTCAAATATTTTTTCCAATATGTTTGCGTTTCAATATAAAAAGAAATCGGCTAAGTGCGAGTCGGACTCGCGCACAAAGGGATCCGTACCGTCCGTAGCAAAAATACGGCAAAAAAAAAATTCAAGTTTGTTGTATGGGAGCCTCACCTAAATATTTATTTTACACTGGTTTTTTGTATTTTTTGTTTTTATAGCGTCAACTGAAATACATCATATGTGAAAATTTCAACTGTATAGCTGTCACGGTTTATGAGATACAGCCTGGTGACAGATGGACAGACGGACAGACAGACAGACAGTAATAGGGACCCGGTTTACCTTTTGGGTACAGAACTCTAAAAAGCCGGATTCATTTAGTACAAAGCTGCATAATATCATAAAAGAACCCCAAGCTTAAAATCCAACGATGTCCTATTTCTTTTGTTGGTAGGTACTACATTACTAAACGCGGTTACCCACTTTCGAAATTCGTCTTGATATTGAAAAGGGCAGCCAAAATTGAAGGATTAAATGTTCCGTCTGCGTCAATATGATAAGAGCTGTGAAAGGCTCGGTTCCCAACCCCGAATAAATGTAAAGTTGAAACAGAGGACAAAGAACCAGCATCGAGATTGGTCAGAAGCGATCGGTGACAGCTGTGTTTCATGTCGCCTCATTCATCCTTTATGTCCCAGCTGTCGTGGCATCCCTTAGACTTCACTACTACAAACTTGGGACCTACGAAATGTATCTCATTAACATTTCGTCAAACAAACGCCAGGCAATGTGTTACTTTCCAATTTGATTTTCTCCTAAACAACAGGAATTTAATTAACACAGCAAACTAATTTGTGTATTAAAACAACAATATTTGCTTTACTAAATTGCCTTTGTTATTGCCAGAACAATATATTTTTTACGTAACAAAAAAATAATCAAAACACTTCCAGAACTTGTAACAAGTTTTAGGAGGAAAACTTGAATTGCGGACACAAGTTGTTTCAGTCGCAATATTTGAGTCGTACATAAAACACGACGTTGCTCTGATGGAAATGTATTTGGATAAAATCTAATAAGCTTTTTGGAATGGTGCGTAAATTAAGGCTTTGTGTTTGCAGATTTAATCAAATTAGAGCCGTAATTTATCAGAATAATATGAATAAGGGTATTAGGGGGTATTAAGACCACCTAATTCATTTGGTATTCTATAAAATATTCGTTTTCAAATTATACAATTCAAGATTTAGATTTAAAACCAATAATCGGAAAGGAATTCGTAAAAGTTCACCAAAACGTTAATCTGTCTTGGGATCTCTGTTTTATTTGTACGCAAATCAGGCTTCTAAAATTACATTTCAAATCCTTATGATACGCTTACTCTGAGCGCATTTTGAGCGTGTTATGAAAATAAGCTCCTTTTTTCAGGTTCAGTGGATGGTGTGATTGACATAAAATGTGTGTGATTGTGTGGCGAACTAATATCTATATATTGTGAGCTATTGAGTGACTACATCGTACTGTGGTGAACTGTGAACTAAGGAGTGTAGTGGTATGGTGAGGCTGGCGAAGCGGATATCTGGTGGTATGGAGGTCGTACCATCGAGTGGAAGCCGCATCCTTGTGGCGTTCTTTGCTACTGTCTTCTGGGGAATGGGTAAGTATCTTAACATTAGTAATAATATTATTCCGGGAACTGTATTTCTAACTAAATGTGTAGTTTGAAATACAGTTCCCGGAAAAGGATAGCGATTACCTAAAACATATTACAATTCTCATTAATTTATCGAATTATTTACTATTTGCTAGCGGTTTCGCCATGTGGTCGTGGAAAATTGTCTCAAGAGTACATACTTCCGGGATAAAAAGTAACTTATGTGTTATCCCAGGACATGGTCTACCCGTGTACCAAGATTCATCAAAATCCGTTCAGCCGTTCGAGCGAGAAGAAGTAACAGACATACACATTCATAAAGTTTCGCCTTTGAAATGTTAGTTTGATCTAGCTTTTAAGAGTTCAGGAATCAATAATAAAGGCTGAACTGATTGATCTTTCAGGGTATTGAACTTGGCAAGATCCATCCGCGGATTAATTAGTAACCACTTAATACATAGGTACCTATACTCGAATCCTTTATGCCTCGATAAGCACGAAATCCCGGTTGTCTTTTGAAGATTACAGACATTACAGGTAGTCAGAAGCCTTAAATCTGACACCAGTCTTACCAAAGGATATAGTGTTGCTCAGTTACTGGGTGGAGGTCAGATAGACCGTCGTTCCATGTAAATTATTGGACTACAGCTGAGTCTGGTTAGACTAGAGGTCGATCCAAATATGGTCGGCAAAGATCTAGATGTCGTCGACCTAGCTTTTTTCTACCAAAATATTTTATTTATTAATTAACAATTAATGTACACGCATAATAAACAAACAAGAAGAAAGAAACGGAAAAGTATATACCAAAAAAGCAATTCAATTTTAAATAATATAAAATACAATGTGAAGATATGCTGTGGAAGCTAGCTTAGGATTGTGGGATAGTTTGAAAGAGTTACAGCAGGGCTGAAACGCAAAGGGCAACTGCAAGAACACAGGTGGGATTTAGTCAGTCAATAGCCCGACATTCCGTCTCGCTCCATCCAGAGCGGGAGGAGTTATTTGACGTTTAATGACCTCAATAAAAAAGGGCTATCAGTCGCTCCATGTAAAATATTGGAATACAGCTGAATCCGGTTAGACTGGAGGCCAAACCCAATATTGTTGGCAAACATCGAGCTTAAATGTGTATTTTTTTATACCTAGCAAGAATTTTAACTTATCTTCACCGACACAAATATTCTCCTAAAACTTTAAAAGTAAAGTTCGTGCATGTAAATATTTACGTGTACTGAAACAGAGCAAAGGCTATCTCTAACCACGGCCTCACAACATCGATATTATTTTAAGTATTTTCTTTTTCGTACACACAGGGTTAAATGTCGAGAAGGTAAGTGAGGCTGTGGAGTGGGCGTGGAGAAATTGTATCCTTTAGATATTGAACTTATATATACGATACAGGTACAAGCTGAAAGGTCAACAGAACCTAAACAATGTTCGGTATCTGTGTACCTGAAAGAAAATTTTCGTGAAGACAGGTATATAAACAGCTTCATAATCGAAATGAACTATTAAACTTAAAAAAAAGAAAACTAAAAATGCACCGCGGCTCAAGAATGGAAAAGGCAGCTAAAGAAACATAGGCGGGTTTTAGTCAGTAAAAATCTGACAATCCTTATCACTCCACCCAGACCAGAAGAAGTTACTTGATGATGTTTAGTGTATGTATGTAGTGTATTAATTTGAGTATATATTGTTTAATTGTATTATATTTATTCTATGGTTTATTAGTATGTCTATTCTATGGTCCATTAGTAAATCTATTCCTGTATTCGCCTTTTCCTCTCTCTTTTATTGCACCTACCACTACTTTTCTCCAAAGGTTGACTGGTAGAAAATGCTTAAGGCATTAAGTCCCGCCTCTGTACTTTTGTGTGCATAAAGCATTTAATAAATAAATAAATGTTTCCTAAAAACCATATATACTAAGTTTTTTTGAAGGAAACATCCTCTGCTACCTACTACATAAGTCATCATGACAACGAAAAAAATCTCTTCGGTTTAACGATTCTTTTAGATGAAATCGTTGGTAGAGTTCAAAGGTTTAAAGCATTTTATTTCAAATAAACCATTTACACTTTTGAAATATCAAGAAGTCGGTCAGTCAGAAAAATGATGCTAATTGTACATTCTAAAACGTAGATCTCTATGGAGAAGAATGTACAAGAAACTCCATGGAAACTCTTTTCAATCATGTTATGTATTACAAATATCTCGGTTACATGTTTCTTGTCGCTACTAAGTTAAGGATTCGTAACATTTTATTTAAAAACGTGTAAGCACTCGTGTCTCTAACAAGTAATTATATAATCTTGCTCTCTAGTCATGCAATGTTGTTGATTAGGTGTTAATCTAGCTTCGGTTTGAGTTCAATTCGATTATCTTAAAGTGCCTTTGAATAAGATATCAATTACGTCGCTTCGTCGAGACAGAACTGAATTATGTTGAACTCCTCCTACTAAATCATACATAATGTGGGAAGCGCCTGTAAGGAAATTACGAGTAAGCATACAGTATTTGCCTTCAACTTTGTCGGCCTAGCTTTTTTCTACCAAACTATTTTATTTATTAATTAACAATTAATGTACACACATAATTAACAAACTAGAAGAAAGAAACGGAAAAAATATATACCAAAAAAGCATTTCGATTTTAAATAATATAAAATACAATATAAAGATATGCTTTGCGTACGTCACTGCGGGGTGCCAACTGAAAACCAGCGCTGGGTGTCTGACGCCCAGCAAATGCTGAGGCACACTCTGCGCAGGCGCATTCTGTACTTTTGTACTTTTTAGGGTTCCATACCTCAAAAGGAGAAAACGGAACCCGTATAGGATCACTTCGTTGTCCGTCTGTCTGTTTGTCTGTCAGGACCTTTATCTCGGAAACGCGTGGAGATATCGAGTTAAACCCATGACCTAGAATCTTGAAATTTGGCATGAAGCAATGTCACATAGCACAAGTATAGTAAAAAATTTGAAAACTGTAAATTTATAGTTACGTCACAAAAAATAACTTTTTTGCGATTCGGAAAAATCTTCGTAACTCAATTCCGGAATTGAACTGTTTTCATAGGTAAGTTTATACGGAACCCTCAGTGCGCGAGTCCCACTTGTTTTAGTAACCGTTGAGCTGTGTCTGTCCCAAATAAAAGTATTTCTATTCATTCTATCACACCATAATACAAACTAATTAATATTATGGGATCGCAATCAAGCACTGGTTTACATCAAATAAAAAAAAAATGGATGAAAAACAATAGATACTATTATGCAAATATGACGAAATGGAAAGATAGTGTCTTTTCACGCTTCTTTTAAAAACTGTGCCAGTTTAGCAGTCCATAATGTCATTCGGTAGCCTAGGTAATAGGCAGTTTTCTCTCTTAACTGCTTCTTTGGCTTCGTGGCCCCAAGCGCGGCTGTAACATGGGGTCCTAGTTTCAATCACCAGGTCGGGCCAAAAATGGCTATTTGGTTTTCCGTAAGGAATTACCTTGTAGCTTGTAGCCTGGAGTTCAGGAATCGGTGGTGTGACACTCCCATGCCTCGAAAATCATGTAAATCCGTTGGCCCGGATTGCAGTCCCATCGGATTTTGAGAGTAAAGGAGTAGAGAGTGCACCTGTGTTTGCATACGCTTGTACACTTATAAAATTTCCAGCGTACTTGACTGACTTCCGTAGAGATTGATTGCAGTGACAGAAGTTCGGTCGGGCGGATTATAAGAAGCCGATTATGTTAGGGTCAAAGTCCTAATTATCCGAATGCAGCCAAACACCGTTATTTCATATAGATCTACTGCCTGATCTGAAACACAGTTTCTTGTATATCCTGTAACTTAATTTTTTTTAATAATTTTTTATTATCTAAAAGGCCTTCGCGTAAAATAGGACTATAAAAGTGATTGCAATATCAAAGCACGTGAAAAATAAAGAAAGAGGATCAAAAGTAGATTGATATTACTTCATAATAAAAATTCTTTATTATGATAGCGGCTTTCAATTTACGAGGATCTGAAATGAAACGATAGCACCTGTAAATATCAATTACTCTATTTCGTTCTTACTTTATTTTATATTTTTTAATGTCATACAGGGGAAAGCGCCTTGAGCAATTATTTCCTCTTGCTAATACACAAAAACATTATTTTCTTTTGTTGTTATTTTCTTAGGTATATATATATATAATATACACATCAAATATATCATCATCATCACTTTGACTGAAAGATGTATCTTGCTGTACATTGGCCTCCACAACGACCAGTCATGAGCGTCTCGCATCCATCGGGTTCCCGCAATCCTTATCAGGTCATCGGTCCACCTTGTAGGAGGCCTTCCAACGCTGCGTCTTCCGGTACCTACGCGGTCGCCACTCCAGAACCTTTCGGCTCCAACGGCCATCTGTTCTGCGAGCAATGTGCTCTGCCTATTGCGCGACTCGCATCCATCGGATTGTCGCAACCCTCACCAGGTCCTCGGTCCACTTTGTGGGAGGCCTAACACTGCGTTTTTCGGTACGCGATCACCACTCCAGAACCTTTCGGCCTTATCAACCATCTGTTCTGCGAGCTATGTGCCCTGCACACTTAAGTTTGGCGATTCTTTGAGATATGTCGGTAACCTTGGTTTTCCTGCCCATAGGTATCTTCATTTCTGATTCGATCAAGGAACAGATAGATACATATATACGAGTATATGTTTGTACATATCGTGCCGTGCACTTACGTTTGATTGCTATTGTGATATTTTGTGACAATGATATTACCTTCAACCGAATAACGGTTTATGAATTGAAAATGAGCTAAGTACATGAGTAGAGAGGTGTTTCCAGAGAGTCTAGTGCGAGTTTGTGTTGCGTTAACGTTTACGTTTATGACGTTCGGCGCTCCGATTCGCCCACTCCAAGTTCTTAATCAATCAGAGAGCAAAACGCGGTAAACGTTTTAATCGCGTTAACGTAAAACAACTCGAACTCAGCGCATAGAATGTTCGAGACGACCATGTTTTTTTGTATTACAATTTTTTGGTACAGGCCGCCCGCGCTCACATATACACACAAATTAAATATCACACGATTATTCTAGAAGTACGTAGGAGGGCGTAAATAATATTTTATTAACATTTAGAATAGAAATAAAAATAGTTTACTAGTCGTGGGTGTGTACACGTATATTGCTATCCAATTAGTTCAAAGATTGAAGGTGTCTGAAAATTGTTTTACACAAGTGGATGTTATTATCTTATTCCGAGCGCTTAATTATTTTCGGTAATTTTAATTACTTGATTTATGTTCAACCTAGTAAATTCATGTTTTTTTTTTATCTGATTTTATTTATGGGCTTTTATCGTACTCTTTTACATTGATTTTACTAATTTAATACAGTGGTAACGCTTACAAGATTAATATAATTTTATTCATAATGTTAATAAAATACTAATTTATAAACCGTATTTTCTTAACAGATCAGTCGCTTTCAAATTAATTTGGAACACAAACCGATAACGAGCAATTAAAGGATAGATAAGAACTCTGTTTAAAGAACTTTTGATTTACAGCTTTTGGAAGTTCGTAAGATCCCTTTCATCCCTAGTTACCATAATTCCGTAAAGTTACTTTATCAATATTATTAATTAATTGTAATAATAATTTGTTATATGTATATATACCTATATGAACCTATATAAGTATTTACTCGTATATATTATTATTATTAAACTATAACTATAACTAGCTTCTGTCAGTCGTGAAAGTGGGTTTCTCCATACAAACTTGGGACTCCTTACGAGGTGAATTATGGAAAGTCCTTTCTTACTCTTTGTGCAAAATATCAGCGTTCTAGCTCCAAGGTTTGGCTGGGCGTTGATGAGCCAAAAATATTTAAAAAAGTTCACATCTTCAACAACACCGTCACTAAGTACAACACAGGTCACGGCAGGTCATAGCAGGCATTAGGTGCCAGCGCACAGCTGGGTGCGGAAGGAAAACAACCCCTCAGTCGCCCGGATGGCAGGTAGCATGACAAGTTGATAACTTTGTGATTTTACATGATACAGTTATGAAATTTTGTACATCGATTCTTTACATAAAAATATTAGACACGTGTTTCGGGTATCGCATATACTAAAACTAAGGTTGTATATACAGATAAATCCATGGGTTTCAATTTTACTCTAGTCCTAATAATATATAATACAAATATACATACATGAATATATAATACACACATATGTGTATGTCTCTCACTCCCTCACGCGTAAACAGCTGAACGGATTTGTATGAAACCAGGATTAACACATAAAACTCGCCGTCCGATAAGGACCAGGCCCCGCCCCCCTAGCCAAGTTACGACCGTCTCGTTTCGATACTATTGCGTCGAACGCGTCGAGTAGGCCATGCCTCTGATTCCTTTGTTCTGATCACGTGACTGAGCATTGAGATGATGTCAGAACAAAGGAATCGGAGGCGTGGCCTACTTGAGGCGTTCGACGCAATCGAATCGAAACGAAACGGTCGTAACTTGGCTAGGGGGGCAGGTCAACGGTGTGTCGTGTATTATATGCACCTCTACGCCACCGCTAGAGGAGTCAGCAGATGGACAGGGCCCACTAGAGCCAATGGATGCCTGGGTTTCTGGTTTGTTAGAAAGAGTTAGTTAGCTGTGGAAGACACGCACGGTCTTCCGCGAAGCCGTGAGCCTTGTTACTGGCCTGCCACTATGGAATCTGGAGCCAACAGTCCTTGCACACATGCACGATTTGCGCATGGAGATGCAACGCCGTGCGTCGGGACGAAACTCCGCTTGAGATCCCGCCGCGGGATCACATGGTGGAATGGTGACAGCGAATGTCGCAACCCTGTGCTGGGCATACCATAATTATGATGGTAAGCCTCCTCTTTAAGAAGTGACTGGAAAGACGTCACGGCGTCCTCACGTTCCGCATGATACAGGTCCTCATCGGACATGGTAAGTTCGGGAGGTTCCTGCACCGGATTCGTGCGGAAGAATCGCCCGAATGTCAACATTGTGGATCGCCCGGAGGACATGGCACCGCCGAGTCCTCGAGGGGCGATCGGCGGCAATGACCTCTCGCGCCAGGCCATAGTACAAACCATGGTCCGGAGCGAGGAAGGATGACAGGCGATAACCGTCCGGACCGAGCCCGAGTTGTCGACTGCGCGTAGTGTTCCACGCGCGCCTCAAGGAGATGTCAGCAAACCGTAGGAGCCCAGCAGGGTCAAAGCTTACTGGGGCCATGGGTTCGCTTCTGAAAGAAAAATCAAAGGTTCTGAAACGCAAAGCAAAGAACATAGGATTGGATTTTAGCCAGTAAAAGTCTGAACGCCCTCCCTAGAGCAGCCACCACCTAAAAAGAAGCTCTAGAAGTCAAAGGGCAACTGAATTTTCACACATAAATTATATGTATATATATAATTCTATTTCTACTTTGAATGCGTAAATACAGTTTATAAAATAAAAATGAAATCGGATTGCTTAAAAAAAGCAAGCAGTGCTATAAATAAGTATTATTATATTAAATATTAAACTATTAACTTTTGGCCGCGGCTCCGCCCTCGTGAAAGTACTTCCCACTTTTATAAATAATAATAATAATATACCCATCGCCGTATCTCTACGTTGACGTCGTGGTGGGGCTTGCGCGCTCCAATAAACCCTAGGTCTGTGTCGGTAGCGTTTGCATTACCGTAACATGCCCTAGGGTGAGGGGCCAGACTAGACAGATACAATCCGCAGGGCAGTTTAGTGGCGAACTGTTGGGCATTAGCGACCATTAGGGAGAATTCTTGTTCTTCATCTCCGGCTTGCCTTTATCGGCTGGCTTGAGTGGAGATTCGTAAAAGCAAATGTGCTCGGGAGAAGGATGTATAATACAGTAAGGTGCTGGTAGGGATCTTGAACGTACTTCCGGGATGGTCCTGAACCTCTCCACTCCTCAAGCACCTCAGGATTTGTTGCCCTCTTGTTGCTACGTCACTTCGTCCTAGCGGCCGTTTTTGGGGGCCCATTTATTGAGTGTTCAAGTCACCCCCTGCCTTTTTATCGATGGATATTAATAACATTGTTCAGGCGGGGGCCATAGTCTTAACATAGTTCCTGGTATCCAGTCCACTTAAGATACCAAAAACTATAGCCTTAATGTCTTTGTTTTCCAATGTTGCAATAGTTTTTCACCAACCGGGGTTTGTCTTTGGGTGCACTAGTATAGCGCGTACAGGGATAATCGTCGGATGGTACCACATTTCATTAAAAGTAACTAAAGAGCCTCTGCGAGTTGGTTTCAGCTCCTCGTACGCCTTGCAAACGTCCGGGACCTCAGGGTTCCTAGATATACTGATACATAAAATAATAATAATAAACGTTTTTATCGAACCTTTCCGTCCATAGGTAACACTTACAGCATTTATACAACACACACAATATTAATACAACACACAACGAGAAAAAGAAAAATAGTATACAATACACAATTAAACAAACAGAAACACATACAAAACAAAAAAACTAAACACATTTAGTACGGTGAGGGGAACTGTCCATATAATAATAGCCTATGTGATAATCTTTTTTTTATCGGTGAGAAAACATCAAATAACCACTTCTGGGTTGAGCGAGGGGGAGTGTTAGACTTTTACTGGCTAAAACGCACCTGTGTTTCTTCTTAGTCAACAATAAAATATTACAAATTCTACAATCTACATGAAAATACAATATGACTTTTAATTTATTCTGTCAGTATTTCGAATCGAATTCGATTGTGTTAGTTTCAGTCAGAATTGAATATTGAAAGATAATGTCGTACCAATTAATAGGTACTTCAATCTATTAAAATTGTATTACACATTTTCACCTACTTTCAATATTTCACTTGAACAAATGGAAACCTAAATTCTTGTAGTGAAATAATATTCAGTTAGTTAAATTTAAAATCGATTAAAGTTTTAAGGTTTGGGCACTATTTTAAAAGCTTTGAACATTACTTTACTTATTATAGAGATTAGTTATAGTTCACAAAGCCTTTGTCGGGCTCTGTTTATAAGCATTTGAAGCACCTAAACCGTTACAATTTGGCAGCTGAACGTTTTAGAAAAGTAATGAGGATAATTTGTAGATGGAAATTACGGACATAAAGACTACGATTATTTTATAACAGAAGAAGACTGATTGAAAGAACTTGTTGATAAAGGTAATATTATTTCTTCATAAAACCTATTTCTATACACAATTTGCTCGTAGATTCAGGATTGATATTGCTCAATAGTGTTACATCCATATATCTACAATACTCCTGGCCCTTTCTAAATCAATATATTATTATGTTACTCGTATAATATCTTCATTTATTCCCGTCACTCTCGTATGCCTAATGGTAGAAGGGCTTTATAGCGGAGAGAGTGATTGCGTTAGGTTCGGAAAAGGTACTAGAGAGATAGCGCGTCGCCATTAAGGACACATTTCCGATTTCTCACCTGTTTACCCTAAGGTTAAAAGGCTTACTTGTTACCCACACGCCGAAAAGGCAACTTACAAATTAGATTTTAGCTTATGTATTTCGATATGTAAGATACACATATCCCTTACAGGACATTAGAAGGATAATTTTGCAATTCAACATTATTATTATTTAAGAAAATAATATAAATAAGCAATTTTGAGACCGAGAAATATATGTATCAATAACGTACACATTATTCCACTGCGAAGGCCAAACGTCATGAGTACGTATCTAACTTTGATTTATAACGTAATAAGGGGCCTAATCGTTGGGGCCAATAAAAGCTTTCCCTCCTTGAATTCCATATAATGTACGAAAGTTTTTGCGGTAACAAAAACAACTACATCTGGACGACATCTAAAGGAAAATGGAACACAAACGTAATTCAGTAAAAATGATGGAAATAGCTCTCGCTTGTCCCATGTTAACATTGAACATGCTGCCACAAAAGAATTATGAATGTGCCTCTATTTATTTCGTTTTATTTTACGAAATATAATATTATAGTTAATAAACAATGGACCTAACTCAATTCAGTCTTTGTTCTTAGACATAAAAATAAAATAATAAGAATGACAAAGATTGAGTTCAGCCTCTTGCTGCCAGTGTTTGGAATTGTTAGATTAAAATAAAAAATATATATTAGTTTTTCAATATCATGATGCTGAATCCAGTTTTACCACCCATCACGTTTATAAAAATCCCTCAACCTACCTACGTAATCATTAACGTTTTTTTATGATTTTTCCAACTTCCCCATTTGCCCAAACGAAAATGTAATAATGATATGTAAATTGGGCAGGCCACAAATTACAGTATTAAATCCATAATGATGTCATACGGTACTAAATCGTTCTAATTAACTATTAGTGAACATTTTAAAATTAAAGTCGAGTGCCGATAAAATACAAATTGATCATCAAAATGATGATCAATCAGTAGTAAACTAGGTAATTAAATAACGAAATCTAATCAATTTAATTTTGTCTCATTGATGAATTACTAATTAAAAACAACATACAGATTGATTTATACACGTGGCGTACAATAGAGATTCGTACTTTATGTAAATAAGTAATTAATGTTAATTGTCGTACGTAGAGAATTAGAATTTCTACAGAGTTAATTCCTGGGAGGAATCAGCGTTACTCTGCGAAAGGAAGTCACACTCGCAGACGTCGTCTTCAAATAAATTAACCCTTGTCTCTAGGAGCCATTAAAACGACATTTGTATCACTCGCTGGCAGGAAACTACCAATCTGTCTCAGTCAGCGCCAATTGGTGCAAACACATCTCCATTTTGGTCAAAACCAAATCTGCCGGTTAGACAAACACCATGTTTTGCTGACCAATTTTTAGTTTTCTAATAACAAAGGAAACTTTTCATCAATAAAACAGATCTGTTTACAATCAATCGTAAAATTAGACTCCGTAATAAGTTTGGAAACTCTGAGAGAAAAACAAGGTAGCCTATTGTAATTTGGGCAGTTATTGGAATCGGTTTTATTCGATAAAGTTCAAATTTGCCTCCCCAGAATAGTCTGGCTAGGTACTTTTGTTATGATTACAATTTTACAGCTTCTATAAAAGTCTGTTCTTTTTCACATTAGCTTTTATATAATATTGTTGGGGATGATCTTGTTACAATTGGCGACTTAGTCGTCGTAATCAACAAAGAGCGCTAACAATATTCCTAAAGCTGTCTCTCACACTTGGCATCTTTCCAACCAGCTATTCTACAATCACTGTGATTGTAGTATGATGTTATTAGCAAGTAAATTACTATATTCCTAATACCTCTAATGCTATTTTATAGAAATAGAGAAACGAAATTCTGTTTTACGAAATTCTTTTGTTTTCGTATCCATACACACGTGTAGCACGGCTTTGCCGTTGCTCGTTTAGTTTAGAATTTATATTGAAACTATAATAGTAAATTCTAATGTACGAAAAACTTTGAACGGATATACAACTAGTTCTATGGATTATTTCATGGTTTGTTAAACTTTTTACGTTTCCCGACTGGCACTTAATGTCCCAAGTGAACGTAAGCGCTAGGAAGTGTTCCAAATGTTGCGGAATTCATTTGTAACTATAGCATTCAAGTTGGTAAATATCAGAAGTTATTGTTGTAGAAAGGTAAAATCTTGCTTCTACTCGAAGCGAGCGCCGAAGTTTCGTTTTCTACCTTTTTTATTATTGCTTTCACAGCCGATTGAGCTCTACTTTGGTAAACTTATTCTTTGATTTTATGGACTGTGTACCCACTACACTTTCATTTTCAAATTACCCTAGTTAACCACATCGATATTTTAATTTCTGTGAACCAGTTTTTGGGTTATTTAGAGCGTCATGTTTTAGTGTCCAACGATCAATAGATCAATGCAATTAAATACCAAATACTGGCCGCTGCCGCTGGCGGTGATTCGACCGCGACACAATTTGTCCGCGTCACGAGGTTTAGTGACCCAAGAGGTGTTACCTGCATTATAATAATAGATTGCCCGTAATTTCCTCATTTCAGCATTGGCTTAATTCGGTTGAATATTGCATATAATTGTATTTGATGATTAGGCACTGTTTTCTGTTACCTGTGTTAGTTTAACGATATCACACTACACATTATACAGGCGATAGTTTGTATGTTTGTCACTTCCTCACGCTCAAACGGGTAAACCGATATGAATGAAATCTGGTACACAGAAGGGCCATATCCTGGAATAGCACATAAGATCCTGGGAATAGGTTAGTAGCGGCCTTTGTATTGCCAAATTCGAACTCATTCACTCACTCAATTCTACGTTGCGGTATCAGTTTATTCCGCGTGAAAAGAGCATATACAGCAGTCTGAAAATCAATTAGTGGGCAGTTGCTCGGATTAGACACAACACCCGTCTGGCCAGAGGATCATCCCTTTTCAATGGAGGTTTGTGGGACTTTTTTTTTTACTTGATAAAAACTAGTGCTTGACTGCGATCCCACCTGATGGTAACCAGTGATGCAATCGTTGGTGGTGAGGCGCACTAGTTTATTAAGAGCCTACTCACTCTAGCCGTGAAGACACCTAAATTATAATCGAATGGGCATACCGTAGCAGGCAAATTGTTCCAGTTCTTAGATATACGCAGTATAAACGACGAGTCGAAATGCTTAGTCTGGACCGTAGAGGTTTCAACAACGTAACTTGCCCGACGTCGAGTTGTCCGATGGTAGAAATGAGATGTCGGTATCAAGTCACGCAATTCCCGCGCACACTCCAAAATGCATCCTGTAAAATACCATAAGGCTGGCTACCCTACACTTGTGGTTAAGGCTTTGTAGATTGGACGTACCAAATTTGGATCACCAATAACTTTATACTTTGTTCCGCATATCTCCAAAGGTTCTCTTGGGATCATTTCCTACTTATATGCAGGCCAAGCCGCTAGCAGTACAAAAAACCAGATTATTAATAACAGTAAACTAGTTATTAATAATCTGGTTTTTTCCTTTAGTTTCATTTTCATTTATGAATATCCGAGAAGAATATATGTAAATAGGAGGACAGCAAAATGTACTAAAAATAGTACGTACCTGAAATGATATTTTGGCTCCAGTGAGACAATTGGATTACATGACGTTACCCTTTCTGCTTCTATTATGTACATTGTACATAATATAATAAGCCGGTAGTGCCGTATACTTAGGCTTACTTTGTTGTATGTGGGTAGTTCTTATCTTTTCTCTGTATCTTTCTGTTTTAGCGACTTGTGTATTTTGTTGAAAGTAATATAACTTTCAGTTACAAAGCTAGAGACGCATGTACTACATCGTACAAACTCGTAGGTCGTCACTTAGCTCAGTTTTGTACCGAGGCCTCACAAGTTTTAGTCTATCTTAATGTCGAGACTGACTTAGCCTAAAACAAAGGCGGGGGTCGACTCAGACTTTCAAACTCTCCACATTAAGTTCATTTATCAATCTTTCATTCGTGTGCACCCGACCTTAACAAAAGGTTTACTCGTTGATTAATGGAAATAGAAAAAAAATTGTCTGGAATGGAATTTATTTAAGTTTCTCGTTAAAAGGATTGGGATCAGGAAATTAAGAAGTAATCTTTGGCGTCCAAACCCATAATAGTTGCGGGGGAAGTTCTTAGTGTTGTTGTTGAAGTATTAGTGGGCTTTGTGAACAATTTTCAATCTATGGTGATACCGCAACTCCGGACGGTGTTATTTTACTGGATCCAGTCTTCAGTAAAATAACACCGTCTGGAGTTATAAGTAACCTTTCTGCGTTAAGTTACTTAGAAATAATAATGGCTATTTAAGCCGAGGTTTTCATGAAGTCTCAACATTAAGTTAGAGTAGGTATTAGTTTCTTTTTAGGGTTCCGTACCCAAAGGGTAAAAAGGGACCCTATTGATAAGACTCCGCTGTCCGTCTGTCTGTCAGGCTGTATCTCATGAATTATGATAGCTAGACAGTAGAAATTCACAGATGATGTATTTCTGTTGCCACTATAACAAAAAATACTAAAAACAGAATAAAGTAAATATTTAACTGGGGCTCCGATACAACAAATGTGATTTTTTGTCCGTTTTTTTGCTATGGACGGTACAGAACTCTTTGTGCGGGAGTCCGACTCGCACTTGACCGGTTTATTAATTTACCAGGTGTTATCGCAGCAGTTTATAAATATGAAATGGTTTTAAACACGATTTACACAATCATAATAAATAATTAACGAGCAATATTTTATCTACAGTAGGTATACAACTATGGTAGGTATAAACTCGAGATTACGAAATAAAGAAAACATGCAATGAAAACACGACCTTTGCCAATATGTGAACACGTAAAATAGACGTTCCCACATGGTAGTCATTTTAGCAATTGTTTTAGCGCCGTGCATGGACCGATGAATTATTTAAACTGATTAACTTTATCAAAATAAAATAAAAAACAATTAATGGAAATTACACTCATCATTAGGTATATCTTATCTAAGGGGATAAGGTACATTAATGATAAGTGTTGTTTCATCGGAAAAAAATAAAGTAAATTAAGTTTCCATTCGATAAAGAAGATGTAAGATGCTATCAGTCATTATAGTTATTTATTTGACTGCGATCTGCCCCTGCTAAGCACGGGTGTAATCTTTGAATTTCTTGAATTTTTTTTACCATATTATCCATTTAGTAAACACATAAACCTTTCTTATGAATCTCTCTGTCTATTGGTGAAAACCGCATGAAAATCTGTTTAGAAGTTTTATCACAAACAGACAGATTTGTCTGACAGATTTGTCTGGCGGGGACTAAGTTTTATAATATGTATATGTACGGAATTTGTAAGAAAATATGAAACGATGATAGACTATTTAGTTTTTTGTACATTGAAACTTCAGTACGTGTCGGTACTAACAATGACCAACGTCAAATCTTAGAAAGATTAAATATTCTTCTAATTAGACGTTAGCTAAAACAATCATCGCTCAACTGCCGTAGTTAACTCAGTAAACGTAACAAAACTAATTATTATATATCCCTTTTATCATCAATATTAAGCACTAAACGTACCAAAATCTTAACGAAACAAATTACTTAGTAAAGTGATCTTGGCAGCTACGCAATATTGGGTTAGTAGCAGGGGTCCGCAATGTAATTCAATGAAGCAAACAGTAGCTGTGGGCCGCTGTGTAGCTGCGCGGCTATACCAGTATATACAGGCCGAACCCAAGTCATTGATATCTCGTGCTAAAGTGTCCGCATGATTGATCGACTCCGCGGCTTTCCTTTCAAGCGCACATTGATATTTTATCCCTTATTTAGCTTTCAAGTGATTTGTACATTATTTTCTTTGAATAATTTTATAAGGCAAATAAATACAACACAATATAAATATGATCTCATTTCGCTGGGGTTTATGTCAGCTTTCGTGATTGGCATTCATTGAGTTGCGGGACAGCTCGTTCTATTTCAAATGTCATCGTGAATTCTTGTCCCACACAATAAAATTAAGTGTCCGCCTTCATATCCATCTGAGTTTTACGATTGTTCTATCCTCTATGAGCGAATATATTATGGATGTCGTGAATATATTTTACTGCAGTTTCTTCTGCCTGATGATCCATTTCCCGAGAATTGTTTGACATGAATTTGTTATAAAGACTAGATAATGAAGTACTCAAACTGCGATAGTTTTCTTTATTTAAATTAAACTGGTCATCAAAATTAGGAGGAACCTAGGCATCGGCTTGCGTTTATGTGCACGTAGGTACGTACATACTTGTGTTGCAAGTTGCCGAGACTTGTAAAGTAGTTAATTGCACAACTTGTGAACGTTCCCGGAGAATTGTGTACGTAATGAATCTTCCTATATCTATTTAGGAACGTATCAAACTGTTCCCGGCAAAGCGAGCAAAGCTTAACCGTCGTGAGATAAATTAAATCGCCTGTATTTCGTTTGTTGTTTGTTATGAAATTATACCTTGTTACAAACTTTTCACAATATATGATTCTGGAGGGAGATGTAAACAAATTTGACCCATATGGCTGTACTATAAATCGTGTACAGTGTTTTTCGAGAAGCTAGAGTAATTTACGATGTTTTCTGTCCATTCGAGTCGGGAACTATCTGCTATTGACACATATACTTCGTATACTTAACCGGCTGATCGCCTTGGAACCCTTTCAACGATTGATGTCTTCCTCATAACTTACCAACCTTGATAAAGGGGGTCAGTTAGTTACTGCATTCGACGGTTTTTTCTGTTGATTTTACTTTAAAAATTCTTTGGAAATAGCTATAAAACTGTGAAAAAATACAAGTACATGTTAATCTTGACGATTTTTCCGAGATGATTGTTTCAAACGGTGTTAAAAAAACTGGACAGATATGATCGTCCAACTAAGGCAACTTTGGCCTTTTAATTTTTTCCCCACATTGCTAGTCAACATAATTATGTACATAATTATTAAAAAATAATGATATCAATCTTATCGTAGAACTTGGTTATTTTAAAGTTTTAATAAATTCAACTCATTTTTAAATAAATTGATAATGCTCCATATTTTGCAGTAAATTGCAAATATTGTGTGATCGTGTAGCTCTTTGTTTTCTATGCAGTCTGACAGTGACCGCATTTAAGGTCCTCACGGCCTTAATCCAAAGAACCTCTGTGTTTTAATGACAAAATAGAATGGTACAATATGTAATAGTATATTGTTATTTTAGATTTGTTTGTTCAGTAATTATAAGTATAATATTGTGTAATACTTGCTGGCCGATCAACGTCTCTCCGTCGACGACGGCTGGTGCTGAAAATCAGCGCTGAGGCTCTATTTTTATACGAGCCCCAGCATTTTTGCTGAGCGCTGGCCGTTTTACGCGGATGTGACGCATAACCTACCATATATATATGTCGTTATTGTTATTGTTTATTTTAAGGTGTGCGCCATATTTGACGTAAATAAATTGTTTTTCTTTCTTTCTTTTCTTTCTTTCTTTCAATATAACCCAGTGCAGGGCACGCCACAATAGCGGCGGTGAGGACCGTCATGAGGAAGTGCTTGGAGAGACATTATAGCGCCCATAGGTCCTTCGGAAAGTACCTGTGCCGCATGGGACGGGACTAGAAGCCCGGTTATTTATTTATTTTATGACAGGTACTCTCTGCACTAACAATCGAAACCAACACGTGCAGAGAGGCATTATTATAATTACTACAACACAATATTTAGAAAAAATAACACAAGTCGTTTTCACTATCATTATCATTATTACATTATAGGTACAAATCCAGAAACTAATAATTTTAAAATAAAATTATTATTCAACATTAAAATTATAAAAACAAAACCTAAAGAAAGAAAAAATAAATAATAAACCATAATTAATTTGTTATGTATAGATAACAATCGAATCCACCGCCCAAACATTCTCTGCACCTCTCCAAAAACAATTGCACACTAGATTGGAACAAGTCTACTTCCGGATGTTGAGCAGTCAGTGTGTTGAGCAATGACATCGCCTGATTTGCCACCATTGCAACTACTGAGACGATATGGTGTAGTAGTAGCTTGAGGTAAGCCCAGCCCTGAGGACTATATTTCACCGGGACACCATGGCGGCACGACCAGGCGCCGCTACCAACAAAATGATAGCTCTATAGAGAGTTACTCACCTGGTGTCCGTTTGGTTGCTCAACCAATTTAGCGGCGCGACCAAATCGGATGCGTGCACTTAAGGTCAATTTTGATACTGTCTCAGTATGGTGTAGCGACTCTGGTGTCTGTATGGTCGCGCCGCCATGGTGTCCCGGTAAAATATAGCCCTGACAGTGCAACGTTGGTGCTGCGGATAGCTTGTGGGTCGCCGTAACCTCTTTCTGAGAGGAATTTGTCGCAAAGGAGGTGGTGGACAGGGAGCGAGAGGATACAACCTTCCTCCCAATCGGTAGCAGACACAAGAGGCGATAGAGGACACAGAAGTGTCGCCGGTCACCTTAGTATATGGCCTGCAAGGGCACAATCTTGGGGAGTCTCTTACCTGAATAGTCAGAGGCCTGACGGTGGCGCGCCGTATTCCGCACGTAACACTTGCATCCTTTTATATTTATATTATGCAGCTGTCTATTGGTATTGCGATTATATGCGGTGGCAAAGGATTTTGCATAAAAAGAGGGTCCAAATACTTGAAAAATATAATAAGTCTAATAGTGACAATAAACTATTTTTTTGTATTTTTTTAAGGGTGACGGTGTCCAAAATGTAATGACGAAATGCGCAAGAGCTCAAGCGCCCTAGTTATAAGCAGCTGCAGAATACCGTGTAGTAAGAGTGAGATAAATCTCCGTTCGCCTCAGTCATAATAAATTTGCATTGTCATCTGATTTACACATGAATGCAAAATTTCAGCTCAATCGGTAACCGGGAAGTGGATCATTGATTACAGACAAACAAACATCGGGACAGATGAAACTAAATGAAAACTTGTAAAATACATCGTTGAACTAACTGATTCTCATATGATTCACTGTCATGTATCCTGCATGGTTGTACTTTAACCCTTCGATGCAGATTAGATAGACTGCTGAGACATAGGACAGAACTTAGTTGATTTTAAGATAGGGATCAAAAATCAAAAAGGCAGGTGGTTACTATATCACGTGTAGGCGTCTACCGTTATTGATATGACGTAACTTATCATTCATGTGACTAATCACCAAAAATCAGTTTCCGAAAAGGTGTGGCAAAATTTTTCATAATATTTTTTTTTGATTTTGTTGGTAGGTCTAGTGGCTGTGAATGAAAATTAGGTACTGCAGAGCATGAGGTTCTAAGTTTAAGTCCTAGGTTGCTGGTTCAGGTTTTTCCTAAGGAATTTTTCAGTAGCAGCCCAAAACTGGATTCGTGTATTGACATCAACAGGCTTCTATGTGGTACAATTATGTGGGATTTAAAATATATTTGGCGAAAACGTTTAGGGACATACATGGTGTTATTTTATGATTTGTTTCTGATAGCTTCACAGTTTTAGAATTTATATTATAGCAACCTTTACTTTGTGCCTGTTACGGCAGGTCGTGTATCTCTTTCAAAATCATCATATCGCTGCAGGCACTACACTACTAAGTCGGTAAAACTGATTCTATCGTAGACAGAACAAACAAAAACAGACCTTTTAAGGCGATGAACCATTTTTACTGTACCTTTACTTTGTGTACCTTGGGACTTCAACAAAATGTATGAAAGCTGAGCTATTTGCGAACCCATTGATTGAGCTACCAACAATGGATTTTCGATAATTGAGGAGTGCCTCGGTTATAAAATACTGCCCACGGCTTTCATACGTTACTTTGTGATTATCATGCTGTTATGTAAAACGACTTTCTACTTAGATCTTTAATGCCCGTAAATTTATAATACTGCGAAATAGCTATCATAGATTAACCAGTTTAATTACCAAATTGATACTAACATTATGAATGCGAGAGTCACTCTGCTTGTTAAGTTGTCACTCCTAAACCGTTCATGAATTTTTAATAATAGATATTGAATAGATCTTGAAGAAGGACATTTCATACTGGTAGTACGATTCAATTGAATAATTTGGTACTCATTTAAACGAAGCCGATGGCAAAGCTTAGTCATCATCTTCCTGCCCTTATCCCGTTTTATTGGGGTCGGCGGAACATGTTTTTTTCTTCCATTCTGTCCTGTCACCCGTTACGCTATTACTAACTCCTTTTTCTTTCATATCACTTCTCACACAATCCATCCATCTTTTTTTTGGCCTTCCTCTCCCTCTCCATCCATCCACATGTATACTCAAAACTCTTTTAGTAACATGCGTTTCATCCCTACTTCTAGGCAAGCGTGCTCCATCGTCGACCACATTATCGCTTACCATCAGGTGAGATGGTGGTCAAACGCGAGCCTATCATTAATAAAAAAAAAACGATTCCCTTTCAACTTTTCAGTCACTGGCGCCACTTTCAAACTTCCTCTAATATACTCATTTTTCACTTTATCCATTCTCGTCACAGCACACATACATCTCAACATTCTCATCACCGCTACGTGCAATCTTTTTTCATCCGTCTTTTTCCTAGCCTAATATTCTGATCCATACAGTATGACAGACCTTATCACGGACTTGTAGATTTTACACTTCAACTTGAGGGGCATCCGTGGGTACAAGTGGTTCCAGTGACCTGTCGCAAGAAAGTTGATCCGATGTGTTACGGTTCGGTCTACCTCACCATCACCTTGGATAAGCGACCCGAGATACGAGGAAAGTTGGCAAAACCTAGTGCTAAATAAAATTATATCTGTTCAAAAATTATATAACAATAGGTACTAAGGTATTAACAAAACGTGATACATCATTACAGAATAAAAAGGAAAATATTTTTTCCCGTTCGTCAAAATTAAATATAGATAAAATCTGTGTCACAGATAAAGATATTGATTCGGTATTCTTTAAAAATCGATGATTCAACATCCGACTTTTGATACGCTAATGACTTTACCTTATTACTTGCTACAATTATCAACGTTCGGTCGGTCTTTATCAAGGACTTATCTTATTTAATTATACGCCTACATTGTAATGGTAAGTAATCTCAAACGAGTAACGAACGTTTCTAAATTAAGAATAATGATATATTTTCATACTATACAAAATTAGAATTCCGGGATCTCAATTTTTTATTCAGAAATCGGTGGTAAAAGGTTTTTCTTTGTTATCATTTCAAGTGTTTTCAGTAAAGACAATGGTAGTAAAACATCTGAAACTGTAAGGTTCAGGTGTCCCCATGTCTCTTTAACTGTGGTAAAGATTTCTGGCCAGCAGTTTTGGCACTAAAAACAGTACTACCAGTATGTGTGATAAATAAAGTATCACTAGCTGTTGTCACCGGCTTCACCTGCGTTGTAGTAGAAAATTATCCCAAGAGAATAATACTCCTGAGATAAAAAAAGGTATCATAATTATTAGCTATTCCAGGACATGTACTTCACGTGTACCAAGTTTCATCGAAATCTGCTTTACCATTCGAGCGTGAAGAAGTAACAAACATACAGACACACAAACTTACAAACTTGTGCCTTTTTAATATTAGTATGATAGCTATATTTTCTTTAGACAAACAAATTTTTTACACCACCTGCTCGATAATGCCCTTTTATACGTCATACAACCATCACTTAAAGCAAGTCATTATGCCCCAAGGGAGATAATGCAGTATGGGCGACCCCTAGGGAATAATGAGATTTGAATTTGGAACGTGAAAAACCGTCAGCATTATGTGAATTAAAATGTAGTGCATCAAAGAATTTTATTCAAATTTCAAACAGGCCACTAACAAAAAAAAAAACACAAAAAAAAAGTTTCTAAAAAAAAGTAATGAACAAGCGGGAGCGTTATAGAAAATTTAAACTAGAATCTTTGAGTAGTGAATTTTGTTTGTTTCGAATCTCATAACAGTTTTGAGTGATAGTTAAGATTAACTCGTAAATAATACTTATATTTCTCTATTAAATCATTTGTTTTACTAAATTGTCTTTTAATTATCTCACATATGGTGTAAAAAGTAGAGTATCCAACACGGGGATAAAGCTGTCTTTGTCTTGGGCGGCTTGAATTCCTCACTTCACTCAGGTTTCTTTATTAACTCCCTCACTGTCGTTCGGGATTAAAATTAGAAACCTTCGTTTCGTTCGGAATTCAACATGCCGCGACTTAAAGACACTGCTTTATCCCCTAGTCACATAATCTACTATTACAGTCCTAAATTAGGGATTTATAATATGCGGTAGATATTACGAAGGTTTACAATAAATCCAATTTAATTTGACATTTAGGTACCTTGATAGGAAATTAAATAAAATGTCTTATATTTATTTAGGTAGCCCAGTCGGTCCGCAAACACCGTTCATTTTCTCCGCTTCTTTCTTTACGTTTCCAAATATAATTTCCTTTTCTATTTTCTTACAGTTTTGGTCTCTGGAACATCAAAAACACTTGAAGCTTTACTTACCGTTATAAGATTAGGAGGGTTCCAACAAACTGAAATTTCAGCTTGTAAAGATCGCTACCATTCGCACTCGATTTTCAGTCTGAACGTAATTAAGTTAGGAGTTTCGTATGTAAATAAAATTGGAAATTGCGATGACGTCACGTAGCATCCGCATAATACTGCTCCATTCTGATAACAGGATATTAGAAAGTCTAAGTTCACATTAAATATTATTATACGAACTACTTTTTTTGTATTTGTGTGAAGCCTCTGCCAGCCGATGGGATAAGTAAAAAATCCTCCTACTTATGGCAGTGTGAGTAAGGTATAAGACATATTTGATATGGATTAAACGAGTAAAGGAAAATGAAGTTTTACGAGGGAAACGAATGTGTTTGTTTGAGCTCTTTTACATGCTGCTGCCACATTTTTATCCCGGAAGCTTCTTTCGGTTTGATCCGCGAGTTCATTTTATATTACAAGGCTAACATTATTACATGTTTGCTAATCTTAGCGAGTTTCTTTAATTCCTTTTTGATGGAGGATTCAATGTCGATTTTATTTCTCATTTGCCAATAACGTGTTCTATTTATTTATTCAGTATATTTGCACGTTTCCCAGCAATGTTTTGGAGAGCTGGCCGAAGCCCAGGGGGAATGTAGGCCAGTCTAAAATGCTGTTTGCTCTGACCTCATCAATTGTTTCCTGCTACAATAAGAAAATATTTTAATCAATGAGACGGTAGTTTTCTTCTTGTATCAAAATCTTTTAAAGATTTATTTCATGGTAAAATGAAGATACTTATTTTCTAAGATATATTAGAAAGGAAAACATAAAATCTTGTTATAATTTATTTTCTCAGAGCTTACATACATATGAGATTTTACCTCTATATGAAGGAGTTGATCCTTTTAAATAAAAATCTCTTCTTTCATAAAACTTAATTGGTTGTATAGCAGTGTAACATTCTAGACGGAAGGTACGATTTACAAGAATTTTTCAATTTGGTTTGGTTTGGTTTTATTTATTTTTATTTAAAACCGAAACTGCTAAAGATAGAAACTTGACTTTTCGACAGTACCTATGCGTGCGTGCTAAGAAAGGATTTTGTGAAAATCAAACTTTAATGTTGGAAAAGGGTCGACGGTGCGGCTATCATTAAAAGAGGGCGAAGGAGTGTTGAATTAAGCTTTTTACTAGCCTATATAATGTCCCACTACTGAGCAAAGGCCTTTCCCTTCTTCTTCCAAATCTTTCTGTCTTGGGAGATCTCTAGCTGAGGTTGCCTCGCGAACATGATCAGATGGTCACACCACCTTCACCGCGGTCGACCTTAACGTCATCGTCCTCCCTTAGGCGTCCAGTGAGGGACAATCCTGGCCCATTTGTCCGGGTGCGTTTGTGCTACGTAGCCAGCGCACTTCTACTACAGTCTGGCTGTTTTTGCCTGATATCTGCCACTTGAGTTATGAAGCGCAGGGTGGTGTTTCTAACGTGGTCAAATCATCTAATGACAAATCGCGCTCTTGGGTGGAGCGGGAGATAGTGTTAGACTTTTACTGACTAAAAACGCACTCCTGTTCCTTCGTTGCCTTCGTCCCAGGGCCCCGGGTTTCGTTTTCACACTACCCATGGCCCCAATAGACTTCGACCCTGTTGGGCTCCTACGATTTGCTGACATCTCCCTGAGGCGCGCGTGGAACAATACGCGCCGTCGACGACTTGGTCTCGGTCCGGACGGCTACCGGACGGTCGGACGGCGGGCTACCCATTGCTCGCCGTCCGCAAGACCACAAATTTTTAGTTTGGAATTTTGTTGTTCAATAAGTAAGTATACTAAATTAGGCTTTAAAGTCTAAAAACTAGAGACGTCAAGATGCAACGCAAATGTATAAGTGATGGGCCACTCTAATTACACTAACTTTTCGTTAAAAAAAAACATATTGAAAATGGCCCATCTGTTTATGGGCTACGATGTCAGGTACATATTTGAACGACATCACCGTCCAACATTATTAGAAGCCCCTCTTTAATCTTCCCAAACATTAAAGGGGGGGTTAAAAATGGTTGTTACAAAGTCCTCTTTTCACATTGCCTTGGAAGTGAGGATAATTTGCCGTTTATACCATCTTTGTCGTTGGGAAAACCAACACGACCAGGAAGAAATTAGGCACAGGGCTAACTTTCGCGGCATTTGGGCATTACGCCGTGATCTCCAAACTCCGAGCTGCCACTGTCAAATGCCTATAGGATCTCCAGTCTACTTGTCCTGGGAATCGGACCCAACAATTGCCCCCTCAGCATTCTCGCTGGTTTTAAACGACACCTCGTTAAAAACCAGCGGACCAACCAGAGGGGAGGTGTTGTTTAAATTTATACAGGAAAGAAGTAAAGTTAAATACAAATCATTATCTATTTTCACGTTACATCGACTTGGATTATGAAGAGATTGCAATACTTACTTTATATCTTCATATCTCTACGTGGGCACATGTTTACGTATAAGTCATAAAATAAGATAATTAATATTACTAATAGTGCAATAAATGGACTTAATTTAATTTGTAATATGTTATTGTTGATATAACATTGATTCAGTTCACTATTTTTAGAATAAAACGTCATAGTTTATTTTCGTGTTTTATCACTTCTTGATAACGATTTACCGTTGAATTTATCATGCAGACAACGGATAAGTGGCAGTAGAACCTTGACTCCTAAGTCACAGGTATTCTGAGTTTAGGAATCAGGGTGTCAACTTTTGTGTGCCTTTTATTATTGTGAACTAAGTAAGGGCTACTTGTGTAAGGGCTTGTATTAATAAAATCCAAACCAATAAAACCAAACCAATCTGGTAGGATTCAACGCCGCCAAAACACAAGCGTGTCTGTTCACCGCCAAAAGGAGTCCGTTCGCCTTGGCTCCTGCTTTTCAGAATGTATCTCTGGAGTGCACCGACCGCCTTCAGCTCTTGGGAGTTGAAATTTCTTCAGACCTCAATTTTGGGCGGTTCATTGAGTCCAAAGCCAAGGTAGCTGCTAGAAAACTAGGCGTTCTTGCAAAGGTCCGACGGTACTTCACACCGGGACAGCTTCTAATGTTATACAAAGCACAGGTCCGATCGTGTGTGGAGTACTGCAGTCACATATGGGCTGGTGCTGCAAAATGCCATCTAGCAGCTTTGGACTCAGTGGAAAGGCGTGCAAAGAGGCTAATTGGGGATCCAGATTTGGTTAAGTCCAATCTACAAAGCCTCGAGCACAGGCGCAGGGTAGCCAGCCTATCGGTATTTTACAGGTTGCATTTTGGAGAGTGTGCGCGGGAATTGCATGACTTGATTCCGCCATCTCCTTTCTACCATCGGACAACCCGACGTACGGCGAGTATCCACCCTTACGTTGTTGAAACTTCAACGGTCCGGACTAAGCGTTTCGCTTCGTCGTTTATTCCGCGTACATCGAAGGACTGGAACAATTTGCCTGCTGCGGTCTTCCCGTCCAACTATAATTTAGGTGTCTTCAAGGCTAGAGTGAATAGGCTCTTAATAAACTAGTGCGCCTCACCATCAATGATTGCATCGCTGCTTACCATCAGGTGGGATCGCAGTCAAGCACTGGTTTATATGAATTAAAAAAAATTTTTAAAAAAATAAAAAATTGTTAATATTATTCTGTCTCTTACCTAAATCTTTTAACAGGGATTGTGTCTATTCTGGCATTGTGAAGAAAGACATCCCTTTTTTATTTTTCTTACAACTGAGTGAACATAAGCGTTTTTCCAATACTTTTTAAGCCTTCATTTTAAAAATGAAAACAAGAAGTTTCATGATTAAATACATACAAAACTGATGCTAATTTTTACTTACTTTCCTTTAAGTTTTTATAAAAATTGCTTTATATTACACGTCCTTTCAGTGGAACTTGCCTATGCTAGGACAATGTATAAATCCGATTAATGTAGTAAAATCAGAGTCGTTCAAGCTCTGTTTTTTTTTAACATTCACGAAGTGCCAACAGATTGTCGCTAATAGTACCAACGGCCAGTAGACTTCTTGGCCTCATTTTTCTCATGTATTTGCACAGGATAAACAGCATCCTTTTAAGATTATCAGATCAATTTGGAACTATGAATTGCTAAATCGTTCGCATCCGTAAATTGTAGATGTTAACGCTTTATATAAGAGTGTTTATGACCACAGGAAGTTGTTACCTCGTCTGTTGGTCTGATATGTTTCTCTCATACCAAGATATCAGACATAAGAGATGAAAAAGAGCAGCAAATTAAATAAATGCAAATAGTGTTAAAGTCGAAACGCTTGAGACATGGGGCTCACGTGAGCGGGAAATAACACACCAACTGATCGATACTACGCGTCAGTGTTAGGCAATATGTAATCTAAGTACTGATTAATAACTAGGATTACTTATTGTAGTTAGTCATCATGACTACAAATTACATTAAATAATCGTAAAAAGTAGTTAAACATTTTGATTACTAACTACAAATTGTAGTTCCAATCACGATTATGAGATTACAATTTATAACTACACATTTAGGGGTTGGATTTGTTGATTATTTGTCAATCAACGCAATAAAAATATGTAATAAATACAAGTACATAATCATCTACGACTTCAAACCTTGTATTCAATTAATTATACATAAAAGTGATTTTTTTATACATTTAGATTCAGTTTTCTTTTTGAATTAAATTTTTGAGCCAGATTCAGTTTCGATAAATCAATAATTCCAACACATTAAATTATAGATTATTAAATGTTTATTTAATTGCATAATATAAGTTTTTAGTATTGAAATATTCAGTAATTATAACTACTAGATTACAGCAATCAAATTAACAACTACTTCATGTAGTTTGATTACTGTGGTTAAATTACTTGTAATCATAACTACATGTAATCAACCTACATGTAGTTAACTACTTTTAATCGTAATTTATAATCTGATTACAAAATAGTAGTTAACTGCGCCCTACACTGCTACGCGTACCCAGAATTAGCGTTCCATTCAACGTGTCAATGCTGCCAGTCTTCTGGGCACATTCCTGGATGACAGCAATATGGAGGAAAATGTTAACGCCAACAGTTATTATTTTTTATGTTTTTCTGTGCATTATTATTTATTTATTGCTAGTCATCCTTATTAGCAAAAATATTTATCGCACTGAAATTACAGAACACATTTCTCGTTTAAGCTATTGTACATAAACTGTCACAGGTTTTTTTTTTAAGTGTGGATATCATCTAATGACTTCTCGCGCTTTGGGTGGGGCGAGAGGGCGTGTCAGACTTTTACTGACTAAAACCACACTTGTGTCCTTCAGTTGCCCTTTGCGTTCTAGGACTACGGGTTTCCTTTACAGAAATTCTCCGCGGTCCTAGCTAGCGGGCATCAGCCTTGCTGGGCCCCCACAGTTTGCTGACATCCTCTTTAGGAGCGCGTGGATCACTACGCGCAGTTGACGGCTGGGCTCGGTCCGATCAATTACCGGACGACGGGACGGCAAGCTACCCATTGCTCGACGTCCGCAAGCCCGCGTCTGCCGTGGCTGGTAGTCGGGGTCAGAATCTCGGCGGCTGGGGGCGTGAGGACATTCGTTCCTTCACGCGTGCGGCCTCCCCCTTGGCTAGCATTACTGCTTCGCAGAAGGAGGCCACCGCCTGCCATTCCTCCTCGCTTCGGACCATAGCCCGAATCAGGGCTCGGCGCGAAAGATCGCTGCCACCGATTGCTTCCACGAGGACACGAGGGTGCTCCGCCTAAGCGGGGCACACCTCCACCGTATGCTCCACCGTGTCCTCCAGGAGGTCCACACAATGATGACACCCGGGCGTTTCTTCTGCCTGAATCCGATGCAGGAACCTCCCGAACTTGCCATGTCTGGTGAGGACCTGCGTCATGCGGAAGGTGAGGACGCCATGTTGCTGCTCTAGCCACTCCTCAAAGAGGGGACTTACCGCCATAATTGTGGCGTGCCCAGCACTGGGTTGCGACAGTCGCCGTCGCCATCCCGCCGGAACTCTGTCCGCCATGCCGCGACTTGGCGCGGCAGCGGAGTTTCGCCCCGGCGTTGCATCTCCACGCGCAAATCGTGCATGCGTGCAAGGACTGTTGCCTCTAAATCCCATGGTGGCAGATCAGCAAGGAGGCTCGCTGCTTCGCGGGAAACCATGCGGTATCCCCGTACCATCCGGATGTCCATGACCCTCAGGCAAAAGTTCAGCATGGCCGCCGGTCGCTTTTGCAGCGACGGCGCCCACACCGGTGCCCCGTAAAGGGCCATAGTCCGAACAATTCCCGCGTAGAGCCTCTGGCAGCAGGCGTCTGGACGCCCAAGGTTGGGCAGGAGCCGCTTTAGGGCAGCCCCGGTCCGTTCCAGTTTGGGAGTCAGACGTCAAAAGTGCTCCGCAAAGTTCCACCGACTGTCGAGGACGAGTCCCAGGTACTTCATCGTTGACCCGACGCCGATGCGAACCCCTCCTACCGTTATTTGGGAACTCGGTGGTGGCGCGTTCCGAAGGCCATGAAAACACATGGCCTCGGACTTGTGCAGTACCACTTCGAGTCCCAACTGCTGGATCCTCTCAACAACTGTTGCAACCCCGCGTGTCGCTAGCTCGGCCGCCGCCTGGTGCGACTCCCCCTGCGCCAGTACCAGCGTGTCGTCAGCGTAACAGACCACGCAAAACTGTCACAGGTAGGATTTTGTGGTGTTGATCCACCGTATAAATGAGATACACGCACAGACAATTGAGACCATTTTACCCAGCCTTTTCCTAACTGTGAATACCAATATTTTACACGGAGCAACTATCAGAACAATTAGGTAACAAGACACCACTTGGCAAGACTAATGTCAGATTTCCTGGTTACGCCTGTCATTATACAAAAGTCAGCCCGGATTAACGGCGTGCTTTCTGAGGTACGGAGGAATCTCGCTATGTTAAGATAGTCCACCTATTTGCAGAACGGCCTTGGCAACCGTAGCTCGAACTTGAAGGTCGACCCTTACTGCTGTTATTATTCTAGCCACGAGCTCTACACATTTTAAACCGCTCTCTTATAAGTGGTTCTGAGAGAATGTTAGGTGTAACTTAATTTCCAATTCAGGCAAGCATTTTGATTTTCACAGTAAACTAAAGTACAGTAAGTACCTACTTACTTTTAGGTGTGTGTTAGGTATACCTATACCTAATAGGTGCATAGATAGGTATTACCTACCTATACTTAATATTATAAATTCAACTTTCGCAGTAAGTAGTTACTTAATTAATACTAATATAAAGCTGAAGAGTTTATTCGTTTTTATAACGCAGGAATCCAAACTGCTGGTTCGAATTGGAAAATTCTTTTATTGTTCGATAGTTCATTTATCGACAAAGGCTTATAGTCTACATGTATATCGTCATACTACGATCAAAAGGAGCGATTACATTTTACTAAGATTATAAATACAGTGATATTACAGAAAATATAACACACAAAGAAACCAATAACTAACTAGTTTAAAAAAAGAATAATACACCTTTTATATTAAGTTTATTTTAAATAATTCCAAGTCAATCCGAAGATATTACAGTTTAAACCCTGTTTTAAAAAACAGCAATTTCATAGGTAAGGACAGAATAGTAGGCATATCATGTAGGATTGGTAAGTTAGACCTTTCTAAAAGGTACCTAAATAATATCTATATATATATACGAGTATATATGAATATGTGAGTAGTGATACCCAATTAATGCAGCTGTCTGTCCGTTCTTTACGTACGTACAGGGGTTCGTGAATAAATAATCATGGGTTGATTTTCAAGGTTAATGCTCGCCGTAGTCGCTCGGTAAATAGCTGGCGATTAAAGGCTACGCAGATTGTGTGTACCTACATACGTATATATGTAGATTCGTGGGTCCCACAAGATCTAAAGAGTAGTTCAAGTGAGAAGCCGCTTGTCTTATGTTTGTGCAGCATACATGGATGGTCATTTACTAGAGGGCTGCTTGAACGTATTTGACACAATATTACTATCTGCAACGCTTCATAAGCACGCTATTCAAAGTGTCTGGTCGACAAATTTTCATTAATTGTAAATACCAAAAGTCGATCGAGATCATTTAACCGACAAGAAATGCTGACTTTAAATATCTACTGTCTGTTGGATCCTGATTTGATACTTTGATTTATCAAAATTCAATGGTATTATACCGATGCAATGCAATACGGTTAAAAGAAAGGAAGAAAGATAATGAATTTATTTGGCATAACACAAGGCACACAAACAATAGCTAGGTAAACACGAAACAAAAAAAGAAGCAAGAAATACAATTGTGCGCCTCACGGCTGCACCAAAATAGGTCCAGTTCAGCATGAATGCCAGACTACTAATGCCTGACGCTGGTTTTCAACTAAACCTGAGGTTGTGATGCAACGAATGAAACGGTAAAATAGTTTTGTAGTGTATAATAAAAAAACAAAATATTTTTAGTAAAAGTCCGACTCTCTTTAGTATAAAAAAATACAAGCTTTGACCGAAACTAGAAGATCTACAAAATACGAAAATAACTAGAAAAATTATTTCAAATCTAAGCACATTACTCACTTTATCGTAGATAGGGAAGGTACCCTTAAGTCCAAACAGGTAGTTTAGGAAACAGTCTAGAATAAATAACTTTTATCTACGTATGGAGACCATTAAAGCATTAACTCAACCAGAATGAAACGAACTCCAAACTACCTAACAATACATATAGAGGTCATTTTCGTATCCAAGATAAAGTCAATTCTCTATGCCATTTTGGAATCGTATTGCATTGTTGATACGGGATTTCGGAGCTTAGCAGCTGCTTTCATTGCGGTTGGTAAATGGATCCCCTAATTGTGATTGTTACAAAGG
Source organism: Mythimna impura (assembly GCA_905147345.3). NCBI lineage: Eukaryota > Metazoa > Arthropoda > Insecta > Lepidoptera > Noctuidae > Mythimna > Mythimna impura. The sequence continues at coordinate 15,486,698 of LR990343.1, read as the reverse complement.
CTACATGTTTCATTGGTAAATCTACTTAACAGGATAGTTGGCTAGTCATCGTTATTAGCTTGTATTATTTTAATGGTCGAAAAATTGCTATACATTATGTCAGCGTATTTTCTTCTGATTTTCGCTGGGATAAGCTAATCTGAAATGATGTAAAGTGATTGTTTATTTTAATAATCATACTAGCATTAAAAAGGTCACCAAAGTCATGATAAACAGTCCAGTTGGGTAGATCTAATTTCGAGAAAGAGGTCGACTGTCGAATCCGACTTGGCTGGCAGCGTTTGGAAAGCTGCGTGGTATCTTCTCATCCAACATACCACAGTGTCTCAAGACGAAAGTCTATGACCAGTGCGAGTTGCCAGTGATGACATATGGTTCCGAAATGTGGTCGCTCACAATGGGCCTCATCAGCAGTCACCCAAAGGGCAATGGAAAGGGTTATGCTCGGAGTTTCCTTGCGTGATCGAATCAGGAATGAAGAACCAATATTACCGACATAGGCCGAAGAATCGCCGAACTTAAGTGGCTGTGGGCAGGGCACATGGCTCGCAAAACAGATGGTCGATGGTGCTGAAATGTTCTGAAGTGGCGACCGCGCACCGGAAGACGCAGCGTTGGAAGGCCCCCTATAAGGTGGGCCGATGACCTGGTGAGAAATGCGGGAAACCAATGGATGCGAGACGCACAGGACTGTTCATTGTAGTGACATTTGGGGGAGGCCTATGTCCAACAGTGGACGTCTTTCGGCTGAAATGATGATGATGATTAAAAAGATGAAAGTTTGAAAGTATGTGTGTGTTATGAAGTGTGTGTATGTTTGTTACGTCTTCAAGCTTAAACATATGAGTGAATTTACACGAAATTAGTACACGGGTAGACTATTCTGAAATAGGATATAGGATTCCTACTTTTTGTCTGTGGGCAGTTCGAAAGGGAACCCCTGGGTCCTGGGACGCAAGGCAAAGAAGACACATAGAAATGGGTTTTAGTCAGTAAAAGTCTGACCGGCGTGTCAGACTTTTACTGACTAAAACCCATTCCTGCTCTGCCCTAGAGCGCGAGAAATCATTGGATGATTTCCCACCTAAAAAGAAAAAGATACTGTTTTGTCCCGGGATTAGGTACATATGTCCCTTTGGGATAATTTTCTACATTCACGCAAGTGAAGCTTCAGAAGCTTGTAATTACTACGCAATCAGTCATCCTAAAAAGCTGGGAATGCAAGGACCTTTGACTCGATGTCCTGAATTGGGACTGGAATTTGATACCCTTTCATATATATTAACTAGCTTTTGCCCGCGGCTTCGCTCGCGTTAAGTATTATTATTAATTAGGTATATTTTTTGCGGCACAAACTTTCATCCCCTATTTTATCCCTTTGGGGGTAGCATTTATCAAAATCCTTTCTTAGGGGATGCTTACGTCATAGTAGCTATATGCATGGAAAGTCTCAGCGCGATCGGTTTAAAATTGACAAAGTTTCATACAAACTTTCATCCCCTATTTTATCCCCTTGGGGGTAGAATTTATCAAAATCCTTTCTTAACGGATGCCTACGTCATAACATCTACCTGCATGCCAAATTTCAGCCCGATCCCTCCAGTGGTTTGGGCTGTGCGTTGATAGATCACTATGTCAGTCAGTCACCTTTGAGTTTTATATATTTAAGATTACATTTTGTCCCAACTCCCGGTTTTTTTGTTAGTGCTATATATCTTTTTTCTCTCTTACACTAGAATAATGACGATCTTAAGACGTAATGTTAGAACCCGAACCTTATCCGGAAAGTTGACATGTTAGCTTCAAGTACAGAAAGTTTTCTTAGATCGATTCATTTCCCTTGGCTCCACACATTCAATACTTCTATGATTCGCAATATAAAGAACCAATTCGATTTCTAACTATAGGGTCTGACAACTATTAAACTACATTGCCGGTCTATGAAATTACGAAACGTCTGGAAATTCTAATAAGTTATTTAAAATAGCAAAATGGAATATCTGTCGCACTGTAAAAGATTGTGTCATTCAGAAAAGGAATTGATATTTTCACATTTTATACTTCGGTATTCATAACAATGCAAAAATTATAATTATGTGTTTCGACACTTGTAAATTTAATAAATTGCGCTGAAAATCATGAAGCCATTTCTAGAACAATGCTAAATCGTGGTTACTCCCTGTAGAATTGAGAACTGGAATTTATTAAATGTGTAATTAAAATTGCGATTCATGACAATGCATCTTGTTTCAGTATGTATATGTGTATGTTTGTTACTCCTTCACGCTCAAATAGCTGAACAGATTTTAATGAAATTTGGCACAAGGGTAGCCCATGTATGGACCATTATTTCTAGAATATGTCCCCTTGGGATATATTGCAACAATCATACGGGCGATGCCACTGACTTATCCAGAAGTGAAATTAAAATAATTAAATTATACATTTGAAAGACTAGGTACCGAAATACTTTACGAACCTGATGAAAAACCCAATTGTGCCAACATCGATGTCGTCAAAATCATTAATCGTGATTAAACTAACAATAAGCGCATTTATTCAGTTTTAGTTCTGCCTTTAGTTTCTTTTGAGGACAATCACAAAAAGACAGGAGTGGTTTTATTTGGCCACTCCCTGGACCTATTCTGTGGTCGAACAAAGATAACCGGTTCTCTCTTTGTCCACAGGTGTACGAGGTCTTCACAACTTGGAGATCAACGTTCCCAACGCAGTCTTAGTAGGAGAGACTGTGACTTTAGAATGTAGCTGGCAACTGGAAGATGAAGAAGCTTTATACAGTGTCAAATGGTATCGAGGACGGGAAGAGTTCTACCGGTATATCCCGAAGGAACTGCCTCACACCAGAGTCTTCCCCCTGCCAGGAATTGAAGTAGATGTGAGTAACCAGCCTATGTTCTATGAGGACCTCAATTTCTTTCGGAAAAGACTCAGAAATAAAGACGAAAATACATTTTAATCTAAGTAAACAGGAAAATAATTCCCTTATTAATGATATTTTCCTTTCAAATTTCTTGAAGGGTACCTGCGGGTACACTAAACAAGAAAGGCGCAAAAAATCTCGCTATGGCTTTGCTAATGCCCACAGAATAAATACCGTTTACTTTACCAATAGTAAAAGGAAAAAATAAAGCAAAACCAAGATAAATTAGAACGAGGTAAAAAGCTTTACTGTTGGTACTTTAAAAGTGATGCAAATTAAATCTCATTTTCAATAAAAGATTCACAGTACGAGAAGACCATCCGCATGCGGGGTACAACTAATCCATAGAGTGTATGTACCTAAGTACTCTTACTCTAAGTAGTATCGAGATTGAAGCTACAAGAAAGGATTTAGGTATCATCAATAACGGTCCAACAAGACACAATTTACAGTCAGTCGATCAATCTCCCAAAAAGACGACAACCGTATGCGTTAAACATTATCCCCAGATACTGAAAAGAAATTCAACATTATCATTATAGCCGTCCACTAGCAAGATCACAACTTAACTCGCATCCACTTTATTCTTCTCCCGGGACAATATATCGCCCCTAAGTCCAAAGATCGTATTCAGAAAATTCAAGAAAATTCATTCTTTTAAACTTTCCAAACAAATTTCACGTTCAAAGCTGATAAAGCTGGAGATACAGCGTGTAATTTTATAGCTTTAAACCTGGAAGCATAGCACTTACGTTACACTGGGCCGCAAAAATTCCGCGTCGCTACTAAAAAGTGTCATAGTTTCTTTAATGTTAAATATGAATTCATAAAACCGTAGTATATTTTAGAAGACTGATTAATAGATTAAAGAAAATACTTAGCACTTTTTGCACACCATTTAATTTTGATTAAATACTAAAAAAGCACTTCTAACTTATGACAACAAAAATACACATTAAAATTTATCTAAAAAATTTTTTTTTTATGTTTCATAATTCAGATAATTATTTTTTAGATAAGATAAGATATATTTATTTGCTCAAACACATGTTTACATACACATACAGTAATAAAAAAGTACATGTAAGATAACATAGAGAAAAGAAATAGTTCAGCCATGTTTGCCACATACTATGGCGTACAAAATATAATTAATGATCGGATTATTCCAATGTTGTGATTTAACTAGTTTTTAATTTTTCATAATATGATGTATAATTAATTAATTTAAAATAAGTTTACATATTGTTAGATGTGGTAGTAGAATAAAAAGGCTATTTTATTTATTTAATTTTATTTTATTATGGCGTAAGTATAAATGTTTTGAATCCTAAAAATATTTTTACTATACATATTGAAATGAATTTAACAGAAAAAATCAATGTCAAAATTAAGAAACTCAAAAACATCTGTGTCTATAAAATTAGCACTAGAAAAAAATACAAAAACTTATAAATGTCAACAATAAAAATAAATAATAATCTTAATATAATTTATGTCTGTGAATTAAGCAAATATTAATAGACGTCGAAGTATACACAGTCATATTAAAAGTAATTATTAAAATCATAATTAAATCTGGGTCACTGTAAATGGTTCTTTCAGAAATTCATAAATATTATAGTAAGCTTTGTTTGATATTAATGCTTTAATTTTATCTTAACTGTACATTAAGCTCTCTCCAACTTTTAAGTAACTTGTTATATATAATGGGAGCCATGCAGAAAACATTTTTGCGCATAAGTGCAGTCCTACTTATATGCAGGCACAGCTGAGATTGATCATGCCTGTTTCTGGAAAATTTATCTGCCATTTGTGAAAATAAGTTGCTATTATTTCGAATAAACATTACTATTTCTAAAATACAAAGGGAGGTCAGTGTCAATATTTTATAACGTATGAAATAAGGCTTACAACTATCGGTGGTTTTCAATTGAAACACGGCTTGGATACATCTCGTTTGTGCTTTAAATGCGGTTTCTTTGTTAGTTGACCCAGTAGTTACCCCAAAAGATTATCCCATATCTGAGAATAGATTCTGTTAGCCCGTAGTAAGCAGTTAACAATGCATCTATGTTAAACTTTCGTGTCAAAATGTACAAAGCATACGCATTACTGATTCTTTTAGTCAAGGTCTCCATATGCGCATTCCATTTTAAATTGCGATCTATCGTCATACCTAAGAACATGGTTGTATTAACTGTGTCAATTTTGTTATTATTGTATGTTATGTCAAGATTGGGAAGAGTCAAAGCGTGCTGGCTAAAATACATAGTTACAGTTTTATTTTAAATTATTTTTAAGTTATTAATATTCAACCACTCTACAGTTTCTATTAATGTATTATTTATGTCCTCTTTATAAAAATCTATTTGCTTACACGGAGTAGTTATAGTGCTGTCATTCACGAACAGTGTCATAGGATATTTGATTGCCCTTAAAAAGTAAAAAGCGGTGGTCCTAGTATACTTCCTTGTGGAACTCCGTAGATAACCGTACGTTCCTCCGAAAGAAAGGCTTTTTCTCTTTTGGTGCTTATATTTATTTTGTTAATTGCTGTTTAAGATGTAACTTGTACAAATAAATCTTTTTTGAAGTTTGTAATAAGCATTACTAATCTGCGTAAGTATAATATATAATTTACCAGAGTGATCTATGTACAAAACTTTGGGAGATATCGTAGTTTTTCTTTGTGACCCTTTATTTTGCATCCCTGTGTATATTTGAAGTCACTTTCAGTACGTTAGTAGTTGTTAGTATAGGCGTGAACATACTCTCTCTCGAAGTTTATTTATTAACCGCTCTTTTATGGGATGTTTACATTGCAAGCACTATTTTTGGATCGTCAAAATAAACGTGTTCAGTGTGCACGCGGTTTCTCACAAAGAATCGGCCTTTTTAATCTTTCGTTGTTATCTATCTATACTTATAATAAATCTGTAGAAGTGAAAATTCTGTACATTGAAAATATAAAAAAAATGAATGGCAGGGGGTGTTACTAGACCGACACCGGACTCAAAAATGTGATTTAATAAAATTTTGTCTGTCTGTCTGTTTGTTCAGGTATCACGCAAAAACTACCGGTTCGATTACGATAAAACTTGGTGTAATTATTCTTTAATATCCTGGGCACCACACTGGGTACTTTTTATCCCGGAAAAATATATACCTACAATAAAAAACAAACTTAATTTTGCGGTTCGATCCCTAGACCCGATTACTGTACCAACCGCAAATAATAAGTTTGTCGTAGCCTAACTGTGTAGGAATCGGCTTTCAATACAGATAAAGTTAAATATTAAAGGGGGTTCTGATACAAGAAAAGTTATTTTGTCGGCATTTTTATTCATACAAAAAGCGAAATACCACTCACTGATTAATCAATCGAAATCTCAGAAACTGTAACACCTACAAACTTAAAATTTGGCAGGTAGGTTCCTTATAGGGTGTAGACATCCGCTAAGAACGGATTTTACGAAACTCTACCCCTAAGGGGGTAAAACGGGGGTTGGAAGTTAGTATGGAGAAACCTATTTTCACGCGGGCGAAGCCGCTGGCAGAAGCTAGTATAGTTATATATGAGTAGGATAGGTAAGGCTACATTATAAATTTTCAATGCTACAATCAATAGCTTGGAGAATCGCGTGATTGTTACAACGTGAATCGTTTGTTTTAGTAAAAGGTCCAAATCAACCTTACATATACAATGACTAGCTTCTGCCAGCGGCGTCGCCCGAGTAAAAGTGGCTTTTTCCATACAAACTTTCATCCTCTCCTTAGGGAGTGATCTTTGAAAAATCCTTTCTTAGTGCTCATTTAAGTCTTAGTCCCAGTGGTTTAGGCTGTGCGTTGATATTAATTTCAGTCAGTCAGTCAGTTTTTTCTTTTATATATATAGATTGATAAAACTAACATGACTACATCCTAGAAAGAAAAGTACTGTCATCTAAACCAACAAATACACACACATATGCACATCATCATCATCATCATCATTTCAGCCGAAAGACGTCCACTGTTGGACATAGGCCACATACATACACATAATTATGTATTTTAATCATAAGTAGGCTCGGAAAAAAAGAATTTACAAAACTCAAAGAGATTATTTGAATATAATTTAATTAGTTTTACATTAATGCAACACACCTTCAGATATTCTGAAGACTTTGAAACAGTCAAGGCTGTCTTTTGTTTAAATATTAAAGATATATTTGCCAGTATTATTAATCTTAATTTTCTTTGTCAACTATACTTTTAAGAGTATCCTACCATTAGTGAAGAGCAGTCAGTATATACATATTTAATAAAAAGACAAGCTAGGCTGAGTCAGAATACGTAATTGTTATAAAAGTAAAGTTGTTAAAGTAATTACTTAGCTTAATATTTATTAGTCTTCTTTGACTTTCCAGGTAGGTAAGTTACTTGCTGTTACTTTGCTCATCACTGGCGCAAACTTAGTGTCACTATAGGCTGAAAACAATAACTAGACAGCTTTTATATCAACACGCGATGATCAAAACCTTCTAGTTTATTACATTTTATAGTTTATTAAGTTTCTGGGAATAGTGGAGATGGCCTTACCACAATCTCTCTAGCTACATAAAACTTGGAGTTTGCAAAGCGGTTTCCTGCGGCTCTGTCAAGATTTGATAGAGAACATATAGATAACGAACTACAAGTGAAATGCAGTTATAAGATAGATAGTCTTTTGAAGTGGTTTAAATTATTGAATTAAATGTAAGTAAAGTCTACGTTATGTGAAGATATCACGGAGTACCAAGCCCAAAGAATCACCAAAATTTTAGTGGCATTGGATCGGGCTCATTGACGGCAGAACAGATGATCAAAGGGGCCGATTCAGATTTCAGATTAAGCCTAAGAGAAAACAAATCACTTTTATACGAAAAAAATATGCACTAAATTATTATTTTTTTTTGTTATAAACATCATCATCTTCCTGCCCTTGTCCCGTGTTATTTGGGGTCGGCGCAACATGTTTTTTTCTTCCATTTTGCCCTGTCACTCGTCTTGCTATCACAAACTTCCTTTTCTTTCATATCACTCTTCACACAATCCATCCATTTTTTTTTGGCCTTCCTCTCCCTCTCAATCCATCCACATGTATGCTCATAACTCTTTTAGTAACATGCGTTTCATCCCTCCTCTTTACATGACCATACCAAGACAAACGATTCCCCTTCAAGTTTTCAGTCACTGGCGCCACTTTCAAACTTCCTCTAATGACTTATTTCTCAATTTATCTATTCTCGTCACACCATACATCCATCTCAACATTCTCATCTCCGCTACATGCAATCTTTTTACATCAGTATTTTTCACAGCCCAACATTCTGATCCATACAGTATAACAGGTTTATAGTATATCACAGATTTGTAGATTTTACCCTTCAACTTTTTGTTATAAACATAATAATCATATTCGAATACTCTGTTTAATTTGCAGATTCAGATATTATTTTCATAAATCTTAGACATCTAATCAGTATTGAAATCAGTTGCTTAGTGGAGCTAATTAATCCAATACTTTGCCGTACATGGAATGTTGTAATAATTGTGTCTCATTACTTTGTCGGGTTGTATAACACCTACACAATAATCAGAAATTAATTAGCCATGTGATGTTGCTACTGATCAATCATAATAGAAGATAAGCACTCAGTACCTACACGGATGTGTTATTTAGATAACCAGACATCACATACCTTCTCTAAATGTGAATTAATAATTCTAGAATTAGTTTTTAGGCTTACAATGGTTATTTTTTGCTTAAATACATTTGTGTCGTCTTATTATTTACATTAAATCACGCAAGCAGCTCTCAATCTCATTAAAATAAATGGAGAGCGTCTATGATGCTGTAGGTGACTGTCTGAAATAATGGTCTACTTTGTAAACACAAATGGGTGACTCAATTTTATTTTTTATTATTTGTATCAAAAAGTAACTTGGTCGGAAATCGTTAATAAATAATTGTTTTAAATCTGTACAATATTATCCACTCCACTCCACTTCGCTCCACTTTTACTTCATAAATAACCAATTTTAATACTGTTTTCAGAAAAAGAATTCTTTTTAGTGTTATTTTATTTTTAATATTAAATATTGTATAAAAATAAAAACAGGAAACTGTAACCCGTTTTTATATATACCTACACCGTAGTTAACAATTAGACAGCTCACCTTTGAATTCACTGCCAAAAGACAACCCCTGTTAAGAGCATTTCATTAATGCGGGCTTCTGAAACGTACGGACCCTTGACGAGTGGGCCAAATTCGCACTTGACTGCCTGCAAGCTATCATAAACCATTCAATAATAGACTCTTTATCTACGGAAAGATAAAAAGCTATGGTAATTGTTCTATTAAAAATATAAGATTATTGGCATAATGGCTGCGGCACGACAAAGGGGCACATAAAATAGAACAACAAACGATATTGTGGGGAAATCGTACATTGATCCGCGTCGTTCCGAATAACTTTGATGGGCGGAGGTTTCTTATGGCTTTGGAAGCTGAAGTAAGCAATTTCGAGTTGAAATCTGACGTATGATTTCATCAAACTTCTGAAGCCAAACGCAAACCGCGAAGAATTTTGTGTGCATGGATGATAAAATTGGAAGATCTTTATAAATTTTGGTACTTTTATCATATGAAGTTAGTATTCAAAAAACCTTGTCTTCAAGGCTAGAGTGAATAGATTCTACTTAAACTAGTGCGCCTCACCATCAACGATTGCATCACTGCTTACCATCTGATGGAATCGCAGTCAAGTACTAGTTTATATCAATTTAAAAACAAAAAGATAATAGACATGAAAATATAGATCTAAATATTCGCAAAGAAAAATCAAGAAGCTAAAGAAATTTGAATAGCTAGCTAAGTACTCTCTGGAGCTAAAGTTGGAAGGAAGGCTGCTCACCTGAAGTGAAGTTACAAAATGAATATGCGAACGTTAATCCGAGACTGAGTTAGTGCCACAGAAAGTTTGACGTTTATGTAATGAATAGGTTTTCAATTAAATAAGAGTTTAATTTGGATTATAACAAACTATGTAGGTCTTATCTGTAAATCGGTCTGACCGCAATGGCTTTGAAATTGAAAAGGACGAAATTAGAGGGTTATCGCAAAAGCTAGGGGTCATCCTATGTGTAAAGTGCCTATATGTATGTAGATCGGAGTTTCACAACCTTTTTTAGTTTTGATTTCTTTTATAATGGACCGCTTGGGACTTGCTCGTAGACCCTGCCTTAGTTGTACAATTGTACACTTACTGGAAGATAGATATGTACCTACTTTTTTTTTCTATAAAGTTAAGTAATTACCGTTATTTGAGGGTGGGAAATCATCAAATAACTTTTCCCTCTCTGGGTAGAGCGTTAGGAACAGAAAGTAGAGAGTAGAGAAAGCAGAGAGATTGAATGAAAATGAAGAATTGAATAATTGTTTACTTAATAATAATAAATAAAATAATAATAATAATATTCCACAACTATCATACAACGCCGTCAAGTCCCAAGCTAGGCAGAGCTTATGTTATGGGTACTAGACAACTGATAAACATACTTATATATTTCTAAATACATACATATATAGATAAATGACACCCAGACACAGAACAAATGATCGTGCTCATCACACAAACATTTGTCCTGGGTGGGAATCGAACCCACGACCTCCGGCATAGCAGTCAGGGTCACTAACCACTAGACCAACAAGCCAGTCAATGAAACATATTTGAGTAGATATCTACCAATACCACCGGCATAACATGATAAAATAGTAAGATAGGAAGTAAATTTCGTAGAAAATCAAGAGAAAATTCAAAAGCTTCTGAATACGACTGTTCTTAAACCGAAGGTGTTCCTGAGAAAGCTAAGAATATAAAATAGTTAATAGAGTACGAATTATACATATACTATTAGAGAAGTTTGTCTTTTTTATGAGGAAATCGCTTTCACCTCACTATAATATTTGTGATGAAACAAAAAGATTTCTATTATCTCCTTATGAACTGTATTCGCAATAATTTAGTACGTACGGCATCATTTATGCAAAAGACGAAAATCAAATGGATTAGATTTAGGTAAATTTCAAGGTATTTGGCTTTTTCTTAAGATTAATATTTACTACAGTGAGTTGTATTCTATGTAAATCATTATTTTAATTTTATCATCTTGGTACTGGCTGAAAACAGAAGACACGTTAGGTTCATAACATTTGTACCAACTTAAAACATTTTTTGCATTTTATTTTCAATAAAAAAAAAAATTAAATGTAATTCAGGAAATTTCGTTGGAAACTGCCGTAAAACAATACAAAACGATAGCTCACGGATCGATCCGTGTCAGTCGTAAACAAGGCGATGTAACTAATTCGTATTTTTATTACGCACTAAAACATTTATTTCGGATGCCTTCCAATATCATGTAACATTAATCTCAATTTGTGGCACTATAAATTACTTACAAATTGTAGTATTCGGGGTACTTAGCCTTGGAAGGGTGCTTTTTTAAATTAAACGTTATTATATGATTCATATTGATTGCTGCAGTTAGTTTATGGGAACTGTAATTACGCGTGGCTCAAAGCCTTGGTTCCTAATAAGTAAGGTGACACGAAATAGTGTTAATTTTCGTGATGGTTTGTCATAAATCTGCGACGTGGTTAGAGGTGTGAGACTGAATAAAAACTGGGCGTATATATAGCAATAACATTCATGGGCTGTTATGTTTAACAGCATATTAGGAGCATAATCACTGGGACGTAGCAAACAAATAAATGTCATTTTATTTCCTATAAAACTCTTTACGAGTTTACTTGCGAACGCGTTGTGAGGGTCTGAAACTAGTCAGGGAAGTTGCGGTAAATCCCATAACACATGTACGTGACAAAAACTATACAAATACGAGTATAAACAAAAACAATTATTAATCCGTAATAAATTAGACTAATCGTTTGCTTTTAATCCCTACATTATTATCAATTTCTTTGACTTTTTTTGATAAAGTTATGTTTTGTGGCCTTGTTTCTTTATCAAAGTAAGTTCTATTCTATATTTAGTCAACGTTTTCTTCTCACGTGCATTTTATAAGGAAAAGGAAAACCAGAAGAGTTTGACTTTGTAAATTACAATTTTGTTTCTGAATTTTGATAGATGGAGAGGGAAAGGGAGGACAAAAAAGATTGTGTGAGGACAAATATGAAAGCAAAGGAAGTCAGGGATAGCTTGACAGTTGACAGGATACTCGTAGAATAGAAGAAAAAAGGTGCTACGCCTTGGGGTCGGCTTGGCACCTTTTTTTTCACTTCCTTTTCTTTCATTTTTGTCCTTACACAATCTTTTTTGGTCTCCCTCTCCCTCTCCATCTATCAGAATTCAGAAAGAAATTGTAATTTAAAAAGACAAACTCTTCCAGTTTTCCTTTTCCTTATAAAATACAGGTGATAAAAAAATTGAACAAGGGAAGGAAGATGACGATTGTTTCTTTTATTTGTTGAATAACATAATTTTGTTATTATCTGTATCAAAAGAGCAGCGGCCTCCTGCCTAGCTATAGATTATGAGCTGATAGCAACTACCAAAACAATTTTTTACCTAGCTTTTTTGTATAGGCCGCCATATTGTTCCATCTATCTTTAACTCTATGCCCTACTAAAACCGAGTTCAGATTGCCCGCCAATTTTTAGGTCTACCTCAGTTAAGATGGCTGCCTTCAGGTAACTCCACTATGTGACACTACTGACCCGTCAGTCTAGCCTCACGCATCATCCTCATGCTGTAACTACGAATCTCCCAGTCTCACTTCGGCCACAGAATAAGAAATAGTACAAGCTTCGGCTTACCAAAATTGTCTCCGACACATTCGGCGATTCTACTATTGCATACAGTTAATGTTCTTTTTCCTTCCTTCAGATATCACGTTCGGGTGCACGGCGCGTGGTGTTACAGCAAGCGACGCCGGCGATGGCGGGTCGGTTCCGCTGCGAGGTGTCCGCTGACGCGCCGACCTTCCACACTGAGATACGATCCGCACCCCTCGAAGTCGTCGGTAATAAACATTTTTTTTTACGAAGTTATGCGTTAGAATATGAAGGTCCTAATTTAGAACTTTTCGATGATGATTCAAATCTTTGACCACATTTTTTATGGAATGTCAATTTAATTGAAAATTTATTATCACGTATATCTAATTAGACGACTTTTTTTTAGAAATTAACGATAAGTTATCGAGAAATTTTCAATTTGGGTCAGTTTCGATAAAGCCAGTTTGTCATTATCATCATCGGAAATGGCATCAATACTACGGTTTACCCCAATTACTGTTCAATGGCATCGTGAACTATTAGATAATGATCTAAGTCAAATTTTTCAACAGCTTAAATTATTGCATAGCACAGTTTCAAACCCTAATGACCGTATAAACAGGACTATATTGTTAAATCAGAGCAATGAAAAATTCGAAATTATCAAACAAAAACAAAAGCTATTAAGATTGTTTTACAAATGTAATTGAAACGTTTATTTTCACAACAGAAAGAGTAACAAAAAATAATTTACTTATTGGAATATGCTGTTTCTGTTCTAAAAAATCTGTTATTCAATTATCAAGTAACAAATGAACTGTGGTGGTAAATTACGTTTTTATTTAATTCAAATATCCCAGAGTATTTTCACTTCAATCTAGGTTATCATTTCGGTGGAAATATCAAAAATTATCATATTTTAGGAATATTAATGCAGTGGTCGGCCCGCAATTGGCGTGGGATTAGGATTACCATAACTTGGGGGATTATTGATGGCAATATATAATGAAAGCAGTCGAATCTAATATTAATTTATACCTTGGTAATATGAAGCCAACTACGCACAATCAGAAAGACGCTGATATATGGAAGTAATTAAATTATCAGCACGAATTTCTGACAGAGAGCACCATTTGTTGAAATATCAATTTTGAAGGATAATGAAACTGGAGGCAGATTTCGTACCTTTTATAGAATATTTTTTCCGACTAAGCTAGAAACGTTTAGAAACTAGGTTAATATTTCCAGGCGAGCGTGATCCAACGTCGACCACATCATCGCCTACCATCAGATGAAATAACGGTCTATCGCGAGCCTATCAGTTGATTACCATTATTGCACATGAAACAACTGCTTTTCGCGCAGCTTCGAGACCCATTAGTTGACAGACTGGTTGATTATTATCTTATAAAAACATTGCCCCTCTAGGAATTACTCATGTGTCATGGGCGCGGGCCCAAATATTCAAAGTCAATACAACCTGCAACAAATATCTGCAGGCTAAATAAATATTTTTTTCGTGCGGGAATCGAGCTCACGACACGCAGTTCATAAGCCAATCGCTCAACCACTATGCCAAACGTGTCGCCGTCAATTATCAGACTGACGGGTTTTTGACTAGCCGTAGTAAATTGTCAACGTTCTACTCAAATTACAGATGAGGCCAAGATCTTCACATGTTTATAAAATAAACCAGAACAAAGCACTTTAAAATGTCATAGAAGCATATAAGATCATACCTTCATAGTAGATTCCAGAGCGAGGAGGAGTGGCAGGCAGTCGCCTCCTTCTGCGAAGCAGTAATGCTAGCAAAGGAGGCGGCCGATCACGTAAGGCAACGGTCCTCACGCCCCAACCGCCGCCGGGATTCCGATCCCAATTTCCGGCCACCGTAGGTGCGGGCTTGCGGACGGCGAGCAAAGGGTGGCTCGCCATCCGATCGTCCGGTAACCGTCCGGACCGAGCCCAAGTCGTCGACGGCGCGTATTGTTCCACGCGCGCCTCAGGGAGATGTCAGCAAATCGTAGGGGCCCAACAGGGTCGAAGCCTACTAGGGCCACGGGTAGTGTGAAAGTGAAACCCGGGGCCCTGGGACGAAGGCAAAGAAGGAACAGGAGTGGGTTTTTAGTCAGTAAAAGTCTGACATTATTTCCCGCTCCGCCCGCCCAAGTGCGGGATTTGTCATAAGATGATTTTCCTACCTAAAAAAAAAAACCTTCATAGTAGATATACCGGTAATTCGAAGAAAACCTGTAAGGTGACAGTGAACCGAGTCGAGTGCCTGATAGACGAACATAACTGAAGAAGCTCTTCACCAAACAAAAACGTTATTCCAGTACATTGTACAACATTACCGTCACGACACTCACACACAGAAATCCTGCTAATATTGTACATAATGAGAAAATTTTGGATGCCCTTTTGAGTTTGTATGTTTGCTACTCTATCACTCATCAACGGCTGACGAAGTTTGAATAAAATTTAGCGTACAGAGAGACTACGATATTTTTTATTTATATTCAAAATCGCAGTATACATTACATTTTATGCTTATAACCACAAAACCCATTAATGGCTTATATATGGCTAGCTGGTAAGTTCGGAATAAATAATATAATTTAATTTAATACTTAGAATAATTTTATTTATCTCCGAATTATTTAAACACTTCCATAGTAGACGAGTGAAACTGCGAGAAAAAGTCAGAATTCAATTAAATATTATAAAATCTAGTCACTGTTAGATAATCAAATTATAAATTATAAGATAATAACATTACATCAAAGTTTTCAAATTAGTCATAATGTTAAAATTTATCATCTTTCTTATAGTTCGTTGCTCAGATAGTAACTTAATCTGTAAGAAAGTACCAACTTACTTATAAAGTTTGGAGTTAGAGTAAGTCAATTTTCATTACCTCACTATTAGAACAGAGTAATTTAATGTATTTACTAAGTTATTCACCTACAAACGCATGGTGAGAGTAATAATAAATAATACATGAGAGGTACTAAGTAATTATACATATCAAGAGGACAGATGTACCGTTTACCTTCATCATCACTTATTCACCTGCGGGTCGATATTCAAGGTTAATCAACTCTTGGAGAGGTTCGTCTACGGATCGTAAATTCAGGGAGGATTTACGATCCATAGACGTTTTTAGAGTTTATACACATAGGGTAAAAACTGGATCCTATTACTAAGACTCTATTGTCCATCTGTCTGTCACCAGGCTGTATCTCATGAACCGTGAAGTTAAAATTTTCACAGGTAATGTGTTTCTGTTGCCGATATAGCAATAAATACTAAAAACAGAATAAAATAAATAATGAAGTGGGGCTCCCATACAACAACCGAGTGCTCTCTATTACTACTCAATTTTAATATACTTTCGTATAGTAAGTACGTAAGTTAAAGTTATAGAGAGAGTTAGAGTTATAGAGAGGTTATAGTTGTTCGTAAGTTTTATTCTATTCTTCTATTCTATTCTACGGAACCCTTCATGTACGAGCCCGACTCGCAATTGGCCAATTTTTATTAAAAAAAAAAAATATTTAGCTTCTATCCACGGCCTTGGTTTCTCTCGTCAATATTATCCCAAAAAATACGACCTAGCTAAAAAGAAGTCTAGTAATCCATGTCATGGTTTACCTCCAAGTTTCACCAAAATCTATTCAGCTATTAAGGCGTGATTAATTACCTTACCTAATAATTAAACATTTAGACTTTCATAGTTTAAAATTAAAATGTCTACACTCTTCTTGTAGAATTAGCAATATTCAGCGATACAAAATTAATATCATTTCGCTATAGGTTTTTTCTCTTTCACGCTCAAACGGCTGACTGGATGTGAATGAAATTTACACAGACAGACGAGTAGCCTATGTCCTGAAATAGGACTTAGGATACCTATAACCCGGGAGTACGTTCTTTTATGGACCAATAATAATAATATGTCCCTGTTCCCGATACCGGTGGGATACTATTTTTAAATGTTTTTTTTTTTAAGAAATATTTAAAAATGTATTTAATAAGTTTTAAGGTCAAATAAAGAGAATAATAAAAAAAAGTACGTAAAAACGTACGTTTGCATAAAAGTACGAGTACATTGTAGCACAATTTTATTTTATAAATTTTTCCTGAAAACTAAAACCTTTGCGAGAGCTTTTTTTATTGGGTGGGAAAATCATCTTATGGAGCTGAAGTCTGAACTAGGTTCGAGACTTGTATGACAGATCTCCATGCTCACACCCTTTCAAACATAATCTCATTTTGCGGCACATAAACATGAATCCTATGTTTATAAGATTAAGTAAGAACTACTACTACTTTCACAAGAGCAAAGCCGCTACCAGACTTAATTTAACATTATTGCTATTACCAAGTCCACATTATAATAACAATTAGACCGCACCACACGTCGCAGATTAAATGGCAGATAGTTTAATCGTCATCAGATTATATTTCTCCTTTAAATTAACCGTTTAGTTTGTCTCTAACTAAACGGCTTCAGTTCCGGTTCCAAGATTGCAATCTTGAATTAAATTGGACTTCCATATTCTATTTCAATTAATATTTATCTATTTATTTGGATTATTTCCTAATCGTAATTTGTACGGTCGTCACTTATCTTTTTTTTTAGGTGCAAAAACATCCATGTAATCCATGGCCTCAGTAGGCTTCGACCCTGCTGGGCCCCTACAATTTGCTGACATCTCCTTGAGGCGCGCGTGGAACACTAGGCGCCGTCGATGGTCGTTACTTAGAACATTATTTAGATTAAAAAAAATTAAGGTGGCTTGTTAAAATATTGTTTTTTTTAAAGGGCTTTATCCTACAGAAAAACAAAAAAGTTACAATCTACCTTAAGACTAACTCAAACAGTTGTTCAGCTTTATCAGATATTGGAAAAGCGAGAGGAATATATTACAAATAACAATAAATTTTACAGCTTCCAAAAACATTGATCCTCATATTTTCGTTCCGGACACACTCCATCAGGATATGGAAAACATCATCAATCAATCCACAGTTTGGAGACAAAACTTTCTTCATCAAATAGTATTTGATGGAATATATCTGGCATGAAGTCTTAAAGCTATTAAATTTATATTAAGATTACAATAAAATTAATCTATGGAAACCTAGAAATCTCTCTAGGCTAGATAGTTTGGTAACATATACCCCCTTTTCTTTAAATTATTTGTTGAAATATTTCTACCGTAGTTCTAAACTTTTTTTTTACTTTTTTACGTAGTTCGAATCTAACGGGGTGATATTCACAGATATTACGCTTGGTTGGCGAGCAGATCAACCATATAATTTTCTTCTAACTGGATATGTGACGATATCCAATGGAGAAATACTATTTTAGAACTGGATTGCAGTTTTGAAAGCAATTTACATATAATGTAGGCAAATATTTCCGAACGGACCAATAATAAATAATAATAATAATATTCCACAACTTTCACACAACGCCGTCTAGTCCCAAGCTAAGCAGAGCTTGTGTTATGACAAATGTTACAAAATTCCTTGGTATTTTAATTGACAATAAATTAACCTGGACACCGCATTCAGAGGATGTATGTAATAGGCTAAGCAAGTCAGCGTACGTACTATATAACCTGGTAAAAAAAGTAAGCATTCGCACCGTGCTGGAAGCATATCATGGTCTGGTTGCATCAGTTTTGAGATTCGGAGTTATATTTTGGGGTAACTGTACTGAGAGGGAGAGAATATTTAAAGCCCAAAAGCGTTGCATTAGATCAATGACTAGTCTTAAAAATACCGACAGTTGTGCACCTGTGTTCAAGTCTCTAAAATTAGTCACCTTTCCGTCTTTGTATATATTTGAAGTTGCAATGTTCGTTAGAACAAATATACACTTTTTTACCCGAATGGACGATATTAGAACGTGTCCGGGACCTATTAGATCGCAATACAAAAATCTAATGTTCACAGGTAGGTACAAAACAGCATTATTAAAAAAAAGTTTACTATCAATGGGGCCCTTGATCTATAATAAAATACCTCATGCTTATAAAGAAGAATCGTTAAGTATATTTAAAAAAAGACTAACATCTCTTTTAATAGATAAATGTTACTATTCTATACAAGATTTCTTGAATGATAAGAGTTTATAATGTTATTAATTAAATTTTAATTTTATATTGATTTTTTGTTTGATGACATTTTTTTATTATTTTATTTCGTTTACCAATTTTTAATTTTTTTGTTTGTTTTTGCATGATGTAAGATAGTGTTATTTTTTTTTTTTACAATGTTAATTTTAATAATGATAATTTATAAATTGATCTGTATTTTAAAATTTAATGACATGCTATATAGTATAATAATTTAAATTTTCCTTTTGATACATAGAAAATATATTTAATTGAATTTATGAATAAAAATTGAATAACGCTAATTTATAAATTAATCTTATATTCATGTCTCTTTTGTTTTTAACGTAATAAAAACGATATAAAATAATGTAAATATTTGCATGCCAAATGGTAAAATGTGGCTGAGCTTTTATGTATCATAAGAACTGATGTGTATTACCCATATTTGCAAAATAAAAATTCTATTCTATTCTATGAGTACTAGACAACTGATAAACATACTTATATATTTCTAAATACATACATGTTATAGATAAATTATATCCAGACACAGAACAAATGATCTTGCTCATCACACAAACATTTGTCCTGGGTGGGAATCGAACCGACCTCCGGCATAGCAGTCAGGGCCACTAACCACTAGACCAACAGGCCAGTAAATGTGGATCAGTTCTTAAAGACCAACTATAAAAGTCCCACGATAAAAGTATTTCCTATAGAAAAATGCCCAACCACTCTGGGTGGTTTGTATGTAGTACGGAGAGCAATATTTGGAAATATATTCTCAATATGCTGACCATTTAAAATTCTAATATGTAATAATTCAATACCAGTTGCGGCTTTTCTTTACAAAGCAGTGAGTCTTAATTGTGACACCACCGTGACCATCTTCCATTTTTTTTTAAATTACTAATTCTAAAAAATCTGTCGCGTTTTAAACAAGTTTCGCTCAATACGGCAATTTGTTTTTTTTTCAGACTTAGGCGTAATCAATCAAGTGAACGAGACTTTGGCAATTCAATTGTATAATATTCAAGTTTACATCATTGTTGTTATCAGCCATTTCCAGCAAATAAATTGAAAAACAAAACAATAGATAAACTACTTACAATTGTATGTATCGGAAAATAGAGATTGCAGCATTTTAATCTGTAAAGATTTTTTACTTTTTATAATATTTATTTTTAATTTTCCTTATGATATCTCAGAAGTTTCAATTAATGAAAGACTTATCAGGATAATTTCTTTTAATAATATTAGGTGTGGCAATAATATATTTTGCGGAATTGGAAGAATCAGAAATTAGACTCCATGGTATATCTTCTAAAAGGGTTGGGGTCGCTGGTCGATGATTTTGCTTCATAAAATCATGCTTAAGCAAAGGCTTGGTTTTTGGATTGGCTGTACGTAGACAGTGCACCTAAGAGGCTGCACTACATTTGTGTCACTCGGATACTACGTCAGTACTAAACTAATATTGGCGGGAGTCACAATAGGCGTATAGGCGACTCATTTGTGAAACATAATCAGGCGAAGAAGGGACGTATACACCAATAATTTTTAATTAGTACAAATACTTAAAGGGCTTATTAGAAAAGGTCTTGTTATGATTTAAGTAAAGTCTCAATAAATAATATTAATAAACAGCAAAGTTATTAGCGTTTGTTTATATCACAAAATATAATTGAATTTATGGAAATATTGTACAGGCTATTGATTATGAATAAATGAATGACGATCAAAATGGAAAATCACTACGCGTAGAATTTTTTATTTATTTATTTATTTATTGAGTACTGCCACATTACAATACATTTAACATTAAAGCACTTTTTAGTAGCAATTCTTATGAATGATTGATTCAATTATGAATTTACCAATTATTTTCGTGGACAATTTTGGGATTTCGTTTTTTTTTACTTTTGACTACAAAAATATGATCAGTAACGGGTACGGATAAACCCCTATTTTTTTGCACTAATTAAAAAATAGGGGTGTATAGTAAGGGCACCTCTGTAAGTGCAATTAAATTTGGACATTAAATTCCTCAGCCTCTTTTCTTTATTAAAATATGAGCTTATTTTATCAAACGCCATATAATCCCCAAACAATATACACAATTGTTGCTGGTCTTTTTATATATCGTTAGCGAATAACAATCTGTTGAAGCTTATCAACAGTTTTCATCTTCAGCGCTGAGCTTTTCGGTATACAGTTAAGGCTTGATTAAGATCTTAACGCAGACTTTGAAGTCCAATCCGATTTGCTAAAGCTTTGGCCTTTATCATTGATAAAGTGAGCTCCTAATTTTATGCGGTGGAAGTCCAAAGGCGCTTGGATTTCATGCAGACATTATCTAGCGAATGCAGGTTCAGTATGAGACAGCTCGGGAGTGCGGTTGAGATATTACGAAGCTGCAGGAGTTAGGAGCTTGTTCGATCTAGCCGTCTTTCTACGTGAAATAAGAATGTTTAAAAATTATGTATCAGTTCCTCGAGTTTTAATTTAAACAGTATGTTATAGCATATTTTTGGTCTTTCTAATAACATATTTGTAAAATTCTGCCCCAACCTATCTGATTTAATCATTTTAGAAACATGGCTGAAGTAAAATGGTTTCACCCAAATAACTGTCATTACTAGATGTATGACGAAACACGAGTAAGGTTTCAAATGAAATGAAATTCTAGAATTTTCTGTTTCAGCGGTTAAACTAATTTAGTAGAAAGGTGAATGGAACAAAAATAGGGTACTTTTACGAGCTAATTGAATTCTGTTTACATAGAATTTGTGTTTTTATTTTCAGACTCAAAATTGGGTATGAGTTCTCTTTTTGATCTCATTTCTAATTTATTATAACGACTAGGTTAGGGTGTATTTACGCGATAAACCATTGTGTACGATATTCGTTAACCTAATTACTAAACAAGTCAATTTAAAAACAAACAATTCGTTCCGTAAACGTTCCTTATCGGCATTTGCATCGATACTAAAACGTCGGCACCGCTCCATGTTGTTTACCGATTTCGTCGGTTTCGGGACCTTCAAGGCTGCTACTGTTCATGGTCACGCGACAATTATCCCCGTGGTGTCACCACCAGACACTGACACCAATATTTCGAACCACGTATATTTAGTACTGTAGCCCCTGTCATTATATAGTCATTTTCGAAGACAATTAATTTAATGACTTAAACGCTTGTCACATTGCAGTCATTTTCACGTTTGGGATTCCCTTTATAAATTTCAACGCCATTGTTTCAATATGTTTTGTAAATTCCTATATACATTTTTAGGATTCAAGGTGTACATGACATGTCCTAGAACCAAAAAAAAAATACGAAAACATGTGACATTCATCAACCCGCACTGGGCCCGTGTGGTGGATAACGGCCCATTCCCTCTCCTAGAGAGGAGGCCTGAGTCCCAACAGTGGGAACATTAAAAGGCTGATTATGCTATGCTATTATGCTAAGGTATACATAGAAATACACCAAAAAGTAACACAACTTATATATAAACTTAAATGGCAGTACAATGGCAGTCTTATCGTTGACAGCGATATCTACCAGACGCCCTTAGGATGGATCGTAAGAACTTAAAATAATAGGTCCATATAATGTACTGCATAACATAGCTTAACTCCTAAATATATATATGATTTATGACCAGATCATCCGTGATAATGCAACAAAAATCCGAAACACTACAGCATGAATTACTTACGTGTTAAAGTAACGATTTTAAACGCTTCTTCAAAACGTTTGATGACACGTAGATAGAGAACTCCTGTAGCAGTGTATAACTGTAATTTCTAAGTTCGGCTCACCTGATTATTTTTTTCTCGCCTGCTCTTTTCTTATATTTAAAAGCCTTTTTATTGAAACTTTTACGGCGTTTATCGGGTTTATATGTAGAAGATTGCAAATGGCATGTAAAATATGTGAAGTTACGCGTGCGTACTCTTAGGCGTGACTGCCTGAGAGTGTCACGGATCCGTGACACGCACGGTTAAAGCGCGCGTACTTAATCCGAGTACGCGTATTGCATAGGCGAAAGGTATTGGAGAACCCCCAAAGTAATGAATAGGCATATTTTAGACTCCTTCACTTCACCGTATACCCCATTCATCGCTTCGCTTTCCATCAGTTGAAACCGAGGTCAAGAAGATCATGAATGAAGAAAAATAGTTTTTTTTAGGATGGGGAATCATCTAATGACTTTTCTCGCTCTGGGTGGATCGAGAGAGATTAACAGACTTTTACGGACTAAAATCTTCTCGTGTTTTCTCATTACACTTTGTGTTTCATGACCGCGGTGACTCGAACAATCTTGTAGATAAATAGCTTAGACGAGAGTTGTTTAACTCTTAACTTTGACCGAAACTGGAATCTCGAAACACATGCTGTAAAGGTGCTATTTTGCATTCAGTACGAAGCACGTGCGAGGGACGTGACAGCGGGTTTTCTGCCACGCCAAAAACAAGCATTTTGGAATTAAGTAGAATGGCTGGAAAGAACAGCGTTTAAAGTTAAATGAAAAAGCATGGCTCAGACTTGCCTTATTATTAAGATTTCTGTGGCTCAGACCTTTGCCCAGCTGTGAAATGAAAGGTTAACAAAATAATAATAATAATAATTTAAAGCAGTCAGTGCGAAAAGATAGACAAATGGATGAAAGTACTTGCTTATAAAGGATTGCTGGGTGTGACCATTTGCAGTTATTAAGTACCTACATGAGGAAGCATAAAGGATCAACTAGCAGTTTTAAAAGGAAATTATGATTGGTAACGAATTCAGGGAAAATCACATCACGTTAACAAAAAAATAAAAATTAAATATATATTTTTTTACAATGTGTGTATATGTATACTTGTGTGTATATATATACTTCTGTGTATATCTATGTGTGTATATAAATTGTAAAATAAATATTATAAAGGAAGTTTGTGAGTATGTATGTTTGTTACTTCTTCACGCTCCAACGGCTGAACAGATTGTGATGAAACTTGGTATACAGGTCGAGCATGTCGTGGATCATAGGATAGATTTTAATCCTGGGAATAGGTACCCTTGGGATAATTTTCGCTGGCCACTGGTAACAGTTAGTAGTCAAGTGGTCAATAAAAATATCACTTGTTCCAAAATTGGTCAAACTATCACGTTCTGCCGGGAATACACAATTCGAATTACCCTAAAAACTTATAGATTTAAAACATCTCACCATTTAAATCCGTTGAAAAATCTACCCGTTCTTTTTGTCGCACTAAATCCATCTTGCCGCACAGCTTGTTACAGCTGTTTAGATCGAAGAAATCGCATTAAGTTCTCTGTGAAGATTTTACCTACTCTGCAGATTGGTAGAAAAAGCATTTCTGAATTCCTTGTGAACTGACGTAAACTTTGTCGTCTTCATTTTGTTTTTACGGCCATTCCGAAGATCGTCGCCATAATATTTTGTTAATGACCGCTGGAACGATGCGATAGACATTGACTCTGAAACGAAACACGAAACTTTGTATTTCCTCATCGTGTAATAGACCCCGAGGGCTCCATAACGTTGTGACTTACTACGTTCGCGCACCTCTCTAAATTATAGGGCTTTCCTGTCCCATCATGACGTGATTCCCCGCCATGAATCACGACTGACGAGCTCATTTGTGCGACGTGATGCCGCTATACAGATTAATTAGCTTCAAAGGATTCTTGAGATCTGAGGGCCGCATTTTCAATGTTTCCCATAGGTATAATGTGAGTAACGAAGTTACCGGAATAAACGCGATAGTTACGAGTAGGAACGTAAAGGTATACGTAGATCCCACGCACATCCTTATAATTACGGCGAGATTAAATACATCACGTATTCCCGGAACGTTCGCTGGTATTTATTTATACGCTAGGGAAGGTTCATAAAGTAAAACAAATCCCTTAGTATAAAGAGATTTGATTCTAAGCGCCTTGATTTTTTTCCTATCTGGAACGCACGCCGTGACCCACAAAGGGAGGTAAACAAACGTGCCATAAACACAGCTGCCTGTATTAATGTGATAGCTCCGAACAAAGTACACCTTCATTTCATTTAATCATAACCTTTATTTATCGTGGCTAAGTAAATACTATTTGGAAACCTTATGCTGGTAATTTTATTGTTGTTTGCCTATTACTGGCTACACTGTTTGTACATGTACGGAATTTATTATTATTGTACAAACTTTGCTATAAAAAAAGATAACATAAATTATTAAATACATTCAGTGTTTCACTAATTCATAAAATAGACCTTATAAAGTCATCTTTTAATCAACCATAGTCATGACTTATCAGTACAAAAATGCGTAGGTTCCTTCGTAGACCAGTCTTCTGAAACGCCCCACTGACCTGCCAGCTAAACCTTTGCAGGCATTACACAAACTACGGCATGAAAGCTTTTGAATGTTCGCCTAACGTTGGCCATAAAGGGAATTTCGTGTTTTTGTCAAGAACAGACTAACATGGTCATATTCATCTTGGCTCTCACAACGTACGTAACATTTGCGCAATACTCCGTCAAAAGCTAAAACTGTTTGTTAACCGCGCTGAAGTGATAATTAGCAAAATGGTACAGCTATCAAAATGCCAGCGAAGTGGTTAGTTACCTACATTTGAATGCCAAGCCCCCCTACCACTTGACATCTAAAGTAACCGCGTTCATTAAAAAATTTAAACCACATACGGACTAATTAATGTAACGACGTGACTTTGTGGCGAGTGCGCTCGGGAAAGTACAGCATCAATATATTTCACGAAATTTTTATGACCCTTGTCGAATTACCAACGAAAATTGATGCCGAGTACTTGCCAAAAGCCTTTTTCGACCGTAAATAAGCTTCTCACTCCTGTTAAGCTTGTTAAAAAAAAAAACTGGGGGTTTAAAACTATCTTTTGAATGGCCATTTTATTTTGCAACAGTATGCTAATATTATGATAGCATGTTGTACAAGATAAGCTGGCGTTGGAATCTTTCCAGCTGCGACACATTTTCTTAGTCAATAAAGCTTAATAGTGGCACATAGCGGCTGGCTTGTCAGACTGGATAGAGGCTGCCTGGGAGCTTTTGTTATGACGCTATGGGAGATAGCTGTATTCGACAGAAAGCCATTCGGGTTACATAATGGACACAAGCATCCTCGCAGGGTTTGCTCGAGCTCTTATAGAGATTGCTAATTTGGTCGTTTAGAGACTGCATACTGTATGGATTGAAAAGCTGAGAATGGTTAAGATAGATTGTAACTTCTAAAATTATTTTAAGGAATTATTTAGCCATTTTTGGAATAGCAGATTGGACCTTAAGGTGTAACCTACAGACCAGACCGAGGCCAAATTATCACTAGATGGTGCTGAATAGCGATGAACCAGAGTTTTTAAATTTGGTTTATCGGAATCGGAACCGAAATTGGAGGCGTGGGCGGTAACAGAAGCGTCAAATGTAACACTACTAAAACTAATAAAAAAACCCGAATAAGTAAAAATGAAGAGCGAATTCACAACATTCTGAATACAAAACATTAAAACCACGCGTAAAAGAGTAATCGACAGACGGCCCGGGGGGAGGGAGTTTCCCCGCGCGACTGGTATAACCTTGTTTGTACCTCCAATATAAGTTTCGATTAAAATTTACCGGAACCGAAATCGGAATCGGAGATGCAATATCAATCGAAAGTTCCGAACTTTCGGAATCAAAATCGAACCTCCGTAACATCTCTGAAACTGAAATCAATATTTTTAATTTATTCTTTTTAGTATACACTAATCCCATACGGGATCATTATAATGGTTATTAGTGGCAAAACACCATCTAGCGAGAACCTGGCCATGTGCGAACCCGAAGCTTCCACCTCAAAAACTTTGTTCACTAAGTCAACACCTTAAATACAATACCCGGACTATAACGTGTTAATATAACAAGGGTCAAACTTGTTGTAGGAATTTCTTAATATTACTTAAGATAAACTTTCTTTCAAATGCCTTTACGTGATTTGGTAAACAAACCAACTTCACAGAATCTAGCTGTATTAATGCCAATAATGCAATCTTTATTTCAGTATTCTATGATAGTAACGGAATTTTTTTTCCTAAAAGTCTGTTGGGAAGTGAATATGCATTATGCTTTTGTTCGGTGCTTAGCCATTTTTGGCTGACAGAATCCTATCACTGAATTGAAAAATATTTTTGCGTTTTCATACATACTTACAAAAATACAAATAATAGCATGAAATTAATTAGATACTGAGAGCAGTGGTGGCCGAGTGGTAACGGCCCCGACTTACGAATTGTAGGTCGCGGGTTCGAACCCAGCCAGGCGCATTACTTTGTGTAATTTATTTCATCACCACTGCTCTCAAAACGGTGAAGGAAAACATCGTGAGGAAACCGGCATGTCCTAGAACCAAAAATTCGAAGACATGTGACATTCACCAACCCGCACTGGGCCCGCGTGGTGGATTACGGCCCATTCCCTATCCTGGAAGAGGCCTGAGTCCCAGCAGTGGGAACATTATAAGGCCGACTATGCTATGCTATGCTAATTAAATACTCATTTATACATATTTTGAAATGTATGCAAGTGAAACCATCTGTGGAGAATTGTTCTAATAAATACTGTGTTTTCTTTTGTTCAGAGGCCCCTGAATGGGGTCCTAAGTTGGTATCAGACCGGTCGTGGTACGGCGTGGGGTCCACCTTGCGAGCGACGTGCGCCTCGCCGCCTGCGCATCCACCAGCTAACCTGACCTTTGCACTGAATGGACGTGAGGTGAGAACTTTAATGGTGTATCCAGACCTGCCGAATGCGCCGCTCGCGTCCGCTTGCGAGCCGCTTGCGAACTGCGCACGTGCATTTCATGTCCGTACTACTACACGCCGTACTCGACCGGTGCAGTAGTTGCGCGCGTGCCGCCCGCGGTACACATACATAGTTCAAACGCGAAAGAAGCTACGTGAGCACGTGCTGCGCGCGCGCCACACGCGCGCCTCACTCGAGCCTTACCGGAGCTGCGGAGGCGCATCAAACTTAGGGCCAAACGCTGCGATAAGCGGGAGCACGCGCGGACGCCCGCGCGTGACGACGCGCGTGTTTTGTGTGCGACGGTCCCCGTAGCGGAAACCAGATTATTACCAGCGCAGTGTCGCTATTTCAACTTTAGCGATGTGAACTTTAGTCGAGTCGATGGAAAAATTTAATGTATTATTACGTAGCAAAATGGGCATGGGGCACGGCTCCCCGCGACGGGTGCCCACGTGGATCACCGCGACGGAGCATTTTTGTATGGGACCGCGCGGGCGCCCGCTTAACGCAGCGTCGGCCCTTAGGCAGTAACCGCACGCGAGCAGCACGCACGCAGTTCGTAAACGGCTCGCGAGCGGCGCATTCGCGGTGCATTCACCAGGTCTGGACACACCTTAAAATCCTTGAGGCCTACTGGGGCCATAGGTGATGCGAAAGTGATCCCCGGGGCCCTGGAAAAATGGCAAAGAAGGAACAGGAGTGGGTTTTTAGTCAGTAAAAGTCTGACACTATCGCGCGCTCCGCCCAAGAGCGGGGGATGTCATTAGATGATTTTCCCACCCGAAAAAAAAAAAAAACCTTAAAATCCTTACTTAAGACAAGATGAGTTCTGGAAAACATAATAGATAATGAAAGAGATTCTGTTTACTCTAAGTTCTTCTATATGCCATTCCGATGTCTTTATTCTTTATTATCAATCAGATTGAGTCTGAATATATCTCTTATAAAAGGGAACCTATTGTAATAAACTCAAGTTTTTCAACAGTGTCAATTACACTTCTCAGCACAGGTACAATATTATATTCTACCTTTGAAGTTAATCAAATAATTTAGACGAAAAAGAATCGTCGTCGGTGAGCATTGCTGTCCATATTAATAAAGCATCGATCTGCTTTATTAATATGGACAGAATTATATTAGTTTTGTATCTTCGTTATTTAACACCGACTTCTGAAATTAAAATTATTTTGCACTTTTTAGTTTTTTTTACATTACCAGTCGACAGCGATGTGGAGGAGTTTTTCGACGCCGTACTTTAGATTGCTTTTTTAGTACTTTATGGCTTTTATTTTTATTTTGTAAGTTAGTTTTAATTACGTTATTATTAGATTTAAATGTATATAAAATGAATTATCACTAAAAATATAAACTTTAATCACGAAAACCCTGAAATGAAAATTTTTTTTTACATTGTTTCCCAAATAAAATGTTCATATTTTGTAAGCTAGTCTTAAAATTGCGTCTTGTCCCGCAAATAAATTGTCTTTCTTTTCCTTTCTTTCAGTATATTATTATTATTTTATTTTTATTACTTCGTACTGTCACACTGCTGGGCAAAGACCTTCCAATAATCTCGATTGCTCGCTTCCTCTTTCCAATTCTTAAGGAAGACATACCAGTAGTATACATAAAGTTTTTTTTCTAGCCTAGTTTTTGACCTAAACCTGGGCGAAGGCCTTCCCTTTTCCCTTCTAAATTTCTCTGTCTAGCGCGATCTCTAGTCAAGCTAAAATAAGAAAATAAAACTATCTATGGAGAGAATGCCCTCAAGGATCAGAGAGATGCCACCCAAAACGCCAACTGTGCTGGCCATATAAAACAACAAGAGAGTAATCGATTACTTAGTAATTTCGATTAACCGTAGCTACACGAAAATGAAATGAAAACAATAACATTACAAGGAGCCATGAACAAAATAAAACCATCTATTTTCTCCTGTATTGTATTTTAAGTTTGTGATGTTAGATGTTAAAATCAATATTAGTGCTGGCAGCTAAAAGCAGATGTTAAAGATAGCTATAGTATCCCACTGTAATAATAACTCGAATGGGTCAGCAGATCGATGCTTTATTAATATGGACAGCAATGCTCACCGACGACGATTCTTTTTCATCTAAATAATTTGATTAACTTCAAAGGTAGAATATAATATTGTACCTGTGCTGTGTCGCTGTTCTAAAAGAGAAGTGTAATCGACACGATTGAAAAACTTGAGTTTATTACAAAAGGTTTCCTTTTATAAGAAATATATTCAGACTCAGCAAAAAGCTAACTTTAAATCTGATTAATAACAAAGAATACTTAGACAGAGAAATGAATGTAGAAACACAAATTACAAATTTAAACAAAAAACGGTGAATGATAACATCGTGAGGAAACCGTCAGGTCCTAGAACCAAAAGTTCGAAGACTTATGACATCCACCGATCCGCACTGGACCCATGTGGTAGACTAAAACTGCCCATTCTTACTCCTAGAGAGGAGGCCTGAGTCCCAGCAGTGGGAACACCTCGAGACTGGTTATGGTATGCTTATCCAACCATATCCACCAGTTTATAAAGGTGCGCTTTCTGTATCTTCCGATAAACCTCATTTATTCCCCTAGTAGCAACCAAAATAGGTTAAATACAGTTAAAAAGAGGAAATTTCTAGTCGTTAATGTAGATGTTTAACTGAAATTAAGGCCACGGGGTGGAGAGGACATTAGAAACAGTTAACCCGAAGCACATGTTACACCGGGGATTTTACAGTTCGTACCAGCTATTTAACTGGAATAGTTTTGCCTTATCTGTGAAAGGATTTTTGTAATGACCTAATATTAGCGAAGTACTTACCTTTGAAAACATTTTTAAAAGGAACTACCAAAAAGCTTTTGATCCGTGTACGGTAGTTGGTACTGATTTGTTAAATTTCAGTAAGTAAACACTACAATTCTTTGACCCAACTGAGTGCTACATGCTCAAGTTACACAAAGTAAATTCCCCTCAGAAATATGATTACAAATTTTCCGGAGCTCAACGCAAGTATTTTGCTGACAAATTATATTGAAATTGATATTTAAAAAATTCGTTTGATCAGCGGACAGAAGCAGACAGGGGTCCGCATGTCCACGAACAATGGAGCAGCTCCTACTTGCTTCATTTTGACGCGACCGTTGTTGTTTTTGCCGCCGTCACTGCCCGCTGCGTAGGCCAGTTCATTAATCACAAAACAGCTCAGAGCTATATAAGCTTCCTTTATCTAACGTAGAGCTGTGTAATATCCGTAATATTTCCCGCTCAACCGCTGTGCGTCCCAGAATTATATTATATTGTATTTTTCTCAGATCGACATGGATTCTCTTATACACGAATTGCCTTCGTGGTTCAAATGGGACCCGCCGCCGAAGACGGAAACTACAACTACGGAGCAGCCGGATGATGATGTGAATTTTAATATATTTCACGATGAAGGAAATATACAGTATTTAGATGAGTCGTATATAAATTTGCATAAGGAAGAAATTAGAAGGCCTTCGAAGGAGAGTTTGAAGCCGGTGTTCGAGAGAACGGGTCCAGATAACAGGCTGCCTTCAGTGGGGGAGGTGTCGTTCGTAGTTAGGAACGAGGCGTTCGAGCGAGGCAGTCTGCGGCTGACCTGCATAGCGAGCATATACAACCTGCACGCGGCACGCGCAGAGCTAATTTTCGATATGGAGCAGCCAGAGGTTGCCTCCGTGCTAGGCGTCCGTAATAGAGCAGTAGGTAAGTGCAATCGATACTAGTGTATAGCGACTCTGGCTCGCGAAATAGAGCCCGGATAAAACAGTGCGCCCGTATTCTGGTCATTGTATAATCTTTGCTAGCCTTGACTTTGTCGCATTATGGTGCAATTAAGCTATCTGTTTCCCGTAAGATAGATAGTGCCTTCTTTAGTATTTTAAGCATTTGTTATAAATACTAATAATACGAACAACTTATAAGTCCAATATTATCCCCGCAATTTTATCATTAAGAAAGAAATGAGAAAAAACAGAAAATATATCTTATCGTAGCATCTATAGAGTAACAAAATGGAAGAGCACACAAATAGCCGCGGATCGGCTAAGGATAAAAGTGCATAGTCCGGTAATGCGGTTTAGAGCTCGGTTCAAACCAATTTGCTCCTACCAAGACTATAAATAGGACACTGAACGTATTTGCGATTTATTTATCTTCATATAAACCTGTTATTCAAAGCTGTTTCAATAACTCTGTTTAATATTGTTTCAGATTCATCATCTCGTATTCTTTGGCGAATACCAACAACGCTCATTCCGTTATTATACAGAGTGCGGTAGTTTATTAAATATTCAACGTTAATTAAGTACAAAATTATTTTTAAGTACTCGCTGTTCGCGTTAAAATGACTCTCATTGTGTACAAATTCATTGAACATATCCAAACTCATGAATTTATATTTTGTTGTACGATGACTTCCTTTCTAAGATATAGATAGTTTACGAAGATCGCATGAAATTACTGTCATGTTGTTTTAAAAGAATTGTTTCTAATTATTTAGAAATAGGTCGAACTGGCCAAACATAGGTTTAATAAAAAGAAATAATCAGAGGATAAGGGATTAGATGAATTATATTATACATTAGTAGAGGTTGTCTGATAATAATAAGATAAAAACCCAACTGTTCTATCAACCATGCATTCTATTTTCAAATTGTGATTTCAAAAAGCGTTTAGATAAATCTATTATTTTTATGAGAAAAAATAATAACGTTACTTGTCAAAATTCTTAATATATATTTATATATTTGTAAATAATATTATCCTGTGGATAGAATTTGATGAGATATAAATAAAAATATCTTCAAGGCGTAAAACGTTTCTGATGTCACGGACTAAAACTATGTGTAAATAATAATGTGATAGCTAATAATTAAAATTATTCTTAATAGAATGTCTGTTTCAGAAGTACCTAATAGAAAACGCATGTGAACTTATCTTCCAGAGTTATAAAGTACCAACAATATGATATTATACTTATAAAATTTTATTTCATTATAAGTTGGGGCATATTTTTTACCCTCGACAAAGACTGATGAGTAAAGATTAATCGAGGAAGATACATGTCATGCGGTTCTGTTATCTGTACATAAAATTGATTTATACTGAAATCTATACTGTTTTATCGTTAAAAAATAATAATTTTATCAACAAAACCTTTGTCATTTTTGAATAACTGACGATTTTTAACACTTCTAAAATGAATTTAAATTTCGGACGTGTCAATAAGGTTAGCTACTTGTTATTAAAGATTTGTAAATAAATAGCTATAATATATAGCACTATGTAAATGAATATGGATGAATAGAATAAAGAAATATGTTGGATTTGTCTAAAACGATGTTTTTTTAAAATATTATTATACACATTTAAAATAATTATATTCGTGGTTAGTTTCAGCGAATGCTTACCCTGTTTTGAAGTGGAAAGTCCTCAAATAACTCCTCCCGCTCCGGGTGGAGCGATAGGGACTGTCAGACTTTTACTGATTAAAACCCACCTGTGTTCCTTCAGTTGTTTTTTGCTTTTCAGAGCTGCGGTAACTCTTTCGATCATCCGATAGCCCTGGTGCGAATACTTACCCTAATGCTGTAAATGTGTGTACATTGTTCCCAACTTGCCTCCCATAAAATCTATTCACCATACAGAGAAGCACGTAAGTTCCATAGGTACTCACAAAACATTTTCATAAGTACACACTCGGTCCCACATCGGCGGGCGACCATCAAACAAATAATACAACACTTAGGCGATATTGATAGCCGACATTTTCGTTCATAGCTCCGTACTTAGGAAGAATAACGAAGTAATTTCCCCTTGGAAGAGTTCCACCTAAGCCTCAATCAATCATAGTAGGAGATTGAGTCCACAATAAACAGTAGAAAATCCAGCCGTTATCCTTATGGAGAAAATCATTTATTGAGCAGTTACTGTCGGAGAAAATGGATTATTCAGCTTCGAATCAAGCATGATGTATTACTTGTGCCTACTTTAATTTGCGAAGGTATGTGAGCGCGCGAGATTCTTACTGAAGATAATAAAATAATGAAAGTTTTACGCACGTGTGTTATCGACAGCATGATGGATTAAAGTATAATTTGTTTACAACACGAGGCCATATTATTGCTTTATTTATAGCTGGAAAAGTACCTCTATTTTCTGTTATTGTGGCGACGTAACCGCTGGAAAAACCATTTACGAACGTTTGGGTAATTCTGATACGGCATATAGGTATATATTAAATACCGCCTCGGGGTTGGGCGCGCTTACCCACAACAAAGTCAACAATAGTTTTCCAGTATTTACCAATGTCTGCAACCGCCGTGCGGCGCTTTTGCAAAACCAATAACAATCAGTTACCCCGTTCTAAGGCTTTCGCCAGCCGACACTATTGTCTGGACTCTTCGTTAGGCGCTCTTTTCATTTACCCAGTTGCATTGATTGGACCAAATCCATCACGGCCCACCGGCTCCCTTTCTGCCTGCCCATTGATTATTCCCCCAGTTTCGTGAAAATGAAACTTTATGAATTGACGGCGGGGCGCGTGACCGTCGACTAACTTTGAACTCAATAGCAACGGTTTTACAGAGAAATCGAATGAAAAATTCATAAATTATAATGCTAAAGTAATAACATGAGTTTGGAAGTTAAATAGATTTTAGTAGACGTAGGTTCGTGTGAAAATTATGGAGTTTGAAAATAAAGGGATGTTCATTTAGTGAAAGTTAAAATAAATCTACAGTCTTAAAAGCAAAGTTGTAGTTTGTTTGTAATAGCTGCGGGCGTGTTCTGGACAGCCGCTGAAAAGCACTCTTGAATGGCGTGTTCAGTGTGTTCCAAAATAATGGACGTGTAATTAAGCGTTCTGGGTACAATGCAAGAGTAACTGAAATGGTAATGTCATTAATTTTACCTTGATAATATAATACATTCAACACAGGCAGACATGCTGATATATGAGATCATTTCACTACATATATGAACACTTGAATATACTTAGAGGGAATTGATGCGAACAATTTTGATTCAGGTGTGATTTAAAGTCATATTTGTCTGCTTCAAAGAAAATTATTTGATTAATGAACAGTCCTATAATTACGGAATTGAATTCCAGAATCATGATACGAAAATTAAAGATAGAATTATTGAATATTGTTTATTTAGCTTCTAAATTAAGTCTTTACCACTTAAGCTGACCTCAGAGCCCACTCGACGCCTATTCAAGGGCGAGTGCTCTTTAAACTGAAAGAAAATCCCTCTGAGAAATGAATTAATCCGTGTTTTACTGAGAATTTTGTTCTTTACTTAAATCGGTTCGCATTTTTATCCTTTTCTAGCCTTTGTAGCTTCACTGACCTACAAATATTCGTTAACAGAAATACTTTAATATTTTGTATTAGTCACTATCTAAGTTTATGGGTGCTACTGAAGGATCTAGTTTTACAAAATTAAGCATTTAGTTGGGCGAATTCACCTGTAACATAAAACAGAAAATGAGAAAAGTTTGTGGAGATTTTTTTCTCTATGAAAGACACTGTAAGTTTCAAAATTATTAACCCAAACTTTCAGCGTATTTCAATTTTTCAGCTATTGTTCTCTCAGAAAAGGGTATTTCTCACCAAAAAAAAATACTAATTCTGAGCAGGATATAACAAAATGAAGCAAGTCCTAGAAACCCAACAGTTAAAACACAATCGACTGCGTTTTCAATAGAAAGAACCATTGATTCAGAAACGCAAAGATAACATCTGTGAAAACAAGGTTTGCGAGAGAGGTTGACATGAAATATTGTCAGTTTTCCGTCAACATGCATTGTAATGTAAGAGTGATGCGGCCGGTATCGACAGGGGGTGACACGCGACCGACGCGCGCGACCTTCTGTCAACACGGACTTGTTTGCGCTGACCTCGTCTATGTGCCTCTGACGTCCATGGACGTGTGGCTAAATACTCATCATCTTTACATCAATAGCCACCGGGGAATATGCCACATCTCGTGTAGCAATTTTCGAGAACTGCGGACAGATTTGAGCAAATGCCATGCTGATTGCAATTTTGTGTTTTAGATGGATCTGATATACCTAATTTACAAAGATGGATGTTCTGTTAATAGGTTTTGATGTGGGTTATTATGAGTCATCATCATCATCATCCTTTCAGCCCAAAGACGTTGACTGCTGGATATATATAGGTCTCCCCCAAGTGTCACTACAACGATCGGTTCATCGGTTCATCCATTGCATAGGATTTCCGTGACCCCCAACAGGTCATCATGTGGGAGGCCTGCCATCGCTGCGTACGCGGTCGCCACTCCATAACCTTTTGGCCCCATCGACCATCTATTCAGCGAGCAATTTGCCCTGCCCACTGCCACACTGCGATGATGGGTATTCTAACCGAAACAATGGTAGGTTGATCTTTAAATTTATTAGAAAATATGCAGGATAAACAGTTGCTATCTTAGAAAGATACCAGTTAGTTCAAAGAGAAAAGTAAACAAAAAATCTTTATCCCAGACGAGACCAGTAGGCAGTAGGCATCTACTCGGTTTCCTTTTTTGTTCAAATATTTATGTAGTAGCCGTAGTAGGCATTTTTATGCTCTACAATTAAAGAACAAAGGCGAGGAAATTGTTGATGAAATTATTAAGTGTCTACATAAGTTACCATGATATATACCAACGAAATAATTGACTAAGTTTTATCAAATCAAGATAATGTGACTGGACATTATCTTGATGAATCGCAAAAAAAAATTGTCATAATTGGAAATTGAATTGACTAGATTTTTCACGAAAATAAATAATCATAGCTTGGTGTTTTTTTTTTTTGTTGGTGCGTTTTGGCTAAATTGAACTTTTAATGTTGCTACTAATATAAATCTTGGTGAATAACATGATATGCTTGGCTTTATTTATTGATAATAAATACTTAGGATATACATTTCCGCATAATAAATAACTGTTTGTGCTTAGAATATAATGGTTATAATGACACATGCCATCGTAGTACATTTCGACTATAGCAGCATCACTAGAAAAAACATGGCATTAAGACATTTCAACTGCCATCCAGCCTACTGACTTATAGAAAAAAAAAAAATTTTGTCATGCATGCCATTATGACATTATGAAATGACATTTTATCGTTCGTTCAAAAATGCTTTTTTGGATTTTAATGATTTGGTCACTTGGACCTTTTTCAAAACACTGCACGTTCAAAAATGCGTTTATTGATTTTTTAAATTCACAAGGAGGTACGTAGGTATTATTGAGATAATATACATAATTTCACCAACTTAAAACTAAGTAGTACTAACTAACTAGTTGTAATGTCTAAGACAAAATTGTTTAGAAATTTAATCTACATACTTTTGTATATTTTTCATCACTATAAGCTAAAAAAATATGCCAGTAAAATTTTGTTCGAGAATCTGCCATCACTCTTTCTGTACTTTATTTGTAATCCGCATTTATTACAGAAAAGTTAATATTTAACATCGAGACGAGACGAGTAAACGGCAAATATAAAAATTGTTTGTTTCGCAAATAAAATAACATTACTTATGATTATTTATTTGCCTTGGACGATCTTACGATTGTTTGATCACAACTACAAAAAGTTGAACGTTTTTTTAGAAGTCTGACCAAAGACTAGCGACAAGTCTACCAATTTGAAAATCCATTTAAAAAAATGTTATATCTAAAGAGAATTTTAAATACTCCATTAGTAGATATTTAAAGTACATCCAACACATCATTTACAAAACGCTAGAAGTATTAAAGTTTTGTAAATAAATCCTGCAGATATTACTGTTACTTTGTTCATATGTCAGTATCTGTATATACTAATATCTGTATTAGATAATATCCAACTGCAATGTAAACTAGCACAAAGGATTCACCGTCTTCTATTATTTCAGTGGCGTAGTATACCTTCAAAGAAGCCTCTTTCAGCACTAGTGCCAACAGAAACGTAATCCTGATTCTACGCTGTCTGCAGTTTATCATGCGGGCAACTAACGGCTGCTTCAGCTCTCAGCTCCAGGTATTTTATTTACACTTATTCATATTTTATAGCAATGAAGAAATAATAAAACGTAAAGCTGTGAACAAACAAGTGATTACGATAACGTTTTGTATCTGGTTTCTGAAAAGAAAATATCACTTATAATTTTATGTTGTCACCTTTTATTTATTTATTTTATTTAACAATTTATGTACACACAATAATAAAAGAAAAGAAGAAGGAAAGAGAAGAAAAGTATAAAGGTGATGCTTATTTCTAAAGAAATCTCTTCCAGCATACCTGCGAAAGGAGAGTTGGAGAAAATAGAGATGTACTCGTAGACACCGTGTGTAAAAGTAAAAGGAAAATCACACAAAATACAAAGTTAACTTTTTTTTTTTCTTTTTTTAATTCATATAAACCAGTGCTTGACTGCGATCCCACCTGATGGTAAGCAGCGATGCAATCATTGATGGTGAGGCGCACTAGTTTATTAAGAGCCTATTCACTCTAGCCTTGAAGACACCTAAATTATAGTTGGACGGGAAGACCGCAGCAGGCAAATTGTTCCAGTCCTTCGATGTACGCGGTATAAACGACGAAGCGAAACGCTTAGTCCGGACCGTTGAAGTTTTAACAACGTAAGGGTGGATACTCGCCGTACGTCGGGTTGTCCGATGGTAGAAAGGAGATGGCGGAATCAAGTCATGCAATTCCCGCGCACACTCTCCAAAATGCAACCTGTAAAATACCGATAGGCTGGCTACCCTGCGCCTGTGCTCGAGGCTTTGTAGATTGGACTTAACCAAATCTGGATCCCCAATTAGCCTTTTCGCACGCCTTTCCACTGAGTCCAAAGCTGCTAGATGGCATTTTGCAGCACCAGCCCATATGTGACTGCAGTACTCCACACACGATCGGACCTGTGCTTTGTATAACATTAGAAGCTGTCCCGGTGTGAAGTACCGTCGGACCTTTGCAAGAACGCCTAGTTTTCTAGCAGCTACCTTTGCTTTGGACTCAATGAACCGCCCAAAATTGAGGTCTGAAGAAATTTCAACTCCCAAGAGCTGAAGGCGGTCGGTGCACCCCAGAGATACATTCTGAAAAGCTGGAGCCAAGGCGAACGGACTCCTTTTGGCGGTGAACAGACACGCTTGTGTTTTGGCGGCGTTGAATCCTACCAGATTGGTTTCGCCCCACATGGAGACTGCCTGAAGTGAGACATTCGTACGCTCTACCATAGCCTCTCGTTCGGACCGGATTAGCTCCTTACTAGCCCGAGCACCTGGCAGGTATCTCTCTACAACTGTGCTATCATCTGCATACCCATAGATACCGGGCATCAGCAGATCGTTGATATGCAGCAGGAAAAGAGTTGCAGAGAGAACTGACCCCTGAGGAACTCCGGCATTGGTCGTCATGGGCTCTGATGAGCATCCATCGACAACAACTCGGAGAGACCGTTCACTCAGGAAGTCTTTTACCCAGTTAATCAGACCAGGGGAAATGCCGTACGCTGGAAGCTTACTCAAAAGGCTGGCATGCCATACCCTGTCGAAGGCCTTCGAGACGTCTAAGGAGACAGCAATCGCTTCTCCATTCTTCTCAAGGGCCTCGCCCCACATGTGAGTGGTATACACTAGTAGGTCCCCAGTAGACCGATTGTGGCGAAACCCGTACTGACGGTCACTGAGGAGATCGTTACCTTCCAGGTATGCCATGAGGCGCGAGTTCAATACATGCTCCATAATCTTGCAGAGTATGGAGGTTATTAAAATCGGCCGATAGTTGGCAGGATCGGCACGACTGCCCTTTTTGGGCACGGGTTGCACGTTGGCAAGCTTCCAGGACTTGGGCACTATACCAGTCCTAAATGAGAGGCGATACAAGCGCGTCAATACAGGAGACAACTCGGGCGCACATGCCTTGAGAACTATTGCTGGTATACCATCTGGTCCACTAGCTTTATTCACGTCTAGACGACACAGTGCTCTCAAAACTTCTTTGTTTCTTATGCGAACCTCGGGCATTGAGGTGTTGCAGTGAGGTAGAGTTGGTGGTTGGTGGTGGAACTGCTAGTGTCAAGACGAGAGTTATGGGCGAAAAGAGATGCAAAGAGACCTGCTTTCTCTCTCGCCGTGTGAGCCAGTGTTCCATCAGGCTTAACCAGCGGAGGCAATGTGGGCCTACAGAAGTTCGCTTCGATCGATTTGGCAAGGGACCAGAACGCTCTGCTACCGGACGGCTGTGCAGAGAGCTTTGTGCCAATATGGGTAATGCGGTCGAACCGAGCCTTCTTTAGTGCCATTTGTAGGACTTGGCAGCATGGTTGAAAGCTCTCTTCTTTGAGCTCAGATCCGGAGCTTTGCGGTCACGAGCGTCAACCCAGGCGAGAAACGCCGAATGCTTACGCCCTTCAGCTTGAACGCAATCGGCGTTGAACCATGGGCGAGCTGAGCCTCCGATGGGTACGTCTCTATAAGGGATGAAAAACTCCATAGCTTGACTTATCACATCGGATATAGCATCCGCACAGCTCGACGGACTTTTAGAAGAGAAGCAGACCTGCTGCCAAGGATAAGACGCAAAGAAGTGCCGCATCTCATCCCATTCTGCTGACCTGTAACGCCATATTCTCCGTTCACCGCGTGAGTCGCAGTCAGGTGGGGAGAAGCACGAAACAGACTTCACCAGACAGTGATCTGAAGTTCCAAGTGGTGAGGAAACTGTTACAATACATCTGTCCGGATCGGTGGTCATCAGAAGGTCTAAACAATTGGCAGTATGACCAACTACATCAGGCACCCTAGTCGCTTGCTTAACCAGCTGGGAAAGGCCCATCGATACTGCAAAGTTTCGCGCTTCTCTCCCAGCGTGGTCGGTCTTCTGGTATGGGAAAAGCCAGTCTTGGTGGCAGGCGTTAAAGTCCCCCAGAGCGACGAGCTGCGCATCAGGGTGTCGATGCAGAGCCTTATCGGCGGCCTCACTGAGGTGGTCGAACAGCCGAGTCGTCTCCTGATCACCGCTGTGCGATCGGTAGACACAGGCATAAACAATTTTGTCCATACCAATGAAATAATATAATATCCAAAAAATATATATATGTACTGTTATAATTATATACCTACATACACATAATAAAATAAATATCACAAAAATACATACTAAATAATATAATAAAATAATACATACAAATATGCAACTATGACGAAATATAAAGATAGTTCTCCCTATTAGTAGTTAGTTTGCCATATGTTTCTTTTTTGGTGGTAAAACATCAAATAACTCCTCCATCTCTAGACAACTGGGGCGAGATGTCTTTCCCTCTCATTCTCCACTATCTCCTTCAAGCGTATTACTGCTTCGCAGAAGGAGATATCTGCTTCCCAGTCCCTTTTATTCCGGATCATGGCATCCAGGGCCGGACACGAGAGGTCGCCGCGGCCGATCGCCTCTATCGACGAACACGAACACGGCGGTTCTCTTAAGCAGGCCAGATGTCCACCGAATGCTTTATCGTGTGCTCCGGCCGATCCGCACAATAATAACATCCAGGCGTTTCTTCCCGCCGATATCGAAACAGGAACTTCTCGAAACAACCGTTTTCGGTGAGAACCTGTTTCAATTGAGGAAGTCGTGGTGCCTTTGTAGCAACTCCCCAAAGAGAAGACTTACCACCGCGATTGTGGCGTACCCAAAAGTTTATTTTATTTTCGATCCAGCAAGCGAGCTTTACCTATACTCTATTTATTTTAAACTATGGCAAAGCAGTAAACAGTTCACTTTATTGTAAGTAGGTTACCGCTGCCCGTGAAAATCTTCAATACCGCTAGAGGCTTGCAGGTAAGTGACTGGCCCAAAGGCAAAGCAGATCTGACGTGTCTACAAGTTTACTACATATTAAATGTGATAAGGGGGGTATTTTTAGCTTTGCATATATAGGATGCAGACTTTGTTTTAATGCTTAGCCTAGTTTGTCCCACTGCTGGATGGAAGTTTCCCCTTTTTAGAGTTCCGTACCTCAAAAGGAAAAACTCCGTCTGTCTGTCTGGCAAGACCCTTTATCTCGGGAACGCGTGGAGGTATTGAGTTGAACTTAAAACTATATTCTTAAGTCTGTGGTCCCTTGAAGCTGTGAAAAATCAAACTTCAAAGTTAACAAAAAAAAAAGTTACGGCCGTTTATGTTGCAAAAAACGTGTATTTCGACGCTCTCAAGGGAATCAAAATTCATTGGATACTTCCCGTTGACCTAGAATCCTGAAATTTGGCATGAAGTAAGGTACATAGCACAAGTATAGGAAAAATTTTGAGAACAAAATTGTGATTCGGTAAAATAATCGTAACTCAATTCGGGACTTCTACTGTTTTCACGGAACCCTCAGTGTGCGAGCCCGACTCGCACTTGCCCGGTTTTTTTTTTTATCTTTACATATATAGCATGCCAAATTTTTTCTTAAAGCTTAGCCTACTTTATCAGTGGCGGTACCTTCATACAAGCAGAAAAGCCCATGCCTTACTAAAATGCTCGATAGAGAATCAATATCAAACCCGAACTATTTAAAAGTTCGCGCGCTTTAATTCTTATCAAAATAACACAAAGTATATACCTATGCCACACTACTACACATCGCGTGACATCGTGATTGTTCGCGCGCAGAGTTTTGCATTTGCAGCATCTACAAGCTATCTCGCTTACACGTACCGGCTTTTGCCGGGCTTTCAAATACTATCTCTGTCACTTTCGCACTTATAGCGATGTGCCGTATAACGAGTTAGGACCTTTTGCGTCTACAAATCGATCAGTATGGAAGATTTAAGCCGGGCATACCTTGTCACCTTGCCAACTCTGCAGTGTTGCCGTTTTAGCGACGTTGTGAGATCTTGGAGATTTTTAACGAGTTTGGAGACTTTTTTTAAGATTTAGCAACAACAAAAACTAGCGACTTTTTAAAATAACGAAATTAAATATTCAAGCAATATCTTAAAAATAAAAAAAAATGCGACATCTAGCTAGATTTTTCATATACCTGGCGACTTTTTTTGCCTAAATGACAACACTGCAACTCTGCGTAAGTAGTTTTTGACACCCGTTTGCAACTCACTTCATTTTTATTTGCTTGAGTGGGAAAAGTTGTTTTGTTAAAGTTTTTTGTGTGTTTTCTTAGATTTTCTCAGTGATACAATTGTTTTGGTAACTTACCTACAGCAAAGGAGGTAATTGTACCTTGTGAGGATTTAAAATGCGTTCTAGTTTTGATTGGAGAAGATAAGGTAAAATCTTTAAACTGCTCAGAAAAAACAGTTAATTTCTTCATTAAAACCGACGCCTAATCTGTGTATTTCTCAGACTAGTAAATCGTATAAACGAAAATTTAATAGATCTAAGTGAAGTGAAGAAAACTAGTTGGATTGTTGGCTGTTCGCACACTAATAAGTTGTATTGCTGGTGCTGCACATTTTTTTCGAATGAAGATTCCGTTTGGAATACATCTGGTTATAATGATTTAAATAACATATCTGGCGCCATTAAAAGGCACGCAAATTCCCAATGCCCCTGCAATGGTTTCTTTCGGTAATTTCGAAAACTGAACTTTCTTTTTTTGAAATCGGTTAAAATTTTATTGGGCTTGCCTTATTTTGGTTTAAAGCAGTGGCGTGCCTAGGCACGCCACTGCTTTAAACCACTGCTGGGTAAAGGGCTCCCCCATTTTTTGTAGCTCACTCTATTACAATCTGCCTAGATTTTTCCCAACTATTTTGGGCTCGGCCTCC
Organism: Mythimna impura; assembly: GCA_905147345.3. Lineage (NCBI taxonomy): Eukaryota > Metazoa > Arthropoda > Insecta > Lepidoptera > Noctuidae > Mythimna > Mythimna impura. The sequence goes on along the minus strand of LR990343.1, from coordinate 15,443,156 downwards.
AGTCAAACCACGTGCATCTGGATGCAGTACTTTACATGGAGCGACTGCCTATTAATAATGGGTAACACGATACCCCTTTTGTCACCCCTGGAGTCAGATTTTTCTGGCTTTTCCGACTATTCGTAACAACTGTCAAAGATCTATAAATTACTATCGAGACCAACGGTTTCACATACTTTCCGAGTCTCGTTTGAATCTCAGTATGTTAAGATGATCACCCATACACAGACCTCGGCAAGCGTTACTTAACCTTTCAGATCGACTCGTGCGGCTGTTGGTTCTTGGCCACGAACACTTCAATTTTGGCTCACTGTATTTAAAAAGAAAATTAATAACATCGACATTTCTTAATATCACTGGAACACTACTTGGACACTTCAAAACATTTTTAGCGTTCCATACCCAAAGGGTAAAAACGGGACCCTATTGCTAAGAGTCCACTGTCCGTCTAAATGATATTTATTTTTGTAAATAAATATAATTTAGACGGACAGTGGAGTCTTAGCAATAGGGTCCCGTTTGTCACCCGTCTTTGTCCGTGTTCGTCTGTCAGTCACCAGGCTGTATCTCATGAACTGTGATAGCTAGACAGTTGAAATTCACAGATGATGTATTTCTGTTGCTGTTATAACAACAAATAGGGGGCTCGCTTAAAACAAACGTATTTTTTTTTTACGTTTTTTTGCTCGTTAATAACGGTAACAGGTAGACGCTTGTAATATTCACAGAATATTTAGTTGTACATTCACTTCAAAAATTAAATAAAATTTTTAATAAAATAAATTAAGAGGGAGCCCCATACAAAAAATGTGATTTTCAATAGTAAAAAAAGGTTATAATATAGTTTCTAATGCTGTATAGATCAGTGTTCCGCAAACTTTTTGTGTTCAAGGTACACCTAGGAAATTGGATAATTTTGGAGGTATACCATAAATTAAAAATTATTTTTTACATTTGAGGAGTGGCTGGAGAGGCACCACGGTGTCCTCGCCGAACATGGCCGGTTCGGGAGGTACCTGTTTTAGATACAGGCGAAAGAAACGCCTTGATTTCACTACTGTACGGACCACCCAGAGGACACGATGGAGCATACGGTGGAGGTGAGCCCCGCTTAGGCGAAACACCGCCGTGTCCTCGTTGAGGCAATCAGCTGCCAAGACATTTCGCACCAGGCCCTGGTTCAGACCATGGACCATAGAGAGAGGGAATGAAAGGCAGACGCCTCTTCTGCGAAATCGAATCGAAGAAGATGATCGCAACCGTGAAGGAATAGATATACTCACACCCCGGTCGCCACCACAGGAAACGCCACGTCGCGTCGTGAGTCACGTGGCGTTCCCCGGCCACCGCAGGCGTGAACTTGCGGACGACGAGCGTAATGGGTAGCTCGCCGTTCGACTGTTCGATAAGGACCGAGCTCGAGTTGTCGACGGCACGTAGGCATGTGTACCACACGTGCTTCAAAGGGACGCATGTCAGCAAAACGGTAGGGGCCCAGTAGGGCCAATGCCCGCTAGGGTCGCGGCAATTTTTAAAAGCGTTACTGCGGTATTGAACGCAAAAGGCAACTGAAGGACACAGGTCTCGCCCCACCCTAAAGTGTGAACAGGATTTCCTACCTCAAAAAAAAAGCGCTTTGGAGTAATCGTCTATTCTCTTCTCTTCGTCGATTGTTTTAAGGTGTTCCTTTTTTTGTTTTTTTTTTTGTGGTGCTTTTCTGCTCTTATCATTATAATGAGTTGAAAATCCTACGCCACGAAAATAGGCCATTGAAAATGACAAAACTATCAAAGCATGCCATTGCAACGCTGAGGATTTTTTTTTACGCATAGCCAAAAAGGTTTTTGTAAAGTTCTGAAAATTTTAATTTTAATGTGCGATCCGTTTTCATTTCAATCAGTTCTTCCAGTTTGTTAATCAGTAAGTTTCCAAAAGGAATGCCTCCGGAGAGTGAATTTCGAAACCAGTCCATAGGTTGATCTACATTTTTCTTCCGTCTGTCCTTAATTTTTACAAGGAACACCAGTAAGCCACGGCATACCTTTTGCGGAACACGGTATAGATAATGGTACGGAACCCTTCATACGCGAGTCCAACTCGCAGTTGGCCGGTTTTTCTATATAGGTGAGACAATTTTCCTTTTATAATGTTCTTTGAATCCGTTCAATAACGGATTTTAGCTTAGATTTTATTTTAGGATAGCGTTTTTTACCAAGTTGCACCAATTAATATCAATTTAAGTGGTGCAACTTGGTAAAAATCGCTTTTAGAGATAAGACCGCCAATTGTTACACCTTATTAATTTTAAGCTTCTACTGTAATTTTTTTATGGTGTACAATAAAGAGCCACACCCTATATACCTATCTATCTATGTTGTCGTTTGTTACTGTTCATTTCCAACATTCTGTGAAACAAGCACTCGATTGGTACCAGGAACTCAACTCACTTTGAGTGCGTGTAAGTACCTAACCAAGTTTTTGATTGAGCACCCTCAGCTGAGCTATTGTTTCATGATGCTGGTAAATTGTGAGTGTAAGTGGGTAAGGCTACGTCAAGAACAGCCTGCTTTTATGGTAATTGAAGGCACAGTTGGCGCAGTGGTTTAATGATTGGCTGCAGCGCTGCGTATTGCTGGTTTGATTCCCGCACCGAACAACTATAATATAATGGCCTTAAGATAGTCACATGTTTGTGAACGCAAACACAATAAAGGAGTAATTCTCTATATAAAGCAACGTTTATTTAAAAAAAAATCAAATGCAAAAAACAATTGGAAATATCGTCCCTCCTTCACCCGCTACTGAGTATTTAAGAACTTGTGTCGATAAAATTAGATATTTTATTTATAAGTACCATATAAAAAGGGATATTTTAAACTGTGCATCAAAAATCTTATTCTTCCCTAAAAGTACTAATTGTACATCAACTATTCCTTTTTTTTTTAAAGCTTAAACCACCTAGGGTTTAAGGTGGTGAGTATATTTTAGTGCCTAATTAATATTTTTGGTGGAACAAAGTCATATTTTGTAGGTGGTAGTCTTACTGCCTACCACGTCGACAATATCGAGTAATGTGGCACGACTTTATTCTTAAATTAGATATTATTTCAATTTAAAAAAAAAATTAAAAACACGACTGCCATGTCAAAAAAATAAACTAAAAATCAAAAATCAAGATGTTTATTTAATCCAGTTTATTGTTTATTTACATTTAAAAATACTAACTATAATTACAATAAAATAAAATAAATAATAATAAAAACCCTAATCTAATTACAACTAACTAAAATATGGCGTCAAAAAACTCTTCCACATCGCTGTCGACTGGTAATGTGCCCAAAAGACTGGCGGCATTGCCACGCTGTATGGCAATGCTTATCCTCTGTCCGAGTTAAAAGCCAGCCCTTGGGTCACGCGAAGTGTCAACTAGACGTTTTGATGTTTATTAATTTATAGAAAAGTGAAGAAAGTAGTCACTCATTGACTAAACACAGAATCTCGGGAACTACTTGAAGAATAAGAAAGTATGTTAAAGATTGGTCCCCCTACTGCGATGAATATTTCAGTTCAACACAACACACTCCTTTTTTTGGGCAGTCGTGTAAAAATATAAATGAATCATATATTATTATCTTTTCCTCTCCAAATTTTATAAATAGCAGACACAATCATTTACTTAATCCAATGTTAAGGATAATAAAAATAGATTGTAATACTACATACGATTCTAGAGAATTCCCAAATTAATTTATGAATCATCTTATCTGGTGTACCAATTTATCTCACAGGAAATAATAAAAGACTCAAAAAAACTCAGTGACTCAGACTCAATGCTGTAGTAAGGCATTAACCTAAGCTTAATGTAAAAACCGTCTAGGATTTCATTCGTGATAAAAGATAATACATTCATTCATTCATATAAGCTTCTTATCTCATATTATTATCATAATCAAAATTGTGACTAATTAAATTGTCACAAGGTTTTTTTTTTTTTTTTTTTGGTGACCACGGTTTTCAGTATGATTTTATCTAAAGGCAAAGGCACCATGAAATTCAAATTTTGTTTTTTTTTCATCAATCAAGACGTATTTATTATCAGAATTATAATTATTAAAATCATCATTACAACCCTTTCAGTTCGTCTTACCTTAGACAATATTTTTAATTTTGTAGGTACAATATTCGCATGTAAGAAGCAAAGCGTTTTGGGAACACATTCATAATGCGTACAGCTAAGGAGTGGGATTCCCTGCCGGAGTCTGTGTTTCCTGATAGCTACAACCTAGGGGTCTTTAAGTCAAGAGTGAATAGGTTACTTCTAGGCAAGCGTGCTCCATCGTCGGCCACATCATCGCTTATCATCAGGTGAGATAGTGGTCAAACGCGAGCCTATCAATAATAATAATAAAAAAACGTAGTTTTACTAACCAGAATATTTGCATGAAATTAGCTTGTTGTGGGTACATTTATGGAATTTGTATGTATTGTACATTACATAATCAGACTTATAAAGTCCCCACTGCTGGGACTCAGGCCTCTTCTCTAGGAGAGGGAATAGGCCGTAATACGCCACGTGAGCCTAGTGTGGGTTGGTGGATGTCACATCTCTTTTTTTTTAGTGGAAATTCATCAATCCGCTCTGAGTGGGGCGAGAGGGAATGACATTTTTAGTGACTAAAACTCACCTGTGTTTTTTCAGTTGCCTTTTGTGTTCCAGGGACATGGTAATTCTTTCGACCTATCCCGCAGCCCTAGCAGGCATCATCCCTAGTGAGCCCCGTCTATTTTACTGAAATCTTTTTGAGGCAACATCTCTCCATAGAGCGCGGGTTGGTGGATGTCACATGTCTTAATTTTTTTTTTGTTCTTGGACATGTCGGTTTCCGCACAATGTGTCCCATCACCGTTTTAAGAGCAATAATGATCAAATAAATTACACAAAGTGAAGCACCTGGCTGACTTTGAACCCGTGAACTACAAGTCATAAGCCACTGGGTCATAGCAATTTGTATATCCTAAATAAGTAGACATACGAGTACCACAGTGTCTCTAGACGAAAGTCTATGACCAGTGCGCGTTGCCAGTGATGACATATGCACTGAAACATAATCGCTTGCAATGGGCCTCATCAGAACGCTTACAGTCACCCAAAGGGCAATGGAAAGGGCTATGCTCGGAGTTTCCTTGCGTGATCACATAAAGAATGAAGATATCCGCAGGAGAACCAAGGTCGCCGACATAGCCCGAAGAACCGCCAAACTAAAGTGGCAGTGGGCATTTTTTTTTTTTTGTGGGTTGTGGACATTGCTCGTAGAACGGATGGTCGATGGGGCCGAAAGGATATAGAATGGCGACCGCGCACCGGAAAACGAAGCGTTGGAAGGCCGGGACACAAGGTGGATCGACGACCTGGTGAGAGTCGCGGGAAAGCGGTGGATGCGAGACGCACAGGATGGGTCGTTGCGGCGACGCTTGGGGGACGCCTATGTCCAACAGTGGACGTCATTCGGCTGAAATGATGATGATAAGTAGATAGGTAGGTGAAAGGTAGGTTGTTTACATTGAAAATGAACTTACATCGAAATATTGATACGAGAAATACAGCGAACCAGTAGACAATAGGATTTATCTAGAACGTGCTATTTTCAATTTCAGTAGGAATATAAAATTCAGCAGCAGTCCACGTAAATTAGATCAGTGTGTATCCTTTCTTTGATAAAATGATACGGCGACGGAAGAAGAGATAATCTCATTAGAATGACGAACTTAGTTTGGGCTACTAACTAAGTTTGCCTCATAAATACGGGCACAAAATGTCTCCGCCAGCTGGCAGTGTCTTAAAAAGGATATCATAAACAAGTGCCGCTTGATCTTTGGGAAATAACAAGAGTTTATTATTAAAGTTGAAGAGCTCTGCAACTCCATTAAGCGAGCCAAAATAATGAAACATAATATTATTTGAATGTTTCGGATGAAGTAAAATGTCCAAATAATGTCAAGCCGTCACTCAAGTAAGCCACAAGCAGAAGCGCAACGGTTTAGCTTTGAGCTCATGTGTTTCTACATTTTATTCATATAATATTTTACTTCTCGTAAACCTACATGGGTACTTTCGAAACGTCACAAGCTAGGTTTCAGTTGGTAATTTCCTAAGGAAAAGAACCGTGTAAATGTTTCCAAAGTTACTCTTTCATATAGTGTTATTTTATGCAGTTCACACGGAAAACACGGGGAAGCATACGTTGGTCTGCTCCGCTTGAGCAGAGCACTGCCGTTTCCTCGTGGAGGCGATGTACTGAGCGAGAGAGACTAGGAAACAGTACCTTCTTGTGCGAAGCAGTAACACGAGTGAAAGAAGTGGCGGGAAGCGTATGGAGGAGACAACCCTCACCTCCGGCTCCCGCAGAAAACATCTTGGGTATCGGGAAACGCAGGGCGAGTCCCGACCATTGTAGGTGCAGGCTTGCGGACGGCAAGCAATAGATAGCTCGTTGCTCGTTAAGGAGCAGGTCCAGGTTGACGGTGCGTCGTATTTCACACGCGCCTCAAATAGATGGCTGCTTGATTGACTGGGCCCCCTAGAGCCAATGCCTGCCGGGGCTACAGGATTGCTCGTAAGAGTAACCCACAATAGCTTCCTCCTCGCAGCATCCAGAAAGAGATAAGTTATATGATAAGATCCATCGAACAGAAAATAAAAATTACAGGGTTATAATTTAGGCTTATTATGAATGAAAAACACAATTTATGTAAAAATACACATCCAAAATAAAAGAGCAGCCGAGTTATCGTTTTTGCTCGCATAACTGAGCACTATGTAGGGAATTGAAATAAAATCCCTACATAGTGCTCAATCTGTATAATTACATTATCATCTCTGATCAAAGAATAATAAAACTGGGATCACGTTATTTAAAGTATATCAAAATTAAATTAATTAACCTTCAGAATGATCGTCTATCGCGTTAGTTTCAGTTGCTATCGAGGATTGATAAAGATTAGTTATTAAATAACACTATTTGTTGGGCAATCGGCGCCAATTTCACAATATTAGGTACTAGATATTTTTTTAACTTTAGTGATCATTCACACTTTAGTCTTTAGAATTATTGCTATAGAAGTTAATTGTTGAATGACTTCTGTTATTAGATATTTTACCATTATAATAAATTATTACTAGAGTTGACTGGCCTGTTGGTCTAGTGGTTAGTGGCCCTGACTGCTATGCCGGAGGTCGTGGGTTCGATTCCCACCCAGGACAAATGTTTGTGTGATGAGCAGAATGTTCTGTGTCTGGGTGTAATTTATCTACGAGTATATATGTATGTATTTAGAAATATATAAGTATGTTTATCAGTTGTCTAGTACCCATAACACAAGCTCTGCTTAGCTTGGGACTAGACGGCGTTGTGTGATAGTTGTGGAATATTATTATTATTATTTCGTTTATTCATTATTCTAATATATAAATTATATTTTTAAATATTTCAATAAAAAATAAATAAAAAAAACATTTAAAAATATTATTATCAATATTATTATTATTATGAGATAAGTTACCATTATTACGCGGACATTTGCGTGGGTATGGAATACCTTAATTGTAATGTGTTTATTGTTTCATGACAAAATAAAGTAAACTAAAATAAAATTAAAAAAGTCTCATTCACCAGGTTAGGGTGATATTTTGATACCAAGACCAAACTCAAAAGAAAATCAACTTCATTTAATTATATGGAGAACGTTTTATACTATGTCATTGGACAGTTGTTCATACTATATACATTTTAAGCACATTTAAGTAACTACACAAAATATGGCGTTGTAAAACTCCTCCGCATTGCTGTCGACTGGTAATGCGCTCAAAAAGATGGCGACATCGCCAAGCTGTATGGCAATGCGTATCTTCTGTAAAAGCCAGACCTTGGGTCACGCTAAGTGTCAACTAATTTCGAACAAAAAATAAACTTTATTCACACTTCACTCATTTCTATGAATTTTGACTTAAACATTTCTATAATAAAATACTGTACCGCGCTCGCGCTCTCAAAATAAAAGTATCTGGTTACTTTAGTGTTTTATGGTCGGTCCATTGGGGACTGATGGGACCACTCGATCACTGCCCTAGCCTGTGGCTCGGGCTTGACGACACAACCGTCGAGTTTCCGCCGAGGTCATAGAAAATGCATGTCGATTTTATCCCCAGTTTGATACAGATACAAGTTGCCAGCAAAGCGGTGCGTATAGTAAGGATTCTTTATATTAGATGTAGATTAAAATATAAATATCGAACCTTTTTAGGAAGAACATGCTAAGGGACCAACGTCGCTTAGGTGATAATATAGTTCTAAAAAAATATATTACTTAACTATCTAAAAGGAGAAATTAACTAACTGATATATCAACGCACAGCCGAAACTACTGGGACTAGGTGCGTGAAAGGTTTCCTTTTAGTACGTAGGCGACCACTACGAGGGGATTTTCCAAAATTCAACCCCTAAAGGGATGAAACAGGGGTACAAAGTTTGTATGGAGAAACCTACTTTTACATGGGATACTTTTTTACCCAGAGATTACATTCCCTAGGGGGATTTTCTATATTCAAATGGGCAAAGCCGCTAGCAGAAACTAGTTTAAAATTTGTTTCAATAACAAAACGAAAAGTAAGTATATTCGTTTGTTTTCATCCAAAAAGCTGTTTGTTGGAGATTGCTTTTAGTGATTAAACACTAAACAGCACTTTGTACAGTTTATTGATCATTCTATTTTGAATATTATTAGAAATTAGTAGTTATTGTATTTGAACACATGACTAATGGTGATTTATTTATTTTAAACGTTCGGCGTTCCCCTACACATTTTGGAATTAGTACTGTATCGTGGATGCGTTCAAAAACATGTAAACTCACATTCACATGCTTTCCGAGACACGGCGTGATCACCCATCTATAGACTGACCTCAGTAACCGTTGCTTAACCATGAAGCCTGGACCGGTGCTGCTACGTTATGTTCTTACATAAAAGAAATTCCCTCACCACCGTTATATAAACTATAAACGCCTTGACGCTGGCGGATGCACGAGAGTGTTAAGCCTTAATCTCCTGTTGATGGGCTGGGAGAAAAAAAAATGTCCCTCACCGCGTCTGTCTAATAAACTCAAAAACAAAAAAAAAATGGAAAAAATGGAAAAAAAAAATGAAAATAAAAAAAAAATGATTAAAAAAAAAATGAAAATAATAATGGAAATGGAAATCTGCAAATCTGAAATTTAAAAATTCATGCAGTTTTTAACCGACTTCAAAAAGGAGGAGGCTCTAAGTTCGGTTGAATGTATGTTTTTCTTTTTTTTGTTTATGTATGTTCATTGATTTTTCGGTCAATTGTGGACCGATTTTGAATATTTTTTTTTTTTTGATTGAAAGGTTATGCTTCCAAGTCCAAGTGATCCCACAGAAATATTGTTATGATCTGATCATGAACTTTGAAGATATGGAACAGAACTCCTCATAGGATCACAGCAGAACCGTCGTGACAAGTTAAGTTGCTTTGTATATACGTATAGTTGATGACTGACTGAAAGAAGAGGGGGAATATATCGAACTGATCTGATGATGAAGCCTGAAGTTAGGCACCGGAACTCTGTAATAAATTAATTTAATCTAACCGTGTTTGGTATTATTAGAATTGTCATGAGATGCACTTTGGCTGAGGGGTATTTTTAGTGGTGGTACCATAACTAAAAAGTGTAAAATAAAAAACTTTTTACAAAAAAAATACAACCGACGTTAATGTAAAAAAACACTGAAAAGTACAAAATAACTTTAATTTCGGAAGTCGTTGTTTCTATAATAGTTTTGTCTCTTCGTTATTTAACACCGACTTCCGAAATTAAGGTTATTTTGCACTTTTCAGTGATTTTTTTTTTACATTGAAGTCGGTTGTATTTTTTTTGTAAAAAGTTTTTTTCTCCAATAGAGATGAGGAAGGTTATGTCCTATGCAGATTTGTAACACCCATATGATACTGGGTGGGTCGCTAGTTAAGAATAAATCACATCTTGTAAGATGATGTGTTTAGCGTATTTCCGCCCTGGGAGGCCGGTAAAAGGCTATTTATTGCTTACGTTATTCACGTGACTTTTGATACGGGTGTCTACTTAAAGCCATCCCGACCCTAACTTGACATTTCATCTAATATTTAGTCAAATTTACTGAAAATGTTTGTCCAAATTAGCTGTTTACATGTCTGAGTATGTTGAAATACGAATTATTATTATTACAGCTGATCTGTAAGCTTGTGCGTGCAGACAGTGTTGACATGTGGCTCTGTAACGTGGGCGCTCACAATGGGTCTCATCAGAAGGCTTCAAATCACCTAAAGAGCAATGAAAAAGGCTATGCTGGCATGCTAGCTTCCTTCCATGATCGAATCAGAAATGAAAATTTCTGCAAGAGAACCAAAGTTACCGACATAGCCCGAAGAATCGTCAAACTTAAGTGGCAGTCAGCAAAAGACATTGATCGCAAAATAGATGATCGATAGAGCCAAAAGGTTCTAAAATGGCGACCGCGTACCGGAAGACGCAGCGTAGGAAGGTCTCCCCAGGTGAATCCATAATCCGGTGTGGGTCGCGGGATTCCGATGGATGCGATACGCACACAACTGGTCGTTGTAGCCACACCTAGGGGAGGTCCCTGTCCAGCAGTGGACGTTTTTCGGCTGAAATGATGATGATTATGAGCTAGCCTGTACAAACGCCTACATTATTTCCATTGTTCCCGGTTCTGCGTCACTTCTTCACAATTCTTAAGGAAGACAACTGCCGCGAGCGCAACGACGAAACGAATGATTGTGTCTGTTGTGGTTATATAAGGTTAATTTTTAATTACTTAGGGGGAATGCAGCTAAATGGTATTAACTTTAGGTTTTCAAATCGACTGAATATTTTTTGTACGTTGTTGTGTTATCAATCCAATTGTAAAAAGACTAAATTATTTGAGTATTATTTTTTTTTAAAGGGTATTTTTAGAATGTGGTCGTGTTTAAATTTGTCGAAGATCTGATGAAGTACTTTAAGGATAGACACCGGAACTTCTCAATAAATAACCACAAACATGCCGAAATTGCTGCAATCGCAAGTCTGTTTATTGTTTACACCTTATTTCATCACTTAGTTTATCTATGTTTAAATTCCTGCTATCTAACATGGGACAAGGGCAGGAAGATGATGGATATATCTATTCGCGCATAACCATTTTGTTTATGGACCGATCTTGATGGTTTTTTTTTGTGTTGGGTTTATTTATCGCTCCGTGATAGTCCCTTTATCTAAATATTATTAGCATTGGACCTTGTACATCGAAGATACATAACGGACTCCTCAAATTCAACAAATTATAATAGGAAGCATATATTATACAAGAAATGTATATTGATTAAGATAGGTATAGTAAAAAAAGGTTTGAGCTGGACTTGACTATGAAGGCACATACAGACAACACCAATGTGTAGATTGAGCTACTATGGGCATTATGTTAATCAAATAGACAATTCAAAATATTTATAAAAAAGTATCGTCAACTGACTTTCAATTTATAAAATACAAAGAAATAAAACCATAACCAGAAGCCGGTGCTTTCAAAGTTAAAGTAATTTTGCCATATATTGTGTTAAGTACTAAATTGGTATTACTTTTATTTTTTTGATAAAATCTGTTAAATGATGAATGAAAAAGTATTTTTCTAAAAATTCTAAAATTTTCCTTAGATATTATTATCATGATACATTGCTTTACAGGCATTTAAATCCAATAATCTTCCTAATTATATTATCAAAGATATTGCTGTGTTGCCATGTTAGATTTTGAACATGGCTGACGTGCGATGCGGATATTATTATTATGTTATGACGTGCACTTCCGCCGTTATGTGACTAACTAAATTACTTTAGTGTTAAAATCAATTAGGTATTGTTTAATGTAAAGGTTAGGTTACGTAGGTTAATTAGGTTTAACGTAGGGAAATGATTTGTGTAGCAAATCGACATACTACACAAACTTGCTGTTTTAAAAGTCGCAAAGAATGACTGTTTGTTTTTGAGGTGAGACATCAACAATAACTTATTCCACTCTGGATGGAGGAAGAGAGCGTGTCAAACTTTTACAGACCCACCTGTGTTCCTTTAGTTCTTCTTTGCATTTTAGGTCAACGGAACTTCTTTCGAAGATTCTAGCAGTCCAAGAATGAATGTGTATTTGAATTTTCGGACACCTAAAGAGGCTATATTTATAAGAAGCAATAGTGGCCCAGTGGTAACGAACCTGACTTATGATTAGTATTTCACGGGTTCAAACCCAGGCAGGCGCTTTACTTTGTGTTATTTATTATCTATATTTTTCATCACCACTGCTTTCAAAACAGTGAAAGTAAATATCGTGAAGAAACCGAAGACGTGACATCCACGAAGCCGCACTGGGCCTGCGAGCTAGATAACGACTTATTCCCTCTCATAGAGAGGAAGCCTGAGTCAATTAACTAAGCAAAATGTTCTACTAGCTACTGCCAACGGCTTTACTTGCGTGAATGTAGAAAGTTGTCCCAAGGGAACATACCCCAGGGATAAAAATCCTATGTGCTATTCCAGGACATGAAGAAGTAAAGTTAGAACTACATTAGACCGACTCACACGTGTAACACGCCTGATTTGTACGTAGAACGAGGTCGCGTGGCGTCGCGTGGTGTGGATCTAATGTAGTTCTACAAGTCTAGTTTCCATATAAAATGTATGGAGACCGACGCGCCCAAATCGGCGTGTGTGGCACACGTGTGCGCAGTGTAGTTCTACCTTAAAAAACATACACGCACTCACAAACTTTCGCCTTTATAATATTATCCTAACTTACATATATTATATATATACCAATGTAAAAGTGTACGATGGGGCTGACATACCTTGATAAAAGCCCCTAAATAAAATCAGATTAAAAAAAAAATCTTCTACTACAAAAATCTCGTGTTTGTTATCGACCTCCCCGAAACGGCACGACAAATTTTTATGATTTTTTGTGTATATTTGGTAAGTGTGAGAAATAGGTTGTAAGTTGTAAGTTGTATTTTTTATCCTCCTACCCCCACCCCCTATTTTTTTCTTTGATAATTTATATGGCAAAACAACGTTTAACGGGTCACCTAGTTAAAATATATAATAGTGTGACTGAATTGTTTTGTACAAAATCATAAGTTACGGGACTAAATATTTAGAAGGAGCTGTTAAAAATCCGTTTCTTAGTGAGTTAATTAGCGATGAATATCTTAAGCACGCAAAAATAAGATAAGGTTACTAAAGTCTTTAATACATTCATCAGAATTTCACATGTTACGGCAAAAGTTGGTTCAATGTCAAACCAAGGTAACTTCTGACTCGGTACTGCAGGCTTTGTAAGGAGGCGGCTGCACACGTGAGGGAACGGCCTTCCTCACACCCCAGCCGCCGGGATCCCGACTCCGATTTCCAGCCACCATAGGCGTCGGTTTGCGGATGGCGTATAACGAGTAGCTCGCCGACCGGCTGTCCGGTAACCGTCCGGACCGAGCTCGAGTCATCGACGGAACGTAGTGTTCCACACGCGCCTCAAGAAGATGTCAGCAAAACCGTAAAGTCCCAGCAGTGTAGCCCTAGATGTGATGTTTAAAGTTGCTTCTCCATCAAAATAGTGCAAGATAGCGAGGCGGTACCCGAGGTAAAAGTCTACTAATGGGATTTTTCACTTCATATTCCTCGTCACGCACAGCTTTGGTGGAAAAGGGCTAACAGAGCTAGGAATTTACTTTTACAGCGAGAGATGAGCGAGGAATGTGCGTCTAGAAAAGAGGAGTAGGCAGCCTTACTCCATTCAGTTACACACCCGCGTTTCACAGCTGCGCTACACATTTGTTTTTATTTATTTATTTCTTCAACAATTTTACATTACTATCGAACAATTTTAAGATTTAACCATAGGTATGGAACTCAACATTTAACAATCATCATAATATAAATAAATATAATTACACTCTCCAGCCACCTCAAACATCTTTGATGGAAAAGAACCCTAAAACTAGTATTCCAACCAACCAAAATTGGAAAAATATAACTGCATTCCTAATAAAGCCTGTGGGCTATGTTTCGTTGGTTGAAATTGTGTGTGCGAGCATACGGAAGGCGAGTATACAAACCAATGGAACTAAACAAGCGTGTCATAGTAGCGACCAGAAACTGTTCGTGTAACAGAAAAGGAAGTTTGCTAGCGAATGAAACAGGAAAATTAAGGAATGATTGCTATGATTCTGTAAAGGGATGGCGATCTGAGATCGATGATGAAGAGTCGACTGTATAGGACAAGAAAATCGAATTTTTAAATCGATCCATATTATTATTATATAAATACGTTCAAAGCACCTATTTTTCCTAAGATAATTTGTATATGAATGTGTATCCGAATACTCAACAGTCATGAAACGAATCATCTGTACCGATTTTTTTTTAGAATTTTGAATTGATTTTTTAAACTTCGATTCGAATTAATTCAAAAATCGTGTTGTTTCGGAAGAATCACCATCCCTATTCTGTATGAATACACTAATGACAAACAATTATGAACATCACTGTATTGACAAGTTCGGCTGTCAGGCAACACTTTGCCCGATCTCGGAATCGAATCAAGGACCTCACACGTTCAGCAGTTGCGACCACTTCACTACCGAGGCAGTTCAATCAGGAAATCTAATCTGATATTATTATTAGTCTGAAACACAGGTTTTATAAACTTGCACGTCACCAATTATACATAATTCTAGGTTTAAAGTTAATTTCTAAAATAATTATTAATATTTAAGTCCTTAAATATTAATAATTATTTTAGTTATACACAGAGTTATTCGTTGGTTACTAGCATAATTATTTGTTTAAGATTTACTTGTGGCTATTATAAATGTAAATATATTGTGTAAAAAGATTAAATAAATATCATTATTATTATTTTTTAGAGGCGACATTGTTTATTTTAAAGTAGCCTCTGAAAGTAAATATGTAAGTTTGGTCCTCCGGAAAACATTTTGGAATGTATTGGAATTTACCACTGATCGGAGTTTTATATTAACATAAGTACTTCGTGATAATTTTTAAGATGCTTAACAACTTATCAGTTGACACCTGACAGCTGTGACGTTTGGAACTAATCTTGTTATGAAATAAGCAATTTGTTCTTATAAATCTGACATTGTTACATGGGCAACAATTATTTTGACGTCACAAGCGATAATAATGCGTATTATTCGTGATTTCTCTGATAAGAACAAATCACTCCACCGTTTAAGTACGTCTTAATGGAAGATATAATAATATTTTAAGTTGATAAGAACGCTTGAATTCACCTGACAACATTTGGTACTCATTAAACTACTGAATGATATATTTTGTTACATAGTATTATTTAAAAGAAGAAAATTAAAATAGATTGTGTGAGAAATGACTGAATATTAAAAAAAAAATATTTTAAAAACAAGCTCTTAAAAAATTGTCCGCCATATTAAATTAATTGTGATTTTTTAACCTATTCTCCTCAACAAATTGACACCCCTAAAAAGGGGGTCCATAAAAATAACTAGTCAAATTCAGGAGTCCGCCATATTAGATTTAGAATGACGTCACTTAGCTTGCCATGCATTGTCATTCAAACTCAAAATTTCTGCAAAATTTCAGCTCAGTCGGGTTGAAAGAATGTTGGTTTAGGTTAAATCTTGCACAGGAAGGAATTTTAAAACTAAGGTTTTAAAATTCCTTCCTGTGCAAGATTTAACCTAAACCAACATTCTTTGATCTATCTATATATATAAAAGAAAAACCTGACTGACAGATCTATTATCAACGTATAGCCAAAACTACTGGGACTAAAAGCGTAAATTTTTACACAAGGTTTCCTTTTATGACGTAAGCGAGCGCACAGATTTTCCAAAATTCTTCCCTTATGGTGATGAAATGGGAGTCCAAAGTTTATATGGAGAAACCTACTTTCACATAGGTGAAGCCGCTGGTAGAAGCTAGCTACAAAGATAAATAAAATCTTGTAAAATAGTAAACAATAGCGTGACAGACGAAGGGGGAGAATGTAAGGCTAGCGTGATGCACCGACCGGGCGACCTCAAGAAGCACGGACAAGGGCAGGAATATGTTTATAGTAGCTTAAATTTTTAGATTGCACAACATTACTTCTACTGAGATAGATGCGTTTTACTGCAGCCTGCTGAGATTCACTCAAGTAGCACTTAAGTGCATTGAAAATACTCAGGGTAATTAATTTTTTTATGTATTTAATGACTCTATACATGTTTCTATTGTAGTTTATTTGATTTTTTATTTTGTATGATGTTTAATTGATTAAGAAAATATGTGAGTACATAATAGCATCGCATTGGCGTGAACTGTATTGATATTTAAAATAAATATATATTTTTTTATGGGACGGGGTCATTATCAGAAGTAACATGAATAGTTCACTCATAATTAAAAATAAGACACCATTCAACTAGCACATTAAGTGTTGCCGCAAAAGGTATCACTCATCTGAACAAGTGAAACGAACAATTAATCAACAATGCTTTATATTATTATAAGAAATGAAAATTCTTGACTTTCTTTATTTATTCTGAAAACGAAAAACAAGAATAAAATTACATAAGATACAATAAATATGAAATGGCTTGCTCATTCTTTGCCCAAAGATTTTGGATTCAAAACATTCAACGTGGTAAAGCTGCCAGTCTTTTGGACACATTTCCGGATGACAACAATATGGAGGAGTACTTTGAGTGTATTTTGTTTATGTATAAAACGTATATTATAATAAACGCACATCTTGAAAGTAGTATATTCAGAATCGGCTATTGAATTGATTTTAGCTACTATTTGCCTACAATTAATACAGCTATTTTTTTAAAAACGCTGTCAAGTGCGTTTAAGTAAAATTTCGGAGCTTTATGAATGTAACTTAATTTTCTAATTTTTGGGGGTGTCCATTATTTTTGTTACACGTTGTACATGTACAGTTAAAGTTAACAAAGATAGGTTTAGTATAAATAATAACTTAATATTTAAGTTTCTTATGAATATATATGTTGTTATTTATTTTTAATAAACTGTACAATATCAAATTAAATTGGTTACCTATCGAAATTTTGTAGAATAATGTGATTAGGAAATCAGACCTTTGCCCAGCAGGACATAAAAGGCTAAGTAGATTAGATATTTTTATTGTGTCCAGATACCTATTCATATCCATCACATCTACGATTTTTTTCTAATTTAATTGGACCCAGTGTACTAGAATATCTTTATTGCACGATATTGGAATCTTTTGTTAACGGAAACACAAATATTATCAATATCTTGTTGTTTATGAATAAATCAAATAAAACGCCATTAATAAAATCCCATTACTCATAACATAACATTTTAAATGTATATTTTGTTTTTAATTTGTAAGAAATTTTTATTTTTCTTATAATCTAAGTTAGCTAGTATGTTGTCCGGGATATGGGCCCGTTCACGGGTGAAGTCCTCCTCCAGTTTCCTTTATTTGTCCCTGTCACTTGCAATATTCTCCCAATCATTTTTTACGTTTATTATACTGCTGTGTCTTTAAGTCGTCAGCCCACCTTCTCTTCCGTCTGCCTACTCTTATTTTTTCCTCCTGGCCCTTTTCTTTTGTTTATTATACCAAATTATTTGGTATATTTGTTACTTGTCTTTTTTTTTCTCTTGTGGTATGTTTGTGCCAAATAAACACATTTTCTTTCTTTTTTTTCTTTTCATGCTTTTTATAGCAACGTATTACGATAAAATACCTATCAAGATGATAACTAAAATGTAGTAATGTACGAGCAGTAGATTACATAAGATGGTCGTAGGCCGACTTTCGCATTCGAAGTCCACGAAAGCTTCCTTACCTACAGGCTTCCGGTCTTCTAACGTTGTGTGAGTCCGGATGTCCTGTCGAGCAAATCGTCGTTTATTCGCTTTCAGCTCGCCGTTTCATATTTTGTTGGCTACTGAAACGGTACTGCATGGACTCATATAACATTTTATTTATAAACTACTAGTTTTTTGTGTATGAGAGAAAAAGTCTCACTTAAATATGTTTTTATTCTGTTTTAGTTTTTGTTATAGCGGCTATAGAAATACACCATGTGTGAAAATGTAAACTTTCTAGTTATCACGGTTCGTGAGATACAGCCTGGTGACAGACACGGTTAGTGAAGTGATAGTAATAGGGTCCCGTTTTTAGCATTTGGATACGGAACCCTAAAAACGTTGATCAGCACTATGAATTTAACCTGTATCGTACATTCAAAAACATATATAACCCACAACCACAGCAGCTACAACCTAGTTCTTTAAGTCAAGAGTGAATAGGTTACTTCTAGGCAAGCGTGCTCCATCGTCTGCCACATCATCCCTTACCATTAAGTGAGATAGGGGTCAAACGCGAGCCAATAAAAAATAAATAAAATGGTATACACAAAACACCCAGACCCGGAAAAACTATTTGTAGGCCAAAGTAATATTGGTTCAGTGCGGGAATCAAACCCTCAGAAGCCAATCGCGTAATCACTGCACCAAACGTGCCGACAATGATGCCAATAAGTTATCATGTGGATCATAGTGATATGATATTTCTACAATGATTTCATTTCCTCAATCACAAACCATATTAGGTACAAAAATTTTAGTTGTTTTGAGTAGTAAAACGAATTGTAGATTGAATGTGATCATTTATTTTCAAGAATCTTGTTTCTTTATTTCAATGACTCTTTTTGTAGTAAGCAGACGATTATATATGCCATTTTTACCTGACACATCATTTTTATTAATTTTATAGTGGGATAGATAGATAGATATACTCTTTATTGTACACTATAAAAAAATTCAGTAAAAGCTTAAAATTAATAGGGTGTAACAATGGGCGGTCTTATCGCTAAAAGCGATTTTTACAGACAACCTTTAGCCTTTAGGGCTAGCTTCTGCTAATGACTTTGCCCGGGGAATGTAGAAAATTATCCCAAAGTATCATCATCATCATCATTTCAGCCGAAAGACGTCTACTGTTGGACATAGGCCTCCCCAAATGTCGCCATAATGACCGGTCCTGTGCGTCTCGCATCCATCGGATACCCGCGACCCTCACCAGGTCTTCGGTCCACCTTGTGGGTGGCTTCCGGTACGTGGTCGCCATTCCAGAACCTTCCGTCCCCATCGACCATCTGTTCTGCGAGCAATGTGCCCCGCCCACTGCCACTTAAGTTTGGCGATTCTTCGGGCTATGTCTGTAACCTTGGTTCTCCTGCGGATATTAAAGGATCATATTATTATTCCCGGGATAAAAGTTTCCGATATCCTATTCATGGACTTGGTCTGCCCGTGTACCAATTTTAATCCCAATCTGTTTATGCGTAAGGAGTAACTCGAACATAAACTAATACTCGTACATACACCCATATAAACCTTTCACCTTAAAGGTGGGTCTACGCTAGAGAACTCGAGCATGAGCGGATCATGAGCCGAGCTCAAATTCGTGTAGTCTGGACCGACTGTAGAGGAACCGAGCACGAGCGACACTACACAAATATGAGCTCAGCTCGTGCTCCGCTCATGCTCGACTCCTCTAGCGTAGACTCACCTTTATAATATTAGTGTGGTAATACGCAATTTATAAAACAAAACCGATTAGGTATCTGTAATATACCAGTATCATTTAAGCTTGGATACAAGACGTTTTCGTGCTTAAGCTTTTTGTTACAGTTCCGATAGACTCGAATTAAGCGGATTAAGGTGTATAACGGACTTCGCAAAGCATTGTTAGAATATGAATGTTTGGCGAATTGAGGACAATCCTGTAATGATCGTCTTGTTCGGTAGGCGACAGCGTTCGGTACTGATCGATCAATAAAGAATGGCCTTCGACAGGATTATGACAGGTCAATTACACAAGTAAATGACAACTATTATACTAGTTATATACTAATTATATTATACTTTTCTTTTCAGTGGGAAGTCATCAGATGACTCCTTCCGCTCTGATGGAGCAAGAGGGAGTGTCATATTTTTACCCACCCCTGAACCAAGGCCGCAGTGATTCTTTCGAACAATCCACCTGGAGACCCAACCGCTGGATCCTACCTACAATTTGCGCCATCCCAGCTTTCGCAAAGACACTCGCCTGCCAAAGCGTCCTTCCCCATGCCGCTACCAGAGTATCATCAACGTCGAGACCACGGAAGGGAGTATCTTGCAAGACTTAATCTGGCCTGTTGGTCTAGTGGTTAGTGGCCCTGACTGCTATGCCGGAGGTCGTGGGTTCGATTCCCACCCAGGACAAATGTTTGTGTGATGAGCACGATCATTTGTTCTGTGTCTGGGTGTAATTTATCTATAAATGTATGTATTTAGAAATATATAAGTATGTTTTTCAGTTGTCTAGTACCCATAACACAAGCTCTGCTTAGCTTGGGACTAGACGGCGTTGTGTGATAGTTGTGAAAAAAAAAAAAAAAAAAAAAAAAAAAAAATCGTATCCGATGTTTCACAGGAGTGGCCCCAAAACTGAAACCTGCAGAGCATCGCATGACATCTCCTACCAATCCCATCTTTATAGACCCGTGTAGATGTCAGATCTGTTCATAAAGTAGGCCCCGATAATGCAGCAGAGGTAGCTTGACACCGATTACGACAAATTATGCAACTTCAGGGTTAACCTGTTAAAGCCGATGTCGAAAGACAGCTCCAAGACTCCTCACGGCAGGCCATTGCTTCTCACGGCGTCTCCTGCATCCCCAACGGAAATCAAACTGGTTGTCTGCCAGATCTAATAATACATTTACTTGGATACCAAGTAATCTTTATTATATATGCGAATTGACAGCTAATATTGATTAATGTTTATGATATTAATTAATAATATAACAATCACAAGAACATTTGCGTTAATGTTCTATGGAAAACTACTAGAAATATCGTTTCTGGCAATCTTCGATAGTATATTGATAAATGATGAAGTACCAATTAATATTGTGTTTTTGATCAAATTTTTGATAACAAACATGTATCTAACATTTGAATCTATCAAGAGCGCACGTACGCCGCAGTATATTTATTATAAAGAAAAGTTTTCTTATGGGAACGCAAACAGTGGCGGACACAATAACGGGGTACAAGTTGGTAAATTGGATTCGCGCCCCGGGGACGGGCGACGGCGGTGGCCGGTGACAGCGCGGGGTCGGGGGGAGGTTAATCACGTCACGACGAGTGTAGAGAGGACCCGCACCTCCATCAACTCCTCGATGACCTCGGGACCTTTAATATACAGCAATAATAACAAAAACTTTTGCCATTATAAATGTTGCAGGTGAAAATGTCATCTCAAAGACTCTTCAAGATGAAAACTTCCAACAAATGATAACAAGTCTAGGTTGAAGTATCTAGGTGAACAAAAGTTTATACATCAATATCGTAATACAAAAAGTAGAGCGATGGGCTGAGGTCGGGATAATACGTAAAGCAGGAATACATAAAGAAAATAAATGACATTGTTTTCCTGCAAAATCGCCGAGACGCTGAGTCTTTTAAAGAGTTAGGAAAATCCCGGCTTCACGTCGGACACTTGAATTTCACTTCGCTGCTTAAGGTAGCTTGTTTCACTTCATTTAGCTCAACCAACATAATTATTCCATTTCATTTTTTTACAAAGAAATTAATTAATAAAACTGCGGCGCTTTTAATGAAAAACAACGCTTTTTTAATAGTTGTTTGGTTTAATTTATCAAGGCAATACCTGCAGCTGGTGAATGTTGTGATCCGAATTCAATTGTAAAAACTGACTGAGAAAATATTTACATCGCATGATTGAAATTAATTTAGCGTGTGTTTACATCCCGGCAGTCTGCATTGTACCTACGATTGACATATTATTTTATTCATGACGATGTAACAATGGTTATGGCACTATTTGATTTTCGTACAAAAATATTTATGAATCATTTCAAGGTTATATGCATTAGTGACAGGCCTGTTGGTCTAGTGGTTAGTGGCCCTGACTGCTATGCCGGAGGTCGTGGGTTCGATTCCTACCCAGGACAAATGGTTGTGTGATGAGCACGATCATTTGTTCTGTGTCTGAGTGTAATTTATCTATATATGTATGTATTTAAAAATATATAAGTATGTTTATCAGTTGTCTAGTACCCATAACACAAGCTCTGCTTAGCTTGGGACTACTAGGCGGCGTTGTGTGTTAGTTGTGGAATATTATTATTATTATTAATTATAAAAACAATAAAAAAGTGGTTTACAAATGCGAACAATGCATTTAACTTGTGAATTATGAATTTGTAGTGTTTTTACAAGATAATGTACGCAAATGATAGTCTGTTTACAGGGTACAAGCAGGTGTCTTACCGCAGTAGTTTCATTTAAAAAATCTTTTCTTTGTGCATTTTAACACCTTCAAAGAAAAGTGCTTTATAAATTCATAGTTTTATTTCTAGTCGATGCAGTCCGTGCGTTGACAGTTCTACAGTTACAGAAACAGTTTTGTTTGTATCGACAAAATAACCAAGATTTATGCAAGAATAAATACTGATGCAAATAAAATAACGCTTCGTTGATCACGAAACGAAAATAAAGCTCACCTAGAAACAGTTTGTCTTTCCGTGAAGTTATAGACGCCAATAGTAGAAATGGAATCCTAGAATGCCGTGAGACAATAGGACAGTTGCCTCTATTTATGCATAGATACAAACTTTAAATTCAATGCTGTCCGAAGCTTCACAAAGTAACTCCTTTCGCTTTGAAAATGTTTGTAAGGAATAAATAGTGTATGCAGATATTATTCTGATTTGTATAAAATACAACGGAAAGGAGACGAAACAACGAACAAAAAAGCCATGAGATGATTTGTAAATTAAGAAAGGTATAAAGAAAGAAGTGTGAATTCCGTGAAGATTCAAAATTTTCTCCCTTTACGAGTATGTCAGCCCTGTGATGTTAGGCATGTCATCTTAAGCTCAATCTACGTTTAACAAAAATTTTTGACAGTTCGACACCTCTGAACATTCAATACTAGCCTTTGAGTACCGTAATTAGAGACATAAGCGGCTTCACTCGCGTACAAAAAATATAGTCTATGTCACTCAAGAATAAAGCAGCTTTTTATCGGTGAAAAAATTTTAGCAATCAGACCAGTACTTTCAGAGATTACCTCCTACAAACAAAAAACATAATAACAAAAAAAAGACTACCTCTAATATTAGTGTAGATGTAGATTTAATATAACAAATAAATGGATAATTTGGCAGCGAAAGCTCCCTAATACATTAAAACATTTTCAACTAAAGAATTTATATGTTTTTGTGATTTAATGAAATATTCAGTAAATTCAAATAAAACGAAATAAGGGTAATATTTGGAGTCCATTTGCTATAACGCGGCAACGTTAGGTACCGATTTCCAATAACTGTACATAATAGAACACAATATATAGAAGCAGTACATGTATTGGATATTTTGTGTGCAAAAACTACGAACAGCAAATTGTCAAGTATTTATTTTTGGAGCTATCGCAGAGTCTTGTAGCAGCGAGCCGAGGATGATAGATTTGTCCGCTCAATCTCTGTCTACTCAGATTATTGGGAATTTACATTTACTTAGATACCTTGTAGTGACAACGACACCGCGATTTATTAACAAATATTTTAAGCAAATAGCTTTCTTAGTTAAAAATTACTTCGTTCTAAGAGTTTTGGCAAGATGTATAGCTTGAAAGCTCTCTTATTTCGGTTAATATTTAAAACAGCAACCACTTTAAACCGGTAGGCTTCTCTCATTTCAAGTTAATTTACACGAGCCAGACAAAATACAAAGGTATATTTAGTAGAGAACGTATACAGAAAACCACATTAAAATTGATTTATTTTACAAAACCCTCGTAGAGCACAGTACCTAGAGATGTAACGACAATACGGAGCTATTCATAAAAAACAATTGAGTGGAGGAACGAATGGAAACGTTCGGAACGTGCAATTCATTGCATTTCAGCTGGAAAATAATTGTTAGCAGCTAATGTTCACTGTTCAATATTTTTTCTTTAGTTTCACGTCGATTACATCAATAACTTTATGAGTGCCCATTTTCAGCTCAATAGGTATTAACAAGAGTCGCTATACGAACTTAGTTTCGAATTTGTTTGTTTCATATTTATACTCATCATAAAATTCATGAAAATGGTTCAAAAATAAACTGGACTGTTTTGTGAAAAAGTTTCACGTTTCACATTATGAAGTCACAGTACATTATTATGATGTTTTCAATAAATACGTAACCAATTGGCAGTTTAAAAAACAAATAGCATGTAAGCAGCCGACATGTTAGCATGAAGGAGCACTCAGAGCGAGCCGGAGGGTACATCCGTGTCTCCGCTCGCTTTTTGCTCGGAACGAGTTGCTACAAAGTGCTCTTCGGCAAGCCACTGTACATTCCACTCGACATTAATGCATTCCATTACGAGTTATGCTACGTCCATGCAAATTAATGTTCATAATTCTTCGCTGTTCGCTCTTCAGTGTGTGCC
Organism: Mythimna impura; assembly: GCA_905147345.3. Lineage (NCBI taxonomy): Eukaryota > Metazoa > Arthropoda > Insecta > Lepidoptera > Noctuidae > Mythimna > Mythimna impura. The sequence continues at coordinate 15,418,500 of LR990343.1, read as the reverse complement.
GATTCAAATTTGACGTATTACGCGAATCATACCATCGAGCATAACCAAATACGGTAATTGAAAATGGAGTTTACTTAGTAACAGTATTAACAAGCGCGGCACGTTCATTGAGCGCACTTCGAATACAAATAACGCAACCTCGACGTGTATCATTCTTGTGTCGGCTCTCCGAATATTTTCGTCAATTTTCTTATTTCGAATGTCATCGTAAATTTCATCTGGTGTTTGTGCGGCGTTCGTAATTACTGTTCGTCGATTGGGCGCGTTCTGACTTACTGCGATTGTTGTGCGCAATCTAATCCAATTAATTTGTGGTTTCGTCGATATATGGGTGTACAATTAAACTCATTGGTTCCCTTTGAGCTAATATATCTATAGCAGCCCCTTCAACGGTATTATTACTACAGACCGTATTAAGTTTCTGATGATCACTTATGGAGTCAAAGTAGTCTGGTAAAATACTTAACTATCATAAGTGTACCTACTTACCTTCAGCAGTTTTATTTAGTTTTGAATTAATTTCTTATATAAAATAGTTTTTTATATTTTTCCAGAGACAAATAAATTCAAAGAATATTTTACCATAATTTCTTTCATTATTGAAACCGTAAGTAATTTACCTGAATCACGAAGCAAACCTTACGGAAGCAGGTTCCACAAATGATTTTATCAACATAGGTGCGGCAACCCATTTCATTTATATAATCTCCCGTAATTACCTCATTAGTGTAGTAGCGTGCATTGAATGTTGATTCACAGGTCGTGCGATGTGTTTTGTTCACGTTCGATTCCAAAGTGTTCGTTGGGAATATATTGATGGTCGCATGGCTACGCTGCTACGAGCGTAGCGACGCGTCTACGGCAACCGCTACGCAAAGGTAATTAGTATGGAAAAACTTAATTTCGTAGAGTCATGTTCCAGTAGAGCTTCGCTCAGCTAAACTTTGAAAATAGTGCAATCCTAATATTGTAAATTAGACACATCCACAGCTACATACAGCACCTCTCCAGTAGAACGGCAGCCTTACGTTGTACTACGACATTTTTCGTACCACGTTGTGCTACGTCATTTTTCGTACCACGTTGTGCTACGTCATTTTATGTACACGTTGGGGACAGATAACCATCACCTGCTACCGATTTAGAACCTTTTATCTAGTAATCAGTGGAGACAACATTTAAAATTAAGTAAACTCTCTTAACTGCTTCCAAAAATCTAATCTACTATATATATATTTATAATATTCAGCTGAAGAGTTTGTTTGTTTGTTTGAACGCGCTGATCTCAGGAACTACAACACCGAATTAAAAACTTATTTTATTGTTGGATAGCCGATTTATTGAAAAAGACTATAAGCTATATAACATCACGCTCGTTTCTTTGGTAACCAAAGAAACGGGTGAAACCGCGGGGGACAGCTAGTTTATTATAATCGAAAAATACTTTCAATCAGATTAGTACACATCAGTCATGCCTGCATTAATTAATATTAATTATTATTGTATTTCAATTACAAATAAGTACACACCCACCGTACGAAAACTAATTAAGATAAACGAAAGAAATCTTAATTGTGTAATTTGTAGACCAACAGCTACCCCACGACATTTACATTACTCGGTGGACCAATTTCGATATAAAAACAACATTGACCATCAAAATGATCATACAAATTGGGATTTTATTTTCTTTGACCAATTTTCCGTGATTCACAGACTATTTTTTTTAACGTGGGGTCCTGGGTTCGATTCCCGGGTCGGGCAAAAAGTGTTATTGGGTTTTTCCATTACGACTTACATTGTAGCAGTCTGGAGTTTGGAAGTTGGTGGTGTGACACCCCAGTGCCTTGGAAAGTACGTAACGCCATTGGTCCTGCACCTGATTGCCGTCCCATAAGGACTATGAGAGAAAAGGAGAAGAGAGTACACCTGTGTTTGCGCTCGCACTTGTGCACTATATTAAAATATAATATTCCACAACTATCAACACAACGCCGTCTAGTCCCAAGCTAAGCAGCCCCCCTAGCCAAGTTGCAAACGATAAACGTGAACGCTTAGTAATCTCCAATAGATTTTCAACTTTATACCTAAGAGCATAAAGTTGAAAATCTATTAAAGACCACTGAGCGTTAGCGACCGGAACGAACGAAAACACTATGTAATCTTCAATAGATTTTCAACTTTATATCCAATAACATAAAGTTGAAAATCTATTAAAGACTACTGAGAGTTTACGTTTATCGTTTGTGACTTGGCTAGGGGGGCAGAGCTTGTGTTATAAGTACTAGACAACTGATAAACATACTTATGTATTTCTAAATACATACATATAGATAAATTACACCCAAACACAGAACAAATGATCGTGCTCATCACACAAACATTTATCCTGGGTGGGAATCGAACCCACGACCTCCGGCATAGCAGTCAGGGTCACTAACCACTAGACCAACAGGCCAGTCAAAATATCTCCTGCGTACTTGGCTAATCTCTGTTAAGAGTGGCCACCGTGACCGAAATACAGTCGAGAGGATTATTATTTATTTATTATATTAAAACAAACAGTAAACTTAACAAATATACCTACTATCCACAACATTTTTTACATAATACTTTATATTAGTTAACAAAAAAACTCAAAGATATAGTGGCTCCCTTCCCAAAGGTCCGTACTATTTTTGATAAATGTCAATGTACGAAACAAGCATACATTTACAATTTACACAACAAATTAAATGATTTTTTTTAATACCTATGCTTCTTCGTGCAAAATAACCCTTATAAATTGGGTAAAACCTCTCTCCTATAAAGGAACCGAATTCATCTTAGTTAAACTCCACGAGTAGTGTGAAAGCGAAGCCCGGGGCCCCGGGATGAAGGCAAAGAAGGAACAGGAATGGGTTTTTAGTCAGTAAAAGTCTAACACTATCTCCCGCTCCGCCCAAGAGCGAGATTTGTCATTAGATGATTTTCCCACCTAAAAAAAAGTTAAACTAAGCTAGACACAAAATTTGTAAGAGCATACCACACTCTATATACTTCAAACACACATACATACCATCGCATAATATTTATTCATGTCCGTTCAATCCCAATGCTTTTCATTCTGTTAAAGGAGGATGCTGGATTTTGTATGGCCACCGTCCCCACTCTCCAACAGACATGGGATACGTGTCAGTTTGTTCATTCTTATCCACAAAAGAAAAAAAGGCGGATTTGGTTGCTAAAATATATGGAGTATTTATTTAATTTAAAAAAAGCTTGTAGAATTTAATGTGTTTATTTTTCCATACAAAGACATTTACTATTGTTACTGTTGGTCTAGTGTTTAGTGGCCCTGACTGCTATGCCGGAGGTCGTGGGTTCGATTCCCACCCAGGACAAATGTTTGTGTGATGAGCACGATCATTTGTTCTGTGTCTGGGTGTAATTTATCTATATATGTATGTATTTAGAAATATATAAGTATGTTTATCAGTTGTCTAGTACCCATAACACAAGCTCTGCTTAGCTTGGGACTAGACGGCGTTGTGTGAAAGTTGTGGAATACTGCTACTACTACTACTATTAGTACTTGCACTATGTCTTATTCTGTGCTATTAGTCATCTAATAAACAATATGATCAAGGATTTGTGCTGGTGCACTAAAATTAATGTGTCTCCGTAACCCCATGTACTATACAATGGATATTATGTGCGTACAACTTAGGTAGGTTAGGTTAAAACATAATGTTTTAATAAAAGAAACTCTATTTAACTAGACGCTTCGAATGATACCTGTTTCAAATATGTTGGTGGGTGGGGACACTTTTAAGCAATTCCTTTTGTATCGTGTTTTTAAATTATTTTCACGTTGACCTTATTTTAATAATATTATAGTAGATTATAAATGGAATTCTGGAGTAAATTATTGTTTAAATTGTAAATTAAATTGAATCAAATTATTATTCGTAACTAAAAGGTTTCAATATTATAAAAACATACACTATGGGAAATTGCGAGATAGCCCCAACACAAATGTATTTTATAACTTACTGGGGTTAGTTGTAACTCCGGAATGTATGTTTAATGTATGAGAAAATTGATATTATATAATAAAAACAAACTATTAGCAAACGTTAACTGTAGCAGGGCTAAATTAATGGAAATATTATGCTTGTTAATTCTTAAAATTACATAAACTTCAAACAAACAAAGTCTTTAGCTTTATAATATTAGTATAGATAACAAGCAATCAGTCCAACCATTACCAACTATGTTAGGATCGGCTTTCTTACCAGTATAGTATAATTCTGGGTTAATTTCACTATAATCTCACTCTAATACACGTATTATAAATTTATAAATCCATAAGTTGCTATGTATGTATGTGTATGTTTGTTACTCCTTCACACACAAACGGCCGAACGAATTGCGACGAAAATTGACACACAGGTAGACCATGGCCTGGAATATCATATAGAATACTTTTTATCCCGGGTCACATTTCTTTTGGATAACCTTCAACTTTCACGCAGGTGATGCCGCTAGCAAAAGCTAGTCGATAATAAATTATACAACTTGGCGAGTAAAACCTTACTACAGTTTTAAAAGTTAACATAATGTAATCGAAACTTTATAAACAATGTAACAAGCATCTAAATATTCTAGAACGAACCAGCTCCCGGGAGACTCAAGCCTGTACAACAAAATGCCTTGAAGCGAACATCTAAAGACCTCATACCTAATCCTTGTGTCTTGGCAATTATAATCCTTCGAAATTAAACAAAACACATCCGCTGAAATTAGACACGCATTTGTGGGGAATTAAAATAAACGTTTCCTCCCGGTCGGTACGTGAGCGCTCGTGTAAAGAGGGTGATTAGGGCACACGTCGCGATGGAACAGCGCGAGACGACGCCGCCTCGCGCGCCAGCCGCACGCACCTCAGACAACTGCGCCACTTCAAATTACATGAATGCTGCGAGCTGCGCAAACAATTTATCTCAAACGAGACAACGCCTCCACAACCCTGTGAAAAGGCATGTCCACATTTTCATCATCCTTACATATATTATAAAACAAAGTCCCCGACCGCGTCTGTCTGTCTGTATGAACGCGGTAAACACAAAAACTACTAAACTAATTTACTTGTAGTTTTTACCAATAGACAGTGTGAGTCATGAAAAAAGTTTAGGAGTATATAATGCATAGATATTATAGTAAAGCCGAGAATTTTAAGGATTTGTAACAACCATGCGAAGCAGGGGCGGGTAACTAGTACTTAACAAAATTTAGAATTAAAGTTGCTCTCACTGATATGTCTTTGAAAAAAAAAATCAACGTTTTTAGAATTCCAATGACCTGAATAAATGCAGATCGCAAAAACTTTTCACATAAAATGCTGCAATTCTATTGTCGTTGGAGAGGCAAATTTGAAATTGAAAATAGCAGTCGGAGCTGCAACGCTCCCGAGCCGTTTATTTAGGAGCGACTCCGCTTTGTTCTAATGTAGCAGCGAGATGCAGGTGAAACTTTCATAATTTACTACGTTGCCGCTGACCTTCGGCTTTGTTGCTGCAGTTCATTACGAAACCAAATTCATAACAAACTTTTATGAATACACAAGTTCTATCGCTACATCTACATCAGCACTCTAAAATAACTCAGGTGCGCGACAGTCCAAGTCAAGCTAAAGTTACAACCATGGTCACAACTATTTAGCTTGCTTATAGACAATTTTCCGACGAGCCATTCATGACGAAGTACGCGATGTACCATCGTGTACAAACTTCTGAAACCGCGTCGTCCAAACTCTTTTTATTTTTCAGCGAACTGAAGCTGCAAAAGCGAAGTTATTCGGAAAATTGGGCCAGTTGCAACGTATGATTCGAATTCTGATTATTGCAACGTAAAAACCAGCTATGTGGCCCGAAAAAGGAGTATTAGCGGTGGCACAGCATTCTTGTTTACTTATGTAGATAACTACGTCTGTGAGACATTGTTTTCCCTACGTGCTCCGTGCTCGCTGGATGTAGAACGCCAATATTCGCATCACGGCAGAAACGCACCGTTAGTTGGACCGTTTTGTTCACTACTCAGCAATCTTAGCATTAACTTTTATGTGTACACACGGAAAATACCCTTATGACGTTGGAACATGAATCGAATTTTGTGTATATTTGTTTAGTCGAGCCCTGATGTTTTCGCTCTCGGGCAGGAAATGAGCTTCACATTGACTAGCGCTAACAAACACCTCCATAATAAGATAAGCTCCTACCAAATGGAAAAGGGATGCAATAGTAAAATAGCATTTTTACGCTACTTCATTAGATCTGGCAACATTGTTGCTTGTATTTCTAGTGTACGTACTGTTGGATTTCTGGCATTTGGTCTGTTTTCGGTTCAATACAGTTCGGTAGTTTAAAATGTTCTCTAGTACCTACTGCAGTGAACGACTCGGCTAAATAGGATGCTTTGCTCTCAATGACAGCTAGCCGTTTGGAACAACCACTATCATCTATGTGGACTGCAGGGTTAATAACGGACATGAGGGATGTTATTGAACAGTTTCATAGATCGTGGTTATCAAACGTTTGCGCTTTTGATAGCACTGCAAATCTATTGTATGTGGGTAGTGTACTGTTGAGACAAGCATAATAGAAAAAAGCAATTGACATAAAAGGTCGCAACGATACTTTGCGGAGGCTTGTGACCAGTAAAATGGACGTATTTTGGAGCAAAGATAATGGAAAAAATTACAGGGTTCGTTTTTATTTAAGGGTGGAAATCATCCAAAGACATCTCGCGGAGAGAGAGGGCGGTGCGAGAGGGCGTATCAAACTTTTACTGACTAAAACCACACCTTTGTTCTTCAGTTGCCCTTTGCATTCTAGGAATTCCCCGCGGTCCTAGCTAGCGGGCATCGGCCCTGCTGGACCCCTATGGTTTGCTGACATCTCTTTGAGGAGCGCGTGGATTACTACGCGCTGTTGACGACTGGGCTCGGTCCGGTTAATTACCGAACAGCCGGACGGCGAGCTACCCAGCGCTCGACATCCACAAGCCCGCGTCTACCGCGCTCGTAGTCGGGGCGGAATTTTCAGCGGCTGGGGCGTGAAGACGTTCGTTCCCTTACGCGTGCTGCCTCCTCCTTCGCTAGCGTTACTGCTTACCGCAGAAGCAGACGACCGCCCGCCATTCCTCCTCGCTCCGGGCCATAGTCTGAACCAGGGCCCGGCGCGAAAGGTCGCTGCCATCGATTGCCTCCACGAGTACACGGCGGTGCTCTGCCCGAGCGAGGGTGGTGGGTGCGTTACGACTTCGACACTACACTCACCACAACATTTAACCAGCGGCTTGTTTATATTATAAAAAGATTTACAGTAATTTGATCAAAATATCCAATTTCACAAAAACCATGGGTATCTTTGGTCGAATGTCAAAAGCTATGTGAACGGTTCCAATTGGTCATTTCCTATGAAGAAAAACTGGCAAGCGGTATAATTTCCCTTATTGAAAGAACCCCAAAATCACAGTAATTCCCTCAAAAATTAAGATAAAATTGCAGTAGCATGCACGATTAGCATGTTATCTGCAGTGATTGTTCATAATTGCTTTTACGCGTTATTAAATTACCGTTAAACTACTTCTTATTCAGCCAAGAACGCATGATGAATGAATGAAACGCAAAGTCATTAGCACCGTAGTACCTATTTTTTTTCAATTTATTTCTAGATTGTGAACATAAAAATTTTCGTGGCGGGGTTAGTAACAGTTACTGTAAGTGGCTCGTTAATATTCCCGGGGCAGAGCGCGATAGTATTCATGTGAGTTCAGTCGGGGCCACGAAACGAGCTGCGAAACATTAGCGATGGATTAGAATGGACAGCCGAAGTGGAGTCATGATTAATGTTTATGCTTGTACTGTTAAAGTTTTTGAGGCCGCACTTAATACTAAATGGTTCTAGATATGCCTGTCATTTAGCCACGATGTTGCCCGAAAAGCAATATATATATTTTTATTAAACCTAGTCTGTCCATTGGAACAAGGCTAATTCATTCAATGACTGCATAGCTTTGATGTATAATTATGTGTAGTTTTTTCCCGCTAAATTTAATAAATTGAAATGGAGTGAGGTATTAAAAAATACAGAATTTCTATAATTGCTCTACATAAAGTGGGAATAGAACCTGCAACAATTTTTAGTTATATTTTATTTATTTATTTGCTTCAGATACAAGATCCATATTTTGTGTTAGAAAGTAGGCATTTAAAATTATATTAATAACCAAATGTACATAAACAAATACAAATAAACACCACATATATACTAATCAAACTACACATAAAATGCCTAAATTTAAACAATTAAATTATGTAATCATTACATCACATTATTAAATCTAATGCAAAATTAAATATTATATTAATTTAAATAAAATAAATAATTGAAATCATTAACATTGCAATTTTTTTTTTCAATAAGTTTCTTTAAAATTATATTTAACCTGGACAATTTAATTAAATAATCAAAGAATCATTACTTAATTAAGCATTCCGCTCGACATGCAATTGAATCAATGCCATATTTGGCATTCTATGCGACCCACCACAACGCTAGGGATACACTACAATGCTACTGCCGCGAACACGACTTAGCAGTGACGCGGCTCTCTTTCGCAGGATGGCATGAAAATCATCGACATGCGCATCTGCAAACATACCAGATGCACTACAAAGCCGCGGTAGCCGCATTAGCATCATAAAAGCGTTGTTATATTGAACTCGCAGGGCGTTGATTGTCTTCTGTGTATAATTGACCCATAGACTGCACGTGTAAAAGGATTGGCAAAACGCCCGGAACAGGGTTACTTTACTGCCTTGCTTTTTTTTTCCATGGCCCCAGTAGGCTTCGACCCTGCTGGGCTCCAACGGTTTTGCAGACCTCTCCTTGAGGCGCGCGTGGAAAACTCGGTCCGGACGGTTACCGGACGGTCGTACGGCGTGCTACCCATTGCTTGCCGTCCGCAAGCGAGCGCCTACGGTGGCTGGAAATTGAGATCGGAATCCCGGCTGCTGGGGCATGAGGGCCGTTCTCTCGCGCGTGCGGCCGCCTCCTGTGCTAGCATTACTGCTTCGCAGAAGGAGACGACCGCCTGCCACTCCTCCTCACTTCGGACCATGGCCTGTAACAAGGCCCAGCGCGAGAGATCGCTACCGCCGATCGCCCCCACGAGGACACGACGGTGCTCTGTCCAAGCGGGGCACACCTTTACTGCCTTGCTGCAGCGTGTAAATCTACGGGCCAACATGTTGCATCGGACAGCCAACGCCCGGCGCTCTCTCTCAATATCCTCGCCGTCTGAGAGGTCATCCGAGACCCAGTGGCCCAGATATTTGAATTGAGACACTCTTGGTAATGACACACCATCTATGAAAACTGGTGGTACATACATGATCTTATGGTCTGGTGATTGGAATACCAAGAGCTCGCTTTTCTTTACCTGAGCCCGTGAACCCCGGCATAATCCTCACCCACAGCGAGTAGCTTTCTAATAGCGCTTATAGAAGGACCCAACAACGTCCGCATAACTAATGTTATTGACGTATTTTCCGACTATAGAACATCCGACTTTGGTGCTACTGAGCCTTTCGATGAGTCCGTTTACATACAGATTGAAGAGACGAGGCGAGGTTAAACCTCCTTGTCTTACACCATACCTCAATCTATACGTATCGGAGGTCACGCCTGCTCACCTTACAACGTTAATTTGGTTGCTGTACCAATAATCAAAGATTTTCACAATTTCGGTTTCCGTCCTCATTTTGGCACATCATAGGACACCAAATCGAAAGCTTTCGATAGGTCTAGAAAACAGGCGTAAACAGGAGTCTTTCTATCGGTGTAGTACCGAACAGTATGCTTGAGGCATAGAATAGCTGTTTCTGTCGACAGCCCCTGCCTTAAACCGAACTGGGCATCGCTTAGCTTTATGTGACTATTATTGAATAGTCACATACGACGATCAAGCAGACTGTCCAGCACCTTCGCCACGGTCGTAGCTAAAGAGATGGGTCTATAATTGCTATTATCTGATGTATAACCCGTTTCATTTTTGATTATTGGTACAACCACGGTCTTCATACACTCGTCCGTCAGGTAGGAGCGTCTCAGGCAAACTGTATAAAACATTGCGAGAACCCTAGGCAGATGAACCCCCACGTGCTGCAGATGCTCAATACTAATTCCGTCTTGCCCTGGCGACTTACCCCTGGTCATGCTCGAGATAACGGCAGATACATCCCTAGTCGTAAAAGATGGTTACTGCTACTGCTGGTCCCAATGCATTTTGCCTGATGACATTAGCATTAAGCATCCCCGGCCCGCTGGCAGGGTCTATCTCAAAAAGATTAAGAGAATGATAACAACCCTCCTATTGACGATCATAAAAAATCAGGCTGGCCACGTGTTGTGAGGACTCAATAGTCAGTGAATGCTGTCAGGGACAGAAATCGTCGAAATCCCTTGAGGAAACTAAAAAAAACTCTGCTTTAACCAAAGATGCTCGGAGAGACTCCAAATTCTGATGAGGTTTAGCGCAGACTTTCTCCTCCAAACGTTATCATATCTTGTAGTCCAATGGGTTCAAATCTGGACCAGAAGAGGACCTGAGAGGATCTTTTTGCTCGGTAAAGTCAATGCCACAGAGTGATCCACCAGTTTTGCGTGCTTCGTGCCTTATGAGCTAGTGCTTATGTTGGAATATCCAATATCGATTTTTGAACATTTGTTGAGATAGAGTTTCCATTGTGTTTGTTGGGACAGTATTTTGGTACACTACGGCACTGGTTTTTACACCGGAAAATATCTTAGCCTGAATATGAGACTCCAAGCCAAACCACGAATGACGAAGGATAATAATAATAATAATCCTTTATTATCAGGCAACTAAGGCCCATAGAAAAAATACACAAATAATCTTACAAAATAATAAACTAATACATATAAAAGAAACTATAACAATTATAATATAATAAAATAAAATAATGCCCTCGCGGGACCTTTGGACTACGCGGGCTCATTTCTCCACTGCTGTGGGCTTATCATTTTATTTATTATTAACACATATATACGAAAACCAAATTTCGCGGTATTTTTTCACGCGACCAAAGAATAAAATTTTGCATACTAACGTTAATTTGTGCAAAATTTCACATACCTGATCCCAGTAGTTTCGGCTGTGCATTGACTCAGTTTCTCTTTTTATCGAAAATTTAAAACAATAAAGTTTTCACAGAACTTATGACCCCAGTTTTTTTTTTTCGGTGGGAATATCATCTAATGAAAATCTCGCTCTTTTGCGGAGCGAGAGATAGTGTCAGACTTTTACTAACTAAAAACCCACTCCTGTTCCTTCGTTGCCTTTCGTACCAGGGCCGAGTCTTCCTTTCAGAATCAGACCCTTGGCCCCAGTAGGCTTCGACCCTGCTGGGCCCCTACAGTAGCTGAAATCTCCTTGGGGCGCGCGTGGAACAGTATGCGCCGTCGACGACTTGGGCTCGGTCCGGACGGTTACCGGACGGTCACACGGCGAGCTACCCATTGCTCGCCGTCCGCAAGCCCACGCCTACGGTGGCCGGAAATCGGTTGGGGCATGAGGACCGTTGCCTCACGCGATCGCCCGCCACTCCTCCTTGCTCCGGACCATGGCCTGTACCAAGGCCCGGCGCGAGAGATCGCCGCCGCCGATCGCCCCCACGAATACACGGCGTTGCTCTGCCCAAGCCGGGCACACCTTCATCGTGTGCTCCATCGTGTCCTCCGGGCGGTTCACACAATGGTGACACCCGGGCGTTTCTTCCGCACGAATCCGATGCAGGAACCTCCCGTACTTTCCATGTCCGGTGAGGACCTGCGTCATGCGGAAAGTAAGGACGCCGTGAGGTCTTTCCAGCCACACCTCAAAGAGGGGACTTACCGCCATAATTGTGGCGTGCCCGACTTATGACCCTAGTTAAGAAAAAGTATTACCAAGTTATGTGAGTAAGTTTTTTTTATGTTATTTTTTGGTGCTTGTAATAAGCGACCAAAATTGATAAATCATGTCTTTATAACGTTACCGAAAAAAAGTCAACATGTATATAATCACTTTCAATATCAAAAGACCCAACCGCATCTTGATCTTGAAAGGAATCCTAAAACCACAGTCTTTCCCTCGTAAATCAAGATTAAACGAATAATCATTAAGACAAAATGCAGTACCTATTGATGATTATCCGCAGTGATTGCTCATAATTTAATCACTCAACCTATAAGTATCGGATAATGTTGCACGTCAATAAAGTACCAACAGATTAATTGTCCATGTGACCCGCCCCCTACCAAGATATCATCTTGCATAGTTACCGGTCACTACTAAACAATTTTAATCATTTAAACTTTTTTTGTTTTTTTTTTTTTACAACTATCACACAACCCCATCTAGTCCCATACTAAGCAGAGCTTGTGCTATGAGTACTAGACAACTGATAAACATACTATATATTTCTAAATACATACATATTATAGATAGATCACACCCAAGCACAGAACAAATAATCGTGCTCATCCCATTTCATTTCATTTCATCCCATTTCCACACAAACATTTGTCTTGGATGGGAATCGAACCCATGACACGGCATAGCAGTCAGGGCCACTAACCACTAGACCAACAGGCCAGTTCAGGTCTAGGTCAGATCCTTAGCGCTGATAGATCTCCCGCATACGTGAGGGAACGGACGTCCTCACAACTCAGCTCCCGGGACACTGACCCGGTTTTTCAGCCACCCCAGGCTTGGACTTGCGGTCGACGAGCAATGGGCAGCTTGCCGTCCAGCCGTCCGGTAACCGTCTGGACCGAGCCCAAGTCATCGACGGCGCGTAGTGTTCCACGCGTACTTCAAAGAAATGTCAGCAAAACCCTAGGGGCCAAGCAGGGTCGGAGCCTACTGGGGCTATGAGTTGACTTCCCTGGGTCCTGAAACGCAAGGCAAAGAACATAGGTGTGTAGTGTGTTTTAGTCAGTAAAAGTCTGACATGACCAGCTTTGCCCTAGAGCGAGAGAAGTCATTGGATAATTTCACACCTTAAAAGAAAGCGCTGATAGATCGGTGTTATTCTATACTTGGTTAGACTAGAAACCGATTCAACATATCAGTCAAGTCAAGTTAATTTTATTACTTAATAAAACTCCGACGGAACTCCGAAACTCCAAAAAAAAACTTTTAATTACAACTGACTATGGGTTCAACGGTCCTTGGTCCTGGATCAATGCGCCATCTTACACTACGTAGTTGAAATAAAAAAAAGTAAATATAGGTTTTTTTTAGGTGGGAAAATCATCTTATGACAAGTCTCGCTCTTGGGCGGTGCGGGAGATAGTGTCAGACTTTTACTGACTAAAAACCAACTCCTGTTCCTTGGTATCCTTCGTCCCAGGGCCCCGGGTTTCGCTTTCACACTACCCGTGGCCCCAGTAGGCTTCGACCCTGCTGAGCCCCTACGATTTGCTGACGACTCCCTGAAGCGCGCGTGGAACAATACGCGCCGTCGACGACTTGGGCTCGATCTGGACGGTTACCGGACGGTCGGACGGCCGGCTACCCATTGCTCTAGCAGCTAGCATTACTGCATCGCAGAAGGATACGACCGCCTGCCACTCCTCCTCGCTCCGGACCATGACCTGTACCAAGGCCCGGCGCAAGAGATTGCCGTCGCCGATCGCCCCCACGAGGACACAGCATTGCTCTGCAAGTAAATATAGGATTGGCATATTGGCACTCAAGTAGAACGAACGTGTGTCTTATATAACAATTATTTGACGTTAAAATATCTTTAAGTAATCTGTGACCTAGAAAATAAATCGCGCATTTTTTGCTAAGTTAGTGATTAACTTTAAGTAAATAATTATGAGTGTTTGACTAAGTATTATGTCAGATATGGAAAAGAGCCCTCGGAGTATCCCAACTCCTCCGTCGCATGAACATGAAGAAAAATTTGAAACGGTGGACACCAGTGTCCACACCACCACATTAGTAATTGGTTGATCTCAATAGAAAAATACCTGAACGAAGTCTGTTCCATTGCTCAAGAAGGAAAGTGAAATTCCGATCAAAAGCTGAAGATCAGCTCCCTGTCGCGCAAGATAGGACATGGTGTTTCGTAGATGGCAGTTTTTTACCAGGACTTGAAGTTAATGGCTTAAGAAGTGGGAAACTCTGTTCGAGCGATAAGAGAGAAATACGACCTGACAAACTGCCTTGAAAATTTCCAGCACACCATTCAAACAAGCATTCAAGAAAACTGGACCAAACCAACGATGGCAGAAAAAATTTCATTCGCTGACATAGTCAAAACTAATAAAAATAATAATTTACGTCCCAATAACCTTAGCTCTATTGCAATTTATCCAACAGATAAGAATAAATCGAGTGACGATACTAAATCTCTTGTCCAAAAAATAATACGTCCTGAACAAATGAAATTACACGTTAGAGGATTGCGCAAAACAAAAAACGGAGGTGTTATCATTAGCACGGAGACAAAAGACGATATAAAGAAACTTAGGAAATCATCTCAACTAAGTGGTTCCGGTCTGAAAGTGGAAGAGCCCTATAAGAGAAGACTGAGAATTGTAGTAATAGGAGTACCGATCGAGTTAAGTGACCAGGAAGTGTACGATTGCATCTATGAGCAGAACCTGGCTGACAAGCTGCCCAACCTGCCTTTACCCCGTGACTCTTTTTTGGCCTCTATAAAATTAAGTCACAAGTCCGGTAAAAAAGAGGGACCTACATGCAATTATGTTCTAGAAGTAACTGCTAGCATAAGAAAGGCGCTTATAAACCAAAGCCGAGTATTTATTAATTGGACATCCTGCCCAGTGAGGAACTTCACACTTGTGACCAGGTGCTTTAAATGTCAACAGTACGGGCATGCTGCGAAGACTTGTCGCGAAGCTGTCTATACATGTGCTCTTTGTGGTGAACAAGGCCACCAGTGGATGCTGTGCGATAAAACAGCTGATCAGTCACAGTGTGCAACGTGCATGCGTTTTAATAAACCAAGTAATCACAAAACAGGCGATCAAGACTCGGCTAAGAAAATTGCTGAGACAAGACTCATAAATTCTATTGATTATAATGAGGACACGTAAATAGCGACGTCGTTTTTGTTTTCTGTTACTTACATATATTATACTTAACTCATTCGAGTTTTATTGCATAATATTACTCATAAATAATATAGTACCTATTTTATTTTAACAATTTTACTGATTGTGCTAATAAAAACTAGTTTACAAAATCGTTACTTTTCAAAAACTTATAATGTTGTGTCACAATAATGTCTTACGATGATGCAGATTTGTTGACTAAGCACAGTATTCGCCATGAATTTGAAATAATATTGTTCATAAGTTATTTACTTTTTGTTTAATGAATTTTAGTTATATTTATTAACATGCACTTAAATAAGTTACCTGAGATACAGGTTTTATACCTAGTTCAGGTAGAATACAATTTTGTACCTTTATCTCTAGATTAAGCCCTTAATGTATAAATAATTATTTAAATAAAAAAAAAACAATAAACATATTATTATTATATTATAGGTAGGTTTTTGTTTTATCGTTATTGGGTATCATCTTCAGAGTTACCTATATCGGACGACAGGCAATGATTAGCTCGCCATCCAGCCGTCTGGTAAAAATGAAGCTTGAGGCGACGGCGCATTGTGTTCCACAATGCCTCAAAGAGATGTCAGCAAAACTGAAGGAACCCAGCAGGGCTGATGCCTGCTAGGGCTGCGGGATTGTTTGATAGAGTTACTGTGGCCCTGTAATGCAAAGAGCAACTGATGCGACGCAGGTGGGTTTTAGTCAGTAAAAGTCTGATGGAGCGGGGAGGTCCGCTCTAGAACTGTAGAAGTTATATAGTTAAACTAGCTTTTGCCAGCGGCTTCGCCCGCGTAAAATAGTTTCTCCATAGAAAATTCCAACCTCCGTTTTACCCCCTTAGGGGTGGAGTTTCGTTAAATCCGTTCTTAGCGGATGTTTACACCCTATATGGAACCTACCTACCAAATTTTAAGTTTGTAGGTGTTATAGTTTCTGAGATTTCGTGATTAATCAGTGAGTGGTATTTCGCTTTTATATATATAGGGTGACTGATAATTAGTGACCGATACTTAAACACATGATTGTACTCATGATCACAAACAACTTTCCCAAAGAAACTTTTATAGAAACTTTTATATTCTCATTAGTTTTATCACAATATTAAAACAGCTGTTTAAACACGCGCGCGCGCCTGCGACCGCCGACCACTCAGCTGTTAGCCGCGTGACGCCGTCGTACCTACAATAGTGATAGAACACCCGCGCAGCTTGCAAACCCATAGGTGTACGTACCTAATCAGTGAATGTACCTACAAACTAGTGAGTATATAAAAAAAGTTTCTTTGGGAAAGTTGTTTGTAATCATGAGTACAATCACATGTTTAAGTATCGGTCACTAATTACAAGTCACCCTATATACTAGTTTCTGCAAGCAGCTTCGCCCACGTAAAAGTAGCTTTCTCCATACAGACTTTATGCCCCCGTTTCATCCCCTTAGGGTGTGAATTTTCGAAAATCCTTTCTTAATGCACACCTACGTCTACATCTATATACACCTACGTCATAAAAGGAAGCCTTGTGCAAAATTTCACGCTCCTTGTCCCAGTAGTTTTGGCTGTACGTTGATATGTCAGTCAGTCAGTTTCTCCTTTTATATAACTAGATATAGATGTAGTATAATAGTAGTATCTGGCAAAAACGATGGACGGTTTTTCAGGCCTTAATTTTGGTAGAAACATACAACAACCAACAGTTGAAAAACCTTTACCAACCTTATCCGCTTCACCGCGTGTTTAGTAGTCTTAAGTTCCAGTAGACTACTTAGCGCCGCCGCCTTGCCACCTCGCCGCGGCTGCCACGTGCATTCACTTGATTTTAAACGGTACAACTAACTTTGCGGTTAGGTAAATAAAACTTAATTAAAATATTTATGTTTTCTTTGAGCAGGGGTGGCCCAATGGATGCAGTTGGGGCCCAGTGGTAACGGTTATGACTTACGTAAGTAGGTATGAGTGTTAGGTCATTTATAGTTTGAAACATTTTTTTTTTTATTATTTATTTATTTGCTATCAGCCCTTAGGCTATAAGTAAATCTGTTCTGTGATGTTGTTATGCGGAGTGACTTCCCATTGGAAGCATCTACTCATCTGCTGTCCAAGCGTCAAGCTATGCGTCTGTCTTCTAGCTCTAGGATCTGATAGTTTAAAACCTATGTTTAAAACAAGTAGTGTAAAGTGCATGCCTATGCATGCACTTTACTTTGTGTAATTTATTTCACAGCGTTGGAAGACTTCCCACAAGGTGAACCGAAGACCTGGTGGATGTCACGGGAATCCGATAGATGCGAGACATACCTACAAGACGGGTTATTATGGCAACACTTGGGAGAGGCCTATGTCCGATGATGAATTTATTTCATCAAGCAGTGATGATCAAATAAATTCGTCATCATTGCTCTCAAAATAGTGAGAAAAAACATCATGAAGAAGCCAGCATGACTTATGATCCGCCAACCCACACTGGGCCCACTTCCTCTGAGAGACTAGCAAACGTTATCTCAGTAGGAAGAACTTAATATAGAACTTTATATAAAGCCGATTTTTTTGTGTTCTTATTCAAGTATGTTATAAGCTGTAACTGATTACCGATTTCTTATCAGACTGATCTAAGAGTTAAGAAATTTTCTTCTCGGCGTAGGTGAATGGGTGAATAGTGGACCATCATTATTGGGCATAGAACTCCCTCAAAAAACCGCATCTCATACGCGGTTTTTTGCACCCCTTGCCTCCCCGTAACCTTGACCGCTATCGGAGTCAAGGGTAGACAGGCTGCCGGGCACTAGAGGCCATTTTTCAATTATGCTTATCGTAGGTTTGCCTTAATCCCCTGACTTGACATTTTTTTTTAGGCGCGAAATCATCCAATGATTTCTCCCGCATTCAGGCGGAGCGAGAGGGCGTGTCGTTACTGACTGAAACCGACTCCTATGTTCCTTTTTTGCCTTCGTTCCAGGGTTCACTTTCACATAACCCATGGCCTCAGTAGGCTTTGACCCTGCTGGGCCCTTACGGTTTTGCCGACTTCTTCTTGAGGCGCGCGTGAAACACTACGCGACGTCGACGACTCAGGCTCGATCCGGATGGTGACCGGACGGCCGGACGGTGAGCTACCCATTAATCGCCGTCCGCAAGCCCACGCCTACGGTGGCTGGAAATCGGGATCGAGATCCCGGCGGCTGGGGCGTGAGGGCCGTTCCCTCGCGCGTGCGGCCGCCTCCTTCTCAGCTTTACTGCTTTGCAGAAGGAGGCAACCGCATGCCATTCCTACTCGCTCCGGACCATGACCTGTATCAGGGCCCAGCGCGAGAGGTCGTTATCACTGATCCCACAAGGACACGGCGGTGCTCCACTCAAGCGAGGCACACCTCTACCGTATGCTCCACCGTGCGTTGGGTGGTGATCACAGTGTGGTTGTTGCAATGCATAGAGAGTGCTGCTCTCTTATTATTTTCGGGTGAGTCCTTTAGTCGACTCTTACAACACCCACAAGAAAAATGGGATGGTGCTGTCATTAACTTACAACATGACTCAATAACTTCTGCAAAATAATAGGCTGGTATTTTTATTATTACAAGTATTACTTCTTCTATTATTTGTGTTAAGCTTATTATTTTACTCTTACCTAGTTTTTAATTATTTTTTAATTTCAACTCTTGCACAGTAACTCTTAAAAAGCTAATTCTAGCTTTAGAAGGGTGTAACGTCATGAAGCCTGGTGATCTGTAACACAGGTTTTTTTCTAAAAACCTATATCAGGCTGGTGCCTGGAGACTGTGTCTCTGACAAAGGTGAAATACAACTGAGACATTGTCTTGTAAACATTAACTTTAAGTCAGCTTTGTGAAAAGAGAATAAATGGCAATTATTATTATTAACTCATTCTGTGCCGTACTACAAAAATGAGTGGATACGTAATTAAACGTATGTCAGTCGGCATCACTCTTTCAATAAAAGCGATTGGATATTTTTCGATAACCGCTAAAGCCGAAAATCACAGTACATAGGTATTGCAAATATTTTTATCAGAAATCACAGTCTTTGTTTTGTGCAACCAGAATTAAAACCTTAATCTCATTTCTTTTTTAAAATTTTAAGATACTTATAAATCAATTTGATCCACTATCGTAGCCATTGTCAGACCCGCCGATACTGTAGATACCATCAAACGATAAATTAAACAGCATAGCACGTGTCAAGCGAACAGAACGCAAAAAGCTACAATTTTTTTGAGGTGTGAAATCATCAAATGACTTCTCACGCTCTAGCACCCTAGAGCCAAACTGCACCGGGTATGAGGGGCGTGTCAGACTTTTACCGACTAAAACCCACTTATGTTCCTTTATTTGCCCTTTGCGTTCTGGGGCTACGACGCTTACAAATATTCCCGAAGCCCTAGCAGGCCGATGCCTGCCTATGCTCTACTAGGCTCCTCCAGTTTGGCTTAACAACTCTTTGAGTCACGCATGGAATACTACGCGCCGTCGACTCCGGCTTGATCCCTACCGGACTCCACAGAGACACACAAAGCAACCACACTCTATAACTGAAGTAGCGAATGTTGAAGAAAAAAGTGCAGACGATGGGTGCTGATCGTCACTCGCTGTGAACCAGAGAGAGGACGTCGCCAATGAGAATGACCGCAGGAAACATGATGTGCCGATCTCTATGATCTCGAAAGCTCTATGGAAGAAAACATGACACAAAATATTGTTACGAAATTGTTTTAAAAGATTACACCAGGTTCAAAAACTTTCAAACACTGAAAAGACGGACAGACGGCACCAACTGTAATCAACCTACAAAAGAGCTTTTACCTTCGTCTAATATCTCTAATATTTTTATATATAACTACAGGTCCCGGCAGACGTCGTCCTGTCCGAAAACTGGCTTTTTGGCTATTGAACCCGGTAGGTGACACTGCAATTGGGATCTTAATTTTTTTCTAACGAAATGCCAGCTTTCGGGCAGAACAACGTGTATCGGGTCTCTTACAAATGAAAGGTAAACTTAATATATATAAATAGTTAATATTAACAAGATTCCGTTAACAAGTTAAGCTGTTACGCTCCACGCAAGGATGTATAATGAAACTACAGCACCTATAATTGCGCACTGTTACATTCAGTTTGCTCTGTCCAAACTTCAAATTGAATTAAGTTTGTTCTGGCCGTTAATTAAAACTTAAACATAATTTCATATTGAGTTGTGGGCAAACTGTGCTATGTTCAATAAACAGAACAACGTAAAACTTTGTTGAACCTGCCTTAAGATAACAAGAGGAGACGAAACTCATTAAAGTTTTATGTTCGATCCTCGCGCCGCGCATCCGCCGCTGTTGATCTTTCCCAGCCACTTTTGGAGCTAATTATTGCTAATAGGCAAATACTAAATTGCTAATAAGACACATCGAGCATTCTTGAATTATTAAAACTCGGTGAAAGGTAGCAAATTACATATTTAGTAATTTTCAGAAGCACTGTGTTGCGGTAATATTTAAATTTTCTAGAAAAGTCGATAAACAATTGATCAGCCGCGATTTCTAAATCAACTAGTGTATATTTATCAATGATCCTAAAAAACACGCTTTAGATTATAGATAGTGACGTGTTTCGTCCAAGATTAATACTGGTAATTACTAACAATGCTCTCATTGATAGCGCACTAGCAACGTCGATGAAAACATATTTTTTCCAGAATCAATTAATGTTTATTAAAAATCACCCATTTAATTTCTAATCTTTTGGAGGTATCGTGTCGCTGATAAATATTCGGATTATACCTACGTACTTGCATGGCTGGGGGTAGGTCGATTCGATACCCGTGAGGAATGAAATCGATATTTTTAATCACATGTTCGTTACTGGCAAACATTATTGCAGATCTAAAGCCAGCGTCCCTCTCTTAATATTCCCTAAAGTTTGGGCACCTATTTTCAGATAATTATAATTTAGAGCAGAAGTTCTGGGCAAATTCAAATTCAAAAATATTTTTTTATTTCTAAAGCCTACATGGGCACTTATAAAACATCAGAAACTAGTGCACGCTTCCAATTGGTCGTTTCCTATGGAAAAAAATCCGTGAAAAAACTTCAGATACTGCATTATTGTTTGGTGCGCCTTTAATCAGTTTCGGCCAAGGTTTATGCAGTTTTTACCCACTAAACTTTTGTTCATCAAGCAGATTATTATTTTGATTTTCGGTGTTATGTTATATTTTGGTAAATAGGTTTACATTATACATTTTTATTGTGGTGCGTAAAATAAAACACTATTAAGAATAATTACGAGTTGCAAATGAAAGAAAAGGAAGCTAGTGATAGTATGACGAGTGACAGGGCAGAATGGAAGAAAAAAACGTGTTGCGCCGACCCCAAATAACACGGGACAAGGGCAGGAAGATGATGATGATGATGATGACGAGTTGATTGTGTTTCATACGTTCTTTTTCAAATCAAAACAAATAAAGTTGAGTTGGAAATGAGTTGCTTGTTTCTTTAAATTGAAATTGGCAGTAGAAAGATAGCGATAGCTTCCATAAACACATTAAAATATGTCTTCAAGAGAAGAAACAAACAACTACACAAAATGTTGAAAAATGCTTTTTCTCTGTCAAATACTTTTTTTTTTCTTTACTAAAAATGTGATACGTTATTTTTCTCAAAAAACAGTCATCATATTTATCCATTACTTAAATTTTGACCAGAGCTGGATTATATTATAAAGCCTTTTTTGTGATGGAATATCATCGAATAACTCCTCCTGCTCTGGATAGAGTCAGAGGGAGTGTCAGAATTTTACTGACTAAAACCCACCAGTGTTCCTACAGTAGCCCTTTGCGCCCAGGGCCTGGTCAACTCTTTCGAACAACCCATAACACTAAGCCCTTACTTGATCATCTTAATCGGAGTAATCGTTATGGTCTATATTCTTACGTACTAACGATAAAGCAAGGTTTTCATGTTCCAAAGTTATGGATACTTCTGTGAAAATGTGAGGCAAGTCACGTAGGTATTTTAACTTTAATATTTTTTCTATCCTTTCTCATAAACACATACGATGCCCTATAGATAACTATAAATCATTTGTTGAAGGCGTAAATTATATTGATATTAATCGCTGTTTTGTTTTGATAGAGACGAATCTATGAATCTTAGATTACGATTACTAAATCTTATAGAATAACCAAACAACATAAAATAATGCTTTCAGCAGTTGCTAGTTTGTGAAAATCGAAACGCTCACGAAAAGTCAGTCTCAAAATAGCCAATTTTCTGCAGATTCTAGGCTATAACCAACCTGTACCATCAAGTCAATCCTATTTAGCGCCCTTACCATGGCTTGTTAAAATGTTAAGCGTGCGAGCGAGAAACGGCTGGATTTATACACCCTATATAGCTCCATCACTTTAACAGTTCAGTTTAGGTGGTCAAATGGATCGCGTGAGCTCGTGGTAGGGCCTCTGTTCAGCTCGACAGGATCCAGAAGTTTTTAGAGTTCCGTATTTTTCTATAAACATAAATAAAAACTATAAACCCATATCGGATGGAATGATTTTAGTCTAGATTATTTCATTGGGTCCCGACTGTTGTAGTCAATATGTTTCGTATTAGAATTTATTATCTATTTGTTTTATTTTATGTGTCTATTAATGCAATTGAATTGGTTTCTACACTACAGGACTGAACTTGTTTTTTTTTTATTTTTCAGTTTTTATTTAAAGTTATTTTTTACGCAGTCGTTTTTTTTTTCTAAATTTTATTTTATTTTATTTTATACTTTTTAGTTACCTATTATAATCTAATATTTATTCACTCTATGTTAGGCGTACATTTATCAGCTACTTTATTCACAAACCTACCTAGTCGTCCGCCTCGTGTATTTTGTATCTTAAATAAAATTTAAGTATCTGTCTGTAATATCAATAAAACATTAGTTTACTAAATGTATATCAAATTATATTCGATACCTGTAACAAAAATAAGAATTTTGAAATTGTTGGTTATCTGTCGGTTTGTTCCGGCTAATATCCGAAACAGCTAGACCGATTTTGACGGGGCATTCACTGATGGAAGGCAAATGTTACAAGCAGTAACTCAGGCTACTTTTCATTTCCCTGCGGGAACGGGATTACAAAATATAGGACAAGTCTGCGAAACGGTTAAACAAAATTTGATGGCGAAAGTGCACTCAAATTTTTATAATTGGTATAGTTTTATTTTTTAAATTGGGAAATCATCAAATGATTTCTTCCGCTCTAGGCTGGAACGGGAATGAGCACGTCATATTTTTACTGACTCAAACCACACCTGTGTCCCTCAGTTGCCCTTTTCGTTCTAGGACAACGGGTTTTCTTTTCAGAAAATCCCCGCGTCCCCAGACGTCATCGGCCCTGCTGGGTCCCTACGGATTTTTGAACCCTGAACCAGAGCCTGGCGCGAAAGGTCACCGCCGCCGATCGCCTCCATGAGGACACGGTGACACCAGGGTGTTTCTTCTGCCTGAATCCGGTGCAGTAACCTCCTGACCTTACCATGTCCGGTAAGGACCTGCGTAATGCGGAAGGTGGGGACGTCATGACGCCTCTCCAGCCACTCCTAAAAGAGGGGACTCATCGCCATAATAATAGTATTTATTCAAAATTCTATACGGCGTGCCCAACCTTAAGCTACTTTTTATATTCCTGAGGGATCGGGACTTACTACCAACGGTGGGGGACATCTTGATTCATCGAAGGAGGAAGCATCTTCCAAATGGTTAAATTAAATTTGACGGAACTTTCGTTGGGATGTAACTAATATTATAGCGAAGTCGCGACTCGCGAGTAACAGCTATTAGATATTAAATAACATATTATTCCCTATTGCTTTTTTTTTAATATGGTCATGATATACCATTTTGATATCCTCATGATAAGCTTTTTAATTTAATTTAGAGTATAGCGTGTCACTGTGTTATGTTTTTTTTTTTTTCAACGTCACCTATCTAAGAACACATCGAGACGAATCTAATTATATCTCAATTATATAAATCCATCCAGCAATTTGGAAGATATGAGGTAATAAAAAATATTACATACATACATACAAGATACGCGCGAAAAACCTAACCCTTCTTGCAGTCGGGTAAAAAAGGTACACCAACTTGATATGTAGACAGCTGATATGAATATAATTGTGACATAATCTGATTATGACATAAAGTAATGATATGTCAAGAAGTAGTTGACACGAATGTTGATGTCAGTAAATGAAACAAATGAAGCCTCATTTATTGCCTTCATTTCTGGACAGATTCGTTAAGATTTATTTCTCGCCATATACCATTTGTCTCGCTATATCAGCCGGAGAAATACTGAAACTCTACACAGGAGGTCTGAGATCCTCGCAAACTTCAGAATATTAAGATGAAAATTGAAGTAAAACACAACAAAAAGTAAATACTGAAATGAATCCTGTTCATTTTAAGTAATATTTAACGAAGTTTAACTAGCTGATTGCGGAAACATGGCTTTATCGCATTGTTGCCGTAATTTAAAACGGGTCATTCCGACTAATTAAGCTATTGCTTCATATTGTATTTAAACAGATGCGGCAACTTTATTAAAATGGGAACATATTTTGCATTAGCCTTATATATAATGCCTTCATTTTCCAAATCCCCTAGGCCGAAATCCCCGCATGACACTTGACGGACGGGAGGCAAAAAATGCTGCA
This sequence comes from Mythimna impura, assembly GCA_905147345.3. Classification (NCBI taxonomy): domain Eukaryota; kingdom Metazoa; phylum Arthropoda; class Insecta; order Lepidoptera; family Noctuidae; genus Mythimna; species Mythimna impura. The sequence continues at coordinate 15,393,590 of LR990343.1, read as the reverse complement.
TAAACAATGTTTTTGTTACTGTTTCAGACTTTTGTTTCCTTTAACGTACTAGCTACGGATGACGAATAATATAATTTTAAATTATACAGAAGATATTGTTATCAATTTTATCATGTATACCGTATAGCTATAGAACATAGATTAACAGATATCTATAAAAAAATTATAACGCAATCACTGTATAGATTAAAATAATGAGTGAAACATATATAAACGCTTTCCAATGATAATCATGTCATTGTATTAGTGGAAAACATTCTGCTGCTGAGAGCTATCTATCTACGTTATAGTAGAAATTACTTGTTTTGTGAATTAGTTGTGGTAAAAGGTGTAATTTGAAAATGGCTGATATTTATGCGAAGACCAGACTGTCGAGTCGTGTGGACCGTTTTAAGAAAAGTGCTGCTGAGCGATATGGTCTAGAGGAGAAAGATGTGCACATCGGCCACCTTACCTTGGAGGGCATGCTCGATGCTCCAGACATGATCTGCCAGGTAAGAGCTTATACTTTTTTCAGTCATGTATTTTATATTAATGGCTTCTATGATCCAATTTTCGAAGTCTTATTTATGATAGAAATCTCCATTATCATCATCATCCACAGCCCGAATTCGCACACTGCTGAGCATAGGCCTGTTTCTCTTGTATTCTGAAAATCTTAGTTCTATCTAATCTAAATGCTAGATTTTCAATTTTGTAGTCTAATAATCACAATCAAATCTAAAAACTGTCTAAATATATTAAATGAAAAATAATTTTAAATAATTAAACTTTACTTCAAAAAATAATATAATAGGTACCAGTTTCCACCAGTGAAATTCCTAATTTATATACAATTTATTTAATGATCAGCAGTATTACTATATCAAATTTAATTGTACGTATACAATTTGATTATTTACGTAAATAGTGCTCTTAGACTGAAAATTCCAAAATAATTTTTACTAGGTACATACTTTCAAGCTGGTATATAAAGCATTGATGAATTTATGATTTAATTTAATTTAACTTTGACGCGAATATTAATTTGGAATTAAATTTATTTTGACTTTTAATAGGATAGTTTTTATTTTAATTTGTGATTTGACTTCGATTTATTTGTTTTCTTGTATTTTCTTTTATTTGTATGATATTTTTTATTATTTGACATTGTTATGTAATCATTTGTTGACAAATTTTATGTAACATTCTGTATATGACTTGTAAGAATCCCTTACCAATAAATTACTATGACTATTACTATTAATATAGAAATCACGAAATTTCATAGCTGCAAGTGGCAAGTAAAAAATTAAAAGAAAACTAATAAGTGAAAAGCATAAGCTGAAATAACTCAGTAAAGAATACGTGTTCACGTACATAGTTTACACGGCCGCGACTCTCACGTACTACATGAAGTATTTGTTCATTTGACCTAGTACTACTGGAGATAAACTACCAGCCAGTATCGACCGTTTAAGCAGGTTTGACTACCAAAATAGCTAAGAAGGTAGAGCAGTTTTTCCAAGAGAATTTTCTTTTAAATCATATTTTTATTTAATTATATGCCCATGACCTAATGTATATTTAGTTCGTAATGAAAATGGTCTCTACATATACCAATACAAGGAAATGAATACCTACGAATTATTTTAGCTAATCAAACAATAAAAAACTCTAATCAAATCTTAATTAAATATTCATCGCGAGAGAAGATCTAACAAACTTAATTATAGTCTAATTTATTCTTAAGCTATATAATTGCAAATCAGTAAATTCCGTTGTTAGAAAATCTTTTTATTTTCTTAAAAAATATGTTTGACATTCGTGATAATTTTCTCTAACTAGATTTTTATCTGAAACTGTAGGATGGTACTAATAGTATTATGTTTTACGATATTGATAATATAATAAAATTCTTACATAAACATGTTATGTATAAATGAAAGTCTCCCATAGCATCGGTATGTCTGCTTATTCGCGATAAACTCATAAACTACTAAACGGATTTTCATGCGGTTTTCACAAATAGACCGGGTGATTCATGAGGAAAGTTCCAACGATTAGATTTGTAACGCACGTGCGACGCTGGTGTGGGATGCATGTAAAATAATAAATAGTTAAATAATATTAATAAGTTAAGAATTTACTTTTACTATTTAATTTTTTCCACGAATTCATAGACTACTTCCTATTACGACTCACTTTTTTTTAATATGATTATTTTTATTGTGCTTTTGGGTACAATATTGACTGGTCTACACTGTTCTTACATAATATGTATAAATACTGTAATATGAAAATATTGTAATCAAACACTTTTTTTAAATAAAAGAGTAACCATGGAGCTTCTTGCCGGTTCTTCTCCATAGAAAACGACCAATTTGGAACCGTGCACTAGCTTCTGACGCTTTATAAGTGCCCATGTAGGCTTATGTGAAATAAAATACTTTAGATTTTGATTTGATTTTGATTTTGAATAATTGTAGATAATAATTCAAAAAAAAAGTGGTTAAAAATTTCTTAAACAATTGGGCACCAAAACAATACAAATAATTGACACATCTACAAGAACTTTTTGCATCTTCCAGATCGATTTCACAACGGAACAGGAAGAAACAAACCTATCCGTAGCAGATCGCACGTGTTCCCTCGCCAGTGCCATGGTCAACGCTGGCCTACAACCTGGGGACCCAGCCATCATTATGAGCAACAACCATATGGACGTGTGCATACCTTACTTCGCTTGTCACTTCGGCGGATACCCCATGTGTGCCATTGATCCCACCTGTGGTCAAAGTAAGTTGAATGGCATATTCTACGGTTAAAATTTTTATGATGAAAAATAACCCTGTATTTAGACAATAAGCATAACATCTGAGAGGTTAGCCAAGTTGACAATCTACAATCGTTAACGCTAGTGGAAAACTTCAAATGTATGCGAATGACATCATCTCAACGCTACGTCACGTGGTTAGAACAAAGGAATCGGAGGCGTTACGGACTGTAGAAAGAAATACGAAACGATTGTAACTTGGCTAGGCCTGTTGTTCAGATCAGCAATCTAATTTCCAATTAACTATCCTTACAGATGATTTAACAAGATTATTCCCCTACATCTTTCCAAAGATAGTGTTTTGTAAGAAAGCTTGTGAAGATAAGATCAAAGAAGCATTTAAGGCGAACAATCAGGAGGGAACAATCGTCATTTTTGACGACATAGAATCAGACCTAGAGGCGTTTGTCAAGAAATATAACGGCACACAAGTTAATTACAGGTATAAAGAACTATCTAGAAACATTACGTGAGATCTCCTTTTGAAATTGAACGTAAAAATCAGTTAGTAAGATAACGTCTGAAACAAATCGTAAAACTACTCTATTTACGATAACATCAAGATAAGAATTAAAACCAATCATAAATAAACTAATATAATTGATTTTTATTATTATTTATAAGGACGTTCTAAAAAAAATGGCTGTCTTTTTCATGTGAAGCTTATGTTAGAATTAATCTTCCTGTTAGTACAATGTATATGATATTTTCAGACCAGCTTTGTTCGACCAGTCCAAAACGCCAGCATGGTTGATGTTAACCAGTGGAACTACAGGTTTACCGAAGGTGGCAGTTATTCCTTTCGACACACTGCTTAACGGAGTGCAAAATTGGTGGTGAGTAATAAATATATACTACTACTTCAAGGCTAGAGTAAATAGGATCTTGATAAACTAGTACGCTTCACCATCAACGATTGCATCGCTGCTTACCATCAGGTGGGATCGCAGTCACTCACACATTTTTTCCTTAGGTTCCAAACTACATATTGTTGCCTGTCCTGAATTGATTATATCAATTCTGACGTAGAATGTATCACTTGCTTATCAATGCATATTTTACATCCGATTTCAATAAAATTAAAAAACACTGATATGTTTAAAGCAGTAAAGCGATAAATAATAATTTGAAATCAGAATCCTCGGCTTAGTCATCCGACTGGCCGATTAGTTTGGGTGTGGCAGCTTATAGCGGTCGTCGGTATTAGCAATTGAATCATTAATTTGCCAAACAATCATAATTCATAATATCATAACTGTGAAACAGGAATTACAGAGAGAACTGTAACTTCTTTAAAATCTGATTAAATAAATTTAAGTAATATCAATTTAGAACTTGATATTTTTGGATTTGCACAAGATATAATAAACTAGTGCGCTTCACCATCAAAGATTGCATCACTGCTTAGCATCAGATGGGATCGTAGTCAGCCACTATTGTGACATTTAAAAAAAAAAATTGGTAGTAAACCATCAAAAAACTTATTCTGCTCTGCCCCATAGCCAAGTTACAACCGTTTCGTTTCGATTCTTTTTTCGTTGATCGCCTCGAGTCGGCCACGCCTCCTATTCCTTTGTTCTGACCAAGTGACTGAGCGTTGAGATGACGTCAGAATAAAGGAATCGGAGGCGTGGCCGACTCGAGGCGATCAACGAAAAAATAATCGAAACGAAACGGTTGTAACTTGGCTAGGGGGGCAGGGCAGAACAAGATCTGTCTGACTTTTACTGACGAAAACCCAACTATGTTCCATTAGTAGCTCTTTGCGTTCCAGGGCCACGGTAACACTTTCGAACAATCCCGCAGCCCTGGCAGACATTAGCCCTAGTGGGCGCCGTCAATATTGCTGACAACGTACACTAAACCTAAATTATACAAAGATATATTCCTTTGTTTCAACTTGGAACCCCGCAGGGATGTTGAGATAGCTTGTACTATATCCAAAACTGATCTGTATTAACACACCACGGGCTTGCATGAATATTATAAATCAATAACCAATCAATTAATTATAAGTAGATGCTCGGAACTTTGTTACACCGAACATGCCTCGAAACTTATTGCAAGTTTTAGTTCGCAACATCGCATATCGGTAAATAATAAATTAATGGTGTTAGTTGAAGTTATGTCCAAAACTAAATTGTTAGGACTCACCGCACAGTTCAAGTAAATCGAACATTTATCATTGGTGCTTAAAGTTTCGAGATGCTCATAAGCGTGGTGTTCAAACTTATCGCTTTTCACGCTGAAATCACACTAATACTATAACGCAGAAAGTTTGTGTTTGTACGTTTGTTGCTTCTTTACGCTCAAACGGCTTAAACTATATCCTAGATTATCACATAGTTATAATTTTTATCCCGGGAGTATGTTCCCTTATGATAGTTTTCTACTATCATGCGGGCAAAGCCGCGAGCAGTAATCGGTTTATTTATAAAACAGCTAGATAAACCTGGAATCAACATTAACGAAGAATGCAAAGATGACATTAAAAAAATGTTTCTGATGATGAAGAGACAGTAAAAGATGTATTTTTGCTGTTTAGGTCTCCGTTCCCGCAAAGCTGTGAATCCATCCTGGCTATGGCGACCCTCCAGTGGGTTTCATCACTTTTATACTTCATATCTGGCCCCTTGAAAGGCTCCACAAGGATCCAGTCGTCGGGTCCACTAACTCCCATGAAAATCGTTGAAATTATCAACAAATACAAGGTAATAATAACAATAAGCGATAATACACAGGTGTGTTATTTACAATCTCTAATAATATTTGCTACTTGATGCTAACGTTTCTGATAATTTTTCAGCCCAACACTACAGCATTTACACCATTTTTATTGGGCCATTTTCTGAATGTGGGTGAAAAAACTTGTGACTTATCGTGTTTCAAGCACATGCTTATTGCTGGCAGCGCCATAGAGAAACCATTACTGGACAGATTTAGAGTAAGTATTGTAACTCACATTATAGTACCTGATATAAAATCAATTCTGGATTATAATCCAACTCTTTCCTTTATAAAGCAAAGAGTTGCTGTTCTTTTTTTATCTAATTTCATAAACTCGTCGGGCTTCCAAGATTTATATTTTCCTTCGAAAAATATATAGCTAGCACATCTCTGTGAACACTAACTGTATTTTTTAACCGACTTGGAACCGAACAAGATTTCTTTTTTAAGGTTTAAATTACATCTTATAACCGTAAAGGGAGATTGTATTATTAGTGTAGACCATCATGAATTCCTTGTCTTTGTATTTGTAAATAAAACATCAATAAAAAAAATCGTGTCTAAATAAATCGTGTATTATACAGACTGTATGCGGCGCGTTCTTATACCTGGCTTACGGAATGACTGAGTTATTGTCACCCATATTTGATTACGACGACGACACACCATTCGGTTCAACTGGCAAGCCACAATCTCAATATGAATTCAAGGTTTGTATTTATTTAATAACACTCATGTATTTTGAAGTCGCTACTAATAAATTCTTGTTGACATATTTTTTGTAAAAGTATAGCGTCATAATGACGATTGTCCATACAATTATTATTATAAATTATTATTACCTTTAATATCTGATACATTCGTCGATAATTATTGATTACTTATAGAATTTTTTTTCTGACATATAATCTAATGACTGATAAAGTGTATTTTCGGATAGGTATCTAGTATTTTAATTTTGTATTAGTTGACCTATTTTAATCATTTATTTATTTTACAGCTTATAGATGACGAGGGCAAGCCTTTGGAGGGACCTTACAAAACTGGAGAATTATGGGTTAAAGGCAACGCATTTTTCGCGGTAAAAACTAATTTTTTACCTATATACATTATAAAGATAACTCATAACAATAATTCTGTTCGTGAACATTAATTAATTTTTGATAATTCAGTCTAAAAATAGTGGTCCAGTCAGTAACGTAAAATGTTTGAAAATGATGCTCAGAACCCAATCCCCAAAAAGGTAAACCGTTAGTAAATCCGTGTGCCGCGGATGATAATGCCCTAAGGATGAACACACATTCATAATTTACCTGCCCGCTAATGCTGCTTCGGCCCCGACTTACACAGGAACTCAATAAAGTAATCTGAATATTATATCTGTATCTATCCGAACGTTTTGCAAGTTAAAAGCAGCACAGATCTCTTGTTTTGGTTAAACACAGCGAAGTATTGATCTTTTGAACAATAACATTGCAGATTTTGAGCTTAGAATGAACGCTGTGTTAAAACTAACTTTTGTTTGGTTACCGAGAAACATTCACGTTTGTTCACGACACTTGCGTTTTGAGGAATTTTTACTCAATACTGATTTAATTTCCAGGGTTACCTGAACAATCCCGAGGAGACGAAGACCATGCTGACTGACGACGGCTGGTTCAAGACCGGAGACTTGTTCTACAAGGACGACCAAGATTATTACTACTTCGTGGAGCGCAAAAGGCTTTTAATTAAGCACTACGGTTATCTGGTGAGAGAAAAATCTTTTCAGATTTTTATTAGCATTTTTTTATCTAATTAAAAATTCCAATCAAATGACCAAGGTTTCAAAATAGAAGGCGTAATAACGCCAATGAAAAAAAGTCAACGAATATTAGATTAAAATCTCAATGATGCGTAACATGGCAATGTAATCAAATGAAATGCACCAATTCGGGTTAAAAGTTTCGTTAAAAAGTATTATTGAGTTACCAAAACCTGTAAAAATAACGTAAGGCGAAAACTCAGTCAGCGTAAACTTAGCTAGACTTATTTCTGTCACGCTCTGATTCATCCAGTGGCGCACTGTCTCGATTCAGTTGATATGCGACAGGAAAACTACGACTTATTTCGCAAGAAAAATATCTACCAAATCCTTGCTGCCCGCGTACAATTCGACGTTTCCATTTCACAAACATAGCATCACGTTATTCAAATAATATAATTTTTGCCATTGTCTTTCATTAATTGATGTTTAAATATGATACGATTCATTTTAAAAGTGACTTTTCACATGAACAGTTCCATTCATTTTTGAAAACCTGTAAATTCAGTCATTCAAAAGTGGTAACGATATTATCGAACGTTTCAAGTCGTATTCATTCCTGCAGATAAATTAATTTCGTGTAGCCAAGTAGGTTTATGAATGTTCCTATTACAATGGGTCTTTTATTTGTTTGTACTTGAAATATTAAACTTATTGAATGCAAAGGCATTAAGTGCATATTACAAAAGTCTGCGCTAAAATTGAATGTAAGAAAATACGTAGACATCTCCAATAATTCTGAAAATAAATTAAAGTTTCTTAAATAATAATAAGTTATTTTGTTCACAGATTTCACCTTTGCAAATGGAAGGAATAATCAAACGGCACCCATCTGTGGCGGATGCCTGTGTCGTGTGCCTGCCGCACCCTGAATGTCAAGAAATGCCTATCATTGCAGTTCAGAGGAGAAACGGCGACAAAGTTGACGTGAAAGAAATCTATGACTTAATTAGAAGTGAGTTTTTTATTACCTACCTACTAATTAGAGAAACAATCTACTGCTTTGTCATTCTCATACTTCTGATTTTGTTCATTCAGCCTCTAATATACAGTCCATCCTTCTGTGAAATTCGATATCAGAATGGCCATTAGTCAGTATGAATGTAAGTGGGAGTTGTGAAATTACTATATTTTCTATATTAGTAGCAGAATCGTCTCAAAAATCTCTTTTCATTACGTTATATAAATATTTTTATGTATGTAAGTATTTATTACATAAAATACATTATACAGCCTATTATACTGTATAAACGCATCCTAGGAGTAGTAGGTATGTTTAAAATCGGTTACTGAATCGATTGCAGCTATTTCTAAAATAGGTAATTTTTTGTATGCCAACTGCCATGTTATCTCTCCACTACGCTTGGTTGACTGGCAGAGAATGCCTAAGGCAATAAGACCGCCTTTGTACGTTTGTCTTGCATGAAGTTTCAATAAATAAATTACAAATATAAATTCTTACGTGTAATAAATTACGATACACAATAAAGCAATTCGTCTAGCAAAATTAGTTAAACAGATCTCTTTAAGCAAAAAAGGTTTTTCTAAAATATGCATTATTTTAATTTAAACAGACTAAAAAAACCTTTTGATCACATCAAAATCATTAGAATAACAGAAAAAAAAACAGTTGAACGTCGCTATCTCTTGAACTACATTTTTCTATTACCTAATTAAAATTGTCATTGAATAAAATCATGTGATATGATATCCCTTGGAAATGTTACAAATCAACTACGTCATAATCGGCCAACGTTATAAGATTAATTAGTTGTTACACCACTAAATAATCTCGACCACACACATCACACACACATTTTAGTACATAGATAAGTAGGTAGATAGATGTATCACTGCGCCATAAATTAAAAATTGGTAATTTTCCCATTGAGAGTGATATGCATTCGTTCAATGATTATATAAACTTTGTTAGCTAGATCACATACTTAATATAGAACTTACTTGTTTGTGATGTAAGGAAGATATTACACTGTAGCTGCTTTCTCTCGATTACTGTTTAATTTTGCGATCCAGTTTCAAATACGCCTAAATTTAATCTCATGTAGGTATAGGTGTGCTGGCAGTTTTGAGAGGTCTAGTATTAAAATTTCCCGAAAGAGCTTAACTCATCGGAGGAATATAGGATAACTTAATCTTAACTTTCATAATATCTAACAAGAGATCATAATTTAGTACAAGTACTACCATATCAAGCAACGTTCGGCCGTCCGGCAACTGAAAGACTTGTGTGGAATTTAGTCAGTAAAAGTCTGACACGCCCTCTCGCCCTCCCTAGGGTGGGAGAAGCCATTGAATGATTTCCCACCCCAAGAAAAAGTTATGTGTTATACCTACCTAGCCATAATCATTATGCATATATGTAGGTAAATGCAATAAATCCATGTAAGACGAAAACACCAATTCAAATATTTTGTTGAGAAACAGCAATCATAAATCCTTGCTTTCATTATTTTGATGATTCAAGAAAACTCATATCGCATGTCATAATTACTTGTGTAACAGTTGGCCCGTATTTTACGCAGTAATAATATTCATTTGTAAAGTAACGCGCAACTGTGACTACCGAATACATTTCATTTTCAGCAACGAAGTCAACGCAGAAATATGAAATCTGTTTGCTTTACCATCATGTTACGTCCATTGATTCAGTGTTCGCCAAATGATTATAGCAAAAACAGTAAAAATCTGCATTTGCATTCGATTCTAGGAAAAAAACAATATATCATATAAGTTACTAGCTGTTCCCGCGGTATCACTCGCGTCTTTAGTTACTGCTTCGGTCTTAAGGGTCGTAGCGTGATGTATATAACTTATAGCCTTCCTCGATAAGTGGGCTATCCAACACTATTTCCAAATAAACTATCAAACCATTCAGCTTTATAATATTAACATACAACCTAGAACACCTAACCTTATAACCTAGTGAGAGTTGTACGTCGTGGGTTCAAACCTAGGCAAGTGTTGGGGTTAAAGGTGGACACCAAAGCAAACACGGTTTTAAGGATTTGAATAATAACTATTTATTAATCCTTTACTTTATATTGGAAGGTGTGTTTCAGTAATATTACGTGAGACGTGTGCTTCTAAGCAAGGCAAAAGTAATACAGTAACTGTAACCATACTAGGGATTTCAGTCAAGTGCTGACAAGGGGCTCAGACCAATTAAATACAATATTTATTGGTTAGAAAGAGAAAGACCATAGTGTTGAAGTAGGATAGATTTGTTTTTGTTATATTCCAACAGATGAAATAAATTACAAAAAGCGCTTGTTTTTGTAATTTATTTCATCACCTCTTAAAACGGTGAAGAACAAGATAGTGAGCAAACTGGCATATCCTGCAACCAAATGCTCGAAGACATGTGACATCCACTAAACCACACAGGGCCGCACTAACCCGCAGGGGGGTGTGATGGATTACGGCCCATTGATTGATTCCCAGCAGTGGGAACATTATAAAGCTGATTGAGTAATTGGTCAACTCGTACCGCATACCTACGGTCCATATGGTACGAGTTGCAGAAAATACAAATAAATTATATTTTCATTGGTCAACTCGTCCCACGTCACTATCACTATAAGAAAAGGTACAATCAATAGCAAAAGTGTTAGTGTGGAAATAATAAAGAAAGTTACGAATTGGCTATAAAATATTTAATCACCACAAAATTATCACATATAAACAGAAAATATTAAACCATCACAAATTTGACATCAATTAACACAAAAATAAAATAAAACAAATATTATAAAATAATAAGCAATCGTCATAAAAATAATAGTCAACATTTATTTAATAAAGATGTTAATTAATAATTAATAAATTTAAATAAAATAATCAACAATTTTAAAAGTTTTAACTTGTAACTCAAAACTACAAAAAAAACTTTAGAGTTTTATGATAGTTTTATAAAAACCCTACCGTTCTTAAACAATCAATAGTGATAAGGATAATATAGTAATAAACACAGATACAAAGATAATAAACAAAGTAATCAACAAAATTTTAAAAAGATTCAACAATCATATTAATTTATAACTAATAGTAAAGTTTTCTAGGATTTATCATTCGATCAACTTGCACAGGTCGACAAAAAATAAAAAAGTTTTCGGTGCTGATAATCTCATAATATAATTTGATGAATGACTTGATATTAAGTCGTATAGAAGTTTTAGAACGTCAAAATTACGTGTAACCAATTTTGGTATGTTGACTGTGTTCGCATTCCTCCAATTTATGTGATTAACCGATAATATCGTTATCTTGTCGTCTAGGTGGCGTTGGTTAATTAATTCGAATACATTTTATGACATTTAAGGTGTTTACATTTCTAGGTGCCGGTGCTGCGCCGGCACCTAGCACCTTGCTATGCCTAGCACCGTGCTAGGCATAGCTGAGCATAAAAGTATGCAGCCATTTGGACATGTTCCCTTAAAATATTGGTACCTACAGCAAGTTTACCATTATTATTAATTTCGGATAACTCATGAACTTGTGCGATTGCTTGTAAAGTGAAACGATAAAAAAAATAGTTACTGACTTTTCTAACCGACATAAAAAAATGAGGAGGTTCTTAATTCGTCAGATTTTTTAATATGAAATAATCTATGAACAAAACGAAACTAAAAAAAAACATATAAACATATTGTTAATCTTGTGTTACTAACTTCACCAAACGTTGATAAGGTTTAAAGTTCCATACGAAAAGAAACGTTGGACAATTTGACCAATGAAAATATAATTTATTTTTATTTTATGCAACTTGTACCATATGGGCCATAGGTATGCGGTACGAGTTCACGAATTACTCAGCTGATTATGCTTATACTTTGCTATTAATCAGATAAGGACGGCTACTCGGGCCAGCTTGTGTGAAACTCATGCTCGTACCGAATTTTCTCGAAAAACATATAATTAATTTGCAAATTGCTACAAACAGAATAATCAACGTTATTACACAACTCAAAGAAACACTTATTATTGCCCCATGTACCTGCACGATATATTTTCTTAACATAAACTGAACTACGATTAATCATAATTAATTATTGTATCTCCCGATAATTTCTCTGATAAGCAGGAAACACGCGGCTTAATACAAAATCAATCAAAAGCACTGTTTTGATTGATTTTGTATTGATACAAATCTCAAATCCGATTTTGAAAAAAAAAACAACTAAAATTAATCAATTTTCCCAATCAGTTATCAAGTTTCTGATAGTACATTTGTTGTGACATCATGGCTTAGAATAGATTCTGAGAGAAAACAATAAAATAACACACATTGTTAAAATTGGTTTAGTCTGTCTGTTGGGTATCACAACTTCTCAAATACGACAAACTATACTCAGCCAGTGAGATTCATAAACTCTGAGTTTTTCTTAACCGTAACCGATAACCGTTAGATAATAACGCCAATAAAGACCAGTTATAGTCAAAATAAAAATACTTAATCTATATTAAATTGATTGCAATGCATACAGCTGATGATGGATGTGAAGCGAAGAGAACAGATTTACCCCTGAGGCATTTGAGATACTATTCATAAATTCCTTTTGGAGCTGTTAATTTACATAAAATTTCCAAGTAATATCATAATCATGAATCTTAAAGATTAAATCAATTGAGTCGGAAGTAATTTTGTACTTAATCACAATTTACAATCAAATTATAATTCAAATGTTGGGTTACATAATTATTATTAATAAGAAGTTACACTAAATAGAATTTTGAATGTCAATCAACACCGTGAATGCTTTGCTAGCTCAATGTATCTCCGTCTGCTATAGTTCGCACTCAGCATTCGCAGGTGGCACAATCTATTGCCGCTCACGACTGCTCACACGTTCTAGATTTATCACTACCGGCTAGCCACACGACTAAACAATTTTATTCTTCATTCTTCGTTCTTACTCAATTGCTAACTTATTGTTTTCAGAGAACATGGAAGGGAAGCAAGTGAGCGGCGGTCTTTTCTTCGTAGATTCATTACCCGTTACGCCCTCCGGCAAAGTACATCGGATAAAAGTAAAGGAGATGGCACTCGCAGCGCAAGAAGCGGAAAAAGTCCTCTTCTAGTGAACTAGATAAAGTGCCAGTGTTCGATTTCATCAATAATAGTGGCCACTTACCAATGAGGATCTAAGTATTGATAGTACTAGTTTAAGTGTGTTGTGAATTCTCACTTCAGAAAATATTAAATATCTCCTGTGAAAATCTAACTGGAATAAGTACAAATTTCTCTAAAACTAATTTAGGACTAGCATGTATTAATAGTGTTAGTATTTAATTGTTGTCTTGTCTTTATTGTATCTACATAAGTAGATTATAAGACTTTTGCAAAAAGCAATCGCAATCTTAATTTTATAAAATTTCATTACATTCAAATACAAATTGTCACACCATTATTTAAATTTAATTTTAGAAAATGTAATTAAATAACTTATAACTTAATTTTATTATTATATTCTGAATAAGTAGGGAAATTAGATTTGAATACACCTAAATATAATGAATATGTCAAATAAATTATTATTTGTTAATCGTAACACTGTGTTTTCATTTTTAACACAAACAAAGGCAAGGAAGAATTACATAAAATAATGAGGCTTTGGTAACATCAAACACAATGTTCAAAACATCACAGTCGAATATCAAAAACCTGTGTAATTATTGAATTACACATTTTACAAAATTACAAATTGCCAAACTGGCAAACAAGTTTAAACTCATTGTTTCGAATCGGATTATCAAAACCTGTACAACTGGTTGTAATATTCAGCAGTTTCCGAGTTATCGAAAATACACCTGAAAACTTTAGATGTTTGCGAGCGCAGAAATTAAACTGAAACGATTCAAAATTCAGCTACAATTTTCGTTAAATTGGCTAAACTGAACTGCTTCTTAGACATACAAATTATTTTACCTGTAAACTTCACTCTAGTTCAATACTCAACTTGAACGGTGTTACTAGAAATTCTGATTGCTCTACAAAAAACTGCTATAAAATATCTGGAATTGATACCTCACACCGTGTGAGTAAGCACAGCATACGTACATACGTTTAGTGATTCCCCCCACGGTAGACACTTCGCGTTCGGTAGCGGTATCTCCATAAACCAAAGTTGGATCGGCGCCGGAACGACTAGTGCCATCAAAGTTTTGAATTCGCTTTGATTGAACGAACGCCTCTAGTGACGTGACCTATCCTAGTTTCGTACCACTTTCCTATTGGAGACACACTCTCAATCCAATTTTTAGTTTTCGCATAACAAGTGGAAAACTAAAGTAAATCGACCTTTTGTGTCAGGAACTGGTCTTTCAAGCTGAATTTGGTTTTAGTGTATTTTGATTATAACAAATATTTTTGAACAATATAGTTGTAACCATAGTTTGGTTGGTTCTGTTCCGTTATTGAAACTTATTGGTCTCGTATCTAAATTCGAAACCATTATATAGTCCAAATCATTCCGCTTTTAATAAAGCTCAATTCTATACCCATACCGCAGTACTGAAAAAATAGGAATTCTCGCCCCAATTTTGAACTTCTCTGTACTTCTCGTTCGTAATTAGGCCATCACTTCCTTCCTACAACAAAGTAAAATTTTAACTTGTAATATTAAAAGGTTTCCGATAAGACACGAAGAACTAAAAGGAGACAAAAGAGAATCTTTTGAATTTAAAAGTAATAAGGAGCTCAACAAAAATGGCGACGACGGTGGCGACCTATAACGATAAAATTTTCGGTAACGACCAATTATTATTTTTAATCTGATTTAATATTTCAACGTTTCAGAGCTCAGAAGTTCAGTATTTTATTTTACTCAGTTATAATTTCTTTGATCCTTTGTTATTTATCTCTCTAAATCACCTCGCAGGTAAAACGCGTTGTCCAATATAAAAATAAAACAAAAGTTGTTCTATTATCTAAAACATCGCTCTACGCATAATACAATGGAAGACGTAATCGGAGTTTCGTCGCAGATAAGTCAGATAACCTGTTGGACAGATAAACCGGCGCCAGCCAGAGGAACTGAAAACCGACGTAGCTACCATCGGTTTGATTTAATAGGTTCACCTGGATTTGGAACACTGTGTGAAGGATGTAAAGGGAGATTCATCGTAGACAACCGATATCAGAGGAACTGAAAAACAACAAAGCTATCTTCAGTTGCGGTTAGATCAGCAGGAGCCGAGTAGAACTAAGCTTTGTATGCCGATGAATTCACAAGATCTGTCGCAATGCTAACCTACATAATCAGGCACCTATGTACGTACATCCTATATACATCCTATATTCCTACGCTGTGTGCTTAGGCATGTTTTACCTCCAAAAATTATAAAGGCGACAACGTGTAAGAAATGTACATACTGTACGCCACAAAACCGCTTTGTACTTATCCACGTAATTTTCTTGGCTAATGAAGTGTCAGTTAATTGATTGCTTCACCCAACTTATTGGCGGCGAAGTGAAAAATTCAATCAAACCCTGCGAGACAAAAAGCGGAATAGAACCGGATGCGTCGATTATTAATTACCGTGCCGACGCCGTCTAATCAATCCTCCAGCTACAAGGATGAACCTGCTTTTGTCTCACCAGCCCAATTAATCTGTATCCTGTTTTTACTCGACTTTTTCCTCTCCCGATCAAATCTTCAGCTATTCAAACTTTACCCACTCCCAATTTAACTTTATTTACCGAACCAACTCAAAGAGTATTCTGATTCCTGCTATCAGACGATTTGTATTCGAAGTATATGTTAATTTGTTTGCTGCTGGAATAAAATGATTAATTGTAGTGGAATCCGGATGCCGGATGAATGTCGTAATATATTTGAAATTAATTGCAGCTGTGTTGCTGTGATAACCAAATTGCCAACTTACATTAAATTTTATTTTAAGCTCGTTATGCTTAACTCTCAAACTATATTGATACATTTGTAAAAGTTTAAAAGTTTTGTATATCGATTAGTAAAGGTCTTCAATTTAGTTTCGGTTCAATCTTAATGCGCTATGGATTACTATTTAATGACTAAATAATAATCTTGTAGCAGCCGTAGCAAGTCTGCGAAATATTTTTTCATAATTTATTCATTAGATCGTAATGGGATTTGTAATAAAATGTTACGTTCAAAAACTGATCTGCTGAAGAAATAAAAAGGACAGACCTATCAGCAGAAGCAACTTAATTCGGGCGATGTGTAGGCTATCATAAGCTATCACTAACATATTCTTGTCACACGTGGTCACACAAAGTGCATTAGCACCACTTGGGCTTCGCACTTTGAAAGGGATAAAAGAGTGATAAAATTTTACGAACGTAACGTAGCAAAAGCGATCAGTTCTTGTGAGCGGTACTTTAGTAACAGTCGCAGATGTACATGACGCGTTACACGAGACGACTAAATAATGACGCGCCAACAGTTGTGGCAGACACTGTAGCACCACGAGGGAACTTATTCATTATTTGCTGAGCAATTATTACACCAATATTAAATACTTATATTAAGCACCTATGTGACTTTTGGCAACCTAAGACTGAAAAAATATGCGATAAAACCAGTAGTAGGTACAAGGAATCTGTGACCCATATATCTACGACCTACAACTGAAGCGTTGGAAGCATGTGTCGCAAAAACGTGTTCCAAAATCGTGAAATAAGTAGCGGCGGGTTGCTGGCAGAAGTCGCTGGCCTGACGAGGAATTCACTGACATATTTTCCATTTCCTTCGATCTCTTGAGACTTTGGTACATTTTAGGACAAGCCACGTTTTAGTTTGATATTTGTGAAACTGATATGACACACCCCTTAGTAGTCCTGAGTCGAAAAAGGAGAGGAGTTCGTCAAACTCTAAAATTCATATCAAAACTAAATAATCTGTATTTACTCAAAGATGCACAACATCAAAGCAACTCAAGCAGTTTTATGAAAAATATCTAAGTCTCTATTTTTTTTTTCGGTGGGAAAATTATCCAATGTCATCCCCTGCTCTTGGGAGGAGCGAGAGATAGTGTCAGACTTTTACTGAATAAAAACCCACTACTATAATAACAATAACTATACCTACGGTTGCTGACATCTCCTTGAGGCGCGCGTGTACATTACACGCCGTCGACGACTTGGGCTCGGTCCAGACAGTTACCGGACGGTCGGACGGCGAGCTAATCAAGTCTCTGTTTGGAATTTAAACAAAACGACTTATAAAGACAATGTAATCATCAATGTCGATGTCATTATCTGGTTAAAGATATCCAAATAATTGCATCATTGCTGATAGCGGCCGCGGATAATTGTGTCATAAAAATAAAATCGTTTAAAAACAGCTAAGCATCGTGTTGAAACGAGGGCCAGCAAACGTCAATTTTCGATTACAAGTAATTGCAGAATGCGGCTCAGCTAACCGTTTAGTGATCTGCCGTCGCGTGCCGATTGCGATCGGTCACCGACCTTGGTTGCGATGCACTTTAATTTAATAGGTAAGGTCTATTCCGCATTTTGCAGTGACTTTTTTCATAACATTTGTTGTAAGTTGTGGCCTAGATTCGTGGTCCCGGATGCGTGTGTCGGGGACTCGGGGCCGCAAACGTTCGTCGTTCTGTGGACGATGTAGACTGACTCTGACGTCACAATTCCGCTATAGAGAGCGCCACAGCCTTCCGCTACAACCACAACTATACTTGTTTTCGTGAGTTCACTCTACGTGTTACCCATCCATTTCTATTATAACTGGAAAGTTTGGACAGTGCTGAACTGTGCATAGGATACACACACGAATGTTGTTAGAAATAACTAAATAGCATTGAAAATGGATGCAAGTGTAATGTAATCATTTACGATGTAGGTACAGAATACACATGTACGCTATTACTTGTACCTATAATTATGAGTATAATCATTTTCAAAGTACAACACTTAGGTATCTACTGCTTTTTGTAGCTGCTACTTGTAAAGGCTTCGAAAAAAATTCAAGAGAATATATTAATTTTGACTATTACGTGTACTTAATGCAGTTTTTAGGGTTCCGTAGCCAAATGGCAAAAAACGGAACCCTTATAGATTCGTCATGTCTGTCTATCTGTCCGTCCGTATGTCATAGCCACTTTTTTCCGAAACTATAAGAAATATACTGTTGAAACTTGGTAAGTAAGTAGATGTATTCTGTAAATCGCATCAAGATTGAAAAAAAAAAACAATAAATTTTAGGGGATCCCCATAATATTAGATAGGGATACTTAGAACTGAAACTCAAACATTTTTTTTCATCAAACTCAAAAATTATATTGAGGTTTCTAAAATCATTTTTTTCTAAACTGAATAGTTTGCGCGAGAGACACTTCCAAAGTGGTAAAATGTGTCCCCCCCCCCCCCCGTAACTTCTAAAATAAGAGAATAATAAAACTAAAAAAAATATATGATGTACATTTCCATGCAAACTTCCACCGAAAACTGGCTTGAACGAGATCTAGTAAGTAGATTTTTTTTAATACGACATAAATCGTAAATCGCAATTTACCTTTCAAGTTTGTACGGAACCCTCAGTGCGCGAGTCCGACTCGCACTTGCCCAGTTTTTTAATGTTCGATTTGTTTTCTAATCTTCTATTCAATGTATCACTGTTTATAATCAGATTTCAAATTTCGACGGCATTTGTGGTCGATATTGAAGATCCGTTGATGGATTTCCATTCTTCAACAGAACATCTTAATCCAATCACAAATTTCGGAGACAGGTTACTTACCTACACAGAAAATAATAATAATTTAATATCTACTTTTATACAAAGCCTTGTAGCTATCAAATCTTTAATCTCTCAGTCACATTCAAAAAACATTTCACGCTGTAAATCTTCAGCTAAAAGACTAATTAAAAAAGTTCAATTGAAAGTAAACAGTTTTTTTTTTCATCACAATAGCATTCCTTTGATTGTCTGAGAGGGTATTGTGTAAGTGAAAAATAATAAAAAGTAATTAAGAGAGGATGCAGGCAGACCGAAAGATTTGTATCAACGCCACTGGTCTTGGGTTTAAAGTGGTCACTTGATCTATGACCACAATTACTGTTCCCTAGTTAATCTCGTGCCCACTTTACCCCTATTGTCATCCGGGTTAACAATGTAAACAAACACATCTGTCAACGTAAAAGCCTTTTATTCATAATCCTTATTGAAGGTGATCCTGTACACATTGTGAGTATGGTCACGTTTCAGCCTTGTCATTAACCCACCCCTTAAAATAATTTTAATCACATGTTTACGTACAGAGGTAGGCAATTAAAATAGCGTTAGACTTTTTGAAATAAGCTGATAGTTCGATCTATAGTTGTACGTAGTTACACTATTAATTACAAATCAATGCTGGAGTAGATGATATCACATTACGCTTATATACACATACTAAGTAATTTTCACTCACGCTCAAACGGCTGAAATGATTTTAATGAAAGGCACACAGGTAGACCACGACTTGGAATAGGACATGACTTTTTATCCCGGGAGTATGTTCCCTTGGAATATTTTTCTACACTCATGCAGGCAAAGCCGCTGGTAGAAAGTAATAAAGGATATTTTTGTTGATTTAGTAAATAAAGGGAGAAAATATATAGAACTCTTTAGTATTCCATGGAAGTTGTGAGAGTCACTAACAAAAACAAGTTATTATGGTTCACCAAAATCGGCAGGCAACTAATATTGGTACCTTCATAAACCCAATGCATAATTTATTTATATTATGTAACACCTTTTGTGCTGTTATGGGCACACAAATACCCATATACATGGTTCCCCAGGAAACCTATACCAGTAAAGGTCTGTGGTCAGGGGACATTAATACCCAACGATTGAACCCTCATTTACCTACGTTCTACGATATTTTGTACTTTTTGAAATTATTTTTTATTTTATTTTCAGTTTTTATTAAATTTTCGGCGAATTTGTAATCGTTATTACTTTTCTGACTTGTATTTCTTTGAAATGTTTTAAATCAGTATTTTGCCTTGAATAAAATGATATTAAACGCAAACCTTAAATGTTTTGTTATAATATTAACTAGTAGCTCAGAATCTGCTCACAAGATTAAAATTGCTGTTTGAGAGTTTATACGTGATTTAATGACTTATATATTGTAGGTCGGGCGGCTGTCTGCAACTCCACGTTCAAAGCTCGTATTTTACATATGGGTGGAACCGTTTAAGTTTTTCATTCAATTCTCAAAAAACGTACTGGCAGTAACTGGTGTAACTGACCATCTCGCGCAAAGTACCTTGTGTTCCGAAATACTATGCCCTGTATCCAGCGTTCTACTGGGAGCATTTACTGAAGCAGATGACCTACTGACTCGTCCTTCTCAAAGCATATTCTGCAGACTGGTTTGTCTGTAACTCCTATGAT
The DNA here is from genome assembly GCA_905147345.3 of Mythimna impura. Taxonomy (NCBI): domain Eukaryota; kingdom Metazoa; phylum Arthropoda; class Insecta; order Lepidoptera; family Noctuidae; genus Mythimna; species Mythimna impura. The sequence continues at coordinate 15,372,838 of LR990343.1, read as the reverse complement.
AAAGAGATACTTGATGTTTTTAGCTGTATTAATTTTAGTTGTCACTTGTTTCCTTGCCTATATAATTATATATTTAGTATGTATGTATTTAAGTATGTATTTTAGTGTTAAGTATGTACTTTGTTTCTTTTTTTCTCACCAATTGTTTAGCTTATTTTGTAATGCACCAAGTGTAACCCTATTTTATGTCCAGACAATCTCTTTCCATACCAGGTTGCCTGGAAGAGATCGTGTAATGCGATAAGGCTGCCAATTGTATGTTGTTTAATATAAGGCTCATATGTGTCATTTATTATCTTGGTGTACAATAAAGTATATATAAATAAATATTAAAAAAAAAACTTATTAAAGGATCTATAGCCAGTTGTAATGTTTGTAACTTTACACAACTAAAGCTTTGTCAATTATAGAGCCTGTTCTGTGAAGTGGCAATCAATGGAAAGAAATGCCTCTTTGGTCAGTATACACTCACCATCAACCATAGTTTGTGGACTTTGTGATATCCGAAGAGGAGTGGCACAATCGGTTCAGGACTTACCACTGCCATAGTCGAACTCGATCCCCTTCTCGCGAGTTCATCCGCTGCATCGTTGCCTCGGGAATCGCTGTTTTCCATTAGTTTGTTGTGTTAGCGTCACGTTGCGTTGCGTTGCGTTGTAGGCGTTTGTAACACTCATATATCAGCCTAGAGTTAACTGTGTGATTGTTCAATGCTTGCAGGATGGCCATGTTGTCTTAACTTTCTTGGCTGTGACGGCTGAAGCTGCTGAAGCTATGGACCCCCAATGGCAAAGCTATGTGAATATCGAAACTGTCTGAGAAGATTCCCTCACTCGTGCCAACATCCATTTGGGATCCATCAGTGAAGATATGCATCTCTGCAGTTGCTGCCCTTCTATCATGTAGTTGGAGTTTGTATTTTATATCGAAGATAAATTGCACGGGTATCTAATAATGATCCCCAGGTTGTAGCAAACAGGAAACACAGTCTTCGGCAGAGAATTCCACTCCTAGGGTGAACTTCATATATTTGACATCTGAAGTCCTGTATTGAATAAATTAAGTAGCCTGAAGTGCTCGTTTTTAATGAACTTGACTAATACAGTTTTAGTGGAGTTCACTGATGGATCATATTCTCTGCACCATCGTTCTATAATGCGTAGTGCTTGCTGAACAAAGATGCAGATCATTCTAGTCACTTTCCCAGATACGAGGATGGTGAGGTCGTCAGCATGACCTATTGTGTAGTAACGATTCGTATTGGGTTTGGTGATGAAGTTATTAATTGTTAAATTCTGTTGAAGGGGGCAAAGCACCCCTCCCTGTGTCCTGTGCCTCTGGCCTTCAGGGCCTGTTGCTGTGTTCTTTCTCAAGGTGGACTATTCGTTTGCTTAATATGTTAGTAATCCAATGTTTTCACCTTAGCGTGAAAAGGTATGGTTCTGATCCCTCGTAACGCCGTAGTCCTTCACTTAATCTGAAAATTAGCTTTGGTTTTAGCTACGGTTTTTGCAATAGCTAGACCGGCATCCGCGTTATAGTCTGCCTTGTTAACTGGACAAACGAAGCGTATGCACCTCACTTAGAGGCTTCGCTAGCTTTTGCTAACTCCATTCTTAAGATATTGTTACTTGGCGTAAAAAAAAAATCCATATCCAGTTTTGTTTACAAATTTAACTTTCTGGGTTCCACCCCCTCATGGAGTCCGCATCAGGGAACGTCAGACTACTAAAAATACTTTGAAATTAGGAGCACCAGATAGATATAGGTGCGACATCGGGTGCTTGATCGGGTCGGCATCGGAAATTAAAAGGCATATCCCCAACGAATTGATCAACTCGCACTTACACCGTCATGCATGACATTTACCTACCGCTTCAGCCATCCAAGGATGACCTTAGTAGATCCCAAGTACCTCGCCTGTTACCCTCTGATGGAACACTGTGGCCATTTCCCGACTCCTGGCAAATGGTCACGGTCAGCCACGGTTTCAATTGATTTGACAATCACTGCCATGTGAGTGTCTAGCCGTTGTTTCAGTTTCGCCTGATTCTTAGGGAATTAAACTAAGAACAGGGTCAAGGGTGGCAGTTTCTCTGATTTGAATATGTGCTAATTTTGCTAAAGTTTGTTCATCAGTTGTTTGAGAGAGGTAAATTGCGCATTTCAAGGGTTAAGGCCTAGCCTAATAGAAATAAATGTATCCTTGAAAAAAAAAATCTTATAAAACTGTGTCCACTGTGTGAATGATTGGGTTTATTGCCAAACTGAAAATGACTGGCCCAAGAGGGTTTCTCTGTTGACGGCCAACGGCTGATTCCAAAAAGTTTTTCGTCTGTAGTAATTTCGACGGCTGCTTATAGCATTGCTGGAGAAAACGGTAATTTTTGGGAATTTCTTTTTGCACTTTATCAATATCTAGACAGTGTTTACAGAATTTTAAAGTAGAATTTTTATATATGGTATATAGGTTTTATTTAATTCAATAAAAACTACTAGCTAAAATATGGCGTCATAAAACTCCTCCTCATCGCTGTCGACTAGAAGTGTGCCCAAAAAACTGGTGGCATTGCCACGTTGTATGGCAATGCTTAATCTCTGACCTAGGTAAAAGCCAACCCTTGGGTCACGCGAAGTGTCAACTAAGCGTTTGGATTATTCTTTAAAAATCGTATGAACTCAGACCCCACGGCCCAAGAGCTTCAATCCTAAACGGTTTAAAAATATAACTGATATTTGCGCCGCTTGAGGTTCTCCGCAGTGGCAGCACCAGCACAGCACGAAGAGCTAGAAAGATGGGATGGCGCCAGAGTGTCGACACAGGTAGTGTCCCACGCTAAACGCTTACCCATCTTCCACGGAAATAAAAACATACCGTCAGATCTCTTACCATCTTCGCGTGCCAGGCAATGAGGTTCCAAAACAGCCGGAACGCCGACGGTGACAAGGGCTCGTCGGGTGTTGTCGTTAAGATTCGCGCGCCGTGCTATCCGTTCCGCGCTTCGACTGGTAAAGGTGAAGGTGCTTCCATAAGTGGGAAGCACGAAGGAAATATATTAGTTTAGGAGCGAAACAATAATAACGAATTAGGGTAATGGCCGAAAGCATGTTAATTTGGAGCAATCTGGTGGTGCAAATTGTCATCTTGCAGCTTTGGACTCGGTGGAAAGGCGTGCGAAGAGGCTAATTGGTGGTCCAGATCTAGTTAAGTCCGATCTACAAAGCCTTGAGCACAGGCGTAGTGTAGCCAGCTTTTCGGTGTTTTACAGGATGCATTTTGGAGAGTGTACGCGGGAATTGCATGACTTCACATGATTCCACCATCTCATTTCTACCTTCGGACAGCCCGACAAACGGCGAGTATCCACCCTTACGTTGTTGAAACCTCTACGGTCCGGACCAAGCGTTTCGCCTCGTCGTTTATACCGCGTACCTCGAAGAACTGGAACATCTTGCCTGCTGCGGTCTTCCCTTCCGATTATAATTTAGGTGTCTTCAAGGCTAGAGTGAATAGGCTCTTTTTAATGGGAAATTTTGTATTTTTTCCTCCACAAAACTGGGAAAGGAATCCTCAAAGATTGGGGACCCAAGGAGACGAAGAGAACTTTTATCGATAATTTTGATTGCAGGGGCTATTGCATTGAATTTTGGAAGAGTCAGTACTGTTAGTTAGGAATAATTCACATTTAGAGAAGTTGAGATCTAGTCTTATAGAAAAGAGTTGATTTTTATAAATTTGTAAATAATTTAAAATGATGTCTACATCGCCTCCCAAGGTTCCATCATCGAGGTACCACACATTAAATTTGGAATTTAGTTTTCAATAATAACTTATTTTTTACTTTATTTTTTCTGTTTGAAGTATCTGTTATTTATTTATTGTGCAAACCTACCACAGTATTGTCTTTTTAACCCAAAGGTTGACTGGTAGAGAATGCCTTATTGCATTAAGTCCGCCTATGTACCACTACTGTACATGAAGTTTAAATAAATAAATAAATAAAATAATGATTGGGCGTACAGCTACGCTAAAGATCACTGGCCCGAGGGGGTCACCTTGTTGACAGCCAATAGCGGAGGTTAGGAAGGTTGTCCCGAAAGAGTAATTTAGATGGTTGTCTATAACATTGCCAAAGAAAACTATAGATTTGAGGTATTTCTTTTTAGTTTTTGTTTTTACAGAATTGAAATTATTCTTAATGCAAAAGAAAGAAAGAAAAAACATTTATTTGTACCTCACACATACAGTAAAATTAAAAAAAAAAAAAACAGTAGAATACATAGGAATTAAAATAATGTAGAATTAAGTACCTACATATAAAAAGAAAACAAAAAATAACTGTATGATCTGTGCAAGGTCAAAAAGGCGCCCAACTCAGCATATGCTGCGACATTTAAAACGATAAATATCGCAGCGCTGGTATTCTGTTAGGGCCCGCGATGATGCCACGGTCACACTCACGGAGGTTAAATAAAACGATATAAGTATCGAAACAAAACAATAAACACAAACATTGATAAAACAAACATAGGAAAAAATAAAAAATACAAATACTTAAGTAACATTGGTAAAAAAGCGTGAATTTATGGTAAAATGTGTCATATGTTAGAAAAATATTTATAAAATTAAAATGCAATAAATAATGAACCATAGACAGACGCCTGACGCCGCGCTCCAAAATCATTTGTCAAAACTATAGACAAACGGACGAACGCGGACGCACGGTTCACGGAGAGTGTAATCTATGGATATTAATATTCTGTGGCACGATCTATCGACTGACAGAAGAAAAAGCATCTTTATTGCCATCTTTATTGGTATTAAGTTAGGTAGAGACAGCTTGTACAGGACCCTCATAGCTTCTTTTAGAACAAAAGCTCAACTGTAGGGGCAATGTTTTTTTGTAAAAGCACTGCAAATGACTGTCATGGGTCGGTAGGTAGAACCAACGGCAGTGGCATATAAGCATAATCAACCTTATAATGGTCCCACTGCTGAGACTCAGGCCTCCTCTCTAGGAGAGGGATCAGACCGTAATTCACCACGCAGGCCCACTACGGGTTGGTGGTACGGCAGTGGGCCCCATACAAAATATCATTGACAGCTTTGGTCACACTGCCAGAAAGCTCTTTCAGAAGGAATTTACCAGTTCTCCTAGCTGTGAAATTTTTTCAAATAAAATATTTAGAAAGCGTGTATGTATTACGTGCTATAGCCTCCACCGATCCGTACTATCAAAGACAGTGTAATACTTTATTCTTTGGAAATGCTGGATCGGATCTCTGAATATTTACGAGTAGGTCCTTTACTATCTAGGTAGGGTTCAGCAATATGCAATAGAATCGTAAAAAGAGCGTTATAATAAGGAATATAAAATGGTACACAGATATCTCAGGTATACGAGTGAAAAACTTGTTTGGGTACTGGGTATGGTCTGATTGATTAGGTACCCATTTTTCCAGTGGACTATTAAAATCTCTCATAGCTTATTCCTACGTATCCTTACATTTTTTATTTTTTATTAGAAATGTAGGATAAGATGGATCAGATATAGTATAGCTTCCTAACAGTGACCGCTAGTACCTAAAAGTCTGACATGCCCACTCGCTCCACCCTAGGGCGATAGAAGCCATTGGAAGAATTCCCATCTCAAAAAAGATAGCTACTCCTACCAGTGATAGAATTCTGTAATCGGAACAGAACTTTCAGACAAGGAACAGGAATAAAAAAAAAACACCTTTTATATTAATAATGATTTGGTTATTACTTATAATTCTTCTAATGGAATTGTACCCTATGTTGCTTAGGGGAAAGTTAGAAGATAGTGTCTTGGTGTAGTCACACCAATTGCTACACTCAGAGACGCTACTGAAAAACTAAACACACAGAGTTCAACGTCGATCATTCTCGATTAACGCCTCAGAGACCCGTCACAAGTTATGCATAGGCAACACACAAAATGTCACTCTCTGGAATTCCGCCAAAAAAACCAGCAAATATAGTATACCTGATCACAGAAAGATGCTTATTGAGCATTTCGTAGGGGCTACCAGTACTTACTTCAAGTAATCTCTCCCTTGGACTTGACCATAGCCTACTGTTTGGAACGAGTACCTAATTCCAAAAATTGTGGATCATTTAGCATTTCACGAAAAACCCTATTAGACATATTTCACAGTATGAGGTCCGACGTGGTTTGCGTTCCTGAAGACAGTTTGATTACGTATGATTTATCCAAAATTCCTTGCAGTGAGTGGTGACCAACACTAGGACAACATTCGGACGGACGACGGACGGACGGAGGCCAGTGTCAGTCACAGCCCTAATTGGTTGCGACATTTGTTTGCCGTCATTGTATTGTTTTGTGGAGTCACAAACACAGAGTAGTTGTGGGTGTTTCGAGAGGTTTCTGTTTCAAATTCGGTGGGATGTAACGCGTCAACAAACTGCAACAATTCTCACACCAATTCTTTATACGTACAGTTGTGGAGCAAGATGACGTCGTAAATTACTCTGTAGAGTAATAAAAATCGCTAACGCAGTGGACTACCAGTGCACGTTTTCCAGCTGAAGGTCGGTGTGCCGATTATACTCCTTCGATATTGACCTCCAGCTAAAACTCGGCAGAGAAATATCATCAAGGCAAAAATGTTTTATGGGCTACCCTTTGCTCGCCGACTGCAAGCTTACATTTGCGGTGGCCGGGAATCATCCTGCAACTCTCCAAACCCGGGCAGTGGCTGGGGCGTGAAAACTGTCCTCTCCCTCGTGATTTCAGCCACCTCCTTTGCTCCCATTACTGCTTTGCCGTAGGAGGTGGTTGCTTCCCATTCCCTATTGCTCCATATCAGGCTGAAGCAGGGCCGAGCGCAAGAGCTTACCACCACTAATCGCCCAAGCATAGCGGGGTAGACTTTCACCGTTTGCTCAATCATGTCCTCCGGGTGATCCGCGCAATGTCACCCGAGCGGTGCTTCCCGCTGAATCCCAAACAGGTACCTCCCGAAACACCTATGTCCCATGAAGACCTGCGTCAAGCGGAAAGAGTGGACGCTGTGGTGCCTTTTTAGCCTTTCCTCAAAGAAAGGATTTGCTGCCGCGGTTGTTGCGTACCCAAGTTACCGTAGCCCTAGAACGCAAAGGGCAACGGCAAGGGAACGTAAAGGAATACAGGTGGGTTTCAGTCAAGTGTCAGTTCCTTCCTAAAAGTAAAAGGTGCAGACACTAAAAACTGTATTTTAGGCAACAGCTAGTTAATATATAAAACGTATTGTAGAACCTTTTTTCCGGCGGGATCTCATGTTGGAATGGCGACAGTGACTTTCGCAACCCAGTGCTGGGCACGCCATAACTATGGCGGTAAGTCCCCTCTTTGAGGAGTGGCTGGAAAGACCTCACGGCATCCTATCCTTTCGCATGACGCAGTTTCTCACTGAACATGGTCAGTTCGGGAAGTTCCTGCACCGGATTCGTGCGGAAGTAACGCCCGAGTGTCACCACTGTGTGGACTGCCCGGAGGACATGGTGGAGCACTCGGTGGAGCACACGGTGGAGCACACGGTAGAGCTGTGCCCCGCTTGGACAGAGCACCGCCGTGTCCTCGTGGGGGAGATCGGCGGCAACGATCTCTCGCGCCGGGTCTTGGTACAGACCATGGTCTGAAGCGAGGAGTGTCAGGCGGTCGTCTCTTTCTGCGAAGCAGTAATGTTAGCAAAGGAGGAGGCATGCACGCGCGAGGGAGTGGCCGTCACGCCCCGCCGCCAGGATCCCGATCCCGATTTCCGGCCACCGTAGGCGCGGGCTTGCGGACGGCAAACAATGGGTAGCTCGCCGTCCAACCGTCCGGTAACCATCCGGACCGAGCCCAAATCGTCGACGGCGCGTACTGTTCCACGCGCGCCTCAAGGAGATGTCAGCAAACCGTAGGGGCCCAACAGGGTCGAAGCCTACTGGGGCCAAGGGTCTGCTTCTGAAAGGAAGACTCGGCCCTGGTATGAAAAGCAACGAAGGAATAGGAGGAAAAGCTTTTAGTCAGTAAAAGTCTGACACACTCTCCCGCTCTGCCCAAGTGTGGGAGAGTGTGATGGGATGTTACTGAATGATTTCCCCACCGAAAAAAAGGACCCTTTCATACGATCGTGACATATTTAAGGTTAGCTAAGGTAAACTGACTAAATAATTAAATAATAATTTATAATTATAAAACTTTCTTTGAAAATAACAGTAAATCGTAGAAGGATTACAATTTACAAGACACTTAACTAAAATCTGAATCTCCAAGAGAGCAGGTATCAAATAAACTAGGTTCATTATATTCTTCCTAACTTTGATTACTTGAGGACCGCAAGAGGAATTTTAAACACGTTTTAGTTTATACCAAAGTGCTCCCCAGGTATCCCGAAATCTGACCGGAATACCTGAATACTGAATTTGTAGGTCAAAACCTGTTATGTGGAGACATGGATAACTTTGATCTTCTTACCTACTAATAAGTAGCTAACAATAGTTAGGGGCGAAGACTAATCAAAGATAAAAATAATAAAATATAATAGTCATAGTATCAAGTAGTAGTAGTCGTAGTGTAGTAGTAGTAGTAGTAGTAGTAGTGTAGTAGTAGTAGTAGTAGTAGTACTAGTAGTAGTAGTAGTAGTTATATAATAGTCTTTGATACATAACCTTAGTTGAAAGCGATAATTAGATGCAAAATAATTGATAATAATAATTGACTGGCCTGTTGGTCTAGTGGTTAGTGGCCCTGACTGCTATGCCTGAGGTCGTGGGTTCGATTCCCACCCAGGACAAATGTTTGTGTGATGAGCACGATCATTTGTTCTGTGTCTGGGTGTAATTTATCTATATATGTATGTATTAAGAAATATATAAATAGGTTTATCAGTTGTCTACACAAGCTCTGCTTAGTTTGGGACTAGACGGCGTTGTGTGATTGTTGTAGAATATATATTATTATTAATTGTGCATCTAATAAACGTGTATATTTCTAGAAGCACTATACTTTATCGCAATATATACAAACATTCAATCCGCCTACCGGCTTGACAGCTGTCCTAACCCATCTGACTAATAAAACAAATAATTTCTTTTATCTAAAAAAAAATCAAATCAAATTGATTCAATTCAAATTGTATATTTCCACGGGTAGTGTGAAAGCGAAACCCGGGGCCCTGGGACGAACGCAACGAAGGAACAGGAGTGGGACCACCTCGCGCTCCGCCCAAGAGCGGGAATTGTCATTAGATGATTTTCCCACCTAAAAAAAAGAAAAAAATGTATATTTGCATAATCTTTAAAATTACAAGTTAATAAGAGCAAATAGGTCATGCTATCTCCTTCGATATCACACAATGTACTTAGTTCTGTAAATGTGAAAGCATAAATCTTTTAAGACGTGGGTCATGATTCCATTATGTAATCTTGGATTAGGACTATGTTTTATATATTATTATCGGAAAACTAAAACGGATCAGGTTAATACAGCTTATATTTAGCTGACAACGATACAAGAGGGTTATGTATTTCTTATTGACTACACACAAATTACCTTTAATGTATTTTAATAACATTATTCTTAACTATCGTAACTGAATAAGGATAATGATAATTTTCATTTTAATATCATGATATTACCACAATGCAAATATTAAAAGGTTTAAAAGCGTAATATTGTTACAATATAAATACAGCTTTGTGTGCCTCTTCCCTCAGGTCTGGTCGTTTATGAATACTAAAACACAATGTGCCGCATAATGGCACTATTATATTATTATAGTCTATATAAAATATCGATTACAGATTTTGTTTAAAATTTTATAAACTCATCCTCTCTGTACAATCAGCGGCCGCCATTATCAGAACTGAGTCAGCGATTCTTTTCATAAAAAGAATGGATGTTTTTACTTACTCTGAGAAAATTAAAGCCTAGACCGTAAGCTAGTAAATCTAAGTAAGCGTTTTGTTAACCTCTTCTGCTATCATAACGTTTGTTGGATACGAGTATATGAGACTATTACATTTAAATACTTTGCTTAAGGCTGTGGGAATAATTGGATTGCAATGTATGTGTACGAACAATTCGTATCTCGAGGCAATTTATTACAATTCCAATGTTTAGAGATAGAATTAAAGAAATAAAAATCTGAACAAAGAATTACACAACGTATGTTGTAACAGAGATGCCTAAAATGTTCTTAAAGTAAATCAATATTTTACTTCACTTTAATAATATCGTATTGTATTCAATTTTTTTTTTGTTATAATATGGGATTATACTATTGGGGTTAATGGTTGCAAAAACATAGCATAACCAGCCTTTTAAATGTTCCCACTGCTGGGACTCAGAACTCCTCTCTAGGAGAGGGAATGGGCCGTAATCCACCACGCGGGCCCAGTGCGGGTTGGTGAATGACACATGTCTTCGAATTTTTGGTTCTAGGACATGCCGGTTTCCTCACGATGTTTTCCTTCACCGTTTTGAGAGCAGTAGTGATGAAATAAATTACACAAAATAATGCGCCTGGCTGGGTTTGAACCCGTGAACTACAAACTCTAACCTAAACTACCAATGCCAGTTAATGGTTGACAGAAACTTAAATTCACTCTCTATAAATAAATGCCAACCAAAGAGAATCTTGTCACTATGAAGATCATCATCTATTTCTCCTCATCCCCCGTCGGCTTTCAGTCTAACTGGATTTAGCTGAATACCAGTAATTCTCTTAAAGCCATTGCCTATCTCCCCTCTATTACCCAGTAACAAAGTACTCTTTGGATTATTGTCAGATTTTTTAACTTCTGTCTACCGTAATGACTGTCAAAAAAAAATATCTGGAGGTAATTAAGACGTTTTTTTTTATTATGTTTTATGGCATATACCAACTACGGTCGCCCGCGCATAACTGTCTTATTACCCGAGAATCATGTACATACCGACACCCTTGCTACGCCGTAGCACAGGGTTTACGGCTTGTGCTACGGCGTAGCAAAGGTGTAGCGAGCTGCAAATACTTGATTTCTACACTCTCTCTCTCTGGAACGCTTTGAAAGGGGTCTAACGCCTTCAATACCCTGCCCTGGAGTTGCATTAGGGGGGCACTCCGGTATCACCGGGTGTCATGCGATGTTCCACAGGGATCGGTACTAGGACCGCTCTTGTGGAACATCGGGTACGACCACGTGCTGCGCGGCAACGAGGGGAACTGACTTTCTAACCCCTCAGCCGCCGGGATCCTGACCCCGATTTCCAGCCTCCGTAGGCGTGAGCTTGTGGACGGCGAGCAATGCACGCCGTCTGGCCGTCTGGTAACAGTCCGGATCGAGCCCGAATCGTCGACGGCGCGTAGTGTACCACACACGCTTCAAGGAGATGTCAGTAAAACCATAGGGGCCCAGCAGGGTCGAAGCCTACTGAGGCCATGGGTTCGCTACTGATAGGAAAAGCCGGGATCCTAGAACGCAAGGCCAAGAAGGAACATAAGAGTGGGTTTTAGTCAGTAAAAGTCTGACACTATCTCACGTTCCGCCCAAGAGCGGAGAATGTCATTGGATGATTTTCTTACCGAAAAAGAAAAAAAAAACAAAAAAGGTTTAAATACGCATATTAAAACTTAACATACAATAAATTTAATTAGCCATAAACGTAACATCTTTAACTACCTTATCAAAAATTTCTTTCTTACTGCAGGTTCACTTTGGCGAAAATCAACCAAGTTGTGGCAGGCGATAGATACCATACCGTGTTAACGTTTATCTAGTTCTAGTTCCTTATTTGCCATCGTTCCTGGGCCCCGGGATTCTCTTTCGCATCACCCATGGCCCCAGTAGGCTTCGACCCTGCTGGGCCCCTACGGTTTTGCTGACCTCTCCTTGAGGCACGCGTGGAACACTACGCGCCATCGACAACTTGGGCTCGGTCCAGACGGTTACCGGACGGTCGAACGGCGAGCTACCCATTGCCCGCCGTCCGCAAGCCAGCGCCTACAGTGGCTGGAAATCGGGATCGGGATCCCGGCGGCTGAGGCGTGAGGGCCGTTCTCTAGCGCGTGTGGCCGCCTCCTTTGCCACCATTACTGCTTCGCAGAAGGAGGCGACCACCTGATGCGTATTTAAACTTTAAATTTTATATGTAATGCGAGCACTCATACATATTCTAGTCTAATGACACTTCTCATATCCAAGTCGAAGGAAGGATGGATCAGATGCTCAATACATAGGTACATTACCAAACTTATAAGTCGAATTATTGCATTCTGTCAGTGACAACACCAAACAGAAATTGTTAAGAATCATAGTGATTCTTCATTTTCATTCCTGGTACAATAATTTTAGTAGCGATATAATAAGACCATGACTACAACCCATAAATAGTTTTTTCACTCTTATATAAATCAAACTTCTCTTCATGAAGTTCATTTGATCTTGTTTTTCAATGAGGGATTCATTTAAATAATTTCGTAAAAGCGCGCACAGATTTCAGTGCCGTTTAAATATTTCAAGTAGACTCGGGTTAGTAAGCACTTAGAGAAAGCGGAATATGTTAGCCGATTTCTAAATAATGTTGTCACTTTAAAATAGTTTTTTTTTTAATCGAAATAGAAAGTTTTTATTTACTCACATTTATTTTCTAAAAATCTTAAGGTGCTATCTTTTAGAGAGTGTAAGATGGAAGTTTACGCCCTAAGCGTTACATAAAATATTATAGTTGTATGTTTATATATCTAAGTTTTATTTAGTAATTTTTAGTTCTTTAATAACTTGTATTAAAAAGATTTTGACTTAAATTTTATTATGTACTTTTAGCGTTAGAAATGCTTGAATATATGTCTTATTATTTTTTCTTATAAGCCTTAGTCGCAATCATAAAGCTTTTTTGGGTTGGTAAATCATCAAATAACTTCTCCTGCCGAGAGTGGAGCGAGAGAGAAAGTCAAACTATTCATGACTAAGACCCACCCGTATTCCTTCATCTACACTTTGCGCGTGGTAACTCTTTCTACCAACCCCGCAGCCCTGGCAGGCATCGGCCCTTGTGGGCACTTCACTCTTCCACTCTTTGAGGCAGGAGCATAAAGCTGCGGTTCCACTCGAGATGTACTAAGTTTCGTAGCTGTGGATGATTCTAATTGCGACCAATAGGATGGCTAGGATTTTAAAATTTCGGTAAAAATTCGAAGACAGGTGACATCAACCAACTTGCAATTAGGCTGCGTGGTGGATTATGGCCCATTTCTTTCCCTAGAATGGAGACCTGAGTCCCAGCAATGGTTATGCTATGATACTATGCTTTACATGAGATTTATGAATCTTCGATAACTAAGTGTTCGGTTTCGTTGGCAAGAAACTCCGTAGTTAATCTTTTAAAAAAATGGTAATTTATAACAATTAAGAGAAGACAGTGTAGGCCTGTCAACAACGAAACAAACTTTTAATATAACCTCAAATAACCAGACTTGATAAGTTTGTTTTCTCAAAGGTTTAAAAATTTTCCATTTCTGAAAGAGGCTTAATTTTTGTTATGTTCGATAATGTATAATTAAGCTACGTTCATATGGCAAAATTTTGACATGCGCTTTCAAGACGCGCGACAGCGAGCGTCAATTCGACGTTCAGAGAAAAAGGCTCCCGCAGGTGATCGCACGTTGACGCACGCTTTGTTACATATGTAATGTCAGTACGCTGTTCAGTTGAGACCACACTTTCAACGCGATTGCTCATAGTTTGTTTGTTTTCACACTCAATTCAACTTATACTTAACCTACTATCCTTAAAGATGTTGATTAATTTTTATCTTTTCATTACAAGTCACATAACACTTTAAAATACAGATCAATTGAAATTAGTGTCACACTGGTAGTTAAAATAATAACTAAAAATCACTTTTTTCTTGTGTTACATGATTTCCTTTTTATTTGTCGAGCTATCGCTTACACTTATACCTACTCCCGGAATTAAAAACAAAATAGGTATTCAGTTAGCATATATTCCAGGACAAAGTCTAGAGTATAATATGCCAATCTTTTTTCGAATCAACAAATAGGCAGACCGACAGATTAATTTCGCATTATAAATACTAGTTACATTAGTATGGATATTACACCTATAAAGTATTCACCCATGCATCACCCAAAGATTGACTGGTAAAAAATATCTATGGTATAATTCCGCCTATATACCTACATTTGTGAGCATAACAATTTTAAAAGCAAAAATAAAAATTTACGTCGTGTAAAAACCGAAAAACATTAATTACGTTGTAGTGAAAAGGCTAGGCTAGTGTCAATGATGACATCGTTCTGCTTTCGCAGTTTAATATTTTTAACAAGCACTAGTGTTATACCCTTTCATCAACCTTATAATTGTACACCCTCGCAAACGGGTAACGTTTTGATACGGCTATATTTTTCTTTTACACTCCGTCAACAAGAAAATATAATTTTACATTTTTAATAACACGCTCTTTTAAAATATTTTTCCAAGCCAAAACCAGAGCATATTCTCTGAGACTAATAATTATAAACGCTGCACTGCTTTACCAGAAATTCTTCTTCCAACAACATTAAACGAGAGACAAAATTAATTAAAAATAAAAAAGATCATTTAGAAAAATATTTCCGACAAAAAACGTCCAACTATCGTTTTCTTTTAGCGTGCCGCTCTATTCAGGTCCAACAGAAGAAAACCTTATCGTCCTTATTACTCTGACTACTAAACGTCTCTTGAAGACGTCAGTGAAGGCCAGAAAGCCTTCAGCGGACTTAATTCTACCAAATAATTTAGTAGCGTGCACTTTGAGAGAGTAAAGTCATTTAAATAATTTAATTAACAAAGAATCTAAAGCTTATGGAATTCTCATTTATTATTTCTCAAAAACGGAGTAGGTATCTTACTTTAAAACTTTCCTTTATGTTTAAACATTGTGTAAAGAGTACGTGGGTGTTTTATATTAATTAAGGAATACGCACCGGGAAGACTTCACAAACACATGAAGTTGTGAGTTCAACAAATCTTCATATAACCGTTTTAGTAGTGAGCACCAAGTTCCAGCAGCGTAAATCAAGTGATTCTTAGAGAAGGTAGTTAGGAAACCACAGGAGTGCCGTATCGCAGCGCCCTCTGCGCCGGGCGCCAGGAAACTGATAGTTACAAATGGACGCCTGAATTTTCCCTACTGTTAAAAATCGCTAAGCTGCGGAAGTATTACGTGTTCGTTTATTTTCATTTTTATCACGGCAGTTTTCACTTTTAGCTGTTTCAAGGACAACTATGTTAAATGGTTATTGCCTAAATTTCTAATAACAGCATTAGATAATCTGAAAACCAGTTCAGAGCGAATAGCTGGATATTATAATTTTGCTTGAAAATTACAATATAATGAGCACAAACAAATTAAAAACTAATTTCACTCTCAGACTGTAATATTGTTCAGATCACCACGGTTAACGTAAACGTATTTGAGAGCATAATGCTAGGTAATACTGCGCATTAGGGCTTCGTGGTTTTCAGTAATGCTAAGAAATTACTGTTTCCAACTGTAAGGCAACTTCATAATCGACTGAAGGCATGAAACCTATAATACTTATCCGACTAAATGGTGATTGACCGTAACTTTTATTTACGAAATAAAACATTCAGGACAATATTATAAAGGTATTGAACCTTTCGAATACCGTAATTAGAGAATAAAAAACACAATAGAAAGACAATGAGAGAGCGAACGCTGGCGTTCGCTTGGGGTTTAATGATTTAAAAATCCCTCCTTGTGACTCGATATTATCATAATGCCATCTTGTCATTTGCAAAAAGCAGCTCGACAAACACATGCACCGGCAAACGTTGCCATCGCACGCAAAAACGGAAATGGAAAAGTATTTCCAAGTTACCCAAGAGCATTCTATTTTCGTTTTCCTTTTAACTTTTTTCCAACGCAAACGAGCTAAGAAAAAGCTATTAAACAATAAATGAGCCTCATAATCTCCCTGTACACTTGTAAGTTTGGGAAACTATCGTAACATAAAATACAATGAACGTATTTCCTGGCGGAGCGTGCTGGCGAGCTGTGGCCAACTTTGATTCAATGTTGGTGTACGTGTGATAGTAGAAACCTCGCTACTAGTCGCTAGGGCTCCACAGAGCGGAAACATAAACAACCCTAAGTTATTCCAATGTTTGATCAACACAGCTTTTCAATGCCTGCGGCTATCTTTCGATTCAGATGTGTTTCTGTTGGGAGGAATCATTACGCAAAACATTTTTTTTTCAATCGAGTTGGTTTTAAAAATGAAACGGCTACAGCGGTACATTATCGCACACCTTCTATCATGAACATGAACAATCTCTTGAGACATTCAAAAAGCGCTGGAACAACGCCTCAGTGTATGCGTCTAGTATTTAAATCTCATTATCGTATTTTACTTCCCAAAACATAATTATTTTACTTAGTAGTAATTTATATTCAGTTAGCTATTTAACATTCTGGTTTAAACCAACAAAACATGAACTGCCATTAGAATAACACTAAATGATAGACAAGCACGACTGTAACTTAATAACTCTGCAGGCTCATTATGCGACAAGATATTAACAAAAACTTTGCACATACAAAAACAAAGTCAATATGTTTAAGCGTGTAAGCCAACGCGGTTTCTGCGAACGAAAATGTACTTTATTGCTAATATTATTCTAAGAGGATGCCATTGCCAACCCTAACGCTTTGTGGCAGAATTCTTCGATTTCGTCCCTAGGTGACGATATGGAAGCCTTATATCCCGACACAATAAAACTGTATTGTCCATAATCACGAGATTATCGGAGGAATAGCGTTTGCGGGTATGCAATCATATCGTGTCCTTTGATACTAGCACTGAACTACAAACGAAGTTAATCATGCCGTTAATTGGGTTGACATGTGTTTTGTTTGTTGCAGTGTCATTGTTTCTAGAATTAAAATAGAATAAATTAAACTTTAGTATACACCAAAATTGTAACAAAACTTTAATTAGATACTTACGAGACATACTGGGTTTACACAGGGCGATTTACTTATTATTATTCATGGTTTTAATCAGATACAATGCATGTTAAAAGAACATTTAGTTTTTGTAAGTCATTCTTTCAGTTTAGGTAAAATTAAAACTAACTTACTCCAATCTCGATCGCGATATCACACAGTATTTCGTTTGACTAATCAAATTTCAAATAAGGCAAATCAATAACTTAGGCGTCAAGTGTGTATAAGAAAGTCTCAGCTGAAATACATCGAAGTTTTGACAGTAAACGTCAAAAGACATCATAAGTAATGAGAAGGAAAATACGTGGTAGGTACTTGCAAATGCGGGTCTCGAGCTAAATCGAGAACTCATTAGCAAGTCGAACAACAAGATCGCAAGTCATTGCATAGCACGAGACGAGGGGGGGCGGAGGGCGGCGGGGAGTGTTACGTGGGGGTAATTCATCCACTAGGTATAGTTTCAACTCAATGTCTCCTTACCCTCGTGAGCCGTGCGAAAACCGACTCATTATGCTTCTTTGTGCCTTCAGGCTTCCCATTCATTAATCCATGTATGAAACATTAAGGTTCTATGCTAACCTATTGTTAACCTCAGTATAATACTATGCTCGTCCCACTAAAGGCTACCCTTTTACCTACTTTACTAGACCCACCACGGTGCTATTATTTCTTCATAGTGCTGCATTATTATGGGCTAAGAAAACATTTATTGTTAACACGAATACAATGTTATTATTTAGGGAAAACATTTTTAAATCACTGCCACTTCATCCCTCTATTAATCACTTTATTTTATATTTTTTCTTTATCTCACTAGACTTCCTAAAATATCGATATGTGAGCTAATAATAACAAAAACATTACGGAATTAATAATCACGATTTCAAACTAGAACCAGAATTTATGACCCAGTTCATACTATTACAATAAAATAAGTTCACAGACCCAAATAAATGCAGGTAAAACAGCAAGGAAAAGTGGCTTAATATCTGCTCCACAATCACCATTGTTGGGAACTCTGAACTCCAATGTTGTTCAAACGGACAGAAGTTTTATCGTTAAACCACTTTTCATATTTGATGTAAGATAAATTTAGCCGGTTCATGGTCTATTTTATGAACTTTATTTACCCTACTTCTCGCCTTTGTCTGTAGCTTTAGTTGTGATTTCCTGCTACATCACATTATGCCAGGGTTCTGCGTTGTCTTTTATTTGTTATTGCTGATACAATTCGTCTAGGCGTCCGTGTTATTTGGAAGGGTTTTTGCCATATATCCGACTGATACGAGGCGTGAGAAAAATGATAAAAAAAGTAATAAGGATCAGCCATCTTATGATGAAAGTTTGTCCCAGTGAGAATAGAAGAAGAAACGACAAAGGACGATTTAGGTGAAACAAAGTGTGTTTTTGTAGGTAGATACCTAACTACTTTCATTTAACATAATCATACAATTCCCTGCTGAAAAACTTTTGATAATAATTGTTGGAATACGATTTTTTTGTTTTCGGGCGTTTGTACAACTTTATTTCATCAATAGAAATATAAAAGCTAAAGTATTAAATATTCCACCGCCTTCATTGATGAAAACCAACAACAAAATATAAACTGGAACACGAAGATTCGAAGCTAAATAAAGATCTATACAAAAATTGGCTTCGAATTTCCCCAAAGAGAGAGCCGGAAGCATAACATTTTACTACTATGGCAGCATTCAGTAAAGCTCATTATTCTTACTGATAAACAGTTTACGTCCAACCGCTTACACGATTCTGTCGAGAACAAAGACGATGTTACACACAACTACACAAGTTGCTCCTACTTTACGGTACCTAGACTTGCGACGTGTCCAAACTCTGAGTCCCAAGTTCCACGCAACTCATGAATTATAAAGTATTGACAACTGAACACACAGGTCAATGTTTGTAGACTATGTATATAAATTATACAGTGTTAGACCAACATAGTTACAAACCCAAGCCACACATGCAACATAACTTCAAAATATATTAAGCACAATGCATGTATAAATAAACAGAGCAATAAAAATATACTTACGACGATAATAAATATAGAATACACGATCAACTGGTTATAAAAGTACTTGTGAATGTTCTCCGGAACACATAAAGTTATATGCAGTTATGAAGCTTCTGATCCAGAATGATTGGTATTTGAAATGCCGAGCCTTGGATGTCACGCCGCGCCGTTTTACATACAGAAGCACTTTATAGTAAGTAAGCTAACTCTGGCCGAACGATGCGGGGACGTATGGAGGTATAACACCCATCTTTAAGCTTGAGATGAAATGCTATCTGATCCGTTCTTGCCGTTCTTGGTAACCAAGCCTAGTTTTAGAACCTGAAATGTTAGAAGTGGTCTGCCAATAAATCTCTTAGGCCGTGACTAACATTTATTGACCACTTCGCTGAACCAGCTAGCCGTAAAAGATTCAGAATATTTTAGAAGCATTCTTTGCTCTCTAGAATCCAATGATTGATTGCACTACGAATTCTTTAAAAGATTTCACGTACTTGAAATTGATCAGAAGACATAAACTATATCAGTCGCTTATCAGGTCGCTAAAAGTCGTAAAAACCGATTGAGGGTGGTGTGACGGTGTGAGTAGGTAGACAGGAGACAGTGTGGTCGTGGCGAAGAGCCAGCAATGTGTCACTGAGCTAGCTTCCGTAAAATACAAGTAGATAGGTACCTAGCAAACGCGTAAGAGCGATGAATTGTTTTCATAAACTGTGTACGAAGTATATGATGTACGTGAAACGGCTGATATTGACGATACCTCACAAAGGCGTAGGTCCACGTTAGTACATGCTTGACAGTAAAACACTACCTCCCCAGAGATGTCGGTTGAGTGTTCAATACGTATTTTAATAGACAGTTTCAACTTCACAACTCGTTCAGCTTGTACTGAGAGAGTGGAAACATTTGTTCGAGCGGAAGCAAACAAAATTTTATGTTAAATCACGTTTTCAGTGCCAGAGGGAGGAAATCGTTTTATTGGAAGTAGAAAATTCACTTTAATTCAAAGTTTTTTTTTTTAATGTTGAACACGTAAATCGGTTCATATCGTTGTGAAGCAGAAGATAAAATACGGACTGAATATAAATTTGCGGCATGCGTGGCTAGCGAATGGCAAACCTAGTCTTGTTTCTCTACCAGCTTTTCAAAACAGAGCGAGTGACTTGATAATTCAGTGCGCACACTTAATTCGCAGCAACAATCGTCCTTTACGATGGTCTCTACATACCATTCGCCATTTTTATTTGTATGGAAAAGTCATATTAAACATGCCACTCATGTTCTTCAGCTCGTTTACGGCTTGAGATTATCCATTTGAATTCCGTCTTATTACGTAATAAAAAATCCCACAATGAATGAAGCTACATTGCTTGCTTGTTTTATGTGGAGTGTTTTGAGAATTTTAATTTGAAAAATTCTTTTCTCCGAGCTTTCTAAGATGAGTAAGTAAGCGTTCATTTTTTATTCTCATTCATGTTTTTCCTGTGGGATTATTCGATTCTTTTCTTTTCAGAGTTAAATGTCCTTACGCGCAACTGAAGAACGTTTTCTTATATTTTAATGACCTCTGTTCCTATCGACTGTTTTATAAGACTTTTTCTATTCAACTTTATTCTTTCTTGTTCACGATGTTTGTAAGCTCGGGGAGGTAGCGTGGCGCGTTAGTGTCACATAAAATGTAGTACAGCTATAATGGACGAACAGTAAATCGCTACTTTATGTAAACTATGAATTTTACGAAACAGTTAAGCTTTCATTACGTTTTAATCTTACTTGTACTATACCTAAGCTTTACCCCGAAAACTTTAGTGCCATCATAGTGTAAAAAGTGAAAATCGTTAAAGAAAATAAGATTTTTTTAAGAGCCTTAAAACAGGTAAAAATTAAAAAAGAAAGTTTCCTTAAACCGTCCAAAATGATGTTAATATACTTTAAAACTATTCTACTGTTTATCGTTATTTCTTCTTATTACGAAATCTCCTCATTTAGTAAATGTTTGACTGAGTTTTAGAAATATTTGATAACATCTTTAGAACTAAAGTTTTACTGCGTGCTTTAGTAAAGTAAAAAGTATTTTGATCGATTCATATTAACATAACAAGTCTCCAGAGTCTTTTTACGAGCAACTTTTCTTAGATCGTACCTTTATTTCATGAAGGTAGGTTTTATAAGAATTACTTCTTTTGTCATTTATAATATTTTTAGTTTGTATTTTTCGTCTGACTGTATTTATAGGCAAGTCAACTAATTATCAGAGCTATATATTATTATAAATTTGACTTATTACCGTTTAACTGGCCTGTTGGACTAGTGGTTAGTCGCCCTGTCTGTCTGGAAGTCGTGAGTTCGATTCTCACCCAAGACAATTGTTTGTGTGATAAGCACGATCATTCGAACACTGTGTCTGGGAGAAATTTATCTATAACAGTATGTATTTAGAAATATATAAGTTTTTAATCAGTTGTCTAGTACAGTGTTCCGTAAAGGGTGTACCGCGGCACACTGGTGTACCGTGGTGATTGGTTGGCGTGCCTCAGCAAAATTTGATTACAACGACAGACTGACATTCCATATTGAATCGTTTTTTTTTTTTGAGATATGAAATCATGAAATGACTTCTGTCGCTCTAGTGTGGAGCGGGGAGTGTGTCAGACTTTTACTAACTAAAACCCACCACAGGGGCAACGGATGGGCTCAGCCCCTTGCGTTCCAGGATCACGGTAACTCTTTCCAAAATTTGCGCGTCGGCCCTTACCGGACGTCCGGACGGCGAGCTGCCCATTGCTCGTCAACCGCAAACCCACGCCTACGGTGGTCGAGGATCGCCTTGTGACCCCCGACGCCCGGAGCGACTTCATTCCCTCACGGTAGCGGTCATCTCCTCCGCTAGCATTACAGCTTCGCAGAAGGAGGCGCCCGCTTCCCATTTCCCTTTTGCACCGAACTATAGTCAGAACGCTTCCACGAGGACAAAGCGGACACGGCGACTTCGCGGAAGCAGGGCACACTTCCACCGTATGCGCCACCGTGCCCTCCGGGCGGCCCACACAATTGTGACACCCGGGCGTTTCTTCGGCCTAAATCCAAAACAAGAACCTCCCGTACTGATCATGTCCAGTGAGAACCTACGACAGGCGGTAGGTGAAGATGCCGTGGCACCTCTCCAGCCATACTCAAAGAAAAGACTTACCGCCGCCAATGTGCGCGTGCCCTTTGAAACTACGCTTAATTAAATAAGTAGAGTTTTCGAATTAAATACCTTTTCTGGAATATAAAATTTAAGTTTGTTAATCAACAAATAAATGCTGGTGGATTTAGATTTATATTGATTACTAATTAATATTGATTTAGTTGATTATTAATAATAGTACATTATGATATAAGTGTGTAATGTTAGTGATTACCGTCGAGGCGGTATTTAGACCCGAGCCGCGGCGAGGGTCTTAAGAGAGCCAATAACGGTAATCATTAATTACTCACGTGTGTCATACGATGTTTTTCAATACGATGAAGAAAACAACAGTAAAACTAGTAAAAATTTCTGTGACATGGCGGTAAAAATCTGTTTTCATAAGCGCGCGCATCATTTTTTTTTATTTACCCCTAGAGGAAGGCTAAGGTATTTTGATCATACTGCCTAGTCTTACGTTTATGTTTTCTTGCGTGAAAAGTTTTTATGATAATGTCTTTCGTAGTGACAATAGAATACGGATGTAACATTTTCTAATGATTTTGTAGTATTTAATTTTATTTAATTAATACAGCCACTGAACTTCACTGGAATAAAAAAAATCACGCCAAAAACCGCGCGCATCTAAAAATGACGGCCATAGACCACAAGATAAACAAATTTTATTTGAATGTATGATTTATTTACTAAATGTTTTTTTATTAAATAAATCGTTTGTACAAGTTAAATTTGTCTATTTTAACTTGTAAATTGGATGAAATAAGTAAGTAAGACACTAATTTATATACTATTGAACGCATTAGCTTAACACGTTGAGTGCGATACTAGGTCTAAACATCTTGTATACGCCTCGCTTACAGTGCGGCTAAGAAAAGTATAGACTTCCTTGTCGTGCGGAAGGCATAACTTTAATTTGATTCTGTGTAGGAAAGAGGTGAATATATATCTAAGATGTATTATTAAATAGAATCCAATGGTGTACCTACCTTAATACCGGGTTTATAAACCTGGGACCACACGGAAGAAATAAAATTTCATAACGTGCGAAACCGGGTCGAAGGATCTTGTACCCCGCGTACCTGGTACCGCACCCCACGCTAGCTTCGCGCGGCTAGTGTTGGCTTACATTCGCGAGAAACGCACCAATGCGTGCGTTTCATGGCGACATGGTGACATGGCGTCAAGACCAACAAAAAGGTGCCGAAAAAAAAAATCTACGGGGTTTGTGAAGACAGTGATGCAGTTAATATTAAATCTAATCATAGATTGATTTATCAAAGACAGGTGAGTCATCATTACTATTTATTTTATTGACCTAATTACGTTTCCCGTGGGTAAAAAAAAACATTTAGTGCGTATTTAAGTATACAAATACGGTCAAATGCGAATCGGACACGCGCATCTACTTTGACAATGATACAGGTAATTTCAACGTAGACGAAAACGCGTGCACACATATACACATACACATCCACATCCAATCCACGCACGCATGCGCACACACATACACCTACAAATAAAAAATAAATTAATAAATAAATTTTATCAGACCCCGCACGAAAAATTGAGAAACACAATTTTATAAAAGGTTAAGAAGAGGAATTGTGTCGGATGCTATGAAAAAAAAAGCATGCGGAGAGCAGTGGTGGCCGAGTGGTAATGGTCCCGACTTACGGAGTTGTAGGTCGTGGGTTCAAACCCAACCAGGCGCATTACTTTGTGTAATTTATTTCATCACCACTGCTCTCAAAACGGTGAAGGAAAACATCGTGAGGAAACCGGCATGTCCTAGAACCAAAAATTCGAAGACATGTGACATCCACCAACCCGCACTGGGCCCGCGTGGTGGATTACAGCCCATTCCCTCTCCTAGAGAGGAGGCCTGAGTCCCAACAGTGGGAACATTATAAGGCCGATTATGCTATGCTATGAAAAACTCCGAACCATTTTAACAAGCCGCCGAGCTGACAAAAAAGTTAAAAAAATTTAACTGAATGTGTTCAGTGTAAAAAATAATTGTTATCCATGTTTTATTGAAAGACATTAAATTAATTCATGTTTGCCTTTTTTATTTGTTTTATTATATTAAAACTTAATTAAAACTATCGATATTTTTATTTCACATCCCTAAAACACGCACCAGACTTTCCATATTCAGTGCGGCACAGGGTGCATAAACCCTGTATTTTAAATATAGCTATAATTTTTAAACTAAACAAGTTGTTAACGAACGGCTTCAGGTGTATGTCAATTAATTCATTATTATTAATATTCAAAGCAAAACAATCAAATATATTTTTACATGAAGCCAAAAAAAGGATTTAAGTTACTTAAATGTTACAGGGTCTATAAGCCTTGTGCCGCCACAATGGAAGTTTTATTTCCAGGTGTATAGACCTTGTACCGCAGGAATGGAAAGTATAGAAAAATCACTGCCGCAGGGAACGTGTTAATGGGAATTTTATTCGAATTCAAAATTTGTTTTGCGAACAAAGAGGTTGAACAAAAAGGTTTTAACTACATTATAGCACTAGTGCGTAATGGTAATCAAAATGTCACAGTTTGGTAACGAGTGCCATTATATACCTAAGTGCAGTGCAATGAGAGTCACTTTCTGAGCAAGTGTGTTGAAAATATTATTTTCGTGGTTAATAATAAAAGTTGACAAATGTTATGTAAAAAATTACTTTGCATTCATGATGTACCTCCAAAACTTTTCAATGTCCTAGGTGTGCCTTAAACACAAAAAGTTTGCGGTCTATACTCATGGCATAAGCTCTGCTTAGTTTGGGACCAGATGGCGTTGTGTGAAACTTATGGAATATTAAAAAATAATTGTCACCTATATTGGTTGGGACATAAAGGATAAACTGTCTTAGGCCTTTCTTTCTTTAAATGCCAAGCAATTACCTACTAAAACTTGTTATGTAACGAAATAAATAATAATGATATTTGTTACGATACTGCACAACCGTAAGCTCTTTCGGTGTAGAAGAAAATATATTTAAATTATATAACATTTAATAAAAGAAAAAACAAGCTTTGCCTACCTAGCTTTAACTCTACATTATTCATCTTAAACTCCATAAAATGAACTATAAAAGCCACAAGCAAGCGCTGGTGGCGACGCGAACACCATTAGTATTAAAGGTACATTAAATCAAATGTCACTTCATCAAAACCAGTATTTTAAGCTCGTTACGAACAAACTTATCTTAAGGGTACTTTGGAGTTATTCCATGTAAAAAGCCTGATGTAACTGGATAGACACTTCAGTACTTCTTATCTGTTTGTGACAAGCCTTAGGCAAAAAGGAAATTTTTATTTGTGATAAAATTGAATAAGTTAGGCTAAACTGTTTTAGGAATCACGAGTCACATTTAAAAGAATGAAGAAAACTAAATTGAGCATTAAGAATGAATCTATGAAAAAGTTTTGAAATGATAATGTCAACACGTAAGCGATTCGCTATGGGTACAAGGCTAAACAGTGATAGGAACAGTAGTGCCCAGTGGCAACAGCCCTGACTTACGCGTTGTAGGTGTCGGATTCAAACCCAGCCAGGCGCATTACTTTATATAATTTATTTCATCATCACTGCCCTCAAAAAGGTGAAAGAATATAACGTGTCGTAGAACAAAAAAGCGGTATGTCCTAAAACAAAAAAGAGAAGACATGTGACATCCACCAATCCGCACTTTTTTTTAGGTTGGAAATCATCTAATGACATTCCCCGCCCTTTCGTGTCAGACTTTTACTGACTAAAACCCACTCCTGTTGCTTCTTTGCCTTCGTTCCAGGGCCCCGGGGTTCTCTTTCGCACAACCCATGGCCCCAGAAGGTTTCGACCCTGCTGGGCCCCTATGTTTGGCTGACATTGCTGTACCTATTTATAAAAATAAAAATAAAAAGACATCTCCTTGAGGCGCGCGTGGAACACTACGCGCCGTCGACGACTTGAGTTCGGTTGGACGGTTACCGGACGGTCAGACGGCGAGCTACCCATTGCTCGCCGTCCGCAAGCCCGCGTCTACGGTGGCCGGAAATCGGGATCGGGATCCTAGCGGCTGGGGTGTGAGGGCCGTTCCCTCACGCGTGCTGCTTCTTTGCTAGCATTACTGCTTCGTAGAAGGAGGCTACCGCCGGCCACACTTCGCTCCGAACCATGGCCTGTACCAAGGCCCGGCGCGAGAGATCGCTCCCGCCGATCGCCCCCACAAGAACACGGCGTTGCTCTGCCCAGGCAGGCACACCTCTACCATATGCTCCACCGTGTACTCCGGGCGGTCCACACAATGATGACACCCGGGCGTTTCTTCCGCACGAATCCGGTGCAGGAACCTCCCGAACTGACCATGTTTGGTGAGGACCTGCGTCATCCAGAAGGTAAGGACGCCGTGCTACCAATCCGCACTGAGTCCACCTGGGTAAGTCTCAGTAGTGGGAACAATTTGAGGCTGATAATGCTATAGAGGTAAAACAAAAATGTTATCATCACTTTCGAGGTGTGAAATAATCAAATAACTCCTCCCACTCTGGGTGGAGTTTTTTTTTTTTTTTTTCGGTGGGAAAATCATCTTATGACATCCCCCGAGAGGGAGTGTTAGACTTTTACTGCCTAAAACCCACCCTTGTTTGATCAGCACCCCTAGCCAAGTTGATAATCTGCAATCGTTAACGCTAGTCGAAAACTAATCAAATGTATGGGAATAAAATCATCTCAACGTTAAGTCACGTGGTCAGAACAAATGAATAGAAAATTCTTAGCCAAGTTCACATCGTTCAAAATTATAGAATGAATTGTTATCGTTTCTACAATTTTCAATGCTACATCTTTTGTTATTGTAGAACGAGCGGCCGACTCAGACGCGTCAACATGTCTACCAACTTACCATTTTCTACAATTGCTGACACCGAGGCGTTACCGATTGGAGAACGGAATTCGACACGAAACGGTTGTAACTTGGCTAGAGGGCCATTACCCTTTGCACTCCAGTGCCGCAGTAACTCTTTGAACAATCCCGCAGCCTTGGATGCCATCACCAATGTTCAATCAATCGTCAAGACATGGTCGAGAATCAAACCCTAAAACTCACAAACACTCTGTACTCAAAGTTACTTCTGATAAATTAAGTGGCCAAAGTTTTATTCAGAATATATTTCAACACAGATGGAATACATTTTAAAATTCTAATGCTCTATAGAATTTTTTAATGAAGAATCAGCAGGCCTAGCCAAGTTACGACCGTATCGGGTCAAATCTCCTCCTACAATCGGTAAAGGCTCCGCGCGTTAGCGATTTTAGAAAACGGTAAGGTGGTAGCCATGTTGGTTCTACAAAAATTTTAACTTGGCTTCCATTAATACCATAAAACTATAGGATGTAACGATGAACACTGCAGAAACGATTACATTTCATTCTATAATTTTGAACGATGTGAACTTGGCTACGAATTTTCTATTCATTTGTTCTGACCACGTAACTTAACGATAAGATGATGTAATTCCCATACATCAGCCCCCCTAGCCAAGTTACAACTGTTTCGATTCTCTTTTCGTCGATCGCCTCGAGTCGACCACGCTTCCGATTCCTTTGTTCTGACGTCATCTCAACGCTCAGTCACGTGGTCAGAATAAAGGAATAGGAGGCATGGCCGACTCGAGGCGTTCAACGAAAAGAGAATCGAAACGTAACGGTTGTAACTTGGCTAGGGCGGCTGATTAGTTTTCTGTTAGCGTTAACGATTGTAGATTATCAACTTGGCTAAGCCTGCTGGTATTAATCGATATTTTAACTTAGGTACAGCCTCATGCACATTGATAAGCAGATTCTAAATTCAATTCATATTAATATAAATGCCAAATTAACTCTGTCTGTCTTTCTGCGGGTTACCTGTTACGGATTTGGATGATATCTGGCCCACGGTCAGAACATGTCTTGAAATAGGATATAGGATACGTAATTATTATCCCGAAAGTATATTCCCTTGGGATAATTTTCTACTTACAAGCAGGCGAAGCCACTGGCAGATGCTAGTTCTCTAGAATTAAGACTTACTTAGTTTTTTTCCTTAAGAATTAGGACTGTGCTAATCAGTATTCAAACTACCTAACCATAAGTTTAGTAAGTTTTTATAAAAAGCTGAAAGCGGCTCCACATTGACCGATCTGCCTCTAGTGGATTCCCGCAGTTTTCACCAGATCGTCGAATGTGATTTGTTTTCGAGTCATTCAATTAGGCAATGTGATAGAACTACAGTTCGTGCCTCAGTACCTAAATTCACACCTAAAACTGATCTATTAATCAAAAACTACCTATTAAATTAATTTTTAAGCAGGTCCACGGGTAGTGTGAAAGTGAAACCCAGGGCCCTAGGAGTAAGGCATAGAAGAAACAGGAGTGGGTTTTTAGTCAGTAAAAGTCTGACACGCACAAGAGCGGGGGATGTCATTGGATGATTTTCCCACTTAAAAAAAAATCTTTAATCAGGTACATCTCTACCATTAGAGTCTTACGTTGTTTGGCTTGGCTTTATTTCATGTCAATAGGTGGCAACTGCAACTTTATTTCTTGTACTTACCTACTAAAGAAAGAAAGTTATATGAATCTATTTAACATCAATCCAAACTATGTCTACTTCATTCTGTTCAAAACCTTTCACGAAAGCGTTCAAGTAAAGTTTACCATTTGAAACAAACTAGTGAAACAAGATGGGAAGTTTGCACCAAACATAAAACTCTCAAGTGCAAGAAGAAATGTCATTACAGCCAGGGGTGAGCGTGAATTTGGCCCCTTTCCTCTTCATTTATAATATTAGCAAACTCCCGCGGAAACTTCCTTAATTAGACTCGCGTTAACCGAAACTTAATGTAAAGTACAGTCGACTTCTGCTCTTTTAAAGTCACGTAGATTCAACTCCTATAACTTATAACTCTTTTTGAGTTCAGTCCAGTGAGAAACTTGGATATCTCGGCCAAGTTTTTACACTACGGCTCGTTACAGACGTACTCACATGGAGAAACGCGAATAAAATAACCTAATTGGGTTTCTAGGATTTCATAACAATCTGCTTTACTAAGTTACTACAAAAAGACGGCAGTAGTACATTATTATTACACATAAATTGGCATTGCTGTACCTACATTTCTTTATTTACTCAAAACGATAAACCCACATTCATTAAATAGAATACAAAATGGCGACTAAATAACAAAAAATACCACACAAGTATCCGACATTCCACATTCTCGATACATTTTATCAAACGTGCATTGCTTGGAGGAAGTTCCTGTTTCACGCAATAACTCAGCTGTATGAGATAATGGCATTTTCTTCGTGGCTGCTAACTTGGTACAGCAGACACGCTAGATAGTTAATTCTCGATCAACGTTCCGATGAACTTTCCATTCCAAAATGTGAGCAGCGAAACAGTTTTGTAACTTTAAGTCCGAAGGGCATAAAATCCGTTCGTGTAAACAAGACCGCAGTCTGGATCAAGCAAATGAATTCAGTTCAAGACGACATAAGTTCCAAATTAGGGCAGTTTTGCGTGTGAGTCCCGACTCATTTAAAATACGCTGAATGGGTTAATTAAGAGAACCAGCGGTGTGTGAAATTGTAAACGTATGTGAAAACATTCGGCGGTTTCTGGGAGACCACCCCACCGCCCTTAATATTTACCTGTAACAGTGTATTGACCTTAAATGTAATACTTCTAATGGACATGTTTCTACGTAACAACACACCGTAGAGCTCCCCTTACTAAAGTATCTTACGATACTGCTACAGAACCGTTTAGGTAGACATTAAATTGATACATGACTTCGAAAAGCCTGCCCATTATTTTTGTATTTATTTGACTTCAGCTTTCATATATCATAGTGTGGTGGTATTTTATGTACCAACGTGTTAACAGTGTCCTGAAAAAAATGTGTGCCCTAGATATAAATCGATAACACTGAGTACTTGAGTGTCTTGGGGTAGAGTCTGGGGAGCTTTGGATTGTCTACTTAGGTATAATCAACGTAACAATCGCGGGGTCTGATTAAGTGTCAGAAACAAAACGTTCCCAAAGCTCTTTAGAAAGAAGCTGGACAGTGAATTGTTGAAAAGTGAACGAATTCCATTAGCGGAAGTGGAATTAAAGCCAGGCTTGCTTGATAATTTAGCTGTGAGGGAAGTAATTCATACCAACTCGTTACTCGGCGAGTGATCATGCTTTTAGATTGGACGGAAAAAGGATTATTGTGCCTTAGCTTTAATATGCCTCTCTGTACGCAAACGGATCACTTACTCGCTTGCGGGAGAGCCGTAGTTTGTTTCAAACCTAAGTAGGTATTTTGAAATGTTTTTATTGAAGTTATTTTGTTCTTAATATTTAGATAATCGAATCTCATTTGTAAACCATAATAAAATAGAGAGGTAACAGACAATATATAACTTCACGTAGCGTACAATCTGTACAGTAACTCTTATGTTTTTATTCAAACAAATTACGTTTGTAAAAAACCACTGACTTATTTTATATCTGGATTAAATAATATTGAAATAAAATGTGAAATCGCCTCAACCTTTCACGCGATTACGTCAAACAAGCAAGTTTCCCAAAGTTTTTCTATTTGTTATGTTGAAAGAGATTAATCCAATTTACTGAATAATTCAATTAGACACGATTTAAAGCCCGAAACTTCTTATAAAGATATATTTTCGTTCGTCTGAGAAATTACCTATCTTGTGTCGCAGACAAATAAGTATCTCTCTAAGAACGTTGTCAAGTAAACGTGGGTTTAATTAATTAATAAAAGCGTTTTCTTATTTATATTATGAAAAGGCTGTAATGCGGCAGAACAGCCTGGCTTAATTGTGTGGTCTGATATTTTTAAGTCCTATTTATATTTTGGCAGACAAGGCTAAAAAACAATAGAACACAAGTTTATTCAATAAAAGTTACTCAATCGCACGTTTTTTTTTATGTGGATTCTGTTATCAATTTTGATAAAAAAGAAACAGGATATGCTCTTAGAATTGCTTCATAAGCCCATTGGGGGCTTACAAAAATTGCTCAATTACGTTTTTTTTTTTTTGTACGAGCTATTTTGTGTGTTTTGACCCTCAAGGTCAGAAAAACTTTTTTTTTTTTTTTAATAGCCTGTGCTGTCCCACTGCTGGGCAAAGGCCTCCCCCAACTTCTTCCAAGAAAAACTGACAAGAAAAACTTTAAGAATAAAAAAATCAAGTTTAATAAATTGATACTTGAGAGTATAGAGTTGGGACTTAGACTCATGCATTTGTAATTATTACCTATTGATTCAATTTTGTGTCCAACAAAACACTGGGAAGCGGTAATGAAACTTTTTAGTTTAGAATTGCGTTTCTCCACGCGTGGAACTCTTCAATCAAACTCTATCCCAAATGCATAATGTAAGTCAGCTATTAACTAGGTATATCAGCAAAATTGCTGTCATACCCGCTAGGGTCGATGTCAGCAGGGCTGCGAGATCGTTTGAAAGAGTCACCTCGGCCCTGGAACGCAAAGGGCAACTGAAGGAACACAGATAGTTTTCAGTCAGTAAAAATCTGACATCTCGCTCCACCCGGGGGGGAACCGAGAGGAGTCATCTGATTTGCTGATAACCCACTAAAAAAAAGTGCCATCTTTTCATCTATCTACGGATATCTATGTCTATCTATTACTAAAATATTAATAAATCATTAAATTGAACCTGAATTCAAACAGCTAAGCCACAGTAGATTGAAAGGACAACATGTAAACCAAAAATAAAAGGATAAACTTCCTTCAGTAATCAGACAAAAACCGCCATGTTTCTTTTTCACCGCTGTCAACGTCTGCGACATCAAAGTTTCCTCGATTTTCGTCAGCCGAAAATACGATGATTGATGAACTAGTGCACCCGGAAGCCATTCTGCCGTCGAGAAAAAAAACTTTGTCTTCGCAAGCGGAAGCCGCATTGTTTTTTATATTTCTCGGCCTAACAACGGAAACAGAGAGAAGCAACAAACATCTCCATCGATAAATTGCTCGCACCATTGAGTTTGCACAACTCTTTATTTTCATAATAAAGTGAACTAAATTGTTTTGAGCTTGTTTGAAACTGTAAATTAATTTGATTTGAAATGTTCAGCTCTCAGACTTCTGTTTTGTGTTCAAAGTTAATAGTGTCAGTTTTTATTTATATTTTCATAATTAACTGTAAAGGATTTAGGTCCTTAATGGTAATTTTATATTAAATCTATCTCTTTTTATTTTCCTCATTTAATAAGAAGTCTTAAGTAATTTTCGAATTTTCATTATCATTAATAGATCTTCAAGATAATTTATTGTACGATATCATGATACCTTACTAGAGAATGATTTTCTTCTCAGGGCATTTTTCTTGTTCTCTCATTTTCACGTCATTCTTATAAGTTGTCATTGTCACAGATGACAAGTTATATTTCCGGTGATTTATTAGATTGATAACATCGACGATCGCGATGAAATCCAATATTATAAGTAGATAGATACTTTTCTGACTTATAGTTAAGAGGGCTACAAGACCTAAAGCGTGACTACTCTCGGACTCCATACAAAACAAAGAGATGCGCAAAGACACAATGTTTTCAAAATATGAGGCATTCTAGCGATTTACTAAAAATCTACAATTCGATTTTAAAATTAAAACACTATAACGGTAAAACATTGCTTGTAGAATAATCTAACAAACGATCAGAATGATTGCATATATTATACTAGTCCGGTTTCGATAAAAGTAATTTTTAGAAGCATCTTCGTGATATTCGTGTTATTTATGTGTTTATTATTTATTTAATATTTGATCTTCGGGGTTATTTTTAGGTACCTCAAAAAGAAAAAACGGAACCCTTATAGGATCACTTTGTTGTCCGTCCGTCTGTCTGTCTAGACCTTTTATCTCGAGAATGCGTAGAGGTATCGAGTTGAAATTAAAACCATATACATACTAAAATCTACGGTCCCTTATAGCTGTGAAAAATCCAAACTTCTAAGTTAACCAATAAAAAAGATACGGCCGTTTATGTCGCAAAAAACGCTGCGACTTGTCGCGGAGCGGAGTTTCGCCCCGGCGTTGCATCTCCATGCGCAGATCGTGCATATGTGCAAGGACTGTTGCCTCCAGATCCCATGGTGGCTGGCCAGCAAGGAGGCTCGCCGCTTCGCGGGAAATCGTCCGGTATCCTCGCACCATCCGTATGGCCATACTTTCCCGTTGACCCAGAATCCTGAAATTTGTCATAAAGCAAGGTCTTATACCACAGATATAGGAATAAATCTGAAAATAGTAAATTTTTTGTTACCTAAACCAAAAAAAAATATTTTTTTTTTATATCTTCGAGACTCCTTTCGGCAATTGTAGTTTGTACGGAACTCTCAGTGCGCTAGTCCGACTCGCACTTGCCCAGTTTTTTTTCTATCGTACTAAATTAGCTGCATTATGTTTTTAACAGACTTGGTACCTATCTAGCATTTACCCTGAAGAATAACATATATTTTTTCTGATTTTGTTTACTGCAGTAGATCATATACTATTGAGTATTATATTTTTTTTATAAATTTTACGTTTAGCTCCTAATGCGAGAGACGCCGAGACGTTTTTAAGTTTAACTTTTACGTGGTGTAAAACAAAGTCGCTTTTTGCGACTGTCTGCTTATATTTGCTAACTCCTTTTACACCTCACAACGCATTTTTATGTGGTTTTCACACATAGAAAGAGCAATAACCGAGAAAGGTTTATGTGTATAATTTGCACCCGTGCAAAGATGGGGCGGGTCGCAATGGTAAATTGATCGATGAATCATCATTTCTTAGAGTACCTTGATTAGTTTTAGTGTTTCTAAGATCAACACAAAAGTTGTACGTAATAGCTGAGCACTAGAAACCTAATCTGTAAGGCGTAACACTCGAGACAACAGCTCGCATATATTATTCACACAACTTTGTGATTGCACGGCTATCTCAGATATCTTTGTTAGGAGACCCCTAATAGAAATATAAATCTCCAAGTCCGTAGGCTGACGATTTATGGAGCCACCCAACTTACCCTTTTTATTAGTCACGTCTGCAACATGAATTTTTTTCTCTTTTCACTACTATATCTGCGAGCATCGAATATTTTTACAGCGAAAGAGCACAGCCACAACGAAGCGAAAGTTATAGACCTCATAAAACAATAATGTCCCAACGTAACTTTGAAAATGAATTTTGGCGTAAACGATGCAAAATTAATCTTAGTTTTAATGTCTACATTTTAACAACATTTCCAGTGTCAAAAGTCAGTTTATTTATGGGCTAATGCTTCTACAAATAAAAACAAATAATTAATCGATTGATTTACCAATAGTTATTGACTGAAGCCTATTTGCAAATGCTCTATTGAGTAAATTGTAGAATTACTGTCACCGTTATATATTGAATGGAAAGTTATGTTACGGTTCTAGTGAATGTAGCTGGAACTATCTACACATAAAACATACATACGTAGGTATGTGTCGCAGGGAAAATTGAAAACACTATCCTTCTAGGTTTATTTTACAGCAGATCGGGTTATTAGAAACAAAATTATCACAATGAAAACCGAGTCTTTTGAATAATCCTAGAGTAGATTCAAGATTCAAAGCACTTATTTCAATTAAACCATTAACAAGCACTTTTGAATTTATACAGAAATCAGTCAGTCAGAAAAATGTTAGATACTATTTGCCTATTCCAAAACGTAAATAGATAGTACCTACCTACCTATTAAGATAAGCTATTGTATTGGGTTCAGCCTGTAAAGATAGTGTGTGTATGTTTAATTAATAAATAAATAAAATAAATAAGTATTATCTCTATCTCTATGATTTCACGTAGTTATTTTAATTTAATAAAAGTATACACCACCAAATTTGAAAGTCAAGTGTGGATTAATGAGGCGTTTAATTATAACATTTGTTTGGTCTGTTTTCCGAGCGACCGGACGAATTTATTGCCAATCAGACCGTGACACGTCCGCGGTCCGTACGACATTAATACGTAACACTTTTATCCCCCAGTCGGAGATCGTGACTCAACACACAAATAATATTAACGATAGGCAGCTAGTAGGTAGGTACACATAACTATTGGTTAGTAATTGGGTAACAGACGTAATAGTTACCTACGTGCAGTCGCTGATCGGAAACGTTCAACAAACAAATGTTTAGGTAGGCATTACTATTTCTTTTCTATTGGAAAGCATGTTACTTTTTCTAAATGTCAATTTCAGTTCGTTTATAATTTTCGCAATAGCAGAACTTATATTATGCCATTGACAATTATGGATTTACAAATAAGATACCTCATCGTCCTCTTGCTGAGGACACGGTGAAGCACACGGTACGACAAGCAATGCGTAGCTCGCCGTCTGGCCGTCCAGTAACCATCCAGATCGAGCCCGAGTCGTCGACGGCGCGTAGTGAATGTCAGCAAAATCGTAGAGGCCCAGCAGGGCCGAAGCCTTCTGAGGCCATGGGTTGGCTTCCGAAAGGGACATCCGGGATCCTGGAACTCAAGGCAAAGTAAGAACATAGGAGTGGGTTTTAGTCAGTAAATGTCTGACACGCCCTCCTACTCCGCCTTGGAGCAAGAGAATGGTTTGGATGTTTTCCCACTTTTAAAAAAAATCATCTTCTTGCTTTAATTCCAAATTATAAAGAGTTGACGTAGCAAGTCTCTCCTTCTTTCATAGTCACCACAATAGCCACTTCCTTTCAAGCCACATCTTCTTACTCACAACAACCTCTATTATACGAGAGAGAGAAAGAGATGGATTTTTCTCCACTCTTATTTTCTTTGTTCATTTATTTCTGTCACTGCTTTCCTCAAATGCTACGAACAAGTTGACATTGGCAACCTCGATAACTGCATCGTATTACTGAATGCTGACCTTCTGACTATGGGTAATTGTTCAAGCAGATTTGTGCGGTTACTGTTAATGTCAGTGAATGTCAGTTTATTCTTATGGTTAGTTTAGCTATACTTTTTACGAAGCTTGAAGAATTTCCTTAAATTTTATTGTTTATTATCACTTTGGTCCAATCACTTCTGTTGCCCTTAGTTGACTATGTTGATGGCTGGTTACTCTGATCTATACCAAGATCTTCTTAACAAATTACATCGACTTCGTAACATTTTTGGCTTTCGTAAAAATGATCACATTTCCTCCTTCCGTTCTTAGTTTAAATGGCTGCCTATCCGTCACAGGATCACTCAGATCCCTCTGCACGCTCTTCAACATAATGACTGATTTTTGTAAGTACTCCTGATTATTTAGAACAATATTTTAAACTATTGGTCGTTTCTCACAGCCTAAACCTTCAAGCACTCAAAAACTCACTTCTTCGGATTCCTTCTCACCAATGAAACTCTGGAATATGCTTCCTCTTGGCTTAAAAACTCACCAACACGCACTGGGCCCGCGTGGTGGATTACAGCCCATTCCCTCCCCTAGAAAGGAGGCCTGTATCCCAGCAATGGGAACATTAAAAGGCTGATTATGATTTATGATGATGATGGCATAAAAAAGCTGAGATTAAATCAACCTTTATTCGGTCTTTGTCATAATTATTATATTTTGAGTTCTCTTAATTATAATAAGTTATTATTTATCACAGAACTTATAATAATCATTTTTACACCACCTGCTCGATAATGCCCGTTTATATGTCATACAACCATCACTTAAAGCAAGTCATTCTGTCCCTAGGGAGATAATGTAGTATGGGCGATACCTAGGGAATAATGAGATTTGAATTTGGAACGTCAAAAACCGTCAACATTAAGTGAACTAAAATGTACGTGCATCAAACAAGTTTATTCAAAATTCAAACTGGCCACTAACAAAAAAAAAAACAGAATAAAACGTGGTCGTGGTTACTGACGAGGTTCGAAAAAAAAGTAATGAAAAAGCGGGAGCGATAAAGTAAATTGAAACTATAGAATCTTAGAGTAGTGAATTTTGTTTGTTTCAAATCTCAAAACATGTTGAGTGATAGTTAAGATTAACTTGTACATAATACTTATATTTCTCTAATATTTGATTTGTTTAACTAAATTGTCTTTTAATTATCTCACAGATGGTGTAAAAAGTAGAGTATCCAACACGGGGATAAAGCTGTCTTTATCTTGGGTGGCTTGAATTCCTCACTTCACTCAGGTTTCTTCATTAACTCCCTCGCAATGCTCCGGAGTTAATTATATAAATCCCTCACTGTCGTTCAGGATTAAAATTAGAAACCTTCATTTTGTTCGGAATTCAACATGCCGCCCGCGACTTAAAGATACTACTATTATTATTTTGGCATATATTTAGTATACAGGTGCATCATTCTGTTTCAAGTATATGTTATATTTATTGTACACACCTACCACAGTGTAGTCTTCTTAACGCAAAGGTTAGCTGACAGAGAACGCCTTGTTGTCCGTCTATGTACCACTAACGTACATAAAGGATAAATAATAGTAGATTATGTGACTAGGGGATAAAGCAGTGTCTTTAAGTCGCGGGTGGCATGTTGAATTCCGAACGAAACGAAGGTTGCTAATTTTAATCCCGAACGTCAGTGAGGGATTTATATAATTAACTCCCGAGCATTGCGAGGGAGTTAATAAACAAACCTAAGTGAGGTGAGGAATTCAAGCAGCCCAAGACAAAGACAGTTTTATCCCCATGTTGGATACTCTACTTTTTACACCATCTGTGAGATAATTAAAAGACAATTTAGTCAAACAAATCATACATTAGAGAAATATAAGTATTATTTACAAGTTAATCTTAACTATCACTCAACATGTTTTGAGATTAGAAACAAACAAAATTCACTATTCTAAGATTGTACAATTTCAATTTTCTATAATGCTCCCGCTTTTTCATTTTTTTTTTTTTTCGTTAGCTAGAGGCCAGTTTGAATTTTGAATAAACTTGTATGATGCACGTACATTTATATTCACTTAACGCGTTCCAAATTCAAATCTCATTATTGCCTAGGGATCGCCCATACTGCATTATCTCCCTAGGGACAGAATGACTTGCTTTAAGTGATGGTTGTATAATAGTACATTATGATATAAGTGTGTAATGTTAGTGATTACCGTCGAGGCGGTATTTAGACCCGAGCCGTGGCGAGGGTCTTAAGAGAGCCAAGAACGGTAATCATTAATTACTCACGTGTGTCATACGAAGTTTTTCAATACACTTGTGAAGAAAACAACAGTAAAACTAGTAAAATTCTGTGACATGGCGGTAAAAATTTGTTTTCATAACGCGCGCATCATTTTTTTTTATTTACCCCTAGAGGAAGGCTAAGGTATTTTGATCATACTGCCTAGTCTTACGTTTATGCACCGTTTATGTTTTCTTGCGAGAAAAGTTTTTACGATAATGTATTTCGTAGTGACAATAGAATATGTATGTAACATTTTCTAATGACTTTGTAGTATTTAATTTTATTTAATTAGGTAATACAGCCATTGAACTTCACTGGAATAAAAAAAAACCGCGCGCATCTGAAAATGGCGGCCATAGACCACAAAAAAAAAACAAATTTTATTTGAATGTACGATTTATTTACTAAATGTTTTTTATTAAATAAATCGTTTGTACAAGTTCAATTTGTCCATTTTAACTTGTAAATTGGATGAAATGAGTAAGACACTAATTTATATACTACTAGCTGAGCCGGCAAACGTTGTTCTGCCATATAAAAAAAAAAAAAAAAAAAAAAAAAAAAAAAAAAAAAAAAAAATAGATGTTGGCCGATTCTCAGACCTACTCAATATGCTCACAAAATTTCATGAGAATCGGTCGAGCCGTTTCGGAGGAGTTCAAGTTCGAACACCGTGACACGAGAATTTTATATATTAGACTAGCTGAGCCGGCAAACGTTGTTCTGCCATATAAATAAAAAAAAAAAAAAATAGATGTTGGCCGATTCTCAGACCTACTCAATATGCTCACAAAATTTCATGAGAATCGGTCGAGCCGTTTCGGAGGAGTTCAAGTTCGAACACCGTGACACGAGAATTTTATATATAAGATTGAACGGGAATTATAATCGAACTCAAAATTTGTTTTGAGTACAAAGAGGTTGAACAAAAAGGTTTTAACTACATTATAGCACTAGTGCGTAATGGTAATCAAAATGTCACAGTTTGGTAATGAGTGCAATTACATACCTAAGTGCAGTGCAATAAGAAAAAGGGCATTATCGAGCAGGTGGTGTAAAAATAATATAATCAACCCATCCATCGTTGTTTTGGCCATACTTTATATACAATAAAGTCATAGAAAGAGGTTTTTGAGTCGACTCTGCTATTTGTGCGGAACCCTTATCTTCTACATTTATACTGAAAACTTTTCTCAACAATATATTCCTCAGCAAATAAGACAACCATCTACAAACTATTTCTAATAGGAAGGTAGTGGTGAACCTCCAGCTCAACTCAATCCCACTTATTCACTTATGATTTCCCACTTAGCTTCCAAGTTTACATAGAGCCTGTACACGTACACAGTGACAGATGTTGGACATTTCTTTCATTAATTCACCAATGAAGCAATAAACGTTGGAGCCTGGCCAATGTAGACTAGTGTCTACAAAATACAGTCGTATCTAAAAAAATAACAATTCTTCTGTTGGGGACCGGTGATTTAGGTGTTTGTAAGTCGCAATTTAAATAGAATATGTACGTTTTATGTGTAATTGAAGGTGGATGGTGGAGGATAGGGTTTTGCGGTGCAGCTCAAGAAAGGTCTGCGTCAACAGTTGACTGCGATAAGCTGAGTTGATGATGATGATGATGCTATCATCATCACCGACCGAGGCAGCTTATTCTGTAGCTACATATAAAACAGAATGAAAAAGAACCTTTTAAATCTTGAAGGATATTAATCACACTAATATTTGTTTGTATTACTATGATTACAAAGAAGAAAGTTTGTGAGCGTGTATGTTTGTTACTCCTTCCCGCTGTGACTGCTGATGGAATTAGGATAAAATTTGGCACACGGGTAGACCATATCTTGGAATAGCAAATAGGATAATATTATAAATACGAAAGATGATGTCTGTCTGTCCAATAATTCGACACCCGCAACGAACAAGGCTGTAACATAAATTCAGTATTTTTTTTAAATGAACCAAAAAGTGATAGTGCTATATTTTAATTTTGTCTGGACTGTAATCCGAGATACTACCTTGTTCGATGCGGGTGTCGATATGTCCTGGAATAGAATATAGGATAGGTACGTATTACCCCATTAGTATGTTCTTTAGGGATAATTTTCTACAATCACGCGGGCGAAGCCGCTAGCAACAGCTAGACTTGAATAAAATATTGGAATCGGTCCCTGTGGCTCTTTTAGCAGGATCTTTTTATAGTACTTGATAAACTGTGTAGATAAATAGTAATCAAGTAGGTTATCCACCCAGTGAAATCGAATTACATTATAGAGAACTCCAATACCACCTTTATTATTCTTAAATTTACTTAAACTCCCACCTACCTCGAGTACTCGCCAGAACCTAAAACTTTACCGTTTATGATTGTATTGGTAGAATAATTTAGGTGCTTTCAGTAGTTGCCAGCTACTTTGACGTTTACTTAACCTATGCAAACTAGATAGTACTGCGAACTATTCCACAATATTCCTCGACAATTACATATTTTAATTGGAATATACCTACT
The DNA here is from genome assembly GCA_905147345.3 of Mythimna impura. Lineage (NCBI taxonomy): Eukaryota > Metazoa > Arthropoda > Insecta > Lepidoptera > Noctuidae > Mythimna > Mythimna impura. The sequence continues at coordinate 15,331,848 of LR990343.1, read as the reverse complement.
TAATGTATCTACATAATATGAAAGAAAGAAAGAAGAAAGAAAAAGAATTTATTTGGTACAGCACAAGGCACAAACACAATATTAGATATGTAACACGAACCAAAAATAAAAAAAGAAGCAAAAATGTAGTTGTGTGCCTCACGGCTGCACCAAAATAGGTCCTGCTATGACGCCTTTAATCCTGTATTGCTCAAAAGGTGTATCATCATTTCAGCCGATAGACGTCCACTGCTGGACATAGGCCTCCCCCAAATGTCGCCACAATTAACGGTCCTGTGCGTCTCGCATCCATTGGATTCCCGCAACCTTCACCAGGGCATCGGTCCACCTTGTAAGGGGCCTTCCAACACTGCGTCTTCCGGTACGCGGTCGCCACTCCAGAATCTTTCGGCCCCAACGGCCATCTGTTCTGCGAGCAATGTGCTCTGCCCATTGCCACTTAAGTTGCAATGTTAAAAGGTGTATCACCTACCTTTTTTTTATTGGAATTGTTCGAAAGAGTTGTCGGGCCTTTTGAAAGAAAAAGGGCAACTAAAAGAACACAGGTTCATTTTAATCATAAAAATCTGGCACTATCTCGTTTCACTGACGAAATCCCACCTCATAAAAGGTCTCACCTACCGATTATGTCCAACATAGGTAGGTAAGTAATAGTGTCGGATGAGCAAACTAATTAATACATGAACATGTACAAAATTCATATAAAGTGTTTCCAGAAAAAAAAAAAAAACTCTTTTTATATAGACGGAATTACATTACCCGACCCCACGCTGAATCAGAAACTTCACGTTCAGCAGTCACTAGACCAACGAGGCAGGCAATTTAAATTAGAAACCTGTATCCATTTGTTCCGCAATTCTTCCACTGGGTTTGATAAGACACGGGCAAGTGAATTCACCAAATGTGCAGAGGAACATTCATCATGTCGTAGCTGTGAGAACCCATCCGTTTGTCAGAGAGGGTGATATATTAACTGCAATACACGGCTAATTTCATCTTCAGCACAACACATTTGCGGGCTTATAATGAATTGGTATGGTCTTAAATTCTTTTTGGCAGTCCTACCAACATAGCGATTGGAAACAGCCGATCCTTTAAGTTATAGGGAAGTACCTACCTTTTAAATAGCTTTCTCCTTTTTAGGGTTCCGTACCTCAAAAGGAATAAACGCAACCCTTATAGGATCACTTTGTTGTCCGTCCGTCTGTCTTTCTGTCTGTCTGTCTGTTTGTCTGTCAAGATCCTTTATCTCGGGAACGCGTGGAGGTATCGAGTTAAAACTAAAAGCATATACTCAAGTCTGCGATCCCTAGAAGCTGAGAAAAAATCAAATATCTAAGTTAATGAAAAAAAAAAAGATACGGCTGTTTATGTCGCACAAAACGAACATTTCGACACTCTCAAGGGAATCAAAATTCATAGGGTACTTCCCATTGACCCAGAATTCTGAAATCTGTCACAAAGCAAGGTCTTATAGCTTTATATATAGGAATAAAACTGAAAACAGTAAATTTCTTGTTACGTCAAAAATATATACTTTTTTGCGATTCGGAAAAATCTTCGAGACTCCATTCGGGAATTGAACTATTTATATAGGTAAGTTTATACGGAACATTAAATGTGCGAATCCTACTCGCACTTGCCCAGGTTTTTTTTAAAAAAGACTGTCCTTGGAGTTTCTTGCACATTCTTCTCCATAGAGATCTACGCTTTAGAATGTGCAATTAGCATCATTTTTTTCTGGCTGACTGACTTCTTGACATTTCAAAAGTGCCTGTAAATGGTTTATTTGAAATAAAATGCTTTGAATCTTTGAATCATTTAATTGGGAAATAATCAAATGACTCCTCCCACTCTTGGTCCACCGAGAGTGAAAGATCAGAGTCCAGAGAGGAATACTTCTTCTTACTAAAACCCATTTTGGGTTTGGTCAGAAATTCTGACTCAGAATACCCGTCTGCGGTCCAAAGCCATGGTAACTCAAACGAACATGCCCGCAGAAAAAGTACCTACCGTGTGAGATTTGAACTCGTTTAACTACACGTACTATGCTCTTCACTAAACGGCTTTCTTTTACGTGGCAATAGAGAAGTTTGTTTTTGGTGACACCCAAAAAAGAAATTGTCGTTCTGTGATGCAAAACCGGCGCAAACACACAAAGGCGACGTTCAAACAATATCCGCATAAAACGTCAATAAAAATCTGATTCCGGAGCTCTTCCTACAACAAAGTAAAATTACTGCGTGGCAATTGACATGCGGATATGGAAATAAGATGAAGGAACACTCATTCATCCACACGTCCGCACTCATATCCTCGATGCCTGTGTGTGTACCGTTACACGAAGACACGACCTTGCTCTTTGTTCACGAACCCTCATATCTTGAGATCCTTCATTTTGAAAGGCAGTTCGTTATCCGCCAGTTATTCTGTTCCAAACATGTATAGGTTTCAGGAAAGAGGATTTAAGACTCATTTGCATGGGTCCAGTGTTTGGTAGAGTGACTGACATGGTTTACCCTCTCAGGTTACGCATAAAAGTAAATCTTTCTACAGCATTTAAATAAATACTTAGAATGATAAGTAGGTTCTTGCTAGTGTTTCGGTAAATATAACCAAAAAAATGTAGGGCTGCGTCGGTGCAAATCTAATTAAGTTTACTACAGATATCGGATTCGGACCGTGCTATCAATAAAGTTACGAAAGAAGTTCAAGGTTCATAAAATCCCAAACTAAAAGAACACTGGACAAACTTACCTTGACCTATGACATCGAGTCTTATTCAATCTGTGTCGAAGGGGAAGGCGGAAACAACAGTAATTCCTTTAAAACTTTGAAAGCAAGAACTAAGACGCTATTTTCTCCGTGGGACTACAGTAATGGCTCGCTGAAATGTTTATGGCGGCCGCTTCGCGTCCTGCGAGCCTGAAACAAATCTCAGATCGCAATAAATCGTACTCTGTACCTACGTACCGAGATTTATTCTTTGATTAGCGTCTCTCTATTCAACGGATACATACACAACAGAAAACCGCAAACACCAAAGGAATACCAATCTATATCTGCCCATTTCCGTTAAACACACCTCGATATGTTTAACTAAAGGAAAACGTCAAACACAAACTTTAAACTAACATTTCTTTTAAATTTTTCTCTTGTTGTTACTTAAGTAAAAATGAACCCATCTTAATCTTAAGCTGTCTACCCGGGATAAAATAAATTGGCTAAGAGACTGATCCTCATTTCCTATTCAAGATTTTATAAAATGCGACATAAAAAATTCCGTGCGCTAACTGAAACATCAAAATGCAAAACTGTAGAAGACTGTAACGCAGACTGCTTAACATTTACCCATCATTTAAGAAAGCAGTGGATTTAGATGTACTTAGGTCAAGTAAGAATGCCTGACTGCCTAGGTAAGTATGTACTTAACTCAATTAAAAGTGGCTTAACAACTCAGAAGAGTGTAGATTGATTAAACTTTAATCTAACAAAATGGTGAGTCTCTGTTAATGTGTTTAATAAAGCCTCCATTGTAGTACTACAATTCTACCTTCCTTGGGGAAATCAGCTGCTCTCCGTCTTACCTCCGCATTCCAGAAGTCAGTGAGAAGCAAGCTATAGCGTTTCGCGAGAAATCTACAATAATTTACGAAATAGATCATCTATAAGAAATAGATGTAATATTATCTAGGTACCTACAACAACATCGCAAATGCCCGAAAGAGAAAAATAAACAGCTATGTATATTTCCTTGCTGTCAGGTCTCAAAGGTTCTGCAATCAAAACATAAAGAATAGACAAATAGAGAAACAAGAGCAGAAAAAGGTGAAATCATCGTACAGCAATATTCTCCGGCGGTAGCACATCAGACTCCGTAGTGAATTGAATAGCACGTCAAGCTCTCCCCAGATAGTTCCGATGTTTACGTTTAATCAGCTCGTGGCTAGAATGTTTGATTTATACAAACTTGTGTCCACTACAGTTCGATTCAGAATGACGTTTCACATTTCTTTGTTTATTCTAACAATAAGGAAAACCTGTACTTAAGGGAGGTAGATATCTAAATGTAATATTTGGTCCAAACTAAATGGGAATTCATTTCTGTGTCATGTGATGGAAATAACTAGTGACATCATATTGGGTTGTCGTCTTAAGCTTCACAGCATAGGTACCTACCTATGATAGCTCACTTTTATTAATAAGAAATCAAATTCCATCATTCACATATTATGTGAAATGTAGAATCAATCATAACACAGTTTTAGTGTGTACATTGTTTTTAGTTAAGGTACGTTACCCCACACTACATTATGACAGTCACATAAGACGTGATACACCCAGACCCGGAACATCTATGTGTAGGCCATACAAATATTTGTTCGGAAATCGAACTCGCGCCCATAACATGCAGTATAAAAACCAATTACTCAACCACTACGCCAACCATGCTGATATTGATATAGTCTTGGCCTGAACGCCGCGCGCCGTCTACTACTTCTAGCAGTTCGAATCCACGACGTATTTTATACACATTCTGACATAAAGCGTGCTAGCTATGGGCACCTGAGGTCCAATTATATGTAGGTATAGCTGTCACTCAAAACGATCCATCAGTTAGCGAACTGCGAGTTTGGGACTCAAACACAAAAAACGTTTTCGCAGTCCCTTTCCTGCCCCAAAAAACTGCAACCTACAGCTGTTTCCCGGAAACCGAAAACTTACACCATCCGTGTAACGTAACGCAATCGCTTCCCCCAAGTAATTGGTATGTGGAGTTATAACATAGAGCCATTACTATCTGCAATCACTTTAGCTGCATCTAGGCAGATTGGATGGAAACCTACGCCAGCAGAGTTGGGGAACGGCAATGGATGTAAGTAGTAGATTGGTTCATAGGAGCAGGTACGTACATTATGGTTAATTTTTTTAAACCAAAAACATCAAGTAAGTAGATAGGTATCCATCCAAATCAGAACGATCTAGATCCATCTAAATCAGATTGTAAGTACCTAATTGTTTTCTCGTTTACCATAGGTGGGTATTCAAATAACAGCATATGCGTATGGTGTGTAGGTATCTACTAACATTGGTTAATAATATAATTTGTCTTTATCAATTATTAAGAAATTGTGTAGGTAGTCTTATTGTAGGTATAGTATCCAGGGGCGCCGGCTTTTAGAAAACCTCATGGGTGCTCATGATCATTTGATGACTTAAAAAAGTGGCGAAGTGTGAGAAGAGAAATGCACACTGATCGACATTTTGATAACAGATACTATCAGTAACTGGTATCCGTTGCTCGCATCGTTAATAAATAATAAATTGAGACAACATCACATACATTGTCCTGGTCCTAAACTAAGGTTTTCCCCTTGTACTATTATGGAAACCAGGAACAACGAAGGTATCACAAACATCCAGACCCAACACAAATATCTGTTTCATCAACAAACATTTGTGTTGGTGCGGGAACCGACCCCGCGACCCTTGCATCTCAACCGGCGCCGGCGCTCTGAACCAGTGCGCTAAACGGGTCGTCAAGTAATGAAAAAACGCCCATCCCTAAAAGGCGATTACTGATCTGTTTCTTGATGTCTATTCTCAGAGGTGCTCGGCACCCACTGTTTATTTCTCATGGGTGCTCGAGCCCCCGAGCACATAGTACGAGTATCTATATTAAATGAAAGCTAGTACAGCTCTACGGAGCAGTTTATACCTACAAAAACATTAATTACAACCATAGAAATATTCTTTTAACTATGATTACAACCAATTCCATTGTTTTTTTAAACCTACCTAATGTGTACCCGTGCACCATACGTTCTACTCAATAACGGTAGGAGGGGTTCATATCAGGCTCCTGCAATAATAATCTAGGGAGTCCAGATGCCTCCTGCCGGAGGCTGTACGCGAGGATCGTTCGGTCCATAATGGCTCTTTACGGAACACCGGCGTGGGCACCGTTCAGTAATGTTAATGCTAGCGAAGGAAGCGGTCGCAAGCGTGGGGGAACAGACGTCCTCACGCCCCAGCCGCTACCACCGTAGGCGTAGGCTTGCGGACGACAAGCAATGGGTAGCTCGCCGTCCAGCCGTCCGATAATCGTCCGGATTGAGGCCGAGTCGTCAACGGCGCGCAGTGTTCCACGCGCACCTCAAAGAGATTTTAACAAAACCGGCAGGGCCAAAGCCTACTGGGGCCATGAGTTGAATTCCGAAAGGGAAACCCGGGATACTGAAACGTAAGGTAAAGAAGGAATATAGGTGTGGTTTTAGTCAGTAAAAGTCTGTCACGCTTTCACGCTCCGCCCTGGAGCGAAAGAAGTCATGTAGTTACCTACCTAGCTATAGAACCAATGTTTTATACCATTACTTACCTAATACATAATGAATGTCCTTTCCCTTCTTTTGCTGAAATGGAATAATGTCCTAAAGTGTCAATTTCACGCCAATGAAATCCATTCCATGACCATTTCAATAAGTTACAGCTGTGGCGAGTGCCCTTTAGTAACGACATCTCTGTTCAGTAATATACACTAAAAATTCTTTCGTACCAGAGCGATTGTACAACTGCATTCGCTTCATATTTGGCCTTCGTAAATATGATCACATTTCTTCCTACCGTTCTCAGCTTAAATGGCTGCCTATCCGTCACAGGAGATCCCTCAGATCCCTCTGCATGCTCTTCACCATAATGTACGATCCTTGTTCTCCTGATTATTTAAAACAATATTTTAAAGTGTTGGGCAGTTCTCATAATCTTAACCTTCGTGCATCCAAAAACATGCTCCTTCATATTCCTTCTCACCGTACTGGCTTTATGTCCAACTCATACGCTGTTTCCACCATAAAACTCTGGAATGTGCTTCCCCTTGACATCAAAAAAGCTGAAAGTAAATTTTCCTTCAAGCGTAAAATTCGGAACTACTACTTGAAGTCTTCTCAACCTTAGCTCGGTCTTCGTCGGAATTATTATTAAGTTCTCTTAATGATTTGATATTTTTCTTAGTATTTATTAGTATATAATTTTAGCATATATATGTATTTTATTATTATAAATAACTTATTTTTTATTTTATTTTCTGTTTAAAGTATCTGTTATTTGTTTATCGTGCAAACCTACCACAGTGTTGTCTTTTTTAACCCAAAGGTTGACTGGTAGAGAATGCCTTGTTGCATTAAGTCCGCCTATGTACCACTACTGTACATGAAGTTTAAATAAATAAATAAATAAATAAATAAATAAATAAATTGTTTGGATTAATTGGATTTTAACAGATTATATGTTAAGAATATTTGTATGTGACGCACTATAATATTATGTATGAAAAAATGAATTAATTTTGATAAAAGGCTATCCCTTCTAACGTAACTAAATAACAGAATATTATTATTACAAAAAAAAATATTGATGACTTTATTATAATGTTATAAGTTCTTATTAGTGGGATTAAATAAATGCAAAAAAAACCTAAGAAGCTGAAACAATATTTGAATGTCAAGTGACATTGCTCAAGATAAAATGAAGTTAATAATTATATAGTATATGCAGCTATAAAGCCCGAAATTCAACGTAGACCTTGGTTTTTTAAATGCCCTAAACTGTCGAAGAGAACTGTTTCGTCACTCTGTAGACTGAGACTCGGACATTGTTGTAGCCCAGTGTTCCTGAATAAGATCCATGTCCGAGATAGTTCTTTGTGCGAGTGTGGTCTTGCGGAGGGTACTTTAGACCATATCTTCTTCTCCTGCTCCCTAAACAATAAATCTTTCGACCTCTATCAAAAAATTTCTAAACTTAATATTCCTCTCCCAACCAATTTTCATTCCCTTCTTTCCCACTTCTCTCCCAAATTAATCAACATTTTGGCAACTTTTTTAAATGAAAATAAATTAAAATTCTAATTGGTGCGTAATTCATATGTATATTATTATTCTGTATTTAGTAGCTTACGTGTTGTATATATGTATTATCATATCATAGATAAGTTTGTAAATTAGATTATGTGTCCTTACTAACACTTGTGTTTGTCTTTCCAGCTTACTAACATCTACCACGAAGTACAGTTCGACGGTTACTCCCACTGGGCCACCGTCCCCACGTGACACTGGCAGAATAGCCGCAACCGGCTCAATTGCCAAAACAAAAAAAAAAAAAAAAAAATTATATAGTATCGCTCTCGACTCTAGTCTGTGAAGTTAATGTTATGTCTGGTAACACTGTTCTTAATGTCACCGGTCATTCCTGGCGGGCTGTTCGTATCTAATAGTACTATATTATCGAAAAAAAAGAAAAATAAAGTGTTATCCTTTCTAAAAACCTATATTAAAATAATATTTGCCAAAAGACTAGAAAACTACGCAAAGACTTAACACAATATTTACGACTATAGCACTTAAAGAAAATGGTTCAACCAACCTCTAAAGTTTTAGGTAAGTTTAACTTTGTTTCAATGTTCAAAGATAGTGTTATCTATTTGTTAGGAAAACAATGTGAAACGATGACATGTATGTGTTAATATTCTTTCTTGAATAGTTATTTTATACTCAAGTAATTCCTTTGAAAAGTAGATACTTTCTTTCTAAAAAGTCAAGAAATAGATGAGATGTTTACTGCACTTTTTATGTACAGTGCAATAATGTGACATTATCCAAACTTATCTGAAAACTAGTCAGTTTTGGTACTTAGATCAACATAACTAGGCTATTAAGTTTAATTTTATTTTAGAAATGGGAGGGTTAAAGAAGGTTTACATCAACAAATCACAAGTTGAAGCACAAATCAAGACAATACTGGAGACATACCCTGTAAAAGATGAAAACTTAAATGCGTGGCTAGTAAAAGCTATCACCGTGATTGACTTGACTACGCTGTCTGGTGATGATACACGGTCTAACGTGTTTAGACTTTGTGTTAAGGTTTGTCTTTAAATGTTTCTTTGATCACAAACACGTATATATTCAATTTTTCAAACACACATGTATCGACAAAAAGGTCTGTATACATAGATACTTAGCAGGTTGGTCTTGACTGTGTGTGTAATTCTTATGTACTTAAACTATTTTCTATGACAACAAACACTCCAAGCGCAGTGAGAAAAAGGTGTACTTGTCAACCTACACACACATCCAAGACCAACTCACCATGGTGAGATAGAACATTATACCTAAATCAAACATTCATTATTGTCTATACCTAACTATCATATTACTTTTGTAAACATTTCAACCTCTGATTAGTCCAACCCCAACTTTGGTTTAGTTATATGCAACACATGCATGCTGACTCATTTCAAGTAACTTCCTTCTTCACGCTGCTCTACATCCAGACTAATTTGCTGTTTTCTGATTCATATGATTCTAGTCAACAACTTTAGTGTAGAGACAATTATTAGTTTACAACTTTATTAGTCAAAAAACTCCCTAAGTTTGTAGTCTGTTAGAAATATGTTTATGATTTTCGTTGAGGTGTGATGTTATCCATTAAGTACATTTTTAGAATTAGTATTTGCAATAATTAATTTTGGTTCTTTTTCACAAATACTCATGGAGTCCACATGAACCCTATTCAACTAATGGTAATAGTGTAGATATTTCTACATTTTGTACTTGTCCATAGTTTTTATTTCTTATTTATTTTAATTTTTAGGCTGCAAATCCTTTATCCTCAGAAATACAAGAAAAGCTGGGATTAAAAGAAACCATTAGGACTGCAGCTGTGTGTGTATACCCTAGCAGGGTGAAAGATGCATATGAGGCTATCAAACTAATGAAGCTCACCAAAGAAATTAATATTGCTGCTGGTAAGTTGACTTTCATTTTTATATTTTATTTTTGTTTAAGAATAAAATCACTACTTACAACTAACTTTCTTACTAGGTTTTATTAACCTTTGGAATACTGTAATTAGAGACACAATAGAAAGACAATGAGAAAGAGAACACCGGCGTTCGCTTGGGCATATATAATTTACTATTAAACTTTTTTTTATTATTATTCATAGGTTCATACTTGTGTTGTGATCTGAAAGGCTTTAGATAGAATTGGGAGCACCAGTAGGGCTGCACCAGTATTAGATCATGGGATAATTTTAACCCTGTATTATGTTGTCATGACATAATATTTGACTATCATATAGACAATGTGCTGGCAATAAGTATTGATCCCATGAAGACTTCTATCTATCTATTTATGTGTGGTTTCCGCACTTAGTCCTATGTGGACCATTGTACGTGCCCATGAAGACTTATTTCACAAGTTATTTTTTTACAGTTGCCACCGGTTTTCCTTCTGGTCTTTACCCATTAGAGACAAGACTGCAAGAAATCACCTATGCAGTATCAAGTGGAGCTACAGAAATAGATGTGGTTCTTGACCGCAGTCTAGTTCTGACAGGGCAGTGGGACACACTGTTCTATGAAGTTCAACAGATGAGGAAAGCCTGCAACAAAGCTCACCTTAAAGTTATACTTGGTGTGGGAGAACTAGGAAGTTATGAAAATGCAAGTATAAAAATAGGTTGATGTATCAACTGTTGTATAAGATGTTCTTAAAGATCCTCTCTAGTTCTGAGATCTGTCTCACAATTGAAAAAAAATCTTGTATTTTATTCCTCAGCATCCAAGTTGTGGAGTTCAGATAAGCAGTAGCTCCATGTAAACCACACCAGTAGTCAACAATAACAATTCAAGTTGTATCTGGTTAGACTGTCAGACAAACCCATGTCAGGGTTAGACAGAACGGTTGATTTCTCTTACACTTTTCATATTAAACTTAATTTTTTAAATTATCGCATTCTACTTTTATTGCTGAGACAAATTGTTACACCTATCTTAGGTAAGTAATAATATTTTCTACAGATTTACAAAGCTTCAATGGTATCCATGATGGCTGGAGCAGATTTCATAAAGACATCGACTGGCAAAGAAGCAGTGAATGCAACCCTGGCCATTGGTCTTATTATGTGCAGGGCTATAAGGAGACATTACCAGGCAACAGGAGTTAGGGTAAGTTTAATTCTCAGAATCAGAATCATTTATTCATAAACATAGGTGATCTTAAAAATTAGGTATTGCGTCATGCCTTGCCAATTGACATACAAATTATTAAGAAAAAAATATTACACTATTAAATTAAAATATAATACAAATTCATCACAATATTATTATGCCAGCAAGTACAATTTAAATAAAATAAGTAAAAAAATATATTAAAAATGTCAGTAATAAAAAGTTACAGAGTTTCGTCGTATTAAGAAATTCATCTAAAGTATAATAATATTTTTCAAGTAGTAACCCGTTATGCATTTTTTTTAAACTTCTGCTGGGTATTTTAATATATATTTGCGATGCAATACCAAAGAAGCTTTGCTCATATGAGAAGTTTTACATTTCACATTTTTACATTTTACATTTCTCTAAAGGCAACTAGGTATGTGTTACTTGTAACTGCTGCCCTTTTCATTGGAGTAGGTTTATTTTTGTCTTTTTTAGGTGAGAAATCATTCAAATAACTCTTCCCGCTCTGGACGTAGCGAGAGGGATTGTCAGATTTTTACTAAAACCCACCTGTTTCTTCAGTTGTCCCGCAGCCTAAGCTATCGGCACTAGCAGCCCCCTCATTTTTTGTCACAGTTCTTTGAATCGCGTGGAACACAACGCGCCGTCAACCCGGGCCTGGTCCTTATCAGACGGTGACTACCCTTTGCTCATCATGCGCAAGCCACTGGCTATTAGCCTAGTTGTTACTTGGTGGCTATGGGCTTGACTCTGCTGTGTCCTCTACTTCATGGGGAGTGAAATAGAAATAAGTTTTTTTTTATTATTTATATCTTTTCTGATTCATTTCGTTGCGGGATCGAAGATAGTTGCCTCATTTCTTGTAGACACGTCGAGATTCATTGACTCGGCGCTTGTTTGGTGGTCGGTATTGATCCTGACTTTCAGGAGTAAAAGTGTTAAGAATAGTGTGGCAAAAAAAGCATACTCGTTCCCATTTCTACGCCTTAACTATTGTAACTTAAATAAAAGTTTAATTAATGAAGTATTTACTTACAAATTGGTATCTAAAGGTGAAAAGTCAAGGGGTTATGATAAAAACTGATAATAATTGTTCTACAGGTCGGCCTCAAACCGGCTGGGGGCATAAAGACGGCGAGAGACGCTGTAAATTGGCTGGTCCTTGTGTACACGGAATTAGGACCAGAATGGCTTACACCAAAATTATTCCGCATTGGTGCTTCTAGTTTACTTGGTGAACTAATAAATAGCTTTGTTATAAAAAAAGACTAATCTAAGTAATTTTTTTTAAATATTTTAGTTATTCTTAAATCAAGTACTGATCATACATAAGAAATCATTATATTTTGATAAAGATTTGGTGCCATATTGTTAAGATAGTTTTACTCTGTGTTATATAATTTTATAATATATCTGAATTCTTATTATTAATTATGGTTATTTATAGTATAATATATGTCTTTTGAAATTATTTATCTTGGCAAACATATTTCTCACTTACAAAAAAAAATTACGTACAAAGTTTTATAGACAGTGGTTGGTCGTGTTTTATTTGCGCATTTTCTGTTTGTGCGATTTGATTATGGATGTTACTGTTATTAAGTATAATTTTAAAAAATAAAACATTCCATTTTGTAAAACTTTTTATTTTATTTAGTTCATATAAATTATTATATCTTATCCACTATATGACACTTATGGTAACAGACATAAAATAGCTTAGAAAAAAAAATCTTCATAACAAAATACAATTTGTGTTTAGTTAGCTCCTTATATTTTAAGGGCTAAACTCCCTTTACCGACACAAATCGTAGATGGAGTAAATACGATTATTTACAACAACAAAAAAAAACAATATTTACAACATTTAAACTCCTCAGACGTCATGAAGATTAGATAATTTTATCAATACCCGTTCCATATTAATATAAACCTAATTCTTATGGAATAAAGTTCATATTCGTACAAGCAAATGTAAATTGGCTCCGTACATGAAAATGAACATTACTTCAACGTTAATAAGGTTCATATTGACTTTTTCTACCGGACAATGTCTTTCTTGGGTACTGTAATATTCAATCAATGTCCGATGTTCATGACTGCTTTTCTACGGGCTCTTCGGCATGGAAGCCGTACTCGGGGTGCGCGCTATAGTTTACAACGCGGAGTTTCCCGGCCCTGTCCATATATCCATAGTGTCCCTTCACTAGCCCGTCGTTGTCTCGCTCTTCGTAACGAAATTGACGGTTTTTCCTGCAATTAAAAATAATGATTACAAACTTGAAAAGGTAGGTATCATTGATCATTCATGGTAAATGAAAACATCTTGTGGAACCTGGACAGAGCTGAAATCACCAACAGGCAGTAAGCAACCTTCGGTCCTACTTTGAATGTGAAGACTTTATTTGCTCTCCAACGGGAAAATATTAGGATTTTTGTATGGAGAGACTTGGAAATAGATGAAATAACTGCACATGCAAAAAGCATATTCATATCTACAATGTCTTATTTTAGATTTAACTTAGCAACTGATGACCATCTTCCGACTGCACTGACGATTGGTTTGACCAACCATTAATAGTAAGTGCGGCCCTCCTGCAGAAGTATTTCAGTTGCCGGTTCAGCCACAATGATGTGACCACAGGTAACAGCCACCAATATTTCTCAGTATCGCCCTATTCGACATTTATCTAATTAGAACATCTACTCACCCTTTGCCAGTATCGTATCCGAACTGGTAACTATGAGGTCCCTTCATGCCATGCATCCTGAACTCTGTCCTGCCGTCAGGGGCTGGGGCAGCGGGGCCATCGTCTTGAGGGGGGGATGGTGGGGGTGCCTGACGTATGGGTGCAGGCCGGGGCTCGTAGCGCAGAGGGGCGGGGCGCCCGTGATGTGGTGGGTATGCATTATCTGGAAAATTATACACAAAATACGTGATATAACCCAATATTCCTTTTTGTGTTCAAGGTACATCTAGGAAATTGGAAACGGAAATTTTGGAGGTACACCATAAATGAAAAATCTTTCTTTAAGCTGTTGATCCCCGCATTAACGCCGGCGTTCACGCGCCATTGTCTTACTATTGTGTCTCTAATTACGCACTCAAAAGGTTAAAGATTATTAATCAACAAATCAAAAATGGGTTTCTGAAAATTTTAATTTTATGTGCGCTTCGTTTTCATTTCCAATAGTTCTTCCTGCTCGTTAATCGGCAATAGCAAAAAGGAATTCCTTTGGAGAATGAATTTCGAACCCATTCTATAATAATAGATCTACTTTTTCTTTCGTGTGTCTATTAACTTATGAGACAACAGTATACTTCCGTGGCACACCGGCTCTTCATCACGGTACACCAGTGTGCCGCGGCACACACATTGCGGAACACTGAATTATAACAAACATAAATAAATAAATCAGGCAATCGTTTTAAAAAGGAAAAACCAAATAAACAACTGTCCAATTAACTATATCTAAACATACAATAGCTTATTGGTTATTTGAATCAGCATGAATAATCCAATTCAAATTAATATATTTATATGTGAACATAAATTGTAGCGTCGAGTGTACGAAATTGTATCTTTAACAATAATATTATTCAGTAGTTGGTTGGTACTGTTAGAAGGGTCGAACAATCTATTGAGATTATTGCAGTAACTTTACTCATACAACAAGTTTTTGATTTATATGTATATCACAACCTACTTCAAACAATCATTGTTATGTTATTATTAAGTTATATTACACGTACGTCCGGGGTATCTAAAGTTAGTTTCCGAAGTTTCTTGTTCCGCCGAAGTAGGCTCGCCATATGCTTCCGCTGACGTACCATCAGCTGACTGTTGTTGCTGAGAACCAAACAAGTTTCAAGTTAAATTCATATTCGCTAAATTCCCATCACATTTCGCAATGATATACTACTGACCTTAGCCGCTTGTTCTTCTCCCTTCAATTTTCGTTGGTGTTCAGCTTTTTGGAAATGGTATAATTTCTTCTCATCAGTTGGTATGTATTGTTCTACTTCGGCGCTGGATTGTGGCTTAAAGTATTTCGCAGGTTTCGCTTGAGGTACTTCTGGTATGGAGTCGGCCAACTGACTAAGAGGTATCGGAACAGGCTTAAAACCGCCAGAATACTTCTTCGGGTATTGTTTAGTTGGTGTATTGAATGATTGTTGTTTAGGTGGTGTTAAATGTAGCGCAAGGGTAGGTTTTGCAGGATCGAGTTGTTGGTTTAGAGGTGAACTATTTTCGTCGTTTTGGGGATGCACATTATAGTCAGATGGTTCAATTTGCTCGTTATTTTCATCTACGTTTTCTTCTTCGGGATCATCGATAAAGAACTCGTTAACAGCATCTACTGAAGGTGGTTCGAGGTGTGTTGAAGGTACTGGGGGTATACGCAGAGAAAGTTGACCTCCACCAGCTTGGTTAGGGTTGAAAAAAATAGGAATTGATTCCAGGGGCAGTCTTTGCTGAAATTGGGCGTTACGTTTACTTTGGGTTTGTGCTTGAAGAATAGGCAACCAATCACTTTGATCATCTGCCGATTCTTTGGGCGCGTTATAGAAGTTGGCTTGCTTTTCTTGTGAGGGTGGTATCAGAAACGTGGGAGGTCCTTCGGGTGTTTCTCCAGATTTGTGAGGGTTCGGGGGGATAAGATAGCTGTCAACTGTAGAATCATCTGATATGTAGTAAACAGGGGTATTCTGTGTGCCTTCCGGAGTACGGGGTACTTCAGTAGCATCTCCTTTGTCAACTGGTACTTTTATCGTTGAAACTGATAATGTAAGCGGCAATACCTGAAACAATAAAATGATAACGATGATTCTTTGTTTTCACGACTGGTTCTGGTTTTGAACTCCTTTAAAATTACCTTATTGATCTTATTAGATCAGACGAGGTTAGGAATGTTCGATACTTAAAGCCAGCGTTCCCAAATAACAAGTAAAATTGGTTTCTTTGGGAGTCAAAACCTTTCTAAGAATTGAAATTAAAGCTCTCCTCTATCGGCAGGTACAAACTACCCACCTATCTATGCAGTATACCTACTCAGTCATCCTTTACGACGCCCCTGGGAGCAATTGATTGACCTACTTAACACACGACCAACCTGAACTTATTAAATCTGCTTGCCAAGTGAAAAAAGTAGTGCTTTATCCATTTCATTTATTTGTAAATTAACCAGACCATTTCTAAATAGCTTGAAAGGGTTACGAGATCATTGCACTACATCTCAATGAAAGAGGTTTCAATAAAAAATGAGAATTTGTTTTTCTATTAGATCATGTTACGTAAAGTTCAATTACGAACAACTGTGTCACAACAATGGAAAAAAATGTATGACCAGAGTGCAGGTTTAAAGGTTTGGGCCGACTATGGTGGTACAGATCTCTACCATACATAATATATACGTAAAATAGTTTTTTTCTAAAAATAAATAGGTTCGACGGAATATTATGATACAGGTACCCAATCATTATTCATTATCTGTATTGGAGCAACTTTGAATGGGTTCTTCTCAATTTATCAACGAATTTTCTCCATATTGATATTGGTTTGGCTTCTTTTGAACTTTATAAGCAGGCATGTAGGTATCTATGGTAAATTGATGGTATGACGATGCAGGGATAAATAGGAATAAAACCGGGAAAGGAAAGCTTTGAATTGGCGCAGTTTGTTGGCAATATAAACTCTAAAAAAAATAGGTAAGCTTAACATTGGTCCTTTTCGTAGTTTCTTAAGTGTCGAGTCCCAATTAAAAGTCAGTCGCAATTAACTTGCCACTTTTTTTCTTCATTTTAAATTTTATTACGCCACAGTAGACGCTAACCTCTATTTTGAGACCGGCGTGAAGTACGTACATAATTTGCTGAGTCGATATTTATTAGACCATGACTGTTACAGAGTTCCTTTTTTGTTTGTTTTCAATCAGTGCGACACATAATAATATGAAGTCGGGCAGGAAGTAAATATAAATTGTTGCATCGATAAAAATCGATACGACCTACAGGCTTTTGGCTTGGTTTCTTTAAAATGTTAACGCTTTTATATCCAATTAAATTAAACGGTTTTTTTTTATTACCGGGGCCTTACCATGACGTCATAAAATGTAAGGCGAGCGAGCGAGAAAGAGGGATGGAGCTTTACACCCTGTATAGCTCCGTCCCTTTTTAACAGTTCAGTTTAGGTCGTCAAATGGGTCGCGTTAAGAGCTCGTGGTAGGGCTTCAGGAGTCCTAAAAAGGCTGAAGAGTAGGTATGTTTCATCATCATCATTTCAGCCGAAAGACGTCCACTGCTGGACATAGGCCTCCCCCAAGTGTCGCCACAATGAACGGTCCTGTGCGTCTCGCATCCATCGGACTCCCGCAACCGTTACCAAGGTAACGGTAAGGTTAGGTATGTTTGAAGCAAAGACATTAAATATATACTACCAATCAAAGACATTAAATATATACTACCAATAGACAGGACATAGCGAACAAAATCGTGCTCCGATACTTATTACCTAGTGGTCATAAGTCGCTCAGTCTAGTATGATGCCCCTACACGTCAAGTCGTGTTTGTATCCGCTCTATGCATTAAAAGAAAATCATTTTCTGAGAAAATATGCCGAACTGCGCATTACGCTATTGCAAATCTTGTTATGATAAAATGACTGGACCTAACTTCGGTTTATTTTCGTAAATATTTTTGGTATTTACGAAGTAATTAATTAAAATTCAATAATTTTGAGAAATAGTTCTAGAACATTTGCTGGTTTTGTGATAACGCCATCTATTGCTGAAAAGCTTAACCTTACCTGTATCATACACTGAGGCTCTACCACGAGATCATAACGTGATCCATTTTACGACCTAAACCGAACTGTTAAAGGGATGGAGCTATATAGGGCGTATAGCTCCATCACTCTTTTTCGCTCGTACGACTGACATTTTAACATTATCATGGTACGGCCCCTGGCCATCTACCGAGCGATAGTTAAATAATTATAAATTTTAACAAATTTAATTCGCGTGTTTGCTATTCAAAGCCAGATGGCGTCACTGAGACATAGGATGACAGTTTTTCCTAAGTCATTTGTTCTGATAGCCGCTCTATTGTATCTCTTTAAATCTCTTTGGTTTGAAGGCATCAAAATACTTTTTTATTGGTCTGAGCAAAATAGTTGGGTTGCACTAACTGGTCAATGCAGGCAGGGATGGCAAACCTTGATTGAAGAACGTGCCTATAAATATTATTTATAAAAAAATCGATGTGCCACGATTAATTTTGACTTTATGATTATAAAACAAAACAAACAATAAACTAAATTTAATAGATAAAACAATAAACTAGATTTTTATTACTTTGCAACCCGAAATAATTCTTGTATCGTAATGTTTACAAATATAAACAAACGTTTATATAGCTAAATAAGAGAGAAAGTCAATATGATTACTGCTGTTTTAAATAACCTAAATGTTAAACATCATACACTGGCATAGGTTCCCGCCATAGGTTCGCCATCTCTAGCCTAAGATACGAATACGGAACTTTCGTTCATCCGGCTATTCAAGCCATAGCCTTATCAGTACTTCCAATGCAGTTAATCTAGATGGTTTTACTACAATTTCCCTGCAAGTGCGAAACAAGCCCAACCGCTAATTACGCAATTAGGTGAGTCCACTCGTTTTCACACGGGAGACTTTATGTGGTTCACATTTCATTTCCTTTCTGACTACGTAATAAAAACTTATATTTTTCCATACATAGTGTCATCAGGAAACCAACTTACTGTATGACATAATACGAAACAGGAAGTGGCTCAAGCTTAATCTTAAACATGTAAAAAAGTGTAACTTGTGCAATATCTTTGCCACTGGTGCACTTATTTGTAGACAGTAAAGAACCTGATGGCGATCGTGAAATTAATGAACCGTGTCCGGAAACTAATTTTTACTTTCCACGCCGCGCCGGTTGCTAAGAAAGTATTGTGCGTAGATTGGACTTTAATAATATAATAATGTATCTCTGTGTAAACTGTGATACAACATCTATTGTTGTGTTTTTTTTTATTAGGTAACTCATGCTGATGATATATTAATTACGACAGCATTTCCGTCTGATGACTTGATAGAATGTACGCGTAGGTATTGCCTATCAATATAGAAAGAATTAGCATTGCCATTCAAAGTGGCAATGCTGCCAGACAAAATGATGTGGAGGAATATGTACATCGACACCTAAGCGTATTTGTTTTTACATATTATAAACGTAGTTACTTAAAAAAAACTTAATTTAATTGAAATATAAATTAGATACGCAAAATTTGAAATTTCTAAAAAAAATTTTTTTTTAAATTAGAAAATGTAAACAGGTTAGTATTGCCTATCAATATAGAAAGATTTAGCAATGCCATTCAAAGTGGCAATGCTGCCAGACAGTGATGTGGAGGAGTATCATGTACTTCGACACCTAAGCATATTTGTTTTTAAATATTATAAACGTAGTTACTTAGTTAAATTAAAATAAATAAACTTAATTAAAATATAAATTTATATATAAAAATAATATATTTTAAATTTGAAATATAGACAGGTAAGCAAACTTTGATAAACCATGCAATGTTGACAAACACGCGAGTTTTAATTTCAGTAATTTTATAGAAATCTTTGTATACTTAAGATATGTAATTGCCGATAGTTGACGACGACGAATGAATGGCCAATTAATAAGTTTATGATTATCAACAAGCAAATTAACTACGAATAGGTAATTTATTATTGGACACGGTCACGAAACGGTTTTAAGGTCGCATGCCAAGTTGGTATATCTACATAGGATATACTTTTATGTTTGCTTATGAAGATACTAGCGCAAAGCGAAAAAGGCAGGGAAACTCAGATATAATATTGAGACTATGGGCCACTTGGCCAAATGATATACTAATGGCTGGCCACCAAAAAAAATTAAAAACAAAAATAGCCAAAAATTTTATTAAAAAAATAATATATTAATTTGAAGTGTGACACTGCATTGTGCTCACAATATTTTTTATTGCTTCCAAACTTTCATTTGCAAGGCGGTTTCGATTTTTTGTTTTGTTATTATTCATTATCGAAAAAGTTTGTTCACATATATAAGCAGTACCAAATAAGCTGGCGCATTTCAGGTCATTTGTGCGCAACTCTTTGTACATAGTTTTATCAAAGCGGTGGTAAAAGTTCAGCAAGTCCCCTTCATTGAATTTGTGGCGAAAATCTTTATCGTTTTGAATAATTATCGATTAAGACTCTGGTGCAGTATCAGCTGAAATGGTAAAAGGATCGCTAAATATGTCCAATAGAGGTTTAACTTTTCGAAACTCAGAAAATCGTTCACGAAAAGATTGTATTAAAATATCTAACTTTTCGACAAAGCTAAGATTAACCACAGTTTTATTGAATTTTTCAGTCATTTTCTTGTAGGTAATTTGGAAAATGATTGTAATTGCCCGAATTTATTTGTGATCTGAAAAGAGCTAGCTTGCTGGCGGGCCACTGGCATATTGCCGGGGGACCGCTTGCGGCCCGCGGGCCTCGGTCTGTGCATCTCTGCTCTAACCTATATAGACCTAACAGACAGGCTCCCTTTAGCTTTAGATGCAATCAGCTTTTTCCGACTATGCTATCAGGCTGACTATAGGTCAGCGTCCAGTCTGACTGGATGAGCATTCTTTTTTTACATGGAGCGACTGCTTCCCTCACTTCTTCAACTCTGGGTAACACGCAACCCCTTGGCAAGACTGGTAACAGATTTTCTGGCTTCTGACTACCGGTAACGATCATTGTCAAAAATCTACAAATGACAGCTGAGACTCAAAGCACGGCGGAGTCTCCGTATGTAATTGATTGTCACCTATCCTTCTGTAGCCTTACTTGGGTAGAAAAAAGCTTTCGCCGTCACTTACGATTAGGTAGACATTTTCTTTTACTTCACGCTAATTGAGGTAGGTATATCAAGTAATTTATAAATTACTTAATTTTAAAATACTCATATTTTGTCAATTTGTGTAATTAAAGCTAAACCTAATTAAAAATACCTATCCAAGCAGTAGACACTTAACATAAAACTCAGACTAGACAAAAACAGATTTCGTGGAAATCGTAATATATTGTTATGATGAACCGAGTGTATCTAAGCCTTCATATTAAATACGTAGACAGGTAGACAAGGCAGGCATCAGACTTATCTACATAATAAGTAATTAAGAGACTAGATGAAGCTGTTATTAAATTCAAATCCAGTGTGATAATTATTCAGATATGAACAGGTAATAATCAAGAGTGTAATTTACCTCTGCTTTATACTAACGTGCAATTTATAATAACCGACTATGTAGTCAGCACATCTTTATTATTTATCGTTGCGCTTCCTGCAGTTTTATTGCGGTAATTATAACAACAAAAAAATGGTTGATTACCCAGAAAACCATTGGTTTATTATCCTTTTATCATAAGAAGTAAAGAATTAATATTGTATTTTATAGTTTTACCGACGATGTTGTTCAAAAACTTGTAAAAAGCAAAGTTTGTTACTTTTTAACTGTTTAGGGTTAATGCGTATCTAGCGTGCTTGAAATTAAAGCTTTTGTAAATAAAGCAAATTATTGAAACTTTTCCATTTTCCTAGTTGTTAATCTATTCAATATAATTCAACGGATAATTCGGAAAGGAAACGCCGAACACATGTAATTTCAAAAATAATTGATGTGTAAAAGTTTTTGTAAAAACCCCTACCACAAAAATTAAATGTTATTTATTATTAACAACAGTTAATAATAAATGGAATAGAGGGATAGTGCTTCAAACCTCGACCACTATGCCTAATAAATTGATGCTTCTGATATGTGGCTGTTCACATGAGAGCTTTTATCAAATGACCAAACTCACAACGCTTTGCCGGCTAAACCCAATGTTTTATCAGCTAATGAAAACAGTACAGTGTGTTGTCCAAGGCATGCTTGCATGAAAGGTTTAATGGAATTTTCTAGGCAGCTTAGCACCATTATGAAGCTCTAAACCATGAATGTACTGCAGTCGATTGCCCTTCAGTGGCCCGGTTTAGTAGGTAACCAGTAAGAATTTCAATAGAATAAGAGGTAAATACCAAAAACTAATACCTGCAGTGCTGCTGTAATAGCAGTCGGCGGCATGTAACAGCACCTAAATGCTGGCTTTGTTACATGCCGCCTACTGCGCCTATTATTCCTTTCTGAAGTTAGTGGCCTATTACACACCACTCGATCAAAAGTTGTCTGTAAAAAATCGCTTTTACCGATAAGACCGCCCATTGTGACACCCTATTAATTTTAAGTTCCTAATATTTTTTTATTTTTGGTGTACAATAAAGAATATATCTATCTATCTCGATATTCAATCAGTCTTATTCTATGTAGCCTCATGCAAGAAAAAGAGCATCTTACGCCAGTGTCGTGTAAAGGAATGAAACAGAACGATGAGATAAATAGATAAACATAGACTAAGACTATCTGAATTTCGAGTGCCTGGTTTAATAGGCCCTTTAAGGCTCTTTTTTGTTTTTCTTACACACTGTACATTCATTTTTCACTTCTCCTTTCGCAGGTTTGCTGGAAGAAATTTCTTTATTTATTGAAATTTTATCTACTTATTAATTATAATATAATTTTACATAAGTACATTTAACATTTAAAAAAAATGCTTCACAAGTGATCTGCTGTACGTAAAGGCGTAAATAACAGTTGTTAGTATATAATGACATCGTTAGCTCTATGACACAAAAATATATTAAAAAATACAATATTTTTTTTTATGTGTAAGAAATAACTCAAGGAATACAATAATTCTAAACCTTTTGTAATAAACAGTTTTTTGTATACGTAATTACATAAATAGATAATGTTGTTTTAGGGTTTCGTACCTCAAAAGGAAAAAACGGAACCCTTATAGGATCACTTTGTTGTCGTCTGTCTGTCTGTCAAGACCCTTTATCTCAGGAACGCGTAGAGGTAGCGAGTTGAAATTAAAACCTTATACTCAAGTCCGCGGTCCCTTGAAGCTATGAAAAAATCAAACTACTGAGTTAACGAAAAAAAGATGCCGTTTATGTCGCAAAAAACGTGTATTTCGACTCATAAGGGAATCAAAATTCATAGGGTACTTCCCGTTGACCTAGAATCCTGAAATTTGTCATGAAGCAAGGTCTTATAGCACAAGTAGGTGTAGGAAAAATCTGAAAACTGTAAATTTGTAGTTACGTCACAAAAAAAAACTGCATTTCGGAAAAATCTTCGTAACTCAATTTGGGTATTGAACTGTTTTCATAGGTAAGTTTGTAAGGAACCCTCAGTGCGCGAGACCGACTCGCACTTTCCTGGTTTTTTTTTATAACTGTGACTACATAGGTAGGTAAATAATTAAATAACTTTTTAGTGCAGGTACAATAAAGTTCTAAATAAATCATTGCCACTGTTTAAAAAATGTACTGTGAGTGCAAGCAGATCCGTACTACCAGTCTTGTCAAGAGGTATCATGTTACCCAGTAAATGGGTTGTGGAAGTATAGATAGTCAGTCGCTCCATGTTAAATACTAGTATTTAGCTGAATATGGTTAGACTGGAAGCAAAACACGCTACGTTTGGCGCAGGGGTTGAGCGATTAGCGGCTGCGCTGCGTGTCGCGAGTTCGATTCCAACCCCCCTAGCCAAGTTACACCCGTTTCGTTTCGATTCTCTTTTCGTCGATCGCCTCGAGTAGGCCACGCCTCCGATTCCTTTATTCTAACGTAATCTCAACGCTCAGTCACGTGGTCAGAACAAAGGAATAGGAGGCGTGGCCGACTCGAGGCGATCAATGAAAAGAGAATCGAAACGAAACGGTTGTAACTTGTCTAGGGGGGCAGCACGGAACAAATATTTGTATTAACAGATAGGTGTTTCAGGTCTGGGTGTCTTGTGTATGTGAGTACAGCCACGATACGGGTGTAATTCTTAGTGTGGGGCAACGTCTTTTTAAGGAAACCCCAATATATTTGGGAAAAGGCTATACAAGATTTTATTGTCTGTAAGAGGGTCTACTCATATACAGGACCAGCTTCTGCCAGAGCGGCTTCGCCCGCGTAAAAGTAGGTTTCTACATACAAACTTCTGACCCCCGTTTTACCCCCTTAGGAGTGGAGTTTCGTAAAATCCGTTCTTAGCGGATGTCTACACCCTATAAGGAACCTACGTGCCAAATTTTACTTTTGTAGGTGTTATAGTTTCTGAGATTTCGTGATTAATTAGTGAGTGGTATTTCGCTTTTATATATATAGATTATGTTCTATTCTAGTTCGATTCATTATCCCTAGCGCGATACTCTCATGGACGTTAATTAAGAAGATAGAACAACATGATGAATGTTTCTCACGACAAATCACAACCATCAAGGAAATCCTTTTCTCCATAGAATTATTTACCTGCCCGATGGTTGTAAAATCGATTTTAATGAGTTTCGACCATTAGAAAGCGTTTCTTTGAAGCCCGCAACAGCTTCCTGCGGTGGCTTCTCGATCGCACATTGGGTCTTTGTATCAAGTATTCAAGACTATTTTTGCGAAGTAGCTAATAATAACTGAAAAAATTAATGTAAGTTAACCTATTTATTTTCACAAACAAGATTGTTGGTCCATTTTGGTTTACGAGTTAGGTTATTGGAATTTTTTTTTCTGGAATTCGTTCATCATCAGTAGCAGCTCGAAGTCTGGTTCTGGTTCCTTCAATTGCCCTTTGCGTTCCAGGACCACGGGTTTTCTTTTCAGAAATTCTCCTAGCGGGCATCGTCCCTGCTGACCCTCTACGGTTTTGCCGACATATCTTTGACGTGCCCGTGCGCGTGGAACACTACGCGTCGTCGACGACTGGGACTCGATCCTTACAGGACGAGCGGACAGCGAGCTACCCATTGCTCGTCGTCCGCTAACCGCACGGTGGTCGGAGATCCCTTTGCGACTCCTGACGCCTGGGGCATCAGGTGGAATATCGCGGTGGCTGGGGCTTGAAGATGTACGTTCCCTCGCGCGTGCGGCCGCCTCCTTCGGTATCATTATTGCTTCGCAGAAAGAGGCGACCGACCGCATCCAATTCCCTCTCGTTCCGGACCGGCGCGCCGATCGCCTCCGCGAGGACACGGCAGTGCTCAGTCCAAGCAGGGTACACCACCACCGTAAAATTTCGCTACTTATGTTTTTCCGATTATGCAGATGCCTAATGCTACAAGGAATAACGGTATATTTATTTTCAGGCGAGACAATTCCTTTGTTTGAAGTTCATTATCTTCTCCCTAGCCTTTTTTGAGGTTGAGAGAGTGGAAAATCATCAAATTACTTCTCCCACTCGAGTGAAGCGAAAGGGATTGTTAGTTTTGTTGACTGAAATCCTTTGGGTTCCTGGGCTGCGGTGACGGTGACTGTTTCGAACAATACTACCAGTTAGATAATTAACTGGACAATGTAACAAGGAGTACTATACCCTATTCAGGGAGCAGTGAGATAAAAGGTAAACAAACCATTTATAATACTACAAAGTTATAGACCACAGATACTGCAAACATTTTACATAAAAATGTGACGTTTTGTCATCGGGCGGGTTATAATCCGCCATCTTTTTCACTATCAATCTATTAAATTCTTGTTATTCGCCGAAGAAAAAGTGTGCAAAGAAAACGCCAATGCATTCAACAGAAAAGGAGACTGTTATTAATGTATTCAAACACGCCGAAGAAACTTGGTCGAAGGTACATACATTGTTTTCTTTATTTACATTTTGTCTCAAGCCCAGACGAATAGGGTATAGTTGCAGGCAAAGGTTCTACGGCCATACAATGCGTTCCAAATAAGAATAGGATCGATTGCCATGCTGTGACGTCACGTCATACTGTCAAATCGCAAGAAATTGGGCAAAATTGAAGAACTCAGAGATGAGCAAAAATGAAGAACTGGATTCTGATTTCCGTTCACAGTTCGTAAAAAATAAAATTTTATTAATTTCTTGTTTTGCTCACCATAATAATTCTTTGATTTAACGGTATGACGTGACGTCACTACCTGACAATCGATCCTATTCTTATTTGGAACGCATTGTATTAAAAGGTGTTAAAATGTCAGGCGCGCGAGCGAGAAAGAAGGATAGAGCTATACACCCTATATAGCTCCATCCCTTTAACAATTCAGTTTAGGCCGTAAAATGGATCGCGTGAGCTCGTGCTAGCCTCATTATAAAAACCAATCTCACGAAATACCAGGTCTTTGGAGTTACAATTTAAAATTAATAAAATAAGTACCTATAACGAATAGATAATTATTTTATTCATGAGTAGATAGGTAAGTTCACATCAGCAGACTACGTAATAAGTCTTAATCTTATCCATAAAGTGATGCTTAGTAGATGCCTTAGTTTACAGCTTCAGATAGAGACCTTAGGCTTAAGATTTATCTAGACTTCGTACGTTGCCTAAATTAGATTGGGCTAATCAATGCCTAAGTAATTACTGCGGGACTCATTTATTTTTTGTACGTTATTAATTAAAAGACAACTAAGAAAAAAACTTGTTTTGAAAATTATATGATGACCGATTGAGTCGATGTTTTAGGGTTCCGTACCCAACGGGTAAAAACGGGATCCTATTACTAAGACTCCGCCGTTCGTCCGTCCGTCTGTCTGTCTGTGTCTGTATTTTATGAACCGTGATAGCTATAGACAGTTAAAATTTTCACAGATGATGTAGGATTTCTGTTGCCAATATAACAAATATAAATACTTACTAAAAAACAGAATTAAATAAATATTTAAGGGGGCTCCCATATAACAAACGTGAAACGTTTTTACCGTTTTTTGCTATGGACGGTACGGAACCCTACGTGCGCGAGTCCGACTCGCATTTGGCCGGGTTTTTTAATCATTGAAGAAGTTGCAATAGTTTAAGGAAAAAAGTAGGTAGCTAACTAAATAAGTTTCCACTGCTAGGGTTTTACATCAGTCGCTATCATTCGAATTCTATATACGGCAAGTAATATAGATTCCAGGTAGGTATACCTAATAGATTCCACGCGCGCCTCAAGATGTCAGTAAACCGTAGGGGCCCAGCAGGGTCGAAGCTTACTGGGGCCATGGGTTCGCTTCTGAAAGGAAAACCCGGCCCTGGTATGAAAGGCAAAGAAGAAACAGGAGTGCGTTTTTAATTAGTAAAAGTCTGACACACCCTTACGCTCCGCCCAAGAACGCGAGATGTCATTGGATGATTTTCCCACCTAAAAAATAAGGTAGAATATTTCGCTCGTATCTAAGTAGTACGTAGAACCTACGTTCATATAATCAATATATACTCTAAGTCTCATATTCACATATTACATAGGTAGGTACCCTAAATATAGATAGGTACTTATATTCTCCTTTTGGGTTACGTATTCCTCGGAATTCCTAAAAATAACAGGCACGAGTAAAGAGTACCTACCTACCTACAGAATGTTGTTATTTTTCTGTTCCAAACAGTAGGTAATGTAACAAGATACGGTTTACCAGTTAATTTCGGAAAACTTATAAATCAGGAACGTCTTTGTAAAGAGAGGAAAATGCAAATTTCGCAAAATTTTCATCAACTGCACTGAATTGGAGAAAAAGGGGTGTATATAATAAGCGTATCACCCCTCTCACACGATGTAATTAAATGTTACGAGAAACAAAACATGGTTCATGTTGATTGAACAACATTCTATATACATACCTAATTAACGTAGCTCCCAAGTACCTACCTACCTACCTACCTACTTCCATGCAGGATGGACCATGACTAAGAGCCGCTCTCCTGTCCTCAGTATAGTGTTCCTGTTCACTGTTGCTGAAATCGACTTACGGCATCATCACATAGGTAGGTACGTTAAGCTCTATTTATCGCATCAGGGGAGGTGTGATGATTCTGTTCTCTATGTATACAGGTGAGTTATAATATAGGTACTCGTACATATTTAGGGGTTTAAGTGTATATGGATTTATTGACAGTAGGTAGAACCAACCGCGAAAATAAACATCAGCTGCGCCTTATATAATAATTTATCACGTTGGCAATCATAGATACTTATTCATTAGGTTAGGTAGGTACCTACAATTCAGAGTAAAATAAATACGCCCTGAAAATATGACAATGAATTAACCGTCACCCTGTATTTTTGTATTTTTGAAGTGCGAAATTTTCAGATAACTTCTCCCGCTCTGGGTAAAGCGAAAGGGTGTGTCGGACTTTTACTGATTAAAACCCACCTGTGTTTCTTCAGTTGCCCTTTGCGTTTCAATGCCACTGTAACTCAATAGTCACAATTGAACATAAACTTTCAATTTTCGTATTTAGACTATGCTGTGGTCACGGCCAGCGGCCACGATATTCCATTACTTACTTTCTAGGTCCGTCTGGATAGAAAGCACTGCTTTCAATAACCTGCGATAGTAAGCGATACCTTTGCGGCTTCGAGCCGAGGTGTTCTATGTAGCGAGCTAATTAAACCACCGAGAATTAATGCATAATTGTAGTAGGTAGTATACTCGTAAGTTAGGTACTATAAGGTAGGTTGCTAGGTACCTAATAATTCTGTTAAACCAGGTTGTTAGGTACTTATACCTGCTATATCCAGATATAGGTCAGCAATAGATGATCTTGTTAAACTCTCATAAGAACAAAGCAACTTCAGTGTGTGTGTTTAACTTTGCAGAACTTACCTACGTAGACTTTAGTGGGCGAGAGAGCGTGTCAGACTTTTACTGATTAAAACCCTGTGTGTGTGTTCTTCAGTTGCCCTTTGCGTTCTAGGGCCACGATAAACTCTTTCGAACATTCCCGCAGCCCAAGGCTCATCAGTGGTAACAACCAGACATTAACAGCGTTTTATGTCGTAATAATAAGGGCGATTTTAGTAGAGCAACTTTTATCTTTACCACTGTGCAGACTTCCTTCCTTCTTTCTTCTTTCTGCATACTTGTAATAACTACATTTTATTTCTGGTGCTAAACAGCGTTGTTGGTCAAAGGTCGTATCATTTGAAGGGTATGAGTGCCTTAACTGTATTAACCGGTACATTAGACATAATGTTGTTTTAGGTATTCACAAAAACTAAAAAAAAAATATTTTTAAAACCGTTTTCCAGCACTGCTCGTTACAAAGTAGAAAAGCTATTTTAAAAACTTTTTAGATTATGGAAACAAAATCCATAGAATCTAACTTTATACTTAGCAGGAAAACATGTTTTGTACCAATTTTGGTATTAGCATTTTCTTGCCATCGCCTTGAAAATTGTTTCATCAATATTAAATTGCTTCGTAATTAGTTTTAATCAGGGAAAATGAAATAATTATTTTCATTCCAAGCCCGCAAACAACCACTTCACCGGTCACGTTTAAAACCAACTAGGTAACTAATAAAAATCAACATTATATGGCCTTTGATAAATAGAACAGAACACTGGGCACATTTGAATCAAAAAGAACCCAGCAAAATCTAATCAGCTGATATCGATTTAGTTTTTTTATTGGATTAAGAAAAAAAGGAAGGAAGCTATTACACACTTATGGGTTGGTACTTAGGTCAAGTAAGTACTCTAAATCTACTTAATATAAGTAGTGTAGTCTATACCTATCCACCTTTTTTATACTATCGGAGGAAACCTTCAAAAAGCAACCTGGACTTTTGGAGAAAACCAGGTAGTGTGGGACTTTTACCTCGCTAAAATCATCCCGGTGAATCACCATGCACATGGAAGGGGGTCCCAAAACCTCTTAAGCCTACCCCGGTAACTTCCCTCCGTGCTTGTAGGGGCACATCTCTGAAGGGTGACGGGGCCTTTCTACACCATTATATAAATATCTGTCGCCGTAATAAAAAAAATGGAATAAGTCCGATTTTGTCGAAAATCAGTTAAGTATACCAAAGTGATCATCAGAAAAAAATACTCTATCGTTTTGTGAAAATGGATCTAAACTATCTCTAAAAATAAAGAAGTTACTTTGTGTAGAAGAGTGAAATTGCCACAAAAAAAAAAAACTACAATAGTCGGTTTCAAGTACTTTTGTGATCCTTTAATTGGTATTTTTTTTATTATGTGTTGTGTGTTGTATGTGTTCTAAATTAACATAAATTACCCACGTTTTAATTTGGTTGGTGTTTATCAATACAATACCTACTTGGTCCTCTATAAAGTTTAGTAAGCAATGACATTACTAGACATAAATTTATTTCACGATAAAAAACTTTTTACAAAAAAAAAATACAACCGACTTCAAAGTAAAAAAAAACACTGAAAAGTGCAAAATAACTTTAATTTCGGAAGTCGGTGTTTCTATAATAGTTTTGTCTCTTCGTTATTTAACACCGACTTCCGAAATTAAAGTTATTTTGCACTTTTCAGTGTTTTTTTTTACTTTGAAGTCGGTTGTATTTTTTTTTGTAAAAAGTTTTTTATTTTACACTTTTTAGTTATGGTACCACCACTAAAAAGTACCCCTCAGCCAAACTTAAATACCTTATAGCCAGAGTGCATCTCATGACAATTCTAATATTCCCAAACACGGTTAGATTACATTAATTTATTACAGAGTTCCGGTGCCTAACTTCAGGCTTCATCATCAGATCAGTTCGATATATTCCCCCTCTACTTTCAGTCAGTCATCGACTACACATATAAACAAAGCAATTTTACTTGATACGACGGTTCTACTGTGATCCTATGAGGAGTTCTGTTCCATATCTTCAAAGTTCATGATCAGATCATAACAATATTTCTATGGGACCAACTCGGAAGTATAACCTACCAATCAAAAAAAAAATTTTCAAAATTGATCCGCAATTGACCGAGAAATCGGTGAACATACATAAAAAATAAAAATAAAAAACATACATTCAACCGAACATATAACCTCCTCCTTTTTGAAGTCGGTTAAAAATAAAGGAATAAAATCAATATTTCTTTGCAATACTTGTACTTATCATAAAAATCATTCCAAATGCGTACCTACATATCCCTTGGGCACGCCACAATTATGGCGGTAAGTCCCCGCTTTGAGGCGTGGTTGGAAAGACCTCACGGCGTCCTCACCTTCCGCATGACGCAGGTTCTCACCGAACACGGTAAGTTCGGGAAGTTCCTGCACCGGATTCGTGCGAAAGCGACGCCCGGGTGTCACCACTGTGTGGAACGCCCGGAGGACACGGTGGAGCACACAGTGGAGGTGTGCCCCGCTTGGGCAAAGCTACGCCGTGTCCTCGTGGGTGCGATCGGCGGCGGCGATCTCTCGCGCCGGGGCTTGGTACAGGCCATGGTCCGGAGCAAGTAGGAGTGGCATGCGGTCGCCTCCTTTTGCGAAGCAGTAATGCTAGCCTAGCAAAGGAGGCGGCCGATCGCGTGAGGCAACGGTCCTCACGTACTAACCGCCGCCGGGATTCCGATCCCGATTTCCGGCCACCGTAGGCGCGGGCTTGCAGACGGCAAGCAATGGGTGGCTCGCCGTTCGACCGTCCGGTAACTGTCCGGACCCAGCCCAAGTCGTCGACGGCGCGTATTGTTCCACGCGCGCCTCAGGGAGATGTCAGAAAATCGTAGGGGCCCAGATTTGATGATAGTGTTTTTGTATCTCTTGTAAAGTTGGATTTTTAGACTTAGGTTTATCACATGAGATTCATAACACTTCCTAAAATCGTAATTGTCTTAAGGCACCGGAAAAAAGTAGAATAATAATTAACAAACTAATTAGTACCTATCTACAAGCTTTTAAACTTATTTACTGTAACATCGCAATTAAATTGTTTTTGCACATTTTTTGTAGTTTTTTTAATCAATTAATGGAGCGTTGTAAAATTATTATGTTTTAAATGTGTTGTTTTTTGTTTACACGTTCTTTACAAATTACTTCCTATACCTACGTGTTAATTTTTGTGTTATGTAAACAAATTCAGGGTTTTTTAGGGTTCCGTACCTCAAAAGGAAAAAACGGAACCCTTATAGGATCACTTTATTGTCCCTTTGTCTGTCTGTCAAAACCCTTTATCTCGGGAACGCGTGGAGGTACTTATCGAGTTAAAATTAAAACTATATACCTACTCAGGTCTGCGGTCTCTTCGAGCTGTAAAAAAATCAAACTTCTAAGTTAACGAAAAAAAAAGATACGACCTTTTATGTCAAAAAAACGTATATTTCAACACTCTCTCAAGGGAATCAAAATTCATAGGGTACTTCCCGTTGACCCAGAATCCTGAAATTTGGCATAACGCAAGGTCTTATAGCACAGGTATAGGAATAAATCTGAAAACAATTTTGTAGTTACGTCACAAAAAAAAATGCTATCGGAAAAATCTTCGAGGGATTCGGGAATTGAACTATTTACATAGGTAAGTTTGTACGGAACCCTCAGTGCCCGAGTCCAACTCGTACTTACCCGATTTCTTCTACGTATTTGTAGTGTGCGGTGTTTGTAAGATTTGCACTGATAGTTTTCCTTATCGTCTATTTTTTTTTTGAGGTCACATCCAATTACTTCTCCCGCTCCACTCTAAAGTAATAAATAAAAAAATCTTGGGTTTTTTTTTGTCAGGCTTTTGTGGGAGAAGCCAGGCTTTTACTGAATAAAACCACAGCTATGTCCTTCAGTTGCTTTTGTATTCTAGGACCATAGGTTTCCTTTTCAGAAATTACCCGTGGCCCTAGTGGGCATTGGTCCTGCCGGGCCCCTACGGATTTTTTGGCATCTCTTTGAGGCGCTTGTCGAACATTATCTACCCGCGATCGACGACTCGGGCTCGTTCCTTATTGGGACAGGCGGACGGCGAGCTACCCATTGCTCGTCGTCTGCCAGTCCGTGCCTAAGGTGGCCGGGCATCAGCCTATGACTCCCTTTTACAATTTTATTACCTCAGCTTATTAATATTCGAGTACCTATACTTATTAGTTTGCCTTTTGGGTCCAATTACAAACGGATTGTCATAAGTAGGTAATATACCTACCAAGTTATTAACGTAAAAACACCAAATTGATTGCGAAGTGCCAACAACTCGAGTCGAATTCAAAAATTTCCAGATATTGAAGTAGGTACCTATTCTTTTAATTTCTTAAGAAGTAAAATATTTGTAATTTATTTATTTATTGAGGATAATAATAACTTCTGTTTTTAATATTACACAGCATTAATATATTTTATGATAGTGTAGCATCGTCGCATATTTTATGATAGTGTAGAAAAAAGTTGGTAAAGGAGGTTGGTTGAGTTATGTGTTTCCACAATTACATTTGTGTAGTTACAACTATATATCCACTTCGGAGTTTTCACAAAAACATGCGGATAGTCACATTTAAATTATAAGCGCTAAAAAGTAATTTTCTCGGGAAATGTCAGAAAATATTGACACTTCATAGTCGAAATGCTTCTTGCGAGGTTTTGATATACACTTGCATCACCATTGATGGCGTTACAGATTATTGTACGTAGGTACTGAGGTTTTCTTTCAAAAAAATGTCTTAAGATAAAAATTACCATTTTACTTTTCCGAGCTTTTCATTCTAATGAGATATTATGTATAATTTAATAAAACCATTCTTTACGTAAGTAAGTATATATTTCCCAGAAGACAGTTTGGTCGTTATTGAATTTTTTTTTATTGAAATTCATAAAGTACCTACCTATGAACAAGCACCCATCGCTAATACCACACTTCATAGTCGAAATGCTTCTTGCGAGGTTTTGATATACACTTGCATCACCATTGATGGCGTTACAGATTATTGTACGTAGGTACTGAGGTTTTCTTTCAAAAAAATGTCTTAAGATAAAAATTACCATTTTACTTTTCCGAGCTTTTCATTCTAATGAGATATTATGTATAATTTAATAAAACCATTCTTTACGTAAGTAAGTATATATTTCCCAGAAGACAGTTTGGTCGTTATTGAATTTTTTTTTTATTGAAATTCATAAAGTACCTATGAACAAGCACCCATCGCTAATACCTATCTGAAGAAATTAGAAAAGTAGATAGATAGGTAGGTAGGTATTTGCTTCCGATTGGGGTGTTTTGGACTTCCTTAACTTTTGTTTTTCGCAGATACATTCAAATGCAGATGAAATTAGGTTCTTATTATTGGAAACCGTTGTATAGGCTAACCACGGACTTGGCTAGGAAAAAAGGAATCGAAGTCCTGAAAAAACGAAATTCGTGACCTGAATAGATAATAATTTCAACTTCAGGTAGTGTTAATTCAATGAATACCTACGTAACAAATATTTTCTAATTTGGTAGATACCTAGACCTATTCATTTATTTAGGTAGGTTAACCTATAAGTTGAAAATCAAATCTCGTTTACAGGTACTTATGTATAGTTCATGCACCTGAAAGGGTTAAAGGTACCTACGTAGGTACCTACCTAATATTCGCTATGTTGGTAGATATATAGCTACATACCTACGTAGCTAGGAGAGGCATTAGATAAGAGAACGTATTGATATTGAACGTGTTCCCAATGCAACAGTTTTATTTTGAAAACGTTAAATTCTTGCAGTCGTTGTTGCATAAAACAAGTCTTAATAAAAACCACTTATTTATTTCCTGTTCAATACCTAGTGTCTTCCAAATTGGGTCATTACGTCACATAATTTCAATATAAGTAGGTAATGTAGGTTTGAATGTAGATACCTACTTAATAAAATTAATGATGTAGGTAACGTGTGCGTTACCCAGGCCAGATGTTGTCGAAAATGGTCATTTGAATCTTATAGATAATTAGTTTTGCGGCTTCTGTAATTGTTGCGCACATTTTTAAATTTGTTGCGCTTATAGTTTTTTAATTATTTCACAAAAACATTTCCTGCTGGGGTAACGTTACCCCAGCCAGACCTTTTTCTTTCTAATGGGAATACTTAAATAATTACTAGCTATAAAATTAGTTGTCTAGATGAAGTAAATGTTGTGCCTTATTTTGTATTTGTTCTTTCATCGGTTGCGAAGTTATTCGAGATTATGCTGGGGTAACGTTTTTGGTTTTGCTAGATCTTTGAAATGGTTAAGCGGATTCTTATCATATTTTGTACATGGCTTCTTAGGAATTAGTTTAAATTTGTTCTGCAATAAAAAAAAACAAAATAATACATAGCTTAAAGGTTATTTCATTAAATAGAAAAACAATTCAATTGGTCCCAGCACTCTCAATAAGAGCTCTAAAGACTTACTTTAAACGTTATTTTAAAGCTTGTAACTGCCTTCAAATGTATGTGAAGTTTCATTAGTATCCTGTAAGTATTTAACAAGTTATGATGATATTGACTTCTTCACGAGCACGGTCTTGATGCGCGCGGTGTTATTTGGCCACTGGATTGGATATATGAACTGAATGTTATGTCAATTATTAGTTTTTTAGTTCAGTTGTATATCAGTAAAATTTCAGCTCAGTACATTGGATAATTAATGAGATAATACGATTAAAGTCATTAGGAAGTGAATGACCGTGGTAACCCGACCAAGTTTAGGTGGTTACGAAAAAGCGAAAACGCAGAACATTATACTATCTTTTGAAATGTTTAGTATAATACACCTTACAATTTCGGTACAGACGCGTACACTGTTAAATACATTAATAATATAATAATATCTGTACTATGAAAACATTATTATTATCTTCCAGTTGCAGAAACTTATCAAAAATCACTGATATAACATGTCATTCGGTGGGACGCGGAAGGGGTGGGGTGAAGGGGCGCATTGTTTGCATATCGCACTAAACATGCTCCATAATCACATAATTCATCTTGTAGAGTGCGCGTGCGTTTCGGCAGTTCCGTTTCCTGTTTTTGCAAATATTTATAGAGTGCGTGAGAGCTAATATAAAGTAATAAGTGTGGCGAATTACTGCTAATGTGGAGTGCTTCTATTGATGATCATAGTTATGGTGCAGGCTGCTTGATGAATTCACGAACAAGGTAAGCTTGTATAATGTAACTACAGAAATAGTAGCAAAATTATTATTAATATGTACATGTTGTTAGGTACTTATCTAAAACTGTATATTTTTAAGGCTTAAATATTTGAATTTAGGAACTTATTATTTTCTTTTCTTTCGTACTTAGTTATTACCATTTACCTAGACTGGAATTTTCAACAATGATAACGACATATTTATCCTTCGCTACATAGTACCTATAAAACAAAGTCGCTTCCCGTTTGTCTGTCCCTGTTTGCTTAGATCTTTAAAACTACGCAACGGATTCTGAAGCTGAGGTTTTTGTGTATAGGTATATTGTCAACATATGACTTGAAACTTGATTAATGAAATTCATGACTTAGCGACCGATTTTTATCGTTATCAATGTCGGGAGTCGGGACTACCGCAACAGGTAGGTATTTATTTATTTCCACAAACTCCTTGGACGTAGACTTTAAGAAATCCATAATTACCTTGTTGCGACACTCGCGTTGATATAAACTCGCAAATAGATGACGATTTGAGTTTCAAATATGTAGGTAGCAAAACTACAATTGAAACCCCATTAAGTTTAATAATACTTTAAAAGTTCAATTGAAATGATTATATTACCTGTCAATAAAAATTATTTAATAATCACGTAGTTTTTTTTAAAACTTGTGTACATATCTGTACTTAATTTGTAACACTATCCTACATATTTTAGAAGGTACCATAATGTTTTGCGTTTTCGCTTTTTCGTAACCACCTAAACTTGGTCGGGTTACCACGGTCATTCACTTCCTAATGACTTTAATCGTATTATCTCATTAATTATCCAATGTACTGAGCTGAAATTTTACTGATATACAACTGAACTAAAAAACTAATAATTGACATAACATTCAGTTCATATATCCAATCCAGTGGCCAAATAACACCGCGCGCATCAAGACCGTGCTCGTGAAGAAGTCAATATCATCATAACTTGTTAAATACTTACAGGATACTAATGAAACTTCACATACATTTGAAGGCAGTTACAAGCTTTAAAATAACGTTTAAAGTAAGTCTTTAGAGCTCTTATTGAGAGTGCTGGGACCAATTGAAGTGTTTTTCTATTTAATGAAATAACCTTTAAGCTATGTATTATTTTGGTTTTTTTATTGCAGAACAAATTTAAACTAATTCCTAAGAAGCCATGTACAAAATATGATAAGAATCCGCTTAACCATTTCAAAGATCTAGCAAAACCAAAAACGTTACCCCAGCATAATCTCGAATAACTTCGCAACCGATGAAAGAACAAATACAAAATAAGGCACAACATTTACTTCATCTAGACAACTAATTTTATAGCTAGTAATTATTTAAATATTCCGATTAGAAAGAAAAAGGTCTGGCTGGGGTAACGTTACCCCAGCAGGAAATGTTTTTGTGAAATAATTAAAAAACTATAAGCGCAACAAATTTAAAAATGTGCGCAACAATTACAGAAGCCGCAAAACTAATTATCTATAAGATTCAAATGACCATTTTCGACAACATCTGGCCTGGGTAACGCACACGTAGGTAACCACAAAACAAGACAAAAAAAAAACAAAATCTAGCTCACTAGAGTCACCATGTGCGTTGGTATGTATTTAGCAAACCAAGGTTTCAGTTACTAAACTAAGGGTCTGTGCACATCACGTTCTTTAAACGCGCGTTTTAGAACCATGTGTCGACGGCGCGTTTTTATCCTACCTTTCGAATACCGTAATTAGAGACACAAAAGAAAGACAATGAGAGAGCGAACCGCGTTTAATGAATTAAAGGTCTACAGGCTGCGTCTGACTCGCGTGCGTATCGCGTCTGTATCGCTACGAATGCGGGTCAAATGCGCGTTTAAAAAACGTGGTGTGCACAGGCCCTAAGATTCACTGTAATTACATAAGTATACAAATCACGTACACTACACACATATACTCGGAACATAATTATGACAGTACATACACAAATCACCTCAAATATTTGTCCTCATGCGGAAATCGAAGCCGCAACGAGAAGAACAACAGACGTCGCGGCCACCATTTTAGTGACCAAGGTTAGAAGAACATAACAATATATTAATTTATATGTATGTCTGAAAAAGTATGATATGCATGAACTTCCATTGTCTCTATATTTTGTAACTTGTGATGTATCTAGGTAAATTATATTCGGTTGGCAGATGAGACGAATCAGACAAAAAAATCGTTTGTAAGGAAATAACATCGTCGAACGGTAATTTTCACATTTTAAGCAGATTTGGGAACACATTCCATTGCAGATTGCTCTACTGTTGTTCAGTAACTTGTGTAGTCGACATCTCCACGCGTAGAGCATGGTGTAAGGAAATAATAACAGCTAATTATAGTAACATAACAACGTAATTTTTTTTTCTAACCGACTTCAAAAAGGAGGAGGTTTTATGTTCGGCTGTTTGTATTTTTGTTTTTTTTCTTGCAAAATTGGTAAAATTTGACAGACACAGATTAAGCACCACATCATTAAGTCCTAGACTCTTAAAGCATAGTGTAAGAAGACCTATAGTTGCAGGTCCAAACCTACTAGGATATTAAGTAGGTACACTAAACCAGACTAGTGGGCTATAAATCAATCAGGCTCATGATTTCAAAAACTAGAATGAAGTAGGTACCTAAATACCTTTTTTTTATCAGAGAAACCTTATTCTGAACCTACAATTTCCCCGGAAATTGAATCCAATTACATGACAGTTCGTGGCTGCACCTGACCACTATCTACATCAATAGTGGTTCACCTCAACTGATTTCAATAACTGACTTTGTTTTTATTTGTCCTACCTATTGATAACCAAAAGTAATGGCCGGTTAAGAAACCTGGACAAATAAAACGAAAATTCCTAAACACCACGAAAATATTGAACGGATGATTATGATCTTAATGAGCTTAGTTTGGGTAACCAGTGAAAGATATTGAAATGAAAGTGAGACTAATAGGATGCGACCGTAGAGCCAATCGTGGAGAAAATTTTGATAGAATCCATTGCCCTTGGTCGGCCTTGGTTAACTTTCAAGAGCTGTCACTCTGTGCATATGGATGCATAAAATTCACTTATAAAATATTATGTATGTAGTTAAGTAG
The DNA here is from genome assembly GCA_905147345.3 of Mythimna impura. Taxonomy (NCBI): domain Eukaryota; kingdom Metazoa; phylum Arthropoda; class Insecta; order Lepidoptera; family Noctuidae; genus Mythimna; species Mythimna impura. The sequence goes on along the minus strand of LR990343.1, from coordinate 15,292,716 downwards.
GTATCACAAAGAGGTGCACGTGACAAAACAAACGCATCGGCCATTTAGGTATCTGGTTTTCTGGTGCGGCACTGTTTTAATTTATTCTTAAGTAAGTTAGATATTTAAATAATTAATCAAAAAGAAATAGAATAAGAACAGAAATGAGAAAAGAATAACTAAATAAAATAAAGAAGTTTTTCAGAAATCTGAATTGAATTTCGAATGATTAATTACAAAAGTCAAGATAAGCAGACTGTTGTATTTTTTTGTTCACATTCGTAATAAATATTCCGCTAATTTAATGTATCCTAACTAGCTACTTACTATCTACTTATAATTTTAATAAAATTTCAATACTCACTAATAACAACCGCCGCCACATTTTAATGTTTAAATATATTTTTTACTTCACTGTTACAACGACCAGTCTTTTACTAATCAACTCTCAAATAATACTGCACAACACTTTGTATTATCGAGAAGCTTGCGTTACAATTTCCCGCCCAGTACTGCGCTCGCGCCTCCCTTACCACTCATAATATTGGAAGCGAACGGCCGCCGCGCTTACAATTTATGTAACTTCGCCAATCCAGCGCTGCACAATATATAATTTAAACTTTAAATCATCGTTGTTTTGTTTTACACAAGTTAGATAAGTTTAGGTGGCAGCATCATAATTTACACAATAATTCATCCATGAAATTAATCGTCTTCTTCGGATTGTTAAGCGTTCAAGTATCTGATTAGGTATTGCATGTTTAACTTGGGCTTTGTAGAGATATAGACTGCGTAAAAACTTGTATGGCTTAAATGATTTAAGTCGAGTTCATGGCCAAAAAACTACTTAGGTACACATCGAAATAGATAAAAAATCAGGGGACTTACCTAGTGACCCTAGGTAGCCTTGGACCCAGAATGGTTGTGCCATTTGGAGACCAAAATATTAGGCCCCTTATTCGAGTCTAGTAAGGACAGCGACATCTATAAATGTACATAGGATCTATGTACCTAAGTATCTACCTACCTCATAAATAAAATAGTCACTGAATCATATTGGTGATGAAATGGAATAACCCGTCTTCCAGGACTTTTTTTTTTAAATTGTTCCACTTCAGTCCAGTAGTACCAAACATTGGTTCATGTTTTCTGTGACATGGTTTTTGACCAGCAAGAGCAAGCATGACCATAATGGCAGATTGCTATTACAAAACTGCCATGCCATGTCAGCTCAAGGTTTTGTCGGTTTGATTGAAGAAATGAGAAAAACAAACCTAATTTTGTGGTAAGGTGAATAAGATTAATAATTTTATTATTGCATAGACAAATCTCCATTGATTCCGTCCCAATCCTTAAACCTAGCTACCGCTTAATGACGCTGTACCTACCTATTATGTAAATATATTTCACAGTAAATCTATAATGCATTGTAAGTGTAACGCCATGGCAGCAGTTATTCAACAACATAGCCTAACGTAATAAGTACCTACCATGTGAAGAAAACCTATATAATTAGTGTTATGCAATCAACACCTACGTGACTGAAGATCTGACCATGAGCTTTTAGTCCATGAATGGTAACAAATGAATAGGTAATTTTTTTTAGCAAATAATATTGCAACACACTGCTATATTTGTCTAAGTCTAGAACAATAAATAAAACCACTTAGGTGACAAAAACGGACATCTGGCCCAATGTGCCTTTACCTTCGCCTTACTAAAAAATTGATAAAGCATAGTTAATTTAACTTTTTGAGTTCAAGGCAAACACTGCCCAGAAAGGTTTATTTTACAAATATTAAGATACCATTAATGGTTCACCTTACGATTCGTCACCAATACAAATAGTTCAATGGTAACAAGAAGGCCTTGGTCATTGCCCTCACCAATGTGCTAAAAAATAGGTACCTATAGGAAAGAAACAAACAAAGTGAATAAGATTAATCATCTTTAGAACTTAGTATTAAGTATTGTTTCTTTTTATTATCAATCTATGTTTTTGTGTTGAAGTCAGTTGTTATTGATGATGCTAGTTTATAGAATCAGAGCATAGCATTGCAGCTATACAACCATCCACTTTAGGACCTTTTCCAAACTGTTTAAGCAGACCCATCTGGGGAAGGAACACTTGGGGACTTATGAAGAACTATTATAGCTTCTGCGAGCGTCTTCGCCAACATGAAAGTCAGGAATTGTCCCATAGGTACATACTCCAGGGATAAAAAGTATCTTATAATTGCAAGATATAGTCAACCTAGTGTGCCAAATTTCATCCAAATCCGTTAGCCGTTACCTAATACTTCATACAATAGATCCACATTAATTTGTTCTTTGTGCTTTATAATTATGTAAGTAGGTACGTACACGCACAGAATATAGAGAACACTAGAAGTAGCTTGAGAAAATGTTTGTACCAGAACCGGTGTCGCCAAACTCATACATTTACGATTTACTCTTACTGCAAACCGGAAGATACGATTGGCTAAAAAAAAAATAAGGGCGTAAACGAAATGCAAAAAAAAATATTATACGAAATGCAACTTTAATATCAACAGCTTATAAATCAAATTGGCAAAAACAAGAAAGAAATACATATTGGACTACCAAGTACCGCCACTCGTCGCTAGATGGCACTGTTCAGTATGAACTGTAACTACGTAAAAATAAGGGTGGTATTTGAATGGCGTATCACTGACACGAATGCAGGTTGCTACTCAAATAGTGATGTAACCTAATTCGATCGAAATAATATTGATAGTACGAAAACGTCTTTAAAACATATAATGCGAAAAAAATATTGTATGCGGTAATGTGATAGTATCAAAATAATGAAATTGATATTTCGTAGGGCAATTTTTAAACGTATTAAAAAGGGTATTTTTTTGCTCCCGGTAACGTAGATCCATATCTCTTTACAAATTGGAACATTAGAAAAACTGAAATTATTAAGGAAGGAAAATAAAATCTAACAATTATCGTCAACTGCTGTGTTGTACTCTTACCTAACTCTTCAGGTAGATGTATTTAAAATTATATCACGAATATCATCCTACAATTTTTATTTTATTAATGTAATAATTATCTGTATTATAATTACTTACATACATATTTTTAAATACTTTTATTTTAAAAAGGCAACGTAATACATGTCGATTGATTTTGTCGATAAAGTCACGCACTATTTGGATAGCGTCAAAAGTATAAGTAGACAACCGAATATTCCAGAAAGGCTAATAACCGGGAAAAGAAAATCAACTTTGTAGTCATGAAATTAAAGACAATTTTTGTTTGTATATCTTGTGCAATGTTTGACGAAATTTTATTTTTTCATTTTATTAAAATAAATCTGAAAATAATACTTCTCGTTGGTATGATACACCTCCATGAGTTAGACTTTTAGTCCGACTATGGTTTTTACAGTCCAATATGGCACAATAAGGCATTTTAATATTATTAAACTTAAATTGTACGTTGACGCAGTCTAGTTTGCGAATGAGAGCGCTTGAACAGCGAGTGCGTAATGCGGTACTGACTAGCGGCGACACTGTCACGCCTACTTACTATTTCCAGTGTTCTCTATATTCCGTGCGTACACGTATACTCGTTAGTTTTTTTTAAAGATAAAATAATGGAATTTTTATGAGATGCAAAGAACTGTATAACCCTCAGGTGTCTTCAACAAAGAAAACTAGTTTTATATTTAATTAGACGCTCCGTGACCAATTATACATAATAATGTGCACTATGTTAGATATTCAACTCGTGCGCATCTTCCGTTGACGTAGCACCATGTTATTAAGTCGCAGTGTATGAAATTGAATAATTCAAGGACCTAGATACTAACAATGATCGGGCTGCAAACACTCGAGCCGATGAGATGACAGTATCCGCTAGGTACCTGCAACTAGTCGGTCACGCAACTCCAATCGTTTACTGCGCGGCTTTTAAAATTTAGATTGACTTTTCACAATACCGATTATTGGCCAAACATTTTTTGTTAGTAAAAGAACAGATGCAAGGTCAACCGCGACAGGTATTACATCCCATCCAATTTCTTCACGCTTAAAATAAAACGAAGGTACTATTAGTAATAAAATCCTATTATGAAATTAATGGGAGACTAATTAAATTAAAATACATGAACTGTTTACTGATTTCTTTATTGGATATCGCCGGTACAATACTAGTTGACCAATTTAAAATGCAATGTTTATTATTGTATCACTTCGAATAGTAATTTCGAACGCTATTTGTACACAGGACAACATACATAAATGATTGAAGACCTATTTTTAAAATAATACACGGCAATATTTCTACTTTTCGTTTGGTGTGTAAATAAATGGGTTAGCAACGTAAAAATATACAAAATTATAAAAATAATATCAAGTCTTATAAATTATTTATTTGAAGAACTCTTTTCGTATTTTTGCCAAACAGCTACTAATTATTCATTAATTTGTGTACTACAAGTTATAACGGTTATAAAAGTTGGTAGCGGACACACATCACCCCTAAATACAGAAATGTTTTTCAATTCAACACTTATTATATAACCTTATCCTACACTTTTAATCTCTTATGATCATAATTATTCACAAGCGACAAATAATACTGTTAATTAAAGGACAATGTGTATCAAACTGTAATTTTAATGCATTTATAAAATATGTTAATGCCAATAAACAGACTTTGTCCAATTATTACATTAACAAAGAATGCCATCAATAAACTCACAGCAAAGTTAGACGATGCAGTGAACTCTCAACTCGGGAACTAAAAAATTGTATCCGAAAACACACCAAAGGAAAAATAGAAACGTGTGACTACAGTTAAGTTATAAACGACTTTCGCAATCAGATCATAGTTCATCGTTTAAAACACGTTACAAATTAGATAAATAGTTCTCTATGCATATAGCACTTGCATACATAACTACTATGTAAGAACATATCACGGACCTGTAGGTTAAATGAGAAACTAAAGTTTCTGAGTTACTAAGGGCGCCTATCTAAAATTACGATTGATAAATATTCCGTACAAGCTATATTCGACTTATGACTATGTAGCAACATATCACATCCATTAATCGATCCATAGCCACAGTAATCAAAGGACTTACTGACAACCGACCACACTTAACTATTAGTGGGATTGAATATGTACTTGAAAATTCTACACTCATTGAGTAATTAGCTTGGAAATTCAGAACAATATTAATAGTTTAATATCCACACAAAAACAGTTTCCCAAAGATCGCACTAAGTAGTGTTATATTTTACATCATGTTTCATAGTAAGTACTTAAGAATAATCACTTTAGGTATATCATTTACGAAAGTATATTTAAAATACATAAATTATTTTTAAGAAATGTATACATTTTTGTATTTAATTTAAATAAATAAATCCATGAAAAAATCATTCAATTTTGTGACATTTTCAATAAACTTCTCTCCAACTAAAGTTATGGAAGTGAATGAGAGGACGTAAAATAAATTCAAAACACATTGTTATTTATCATAGTAATATCAAAGAGTTCATGGTGAAAATGCCATGCACAAGGCAACTTGGCGTGTGTCGAAGTTGGAAATGGTTATGTAGGTATGCTACCACAAAACTAGAAAACACTTCATATTCCCAGGCACATGAAATATTGGGATTTAAAGTATTTAGTACCTAGGTATTGCAGAAAATATGTTAACCACGTTCACGTCAAATGTACGTGATTGCATCAAGTGATTAGGAGTTATCACGTTTTTGTTTCGTCAATAATATTATTATAGAACTACAGATACATCGGATCAAATATTATACTTATAGGTACAAAAGAGAATAAATATAATACGGAGGAGAAGGAATCCGGTGGGGCCCACCGAGCTTCGCAGTAAGGTAAACGATAGTGAAAATTTAAAGCCACTCTACTCACTCGACCGGGAAGCGAGTCAATCGTTACAGAGGAACACTCGGTCATGCACATCAATCTTAACACTGAATACGGTCACACTCTCGCACTAAACGTTAGCAGTCAGAGGCGCCTACCACTGCGGGTTGGGAGGCAGGTAGCCCTCGGGCGCGTACGCGGGAGCCGGCGGCGCGGCGCCGTAGGGCGGCACGGCGCCGCCCGGGCCCGCGTAGCCCGGGTAGTACGCGCCGCCGCCGTACCCGCCGTAGTACGCCGGCGTGGGGTACGCGCCGTAGCCCATGCCGTAACCTGTGAACCGACCAATATTAATATTAGTGTTCAAATGACGTGGTACCACACTAACCACACTGGGCTCAGTACGGGTATCCCAGTATAATTAAAGGATAAGCGGCCTTACCTGGGTACTGAGCGTAGGGTCCTTCTGGAGGAGGTGGGTTCCCGACGGGATAGGCTTGTCCAGGCGGGACCGGCGGAACAGGCGGCCCGGGCGGGCCATGGGGCATGGGGCACGGTGCTGGCGACTTGGACAAATCAGCAGGCGCTGCTGTACCGCCGCTCATCATGGCGGGGTGACTTAGACTGAGTGGCATACTGGGCGAGGGTTTCATATGTGCAGCGTGGGGGTGGGGTTGAGGTTCGTGTGACCGGCCCATGAGCCGGGGGTGTGTACTGACGTGCTGCGTGGTGTCGAGAGGAGACAAGGGCGCAGCTTGCGGCATCGGCTCGGGCTTGCGAATGCGAGGCGCCGCTGCAGGGCCCAGTAAACTTGAAACACTATGAGGCATGGGAGCTGGCGCGGGCGGTGCAGTCAGCGTTGGTTCAGGCACAGCATCAGGTTTAGCAGGCGACCGACGTTTCTTCGTCTTCGCTCCAGGCTTCTCTTCACCAGTCGGGGAGTACGACTGTGTAATATCGTCTAAGTTTCTACGGAAATCTGGCATCCCCTCTTTATTCAATACACTCGCAGTTCTCTCTAGTTGACTCAGGCTTGATTCCAGTGATGGTCGACCACCGGGCCTCTGATGCCGATAGTTCTTCAGCGGATTAATTTTTCTTTCGACAGCATCAGCATTACGGCTCAAATCTGTAACATCCAGTTTAGACATATCTGGCATTTTTGAATGCTCCATGGAGTTATCTTCTATCGACTTATTTTCTAGAACATCCTCGGAAGGTAGTTTTTCATCTGTTGTTAAGACTAAGGGTTCTGGTTCAGGTTTTGATTCGTTTTGGTTTAGGGTCTGACTATCGGGTGTTATACTCGGTTTTTCTACTTCACTAGGTTTAGAAGATTCCGGAGTTTCTGGTTTATTCTTATCTTGTTCTGCGTCAGAAGATGGTTTCGAACTCTGGTCAAGTGATGGATGCTTGTTGTCCTCCTCCTCATCACTATCTAACACTTGAGTATCTTCATCAGAATTAACTTCCATCTTACTTGTGGAACCGGATTCATTACCATCAGCTTCAGTTTTCTTGGGTTCTCTGGGGATTTTCGTTATGCTCACGGAACCAGGGAGATTGGGTCGTAATAACCTGCCTTGTAGTGGAGACTTTGGACGCATGCCTGAATACGATCTTAGTTCGTTCAATCGACTTCTGATATCAGATATTTTTTGACCAGGGATCATGGGTCTCATTTTGTTTTGTCCTATTATAGAAGGCCGCATCACTCTGTGAAATCCTGGTCTAGGACCTGTTTTGGAAGTAATTGTAATGGCTGAATTATTCTTTAAAGACCCTGGTATGTTTGATGCTGGACGACTGCCTAAAACTAAAAATAAGAAAATATTTAAAAAAAAGTTAAACAAGACTATGTTACAATTCCCAAATCCCAAGTGCAGGCTTACCTTTCTTTCCTATTGGGTTGTTGTCTTTATTTTCAGCGCCTTTTTGTCCCAATCCTTTGAACGATGTCTTGATGGCGATAATTTTACCGGACTCTAGCTGCATATAAATTCCTTTCGGTGATTTCAACACCATGACACGCTGTCCCGCCTTCAAAACTATATTCGTCTTCTCGGCTGAGTTTGTTGGTATTACAACATCTGTAAAAGACGATTATGTTCACAATTCGAAATTAGCAAAAGAACATAGAAAATTGAAATTGGTACCATTAGAAAGGTCTTTGGAAATATATTTATTTCTTGTAACGGACGCCACGGGTCGCTGCACTAAGTTGAGGACGTAACATTACCTAGCGGCAGCGTCATCTCCTGCGCCGTCATGCCCTGTCGGCGCCACACGTCGGCCGGGATCCAGCGCGCTCCGTGCTGCATGGGGCGCACGGACGCCACGGGTCGCTGCACTAAGTTGAGGACGCAACATTACCTAGCGGCAGCGTCATCTCCTGCGCCGTCATGCCCTGTCGGCGCCACACGTCGGCCGGGATCCAGCGCGCTCCGTGCTGCATGGGGCGCACGGACGCCACGGGTCGCTGCACTAAGTTGAGGACGTAACATTACCTAGCGGCAGCGTCATCTCCTGCGCCGTCATGCCCTGTCGGCGCCACACGTCGGCCGGGATCCAGCGCGCTCCGTGCTGCATGGGGCGCACGGACGCCACGGGTCGCTGCACTAAGCTGCCGTCTGCCGTTCGTACTGTACGATACGCTGTTGTTGGCTTTGGCGCTAACGCAGCCTTCTTTTCAAGCTCGTACCTGGACAAATAATAGGCGTTTCCATAAACTCTTTTTCTTAGAACATGAAATAATTATCCATAACCGTTATTATATTATGACGTTTAAGAAACAGCGACAACGCGAGATCAGAAGCAAGTGCTTTAGCTAATTAATATTTTGTGCGTCACGATCTTATATAGAAGATAAGTTTCCACGTCCTCCAGGCCATGACGAAGATATCTGTTCGTATCATTTATTAACAAAAATACATAAAAAAAATCTGTAATTTATTTTGAGCAGAACAGTTAACAGAATGTTACTATTGCCTGAAACCCTAACTTGACATTTTTATTTCAATTTATTTGTTTAATTAAAAACAGTAAAATTATTGTAACAAAATTTTTCAACTGTCCCGGGCGCCACTGTTTTCCTAGAAAGACACCTAGTGATGTGGATACGTAATAAGTTTCCTAGGAATGAACTGATGTTTAAATAAAACACTTATAAACCAAAATGAAATGTTAAGTTTTGAAAAAATATGCAAATCATCATCTTCCTGCCCTTGTCCCGTTTTATTTGGGGCCGGCGCAACACGTTTTTTTGCGCTTCCCGCACTATATATATATATATTGTAACTTTATACGTATATATTGTAACTTTATGTTAGGGCTAGGTTGTTAGGTGCAGCTAGGGTTCTTGATAGGCTACAGCCAACATTCAGATACCTAAATGTACGGTACATTTAGGTAACTAAATGTACATTCGGTCCTTCGAGCATTTTGTACCTAAAAATTCGCGGCCCTCTTTGTCCCCCCTAGGGTTTATTTGACAAAAAACAGACAGACACGTTTCAGGTGTGGCAGGCTGGTGTCCTCAAACCGCATCAGTTTTGTTACACTCTGGGACAGACAGACGCTGTACTTTGCTGTATCTCTTGTCGGTAGCGATTCGGTGACTGGCCTTCCACAAGCCGATCTCACCAGTTCATTGAGAAGGCGCATAAATACCGAGCCGAGAGTGTGGGAGAGGCGAGTACAAATAGGTAACTGAATGTACATTTGATGTAAATCAAATGTACATTCAGTTATGTCTTCATGGATTTTCAATCATACATAAATATAAACAGATCCCGTCTCAACAAAACTGATAGAAATCGCTGCCTTATGACGTTACAGACGTAAGCGCATCAAGGTCAGTATTAAATAGTGCAGTGTGCGGATGTTGTGTGGTAGTTTTTCTTATCCAAATAATAAAAACTAGTGAAGGTAACGAAATAACTACAGAAGAACTAATAGGAATTCTGGAATGTGTGGAATCGGAAGCTGAATCCGAATACGATGACGACATTTTATCAGACGAAGAGTTTGAGGTAAGTAAAATAATTTATCTAAATCTACGTAATTTATTTTTAGAAAATTATTATAAAATTAAATTGAACTACAACTAAAATTGTTAAATTTATGTTAAATATTAACATTTATTAATAAAGCCAAAGGGTGTCAAGTGAACTACGGGAGATCATTTTTCTGGGGCATTTTCTAGAGGTCAGGAGGCCAGCGATAAAAAATGGTACGTGTATGGTCATTTTCAGAAAAGGCGCAACGAGCCTGAATAACCTCCTTTTGAAACTCAAACTTTATGAATGAATAATTATATGTAATCTTATAATACGTTTTTTATTTTTCTTTCCCTTACTTTATGAAAAATGAATCTGACGTGATACGAGCGCCACAAACTTGATATGAAGACAATGAGATGACATGATAAGACAATAGGGATATATCCAAATTTTTATTGCTACTATTTCTTATTATCGTTGTTGTAAATAAGACATGATTTCGAAATACGTCATTATCTTCATTTATCTGGTATATTTATGTAACCAAAAAACACGTAAATAACATTAATTATCGATAGACGATTACCCTCATCACCACTTTTTTAAGATGTAAGTATTCGTTATTCATTTATACTTTGGGCCTGGAGGACACATCGCGTTGGGCATAGGTTGGTGCTCAAAAGGTCAAGTAAGCGAGCCTTTCTGAAGTGCGCTTTGGCAGCGATGCCGTGCGGGTGCCACGCGAAATTATATCTGGCACAATCTTATCAACTTTATTTCAGTTCATTATCGATAAAAACTGCTGGAGCATCTTGCCGTTCTGTCTATGCTGACTTAAAGCGTACATACAGGATCTCTACTAAATTTGAGATTGTTTTATTCCGATGCACACACTATATATTATTATGTACATTGTTCGCACAATACACTATTCGTGATAAGAAAACAGTGACGTCATCGTTGTCACTCGGCTAAGCCACGCCCTTTGACCAATCAAATGATAGTAAATTAGAAACCCGTGTTCACATTGTTCAGTTGAAGTAAAAATGAATACCTCAACCCAATATTTAAACTTTAAGATGTAGAAAAGCTGTTTTAGAACTCTATAGCAACAATAGATCTACAAAGTAAGAAATGCTGTGACCACGTGGTTAATGTAGAAAAAAATATGAGGGATTTAGCGGCGAAACTGCGTTAAGCGGACGCCCGCGCGGTGCCATACAAAAGTGCTCGGTTTCGGGGGACCCGCGCGGGCAACCGTCGCGGGGAGCAGGGCCCCGCGCCCCCTTTTTGCTACGCAATAAATAATAAGTTATCCATCAACACGACTACATGCACACCGTTAAAGTTGAACTAGCGACACTGCGCAGGTAATATTCCGGTTACTGCGACGGGGACCGTCGCACAAGTCCCACGCGCGTCTTCACCCGACTGGTGCCCGTCGCGGGCGTCCGCTTAACGCAGTTTCGGCCCTTAGACAATGTTATGGAACTCGCGGAACAGGATTCTTATATTATTAATATTGATGAAAATATTAACGATTATGATTAAACTTTAAAACAATCACTTAAAATAATATTTTAAACACTTTTTGCTTTCGTTTTATAATGGTTTATTTTTTACCCCTGTATGAATACGCCTTTACTTGGCAGAACACTAATGACGTCACTATTTCTTGTCGCGAATAAGGTATAAAGACTTTTATATACAGGTGTACACACAGTATAACTATAAAATTTTCTCCAGATTAGAAACACAACATAATAAGTACAACCCTTCAAATATACTATTGGATGCTATTTTTATTTCAATTAGTGTAAACTCACCCTCTTTGTGCCAGCCTCTTTTCAGCACTAGACAGTTTTTTCTCCTTTCTATCAACAAGCAGGGACTCGTGTTGGAATGGTTCCTTGCTTAGCATCCTCCCGTGTTGCGATATAACGCCTTGCATCAACACATCGATGTACTTATCTTTGTGCTCGGAAAGGTCTTTAATCTCGGACTCCTAGAATAAAGAAAGAAGATTTAACAGTTTCATGATAGTTTATAATACAGTAGCTGCTGCCAGCGGCTTCGCTGTAAATTGTTCCATGGGAACATACTCCCGGGATAAGAAGTACTCGTCTACCCGTATGCTAAGTATCATCCAAATACATTCAGCCATTTAGGCATAACAAAACACTCACTACTACTACTTAACAGACGCTATATAATATTAGTGAGGCTTCCACTAGTAATATTTCGTGTTTCAAATTCATTTAGAACAGATTCTTCTAAAGTTAACAAGTCCAAAAAAAGTCAAGCATAAACGTTGATGTCACGCCAACGCAAGGTACATAATATATGATCCCTACGGTGGAGTTTAGGGGTCTTTATGTCAAGAGTGAATAGGTTACTTCTAGGCAAACGTGCTCCATAGTCGACCACATCATCGCTTACCATCAGGTGAGATGGTGGTCAAACGCGAGCCTATCAATAATAATAAAAAAAGCTTCGTGTAGCCATTTTATCAAAACTGACGAGTGGACGAAGCTTTAGCGTCGCGTTTGGACAGCGTCTACAAAGCGCTCAACGATGGTCTAGCCATCACACTATCATACTAATATGTATTACAAAGGTGAAAGTTTGTATGTGTGTGTGTGTGTGTGTGTGTTTAATACTTCTTTACGCTCAAACGGCCCAACCGTGCATGTCCTGCTATGGCACATAGAATACTTTTTATAATGAGAATATGTTACCTTGGGATATTTTTTTTAATATCACGCGAGTGAATCCTCTAGCAGCAGGTATTACCATTAGCTACGTTAAAACTTACCTTATCGTCGTTATCGAAGCATAGATTAGTGATTTCCTTCATAGATAGTACAGCGTCAGGATTGCACTCATCGACGACGCGATCAGCCATGCCTTGCTTGTTGATCTGACGGTCGTAGATCTTTTTCTCGAGACAACAGTCCATCACGAAACGGTAGACGAAGCAAGGCTTTCTTTGTCCGTATCTAAATGTTAAGAAATGTGAGGTTAGTGTGTTGAATTGTAAGTTTTACAAAGGTAAGACTATTATAAATCTGCTCTGACATAAAAGGAAGGTTCGTGCTATTATTATAGGCGAAGCTCAGAGACTTATGTGAAGACGATCATGAGCTATGCAATCAGGAAACTGTTGGTACAAATACCGGCACGAATCTTGAGCGCACGGCCAAAGAACGCGGATCGCTTTGCGCATCGTACACATCGGAAAGCCCATCACTGTACAAGGATTGCACTCCCCGCCCCCGCGTCTCTCTTCATACCACTAAAGAGAGATATTTCACTTCTGCGCAAGTGGAAGTAAGTGCTCAAGACCCGTGTCGGTATCTGTATATCATAGGGATAAACTAATATTTATATTTAATATCATACCAAAATAATAAGTAATCAGTGTTCACATTCATTCATCAGCCCTTCAGAAGTGCAAATAACCAATTTTTTTTTTATTTAAAACAAATAAATACTTGCCTATATACACGACAAACAGCCTGCGTATCGTGGCACGGGTTCCAACTGGCGTCGAAGACGATGACTCTGTTGGCGCCAACGAGATTGATGCCGAGCGAGCCGGCGCGCGTCGACACGAGGAACAGGTATATGTGCGGATTGGCATTAAACTCGTTTATGAGCTTCTCACGCTCTAAAGCATGTGTCGAACCATCCAAGCCTGCGAAAATATTAATCGATGTAATAATGTATAGTTCTGATATTGATTTTCAGAAATCACAAGAATATAATACTTACGATAGTAGTTTGTATTTCTCTCCCAGAGACAATTTGTTCCAGGAATGTAATTCTTTTCTAAAAAGTCTTCAATGAGATTCAATGTAAATAAACTTTGGCTAAACAACAGTAGCCTATCTCCAAGCTTTATACTTTCATTCAATATGTAAAAGAACAACTCCATTTTAGCAGAATTTTCAATAATCCCAGGAATGTAATCTTTTAGTAACTCAGCTGCCCAGTCGTATGTCATTTCTTCAGCTTTCTTAACCATCGCTAATTCTTCTTCTCTATTCATCTTTTCTTCCTTTTCACTTTCTTCAGATTCAGAGTCCTCATTATTCTTTTCTTTCGACGTCTTCCTATCATTTCTTCCCTTAGCTTTCGGTTTACTCTTCCCCTTTGTTTTTTTACTATCTTTGCCTTTACCCTTTTGTTTGCCTTTCCCCTTTTGAATTTCTTCTTCAGATTCGGATCCATCGCTCTTTCCTCCATCTGTTTTAGAGTCTTTATCTTTCTTTTTAGCAGATTCAGATTTTGTATCTTTCAATAGGAGAGGTTGATTGAGATTTTTATTCGTTTTCTTCTCATCTTTTACTATTTTCTTTGTATCCAAATCTTCTATTTTAACTTCACCATCAGACTCAGATTTCATCTCAGTTTTTTCTTCAGCTTTCAATTTATCAATTTCAGTCTTTAGTTCTGTTATAGGCCATGATGTTACTGGACTACCAGAGCTGGCACTACCCATAGGTTGTTTAGTTTCAAGGTGTGGAGGGAAGTTTGGATATGCGCATGGATAATTGTTACCATTAGAATTGTTTTCTTGCCGTTGTTCAGCCGGGTAAGACGTATTCGGGGGATAACCATAAACAGTATTACCAAATGGCACAGGATTTGTATTTTGTGTTTGCGGTAAATTAGGTTCCGTTTTGATATCAACAGCCGGATAATTATTAAGAACAGCATTGGGTTCATTTTTAATAGCAGGTTGAGTTGGCACATTGGGTTCAGTTTGGTTGGAAGGCATATTGTTCGGGAAGCTCGGGTAATTGGTAGGTTGATTGTCGTACTGGTTATAAGGAGTTGAATTATTTCCATATCCAGAAGTGTTAGCTGCATATGGTGGGGGATATCCTTGAGGTTGATTGGGATAGCTTTGTGGTACAGGATTATTAGGATTATAAGATCCCTGTGGCGTGTTGGAGTTGTACTCAGAGTATCCAGGAGGATTATGATAGCCTTGATACGGCGGTCTTTGTTGATTACCAGTGTAATTATCTTGATTATTCGAATAGGGTTGCATTGCATTTCCGGGATACGGTTGATCATTCGGCGGTGCGTTATAGTTCGGTGGGTAATGCTGAGAATTATTGTATTCAGGAGGAGGGTTGCCTCTGAAGTCTTGTGGTGGCTGATTATTTTGTTGATACTGGGGATTATTGTAGTACCCAGAGTTGCCATAGTAGTTTCCATTACCCCAATAGTTCTGATTATAACCTTGTCCACTCTCAGGGGGCATATTCTGAGGATACTGGTTAGGGTAGTTATTGCCGTACGGTGGTTGTTGCTGGTAGTAATTACCGTCATAGTTCTGATTGTACCCTTGATTGGGTGGGTAATACCCAGGGCCTGGGTTCTGATAGTTATGGTACGGTGGGTAGGACCCGGAAGGTTGTTCTGGTCTGAATGAGTTTGGACCGTATGGGGCGTTAGGGTAGGGCGCGTTGCCGTATATGTTGGCATCGGGGCGTGGTGCCACTGGACCAGTGGTTGTATTAGGCGGTATGGTCGCTGCTGGCTTTTTTGATGCACCCTAGAATTATCAAAATTTTGGTTATGCTTGGTTAATAGTGTAATATAATATAATTATCATAATGTTCTACAAAATATAATTTACCCGTGGTTTGCCCGGTCGTCGGCCAGGCGTCCCCTTCATGTTCCGTGCGCGCCCGGCCTTTGTAACGCCTCCAATTTCTTCTAAATCCAAGTCTTCTTCAATAGCGGCGTTCACTTCACTACGCTTCTTAAGAAAGTTGTACAAGACGTCGGGATGGTTCCAAATCTAAAGAAAGTACATTAAAAAAGAAGTATGAATAGTTGAATGAGTAGGAGGAATAGGAATTCTCTAATATTTCTGCAGATGTAATACGATTTATATTATAGCAATTTTTCTTCCACCAACCTTCATGTGTGAAGCCTGTTCCGTGAACATTTAGGGTCTCGATATAGTAAAGAAAATTCATACTAGTGTAGCGACATCTATGGCGTCACATAAGAACTAATCCTGCGTCGCGCAATTAAAGTTCTCCGCACGATTTGAACATATAGAACAGCCCGAAATCATCTGCCGGGCAGTTGCCCACAAGACATAACATCCGTCTGGTCGGAAGATCCGCCCTTTCCAACGGAGGTTTCCGGGACTATACTCTCTGTTCCGCTTACCTCCGAACTAGTATTATAAATGTGATAATAACTCTGTCAATTACGCTTTCACGGTTAAACTGTACTGACACGATTTTGATGAAATT
Organism: Mythimna impura; assembly: GCA_905147345.3. Lineage (NCBI taxonomy): Eukaryota > Metazoa > Arthropoda > Insecta > Lepidoptera > Noctuidae > Mythimna > Mythimna impura. The sequence continues at coordinate 15,276,572 of LR990343.1, read as the reverse complement.
TGATACAGAGTAAACTTGAACCCAATGAAGGACATAGGCTACTAATATAAGATAATGACATCGGCTTCGTATCCAAAATAACCGACGTCCACGCGGACGTAACCGCTCGCAGACGCTAGTACAAAATAAAGCCTTTTATTTATGTTAGTGTAACAATACATACCTTACAACAAATTGCGAAAGCCTTCAAAGGATTTGGCACTGATGTAGAACGAACGACTTCATTCATAAATCTCTCGTAAAGTTTGCGCTGAAGTGGGGTCATTCGTACTAAGAGCACGTATTCTTCCTTTTGAGGTAGAGTTGACTGCAGAACGGCGTGTGATCGCCTACAAACAAATTACACGACTTAGAGTATAGTTTGCTAAGCTATAGATTGGGCTGGATATGTCAGACGAAGGTGGTCGAATATAACCACCAAAGCCAAGGAAGAGTTACGTGGAAAAGTAAGAGGGACATCAAGGAGACCATTTTCTAACAGTGGGACAAAATAGGCTATATCAGGCAAGGCAAAATTATTATATAGCAAACTGTTAGGTACGAGAGTAGTAGAAGGGAAAGGGGTACGCGTCAAGCAAACTAGATAGATCGTTAGACACTGTTTATTGCATCATTCTATTAAAGGGGTAAGATGCGGAGAGCGGGGCGGGCGCGAGGAGTGGGGTGGGCACGGGGAGTGGGGCGGGCGCGGGGAGCGGTACTGGTACGGGGAGCAGAAAGAGCGCGGGGAGAGGGGCGCGGCGCGGGGAGCGGCTCGGGGAGGGACGCAGCCCGTCCGCCAACTTAGGCATAAAACAAACACATCATCATTTCGGCTAAAAGACGTCTACTGCTGAACATAGGCCTCTTACAAGCACTGCCATATAGACCGATTCCATGCTCTAGTATTCAGCAGTTTCCCGTAGTTATTTCCAGGTCTTTAACCCACTTAGTGAGTCCATTGCGGAAAACGTATAGCGGTAATCTCAGATATACCACTTAAGTTTCATTGGCTCTTAAGCTTTGGGAACACATTCATTGTGCATACAGCTAAGGAGTGTGGAATTCCCTACTGGAGTCTGTTTCCTGATAGGTACCACCTTGGGGTCTAGAAGTCAGGAGCGAGTAGGTTATTCTTACGCAAGCGTGCTCCATCGTCGACCACATCATTGTTTACCATCAGATGAGATAGAGATTAAACGCGGGCTTTTCAATAATAATAAAAAAAAGTTTTAATTCAACGATCAAATGGAAAGATTCGCATGAAATTATGAATTATAAAATCATCGTTACACTGGACAAAACGTGTTTATTATAAGTATGTAAAGGGAAATGCCCATTTGATAAACAAGTTTTGGCCAAGTTATGCCCAAGAAAGAAACCAATGATAAGTATTAGGATTGATATCGTAGATAAAGAAATAACCGCTATTTTTTACCTAGAACTTGGTGGAACATCACAAACTGTAAATAGAAATTAATGAAAAAAAATATATGCACAATTATAGTTTTCAAGTTTTTATTCATTTTCATTTATATAAGTTATAGGCCACATCATCTAGGAATTGGGCTGGGGGATTTGCATTTGATTGATACCTTGCCCAGCCCAAGAACCACACAATCGTCATCACGTGGGCACAACACCCTACTGCCCTCCGTATTAGACACTGCAATAATCGACTGAGTTTTGAATAATTCTTCTTTTGTTTTCCGAGGTTATTGTAACAGATAAATATTGGCAAAATTTAAGTTGTAAAATTAGTATTTTTATTGTATTTATCACATAGATGGGCGAGTACATGGCCAAGAATAGGCGATTCCCTTTCACCGCCTGTTATGTGTTCAAGGAACAATAATAACACGATAAAGTTTTTTTTTTTTTTTTGCTAGGCTGGCGCTTGACCGCTATCTCATCTGATAGAAAGCGACGATGTGGTCGAAGAAGGAGCGCGCTGACCTAGAAGTAACCTATAAAGAGTTTAATAAGTAAAAGAGAAACTGTCCTCTGATATTCTTACCTCTGTACAAAACCTACAAGTAGTGAATGCAGCACGTGGGCCCGGTATCTCATGAGCCGTATGTCCTGTGGTGTAGAGTCTATACATTGTCCGTTCTGAATCGGGCGCTCGAACATGTTACTAAACTCCGTTTTGCTACCAAGGTAGTTCGGACGCACGAAGTCAACCATGCACCAGTATTCCAGTAAGTTGTTTTGCAAAGGATAACCTGAACAAAAAACAGTAGTCTAATTTAGTAATTTTTGAGAATACAAAAGTATACCCAATTAATTTTTTTAATTTATATTTTTTTTTTTAAGCGGGCGGACGCGCGGATTCTATGCGTGTGTCGTGTGCGGCTATCCCCGTCACGGAAACTGGATTATTACCTGCGCAGTGTCGCTAGTTCATCTTTAACGGTGTGCATGTAGTCGTGTCGACGGAGAACTATAATCTATTATTAAGTAGCAACACGGTCGCGGAGCGCGACTGCCCGTGACGGTTGCCCGCGCGGCGAGCCGCGACTGTACACTTATGGTGTGGGCCCGGGCGTCTGTCTGTCTGTCAAGACCCTTTATCTCGGGAACACATGGATGTATTAAGTTGAAATTAAAACCATATACTCAAGACTGCGGACTCTTGAAGCTGTAAAAATATCAAACTAGTAAGTTAACGAGAAAAAAAGATACTTCGGTTTATGTGGCTAAAAACGTACATTTCGACACTCTCGAGGAAATCAAAATTCATAGGGTACTTCCCGTTGACCTAGAATCCTGAAATTTAGCATAAAGCAAGGTCTTATAGCACAAGTATAGGAATAAATCTGAAAACTGTAAATTTGTTGTTACGTCACAATTTTTTTTTTTTGCCCTTCGGAAAAATCTTCCGAGACTCCATTCCGGAATTGAACTATTTACCTAAGTAAGTTTGTACGGAACCCTCAGGGCGCGAGTCCGGCTTGCACTTGCCCAGTTTTTTTTATTGTCACATTCAACTCTTTTTGATACACGAGACAAAAATATTATCATTATTGGTTGTTCGTATAACTTGTACAAATAAGAGTAACAGTGGGTTGAATATACCTGTTAAAACAACTCTTCGTTTCGTCCTCATTTGCTTCAACGCATAGGAAATATTCGAGTGGGAATTCTTAATCCGGTGACCTTCGTCGCATATCACCAAATCTGGGCCCGGCTTGACCAATGCTTCATACATTTCTGTAAATACAAAAGAATAATTAATTTATTAAGTATATTTCGGTTCTTAGAAAAAACTTAAAGTGGAACCCTACAGACCAGATGGCTTACCAAGTAGGTACTTTATTTGTACCAATTTATTTTCAAATCCAATAAAGTAACAAAAAGTAACAGTGTAACAAATATTATGTAATTGACTTCTCATAGGTGCTCTAATGAGTAGCCTTGATGCACCCCCAGTTTAGTAAAAGGTTGACCAGACGGTTGCAAACTAGCATTCCAACCAAGGTGACCTTGATTTATGTGTTTGGTTTGTGATGCGGCTAAATGGATGTAAACCACGCGCCAACACGTTCAGTGGCTGGGAAAACGCATCTCCCAACCAAGGGCTTTAAAGGTCATGGTTTACAACTGCTGTCTACACGGATTGAAACTAGCAAGGTCACCTTGGTTGGGACGTTGGCTTGCAACCATCTGGTCACCCCTTAAGGCGCCACCTCCACGAGCGAATGTATCGCGGCGATATTATAGACCGACCCCTTTTTTTTAGGTGGCAAATTCATCCAATGACATCTCCCGGTCTTGGGCGAAGCGCGAGGGTGTCAGTTTACCGACTAAAAACTCACTCCTGTTCCTTTTTTGCCTTCGTTCCAGGACCCCGTGTTCCACTTTCACACTACCCGTGGCCCCAGTAGGCTTCGACCCTGCTGGGCCCCTACGGTTTGCTGACATCTCCTTAAGGCGCGAGTGGCAGGAACTTCCCGAACTGACCATGCTCGGTGAGAACCTGCGTCATGCAGAAGGTGAGGACGCCGTGAGGTCTTTCCAGCCACTCCTTAAAGAGGGGACTTACCGCCATGATTATGGCGTGCCCGGCTCTGAGTTGCGACAGTCGCTGTCGCCATTTCGCTATGAGATCTCGCCGGAACTCTGTCCGCCATGCCACGACTTGTCGCGGCAGCGGAGTTTCGCCCCGGCGGCGGCGTTGCATCTCCACTAGTGTTCCAACAGAACTCTACTTCTGCTTCCGCGTCTGCAGAAGTTCCGCAAGCTTTTTCACTTTCGTTTCCGCTTCTGTGTTGCAATGAATTTCTTTATTATTATATTTTTTTGTTCATTCTGCAAATCACCGCGCCTCATGACGTGATTACGACGTAAACTTTCTGTTGTTTTTAAAAAATGAAATTGTGCTTTTTCTTCATAGTTTAACACTTGTGCTTCCATTTTTTTTTTTAAATAAATATAATCCAGTGCTTGACTGCGATCCCACCTGATAGTAAGCAGTTTCCGCTTCCGTTTCCACTTCCGCGTCAGCAGATTTACTTTTGAAATCTGTTTCCCGTTTCCGCTTCTGTTAAAACACTTCCGTTGCATCACTAATATCCACGTAGTCCTACCACTACGTTCTGTAACAACTGTATGTACGTGTAGTCTCTACACGGCGATACTATCGCGGCGATGCGGCCAGTAACATTGTGACAAAGACTCACAGTGCATTCGCTGCATTACGCAGTAGTACAGATACCGGCACGAATCTTGAGCGTTCGGCGAAAGAGCGGGGATCGCTTTGCGCATCGTACACATCGGCGAGCCAATCACTGTACAAGGATTGCACTCCCCGCCCCCGCGTCTCACTTCATACCACTAAAGAGGTCCGATTTTTCCCTTCTGCGCAAGTGGAAGTCAGCGCTCAAGATCCGTGCCGATATCTGTACCGAGTCGCAATGATACGCAGCCGGAAGAATAATCGTCTCGTGAATTTACGTGCAAGGGCGGATCCAGGGGGGGGTCATGGGGGTCATGACCCCCCCCTGGGCTGGGTCCAGAACCTAGGTGGACCACTGACTAAAATTGTTAAACATAATGTTTTTATGTAATTTTTTGTCACAATATAGATTTTATGTATGCACTTTCAATATTTAATTAATTTAAGAGCGGCCAACCCGAGGTACATTTTCTTTCTCCAGATATTTTGGATACACAGATATCTTGTGGATATATCTAGGCTTCTATAAAAATCAATACATAAACTTGTGTAAAACTAATCTACTAAAGACCTTTGAAAATCTGCTATTTTACGTGAATTTTGGTCCTTCATAATGTACGCTTTTTAATATATAAAAATATAAAAAGTACATCTATGGAAGCCATTTTCATGCGATGATTTTAATTGTGGCCTAAAACCTGATGAGTCATTTGATCGACTTCAAATTGCTTTTATGGATGAAAGACCTTCAAAAGCAACCATCAAATTCAAGAAACAGACGGATTATATACGAAGAGATTCAGCATACACTGCAGATTGGTTCGGGAAGCGTTCACAAGATTCTACACGAGCAACTTCGTGTGAGGAGGATAGTTTGCCGCTGGGTGTCGCACAACCTCACCGAAGCTCAGAAGCAAGCCCGTGTGGAGTGGTGCTCACGGCATGATTCAAAAATTTGAAACGGCTCGTCTCGGCGCGTTTACGACATTGTGACAGGTGACGAATCCTGTATTGATCCAGAAACAAAGCGTCAGTTGACAGTTTGGCTGTTTCAAAACGAAACAGAAACAGCGCAGGGAAAATTTTGATCACTAGTTTCTTCACTTTGACGGGATGTCTGATTTCAATTCCATTACGAGACCAAAGCAGCATCAACGTCGAATGGTATACCACAAAATGCCTGCCAGAAGTTTTATCTGCAATGAGCAACAAGCGACCGAATACCGGGCTCCGCAGGGTACTGCTTCACCATGACAACGCGCCCGCGCACTTAGCGCTCAAAACGAGGGACTTCATGGACACCGCACCGGTCAGTCTTGGGGTACCCTCCTTATAGTCCTGATCTGGCACCGTGTGACTTCTTTTTATTCCCTAAAATAAGAAATCTGCCGAAAGGGATACAGTTTTCATCGCCAGAAGACGCGCTAGCAGCGTTCAAGAAGGCCGTGTAAGAGGTGTCTGCAGCGGACTGGAAAAAATGTTTCGAAAATTGTTTCAGACGCATGAAACTTTGTATAAAGGCTAGTGGAGAGTTCTTTGAAAAGATTTAATAAAAATATTTTATCAATAGAAGTTTTCTGACCTTATTTTAAATTGTGATTTTGAGACGTATATATATTAAAAAAAAAATATGTATTATGGCTACACTACATGTTAGTGTAGCGACAGCGGGAAGATCTCTCTCTCGTTACGAAAAATCAAATTATGACTAGAAGCTTCAATGGTCGAATGTCTAACCGGACTGGCACTTCTTCATGTTCATAAAAACGTAGAGTACGTTCTTAGCGTGTCGATGGTAAAACTAATAAAATTGCCTGGCCCAGTATTCGGCCACGGCAATGTCGTCCACTGATACTGTCATAAAATCCCTACATGAACAGGTAACAGGGCACGTCATGCAGGATGGAAGGTTGACACAGAGTCTCCGGCCCCAGCTCGTGGAGGGTGTAGTGAACGCTCTGTTCCCTTCGAGAGAGGCGCCAACGGCTCCGCCTCTCGCGGTGTCCGACGCGGACCACGACGGCGATGACGACGATACTCTGGAGGTGACCGAGGTAGAGATGAGTGTGGCGGTACGAAGGCTAAACGCTAAAAATACCGCCCCAGGACCCGATGGCTTGCCTGGGAAAGCCTGGGTCCTGGCCATGGAGGAACTCGGGCCTCGACTAAGAGGGCTGCTTAGCGCATGTTTGGAGAGGGGCCAGTTCCCACTTCGTTGGAAGACCGGGAAACTGGTTCTTATAGCGAAGCCGGGGCGCCCCGCGGACTCTCCGTCCGCATACCGGCCCATAGTGCTGCTCGACGAGGTGGGCAAGCTCTTTGAAAGAGTAATTGCAGACCGCCTCGTCGCGCATTTAGCGCGGGTGGGGCCGGATCTTTCGGACAGCCAGTTTGGCTTCCGCAGGGGGCGCTCCACGGTGGACGCCATCATGCGCGTGCGAGCCCTCACGACGGGGGATGCGGTGTCCCGGGGCAAGGTCGTAGTGGTGGTGTCCTTGGACATCACCAACGCCTTCAACTCCCTGCCCTGGAGTAGCATTAGCAGGGCACTCCGGTATCACCAGGTGCCCGACTACCTCCGTCGTTTGATCGAGGCCTATCTGAAGGACAGTTTTATCATCTACCCTGGTCACGAGGGAGAGTGGAGACGGCGAGAGATGTCGTGCGGTGTTCCGCAGGGATCGGTACTAGGGCCGCCCTTGTGGAACATCGGGTACGACTACGTGTTGCGCGGCGACCTCCCCGACGGGGTCAGCGTGGTCTGTTACGCAGACGACGCGCTGGTCCTGGCGCAGGGGGAGTCGCACCAGGCGGCGGCCGAACTAGCGACACGCGGGGTTGAGACAGTCGTGGACAGGATCCAGGAGTTGGGACTCGAAGTGGCACTGCACAAGTCCGAGGCCATGTGTTTTCATGGCCCTCGGAACGCGCCACCACTGGGTTCCCAAATAATACCATTATTTAGGATTTTAGACATTATTCAGGAGGGGTTCGCATCGATGTCGGGTCGACGATGAAGTACCTAGGACTTGTCCTCGACAGTCGGTGGAACTTTGTGGAGCACTTTCGACGTCTGACTCCCAAACTGCAACGGACCGGGGCTGCCCTAAAGCGGCTCCTGCCCAACCTTGGGGGTCCAGACGCCTCCTGCCGGAGGCTCTACGCGGGAATTGTTCGGTCCATGGCCCTTTACGGGGCGCCGGTGTGGGCGCCGTCGCTGCAAAAGCGACCGGCGGCCATGCTGAACGCTTGCCAGAGGGTCATGGCCATCCGGATGGTACGGGGATACCGCACGATTTCCCGCGAAGCGGCGAGCCTCCTTGCTGGCCTGCCACCATGGGATTTGGAAGCAACAGTCCTTGCATGCTTGCACGATTTGCGCGTGGAGATGCAACGCCGGGGCGAAACTCCGCTGCCGCGTCAAGTCGCGGCATGGCGGACAGAGTTCCGGTGGGATCTCATGGTGGAATGGCGACGGCGACTGTCGCAACCCAGTGCTGGGCACGCTACAATCATTGCGGTAACTCCCCTCTTTGAGGAGTGGCTGGAGCGGCAACACGGCGTCCTCACCTACCGCATGTCCTCACCGGACATGGCAAGTTCGGGAGGTTCCTGCATCGCATTCAGGCGGAAGCAACGCCCGAGTGTCATCACTGTGCGGACCACCCAGAGGACACGGTGGAGCATACGGTGGAGGTGTGCCCCGCTTGGGCGGAGCACCGCCGTGTCCTCGTGGAGGCAATTGGCGGCAGCGACCTTTCGCGTCGGGCCCTGGTTCAGGCTATGGTCCGAGGCGAGGAGGAATGGCAGGCGGTCGCCTCCTTCTGCGAAACAGTAATGCTAGCGAAGGAGGAGGCTGCACGCGTGAGGGAACGAAGGCCCTCACGCCCTAGCCGCCGTAATTCCGACCCCGACTACCAGCCACGGTAGACGCGGGCTTGCGGACGTCGAGCACTGGGTGGCTCGCCGTCCGGCTGTTCGGTAATTAACTGGACCGGGCCCAGTCGTCAACGGCGCGTAGTGATCCTCGCGCTCCTCAAAGAGATGTCAGCAAACTGTAGGGGCCCAGCAGGGCCAATGCCCGGTAGCTAGGACCGCGGAGAATTTCTGAAAGGGAAACCCGTAGTCCTAGAACGCAAAGGGTAATTGAAGGATACAGGTGTGGTTTTATAGTCAGTAAAAGTCTGACACGCCCTCCCGCTCCACCCAGAGCGCGAGAAGTCATTTTGATGGTTTCCCACCTCAAAAAAAAAAAAAATAGGATGGAAGGTTGGACATGGTCTGTGGAGAGACACTGCATAAATACTGAAGGTCGGAACCGTTCAGGAACCCCGATCTGTGGAGATTGTCTTTGCTGCGCTCAACCTGCATGCGGAGTCTGTGCAGAGTTTTCCAGATTGGCCATGGCAACTCGTGTCCAGGAGAGAGCATCACTCCCATCTCAAAGTAAAGCCATATGGTTTTACTTTGAGATGTGCTCACGCTTACAACAAAACTTTTACGACTTTTAAGTCTCAGGGGCTGCTGCAGCTGTAATAGTGCATAGAATGGCGAGGGTCGTTTTATTGTTTCGTTCTTTCTATGCGGGTAGCCAGGATTCTGCGAATTTCTAGGGGTGCAATGCCGATTAGTGGATACAGCCAGTGGCGTGCCTGGTGCCTTTAAAGGGGGCAAGCCAAGGAACCTTGACCTATCTACTACTTACCTAATATTTTTAATAAAAAAAAAACCTCGCGCTAATCCGCCGTCACAAATCATCAGTGCAAATTTTAGTACCTACTGTAATGCTGATTTCAGTTGCTACATTTATATTTTTTAATAATAAGTAAGAAATAATGTAAAAAACAGCTTCACCACAACTTTATCATCATACCTATAATGTGCATCATAAATGCTGTAAACGATATAAGGTAGGTTTAGGCGAAGTTACGAGATCATATTTATCTCTAAAAGTCAAAGTCTTTACCTGGCCAAGTATTTTTTCCACACATTTTAATCCGTCACAAGGAACAATTGCATGTATTTCCGAATTCATTTCAAAGATAATAAACTTTAATCACTTCAAAACAAAGTAAGTTCCAGTAATAACTAATCATAAAACTTTAAATGACAGAAATCAAAAATCTTTGTTAACAAAACACACGTAAAAGTAAACACGATTTAACCGCTCAAAGAAAATTTGAACTAATTTGTTTGCGGAACTTTTAAGCGTCATAGATAGAGGGCGCCTCGGAATTTGTGTAGTAAAAGTGCGCCTTGTAGTAAAATTCATTGATCAAACATTTCAAGCCCGGAATATTTTAAAGAAAAAATGTTCGATTAGTACTTGCACACAGTATCAAATTTTACTCACACAGACTCACATTTTTATGTTTTTATAGGGAAAAGTGAGATGGCAAATCAAGCCTCATAACAAGCCTTTGCGCCAGACAGAGGCAGCAACACACTAGTGTTCATCTCTTTTTTTTGTTAAGTGTTAGAGTGAGATCGGAGAGATTGCGCTCAGAGCGGCAACATTGCATAATGTGCATGTCCTCGCGGCCTCGTTCGGTCCGTATCGATATCGTGCGTGAATGAACACGAAATGGCAACAGCGCGTAAACGCGGAGACGCGCGAAGTTTAAAAATTAGAGTTTTATTTAATTTAATTCATTTTTTGTGTTCTATGATATTATATGACTGTGGTGTGGTGAGGTATTATTTTCACATCAAGCCAGGCTTAATAAATTGTATTGCTCGCACGTCGCTGGATACAGCATTCGTACCGGAGTCGGCATAAGGCAACCAGTGGCAATTTGGCACGTCTCATTAAGTGCTGTATCCACTATGTTAGAGTGGGCGGAGTGGCTCCGTACTGGACAGGCATATTCACCAGCGGAGAAGCGGAGCGCTATTCCAGCTGTTCGCAGAACTTGGGGAGACGCCCCCCATCTAGTGGATGTTAGGCGACGTAGCAGGTTGTTTCTCGTACGCACCTTCCGCTTAACGTTCTCGCAATTCTTTCTGTAGTTGAGAGACCTATCCAGAGTGATGAAGAGATATCTTGGATGGGGGTTATGAATGATTGGTACCTCCTGCCATGAGATATTGAGCATTCAACCCGCTTGTCTGTTACAAAGGTGAAAGACGCACATTTTTGAGGGATTTGCTTTAAATGAATTAGCAGTATAATACTGGCTAAGATCTGAGAGACTGTGATAAGGTTGGCCTCAATCTCCTCAAAATCAGTGGTTTGGCAAGTTAATGCTAGTTCGTCTGCATACAGAAAGCGGGTTGTGTTAGGGCTCACCGCTTGGTCATTGGTGTAAACGTTAAACAGCAAGGGGGCTAGAATACTATACCTTGTGGCAGTTCATTTTTTTGAGATCGCCACTTGCTTTTCTCGTTACCATTGAAGTAGATGGAGTGATAACGCGTTTCGGGAGACGTAAAAGAAAAATTGATTTTGTTATTTAAATATAGGTATTTTTAAGCACAGTACATACATCGATAAAATAGTAGGTATTTTATTGATGTATGTATTTTTACCCGTATCTATTATTATCAAAATTAAATCATAACTTCTTATGACTTGACCATGGCGTGACGTGACCCCCCCCTGGCGCCAAAGCTGGATCCGCCCTTGTTTACGTGACGGTAGAAAGGCGGGCTCATATTGAAACATTCGCTTATGAAGGTGACGCCTAACTAGTTACGGATAAAGTCAGGTTACTTTGACCCTGGCGTATAACTTTGACCCAAGCTTATTAACCAATAGGAACATGGGTTATTGTGTTTACTGGGTTTGTAATGGTTAAAGAATTAGGTCCAATGTAACTCGACTTTACGACACAGTGTAATTAACGCATACCATCTAATAGTTTCTTATCTTCATCAATGGGAGTATCTTCTTTTTTCTCCTCTTTTTTTGTATCATCCTTCATTTCATCTGGCTTCGCCTGACTATCGCCATCATCTTTATCCAGTTTTGATTCTTCAGAAACCTTTATAGGGAATAAAATAATTAATTAGCATACCCCTTAAAAATTAACGAAACGAAACCATAAAAAATAAAGCCGCTGTTTGTTACTGTCTGTTTCAGTGCTTATTTCTTCTAAATCATGGAATGGGTTATAATATTATCGGTTATCAGTAATAAAAAGAACGATAAACAAGGAAAATATGTGTGCATAATTTGCGCAAAAGATAGTTACTTAATTGTACAACAAACACAGTACATATTACAACAAAAGAATTGAAATAATCAGTAGCAGTGCCGTAACTAAGGCAGTGCCAGCAGTGCGCCTCTCCAGGGCTTGCGCCCTGTGCCAGAACAGGGCGCAAGCCCTGGAGAGGCGCAGAAATTATCAAACCTGAACCAACTTTGGATCATGCTTGGTAGTCAGTAACTATAAGATACCTATATGACTGGCCTGTTGGTCTAGTGGTTAGTGGCCCTGACTGCTATGCCGGAGATCGTGGGTTCGATTCCCACCCAGGACAAATGTTTGTGTGATGAGCACAATCATTCGTTCTGTGTCTGGGTGTAATTTATCTATAATATGTATGTATTTAGAAATATTTAAGTATCCGTTGTCTAGTACTTGTAACACAAGTTCTGCTTAGCTTAGGACTAGACGGCGTTGTGTTGTGTAATAGTTGTGTGAATATATATCATTTATTGTGTACATAATACGGTTGTAAACGCGCCCCACCACCGGGATTGACGATTTTGTAGGTGCTCAGGGCTCGAGAACCCACAAGAGGTAAATAGTGGGGTGGTGAGTTTGAAGCATCACGAAACGCGTATTTTTAACCTACTTCAATAAAAGGAGGAGGTTATCAATTCGGTTATTTTTTTTCATATCTAGTCGTTTTTCTTTTTATTGTCTGAGCCGGGTTAGATTAAAAATAAGTTTAGAGGGCAGTTCTAGACGCTCGCACCAGGCGTTTAAAAGGTTAGTTACGGCACTGATCAATAGTGAGATGTTTTACCTGAGTATCTTCTCCATGTGGATCTGATTTTTTCATTTCATCTTTCTCCTTTTCGGCTTCCTGCTTAGCGTCAGCTTTCCTTTTCTTACGAGGTTTCTTATCTTTTTTCATACTAAGTAGTCGGTAGAGCTCATAACCTATCATGAGAACTCCACCTGATGTTGTCCAATCCTATAAGACAAAAATACGTTAAATTCGATATTTCCAAAAAAACAGACTCAATTTTTCAGAGAGAGAGAGAGAGAGAGAGATTTCTCATAGTTGCTTTTTAGTAATGTAAGTTTTTCATTCAGAACACTCAAACTTTAAAATTAAATAAAACAAACAATTTATTGTGATATTGCTACAATTGTCTTATTTCATTTTACCGCCCGCGCCGGATTGGTCCGACGAATGTTTTCGTGTCCTATTCGCCAGGGACGTGTGTTTGCGACTGGGTAGTCCATCTCGTTTAACTGACAAAATGGAGTATTTGGTCGAGGTTGTGAGACTCTGGCAAAATAAACGCGAGTGTTTGTCGGGTATATACGACGCAGGCAGGTAAAGGGTTAATATGTATTCAATGATGATTTTGACTTTCCTGTTGGTCTAGTGGTCAGTGGCCCTGACTGCTATGTTGGAGCTTGTTTCGATTCCCACTCAGGACAAATGTTTGTGTGAAGAGCACGATCATTCGTTTTGTGTCTGGGTGTATATTATTAGTATGTTTATCAGTTGTCTTATGTGAAAGTTGTGGATTTTTTTTATATAAATGGTATTTTTTGTGAAATATTATTTCAGGGAAAAGGCTGCCGCGACTCCGCTGTAATCGTGTATCCTAGTGGAACCACTTTAGACGACTTTTTCACGTAAGTTATCTTGGCCTTCAAAGCGACAATCGTCTGTTTTTTTTATTTCATCTGTGGTTTGTCGAAGTAAACTAGTATGAAATAGAGATATTTCACGTCTATCTCGATGTACAGCGAATGGAGGTGTGACTGCTTTTGAAACTTAATTTTTAAAACTAGAAAGCGTTGTATCGTTCCACATTTAAATGAGTAGATTAAATAAGTATACCCGCTAAACTTGAAAATGTAACTTAACCAAGATAGCCGCTGTAATCTGGTAAAATACATACAAGCATTTCTATTAAAATAATAAGCCTTTACATATTATGTTCATTAATAAAAATATTCCATACCTTCACAACTTTAGCTCGCATTTGTAACGTTTTGTGACTATCGTTGAGCACGTAGATCGGGAAGTTCCGCGGTCGCACCTCGCCGTGCGCTGACAACGGACTTGTGCTCGCGTCTACTGGCAACCACATGTTAAACTCTGCTACCTGAAACATTATACAGAATGGGTTTTAGAAATACGTTACGAATACGTCAACCCAGACGTTTTATTTAACAATTAATGTACACACATATAAAAAATAGACAAACAGATGGAATAGAAAATTAGGTACAAGTCGATGGTAGTGGTAAATATTCGAAATATTTAAAAGTGGGTTTTGCCTTCACAATTTATCTCACCACAAGCCTTCTATTACAACATTTTTAAGTCTAAAAACATAAATTAAATAAAGGCTTAGGACTCCTAAAGTAGATGTATGTCCCTGTGGATTAGGAGTCAGTGATCCTTCGTAGTAAGCCATAAAATATGCAGCAGCCATATTACAATAAATGGTGGAAAAAAAAAAGAATTGACGTGATTATCAGCTAAATGACAGCTGCATGGCTGGATTTGAATTGTAGTGTGTAGTGTGTGTGGCTTAAAGGGTTTTGAAAAAAAAAAAAACAACTATCATTGACTGATCCTATGAGATTGCAAACAAATTGCATTGAACATGCATTACAATAATCTTTACATCAATAGGATCAGTAGTTTCACTAGGACACTTACCCAATTTTGAAGTGTGTTGATTGGCATGATACACAAAACAGTTTTAGATGACGTGTGTCGAAGGAATATATCACAGAAGCATACGATTTGTAATGTTTTGCCAAGCCCCATTGAATGTGCCAATATACATCCGAAGCCCGTTGATGTCGAGAATCGTTCAACAGATTCTATAATGTTATCAAATAGGAATCTTACACCTCCAATCTGGAACACAGACAAAGCACATAAAGGAAGTGTAAGAAGTGTTCATTGACATGTATTGAGACCAAAAACTGAAAATATGAATATCAATGTCTGCCTTCATTTGGAAATTGGCCATTTGGACCAAAAAGCTACAATATTCGCGGTAACACAGTTAACAAAATAGAACATGATAAACATAGACTAATAATAATATAAACAGTAATGTAAAGAGTTTTTTTTACCTGATGAGGTTTAATAACTCTAGCAATTTGTGGTGCTAAGAATATGTCCTCATCATTTTCTGGGTGGCCAATATTGATTAACACACGGCCCTGTTCGTCTGGGATGTTATACGCATCATTCACATGGAGACCTTGAAGACAAAGAGAAATATTTTCAAACTTATAACCTTTCAGTGTCATACGAATTTTACACGCATAGTATTTGATATGGATCCATAACACACATCTAATATGATAAGGTATATTGCGAATGCCAGTATAACACATATGAAATTTACAACACCCTTACTTTCAAAACTTAATCTTTAAAAGAAAAAAAGTAATAAAGTTTCTGCTGAGGTGAAGGACTTGAAACCCAGGAACTGGTGTGAAAACCAAGAAATGCTCCCTAGGTGCTGTTGTAAATTATATTGACTGTTGTATTGCTTGTATTTTTTGTACTTCACATTTGTACTTCACTTCACACTTTATGTCAATATTGATACAAAATGTAAAAAGTGGAAATTTAAACTTTGAATTCACTTTGGTTTGGTTATTTTTTGCTGCAAAAAATAAATGTCTAAATTTACAACAAATCCAAAGAAAAACTATAATCACCCTCATGCCCTCCGCATCTCTCGCAGACAGAAGTCTGTGAGAAGTAAAGAAAATCTAACTTGCCCTAACTCTGGACAATATTTGACAGCACAATTGGCGCAGTGGGTGAGCGATTGCTTGCTGCGGTGCGTGTCGTGGGTTCGATTCCCGTACAGAACCAATATTTGTATGGTCTACAAATACATAGTTGTTTCGGCCTTTCGGGTCTGGGTGTCTTGGGTCTGTGGGTGTACATGTTTGTGAACGCACCCACGATTCAAGAATAACTAATAGTTTGAGGCAATAAAATAACCAAACAAAGGCGCAAATTAAGACTCCTAATGTCAGTCACTTCTCTAGTATACCCAAGGAAGGGCCAGTTACATATTTTGCATGGAAACACATTATTATCCTTTCTATTTTAAGAATCTTACCTGAGTTACCAGGATCTTCTTCGGCTTCTGGACTAGGCGGCACTTCTGAATCTGACAGCATTATGCAATCATCAGAATCAGATGAAGAAGACGAAGACTCCTCACCACTGCTGCTATCAACTATCTCTACAACCTACACATTAAAATTTTGTGTTAACTTCTTATCATGTAAAGTTTAGCATTCAATGGAGGATACTATACAAATTGAGATATTATAAATTAGCCATTTTCAGAATGGATGGTATGAAAATGGTTGTATGGGAGAAGTTTTTTGGGCAAGTCAAAAAGATTCTGGTTAGATTAAAGTCAAACTCAAAATAAAAAGATCATAGATCACAGTAATTGAACATTTACCTCTTTCTTATCAGCCTTATGATCAGATTTCCCTGGTTTCTGGGCACCAGATGTCGTAGGTTTCAACAACTTTGTAACTTCAACTTGGCCAGATTTCAATGTCTTTTTTGTTTCACCCGATGGTAGTTTCACTAGCACTGTATTTGGTAAACTAGAAGCAACAACAGGTCAATTACTTACTTAAATTTCTTACTAATCTTAAATATTTAAAGTTACAGTACATACTTCAGTTTCTGTCCTGGAAGGGACTTCTTCAGAATTGATGATCCTCCTTGCAACAGTGATATAGTTTTTTGATGAATTTTATTTTGTCTATTAATTGCTATTTGTCTTTGTACCTGTTTGAAATAACATTTACATTAGACAAAACATTAACGAAGTTAGCATGCTTCATTTTCTGTATGGAAAAAGTATCTCTATTACCACCGGGAATCATTATTATTCGGAACATAGAAAAGGGAAAAGGCTCTCAATCTTGATCATAGACTGGGAATATAGGCATACCTCTCGGATAATTCTTTGTTGTTCTTGAACTCGAGCCAATCTCTCCGATTCCTGTCTCTGGGCAGCAAGCGTTGAAGCATCCAAGTTCTTCTCGTCCATAACTTCCCTAATATTCCTTCGGACATTTATAGCACTGGTATTCACTGGTTTCTTCTGTAATATGAACATTTTTTTAATAACTTATTAACGTAATTTGTATTCTTACATAAAATATTATAAAACTGCCCCACCGTGTCTGTCTGTTAGTTTGTTCACAATAAACTCAAATACTCCTGAATAGATTATCATGTGGATTTTAAAAAGAAGAAAGATGAAGAATGAAGAAAGTTTAGATGTATAATAATAATAAAGAAGAAAAAAAGCCAAGAATTTCAAAGATGTCTAACACCCGTAGGAATCTAGGGTGGGTTGCTATTTGAACATAATTATTTTATGTCATATTTAATAGTTACTTGGGTTATTACACTAGACAAGGTTTTAGTACCTTCACAGTGTAATATAATTAGACATCTAGTAATTATGGTAGAGTAGGTAGATATTGTATTGTACTTTGCAAATTAGTTTATGTT
Organism: Mythimna impura; assembly: GCA_905147345.3. Taxonomy (NCBI): domain Eukaryota; kingdom Metazoa; phylum Arthropoda; class Insecta; order Lepidoptera; family Noctuidae; genus Mythimna; species Mythimna impura. Next base: position 15,259,192 of record LR990343.1, on the reverse strand, counting down.
TTTATTGTCTCTTTTATCTACTAGGTGCCATTGCCCTAGCAAGTCACCAAAAGATCTTTTAAGTAACAACTATTGTAGATATATAAGTAATATACATAAGTAACAAGCTCCGAAATATTATACATATGGTAAAGCATTAAATCATATCAAGTTCTATGATAGATCTAATTTAATTGTGTAAACATTAATAACAACATCCTTAGGACTAATCATGATCTTGTGACCAGTAAACAGTATTATGTATGACCAAACTTAGATAACCATAATATAAATCTCATCTCAAATAAACAGTATGCTTTAGTAGCAATTAATAGGCACCTAGTATTTACACATAGGTATACTGTGTCTATTGTTACTTGTTCTACTATTATGATTTAAATTGCATTGTTAATTCAATTTACTAGTTTCCCTAACCTAAAATGTTTGAATTTGAGAACATTGATATTGTAATATTTGTAATACATCAATAATGTTATCAAAATTACTATGACTGCAGACAAAATGATTGGTTATTTTGTTCAAATAATATAATAGTGACAAAGTAAACAACTTCAACATTTACCAATAATGTTATAAAATTGTCATAAAATGTTAGTAAATAAACAATAAGGAACATGTTTTGTGTTAATCCAAGTATTGGCAGCAGATCAAAAGTCTGTTCCACAGTAAAAGTTATAACCATACATTCTGTTTATATTACTTTCAATGCATTTTATCACTGCTAACAGAAATAATAGTAAAACTGGTGTCTGAATTTAGTACTGACCTAAATGTTACAGAGAAATACTAAGAATAGGGATAAAGTAACACTTACAGACACATTATTTACACAAATTCGTAAAAGAATAAAGATATCTTACCTCATCTTCATCCTCAGGCTTCTTTTCTCCATCTTTTGATGACTCTCCACTCTCATCCTCCTTTTTAGCTATGGGCTTGACACTGATCTCTCCCATTTCTTTCAATTTCTCTGTAATATCGAAATCCTGACTACTCTCTTCTTGCTTCATGTCTAATAAGTCTTCAGTTGATTTCTCTGGACATAAATCACCCTCTTCAACTTCAGCGATTTCAACATTTTTATTATCTAAGTCACCCTCATCTATAAGGTCACTAATTGAAAGGGTTTTAGGCTGTTCCTCTTCTTCTTCATGTTCCTGCTCTAGTTCCTGCTCTTGTTCCTGTTCTGGTTCCTGCTCTTGTTCCGGCTGTTCCTCCTGTTCTTGTTTAACTTCAGGTTCTGGACATGGCACAGGCTCTTCAGGCAGTTTACTGGTGTTCTGTTGCCCCTTTTTCGTTTCCACTATGTCTCCAGTCTCGGGGTCAATGTAACTCTCGTTTTCTTCATTTAATTCTTCCACAGCGTTGGGGTTAACTACGAATTCCTCCTCTGATAGTCCATCACTCTCTGTCTTACTGTCTTCACTTGAAAAGTCACTTAATTCTAAGATGTTATTACCAACTAAGCTGCGAATTGTTATACCTGTGTCCTTTTTGAGTTTTTTTGTGAAATCATGGAAGTTTTTAACAGCTTCCATCTTCCGTTTGTGGCTCATGGGCCTGGGCCGAGGAGCTGCGCGTTTCCGAGCGCTCATAGCTGCTGCCTGAGCAAAGTGAGCTCGTTGTATTCTGGCGATGGTCTCGTCATCGTCCTCACTGTCTACCACCTCTTCCTCGGACTCCTCCTCTTCATCTTGCACCTTGCCCTTCATCTTATTCCTAATTGAACTCGTGCCGCCGGCATCATCCATGACAATAACTAATTTCTAATAACTCAGATTCGCTAAAACCTATCGCAAGTCATCATTTTCACGTCTTATTTCATTGAGTGAAATCCTAAACACATTGGAGTTTTGTTATGAACACAGACTTTTTTCATAAATGGAAATTAACTTTCTTGGACACAAACAATCTTTTTCAGGATAGCTCTTTGTAGCACTTTTACAGGACGCGGCATTAAATATCCAAGGGATTATGCCGGATGACACAATTATTCACATAGCGCGCCCGATCAGATCAAAAAATACGACATATCGTCATATTTGATTTTAATTATCTATAATAAAATAATGTCTGCAATTAAAATTTAGGAAGCCATTACTTCCGCAATAAATAGCCTATTCAACTATTCGTATAGAATTTGTGTATTCGACAAGCGTGTTTACAAAAATTGTGGATGGGCGACTGCGTCACAAAACGTCACGGAAACCTTATTAGCGATGACTATTAAAGTGTTTAATTGCGAATTCTGTTGTGCCAAATGTCTGTGTAACTCTCATTACAGCATCTCGCACTTGCCATTGAAAATGCATCCTTGTTGTACCAAAACAATGCGTCAAAAATTGTAACAGCAAATGTTTTTAATGCATGGCAACATTATTGATTTTCCTCACAGGGTTGACATTCAAAATAATTGTCTATGAATTACTTGATGGTAAGGAATAATGTGAGGTCCACAAGATAATTTAACATTTAAATGAAATAAGTCCTTAGCGATTGTCGATGTTTTGATAGTAGTCATTGGGGAATCAAATCGAACTGGATTGAGATTGAAAGTTACTTATCGTTTAACTATTAATATTACTGATGTAAACTCTTTGCTACAACTCTTTGTTCTATGTTTCTCTATAAGCATTGATTGTCAAATACTTCGTATTATTTACTAAACTGAATTTTTAGCATATTAAAACCTGTTATTCAATTAAAGGTTTTGTCTATCTATATTTCAATTTAATATGCTAAATGGATAAATAATATAATAACATAAAATGGATAAATATCTTCGACCAGAAAAATTGGATGCTGATCCGTCGGATTCTACTGCAACGAAAATTTGGCAGCATTGGCGGAAAACTTTTGAATATTTCTTAGCAGCACAGAAGGCGACCACAACTACATTAACCAAAAATGAATGGGCTGAAGTAAGCTATCAACTTCTCATAAACCATATTTCCCCGAACGTTTTCACTTATGTCAGCGAAGTCGACAAATATGATGAAGCTATAGATATTCTGTCTAGGCTGTATGTGAAGCCGAAAAATATTATATTTGCACGACACATGCTTGCTTCAAGAAAGCAACGTCCTGATGAAAGTATAGATACTTATCTACAAGCTTTAAAACAATTATCTAAAGACTGTGGCTTCACTTCCGTCGACGCTGAAACTTATAAAAACGAATGTATACGTGACGCTTTTATAGCAGGAATCTTTTCAAACAAATATAGACAGCGACTTTTAGAAAACCTAACTCTAACGCTAGATGAAGCTTATAATCAAGCAATTTCCCTAGAAACTGCCGAGGCCAACTCAAGTTGCTTTAATATTCTACCTGTGAACGCAACTCAAAAGGAAACTGCTCAGGTTGTCTTCGATGTTCCTGATCATCAAACTAAGGAAGACGAGAACTTCTCTGCTGCTGCTCGCTCACGTCGACGGAGATGCTTTTTCTGTGGAGGGCAAGTACATCTCCGTAAAATCTGTCCAGCATTAGAAGAAATCTGTCAACTTTGCAACAAAAAGGGACATGTTGCTACAGTTTGCAGAAGCTCATCTAGAACTGCTAATCCAACAACATCTAACAAAAATCATTCAGCCTGTATTATTATGGCAGCATCACCTTCATCTCTAAGAAAAGCTACTGTACCTGCATATATCAAAGGCGTAAGAGCAGAAGCGCTCCTAGATACGGGAAGTTCTGTTTCCTTTATAAATGAGAGTTTCTCCAAACTTTGCGGACTTAAAGCCTTGCAACCAAACAATTTCAATGGCCTCACTTAACCATGTATCACAAGTGGAAGGCCAAACTTTTCAAACAATTAATATCGGTATTCACAAGTATGAAAATGTGAATTTCCTTATCGTCAAAAATCTTTGCGCTGATATAATAATCGGTCATGACGTCCTTGGGGAACATGCATCACTAGAGTTCTCATTTGGTGGACCAAAGAAACCACTCCATGTGTGTAATGTGGCTGCAGCATCTGTACCGGCTGTACCACTTTTTGCAAACGTCTCTCCTAAATGCAGACCTATTGCTGTTAAATCCAGAAAACACAGCAACGAAGATACCAAATTTATTAAGAACGAGATCGATAATCTTTTGATTGAAGGTGTGATCGAGGAGAGTAAATCACCGTGGAGAGCCCAGGTTCTCGTAACCAAAAATGAAACGCATAGAAAACGGCTTGTCATTGATTACTCTCAAACAATTAATCGTTATACTGAGCTCGACGCCTATCCATTGCCAAATATGGAGGATTTAGTAGCTAAAGTAGCCAAAAACACGATGTTCAGCCTGATAGACTTGAAAAGCGCGTACCATCAAGTGCCCATTTTACCCGAAGAAAGGAAGTATACTGCATTTGAAGCTCTAGGTAATTTATATCAATTTAGACGCATTCCTTTCGGAGTGACAAATGGAGTCTCAAGCTTCCAGCGAACAATCGATTGGATAATTAGAAAGGAAAAGCTTGAGAAAACATACGCTTATCTTGATGATATAACTATATGTGGCATAACTCAAGAAGAACACGACCAGAATTTAGAAAACTTTGACGGCCGCTAAAAAGTACGGGCTTACGTTGAATATGCAAAAATGTAAATTTTCTCAAGAATCTATTAATATTCTTGGCTATAATATTCACAATCGCACTATCAAACCTGACAGTGAGCGTCTCAAGCCACTTATTGATTTACCTCCACCACAGGACATACCAACCCTCAGGCGCACTCTCGGAATGTTTGCGCACTACTCAAAATGGATTCCTAACTTTTCAGAACGAATTCACTCACTTGCTAAAACGACAGTTTCCCCTTACAAATGAGCAAAATCAATGTTTTGGGAGCTTGAAAAATGATATCGCAAAATCTTCTATTCATGCTATCAATGAAAACATACCTTTTACTGTCGAAACTGATGCATCTGACCATTCTATCGCAGCAGTGTTGACACAAGATTCAAGGCCAGTAGCATTCTTCTCAAGAACCTTAAACCCAACTGAACAAAATCATTCTGCTATTGAGAAAGAAGCCTATGCCATTGTAGAATCGCTAAAGAAGTGGCGTCATTATCTTATCGGCAAGCAATTTCGTCTGGTCACTGATCAACGTTCGGTTTCTTTTATGTTCAATATGAAACACTCAAGCAAAATTAAAAATGAGAAGATTCAGAGATGGCGCCTGGAACTTGCTTCTTATAAATTTGAAATCGTATACAGACCTGGCAAAGAAAACTACGCTGCTGATGCTCTATCAAGGGTTTGTGCCTCCATAGAAAATCACACAGCCAAACTGATATCACTCCATCAAGATCTCTGTCATCCTGGCGTTTCACGTATGTTCCATTGGATTCGTTCCAAAAATTTACCTTTTTCTCTCGAAGAAGTCCGAAGAATGACTAGCTCTTGTCGAATTTGCTCAGAAGTAAAGCCCAGATATTTACGTAATATCAGTGATGAGCATAGAAGACTTATCAAAGCAACTGCACCCTTCGAACGCTTGAGTATAGATTTTAAAGGCCCAGTTCCAACAAATACGCCTAACAAGTATATGTTAACTATGATTGACGAATTTTCTCGTTTTCCTTTCGCTTTTCCCTGCTCGGACGTCAGCTCTAAAACAGTGATCAAACATCTGAACAATCTGTTTATGATATTCGGCTTCCCGTCTTATATTCATTCGGATCGTGGTACAGCTTTTCTTTCTGCTGACGTACAAGAATTTCTTCATGAGAGAGGTATCGCTACAAGTCGAACCACGGCCTACAATCCACAGGGTAATGGACAAGTAGAGAAATTGAATGCCACACTCTGGAAAACAATACTTTTGGCATTAAAAACTCAAAACTTTTCAATAGAGAACTGGGAGAAAGTTTTACCGCAAGCTCTACATTCAATTCGTTCTCTACTATGTACGACGACAAATTGCACGCCGCATGAGCGAATGTTTAAACATCCACGCAGATCCTCGAATGGAACTTCCATTCCGACTTGGCTCAACAATTCCGGACAAGTTTTAATAAAGAAACAGAACAGGAATAACAAATATGAACCTTACGTTGAAGAAGTAGAATTACTGCACAGCAACCCTGACTACTCCTTCATTAGATATCCCGACGGAAGAGAAACAACAGTTTCTAATCGGCACCTGGCACCTCTGGGGTCTGAGGACATGGTTCCACAGGAAATTGAAAACCAGGATTCTACATTGCCTGATTCACCTGCAATTTGTACACAGCCAGAAGAGTCAGTCCCTGGTTACAGTAAAGTGTCGCAAGAACTGCCGCCATCATCGCCGCCTACAGAAACAGTTCGTAAATCCTGTCGCGTGCGCCAAGCACTTAACAGAGAAGTATCGCAAGAACTGCCACCATCATCACCGCCTACTGAAACAGTTCGTAGATCCTGTCGCGTGCGCCAAGCACCAAAATTTTTAGATGAGTATGTTCTTGACTAGTGCGGGAGAATGATGTAAACTCTTTGCTACAACTCTTTGTTCTATGTTTCTCTATAAGCATTGATTGTCAAATACTTCGTATTATTTACTAAACTGAATTTTTAGCATATTAAAACCTGTTATTCAATTAAAGGTTTTGTCTATCTATATTTCAATTACAAAGCCTGCATATTTAAATAAAAAGGGTCTTGAAGTTTTCGCGATATTTTATTAATCATACAATATCTTGTCGTAAAAGAAACATGTTTCTTTTAGAGTGAACTATAAGGTATCGTCCTTAGCATCGAAGCGATCATCGCGCGAATACATGATCTTTATCTTATAGTTAATTGACGGCAATCCCTAACACGACGTAACGCTGACAGGTGGCGGAGGGAGTTTATACATACAACGCTCAGTCACGTGGTCAGAACCTAACCTAACCTAACTCGCCCTAATAAGAGTGTCGCTTTCGACAACTCTGAAAAAGCGGAATGCCTAGCCGACAGCCTCGAAGCCCAATGCTCGCCTAGCTCCCAACTAGTAGACCAAGCTCACATCGACATGGTGGACGCTGAAGTCGAACGTAGAGCCTCCCTCCCTCCCGTTAAAGACCCTGATAACCCTCTACCCCCCGTCACTCCCGACGAGGTGGAGGATATCATCAAAAAACTTCAACCCCGGAAACCCCCGGCGCCGACGGTATCACGAACAGAGTGTTCAAACTCTTCCCTCCCCAACTTATAATGCTAATGACCGCCATCTTCAATGGCGCATTAAGCAATAATATCTTCCCCCAAGCATGGAAGCAGGCCACCGTTATCGGTATCCCCAAACCAGGCAAGCCCAAGTCTGACCCTTCCAGCTACCGCCCCATCAGTCTCCTCAATGTTCTCGGTAAAGTCTACGAGAGGCTTATTTATAAGTGACTCAAAGATTTTGCCGAATCCAAGGGTCTCATTCCTAATGAGCAGTTCGGGTTCCGTACCGAGCACTCATGCATCCACCAAGTCCACCGCATCGTAGAGCACCTAAGCGCTGGCTTCCAGCGTAATACGATGACGGGTGTCTTGTATTTCGATATAGCGAAAGCATTCGACAAGGTCTGGCACAATGGCTTATTATATAAGTTATACCAACTCGGAGTGCCAGACCGTCTCGTGCTCATCATGCGAGACTTTCTGTCGAATCGCACCTTCCGCTATCGAATTGAGGGTGCCCTCTCCTCCCCCCACCCCATCCGAGCAGGAGTCCCGCAAGGCTCCGTAGTATCCCCCTTAGCCTTCACGCTGTTCACCAGCGACATTCCCCAGAGTAAAAAGGCCCAGTTGGCTCTATTCGTCGACGACACGGCAATTTACTACACCGGTCGTGACCCCAGAGTTATCGCTCGCAATCTCCAAACCTCCGCAAACATTTTGGGCAAATGGTTCCGGAAATGGAGAATAGAGGTTAACCCTGATAAAAGTCAAGCTGTTCTCTACTCGAGACAGCGGAAGTCCGTCCTCCCTCCCCCTCCGATCACAATGTACGGCAAGCCAATCCCCTGGGAGAAGCAAGCCAAGTACCTTGGAGTGATCCTCGATCAGCACTTGACCTTCGCCGAGCACATAAAGCAGGCTCGCTCGCGAGCCGCTTTCGCTCAAGGTAGGCTCCATTATCTCTTGACTGCTCACAGCAAATTGTCACTTAAGTGCAAGCTGCGCCTCTTTACAGCAGTAATCCGCCCGATCATGACTTATGCCTGTGCTATCTTCGCACACGCCAAGCCCCGTTTCCTCCATAGGATGCAGACCCTCCAAAATCGGACCCTCCGTAAAATCCTCGGTGCCCCTTATTACGTCCGAAATGAGAATCTACACTTAGATCTCAAAATCCCCACCATCCAGCAGTTCATGAAACGCCTGTGCAAGCGTTTCTTCGATACTGCTGTGAAACACCGCAACCCCCTTATCGTATCGGCCGCCCGATATGAACCCTCCCTCATCTCAAAGATTCGCCGTCCTAGGCATACTCTTGTCACCCCCGACGACCCCATTACCCTGCTCCAAGAGAGCCGTAAGGAAACCAGTACAGTTCGTAAACAATACAGACCGCCGTCATTCCGTCCTCGCCGCCGAGGCCCGCCGCGACAGTCCCGTCAACGTCCTCCCCGTCCTTTGCTCGAGCCAGCCCGCGCCGCTGAGCCGTAGTTTTAAAATTCCCCGTTAATAATAATATCTTTGTGCGATCCAGCTTGTCCGTGTTGCTGCCCCCCCCCCCCCCCCAGCGACGCCCTAAGCCGGGGTTCGTACCCCACAGGGGGTGCCCTTAGCGTGTAGTCGCTTAGTTTTAAGTTAGTTAAGTAAGCCCTGGCTGGAGGCTTTGATTCTCGAATCGAGGCCGCCACAGGCAAGACCGGTTAAGCAGCCGACAACCTCCTAGGTTGACCTGCGAGAGGCCACACACAAAAAAAAAAAAATGGTCAGAACAAAGGAATAGGAGGCGTGGCCGACTCGAGGCGATCAACGAAAAGGGAATCGAAACAAAACGGTAGGGACGTCGGTAGTGATGAAAAATATCGATATTTATAAAAAATATCAATATCGGCCTCGATATATCTCGGAAAAAATATCGATACATCGGTCAAAGTTTCCGAGATCGGAAATCGGTTTTAAAATAATTATTTAGTTCAGTCTAACTCAATAATAGGTAATAGTATTTTTTATACAAAACGTACATTATTTTAATAAATAAGAAATCTTACTCCTACTAAATAACAATATTCTAATATTTTGAAGACCAATTTATTGTTTCAGGCAAACCAGCATTTGTCCGGTCGGTAACGAAAGTAAAAACATACTCGTCATAGGCAATAGTTATTTTTTCCGTTCGTTCCTATTTTTTATGGCATTGAATTCCGTTAAATATTCTGAAAATTAATTAATTTAAAAAAAACATCGTTTTTGATACGATTTTCGATATTGAATATTTTGTATCGATATATCGGCTGAAAACATCATTATATCGAAGTAACAAATATCGATATTTTTTCAACAAGCCTGCAAAACGGTTGTAATTTGGCTAGGGAGATAAGCGTAAATTAAAAAAAAAATAGAAATAAGAAAAATAAGGGGTTTATAAATAAATATTAAAGATGTTTTTGTATATTCTATTTACACAGTATTCATAGCAACATAATTTATCTACTGAACAAGATGGATACATAAAGCGCATTTATTAATATGCCCCAACAAGACGTTTTTCACGTAGCCTCAGACGTCGCTCACGTTCGAATTCCTTCATGCGAAGTTCATAACTGAAAGCACAAAAAGTATTTTCTTTTTTATTTTGTTGATAAATTTTCCTTACTGGCGTAGGGTAATTTTTAACTACAATAAATTGCTTAGCATTACAAAACAGCGACAAAAGAAGTCTATTAAAATGCTTTTGTAGGAAAAGAATACACTTAACAAAAAAAACAATTGACCTACTTTTTTCTCAACGGGAGTGCATTCATCCTTAACATATTACCTCCTTAGTACCTAAACCATTAGTAAAAAAAAATTGATAATGTCTATTGAATATACGTGAAGAAGATCATATCACAGAGTACTTTGGTAATATATACTATACTCTTTGGTGATGATTCTCTTCCATGTCAGCAGAAGGTGATTTTAATTCTCAAAAAAAAAAACGAATTGTTGAGAATCAAATAGGTCTGGTTAAATGGTTCATCTAAATAACTTAAATGTATTGTAGTAAGTTGAATAGTTACCACAAGTTATATTATATATAGTTTGACTACTAGACAGTAACAGTTAACAGTGCAAAAGGACTCTATTCTTAGTTTTAAGATCATCTATAATTTATAATAAACTAGAGTAAAATTGCTTGTTATTCTAGATTGTAATTAGTTATTAAAGTTTGTTCTTAATATTATAGTAAAAGAAATATAATATAACTTTTCATTGGAAAAATAAGTTATGTATCAATGTGTTGAGTAAAAGTTGTCTTCAATTTATGTTCATGTGATCATTCATTAGTGAAATAAATAATATTAAAAAAAAATAGTGGGCCATCAACCGCTAATGCCACACTAAAAGAAGTGTGGTATATTAGCCATGCAGGTAAAGTAATATTAAATCAACATACTCATCCTTTTCACAGGTCAAAAAGGCATGTTTCTCATGAGCACACTTATAGATCATAGGCATGTTTTTATAGCGGCACGATTGATATTCCAGTAAATAATGGGCACAGTAATCACGATGCTTTGGTGGAATCTTAGCTGAAATCAGATCAGCTTCACGAGCCATCATGTCTGAAAAAGAAACAGAATAGTGAGTAAATAGGTTTTGTTATTATGTAATTAATACTTTTGACTGGCCTGTTGGTCTAGTGGTTAGTGACCCTGACTGCTATGCCGGAGGTTGTGGGATCGATTCCCACCCAGGGCAAATGTTTGTGTGATGAGCATGATCATTTGTTCTGTGTCTGGGTGTAATTTATCTATAACTAGCTTTTGCCCGCGGCTTCGCTCCCATAAACTGACTATTCTGCTCTACGCAACTCTACCCTACTCCAATCTACAGACTAGATGGCGTTGTGATAGTTGTAGAATATTATATTAATATATTATATATTTATTCACTCCACTTTTATTAGTACGTCAAGAATGCTATTTCATTCAATTTTGTATTTTTCAGGTATCAATAACACTTTGTTTTGACTGCAACATAACCTAAACAATAATTATGTAACTTTTGTTTAAATCCACTTTAACACAAAGAACACTATTTGGGATGATAGGAACTCACTAAATTGTAGGTTTAAAACGAATTACCTCTTGGCTTTCTCTGGTAGTCAAATCCTGCTTGCGAGTCAAATGTTGTTTGATCATCCATATAAAGACCAACTTTCTTTGCATCGTAAGATCCTAGCATTTGGCCCATCTTTGCTGTTCAGATATTTATCTAACGAACCAGCTAATAATAAGGCCTTTACGAACTGTTGGCCTTAATATTTACAACTTTTAGTTTGTAACCCAGCTGAGTAGACGGCAATGATACGGATTGCAAAACTTGTGGTGTTGCCACTCCACTTGTTAGGAAAGTCCCATAAATGTGGGGATTCTAATAAACCACAGTTAAACACGTTGTTAGTCAATGTTATTCTTACAACAAGGAATGCATTTTGAACAATAATTACTAGGTATTGTATCATTAGTGTTATCAAGAGTAAGTCAAGGTTGAAAAATATATTAAGGAAAAAATTTAATATTTAGATGTCAACACAGGTTTTGACATTATTTGTAATGTAGCCAGCTTTAAAATGTCATAAAATGAAAATAAAAATATTATTCAAACATTTGATTATTTATTGAGAAAAGAAAATAATGAAATTAGTAGTTACATTGGGTGGAGCGGAACGGTGATAAGTTTTCCAAAGTTGTATACGATCGAACAATAATTCAGTGATATCGAACCACTTCATTTCATAATAAAATTATTATTGCAATAATGCGGGTAGTTTAAATTTTAAGACAAATTAAAAGCTTCAGATTGTACTCCGTGTAAAACCTAAGTTTTTTTAGTGTAGTAGAGAGACTAACAATAATAATAGATTCTAAATTAAATGATGGTCCTCATTTTTGTACAAACATCCATTAATAGAAATGGATTGCATAAAAAAGAGATTTAAAAGCCATAACTTAACAGTTTTAAAAACAGTTGGTAAAGGGACATACGGGTACGTAATTACCTTGATAAGCGATATTTTCACTTTTCACTAACCTAAGTAGAAACTACTGTAAACCTAAACGGAATTAAGCGTATTCTTTTTTTAGGAATGTGTATTTATGTGAGAAACGACTTAAAAAAACGAAATTAACAATAGTAAAGGATATAGAATTAAACATCAAGCTTCCAGACCATAAGCAAGTGAGTAAAAACCAAATACCTACCTATTCATTTTAATTTTTTATGTTGCTATGTAACTGAATACCCTTAATATTTCAGGATATAGAAAATGAAGTTCAGATCCTATCATCGCTGCATCACTCGAATATCATCAAGTTTTATGCATGCTATTACACTGACCACCATGTTATGATATCCATGGAATATGCCACTAGCGGGAATCTAGCGGAATACATGTATAAGAAATACCCAAAACTATTACAACAGCAGGTAATTTTCGTAATTGCTACCTACTCAATAAATTTACTTAAGTACCGTTTAGTAGTTTTTCCACCATCGGCATCGTGATAAGCTATTGTAGGTATTTAGGTACTTAAATGCTCTTCCAAAGAACAATAATTCCTGTGGAAGCGGTTCCAAATCTCATAACTGCTTCGTAGATAATAATCCTTGCTTCGCAGGTAAGGTATCGCTTAGAGAAACATATATTGATCTTGATACCAGCATTATTACTTTTATAAACCGAAGTTATTCGCTGCTGAACAAATGTCTCTCCTCGATCTTGCACTGCAATCTCCTTATACATATGTAGGTAACTATATCCCATGTCAGACACGGGTATTCTGACTGGAAGCCGAACCCAAGCTAGTTGAGAAAAGGCTAGGGAGATGATGTAAGTAGGTACATAAATCCAGTGAATTCCCACAACTTTCTTGAGTTCTTAGGTTCATCTTTAAATCGTTTTTAGTTCCGCCTTGAAATAGTTCTTAGGCCCACCTAACCTTTTAGCCGCCACAGTCATAACAAAGCAAAATAATTATGTCCAGCATGCTACGGTCACGATCACGGCAGACTTAAATGCTAATGAATCTTAATCTCATCTATAAGAATTGTTTGAAAAGGATGAAATCGCAGAATTATCCGTTGGCACTGAGAGAGAGCACCGGAATTCTATATCTATGTAGAGCATGTTCTTATTTTGACGTGGTGGGTCAAGTTTAATGGTGCGTTTACACGTGGACCCAGCCTCGGCCAATCGCCATTGTTTAAACGGGGTTTACACAATGGCTAGGGATGAGGATTATTCCTTTCTGTCATCCGTGGCCGTGGGATTAGCCGAGGCTGGGCCCACGTGTAAACGGATGCCCCGTTTACACCCAAAAGGTTTAAAAGGTTGAATCGTCACATCTACCTTTTTTTGAGTAAGTACCGTAATTAGATAGACACAATAGAAAGACAATGAGCGAGCGAATGCCGGCGTTCGCTCACTCATTGTCTTTCTATTGTGTCTCTAATTACGGTACTAAAAAGGTTTTAATCGTTATCTACTCACACACTACCATATTCTTTTAATTAATGTGTTTAAAGACGAATAATATGTTATGTTTGCGTTACGTAGGTACTTATTTAGGTAAATAAGTAGACACTCAAATGAATGTTTTTGTAATTGCAGGAAATTCTTTTCTACTTTTGTCAAATTTTGTTAGGAGTTAACTACATTCATAATAGAAATATAATTCATAGAGATTTAAAAGCAGAAAATATTCTCTTGACTGGTAAGCATGGTGTAATAGTCAAGATAGGCGATTTCGGAATATCTAAAGTATTAGCAAGGTAAGCAAAATCGAAAATTAAATAATGATTTGTTAACTTTACTAGCATCACGCCTGTATTTCACCTAAGTCGTAGGTGTAAGTACAAAAAATTTTGTATTATAAAAACCCATATTTTCGGCAATTCTGTTTTTTTTTTTCACCTTGTTGGTCTTGTACTGCTCAGCAGTCTCGCTTGCGCAAGCGAGACTGCTGAGCATGGTGTTCTGGGTTCGATGCCCAGGTCAAGTAAAAGATGATTGTGTTTTGGGAATTTCTATCTATATCCAGAACTTAAACATAAGTGAAATTTAATTTAATGATTTTTATTTATTTTGATGTTACGATTATTATTTTAGTGCCAAGAAGACATCGACTGTGATAGGCACGCCATATTACTTGGCCCCAGAACTGTGTGAAGGCAAACCGTATTGTAGCAAAAGTGATGTTTGGGCCTTAGGTTGTTTACTTTATGAAATGTGCACTCACAAGAGGGCTTTTGACGCTGAGGTATGTACAAGTATTGAGCTTACGGTAGTAGTTTAAACAGTGGAATAATCAAATCACACAGAGCGCATGTGCGAAGCCACGGTAATCGCGAGCGTCTCACAAAATTTCGATATTATTTAACGATTAACTTCTAGCTAGCGGCTTCGCCCGTGTTAAAGTCGGAAATTATCCTAAGAGAACATTATCCTGAGATAAAAATATGCCATGTCATATTCCAGAACATGGTCTACCAGTGTGTCACAGATAAGACTGTCGGATACTTTCGCATCATTATTAGTATTGATGGATTTGCAAACTAATTAATAATTTAATTACTCAATATTCCTAATCGACGCCTTAAAATTTCTAGGTCTATTTATTGATAGTACTAGTCGTATTCATAATAGGCGACCTGTTGGGCAATTGATTATCAAAATAAATTGTCTACAGAGAATTTAAAATTAAAATCTGCTAAACAGTTCAGGCATTTTTTATTTTGATTTGATTATTTGCAGCGATGCCATGCTGACAGATGTAGCTCAACCCTAAGACTAAGACACCGTTCGGGCGTCTTTATGTCAACACCGCCACCGGCCCACGCTGAAAAACAGCGCTGTGAGCTCATCGCATAATGCGTGAGGCCGCAGCTTTATGCTGAGCGTTCGGCCGTTTTGCGCGGATGTGACGCATATCTTCCCTATTTCAATTGATAATGTGTGTTAGCTAGTTTTAAGATTGCGTCATTTAGCGCGAATAAACAGTTTTTCTTTCTTTCTAAAATGTGCCTACTTTGTTTTCAGACGTTAGTGGGTTTAGTAAAGGCAATCACGAGCGGCAGCGTACATCCAATAGACTTGACGATATATGACAGGAGCATGCAGGACCTTATTGATTCTACGCTGTCAGTACTGCCTGATAAAAGACCCACTATAAAAGAATTAATGGGACGAATGGTACTTCTACCTGATATTTACACAGTCTACTTAGACGCTGGTAACGACGAATTATTATATTTAAAAGCGAAACAATTTGTGTGAAAATGATAAAAAGAAATAATAAAACATTGATTTATAAAAGGAATTTTGTTTTATTGGAAAAATAGAATGATATCGAATACAGTTGTAGTATGGAGTTCTTTTCAGATAACATCAGAATGCACAAAACCAGCATAAATGGATTCGAAACTTTATCTTCATAAATAAAATAGGGCTTCTGATTGTTCTATTTTGTATCTGTTCTTTTGCCTAATAACCTCTGTTTAAGTATAGTATCTGCCTTAAAAGCTAAATATGTAGTGTAGAAGAAGTAAGGTCTGTTCTTACCAGCTTAACATAATCACACACTTCATATGATTAAATCTATAAAACGAAATATCTTAACCAGGCTGTGTTATCTGTTCTGTCAGCCTAAACAAAAAGTCTGCCTAATTTTGTAGTGGGTAACCTCCTTATTGCCCATTTGCGTGGTCGGTCTCCATTTCTTCCTCGTCATCTTCTGGAATCACAAGAATTAGTACATTTGGTTATTAATATTTTATTAAGTTCTATTGGAAATAATTTGCCCAAAAAGTTCTTTAGGCAGGATGACTGTTGTCCATTTTCAGTTGTGGCATTAGTGAATTCCTTTTTTCGTTCTTCGGTGGGGAGCTGTGCTGTAATAATCATTAATAATGTTGCTTTTATGTTAATACACATTCTTAAACAAATATTATTTTTTTTTGTGATGAACATCTATGGGACCAATTTTAATAATTCTTACACCAGTAGAATACTTACTACTTTCACTGAGTGACACAGGCTACATATTTTGCTTTTACGCGGGCGAAGCCGCCAGCAGAAGCTGTGATGTGATGTAATGTACCAGGCCACTCGGAAAGTTTTGCGAAAAAAGTTTTTATGTATAAGCCACTTAAATATACTTGTAATATTATTTGGAAAACTTTGGTTATTTAAAAGTAAAAATACCCTTGTTCGAATTTTGAATTTCCCTCCACATTTTTTAGAGAGCCAAATCAAATTATCGTGTCTCATTTAAAAATGGATCTGCATTGAGAACATTTTCGTGCGTTGATTTTCTACGATTTTAAATGTGGCTTAAAACCTGATGAGTCATTTGATCGACTTTTATGAATGAAGGACCTTCAAAAGCAACCATCTACCGCTGGTATAGCGAGTTCAAGCGCGGTCACCTTACTTTGGGGGATGAACAAAGGAGTGGTCGTAGACGGCTGTCACGGAAGAAAGTGTGCTGGCAGTAAAAAATTTAATTCAAGAAAACAGGCGAATTACCGAAGAGATGCACCATTCACTGCAGATTGGTTCGGGAAACATTCACAAGGGCGTGAGGAGGATAGTTTGCCGCACAACCTCACTGAAGCTCAGAAGCAGGCCCGTGTCCACTCCACACGGGCCTGCTTCTGTGTCGTGACATGATTAAAAATTTTGAAACAGGCTCGTCTCGGCGCGTTTACGACATTGTGACAGGTGACGAATCCTGAATTGATATGAAACTTTGTGTAGAGGCTGGTGGAGAGTTCTTTGAAAAGATTTAATAAAAATATTTTATCCACAGAAGTTAGTTTTTTAGTTTCTCAAAACTTTCCGAGTGTCCCACATATAAAGTAGTAGACTTTATAAGGAGAAAAATTATAACAACTGCATTGAAAGTATCTTTAAAATGCTGTGCTGCATCTGATAGATCCATTGACATGATGAAAACAATAGTATGCTAAATTAAACATCACTTTCCAAGTTGCACCACATCTCCAAGTTTTTCACCTTTTCCATGCAGTGTCCTATGTTGGTTGTTGGTCTTCTTATCTTACTGAAATGGTTGGTAGATGAAGATGGTATCTTATACAAATCTTACGTTGGCCATTAGAATGCATAGGTGGTTGCAGAGGTTTCTGTCCAGGGATCTGGCCTGACTGGAGCATTCTCGTCAGCCTCTCCACTTCTTGTAAGGATGAAGCATTTTTGATGGCTTCTCGAATTTTATGGATTTCTTGAGGGGTGAGGTCTGAAACAGAATTAAGGAGGATTTTAGATTTTTATTAAATGTTAGGGTGAAATTGTACATATGTGCCGCTGTACATAAATATTCGTCACCTATAAAAATCTTTATTTTGCAACATTTTTTTTTTCTGAAATCTTCAATTATTAGCAAATCAAATATTTTGATTAAGGGGGATGTGCTCCAGGGTAGCTTTCGAAATTCAAATTTTCTAAGTTTTTTGCATTGAGCAGGTCAGTGTATAGTTGTATGTTGATTTAAATATTGATGACTTAACACATACACACCTTACACCTAACAGATTGGCAGCCTAACACAAAAATATTGTAACAAGTCGTTTTTGCCTCGCCACATGTTTTCGTTCGTTAGGCGATTTTCGAATTATTCATGCGAGGGCATGACTTAGTATCAAAGTCTAAAAATATTAACGATAAAAGTGAGCTGTCAAATTTGACAATGCAACTCTTCGAACCAATGTGGCCTGAGCAGGCAAATATTTTTGCATCTGCTAAAATTTTTTAGAATCGGCGTCAATCAAGCTAATTTGTGCCGTTAAATGACTTTATAAAGTTTAGAGGTATGTGAAACAGAGAGTAAAGTACCACATGCCTCCGTTGAAAAGGGAGGATCCTTCAGCCAGACAGGTGTTGTGTGGGCAGCTGCCCAATAGATGTTTTTCAGGCTGTTCTATGTGTTCTAATCGCACGGAGAACTTTAATTGCGCGATGCAGGATTAGTTCTTATGTGACGATGATGTCACTACAAAAGTTTAAAACAGCCAAGGAAGCAGTTTTTGCAAAATTCCAACAATGGTTCCTTTTGGAGATTCCTTCTGGATTTCGAGAGCAAAATCTCCATGGGGGAGAATCTTTCATCGGGATGTTCCACAAACCTTTATTTTAATGTATATGGGGGTTTGTAAGAAGAATATAAAGAATTTGAACTTACTTGTAGCTTTAGGATCAGGCATGTTTCCTCCAGGCACAAATGTCTTGGCCTTCCTTGTGATTTCCTTCTGCATCTCCTTACCTTTCTTACTTTTGAACAATGCATTTGCTTCATCCCTTTCTTTTTGTTTGATTTTTCTAAAATCTAACAATTTCAACTCTGGGAATTTGTATGCAACATATGCTCTGTAATCCAAAAGGCAACAATTTTTTAGGTGTATATAACAATGATGGTTTCTTCAATGAAAGAATTATAGCTCATTGCCATTAAAATGAAAATAACACATTTTAATGAATTTCTTATATAAATCATATTTGTAGATATCTCTATAATAAAATTTGTTGTTGGTGCAGTTATAAGTTGTGTCTATAGGTTTATTTATATTGACACATAGGCAAAAGAAAACTTGGTCCTACAGAGCAGTGTTCCGAAAAGCGTATGCTGCAGGCACACTGGTGTACCATGGTGAATAGCTGGTGTGCTTTGGAAAAATATCCCAATTTATCCCATCTGTTATCTCAGAAAGTTAACGGACAGACAGAAGAAAAATGTAGATATACCTATAGACTGGGTTCGAAATTAATTCTCTTTTTGACACTTGTCTACCGATTAACAAACAGGAAGAACTGTTGGAGTTTAGTTCATTAGTAATCTGTAAAAATATTTTTCCATTTATGGTACCTCTAAAATTTTTCGATTTCCTAAATATAGCTGGAACACAAAAAGTTTGCGGAACACTAGAGGGATAGACTGAAATAAATAATGGTTTCAAGTATTGCTAATGGACCAAAGATTGATATTAAGCTGTTGATCCCCGCACGAACGCCGGCGGTCGTGCGCCATTGTCTTACTATTGTGTCTCTAATTACGCTACTCAAGAAGTTAAACTATGTGCTAAAATAAAATATGAATTTTGTGGTTTATATTTTCCCAATGAGCTGGTGATAAGAAAACTGATAACATAGCCGTTTACATAAAAACATCATATTTACCTGTAATGCTGTTTGTTTGAAACTGGATTATGCAGTAGTGATAGTGTTCTCAATTTGGGCAGAGTGACTAGAGGGTCCAAATCACCCAGTTCTGTGATATTGTTGTTTGTTAATATCAGGGATTCTAAATTAGGTATGTATTGCTCCAAATTCTCACCAATTCTTCTGTAAAAAAAAAATTGCACAATATTTCAAGCAGGTTTGTGGTTTTTCTCTTTGATGGTCAAATCGAAATTAAACTTGACAAGTTCTCTAATGAATCAGTTTGTAGTATACATAATGCCTTTGGATCTTAGGTCTGCAATATGGTAAATAATTCCCAGTCTGAAAGGTCTGTTTTCATATTGATTTATTTATAGTTGTCCCTGGCTGGGTAAAGATCGTGCAATGATTGTATTTTGCGACAGAATTATTTACTGTATCCATCATAATACTTACACAATCCTGTTGTTGTTCAACAGCAAGCACTTGATTCTTTTTAGCAAAGGAAATCCATCCAGCTTCCTGATATCGTTGTCTGAGAAGTCAATGGTGTCGAATTGATCTAAAGTTGCGCCCATGTTCTCTATTTGCGGTATTTTGTAACCTATAAGAAGAGGCGGGAAGATTTAGTAGATAATCCAAAACTAATTTAAAGTTATATCAATATGTTCTAATGAAACAAAAAAGATCTGTTGAGTATGTATATGGTTCGGGTAGAATTAGAATCAAAACAGTGAACTATTAGAAAATATATCCAGGAACTAACCTCTAAGATCTAACTCACGATCTCGACATGGATTCATATACTGCATCGAGTTTTGTATCAACTCTGTTGAGAGTTTCACCATTTTGGATTATTAGCTAAAAACACTGGGGAAAAAATTGTATTTTTCACAAATTGCGGTGAAACGATTATTTATTTTCGTAGCGTAGCGTTGCTTCGCGCAGCGTCAGTTTGTCAAATTGCTATTGACACTGACATTTGACAAGCACGCAGTTGACAAGTGTTGCCAATGTTGTTATTTGGTTAATGTTTTGGCTTGGACACCAAAACCTTTAAGCCATGTCTTCGCATGAATAGTTAATTTGTTTACCATTAGAATATGAATGTAAACATTCTAATGTATTTGTAGTATTTGGCAGCAAATATAATCATAACCCATACCTAAGGCATTAAGTCCGCCTTTGTACAGCTAGTGCATAAAGTTTTAATAAATAAATAACAAGTCGACCTTCTCGTCAAACTTTGTTAACACTACAATAAAATTCTCAGCTCCATTTTTACAAAGATCGCCATCCCGCGGAACCCGCGGGATGTGATATTTTTTTTTAAAGGGAGATAGCCCGCCAAATGCAATTTTTCTTAAGTTTTTTTACATTTTGCGGGTTACAGAGTACCACTGACCTGCAAAATACTGACCAGCTTTCGTAGTAATATTAAAAAATAAAAAAAGACTAAAGTTCAAAATATTTTAATAACTGACCATCTTGATCTTGGTGTTACGCTGACGTCAACTCTCAACTTTGGGCCATACATCGAAGCAAAGGCTCAACTGGCAGCAAAAAAGCTGGGAATCCTCGCGAAGGCCAGACGGTACTTCACGCCGGAACAGCTGCTAAAACTTTATCAAGCGCAAGTTCGATCGTGTATGGAGTACCTACTGCTCTCATCTTTGGGACGGGTCTGCCAAATACCAGCTTGATGCGCTAGAGTCGATTGAGAGGCGAGCCAAGAGGATCATCGGCAATGAATAATGATGCACTTGTTCGAAGCTCCAAAGCCTTAGGCATCGTCGCCGAGTTGCTAGCCTGTCGGTTTTCTATCGTTTACATTTCGGGGAGTGTGCACTAGAATTGCACAATCTAATTCCGCCAAGTCCGTTCCATCATCGGACCACTAGACGTACGGCGTTGCGCCACCGGTACATGGTAGACGTATCCCACCCATACGCACAAAACGTTTTGAGAACACATTTATTATGCGTACAGCCAAGGAGTGGAATTCCTTGCCGGAGTCTGTGTTTCCTGAGAGTGAATAGGCTACTTCTAGGCAAGCGTGCTCCATCGTCGACCACATCATCGCTTACCATCAGGTGAGATGGTGGTCAAACGCGAGCCTATCATTAATAAAAAAATAAATAAAAAAAACTTGTATTATTAGCTATTAATATTACTCTGAGGCAATGCTGGGCCCAATGAATAGGTAATCAGAACAGCGCGTCGTCTAAATTCATTTTTCTTAGAAAAAAAATCAATCCCGCAAGCTTGCGGGATCCCGCATGAGTAATCCCGCATTTCTGATCCCGTTAAAAAGGTGCTAGATCCCGCACTTGGTGGATTGGATTCCGCACGTGGTCACGAGAGCGAGCGAAAGCACTAAAGCGCCACCTTCTACCCCCTAGAGATACCTAATAAAATCTCATAAACTCTGTCCTATATTTTAATTAGGTAGTGCATAACTGCATAACTAGTTTAAGCTGTTTTTCGTTTTTAGGTGGATACCGGTCGTTGAGGAAACACACATCGTGCTTAATTAATTCCATCATTCGAAATACTCGGAGTCCTTAAAAGACCGCTTGACTTTAAAAACTTAGTTGGGAGTACTTAGTTAATTTAACATCTACCTGCTTAGGTAGATAGTCTCCAAGTGGGGTGAAGCCAATCTGGTGGGATTCAACGCCGCCAAAACACAAGCGTGTCTATTCACCGCTAAAAGGAGCCCGTTCACCTTGGCTCCTGTTTTTCAGAATGTATCCCTGGAGTACACCGACCGCCTTCAGCTCTTGGGAGTTGAAATTTCTTCAGACCTTAACTTTGGGCGGTTCATTGAGTCCAAAGCCAAGGTAGCTGCTAGGAAACTCGGCGTACTTGCAAAGGTCCGGCGGTACTTCACACCAGGGCAGCTTTTAATGTTATACAAAGCACAGGTCCGTTCGTGTGTGGAGTACTGCAGCCACATATGGGCTGGTGCTGCAAAATGCCACCTGGCAGCTTTGGACTCGGTGGAAAGGCGTGCAAAGAGGCTAATTGGTGATCCAGATCTGGTTAATTCCAATCTACAAAGTCTTGAGCACAGGCGTAGGGTAGCCAGCCTTTCGGTGTTTTACAGAATTCATTTTGAAGAGTGTGCGCAGGAATTGCATGACTTGATTCCACCATCTCATTTCTACCATCGGACAAGCCGACGAACGGCGAGTATCCACCCTTACGTTGTTGAAACCTCTACGGTCCGGACCAAGCGTTTTGCCTCGTCGTTTATACCGCGTACATCGAGGGACTGGAATAATTTGCCTGCTGCGATTTTCCCGTCCGATTATAATTTGGGTCTCTTCAAGGCTAGAGTGAATAGGCTCTCAATAAATTAGTGCGCCTCACCATCAACGATTGCATTACCACTTACCATCAGGTGGAATCGCAGTCAAGCACTAGTTTATAACAATTAAAAAAAAAAAAAAAAAAAAAGATAGGTACCTACCTCATAGTTTATCATTATCTATGAATATTACAAAGGCGAAACTTTGCGACAGTGTATTTGTATGTTGGTTACTTCTTCACGCTCGAACGGCAGAACGGCTTGCGAAGAATTTTTGTGCACGGGTAGACCATGTCCTAGAATAGCAAATAGGATACTTTTTATCGCGGGAGTATGTTCTCTTGGGATCATTTTCTATTATCACGTGGGCGAAACTGATGTCAGCTGCTAGTACCTAGATATATATTTTTCTACTGATGTACTGAACTATACTAGGACGTAAATAAGGGGGAGAGGTTCTGTAGACAATTTAACATCTACCTACTTAGGTAGATAGGTACCTACCTCATAGTTCATAGAATCACACTAATCTTCTTTCTAATTACAAATCATTATCTATGAATATTATAAAAGCGAAACTTTGCGACAGTGTATTTGTACGTTGGTTACTTCTTCACGCTCGAACGGCAGAACGGCTTGCGAAGAATTTTTGTGCACGGGTAGACCGTGTCCTAGAATAGCAAATAGGATACTTTTTATCGCGGGAGTATGTACTCTTGGGATCATTTTCTCTTATCCCGTGGGCAAAGCTGATGTCAGCTGCTAGTACCTAGATATATAGCGACATGTGACGGCATATTGAAACCTAAATGACATAAATACTAGAAAAGTTTCCAGTACAAAACTAACTTTAAGAATGAGGAGACAAGGTCGGTATTGCGACAGGAAGCCAGAGCTCGGTCTCTGAACTCCTGAAATAATATTCACTTCGGATATATATTTTTCTACTGATGTACTGAACTATACTAGGACGTAAATTAGGGGGAGAGGTTCTGTAGACTGTTAAAATCCACATATTGAAAACATCTGTGATTTTATTGCCACGACAACCAAAGTCGAAATATATTGTCATAATAATACCTACCCGTCGATTCGGAAGCTTCATAACTTTTTGCAAACAAAACCCTAATAACCATCATTTTATGTAGGTTGATACCTTAAAACATTGTAAACTTTGGTAGGGACGCATAAAGTTGGTAATTCAATATTAACATCTGGCACCGTGAAATGACTGACTCGCCATCGCCAAGCTAGTAAAATAAAATGCCAATTTGTTATTTTTGAAGCGATGCCTGCTGCAGTCTTCCCGTGTCTTCAAGGCTAGAGTGAATAGGCTCTTAATGAACTAGTGCGCCTTACCATCAACGATTGCATCACTGTTTACCATTAGGTGGGATAGCAGTCAAGCAGTAATTTATATCAATTTAAAAAAATCCTTTTAATAAAAAAATTGTTCTGGCCATCTCTCCCGGACTGTCCGGGAGTTACGGCCATAGTAGATTACTACTACTTTGAAACCTTATTATACCAAAACATTACCTGGTCGATTATTTATAACAAACTAGCGACCCGCCCCGGCTTCGCACGGGTGCAATGCTGATTACTTCATATTATAAAATAAAGTCGCTTCCCGCTGTCTGTCCCTATGTACGCTTAGATCTTTAAAACTACGCAACGGATTTTGATGCAGTTTTGTCCAGCATTGCACCAGGGTGGGTCGCTAGTACTAAATATACTACAGAATGCCTCTATAGATACACAACGTTCACATATTTTTTGTCATTAGACAATACAAACATATTTTCTTTTGAGGTTACTCTTGAAAGAGCGACATATAATTGGCCATATGAAAAACATTTAACGCTCAAATCGCGCCGGTAACGTTGAAAGTTTGACCCTGCAATTTATTGATGGTCATTGCAAAAGACATCTTTAGAGGAAATGGTCGGCGTTTATATTGGAACGGTAAATTCGATGGTATTAGAATTCAATTTCAATTAACCCAAACACTGCTAGGTTACATTGTTTAATTATGAATTTCCCGTGTCTACGTTCCACCTTCCTCCATCATCAGATCGGTTCGATAGTACCTTATAGGCAAAGAGCATCTCATGACAATTCTAATACGCCCAAACATGGCTAGGATACTTACATTGATTAATTACAGAGTTCTGGTGCCTATCTTCCGGCTCCATCATCATCATCAGGTCACTTTGATGATACCATTTTCTACATAACTATTCAGAACCATTTATTCAAATTCAAATTCAAATCATTTATTCGCATAATATGGGTAGATATATATGGTACATGAATGTTACATTATACAATATAACAGTAAAGATCCTCATATTCACCATTTCTGGTATGCGAAACTTAAAATAATAATTAAAAGGAATGGTTAGGTACCTAGGTACCTATACATACTCTTAACATTTAATTACATGAAATTACATAATATTAACATAACTGGCTATTATTGCACTAATAGGAACATAGCGAGGTGTTACAGTAATTTTCTATTCTTATAACTAAGGTATTCCTGGGTCGTGTAGAAACATTTATCGACTAACCAGGAGTACAATTTTTTTCGGAATAATGTAATGGGTAAGTCTTTCAGGTCACTCGGTAATTTGTTAAATAATTTAATTGACATGGGATAACAGTTTCTTCGATACAGATCGGTTTTATATTGGGCAAGGGAAAGCTATTGGGATAACGGGTATTAAAATTACAATAATCACCAAAGGATTTGTATACTAATACTGATGTGTTTTAACGAAAACACAAGACTCAAGTATATACATGGATGGTGCTGTTAGCAAGTTTAGTTTTTTAAACAATGGTTTACATGAAGTTAAGGAATCTACGTTACAAAGTGCACGAATGCACTGCTTTTGAGCTAGGAATACTCTATTGAATTCTACTGAACCACCCCATAAAATAATACCATACCGTAGGTTGGAAGCTACATATCAATGATAGGCTTGTAGAGCTGTTTTTTTGGCTGGAGATTCGTGTAAGACGCCATAGAGCATAAACATATCTGTTTATTTTGTTACAGATTTTATTTATGTGTAATTTCCATGAGATCTGACTATCTAATGACATCCCAAGGAAAACTATACTATTGGACTGTGCTATATTATTGTTATCGTATGAGTCAGTTAATTAGTAATTATATTGTTTTCTATTGTAAAATTGTATAACTCTGGTTTTGTCTATATTAACTTTTAAATTATTACACTCTAGCCATTGAATTATGTCCCGAACAGCTTCGGTAACTTCCTTATTATAACTGTCAAAAGTGGTATTAGGTTTTTATGAAATTACTAGCGATATATCATCTGCAAAAAGAGTACAGTGATGATTTATCACGTTAGGCAAATCGTTGATGTAGAGTAGGAATAGAAGTGGGCCTAGTATACTACCTTGTGGGACTCCAACTCTGTTATATGATAATTGAGATTTATAAGTAAATTCTATGTCCCTGTTAATATTGTTAATTTCTACATATTGTTGTCTATTAGTGAGGTAACTTTGTAACCACTTATACGCTATACCGCGAATACCGTATGCATATGCTTATTGGAGCAAAATGTCATGATCAACAAAATCAAACGCTTTGCTCATGTCAAAGAACACTGCGCAGGTGTTAATACTTTTGTCAATATTTTCTGACACTTTTTTTATTAGTTTAAAAGCAGCTAGTGTAGTGGACTTACCATTTTGAAAGCCATGTTGTTCGGATTTTAGTATGTTGAATTTATTAAGGAAAGATGTGAACCGTTTAAACATTACTTTTTCAAAAATTTTGGCAAGTGTAGGTATGAGGGCAATAGGCCTGTAATTGTTAGGTTCTGTTCTATCACCTTTTTTTAAATAGGTTTTACAACTGATATTTTTAGTTTATCTGGAAAAGTACCTTGTGATAACGACATATTTGTGAGATGACATAGTACTGGTGCTATTAAATGTGCAGTTTGTTTTAGAATTTGAGTTGGTAAGTTGTCATAGCCTACCGCTGTTGTGTTTTTCAAAGACAGTATAATTTGGTAGATTTCGTTTGTTGTAACTGGAATTAAGAATATACTAGCATTATTAGGTTTTATTCTTTTCGATAAATTTATATTTTTCTTCTTATCCTGACCTTTTGTCAGTCCAATAAAGTAATTATTAAAGGTATTTGATATTAGTTCAGGATCGGTTATGGTTTTAGTGTTTAAATTTATTTTGTTTATATGTTGCGTATTATATTGATTGCTTTCTTGACTTTTAATTATTTTCCAGGAATCTCGACAAATATTCTTAGATCTCATCAACAATCGATCATTTTTAAGTTTCTGTGCTAAAATTATACTTTTTTTTTTAAATATTTTGTAATAAGTGCGATACTTAGTTTTATAAGACTGACGTGAAGATTTACAATTGTATAAGTACCTGAGCTTCCTTTTAGTTTTGAAAGCTAATTTGAGGCCTTTGGTTATCCAAGGATGATTCTTTAATTTCTTATTAACTTTAATTTTATTGACTGGAAAACATAGATTGAAAAACAGTGTGAGGGTATCATGAAATATTTGAAAGGCACTGTTTAGGTCAGGTTGATCATATACATCTGCCCAAGAGAGATTATTGATACCTTCAATAAATTTTTGTTGGGTTTTATTTATTTGAATTGTCATAGTTACTTAACTATCTGGATTTTGATATCTATGTGAGGGTAAAGTTTCGTTGGCCATTTCTGGTCTTCTTCATCAGTTCCACTTCATCAAATGTTACTTTTTGACTGATTTACAGTCAAAAAGTAACATTTTGACTGTAAATCAGCTTTAGTTCTCGATGAAAATACCAAAATCACTATATAGTGCCTAGAATATTTGAGGAGTTCCCTCGATTCCTTATGGATTCCATTGTTAGAACTGGATTTGAAAAAAATGGGTCCAATCTGGAAGTAACCGAGTAGTATATTTGCGTCAGCGCATCAATATTTGAAAGAATCAAGTTATTTAACGCAACCGCTATGTCCCTGCATTTTAAATCTGTAATATCTTTGAAAATATTCACCTAAATTAACGCTGTATAGGGCCATATGGATCTATATTAAATGCACAATTTATTTAAGGTATTTAATTGGATAAAGATTAAAGCTGTATTGCTTACAATCGTTTCGTATATAAGCCATTATTTATCGTAAAAAGTAAAGAATAAAAAATTGTTATTGTGGGTTATACCTAAATGATAGACATATACTATCCCGAACTTTTTTGTAAATCTTTTTAAGGTGTACAATACTGTTGTACATTATTTTGATCTATCTCTTAGGGTTCAGCCAGCGTTTGCAATGTAAGCGTAAAAAAAAATGTTTATTTACGACATCACATTAGAAACCTCTAAAATCATCAGTGTTCCTCTACTATATTGTACATGTATTATACACATAAACCTTCCTCTTGAATTACTCTATCTATTAAAGAAAACCGCATCAAAATCCGTTGCGTAGTTTTAAAGATCTAAGCATACATAGGGACAGACAGACACGAAAAGCGACTTTGTTTTATACTATGTAGTGATGATGCAACCCATTGCATTCATCATCATCTCATGTTGTAAATATGTCCTGGATTATTTACGAGGTCATTATTCCTGAAAATCGGTCTACTGGGGACTTATTTGTGTATACCACTCACATGTGGGGCGAGGCCCTCGAGAAGAATGGAGAAGCGATTGCTGTCTCCTTAGACGTCTCAAAGGCCTTCGACACGGGTTCGGTAACTATGGCACGCCAGCCTTTTGAGTAAGCTTCCAGCGTACGGCATTTCCCCTGGTCTGATTAACTGGACTGGGTAAAAGACTTCCTGAGTGAACGGTCTCTCCGAATTGTTGTCGATAGATGCTCATCAGAGCCCATGACGACTAATGCCGGAGTTCCTCAGGGGTCAGTTCTCTCTGCAACTCTTTTCCTGCTGAATATTAACGATCTGCTGATGCCCGGTATCTATGGGTATACAGATGATAGCACAGTTGTAGAGAGATACCTGCCAGGTGTTCGGGCTAGTAAGGAGCTAATCCGGTCCGAACGAGAGGCTATGGTAGAGCGTACAAATGTCTCACTTCAGGCAGTCTCCAAGTGGGGCGAAACCAATCTGGTAGGATTCAACGCCGCCAAAAGAAGCCCGTTCACCTCGGCTCCTGCTTTTCAGAATGTATCCCTGGAGTGCACCGACCACCTTCAGCTGTAGGGAGTTGAAATTTCCTCTGACCTCAATTTTGGGCGGTTCATTGAGTTCAAAGCCAAGGTAGCTGCTAGAAATCTAGGCGTACTTGCAGAGGTCCGACGGTACTTCATACCGGGACAGCTTCTAATGTTATACAAAGCACAGGTCCGATCGTGTATGGAGTACTAAAGTCACATATGGGCTGGTGCTGCAAAATGCCATCTAGCAGCTTTGGACTCAGTGGAAAGGCGTGCGAAGAGGCTAATTGGGGATCCAGATTTGGTTAAGTCCAATCTACAAAGCCTCGAGCACAGGCGCAGGGTAGCCCTAGCCAGCCTATCGGTATTTTACAGGTTGCATTTTGGAGAGTGTGCGCGGGAATTTCATGACTTGATTCCGCCATCTCCTTTCTACCATCGGTTAACCCGTCGTACGGCGAGTACCCTTAAGTTGTTGAAACTTCAAAGGTCCGGACTAAGCGTTTCGCTTCGTCGTTTATACTGCGTACATCGAAGGACTGGAACAATTTGCCTGCTGCAGTCTGGAACCCCTGTGTCTGGAACTCTGGACCATGATGAAACTAGATATCTATGCCCACCAAGATTTGTAGTACTTACATACACGACTTTGACTCACACATCTTGGAATTACTATTAAAAACGTCAATAGTATCAATCTTCACACAAAAAATTACTCACGCAATGTAGAACTTCACTGACGATATAATATGAACAGCTACATACCTACATAGAGACAAACTAAGCACGTGAAAGTGATAACAAAAAAAGATCTAAAACCACCAACTGCAAAAAATTGTGATCCACCTTTTAAAAAAACAAAATTCATTTTAAAGAAAAATATAAGTAAACAAGATTTGCAGTAAATAAAAACAGCCACAGTAATTTACTGTAGAAAAACAGGGAGACCTTTACCATGGTAACGGTTATAAGGATTTAAGGCTTCCATTTAGAATGGTCTCACACTTTTTACTACGCCGTAAAGAAGTTATAAAAATAAACCTTATCCCTGTGTTAAATGTTATAGAAATTTTGCAGCTGTGAACCAATAAAGAGTGGAAAAACTAAATTGCTGAGGTTAAGTATATTAATTTCTTTTTTACACCACCTGCTCGATAATGCCATTTTATACATATGTCATACAACCATCACTTAAAGCAAGTCATTCTGTCCCTAGGGAGATAATGCAGTATGGGCGATCCCTAGGGAATAATGAGATATGAATTTGGAACGTCAAAAACCGTCAACAATAAGTGAACTAAAATGTATGTGCATCAAACAAGTTTATTCAAAATTCAAACTGGCCACTAACAAAAAAAAAAACAGAATAAAACGCGGTCGTGGTTAATGACGAGTTTCGAAAAAAAAGTAGGTAATGAAAAAGCAGGGCGATAAAGAAAATTGAAATTATAGAATCTTAGAGTAGTGAATGTTTGTTTCAAATCTCAAGACGTGTTGAGTGATAGTTAAGATTAACTTGTACATAATACTTATATTTCTCTAATATATGATTTGTTTTACTAAATTATCTTTTAATTATCTCACAGATGGTGTAAAAAGTAGAGTATCCAACACGGGGATAAAGCTGTCTTTGTCTTGGGTGGCTTGAATTCCTCACTTCACTCAGATTTCTTTATTAACTCCCTCGCAATGCTCGGGAGTTAATTATATAAATCCCTCATTATCGTTCGGGATTAAAATTAGCAACCTTCGTTTCGTTCGGAATTCAAAATGCCGCCCGCGACTTAAAGACACTGCTTTATCCCCTAGTCACATAATCTACTATGAGAGATACATAAGAGATGGAGATATCTTCATCATTGCAGCCGAATGAGGTCCACAACTGCTGAGTCGAATAAATATAACAGCCACTGAACTTCACTCAGACGCAGTGTTGGAAGGCCCCCTACAAGGTGGACCGATGACCTGGTGAAGGTTGCGGAAATCCGATAGATGCGGGACCGTTCATTGTGGCGACATTTGGGGGAGGCCTATGTAGGTACAGCAGTGGACGTCTATCGGCTGAAATGCTGATGATGATGATGATGAACTTCACTCGAAAAATTCCCATCAAAAACCTTAACTGTACTCCTTACCGATCGAGCTGAAAGCAGACATGTTAGTTTGGATGACAACGCATGCTTAGCTAAGTGGTACGTCATTCTAAATCCAATATAGCGGACTCATGAAAATGCCAGATTAGCTATTTTTTTAAGCACCCCCATGTTATGAGTATCAATTACCTAACACTAGAAGCGCGGAATATTTATGTTAATTTTTGCCGTTTTATATTTGCTACAGAAATATGGAGAGATGGTATACAAATGAAACTGTTCACTGATAATACAATATTTTATTATGTATTATACATATTTTGGTGTGCTTTGCGATTCTACACAAGTACACATAATAAAACTAGAGCAAGAAGAACATAGGAATGGGTCGGAACGCCCGCGCTTCTAGTGTTAAAAGGGTTTGCTGAAAAGAACACAAAAAAACTACATCACCATAAATCCAATATATTTTTTTAATAGATACATGGTTTTTTTTAAAAAAACCCACTCCTGTTCCTTCTTTGCCATTCCAGGGCCCAGGGGGTCACTTTCGCATCACCCATGGCCCCAGTAGGCCTCGACCCTGCTGGGCCCCTACGGTTGCTGACATCTCCTTGAGGCGCGCGTGGAACACTACGCGCCGTCGACGACTTGGGCTCGGTCCGGACAGTCACCAGACGATCGGACGGCGAGCCACCCATTGCTCGCCGTCCGCAAGCCCGCGCCTACGGTGGCCGGAAATCTGGTTTTTAGTCAGTAAAAGTCTGACACTATCTCTCGCTCCGCCCAAGAGCGGGGGATGTCATTAGATGATTTTCCTACACGAAAAAAAAAAAAAAAAAATTTGTTTAAAGCTTGATAATCAAAATTTCAAATATTTTTTTTTATAACATCGTCTTGTTTTTGATAGGGGAATTCGTCTACGTTTGGACTAATTATATAGGTTAGGCTACAACTATAGACAGTTTCACTCGAACTTGTCAAAGTGTGAACCGGCCTCACTCATAATCACAAAATCCTAACAACCTAAGTATATAAACAGTTCGTATAGGTAAACTATCGACATCTTTAGCCGACCCCAATCACTAAGTTCTCTCCATTATGAGTAGCTTAGCAGGTAGATACATGGTTATAAGTGCATCTAATGTGGACTAGGTGTATCAGTAGGTATCTACATACCTTACAGACGGTCTATGAAAACTTTGACCTTGCAAACCATGTCATTACCTATAATTATGATGCAATGACGTAATACAACACGTAGATAGATACAGGTTCCAATTCATACAAATTGGGTTGGTTGGTTGGTGGGTATTTTTATTTTATTTTATCCAAAATTTTTATCAAAAAAACAGAAAGAACTTTTAAAATCCGTTCACAATTAAGTTAGAAACCTTTCAAATCTGGTTCAGATTCAGATTCAGAATCTGAACCAGATTTGAAAGGGAAGGGGAAACTTTCAAGAAACAGAAAAAGGATGCACATACTACAATGTGACGTAGCTGCCATTAGGTTACGTGCGTAGAAAAGGAACAGCGAGATGTTCCCACCACGCATCCACTCTTCCTCATACAAATATATGAAATACTAGGTAGGTAATTGCTGCTTCATTTTGAAGCTGTTTTCAGGAAAAGTTTCTTTTTAGTGTTTTTTGAATAAATGAAGCAGCAATTATTGCTGCTTCATTTTTGTTTATAACAATTTTTATGTACTTTTCGGAAAAACATATCTTTTTAGTGTTATTTATTGTTTAGTACAAAAAAAAACACAGGCAAGTAGATACCTACCCAATTACAAGTTTAATATGACAAAGTTCAAAATTCTCCTTTACAGTACTTATCTACCTCTATGGATTTAAGGACTGTGCCTGTGCCTGTAACCTATTGCACAGTCCATTACATTATTGTACAGTTAGAATATTAAAGTACCTATACTTTAATATTCTAAGATCCCAGAGCTGTCAGACATAACTTATTTTCACATGGATGAAACCTTAGGTTCTCAGTAGCGTCTCATGTACTTTGAATACCTGTGTACTTGTGGAGCTCCCCCTTGGGGCCCCTGAGTAGGTAC
Organism: Mythimna impura; assembly: GCA_905147345.3. NCBI lineage: Eukaryota > Metazoa > Arthropoda > Insecta > Lepidoptera > Noctuidae > Mythimna > Mythimna impura. Next base: position 15,226,171 of record LR990343.1, on the reverse strand, counting down.
CAGGTGAGAAAGGGAACTGAAAATAACGAGTTACCTACTTAACTTAATTTTTTATGGCTGATTTTTATATATGTTTTGTAGAATATTATTCTAAAGTAGTATTATAAGTGTCAGACACTTTCCATGGACCAAAAGTTCTGTCAGACGCTTTAAAGCTCCTAGGTCTGCTTTATGTAAATCTTTATTAGTCTGGCAGAGGAATAGTTCCGGCTGGATTTAAAAACTCATTCGAATATAGAAGACGTTATTTGCATTATTATTGTAGTGACAGCCATCGTTAAGCAGGAATTTTTTTACATAATGCAAGATAAGTACAATCTTTATAATGTAGTTAAATTACCTAATTCTTGCGTTTTACATTTATTATTTAAAGAAAATTACCTGCAAAGACACACATGCTGACCGAGGTAGGTCTATTTGAAAACCTAAACGAAGCAAAATAAATTAATCTCCGACATTCCTTCCCCAATCAGCCCCAATCTTGAAATATTTCCTGTAACCGGAGACAATACTCAGCGAAGTGTTGTACGCGGGGAAAATAAATCGAAATGGATTTTCAACACATCACATTAATTTATCTAATTATTTATATTTTAGGCGTTATAAATGGTACAAAGGCAAGTTAGGTATATAACTCGAAATCGTAGCTTAAACAACTAATATAAGATGTGGTAATCAAATGGTAGGTTTTTAATTTTGTAATGTGAATTTAATTTGCAATTGTGGTTCAATATTCATCCAATAATAGCGTGCTATGAAATTTTAGTCCGAAACTGAAACTCTGAAAGAAATATATCAGGCTAAAAATATTCATAATAGAGAACTCTAAAATTCTGTGACGTAAATACCACAAACTTGGTATGCATCATCTCCGAAAAGCTTTATAAATATTTGGGTTACCGGTTCTGTTTTAACTCTAGAATTTCCAGCATACAGACTTCCAGTCAGGGGCGCCGGCTTTTAGAAAACCTCATGGGTGCTCATGCTTATTTGATGTCTCGAAAAAGTGGCGAAGTTGAGAAGAGAAATGCATACTGATCGACCGACAAATAAATAAATGTCCTACTTACATGCTGCGTACTTAATTACTAATTATGTTTGATAAAAATATAAAATGAAACCGTTATATAAAATTAAATTAGTTTTTATTAAGTATCGAGAAATATTATAATTTATACGTAACCTAAAAGGCGATTACTGATCCTGTTTTATTTCTCATGGGTGCTCGAACCCCCGAGCACCCACGGAGTCGGCGCCTGTGCTTCCAGTTTTTTGTGATACAATAAATTTTGATACTTTATCTCATACTGCACTCGTTGGTTTAACGACGAAGTGATGTTCTTGGATCTTATCTCCGGGTTGGACATAGCGCTACTGGGTTTATCATTTGGTAATGTATCGGTATCCTAGACGCACTGTCCTCTCAATATTCTATGTGATTAATGATTAGGTTATGGAGAAATACAAATAATGTTGTTGCTATGTTTATTATGGTAGTTATATTCGTTAAACTGTATTCCTATTATATGAATATTTTACATTAATCTGTAGTTCATACGAAAGTTAGTAAGTGTGTGTGTGTGTTCGTTTGTTATTTCTTCACGCTCGAACAGCAGAACAATTTGGCACAAGGATAGAACATGTCTTGGCACATAAGACATTTTTTAGCCCGGGAGCATGTTCCTTTGGGATGAATTTCTACTTTCACTTTTCACTGAAAAGATTGTTTGAACGCGCTCATCTCAGGTACTACTACTGGCTCTAATTGAAAAATTGTTCTAATGTTGAACAGCTCATTTATCGAGGAAATTTATAAATTATATATCATTACGCTGCTGCCACCATTAGGAGCGAAGCAGAAACCAAAGGCACGGGTGAAACCGCGGGCAAAACTCAGCTAGAAGATAAACAAAATTACTCGCGTCTCTCGGCCTGACAGCCCCGTCCTAATCTCACTGACAATTTTCTTTTTATAAAACTCGAATCAGTGTTTATTTCTTTTATTTATTATGTGCGAGTTCTAGACCCTATAAAGATGTACTGATGAAAGAAGCTCTACAGTACTAAGCCTAGTAGGTATAAATCCATTTATGCGTGTTAATATAAAGTTGTTCGTGTCACATTTCGATTTATTGATCACTTCATGTCAGCAAAACCGTAGGGACCTAGCAGGGTCGAAGCCTACTGGAGCCATGGGTTCGCTTCTGAAAGGAAAACCCGGGGCTCTGGAATGCAAGGCAACGAAGGAACTTAGGAGTGGGTTTTAGTCAGTAAAAGTCTGACACGCCCTCCCGTCCGCCGTAGGGCGGGCGGGAGAAGTCATTGAATGATATATCCCACCTAAATAAATAAAAAAACCGGGCAAGTGCGAGTCGGACTCGCGCTCTGAGGGTTCCGTACAAACGTCTCCGTCAACGTTGTGTACAGGCGACCCTTTCGGTTCGGACACGCTCAGCGCAACTATATTGTAAATCTGTACTTTTTTTTGTTGTTGTTGCCTATTGTATTGCCTGCATCGAATAAATTCTATTCTATTCTATTCTATTCTATTCTATTCTATTCTATTCTATTCTATTCTATTCTATTCTATTCTATTCTATTCTATTCTATTCTATTCTATTCTATTCTATTCTATTCTATTCTATTCTATTCTATTCTATTCTATTCTATTCTATTCTATTCTATTCTATTCTATTCTATTCTATTCTATTCTATTCTATTCTATTCTATTCTATTCTATTCTAATTTACCGTAAACAAGGGGCCTTACCATGACGTGATGAAATGTCAGTCGTGCGAGCAAAAAGAGGGATGGAGCTATACACTCTATATATCAGATTCAGATTCAGATTCAGATTCAGATTCAGATTCAGATTTCATTTATTTGCTTAAATATGAGTGTACATACAATTATTATAGTAAACAATGCATGCAAGGTGTTACAATCAATGGAGTTGTGCTAACATATTTACCATATTGTCATGGTGTGCAAATATTATTATATAATGTGTTTAGGATTAAAAATAATTTAAACATTCGATTTAGAAAATAAGTTAAACGTTAAACATTAGATTAAACTGCTTGACTATAAAATTAGTTACGTTATACTAGAAATAGACAGCGAGCTAAAATAGACAGAAGATTACATAAATTGCAAAACATTAAATTACAAAAAAAATAAAATTAATATATAATAATGTCAGTGTTGGTAAAAGAATATTTCTATTTATTTATTAATCAAAAATAAATAAAAATTTGAAATAAAATACCATTATAAAAATTATTATTACCATACATTTCAAATTAAATTAATCTATAATTCAATGTCAATTCATAACAAATGTCAGTTGGTTCAAAAAAAAAAAAAAAAATGTCATTATAAAATCATTAATAAAGTACAAATCAAATAATTTATGTCAATTTAAAGTGAATCCATTAAAAATTCCCTGACGTCATAATATGCTTTACTAGCTAAAAAAGATTTCAATTTCCTCTTAAACAGTTCTAAGTTTAGCTCTTTCAAGCCATTCGGAAGCTTGTTGTAAATAATGGGAGCCATACAAAAAACACTCTTGCGCATAAGAGCAGTCCGAGACCTATGTTGACAGAGTTGACTGTTGTCACGTCTATTTCTAGGAAACACATCTGCCATCCGGGGAAATAGATTAGGATTCGTTTTAACAAATATCGCAATTTCCAAAATATAAATTGATGGTAAAGTCAAGATTTTGTAGTTTATGAAAAATGGCTTGCAACTATCTGTCGTTTTCAGTCTAAATATGGATCTGAGGCATTTTTTTTGAGCTTTAAAAACTATATCTCTATCCGTAGAATGTCCCCAAAAGATAATGCAATATCTGATAATCGGCTCTGCTATGCCGTAATAGGTAGTTAATAGGACATCAGTATTAAGAATCCGCGATAGTTTATATAGTGCGAATGAACTGTTACTTAATTTTTTGCTAATGACCTCTATGTGTGCCTTCCAATTTAAGTTTCGATCCACCGTTAATCCTAAAAACTTAGTAAAATTTACTTCGTCAATTTCATTAATATTATATTTAATTTTAAAATTTGGAAATTTTAATTGTCTTTGGCTGAAATGCATTATTACCGTTTTATTCAAGTTGATTTTAAGGTTATTATTTTGTAACCAAAGAATAGCTTTAGTTAATGTGCTATTTATATCAGCTTCATAATTATGCTTATCATCACATGGAATGATTATCGTGCTATCATCTGCAAAAAGTGTCATACTGTGTTCTATATATTTAGGCAAATCGTTAATGTAAAGAGTAAAAAGCGGCGGTCCTAATACGCTTCCTTGCGGTACGCCATAGTTGACGGTACGCTCCCCAGATGTATAAATCACCTCACGTTTAGTGCTTGCATTAATCGTCGCTATCTTTGTTGTTTGTGTCCTTTTTTGTAAATATGATTGTAAAAGTCTTTGAACATTTCCTCATAGACCATATACTTCAAGCTTTTTTAATAGAATGTCATGCTGAACATAATCAAAAGCTTGAGTCATATCACAGAAAATTGCAGAGATGGGGGTATTTTTATCCATATATATCATAATTTTATACAAAAAGTCATAAACCGCCATATTTATTGTTTTAGTTTTTCTGAAACCGTATTGTTCATTACAAAGTATATCATGTTTATCTATATACTTACTAAGTTCTCGAGAAATATATTTTTCAAATATCTTAGAGAAAACGGATATTAATGATATTGGTCTGTAATTTTGCATCAAGTCTTTCTCTTGCTTCTTATGTAATGGTTTTACTATCGATCTTTTCAAGGCATCAGGAAACATTCCTTCACAAATACACAGATTCATTATATGACACAATGGGCCAGACACACTATCAGCGACAGATTTAACGATCTTTGTACTAACATCATCATAACCTACACTGTCAGTGTTTCTAAGGGCTAGAATAATATTGAATATGTCTGTAGGTAAGCACGGAGTCATAAACATGGAATCCTTTCTATTCAGGATATGATTAGTGACATTTGTCCCTGCCGCAATTGGCTGTATTTTGTCAATAAAAAAATCATTAAACAGGTTTGTAATTTGTTTAGGGTCCGTGATAATTTTACTATTGATACGAATTTGATCAATGTTATTCTTTGGAATATTTTGTTTATTGTCATTAATAATTTGCCATGTCGTTTTTGATCGATTACTAGACGTTTGTATTTTATAAGTATTCTGTGCTTTTTTCGTCAAACAGATGATCCTTTTAAATGTATTACAATATTTTTTAAATAAAATTTTGTTTTTTTGCGTAGGTTTTGATCGATATTGCCATAATAAATGTCGTTTTTTTGCACTACAGAGTTTAATACCCCGCGATACCCATTTATTTTTCCGTAATGCTTTCTTATAGATCGGTATTTTAGGAAAACATTGGTTATATAAAAACAAAAACATTTATGTAAATGCACTATAAGCTATATTAGGATTATTAGATTCATATACATCTGAAAATGTCAAACTACCTAAATACGATTTAAATTTATTTACATTGTCGTTGTTATAGTCACGTCTAAGTATACGCCATTGCTTTATAGAACAGACAGTTTTTATAGGGCATTTAAAGAGTTGAGCCGTATGGTCAGAGAGAGCTAATTCAAGTACCGAAGCTTTAAAGGACTTGCTAAAATTATGCGCAAAGTTGTCAATGCATGACTGACTCCCAAGTCGAGTTGGTTCATATAGAGAAAGTTTTAAGTTGTAATTAAGTAACAATGTCTCAAATTCAATTGATTGCCTGTTTCGCTTCAATACGTCTATATTAAAATCTCCTGCTAAAACAATATTTTTGTAGGACTTTTTTACAAGCATACGTAATAATATGTCTAATTTCTCCATACATTCATTAAAGTTGCTAGCATTAGGTACCCTGTATACACATACAATTACAGTCTTGTACGACGTTAATTCGATGGCGCAACATTCGAAAACACCACTTGTAGATAATTTTGCTATTTTTTCCAGTTCCCTCCATTGATGTCCATTTTTTACGAGTATACACGCTCCACCACGTTTGCTTGCCTTGCGACTGAAATTGGCCGCCAAACAGTAATCCGTTATGTTTAGATGTTTTTCATATCCCTCCATCAGGAAATGCTCAGTAATGCACAATATATCGACCCGTATATTCTTATCATGGAGCTCATGTAAACAAATTGAAAGATTGTCAGATTTTCCTAATAATCCAGCAATATTTTGGTGTAATATGTAAAGGTGCTTAGTCAAGAAAAAAGCTCTCATTTGATTTCATTGGTTCTTTTGGTTTATCTATATCAATTTGTGCTATGTCAGATTGTTCGGTTATACTAGTAATTAAATCTAACAAGTCCTTGAATATTCTCGATAGACCACGATTATTTATAGATCCTGTGTACTTATTAAACATGCTGTAGTCGTATTCGAGATTTAGATTGCTGTCTACGAGAAAGGCATGACCATGCGTCCAAATATCCAGATACAGTAGGTTATTAAAAGTCTCTACTCGGCAATTAAAAAGACTTGTATCAAAGGGGCACTTAAATGTAGGTAAACAGATTATTACGTTAGTATGCTGCACAGTTAGCAATACGTCTCTTATATGGAAGATTATGTCGTAGTAATTGTTGGTCGTCATAAAGTCTTCTTCACCCAGAAATAATATACAGAAATCATCGAGAGTAAATTCGAGCAATTTTGTCTCAAGATCTTTAAGCAGCTGTTTGGTGCATGCATAAGGTTTAAAATAATGGCACAGATTGAAGCCATTATCAAAGGTTTTCTCCGCTATGGACAATACATTGTTCTTTTTATTGCTACTTAAAATACACATTTTACGTTTGGTGGCATTGCTATGAATTAATAGTTTGTCACTGCTACAGTAGCCTACTACAGAGTTTCTGTTACCCAGGATTTCCGGTACTTGCTGTATTCTGTTAATCTGATTTTCGTTAGTAAGTTGTTGTTGTGAGTGGTCGTCATGAGTTTCACTAGATTGACTATGATTTTTCTTAAGTGCAGAACTTTTTTCTATGTTAGACAACTTGGAAGAACACTTTTTTTTTTTTGCTGATTTTGGTGTGCGAATAGTATTGTCAGCAGTTCCAACTTTTTTATAAATATCAATAATTTGCTTGAATTTATGTAACTCCTGTCTTAATGAAGTATTTTCAAGATGTAAGTTTTCTATTTCCTCATTAGCACTCAACAATTGTTTTTCTAGAAGGTAATTTTTTTCCATTAACTCCTTAATCTCCGGAGATTCAGCGATTGAAGAATTTGGCAAACTTAGCATAGTAGTATCAAAGAGTGACTGATCTGCATTGGTTAAATCACAAAGTGAGCTTGAACGCTGTGGTTTTCTGTGTGTAATATTATCAAAATGTTCGTTCTCCATATTAAAATTATTGTTGTTATTTTTTTTACTAATTAAAATGATTTTTTGACACGGAGCTAATGTTTACACGGCTACAGCGCCATCTATCAAACATCCTTCAAACATTCTTCAAAACATCCTTTTAACAGTTCTGTTTAGGTCGTCAAATAGATCGCGTTAAGAGCTCGTGGTAAGGCCTCTGGTTTGAAAAGTCGCGGATTAATCGCGAAAGGTATGTAATAATACTGTACATAATGAAAATAGTAAATAATGGGACTAGGGTATAAGTACAGTGTCTTTAAGTCGCGGGTGGCATGTTGAATTCCGAACGAAACGAAGGTTGCTAATTTTAATCTTAGACTTATGTAATTAACTCCCGACCATCACGAGGGAGTTAATAAAGAAACCTGAGTGAAGTGAGGAATTCAAGCCGCCCAAGACAAAGACAGCTTTATCCTCGTTTCCTTGATACTGTACTTTTTACACCATCTGCGAGATAATTAAAGAGAAATATACCTAAGTATTATTTACAAGTTAATCTTAACTATCACTCAACATGTTTTGAGATTTAAAACAAACAACATTCACTACTCTAAGATTCTATAGTTTAAATTTTCTGTAACGCTCCCGCTGCACGCTGTTTCATTACTTTTTTTTTTAGATACTCGTCAGTAACCACGTTTTTTTGTGTTTTTTTTTTTTGTTAGTGGCCAGTTTGAATTTTGACTAAACTTGTTTGATGCACGTACATTTATATTAACTTAATGTTGACGGTTTTTGACGTTCCAAATTAAAATCTCATTATTCGCTAGGGATCGGCCATATGACTTGCTATAAGTGATGGTTGTATGACATATAAAAGGACATTATCGAGCAGGTGGTGTAAAAAGATAATTATCATAATGATATGATAGTTTTAGGAATCTATTTCTTGCTCTACTCTAATATTACAGTTATTTTTTCAATCAATAAATTCGTAATAAGTTACACAGAAATCACAGCTATGAATAATCTCAGGATTAGTAGAAACACAGTTTGCAAGTTACAACCAATATCAATTTCTGTAACGACTCACTAGATTAGAAGCGAATGTGGGATTAAGCATAAACTAATTCAAACTTCGTCGTGTTTTGGCCTGTCATATACACTCAATGAAGGAATCGGATAGCTGGCAATATAGGTACAATTAGGTATACTATATAACTCTGTATAGCAATTTTTTTAAAGAATAGGTAGTCTGTTTCCAAGTAATATTCTATGGTCTCTATCTTTAGCTTGGTTTGAAGTACCTACCGTATTTGATAATGTTTAAATGCACACGTCAGCGGAGGTGTAAAATACTTAGGTACGCCCACATTATTCCGCGAAGTAGGTAGTAGGTATAGTACACCCTGTACACCCACCCACGGGTAGTGTGAAAGTGAAACCCGGAGCCCTAGAACGAAGGCAAAGAAGGAACAGGAGTGGGTTTTTATAGTCAATAAAAGTCTAAAACACAAAAGAGCCTGAGATGTCATTGGATGATTTTCCCACCTTAAAAAAATAGGTATAGGTAAGTAGTACGGTACACCCTCATGTCATCGTTAATAAGTTCCATGTATAAGTAGGCACTAATCCTGAGATATCTGCTAATTAGAATTTTCCATTAAGACGACCGTTTTCTGCTGTTCTTAAAATCCAATACAGAATGAGCTAGATAAGTAAATGTGGGGCAAAGTAATCACGTTGCGACCACTAAATAAACGAGTCAGGCAACAAACAGTCGCTGCCGCAAGAGACGCCCCGAGCGAGTTGCAGTTCGATTTCCTGTCACCGCAGGCGCGGGCTTGCGGACGACAAGCAATGGTTATCTCGCCGTCTGGCCGTTTGGTATGGACCAAGCCCTGATCGACGGCGCATTGTGTTCCATATGCGCCTCAAAGAGATGTCAGCAAAGCTGAAGGGGCCCTAGGACCGATGCCTGTTAGGACTGCGGTAATGTTTGAAGGAGTTATCGTGGCTCTGGAAAACAAAAAGCAAGTGAAAGAACAGAGGTAGGTTGTAGTTAGTAAAAGTCTGCCCTCTCACGCCACCTAGAATGGGGGAAGTTATTTGATGATTTCCCACATCAAAAAAACCGGCCAAGTGCGAGTCGGACTCGCGTACGAAAGGTTCCGTACCGTCCGAAGCAAAAAACGGCAAAAAAATCACGTTGGTTGTATGAGAGCCCCCTTAAATATTTATTTTATTCTGTTTTTAGTATATATTGTTATAGTGTCAACAGAAATACATCATCTGTGAAAATTTCAATCGTCTAACTATGTTATATGTTATGTCTATATGTTCATGAGATACAGCTTGGTGACAGACGGACAGACAGAGAGACAGCGGAGTCTTAGTAATGGGGTCCCGTTTTACCCTTTGGGTACGGAACCCTAAAAAGGTAATGAAGTTTCGGACATTTATTACCTTGGTGCAGAATACTGACAGAACAGACGGTAGGTAATTTATGTTAGTCTTATTCAACGCCGGGTTTTTTCACATTTCATGAACGTACAAAAGACGCGCAAATTATAACGTGGACAATAGACCTGGAGAAAAACGTCAAAGTATTTATATAACTTGGTCTACATTTATTTTGTGTTCTGCTATATAAATTATCAAAGAAAAAAATGAGGGGTTGGAATAGGAGAGTAAATATTGCTTTAAAATTCTCAGACCTATCAAATATGTCATTATACAAAAAAAAAAAACATAAAAAAACTTTATACAAAAAAAAAAAAACCGGCTTCACAAAAAAAAAACTAAAAGGATCTAAATAACTTTATTTTTTTTTGGAAGTCTGTGTTTCTCGGTATTGTTTGTTTCTTATTTAACACTGACTTCCGAAATAAAGTTATTTTGATCCTTTTAGTGTTTTTTTTAGTGGTCGGTTATTTTATTTTTTTTTTGTAAAAAGTTTTTATTTCACACTTTTTAGTTGCGATACACTTATAAACAGAGTGCCTATTTCTCATGACAATTCCAATTAATCCAAACACTGGTAGGGTACATTGTTTTATTATAAAGTTCCTGTGTCTACCTTTCACCTTCCGGCTCCATCATCAGATCAGTTCGATAGTACCTTATAGCCAAAGTGCATCTCATGACAATTCTAATAAGTCCAAACACGGCTAGGTTACATTGATTAATTACCGAGTTCCAGTGCCTACCTTCCGGCTCCATCATCAGATTAGTTCGATAGTACCTTATAGCCAAAGTGCATCTTATGACAATTCTAATAAGTCCAAACACGGCTAGGTTACATTGATTAATTACGGAGTTCCAGTGCCTACCTTCCGGTTCCATCATCATTATCATCATCAGATCACTTCGATGTTACCATTTTTGTGGCGCCCCAACGTGGACCAGAATGTGTATCGAGTGGACTGTATATATTGTTATTGAAATCACGTCGGGGTCGCCACTTTTGGGGATAGGGCAGTGATCACATGGAAATGGCTGTGACTATGCCGTCGTACCAGCCGGCAGGCCTAGGGCCAGGTCCGTAGCTGGGTGAGGAGTATGTCGGGTGTGATATCTACTCCAGCCGGCAGGCATAAACCAGGTCCGTAGCTGGGTAGAATCACGTCGACTTTGGGGATGGAAGTAAGACTCGTGAGACTCCAAAACAGAATGAATATATTTTTACCATGCACCTCCTTTTATACAAGTTTACAGACTAAAACTTAACCAATAGTAACTTAGTATCTACAAAACAATGAGCGCGGTCGGGCGCGCAATGCTTTTGTTGGGCAGCAGGTACTAAGGTTTACACGTGGGATGAATGAGTACAATGGCTTCGTAGCGTGGGAATGCTTTTGGGTCGGGCAGCTGTGGAATGTGGAAGCAGGTAGCGAGGAGCACAATGGCTTCGTAGCGTGGGAATGCTTTTGGGTCGGGCAGCAAGCAGGAGGCGAGATTCGCACGTGGTAACAGTGATGTGCAAAATATAGGTACCTACTTAAATCTAACAATAGCAGGTACAGACTTGTTGCTGTCGTGCACAATTTTCAACGTTTTCAACTATTCAGAACCATTCATTTATTTGTATTGTCATAGTCACTTAACTATCTTCATTGTGATATCTATGTGAATATGAAGTTCCGATGACCATTTCTGGTCTTCTTCATCAGTTCCATTTCATCAAATGTTACTTTTTGACTGTAAATGCTTGATAACCTCCTCCTTTTTTTGAAGTCGGTTAAAAATCGGTCAAGCCGGTTCGGAGGAGTTCACAAATACTGTGATACGAGATTTTTATACTCGTATATTAGATTAGCTTTTTAAACTCGTTTAATAGATTAGCTTTTTATGCTCGTATATTAGATTAGCTTTTTACACTCGTATATCAGATTGGCTTTTTACACTCGCAGATTAGCTTTTTACACTCTTATATTAGATTAGCTTTTTACACTCGTATATTAGATTAGCTCTTTACACTCGTATATTAGATAGCTTTTTACACTCGTATATCAGATTGGCTTTTTACACTCGCAGATTAGCTTTTCACACTCGTTTATTAGATTAGCTTTTTACACTCGTATATTAGATTAGCTGTTTACACTCGTATATTAGATTAGCTATAAAATTACCCCAAGGGGAACATTCTCCCGAGATAAAAAGTATCCTTTGCCTTATTCCAGGACATGATCAAGTCCGATTCAGTCTCATGTTTCATCCAAATTCATTTCATCAAATCCAAAGACGGGAAACGTTAACAAACAAGCGGAGTTACTATCGCATTTATAAATATACTATACCTAATACTATTTAACTGTTACTATGGGTAAAATCGTAACAAAAATATGTTTTTTTGTTAATTTGATGAATGTTTCATGAAACGTTCGTTGCTTAATTTCAAATGTAGGCATAGGTAGGTAATTCGATTATGTTACTTCCTATTTCAAATATCGTTGTATTTTTGTTTGGTTAAGAAAACGCTACGAATGTGAGAACAAATAAACACTGTCAGGTGAAAATAAACAGACAAACATGCCTTCTTTGTTTATTTTATCCCTTGACTCTACTCGTCTTTCCAGTTTTGATCTGACACAGCAATTCAGGTATTTTTCCAGTAAATTCAATTATTTAGCGTAGATTATTTGATGTTCGCCATTCCACTTCAGAGTTAAATCAAATTTTATGTCCTCTTGTTAGATTAAACGTTTAAGGATATCAAAAAAATTGTAGATAGCTAAGTAGCTACCTATTAGGAACGGTGGACTGATTGAATGTTATTTCTAAATAGATAACAAAAATAAGAAGTCATTGTTACGACTTCGCAATAGCATTTTCAATACACTTACTCGAAAACCAGTTCTATCCCACCGCTTTTAGGCACGCAATAGACTGTTTTCCGCACTAGTGCAAAATAGCGCGTGCTCTCACCCTTCACAATGTTATTACATGTAAGGCGTCCATTACACGGTCATGCAAGCGTCAATCAAAACTATCAATCATGAATGATGTTTGAATGACGGAATTTTATCGCCATACGTTTTTCGTCATGCAAACGTCAGTCATCGCATTACACGGTAGGTTTTTCGTCAGTCAAAATAGTTGACTGTGGAAAAACTGACAGCAAAACCTATCGTGTAATGGACGCCTATAGTATTATGCTGGGAGCGCGTCGACCCCACCAGTCGCCGGTCGACCCCCGTTTATTCATTTCTTCGTAAGTGTATTGAAAATAGTCATTTGATACACGTGGAAATTTGTCACAGCAGCCCTTGGCTCCATAACACACTCGCCTACGGCTCGTGCGAATTCCGCCTCGGTCGAAATGACAGACTTTCTGCACTTGTATCAAAATCTACTATTTCACATTGCGTGCTTGTAAATGTCAAATTATATTTCATGAAGCCTAAAGTAAAGCAAGTCTACACTACAATATTGCTATAGGGTGGTGCGGATGACAGCTGTCGGATTCATACAATGTAACTACTAAAGATGGATATTTTCGTCCTGGTGTCATCCTACCCATGCCATGTAAAAAAGACCTTAGTAATTTGCTTTAGGTACTAGTACTTTGCCCTAAGCTCTAGCCGGGCAGTAATATTTTATTTAATTTTATTACTGCCCGCTGGGCAATAATAATTATGTGATTTGAATTTGGAACCCTAAATAAAAATTTGTTTGAAATTTTAACATCTAAGAATGAAAAATAAGAGCTTGTTCGAATATTGAACTGGCCTCCACGAGTAAACACAAATAAAAGAAAAATAGAACTAACTCATTTAAAAAAGGCGCGTGTACCTTGTACGAAACGCTGTTTTGATTAACAATTTAATTGTTTTTTTTACAAAAAAACATATCTATACATAATTATCGAGTGACGAGAGTGATGTGACTCGTAGTTTATTAGATCCGAAGTCGCTAACAATTCACTCACGAAAAAAAAAAAAATTTTTTTCAAACAAACTTTAACTTTTAATCGTTATTTTTTATTGTAAGCTAGCATAGTGCCCGCGATTTCTTCCGCGTCAGACTAATAAAACATCACAATGCCATTGGGTCACAAATTAAAGATTAAAAAAAAAAGTAGCTTAAGTAACCTCAGCTATCTTCCAGTGAAAGTTCTGTCAAAAACGGTCCAGCCGTTTCGGAAACAAGACGGAACAAACGGACAAAAATGAAAAAAATACATTTTTGTTAAAGATATCGAATACTTTCATATGCATTTAGTAAAAAAACGTTATCTTGATATTACATTCAGACACTTCAATTCTATTTATATGTGTGTATGTACTCTTAGTGTACTACTAAACTACTCGTGGTTCCGTAGCCAAATGTCAAAAAACGGAACCCTTATGGATTCGTCATGTCTGTCTGTCTGTCCGTCCGTATGTCACAGCCACTTTTTTCCGAAACTATACTGTTTGAAACTTGGTAAGTTGATGTATTCTGTGAACCGCATTAAGATTTTCACACAAAAAGAGAAAAAAAATATTTTTGGGTGTTCCCTATACTTAGAACTGAAACTTTTTTTTTTCATCAAACTCATAGGTCTTCAAAAATGATATCGAGGTTTCTAACGAGATCTAGTAAGTAGCTTTTTTTTAACACGTCATAAATCGTAAACCGCGATTTACCTTTCAAGTTTGTACGGAACACTCAGTGCGCGAGTCCGACTCGCACTTGCCCAGTTTTTTCTTTTTAATGTGGGAAATCATCTAATGATTTCTCTTGCTCTAGAGCGGAGCGAGAGGGCTTGTCAGACATTTACTGACTAAAACCACATCTAGGTTCCATCCTTGCCTTGCGTTCTAGATAGGATTCCGGATTTCCCTTTCGGAAGTCAACCCATGGTCCCAGTAGGCTTCGGCCCTGCTGAGCCCCTACAGTTTTGCTGACATCTCTTTGAGGCGCGCGTGGAACACTACACGCCGTTGAAGACTCAGGGTTGGTCTGGATGGTTACCGGACGACCGGACGGCGAGGTCCTCATTGCTCGTCGTCCGTAAGCTCACGCCTATGGTGGCTGGAAACCAGCGTTGGGGTCTCGGCGGCTAGAGCGAGAAGAGGTCCGTTCCCTCAAGCGTGCGGTCGCCTCGTTCGCTAGCATTACCACTTCGCAGAAGGTGGCGACCGCTTGCCAATCCTCCTCGCTCCGGACAATGGCCTGTACCAGGGCCCGGCGCGAGAGGTCGCTACCGCCGATCACCCCCACGAGGATACGGCGGTGCCCCGTTTGGGCGGCTCCACCGTGTCCTCAGGGCGGTCCACACACTAGTGACACCCGGGCGTTTCTTCCGCACGAATTAGGTGCAGCAACCTCCCGAACTTGCCATGTCCGGTGAGGACCTGCGTCATGCGCAAGATGAGGACGCCAACGTTTTTCCAGCCACTCCTTAAAGAGGAGACTTACTGCCATGATTATAGCGTGCCCTTATTATATGCCATGGTTTTGATACTATTGGTATCAAAACCATGGCATATTTTGATTTTTTCACAGTAAATGTGAAAAGTTATATACTCTCCTCGGGGATATAGGTGCCTTCGTCTTGGGCTAACTTGATTCCCTCGCTTCACTCAGGATTCTTATCTTAACTCCCCATTACTTTATCCCCGTGGATAATCTACTATTAACAGTGTCTTTAGAAAGAAATTAGTTTTAGATACAGAAGACAGTCACTTTGTTTTCTATTAGAATGCTGCCCCCCTAGCCAAGTTACAACCGTTTCGTTTCGATTCTCTTTTCAAGTTTACAAAGGAATCGGAGGCGTGGCCGACTGGAGGCGGTCGACGAAAAGAGAATAGAAACGAAACAGTTGTAACTTGGCTAGGGGGGCAGGTGTAGCACATTCTAATTCTTTCGCAGTATTTGGCAGCAGATATATCGAGTCAGCCTTCTCGGCAAGCTTCGCTGAGGTAGTCAATTTGATATTACAATAAAATTCTGAGCTCTATTTAGATAACGATTTTGTAAAGATGGTAAAAAATTTTCGCAAATCAATCCTTGAAGAGATTGATATCTAATTTTAAAGTCACTGAAACATATGTAGGTATTTATATATTTTAATGCTACTGATGTTTGTAAATATAACAGAGCACGGAAACACCGAGTAGCTAGCAGACTCGCGAAGGAAAACATCGTGAAGAAACTGTCATGTGGATGAGGGCCACTAGGTCTGGGGCTGGCTAGGATTGCGGGATGGTTCGAAAAAGTTACCGTGACCCTGGAACACAAAGTTATCTCCTCATTCCTCAGTCAGTAAAAGCCTAATACTCCCTTTTACTCCACCTAGAGCGGGGAAAGTTATTTGATGATTTCCAACCTCAAAAAAAAGGAAACTAGCTAGTCTTAGAACTAAAACTTCGAAGACATATTACATCTACCAACCCGCACTGGTCCCGTGTGGTGCATTATAATATACCAACTCAGAAAAAACGGAACTGACAGGTACCTACTTCTCTGCCTATAACTTTGGAGCATGCAAGTTTGTTGGTAGGTAGGTACGATTTTGTGATAGTATTTTAATAATAAAGAACTTGTTTCTTCAGTTCATAATAGAGTCTTCAGTTAAGACACCTTTAATTAGTTTTTGCCAGTAATTATTCAATTACTTATTTCTAGTATCTTCGAAAATAATAACGTAAGGCAGCTTAGATAGTAAAATAATACTGAAGCTAAATTAATTAAATTACCAAGAAATTAAGAAATAGTGCTCCGTCTCCGTAATCTTTTCGGTGAAATGTTGTTAAGTAAACCGAACGCGAAGGAAAGTACCTAACCAAATATGGAATACCAGTTTATTGTTGTAATAAAAAATAGGCACATAAATCATTTGTTTTAAATATGTCTACCATAAATTAATGCTTAATTGAGTCAATATTAATTCTAATAAAATAATAAATTAATTTTTATTTATTTCTCCACAACTTTCACACAACGCCATCTAGTCCCGAATTAAGCAGAGCTAGTGCTATGATTACTAGACAACTGATAAACATACTTATATATTTCTAAATACATACATATTATAGAAAATTATACCCAATGTAAAGTCTACGTACGTAAAGTACTATCTCAAATAGAACACTAAAGAATTTTGGTAAAATCTAAAATTGAATCCACTAGGGCAGTTCGAACTTTTGAAAGAGTTTGCCCTGGAACGCAAAGGAAAATTGAAGGACACAGGTGGGTTTACTTAGTAAAAGTCTGATACGCCCGCTCTCGCTCCACCAGCGGAAGAAATCATTGGATGATTTTCTAACTCAAACCTCATGTGTACCTATGTATATAATAACATTATGATAGTATATTTTTAATTGCATATTATGTTATTTCCTTGATAACTATTTTGTATGTACTTAATTTCCTATTACTCTTACACATGGCGTCTATATTTCTATTTTTTCCAACTCTCCTTTCACAGGCATGCTGAAAGAGATTTCTATAGAAATAAGCATCACCTCTGTACCTATCTTTTATTTTATGTTTGTACATGAATTGTTAAAAAAATATTTAAAGAAAAACAAAAAACCCGACTGCGTCGAAACTAATTTTAAAAAATACGTAAAAAAATTAACTTAAATAAAAACTAAAAAGAAACAAACAAGCCCAGTAGTTTAGAATTCTGTTATGTAATACTAAATAACTACACAATTTAAATAGTTTTATAATCGATACACACATAAAACAAATCATACATTCTAATGCAGAACAGACCAACTCACAGTCGGGGCCCATTCAAATTTTACCAATCAAATCTTCCCAAGGGGCCCCGACTGTGAGTCGTTCTGTTCTGCATTAGAATGTATGATTTGTTTTATGTGTGTATCGATTATAAAACTATTTAAATTGTGTAGTTATTTAGTATTACATAACAGAATTCTAAACTACTGGGCTTATTTGTTTCTTTTTAGTTTTTATTTAAGTTAATTTTTTTACGTATTTTTTAAAATTAGTTTCAACGCAGTCGGGTTTTTTGTTTTTCTTTAAATATTTTTATTTTATTTTATACTTTTTAGTTACGATTCATTGACTGCGTTATAAGATGGTAAATTTTGCAATCTAGTCATTTCATTGAGGGAGTTAATATCGTGGGGATTATTAAGTAACTTGCGGTGGTCTAAACTACTGATGATTAGTCCCTCTAGAGACCTAACTCGGCTCAAAGCTACATATGCTTGACCTTTAGCAAAAATGCGTGAACTTAAGTCAACCACAGCTCGGTCCAAAAGTCCAAAGTAGTTCCTTGGAGCTTGTGTACAGTTACACCCCAGCACAATATCAATGGCAACATTTTTCGCTCTATTTTACCCTGTCCGCAAAGTGCATCGAATTCTGTCGTCGATGGTTCGATTCTGACTCCTACTCCAGGAACATTGTTTTTAATTGCTTTGTCGTCAAATTCTATATAAACAGCTTGTGGCAATTCTACGGGTTCCAATTGGTCCCTCCGAAGAGCTGGCCACTCAATTGTCCTTATAACACCCATTGCTCCGTTAACAAGACCATGGGTAACATTCAAATTTCTTCGTAACATAACTCGTGATCCTAAACCGATTGTTAAATATTTAACGATTCCTCCAGTTTTGTTAGGATCATCAGAAACATATACCTACATCTTTCGGTTTTTGACCATATGTTTTCGATTCTACTGATATATCAACTGCATGTAATTTATACAACCTAGTAGTTTTTGCCAATATAGTTGTCATCTTTTGCTTATGTTCATCGACCTGTCTAGTAGATGGGAAAACTCGAATGATTTGATTTACAAACGTGCATAAAATGAACAACGCCATCTATCGAGTTTGGTGGTAAACTTTTTTTACCAAAAATATTTGTTCTTCATGCTTTTTCACTGTTTTTTTATTTGTGTATCGTTTATACTTGAAATGAAAACTTAAATCAATAAGTAAGAAAATTAGCGAGAATGATTGTTTTGTTAAACAACTTTAAATCGTTATATTTCCTAAACTATTATTTAAAATGAAAAATGATAAAAGGAACCTAAAGATGATTTTAAAATATCTATTCAACGACACCCCACTTGACATAGTTCAACGACTTTTTTTTTTTCATTTTGACAATATGGCGTCTGGTTGTAGCTCTGGTGAATTTTGATTACTGTCATGTCTTTAGTGACACTCGCAAGGTTAAGACGAATCGATTGACGTAAGAATTATCAAAATCGGCCTACGCATTTGGTCTCTAGAACGCCACATAGAAACAAACATACATACATACATACATACATACATACATACATACATAGACTGATAAACACATTACCCTCCTTTGCGTCGCGCAGTCGGGTAAAAAGGGTATTGAATTCTGCGCAATTACTACATGCCTAGGATTTACACATAAGGCAATAAGCACAACACTCGCTCGACTGACAAGTTGAAAGCAGTACGCGAATATTAGGTATGTATAAAGAGTTATTTGTCTGTTTTGTGCTACTCATACTATCATTTAAAAGAAAAATAGGTATTTCATATTAGGATACTATTCCATATGTTGTTACTTTTCTGCAGATAATAGTTTTATTGCAATAACATCATATTTCACTACGATATTTCTTGAATAGGTAGCGGATTTGCCGATAGAAAAAAAATGAGGAGACTACTCTCTTTACTGACTATGTACAAAACCTATTAAATATTGGTTTCATCCAATAATCCAACCTACGGCTGTCAATTAATCGTTGAGCCATTAAAAAATAATATAAATCGCATAACACTAATATTACGGATTTGGATGAAATTTGGCACACGAGCACACTAGACGTACGGGGCGTTGCGCCACCGGTACATGGTAGACATCCCACCCATACGCACAAAACGTTTTGAGAACACATTTATTATGCGTTCAGCCAAGGAGTGGAATTCCTTGCCGGAGTCTGTGTTTCCTGATAGCTACAACTTAGGGGTCTTTAAGTCAAGAGTGAATAGGCTACTTCTAGGCAAGCGTGCTCCATCGTCGACCACATCATCGCTTACCATCAGGTGAGATGGTGGTCAAACGCGAGCCTATCATTAATAAAAAAAAAAAGAGTAGACCATGTTTTGGAATAGCACATACTATACCTATTTTTATTCCAGGAGTATGTTCCCTTGCGATAATTTTTAACTCTCACGCAGGCGAAGCCGCTAGCAACAAATAGTTAGTTACATATTGGTAGAATAAAGTAGTGCGATTCACCATCTTCGATTGCATCACTGTTTACCATCAGGTGAGATTGCAGTCAAGCACTTGCTTATATCAACTAAAAAAAAATCAGTCATATAGGTAAACGAGAAATTCGCTAAATGTTGGTTCTTAGATTTGTTATGGATTTTATTAATCACTAAGTCAGTTTTCCTCTAAATTCAAATATTCCAGTTTAGAGGCACGCGCCATTAGCAAACAAAGAGGGACTTTAGAATAGCGCGCTAATCGCCTCAAAGAAGATTAGTACAAATTCCAAACACTAGTAATAGCTTTCGTATTGCAAATCGGGAAAGTAATGGGAGAATTTACGATTTAGCTATATAAATATGTGGGGCAAGTTTCAAGAAAGCTACCAATATTACTGTGAGCTTAGACCAAATAGTTTGTCGATTTGTCATCATAATTTTGAAAGATAGCTTCGTCATCTTGGGTTGAACTAGTTGAAAAATTGGACACAATTTCTTTTATTATTGATACGCTCACGTTTGACCCCAATCTCACCTGATGGTAAGCGACGATATAGTCAACGATGGAGTTTGCTTGCCTAGAACTAACCTTCACTTAACTTTCAATCTTGACTTAAAGACCCTCTGGTTGTGACTATTAGGAAACATAGACTCCAGCAAGATATTCCACTTCTTAGCTGTACCACCAGAATAAGTAATAGTACAATGCGTTCCAAATAAGAATAGGATCGATTGCCATGTTGTGACGTCACGTCATACTGTCAAATCGCAAGAAATTAGGTAAAATTCAAGAACTCAGAGATGAGCACAATTGAAGAACTGGATTCTGATTAAACTATTTTCATCAACATTTTTTTTTTTTATAAAAATCAGCGCCAGCTTAAAAATCATTCACGTCACAATATTATATCTGCCAGCAACCATCAATATCACGCCGTGTCCTCGCTCCGCTCTTCCCTTACATTATAAATATTGAACTAAGCAGATGACAAAAAGAAAAACAAAAAATAAAATAAAATAAAATAAATAGAGCAAAAAGTAACAAAGAAATAATAATAATAATAATAATAAACGATCAATTGTATATGTGCGTGAGTGTATTTGGGTGTGTGTGTGTGTGTGTGTGTGGGTGTGTGTGTGTGTGTGTGTGTGTGTGATGGTGTGGGTGTGTATGTTTGTGGGAGAGAAGGAGATTATGAGTGAGATTTATAATCAAGTCACGCGTTGCAAAAGTAATTCTGTATCATTATAATTATTTAAATTTTGTAGCCATATTGTTAATTGTTTTTTGCATTCAATTCTTTTTTTATCATAGATAAATATAATTAACCTAGATCTTTTGCCGTGTAACGTAACTCCTAGAAGTACTTCATTTAAATTCCTAAGATAGAGTAAAAGAAACTGCGATTTTAATTTTTAAGATTACGAAATCCCGCGGGTAAAGTTCGTATCCAAATAAATTCTTATGTCCGTTAAAAGGTTAATTAATATGGTCGTTAATGAAAATGCTTTGAATGCCTGCAAATCGGTTTTTATCAAATATTTGTGCTTCAATGTATATTTAATTTCAGTTCGTTATTCTAACGAGTGCCAATTTACATTCAGAGTATGTTTTAAATACTTATAAAAATATATTCATTTTTAGAAGCCGTTAATGATTTGCGGAAGAAAAAGCGTTTGATAAAATTAGAGTGACTTGTAAATAATCCCAAAATTAAAATAACAAACTAGCTTTTGCCCGCGGCTTCACTCGCGTACATAAAATGTAGCCCAAGTCACTCAGGAATAGAGCAGCATTCTATCGGTGAAAAAATATTTAGCAATAGGACCAGTACTTTCAGAGATTACCTCCTACAAACAAAAAAAAAAAAATTACCTCTTTATAATATTAGTGTAGATTGTCAAACTGTTGTGATTGGTGGAATGTATCGTCAATGGCAACGCATTACACTGGTAGCACATTGGTATTGGTATCTACGCACGCACACACAAACACTCTAGTGACGCAACCAAGATTTATCAAAATAGGTTTTTTTTAGGTGGGAAAATCATCTAATGACAAATCTCGCTCTTGGGCGGAGCGGGAGATAGTGTCAGACTTTTACTGACTAAAAAGCCACTCCTGTTCCTTCTTTGCCTTCGTCCCAGGGCCCCAGGGGTTTCACTTTCACACTACCCGTGGATCAAAATAGGTAGGCCTTTTAGGATATGTTTTTATCCTAAAATTCTACTTCAAAAATAGCTGAAAGCGATTCAGTAGCCCTTTCTGAAAATACTACTTTCAGGATGTGTGTTTAATATGTTAACATGTTGTATATAAAAAGTTTCAGAAACTGAAGATTAGTGTCTTATTTGAATCATTATCCATTTTATCTTCCAAACTAGGTTGAGTGGACGTCCAATGTAAGCAATGCGGCTGACTATCAATATTTTACGTTAAGCGACTGCCATCCGACCTCCACGACCCAATTACTGGGTGAAACGGACATTATTTCATAGTCAAACAGACTGTTTGATGATGATAGAGTTGTATTATTTTATTAGGCTAGTCTGGTGATTATAGTCAACGTTCCGGTCATAAATTGCTATCGTAAAAAGGCAGTATACGTCGTACGTCCTTCAAACTCGATGATACGAATAACGTTTTTGATCACATTCCTCGTTTATTATTTCACTCAGTCATTTGCGTAGCTTGAGGTGGAGGTGGTTTTACGCTAGAGGAGCTGAGCAAGAGTGGAGTGGTACTCGTGCTCGGCTCCACTAGTCGCGGCTCTGCTAGTCCAGACTGCAGGCCTGGGCCCTGACATGCCTAATATTTTGTTAAGTTTTCAGTATTTTGGCATCCATCATAGTTTCGAATCGGCATAGCCCAACATCTTGGGGTGGGCGCTAGACCATACTGGGGTGAGTACGGCCCACTCGCCTCCCCCGCTATGTACGCTTATGGGCTCACTCAGCAAGTATTGGGTTCTAAGTTCGATACCAAGGTCGGGAAAGTTTTACAGGGTTCTAATTTCTTTGAGTCTCGATGGCATGCTCACTCAATGTTAAATGCTAAACAGAACCAGCGACCTTGTAACACACCTATCCTATCAGAAAATTCCGTTGTTATGTTTTGGTATGTTTGGAATATTTATTACAAACGCGCCGTCAATCTGTGCTCATAAATATATATAACGGCAAGTGTCATATTAAGTGGCATCGTTTGCACATCGTGTGCTGAAATTGCGATCTATATATTTAGTACCTACTAACTTCCGCCCAAGGCTTCTCCCGCTTGAAAAGTAGATATCAAGGAAACGTACGATTGCCATAAATAGTAGCGTATATGATAATCCAGCTTATTGTCTACCATTCCATTCACTCCAGGGTGAATTTTATAAAATGTTGTGTTTTATTTAAAAATGTTAAGACGTTTGTGTCAATTCTCGACCAACTGTAGGTCAAAGTAGCGCAGTTTAAAAATTTTGTAAATTTTGAATATTTTATTTATTAATATTTAAGTTTCGAGTAAACTTCATAAAACCATAAACAAAAATGTTTCATACAAACTTTGTACCTAACTCTTTTTCAATCGTAGGTTGGTTTGGTTAGCACATCATTTGAGAACGGCTAGACCGATTTGGCTAACTTTTTATTCGACTACAGCAATGTCAAAAAGAAAGGGTTATGATTTCAGCAGATTTTTTTTTGAAGTGGGGAATCATTATATAACTCCTCCCGTTCTGGGTTGGAGGGAGAGGGAGTGTCAGATTTTTACTGATTACAGTTCTCCTGTATTCTTTCAGTTGCTCTTTGCATTCCAGGGCCGTGGTAACTTGGGCACACCATATTCATGGCGGTAAGTCCGAGGAAACTCCTCAAAGAGGTTTGAGGAGCGCGTCGTCCTCGCGCAGATGTCGCGGTATGTATGCTCTACATACAGTAAAGGCGTGCCCCGCTTGGGTGGAGCACCGCCGTGTCATAGTGAAGGCGATCGGTGGCAGCGACCTCTCACGCCAGGCCCTGTTAGAGACCATGATCCGGTACAGGCCATGGTCAGGAGCGAGGGGGAACGGTCGGCGGTGCCTCCTTCTGGGAAACAGTAATGCTAGCGAAGGAGATGCCCGCACGCGCGGTGGAACGGAAATCCTCACGCCTTAACTGCCGAGACCCCGACCACGGCTACCAGCCACCGCAGGCGTGGGCTTGTGAGAGTAATGGGTACATCGCCTAACTGGCATCCAGTAACCGTCCAGTCTGAGCCTAAGCTGCCGACGGCGCGTAGTGTTCCACGCACGTCTATAAGAGATGTCAGCACAACCGTAGGGCTGAAGGCTACTTGGGCCACGGGTCGAATTCTGAAAAGGTTACTCGTGACAGGTGTGGTTTTAGTCAGTAAAACTCTGACACACCCTCTCTAGCCCTAGGCCCTAGAGCGGGAGAAGTCATTGGATGATTTTCCATCTTAAGAAAAGCTCTTTCAAATAATCCCGAACAATCCAAGGAAACGTCTGTACAAAAGTTTCCACTTGGAAGTTGATGACTCAGGACTTTTCATTTTATATAATATACCTACATACCTATATACAGATGTATAGCTAAATGATATAAGCACCGTCATACGTGATGTATAGATACGTATAGCTGGTTTCTAAGAAATCGCTACGAGGAAACTCGATATGTGTGACTAAGCCTTATATATTTGTACCTTTTAGACGTAGATGGATATATTTCCACGTGGGTGTAGTACCCACCAAAAGTTTTCCATGATGGAATTATTACGGAGTGATAAATAACGTTAGTTTGAATAATATTATATCATACAAAAATATGTGGTTGGATTTAATTCTTACTCTAAGGCAAATTCGTTTCATGAAATATACACGTCAGAAACAATTCAAAAACCAAAATTACATATTTTTTTAAGCCAGCCACTACGCCTGTGTCCTTATGTCAGTTAGTAATAAAGTAGGTGAAAGAATTTTTTAAATCGGTCCCAACAAAAATACAAACATACGAAAATAAAAATTTTTCTTTATTACTATTATAGATTAGTGACTCAGCTTGGCATGGGTGTTAAAAATCTTTGCTTTGCTCCACTATAATATGAATGGATTAGACACTTAAAATTTTCTCATAAATTACTCTATCTACTGGTGAAAACCAATTCAGTAAACCAATTCATAAATCAATTCAGTAATTTTTAAGTGTATCGCGAACATACAGACAAACGCGATGGGGGACTTTATAATACGTAAGGATTATTAAGTTTGAGTTATTACAACACGAGGTTAAATAACAAATATTTCAATGAAATTCCCGCATCTCACCCCTTTTTATGTGAATTTCCAAAAACCCCTTAGTGCTCGCCTACACCATAAATATATATTATTATATATATATTATATATTATTATATATATATTGCCTTTCGCAAACTTTCACGTTCCTATTTCCAGTAGTTTCAGCTGAATGTATCGTATGATATATACATATATCATACGATATGTACATGAACATGTTTGTCAGTCAGTTTCTCCTTTTATAATACAGATGGGCCCAAGTTGGTAACTCGAAGTTTACAATACCCCTGGTTTGCGCGAGCAGGTCTTAGTATATTATATAATTTATGATAGGAAACTAAACAGAATTTATTTATATCTATGAAATTTATTTAGCACCAATACTGTAAAATTTACAGTATTGGTGCTTAGGCGGACTTAATGCAACAACGTATTGTCCTCCAGTCAACGTTCAGGATTCTCACATGAAATCAGCAGTTTACCAAGTTATTATTTCTCCTCTCAAAAACACAAACACTCGCAAAAATACCAGGAGAAACTGGTAAGGCACCCTAATGATCTGGCGGCTGCGCTTAAAATCAGTAGTTACACAAAAAGACTAAAAAGGAAATACAACATAGTTCAATTACAAAAGAGGACTTAGCAACGGGTTGGGTAAATGACTCACTGGAACCACGCTTATTCCGCCACGAATTCAAACTCCAACACACCTGTTAAAAGGGGCCTACAACGGATAGGTTTATCAAGCTACATGTCAGACATGCCGCTTGATAAATCCTCCTCAAATTTGAATGCTGTTTTTATTTTTTTTTTGTTTTATTTTATTTTGTTTCTGTACTTATGAGTGCCTAAGTTGTACTACAGTTGTTACTAACATAGTTTTTTAAGTTGTTTTGGTAATAGTAACACCCTATGGGCCTTCGATGCCTGAGAATAAAAGTTATTTTTTTTTTTTTTGTAGTGAAACTGATTGCAGACTAAGGAACGCAAAAAAAACATGATAATAATTCTCCACATTTTGTAGAGGTACCTAGGTACTTATACAGACTTATAAGTACTTACCTACGTACCTGCGCCCTATCAAAACAAAGGCAGACCAATGGAGGGTAAACAGAGACGGTTATGTCTATAGTATTGGATGACTTGCGTTGGTTTCGGCCTTGAACGAGGCCATATTTTTGCAAATATGGCATGTATCGTAAAGCATTCTGCGTCATACTTGGGTGAATTATGATAGGAGCAAGACCACTTTGATTCTATAGTGGAAATTGCTTAACAGGTAATGCCACTGATTATGATCAGTAGCAACCAAAACCATGATCGTAATTATAGAAAAACCGTAGAGGCCCAGCAGGGCCGAAACCTACAGGGGCCATGGGTACTCTGAAAAGGAACCTCAGAGTCCTGGATCGCAAGGCATGCAAAGAAAGAGCATAGGTGTGGTTTTAGTCAGTAAAAGTCTGACACGCCCTCACGCTCCGCCCTAGTGCGAGAGAAGTCATTGGATGATGTCCCACCTTAATAAAAATATAAAAAAAAAACAAAAGTACCTTGCCATCCTTTTTGTATTACTGTTCATTCTGTTTACAAATTATTCTAACGATAGCTATTCGATAGGTATGAAATCTGTTTAGGCAGAATGCACGTTGACTCGTATCGACGAGTAAAGCGATAATACCTCATGCCACGGTTAAAGGATTAACCGGCCAGTAAAATTAGTCGCAAGGCCGACTACCCGAACTCATCTCTATTTGAATAAAATAGAGAGAATATCGTAGTTGAAAGGTTTACTACGAGTAGTGGTAACGGCTTCGACTTAAGTACAATTTATACGTCGTGAGATTCAAATAGGAGCTTTACTTTGTGTAACTAATTACATCATCACTTGCTCTCAAACCGGTGATGGAAAACATCGTTAGGAAACCGGCGTCAAAAATATCGAAGACATTTGTGACATACGTAATGGGCCCGCTTTATGGATGAACGGCCCATTCTCTGTTCAAAAGACAAGGCTTTTTTTTGTAGGTTTGTAAATCATCCAATGACATCCCACGCTCTTAGGCGGAGCGAGAGGGTGTGTTAGACTTTTAAAAGCAAACCCTTGGCCCCAGTAGGCTTTGACCCTGCTGGGGCCCTACGGTTTGCTGACATCTCTTTGAGGCGTGCGTGGAACAGTTCGCGCCGTCGAAGACTTGGGCTCGGTCCGGACGGTTACCGGACGATCGGACGGTGAGCTAACTCCCTCGCGCGTGCACGTGTGGCCTCATCCTTTGCTAAAATTACTACTTCGCAGAAAGAGGCGACCGCCTGCCACTCCTCCTCGCTTCGGACCATGGTCTGAAGAGAGAAGGCTGGAGTCTCAGTAGTTGGAACTATATAAGACTAATTGTGCTATGCCATATGAAATGTCATAAAATTCCTATTATTTGATTCATCCGAATCTTCAATAACTTATAATATATTCACTCAACTAACTTTAAACTAATTACAAACACATTGTACCGCAAGGATATTTAATAAGGACATCTAAACACAACACTGCACGAGCTCTTAACAAACTAAGTAAACTTAGAGTTGACGTTGTTGTTTTGTTGTCATTTACATATGTACATTGTTAGTACTATTAACAACATTTACAGAGACATGTAAGTATTCGAACTCCGGTTCGCAGCATTAACAAAAGGCATAGCTATTATGCAGTCATATGTGATAGTTATCACTGATTGTTGTGATAAGTCGGCACGCTATGCTACGGTCGTGTTTACAAACGCCTGTCATATACACTATAGAGCGCTATAGAGGTGTTTTCAGGCAAGCGTCGCTCGTAGAATCGTAGCTACGAGCCAGTCGCGTTTCGCATGCCCGTCTGACCCCACGCGCGCTCACGACGCTACGAGCTACGCCGTAGCACGTCCCGGACTATCGTAGCACTAATAAAACTACGAAAAAAAAAATAGATTTGAAAACGAACTTATTTTACTAAAGTTCCCCAGTGAAGTTATAAAGTGGAAACTTTTTAACTAATCGGTGTAAACTAAAACTATTCTAATCGTATAGTGTTGTAAATGTTTAAGTAAATAGATCGAGGATTTGATCTATTCGATGTATGTATGTGGTAATTGTGAACTAGTGTGTGTTTTATGTGTATGTGTTCCTAGATTTAAGTTTTAAATATTGGTGAGTAGGCATGACATATTCTTAAAGTAACTAATTATGGAGATATTTTCAGTAATAAATTCCCACAGTTTAAGGAAGGTAAAAGGAATTCATTCAGTTGCTGAAATTGTATGGTAATTAGCACATTCGTTAGGTGCTGACATAAATATTGCCTCAGCTTGGAAGTAATAAATTACGCGTGTAATTTGATTAAATTTATCAACAGTATCTACACTTTCATTCATGATGTAAAACTCACGTATAATTGTTTCTCGTTTCAGTTAGTTTAATTTTATGTGCGTGACTATGATTTTATTTGATATTTATGTTTACGAAACTACAACGACGGTGACAAACAATCACTCTAACAATATAGGCCCAGTTTCAAAATTCAGTACTGATAAATGGGGTGTTTAGGAATGTAGGGGTGTAAGGAAACAAAATTTTGATTAAGAACTTTCACTATGATATTTATTATTGGTTCCTAGCAAAGCAACTTAAAAAAATATCTAAATAAGTTACTTCAATTTATTTAAAACAATTTACATTCAATATTTAAATGGCGTGAAAATCCCCCTCAAAGTTTTGTTTCTATTCACCCCTGTGTATCTACTCACCCCGTCCGACGGCACCTTTTTCGAGTAAGGAGCGTGTCAAACCCTGCTTAAATGCCAAAGTTTGACAGACTGTCAAGTTAAAGTGGAGATATATCAAATACTCAACTTCAAGTTTTTTACCCTTGAGTTTGTTTCGGTGTTTCTTCTCAGTATAGTCAGCTAGAAAACACCGGCCTCATCTAGTTTAAATTGTCAAAAAAATTGATAAGTAAAAGTGCTTTTTGAAAACCTATTTGCAAAATAAATATTATTTATCATTTAATTCATATTCTTTTTGAATTTGGAAGTTCCATCAAAAAGTTGATACTCGAAATCACACAACGCATTTTTATCCTCAGTAGACTCATCTGAATTTCAAATTTTTCCCATTATTTTCAAAATTTTTGGCAATAAACCGTGTTTGTAAATCCAATATTGTTTGTCAAACAAATTACTTATACTAATAAAGCTATCCATCATCATGTAGGACTATTTTTCCTTGCAAAATAATATTAAAAATGTTGGCAGAGCGTGCCCAATATATCTCATTACTTTATGGTTGCTTTTTTTTTTCGTATGACATTATCCAATAAGAGACCGTGATCCATCAAACGACGTGATAGGTTAATTCATATTAGCCGGAACGAGACTGAATTTTTCTCCAACACGTGATTGGTTGGTTGATGTCTAACAGTGAACTGCCGAAGGTTTATTAAAATTGTTTTTGAAAAAGATGTATTGTTTTCTGTCTGCGTGTTTGCAAAAATACTTTAGACTTAGATCATTACGTTGAGTGTTTTTGTAAACACTGATGATTGTTATCGTTTAACTTCAGTTGGTTCAGGCATTGCCTGAACAGTTTCGGAAATGAAAAAACGTTTCTCTCTCGATGACAAACACGTGAGTTGCAAAATGAGAAGCAATATCGAACTCAATATCTTTTATTTTTATTATTTAGTGTCTTTTATTTACAAAACACGTTTCATGTTTTACAGTAATTCAATTAATTTACTGAAAATCGCGTAATCATTTTACCTTAATAATTACTTCATTACGAAGGCATTATATTTTAACGGACTAAAAGCTTTGAAATGATGGGAGTTGAGACTTTAATTAAGAGTAACAGCCGTAAAAACCAGCACAGCTTCACGCAATTTATAACTCATTAATTTACGAAATCAAATCATTTCTAATATCATCTACAGAATGCGGTCGCTTTTCTAATATAATGTTCGAACAAACTTATGTAATTATCACCAAGGAACTTTCTGTGGCCATCCTAGTGGATATATATTTTATGTTGTTTTTAGTATCTGTCGTATATTTAACTAGATATGCCTGTGGCTCTGCCCACGAGGGCTGATATTTTTTATTTACTGTTATATAGGCAGAGAATATCGTGCACACATTAGTTTGGGGAACAGAGAGTTACGTTTCGCGTGCGGTGGTCAATTTTCGTTCGTATTTTTTTTTTAACCGTCTTCAAAAATGATGTTCGGCTATATTATATGTATTTTTTAATACATCAAATAATAATGCTTTTTTCACTGCTCTAAACAAGTTAAAATAACTCTGTTCAAGTCTTACTGTCAGTCGTTCTACATCAGTCAACTCTGGTACAGGTACAAGAGGAGTGCGTTTAACACTCCTCGTGTACAGTTACAATATAATACCTAACGCCTTTAGAGCTATGCTTAAGCTGCCCTGGTGGTGTAGTGCGACTGGCATGTTCGTTTAGAACAGAGTTACTGACTTTCACGATCTCTTGAGAAGACTCAAAGCATCTTTCCTGATTCGACTAACCCGGTGTTTTTTTTTATTTAGGAGTGAAAATCATCTAATGACAAATCCCGCTCTTGGGTGGAGCGAGAGATAGTGTCAGACTTTTACTGACTAAAAACCCACTCCTGTTCCTTCGTTGCATTCGTCCCAGGGCCCCGGGTTTCGTTTTCACACTACCCATGGCCCCAGTAGGCTTCGACCCTGGACTAACCCGGTGTAATAATAGGATAATATCTGAAGTGTTCCATGGTGTGTACCTGCTTAGGCGTTGTTAATTTTGTTGTTTTATTAATGCTATTCAATGGTAATGATAATGATAATAATTTACAATAATTTTATTAATTAATTAATGTAATTCAATAATTTATCAATAATTTTATCAATGTTTCAGTAATCTAAATAATCTTATGTATTTAATTTTATTTATTTATTGTTTTATAACAATTTTATTTAATTCTATAATGTTACTAACGGTTAATTAAGGCCTGAAATAAACGATAAATAATAATAAATGTCTATAAAAGTACAGAATACAGAAGATATAGTGCAATCAAAACTGAGGGCACAGAAGGCGCAGTGACTGATACGCGGCGTCTTGCGGGTTTGATTCCTGCACAGAACAAATATTTGTATTATATACAGATAGTAGATCCGGGTCTGGATGTCTTTAGTATGTTCGTTTACATGTTTGTAAACGTATTTACGATATTAGAATAAATTCTAGTGAAAGTCAACGTAAAAAAAGTTGATCAAATATCGGCATTGCAGATCACATTCACTCATCTGATTATAGCATTTTGTGAGTGATAGTCAAACAGTTGGGCGTCCATGCATATTTCAAAAGCATTTGTAAAGTCAAAAATCGATTCAACATGAAGTTTGAAACCATTTGTTCATTGCTCACACTGTGGAACAATGTTCTCTTTGAAACTATACGTTATCCTGCTGATTATATTTCTCGCACAAGTTTGTGGGTAACTAATCCTTGGAGCCGTGGCTCGAGTTATTTGATAACCAGAAGGTATTAAATATCAAATATTGAACGCTATTATATTGTCCGGAACCTTCCCTATCTACAAATTTGGTGGATTAAGTGTCATATTAGTTCCCATTTAGATGTTTGATTTAGTAAACCAATGATCGACATTTTGGCCGAGGTCAGGAGTAATGGAGGTACAGAGAGGGAAAGGCAACGGATAGTTGAAATGGGTTAGGTTAGGGGTCGATTGAACACGCATTAGAGTATTTCAACTGTAATGTCTATGTTGAAAAAGTTTTGGAGGCAGGGATTGCCTCGTGAAGAGACAAGCAGGTATATAGGTTCGTATACTCTGTGGATAGGTAATGAAATGTTCGATTTTCATTTGTTTCCCTAGGCAGGGACTGTGGCCGGATATTTGGCAATGCCGGAGTATACGAGTATGTTTATACGTTGTTATGTTCTAAGCACTTACATAAGTCATCGGCATTGGTAATAAAACTGTTGTTGTAAAAGTTTATCGCATCACGTGTCGGTTTACGTTTGCCGCTGTCCGAAATAAAGAGTTGGGGAAAGGATTTATGAATGTTTGTAATTTACATCTTACCCAACTTAAATCTTTGCCGAATGTTTCAGCGCTCTTTATTGGGCAATATAATGTGTTATAGACTAGCTGCTTCGCCTGCATCATCATCATTTCAGCCGATAGACGTCTTCTGCTGGACATAGGCCTCCCCAAATGTCACCACAATGAACGGTCCTGTGCGTCTCGCATCCATCGGATTCCCTGCTGCGCCTGCATGAAAGTAGAAAATTACAGGTATACTCATGTGCCAAATTTCATCCAAATCAATTCAGCCGTTCGAGCATGAAGAAGTAACAAATATACACACACACTCTCACAAACTTTAGCCTTTATAATATTAGTGTGATAAAAATAAAGTAAATACATGTGTATTATATAGGCAATAAAAAACTTTTTACAAAAAAATACAACCGACTACACACAAAAAAAAACACTGAAAATTTTAGTTATGGTACCACCACTAAAAAGTACCCCTCAGCCAAACTTAAATACCTTATAGCCAGAGTGCATCTCATGACATTTCTAATAATCCCAAACACGGTTAGATTACATTAATTTATTACAGAGTTCCGGTGCCTAACTTCAGGCTTCATCATCAGATCAGTTTGATATTATATTCCCCCTCTACTTTCAGTCACTCATCGACTACACGTATAAACAAATCAATTTTACTTGTTACGACGGTTCTGCTCTGATCCTATGAAGAGTTCTGTTCCATATCTTCGAAGTTCATAATCAGATCATAACAGTATTTCTATGGGACCAACTCGGAAGCATAACCTTTCAATAAAAAAAATATTTCAAAATCGGTCCACAATTGACCGAGAAATCGGTGAAAAAAAAACATACATTCAACCGAACATAAAACCTCCTCCTTTTTGAAGTCGGTTAAAAATAAATACACTTAGACGTTGAAGTATGTTACCATATCAAGGCATGCCGGAAAAGAACTTGCCCAAAGAACTAACTGGGCATGTTAGTTCTTTGGGCAAAGAACGAGCCCGCCCTCTGGTGATGTAAAATAACACAATAAAGTGGGTAGGTCAAGCGCGAACCTATCAAGAATAAAAAAAGGTACTACCTTCATGGTCGGCTACCAAATAATAATCTAGGATATAGAAAATTTATCACCAACAGCGCCAGCATGTTTTGATATTAAATCGATGAAAATCTATGTCCTTCATCTTAAGTGCCAGATTCTGCGTTGAATCATACTATCTGCCTCTTTGTTCCCCCGAACGTAATCACGTTCGAAAGATTTTACTAAAATGGGATGAATCCAATGTTTTCGGGTGCGAAAAAACCAATCTATTTAAAGGGCCAGCGCAACCACGCTGATATTACCCGGACGTACTTTCATCCCCCAGGACTGCTCTATTAAATATACAATAGCTGTCAATTCAATTTATTGCGTTACGCTCTTTATTTTATAACATTTTCAAAAAAGATTTACGTTATTTCATACTGGAATTCAAAACATGTGTCCCTTTGAAATAATTTAATGGACCGAAAATGTATCGAAACATTCACTTTAAAATATAGCCGTGTTAAGCTTTTAAGGTTTCATTTTAAACTCTTATACTTTATTGAATTGATGTTTAAAAGCTCACAATGATCTGAAACATTTATCCGCTCTCCAGTGGAGGCGAATCTAGTTTAGATTTTATCGATATTTCTGTGCCAGCCTAAGTCAGTACGGTGTAAAAATGAATAGGTACCTAAGTGAGTTGAATGAACGAAGTTATACGCTTCAGTGACGTTCAAAGTAAGTTTGGGACTATATATTTGCATCGTAATCTTTATTCGCTAAACAGCGGCGACTGAACACCTTTCATAGTATCTCTGACGTTTACGGTGACTCATCGCAATGTAGGTACTTTTATTGAAAGTGAACTGATTCTTTTCAGAATTTTACGATCATAGAAATAACAGATCACAATTACACTAGATGAAAGGAATCCGTGTTATTGTGTTATCGCTACATAGATTTAAGAAAGGCCTTGAGAAATTGGAGCATGGACGCAATTATTTTTAATTCTCGCCTCATAGACGTGGAGAAAAGTGGATAACGATCATGAGATTATAATTCTATTAACGTCATCATTAATTATCTATTTAACAGGAACGGGGCGTTTTTGTTTTATTTTTAACGTGTATTTTTAATATAAAGATAACACAGATCTTTATTTGGCCACAAGCAAAACGTGAAGACACACAAACTAAACTCGAGTTAAACGGTGATCGCCTGAGGCGTCATTTTAATTAATTGAAAGCATGTAGCATTTCGCAAGTTTTTACTCGTAGTAAAAGTATTTTAAGGTGAACGAGTCGAGTGAATGGCGCTGTTATTTTAGCAAAGCATTGTAACTCACTCCAGACGTTAATTTGTGAGGTAGTGATGAAGGTCTGACAATGTGACCCAAGTGGCTGGAATTGATGTTGGATAACGTTCAGTATATTTAGGTAGTACAGAAACATACGGGGTTAAAGTTCATTGTATCTGGATAGTAGATACAGAAATGTGCGAGGAAGAAGTTCGGTAGGTATATATGTGTGTAGTATATACATAAATATACGGGCAAAGAAGTTTAGTAACCTACCTCTTTTTTACGTGGGAAATCATGTAATGACTTCTCCCACTCTGGGTGGAGCAGGAGGCAGTGTCAGACTTTCCCTGAATTAAAGCCATCTGTGTTTCTTCAGTTGCCCTTTGCGAAGACCACGGGAACTCTTTCGAACAATCCCGCAGCCTTGGCAGAGAGTTCAGTATATCTGTTTTTTTTTTAGGTTGGAAATGATCCAATGACTTTTCCCGTTCTAGGGCGGAGTTGGACGGAGCTAGATGTCAGACTTTTACTTACTAAAACCACACCTATGTTCCTTTTTTGCCTTTTGCGAACCACGTGTTTCCCTTTCGGAAGTCAACCTATAGCCACAGTTTTTTTTTTTTTTGGTGGATAATCATCCATTAGGCGGAGCCTTTCATACCAGGGCCGAGTCTTTCTATCAGAATTAGACTCTTGGCCCCAGTAGTAGGCTTTGGCCCTGCTAGGCCCCTACGGTTGCTGACATCTCCTCAAGGCACGCGTGGAACACTACTCGTCGTCGAGGACTTGGGCTCGGTCCGGACGGTTACCTACCGGACGGTTGGACGGCGAGCTACCCATTGCCTCGCGCGTGCACGTGCGGCCTCCTCCTTTGCTAGCCTTACTGCTCCCAGTAGGCTTCGGGTATATCTGCGTAGTACAGAAACATACGGGAAAAAATTCAGTATATCTGTGTAGTAGGTACAGAGACACACGGTGAATTGAATTGTGTAAAAGCCACAGCTGTAAAGCTAAGTTAGCGCTTAATAATTCACGTTAATGAGTCGTAATATTAATGTTACTTTTGTTGTACCACGAGTAACAACATTTTATGAGATTAATCTACTTTGTATTGTTTATTGCGTGTTACATTTGAGTAGTGGGGACAGCAAATAGAGATATGTTTGTCCGGTTGAAATACCACGGTTTCAAGTACCTACTTTAAAATCAAAGCTATTTATTTACAATAATTACGGTACAAGAGATGGTAACATAATATATATATATATATATTTTCAGCGCAGACACCTTTCGCCATGATTCAGCATGCAAATATTAAAATTATGATATAAAGGTGGTAAAAGTCAGCAAAACTCTATAAAATTTATCGCAAAAAATTATTAAATCTTCGGAACTCAGGACAGTTACATTTTTTTTAAAGATTTTGTTACTGATAAACCAAATAAAACAACTGTATACAAATTAACAGTTAGATTTTTTTTACCAATATTTAAGATTACTTATACCACGTCGTATTTACTTGCAGGCTTGCACCACATTGTATCTTTTGTATCTCCGTTCCTGAAAATGCACGTAAAGCTAGAACTACATTACACCGACGCACACGTGTAACACGCCTGATTTGTACGTAGAACGAAGTCGCGTGGCGTGGATCAAGTGTAGCTCACGTGAAAATTCTAGTTTCCATATAAAACGTATGGAGACCGACGCGCCCAGATC
Organism: Mythimna impura; assembly: GCA_905147345.3. Taxonomy (NCBI): domain Eukaryota; kingdom Metazoa; phylum Arthropoda; class Insecta; order Lepidoptera; family Noctuidae; genus Mythimna; species Mythimna impura. Next base: position 15,189,693 of record LR990343.1, on the reverse strand, counting down.
GGCGTGTGTGGCAAACGTGTGCGCAGTGTAGTTCTAGCTTAATACAAAGTCTAATTTATTCTAATTTCCTCAATAAAAGCCGGGTATTTACGAAGAATTACACGTGCTGTTGAGGCGTCTTGAATTCTTGGGACTTTACAACCCCGGTTTGTGAGGCACTGTGTCCCAAGTACTTTCCGAGATTTGCTTATAAATACCTTCTTAGTGAAGTTTGCTGACGAGCGCCTTCATGGCTAGGTGCCTTAAATCCTATTGTGAAGTTTTAAAGTAACTTTTTAATAGCATGAAGAGATAGTTTACGTCAGCATGGGTCTCGATCCCGATTTCCAGCTACCTTAGGCGCGGGCTTGCGGACGGCGAGCAGTGGGTAGCTCGCCGTCCAAGCGTCCGGTAACCGTCCGGACCGAGCCCAAGTCGTCGACGGCGCGTTAGTGTTCCAAGCGCGCCTCAAGGAGATGTCAGCAAAACCGTAGTGGCCCAGCAGGGTCGTAGCCTACTGGGGCCATGGGTTGTGTGAAAGAGAACCCCGGGGCCACGGAACGAAGGCAAAGAAGGAACAGGGGTTGGTTTTAGTCAGAATTTAATGTATGTTATTTTTTAAATAAAATCTATCTTTGTTGGAAAAGTCTCACTTGTATATTAACACGTACTGCCCGCACCGCTCTCGTCAGAACATTTACAATGGACATACGTTGTAAACGTTCTGCTGTACAAGTAGCTCTAGATGTGTTAGTCAAGAGTAGAATAGGTTACTTCTAGGTAAGCGCGCTCCATCATCGACCGCATCGTCGCTTTCCATCAGGTGAGATAACGGTCAAGCGCAAACCTATCAAGAATTAAAAAAAAAGGTATATAAGCTATTTGTAAGTGTAACGGCGAAAAACATTAACTAATAGAATTTACTATGGCTGCTTGGCGTTATGAGACGTAGTGCAAATAATGACATATTTTTATTGGACGTGATTAGTTATTGCGTTAACAATAAATGATACAAACAATAGGTCCGAACGTGTTAAATAATTGAAATATAATTGATTCGTTAAAAATTAATGCTTAAAAACTTATTGAAGGTCGTTGTAATATTTTCATTAATAAATGCCATAAAGTGTTTTATTAATTATTTCTAACGGTTTTCAATAGGCTAGGCACTACTTTAGTTACAACCCTCACTAATAATTAATTAATTAAGTTGGTTAATAACGTAAGTGGTGGCAGTTAAAAGGTACTTCAATTTTTTATGGCTGTTAAAGACCCTTTAGTGAAATATAATGATGAGGTCGATTAATGGTGATAACTGAGGTGGGTAGGTTTTGGGAGGCCTAAATACTTTTATTCACCTAATAATGGTAATGGTTTTATTCACCTCTAACTACGAAATATTTGATAATGTCAATACGTATAATGAATGATAATAGTTTACACAACGTTTCTTTTAAGGTGGAAAATAATCCAATGACTTCTCCTGGTCTAGGGCGAAGCGGGAGGACGTGTCAGACTTAATTGTCGAAAATACCAAAATGACTATATGGTTGCCTATAATATTTAAGGAGTTCCCTCGATTCCTCATGAATCCAATCATCAGAACTGTTTTTTTTTTAATGGGACTAATCTGGAAGCATATCCTTGTAAGGGAAAAAAAATACAAATCGAATTTCGTTCTGAGGTAACAAACACAAAAAACTATGATAAAAAAACAACCGAATGATAACCTCCTTTTTTTGAAGTCGGTTAAAAATACCTAAAAACAGACAATTCTTTCCTCTTTTTTATTATTGGTATATATACACAAACATTGTATTTCCAAATAGATCTAGCCTAAACAATAATTTTTCGTGAGGTATACATTTAGGTTTCCTCACGACGCCGACGCGACGTGGCGATGTTTTCCTTTATTGTTTGGAACTGTGATAAATTTGGCACACATGTTTGAAAACACGCCGTGGCAGAACTTGCCGTAGTGTAGGTGCGATCGACTTTCAACGCGATATTTTCAGAATACCTGCTCGAAAGATCGTATAAAATGCTAGTAAGTTCCTCTGTTCTCTTTTCATCATCATCATTACAGCCGAAAGACGACCACTTTGGACCTAGGCCTCCTCCAAGTGTCACCATAACGACCGGTCCTGTGCGTCCCGCTTCCATCGGATTCCCGCGACCCTCACCAGCATTAATTTGATTCAGCATGCAAATATTAAAATTATGATATAAAGGTAGTAAAAGTCAGCAAAACTCTTTAAAAAGGCTGTTTAATTATTAATAGGTGCTAGATAACATTGATTATTGTTTAACTTTTTGCTTGATTAGAGGAAAAAAAAAATTGAAAAAATAAAAATATTAAAAAAAGATTTAAATTTTTAAATAAAATTGTAAAATAAGATGTATGTTGTATTTTGTACCTACTAACATAGTTTATAACTTCAAATTGTTACTAACCATTATGGATCATTGTTATCTGAATAAAGAAATTATTATTAAAGGACCCCTTTTTGGGTAAAGGCTTCCCGATTGCGCCGGTTTACCATTGTAAGTCAGTTTTAAATAGTAAGGTTATTAGTAAAATACCTACTATTATTTATTATTACAGAGTGGACGATATTATGCTTCTTTCAAACTATTCTGTATTAGCTTATCTAACGTCTTATAAGTGCCCTTGTAGGCCCAAGTTAAAACTTGGGATTTGATTTGGATTTGGAATTTGTATTTAAATCGACTTTTAGGATTCCGTACCTCAAACCAAACAACTGAGTTTTTTTTTGCTAGCTTTTTCTGTCCCACTCTTGGGCAAAGGCCTCCCTCCACTCCTTCCATGTTTTGCGCGCCCGGGCTTCCTCTTGCCAGTTCGGGTCGAATCTGTCTAGTTCGTCGCGCCATCTCCTTCGTGGTCTGCCGCGACCTCGTCTCACTGTTTCAGGGCACCAACTGTATGCTACTTTGACTCACAGTTTGTCGGGCTAACGAAAAAAAAAGATACGGCCGTTTATGTCGCAAAAAAAATCTGAAAACTGTAAATTTGTAGTTACGTCACAATAAAACTGTTTTTTTGCTATTCGAAAAATCTTCGTAACTCAATTCGGGAATTGGACTGTTTACATAGGTAAGTTTGTAACTACCCTCAGTGCGCGAGTCCGACTCGCACTTGCCCAGTTATTTATACAAACAAAAGAACACATCCTTACATATTATGAAACAAAAGTTCCCCACAGCGTCTGTATGAACTCGAAAACTACTTAACTGAATTTCATGCAGTTTTCACCAATAGACAGAGTGATTCACGATAAAAATTATCACTGAATGATTGACACTTTGCGTAAGCAGATGGCAAGGACGTTCTATGCCCAAAAGTATTTTGGATCTGTCTCCTTAACCACTAAAGAGATTTATGATCTGTTAGCTCTAACAATCGTTTTACTATTTATTTAATTTACTGATATGTTATCCCTGTTTGTTCATGGGGTGAGGACCTGAGGATCTATAATTATTATGTTATATTATTATTATATCTCGCCTATACTGTCCCACTGGCCACTGCAGGGCAAAGGCCTCCCTCCATTCCTTCCATTATTAAGAACACATGTAAGTTGTCCCGCTATTTCCTCCTTGGTCGTAATCTGCAATATAAATTACTAGCTTTTGCCCGCGGCTTCGCCCGCGTACATAAAATATAGCCTTTTAATTTTAAAATAAAAATATAGCTCTATATAATAATAATATTTTATAATTTATATTAATTATAATTTATATATAATTATTATACATGCATAGTAAAGAATTTCTAAGATTGGTAATACCCGTAGGAAACTGGATTTATTAAAGTAGACATCATGAGAAAGGTAATTGCTCTAACGAAATTTAAAAACGACCTGTATACTCTATTAACGGACTAGAGTAATAGGATGCTAAAGATTTTTGAACACAGCCCCCGAATATTTTAATAGAATATGTCGAAAGCATTGATGATCGATGAATACATCGTGATAGTTGAAATTTAGAATGCTCGGGGCTTTTAGTTATAGGGAATAGTAAGCTATAATTCCAAACCAATTTTTAAAAGATCTGAGAACATTCAATAAGAAATCTGGAGCGACGTAAAAACGATTTTATAGTGACTGTGATTGCTTCTACAACCAACTTGGCACCTCTACTGGGTATCTTATTAGTGTTCCTTGGAAAGCTAAGTGCCATGAAGCAACCAAATTAGTACTTGCACGGATGAATTGCGTCTACGCCTCCAACAAATCAGTTTCACTTCATATTTTGATTTAATTTCGCCTTTTATATTTATTTACTTTACACGGTCAGTGACACTGCTCGTGTAGAGTAAATTAGAGACTTCAAATGTAAACAGATGTAATGTTTTTTAAATATGCGCAAGTCAAAAGATTGTGTCATAGTTTTGAATATTTTTATCATAATTATAATTATTTTGTAGAGTGCACCAGTCGCACGCTTTAGGTACTAAATCAAAATTGATAGAAAAGCAAACGAAATAATAGAATTATATCTGTTTCTTTCGCCGTAACGCCGTTTCCTATAGAAACCGTCCGAAAAAAAAAGGTTGTCATGAACTTTGACGTCAAAATCCATGTCGGACATTTCTTTCTTATTTAGCAGCTTTGAAGGTTTATAACCTCGTTGTTGATATAAAGTTATATATTTTTTTTAGGTGGCAAAATCATCTAATGCCAAATCCCGCTCTTGGGCGGAGCGAGAGATAGTGTCAGACTTTTACTGACTAAAAACCCACTCCTGTTCCTTCTTTGCCTTCATCCCGGGGCCCCGGGCTTCGCTTTCACACTACCCGTGGCCCCAGTAGGCTTCGACCCTGCTGGGCCCCTACGATTTACTGACATCATCTTGAGGCGCGCGTATATTAGATATTAGAAGATATTAAAAAAAAAATCTTTGACATTTATTTACTAGTGCTAAACATTACGAGTATTTAATTTAGCAAATAAAAATATTGCATGCAAACAAAATAACCGTCATACATAATACTCCATAAACAACCGTCAATTTTACCGCAGTTAAAAACCGTAAAAGCTTACAACACTGTTTAAAATAACCACAGGAAAGTGTAAATTAACATTTATGTCCATTAAAGTCAGACTTTACACAAATTACATAACAGAAGTTAGTCCAAAATGTGTGTAGTTAACAACAAAGTTCAGGACAGGATTTCATATATTATAATCTGTATTAAAAGGAAGACCAAACTTGTGTAGTCTGTTTTCAGGGTAAAATGAACAGATAATGCAATTAGGCCTTTAATGGTATTAATTGGGGGCACATTAGGGCACGTCATTAGATAAAGTGTTGGATAGGACAATGGACGGTCTAGGTGTGTGTACGTGTGTACACGGCCTCTAAATTGATTTTTTCAATCATCTTAATTAAAAATGCTAATCGGGGTTGATGAACTGATTACACCCATACCTATGTAATATTCTGTACGTTTCATGATGATTCTTGACGCATTTTTCGTTGTAGCTTGTGAATTCATAGGACGTGTAAGTTTTACGGCATATTTTTGGTTGCTGCGCTGCGTGCTACGGGTTCGATTCCCTTGGTCTACAGATAATTGTTCCGGGTCTTGTGTTTGTGAGTTTATATGTTAGTGAACGCACTCACCTTACTGGAATAATTCTTAGTGTGGGGGTTCCTAGTTTTTCTCAATGCTAGGCGTTAAAATAAATGGATACTAGTCGGGAACACAAATTCACAAACTGTGTGCAGCGTCACCCCGGGGCGTCTCAAAGGCGTCGCAAACCGTAACGCTTAGGTCATTGACACTTTCAATACTCGAGGAAGAAAATTTGTTCAAACGATCTTGCAATGGAAGCCTAAGAAGTATGATTTGATAAAGACCATGCAATTAAATTTTGGAGTATTGTATATCAAGATTATTCTACTCTAAGTATTAATGTTAGCAGATTCGTACTTGTGCGGAACTGACTTTTCCGCAGTCGAAATTACAGTACACAAATAAGGAGGATGGCGGATTTTGTATGGCCACCATCCCTACCCTCCAAAAGACAGGGGATGCATGCCAGTTTGTTCATTCCTATCCACGAAAGACAAAACAGCTGAGTTGGTCGTTAAAATATATAGGGTACTAGCTTCTGCCAGAGTTTTTTTTTGCGCCCGCGTGAGAATAGGTTTCTCCATACAAACTTCCAACCTCCGTTTTACTCCCTTAGGGGTGGAGTTTCGTAAAATCCGTTCTTAGCGGATGTTAACACCCTATAAGGAACCTACTAGCCAAATTTTAAGTTTGTAGGTGTTATAGTTTCTGAGATTTCGTGATTAATCAGTGAGTGGTATTTTGCTTTTATATATATAGATTTATTTAATAAAAAAAAAATACTTGTAGAAATTAATGTGTCTATTTTTCCATACAAAGACATTTACTATTTATTAGTCATCTATTTCCTTATGATCAAGCATTTGTGCTGGTCATTAAAATTAATGTGTCTCCGTAACCCCATGCACCATACCATGCATATTATGTGCTGTACTTAGGTAGGTTAGGTTAAAATATAATGTTTTATAAAACCTAAGCCCCATACTTTTGAGGTATGTCGCCATAATAAAAGAAACTCTATTTAACTAGACGCTTCGAATGACAACTGTTTCGAACCTGTTGGTACCCCAACAGATTTCAAACAGATATCAGTTTTGCGGACAGTTTTACGTAATGCCCTTTGTCAATTATTTTTGTAGAATCGAACAGGGTTCGATAAGCCGCATTCAAAAATGTATGACAATACTATGTTATGAGTATATTTAAGGCCTGAAACACTTGGGTTAGGTTAGGTTAAAATATATAATATTTTATAAATCCTAAGCCCCATACTTTTGAGGTATGTCGCCATAATAAAAGAAACTCTATTTAACTAGACGCTTCGAATGGCAACTGTTTCGAACCTGTTGGTACCCCAACAGATTTCAAACAGGTATCAGTTTTGCGGACAGTTTTACGTAATGCCCTTTGTCAATTATTTTTGTAGAATCGAACAGGGTTCGATAAGCCGCATTCAAAAATGTATGACTTTACTATGTTATGAGTATATTTAAGGTCTAAAACACTTGGGTTAGGTTAGGTTAATATATATAATGTTTTATAAAACCTAAACCCCATACTTTTGAGATATGTCGCCATAACAAACTATGTCTATTCAACTAGACGCTTCGAATGATACCTGTTTCAAATCTGTTGGTGGGTGGGGACACTTTTACGCAATGCCCTTTTGAAAATTAAATAACCATTTTTATATTTACAAAAGGGCCCTCTACTTACAATATTATCTAATCCCGACAGTAATCAGATATATCCTAGTTTCTTTATCATCTGAAGTATAAACAAGAAATCGGTTTTTTTTTTCGATTTCAAAGGTTTATTTATCAAGTGATAAATATAAAAAAGTTAAATACTTTAATCCCAATTAATCATTGGAATTAAATTAAAAAAGTTCGAAAAAAGCAAGTTAATCCGTCTAATTATTTGTAACTACTGCTTTCCCCATAAATAATAATATACTTTTCGGAATTTTCTGTTTTTAATCTGGAATTTAACCGTAGGTCATTAAAAAAAAAATGTGAAGAAAAAAACAGCATTGCTAAAAATTACATGTAAAGGAGGGGGCAGTATAGAAAAGATTGGGAACCCTTGGCTCTAGTTACAACATACACATACTCGTTATTGTGTAGTTTCATCACATGAAATTCTGTACCTACTGAACTTATCGCTATTTGCACTGTGCAATACTGTAGTTTTGTAACCCGGCCAAAAATATCAAAAGCCACTCACGTCCAGTGGTTAGCCTCCTTTCACTCTGACCATGAACCGTTGGCTCGACATTCTATAATAAATTGTAATATGTAAGTGTCAATTAAGCAAACCCTTTCTTACAAAGTAAAGCTTATGAAATTAAAACGCTAAGAGCATTAAAATACTCTTAAAGACTTGAAGAGTCTGTAGCAGTATAGTAACCATAAAACTGTATTATAAAAGAAAGAAATAAATTAAAGAAGGCTTGTCCTTTGAACTTTATAACGTAATTCCGATGTAATTTGTTTCATCTTTATATTCATCTCGGTTAGGGACTAAAATGATTTTATTTTCATACCGATTTTATAATAAACCAACAGCTTGTTCGGTCTTTTATTGAAAAACAGATATCTCGTGGAATTTTAATGCGGTTTCGACATGGATAAGCCTTCAAAAATACTACTTCGGATGCTTTCCCATACGAGATGTGCGAGGTAGCTAAACAGTGCGAGGATGCTAAGCAGTACTGTGAAAATGTGTAATTGTTATCACTAAAACTAAGTGAGATGGTTGCCCAGTAGTCCTGTGTAACTCTTTACTGAACCGACTCACTGTTCCGAAATATTTTAGTGTTCCGAATGATTGGAACAGCAGTAATGTTTTAAATGCAAATGTTCTGTTTGTATCTTGTGAGCCAATGTTTCAAATGTTCCGTTTGTATCTTTTGAGTCGATGTTCCAAATGTCACGTTTGTATCTTGTGAACCGATGTTCCAAATGTTCCGTTTGTACCTTGTGAGCCGATGTTTCAAATGTTCCGTTTGTATCTTTTGAGCCGATGTTCCAAATGTTTCGTTTGTATCTTGTGAGCCGATGCTTCAAATTAATGTTCCGTTTGTATCTTTTGAGCCGATGTTCCAAATGTTCCAAATGTAATACTAAATTATACATATCACTCTTTCGGAACATTTCAGTGATTCAGATGCAACTGTTCCAATCGCAAAAATACCCATACCTACGCCTATTGTCCAGTACGAGGATGTGTAGCGAACTGTATTCATTTTGCGCACGGGCACACAAATTCCTCGCTCGCATCTATTCCACACATTCCTCGCACAAATTGTTCGACCGCATCCTTCGTATTAATCCTCACACACTTTTTTTGTGTGTTAAAATACAGAGCTAAGTTCAGTAAGTATCTAAGGCTAGGAAAATGAAATGATCCCATTGGTGGATCATTTCGAGAAGTAGCGAGACAGTGTGCGAGGAAATTCCTCGCACACTGTCTCGCTACTTACCTCGCACATGTTTGGTGGCAAAGCGGGTCTTATGAATGCTTTCCTTGTTTTGTATGTTGGGCATGCACAGTGTGAGTGGGTCACAGTAATTACAAAGATATTGATTTTCCAAGGTACATCAGCCATGTTTCATTTTGTGAGCGTTGATTGATTTACCTACTGCATATAGCTAACATCGATATTTTAAAAGTTTGAGGTTTTGTGTTATTACTCGACGCTAAAGAGATGCTTTTTCTGCAAATGACGTTGATGGATATGAATTACCTTATTATCATCATTACCTGGCCCTTATTCCATTTTTGCCTCAAGTAAGAATTTTATGGTAATGCACTAGTGCGGTGAAGTGCAAATAATCGTTCATTGTTCACACCCAAATATAAGTACTCTACAAAATAACCAATGTAAAAACTAGGCCACCCCGTATGTATAGTGGGTTCCTCAAAACGAAAAAGATTGATATCTATTTGTCTGATTGTATCATCGCTCCATACTGTACCGAATGTCATTTCTGTTTATTTTGCCTACAAAGAAAATAAACAATATTGCTCTCTCTGTTTTCAATATAATTTACGAGTATACGCTGGCACAAGCCTTTTATATTATTTTTCATTTATCGAATTGAGAAGCAAAATGTGGATGTTTCCGGAAGAATAAGGTTCTATTCACCTTGAGTCTCGACTCGATGCTGCGTGCACTTTTTGAGATAGAGTATAGAACTTTATTTCTTAAACACAAATGGTATTATATTTGTGAGAAAATGCTGATTCACCCTGCGGCGCTAGTAGTATGCTATGCCCTAATGGGCAAAACCCAAATAATAATAATGCATAATGGGCTGTGTTAACACACAGCGTGCAAGAACTCGCTAAGTCAGTGCTATACCCCGCGGCTTCACGATTGATTTATAAAACTGCCCCCCTAGCCAAGTTACAACCGTTTCGTTTCGATTCTCTTGCGTCGAACGGCTCGAGTAGGCCACACCTCCGATTCCTTTGTTCTGACGTCGTCTCACCGCTCAGTCACGTGGTCAGAACAAACGAATCGGATGCGTTGCCTACTCGAGGCGTTCGACGTAAGAGAATCGAAACGAAACGGTCGTAACTTGGCTAGGCGCGGTCTCTTCAAGTATCGTCGCATTGCGATTCCTTGTGAGCTGTGTGAGCTGATCCTTACCTAAGTGTTTTCCGTCGACGCAGCATGTTTTCTTCTCAGTTATTTGCATAATCAGCCTTTTAATGTCCCTACTGCTGGGAGTCAGGCCGTATTCTCTTTAGGAGAGGGATTGGCTTGTAATCCACAACGCGAGCGTGCTGGTTGGTAGAATTGGGTTGGTTCGGGTCCGGCCGTCTTCTATTTAGAAGAGGGACTGGGTCGTTATCCACCACGGGGGCCCAGCGCAGGTAGGTGAATGACACCTATCTTCGAAGTTAGTGATCATGCCGGTTTCCTTACGATATTTTTATTTACCGTTTGAGAGCAGTGATAATGAAATAAATTACACAAAGTAAAGCGCCAGCCTGGTTTCGAACCCGCGACATACGTCTCGTTAGTTGCGACGGTTACCACTAGGCTACCACTATTTTTTAACCAACTTGGAAAAAAGGAGGAGGTTCTATGTTCGGTTGAATGTATTTTTTTTAATGTATTGTGACCCGGTTTTTGGGCTCTGAGGGAGATCCCTAGCCGTGCCGCAGTCAATTTATAAAGGAATATTATCAGGTAAGGGAGAATAAAAAATGAAACCCTTATACACTTACTTGCGTGCAATTACAAAATTTATTTCATATCACCCAATGTGTGGGTACATAAGTTACATTATAAAAGGTTGACAAAATTCCCTAAACCTAAACAGCAAAGTTAGTTCTCTAACCCACCTCGTCTCCGTACCGAGGTGTGTTACAGAACCAGCATGAGAATAAATCACAAACTCAAGGTCGCTTGTGAAGGATCTGTGAGGTGAACCGTCGTGACACCAGCTCAATCGTGTACGTACAGAAATTCTAGGCTGTGCACAACATCTAAGATATAAAATTTGGGAATCAACCCAAGAGACACAAACCAATCTAATTCCTACTCTCTCTCTCTCAGGATATACCTCACAAAATGAGTTCCAATCAATCTATAGTCAGCGTATAAAATCTAGTTACTAGTTAGCATCTCCTAATCTCTAGTTAGCGGAACAGAGCCCCTTGGGGTCAGTGACGAAAAGAACTTCGTCGCCACACGACGAACGCGCCCTACGGGGTGGAAATCCTCTCAGGAACAAAACAGGAACAAAAAGGACGGACGATATCAAATACCTAATGTGCTTCGTTGGTGTCGATCGAAATAGGTGTGGGTACTGTCACTTGGTCCAGCACACCTTCGCGGCACACGCCTGGTCCAATCTTGACCAAGGTCAACTCCTGACACAGCGGGGCGTCACGTCTCGACGGCGTTCCTGACCTTAGGCCAGCCAATAGAGCCAAATCTAGAACAATATCCACCCCAGTCAGAAACCAGAACCAGAAAGTTTCGATGGGCAGTAATTTGTATTAGAAAATAATACTCACAGTGATTTTAAGCAAAACCCCACTTGGTGATTAAACCCAGAGGGTCTGGCGCAACACGCTTTGTTTTTTCGAATTATAATTCTTCTTGGATGTCTGCGTGTGAACTCCTTCGCGCCGCGCAGCCAAAAGTCACCTAAAAACCACACCCACAAAACTACCTCCCTATCTCATCAGTTTCTGACCACCGACTATAAATACGTTCCACTCTTTGATTTTTAAGTTGGTATTTGGTGAATTAATTATTATTTTATTTTATAAGTGGGAATGTTTCTGCTTATTTTCCCTAATTAACTCAACGTTTATTTTTATTAATGTTGCTTTATTTATCACAAATCAATTTATCACGGGACGCCATCTCTCGGTGAGTTCAACGATCAACTATGAGGTGTCATTTCCAATGCCAAGAGATGTCGCTAGCAGTCCACTCAATCATCGATTTGCAACGTCACATTATGTTCACCGCTTTCTTGGTCAATTGTGGACCGATTTTGATTTTTTTTTATTGATAGGTTATGCTTCAGAGTTAGAAATATTGTTATGATCTGATCATGAACTTCGAAGATATGGAACAGAACTCCTCATAGGATCACAGCAGAACCGTCGTAACAAGTAAAATTGCTTTGCTTATACGTATAGTCGATGACTGACTGAAAGAAGAAGGGAAATATATCGGAGTGATCTGATGATGAAGCCTGAAGTTAGGCACCGTAACTCTGAAATAAATTAATGTAATCTAACCGTGTTTTGGATTAATAGAATTGTCATGAGATGCACTCTGGCTATAAGGTATTTAACTCATTGAATGCCCAGTGCACGGATCCACGCGAGACACAATCGCTTTTTATTTGTGTCTCTAATTACGGCATACGAAAGGTTAAGTTTGGCTGAGGGGTACCTACCCTTTAGTGGTGGTAACATATCTAAAAGTGTAAAATAAAAACTTTTTCCAAAAAAAAAATACAACCGACTTCAATGTAAAAAAAAAAACACTGAAAAGTACAAAATAACTTTAATTTCGGAAGTCGGTGTTAAATAACGAAGAAACAAAACCATTATAGAAACACCGACTTCCGAAATTGAAGTTATTTTGCACTTTTCAGTGTTTTTTTTTTTACATTGAATTCGGTTATATATTTTTTTATAAAAAGTTTTTTATACTTACTGTCAGTCTTCATTTCGATATTCACTTTCTCTATAGCAAAATCATCTTTCACATAATCTAAATATTATTTATTCAGTTTGGAGTTTTATTTCTGATGTTACTTTTCGGACATCAAGGTCCAACGGCTGGTATATATATAAGTTTTAAAACCTATGGTTAGTAACCAAAATAAGCTCGCACAAGGATACTACTATTTCTACTATCTTCTCGGGGCCAGGAATAAATAAAATAAAATATAAATGATATATATACTTACTTATTTTTAACTTATATTATTTAAAATAATCAAATAATATAAGTTAAAAATAAGTAAGTACATATATCATCAACAATATTTAAAACAAACAATGCAGAAACCTCTATAATACCATCAATATATTATTGTGTTCTGTGTTACACGCATAATTATTTTATGAACAAGGAAAATAATCTTGAATTGTATTTTTTTATTATCTACTATCAAACATAACCTTTTAAACGTTCCTAACAGGAACTATAATTACATAACTTAATGATAACGCGTCATTTCCTTAGTATAAGAAAACAGGAAAATGTAGTAAATAATACCTACAAATAACATACTGGTATTTCCTTAACCGAAAGGTTAATAACATAGGAATGTTGATATTCATATGTACGGACATTTACACGAAACCCTTCCATTTGTAATCATTTTAATAAAAATCTTTCGAATATCGTAATTAGAGACACAATAGAAACACAATGAGAGAGCGAACGCTGGCGTTCGGTTGGAGTTTAATGAAGGGTGCCTCATATACCTGCATATTATATAGGTATATATATGAGATATACATACCTGATACCTGATGTAAGTAGGTATAAATGTATAATCCGAATTTGATTTTCAAACGTGATGGCCAATCTTCAAAGAGATTAGACAAGTACGTACGGGATATTATAGTGCATAAGCATGTGCACAAACACTCTCTAATCCTTAACTCTCATGACCTGGCGGAACAGCTAAACTCGTTAAAAAACAAACGGCCCGTTTTGATATTTGAGAAAAACCCTAGAATGTAACTTGGAACGAAACTGAAAGAAACAATAAAATTATAATTAGGGGTCCGGTGTAGTAGTACCTACCTAGCTATTTTAGTAGTAGCTACACTACACCGGACAAGCCGCTAGGTAGTCAAAATATAAATGTCAAAACGGGCCCTTCATTTTTTGACAACTTTAGCCGACACGACTAGGGAGTGATGAGGTGCTGGAACTTCCAAACTCCTGGCTGTCACAGAGTAATTCATAATGGAAAACCTGACTCGGAAATCGAACCTAGCCAAGTTACAAAGGTTTCGTATCGAATTCCGTTCTCCAATCGGTAACGCCTAGGTGTCAGCAATTGTAGAAAACGATAAGTTGGTAGCCATGTTGACGTGTCTGAGTCGGCTGCTCGTTCTACAATGTAGCGTTTATATAACAAAAGATGTAACGTTGAACATTGTAGAAACGATAACAATTCATTCTACCATTTTGAACGATGTGAACTTGGCTACGAATTTTCTATTCGTTTGGTCTGACCACGTGACTTTACGTTGAGATGATGTCATTCCCATACATTTGATTAGTTTTCGACTAGCGTTAACGATTGCAAATTATCAACTAGGCTAGGGGTGCTGAGTTCAACAGTCACGCTTGCGACCCCAGGATCAACGAGGTAGTAAGTAAATAAAAGATTTAAGAACCATAAAGACAATACTAAAAGTTCCAAAATTCGAGTGTATTTTAAGAGCGATCGCAACCATGTGGGGAAAACTTTGCCGTTCGCAATCCGCTAAAACCAGAAACAAAAACTTTACTTACCAAGTGTATTTTAAGATTTGTTGAACCAAGACTGAGTTAACAGCGATTTAATAACGTTAAAAGTCGCTTTAACCATTAATCGCCTTAACTGAAAATTTTACTGGGTCAAACTTTTTTTCGACTTTTATAAAATATTGACATCAGGTCATCGTGTAGAGTGTCATGGGGAAAATATTTTTTTTTCCAGCTGTGACAAACGAGACTAAAAGTTATTGTCTTTGAAGAACAGTGGTGGCCGAGTGATAACGGCCCCGACTTACGAATTGTTGGTCGCGGGTTCAAACCCAGCCAGGCGCATTACTTTGTGTAATTTATTTAGTCACCACTGATCTCAAAACGGTGAAGGAAAACATCGTGAGGAAACCGGCATGTCCTAGAACCAAAAATTCGAAGACATGTGACATCCACCAACCCGCACTGGGCCCGCGTGGTGGATTACGGCCCATTCCCTCTCCTAGAGAGAGGAGGCCTGAGTCCCAGCAGTGGGAACATTAAAAGGCTGAATATGTATGTATGTATGTTTAATTTAGTTTAGTTTCTGTTATTTGTTGTAGTTATAGCGGTAACAAAAATACATCATTTGTGAAAATAACAACTGTCTAGTTATCACGGTTCATGAGACAGACAGACGGAAAGTGGAGTGATAGCAATAGGGTCCCGTTTTTACCTTTGAGTACAGAACCTTAAAAAACTTATCACTTTGTATCGGGTCTAGTAAGATAACGCGTTGTCGTATCGTCGCGTCGCGTGTCAGTCTTAACGTAACTTTTCAATGAACATAAAACCAGAAGTCCATGTTAGCTATGAGCTTTTTATAGACAGTTTGAACTAATCCCGTACAAATAGTTTCAATCGAGTAATCGTAGTTTACGCTTCAAGTTTATGTTACAATTATTCCGGGATCTACAAGCCCGGAGCCAAACCTGTATGTTACGTAAACACAAATTGTTTTCCGGAAAAACTTTACAAACATTTATTTAAAAGGAAAACTTTAAAGAAAAATGTATTTTGTATCGGCGCAACGCAATGTGAGATAACTGGATAAATAACAATATTATATTATATAAAACGAATTTGTTTACTGGTGGAATGGTTTCACCATATTTATGTCAATATTTATACGAGGAGTAACGATCATGAGTTACGACATTTTTTCGTGGAAATAAAACGAGATTTATTATCTTGTGTCATGAAGAAAATAAAAAGAATGGAATACATGACTGTGATTGACATTGAGGCGTGTTCACAAATTAAACATCAATCACTAGCTTCTGACGTTTCACAAGTGCCCACGTAGGCCTATTATGTGAAACAAGAACATTTTGAATTATTTAAGTTTTTTTTTAATTTTGGATAATAGCAGTAGTGGTGGCCCAGTGGTAACGGCTCCGACTTACAAGTTGTAGGTCGTGGGTTCAAGGTTATTTATACTGTAGTTTATTTCAGCATCACTGCTCTGAAAACGGTGAAGGAAAACATCGTTCTAGGATAGTTCTATCCTAGAACTAAAAATTCGAAGATACGTGACTTCTACCAACCTGCACTGGGTCCGCGTTGTGGATCACGACCCATTTTCTCTCCTAGAGAAGACACCCGAGTCCTAGCAGCGAGAATATTAAAAGGCTGATTATGCCTATGCCTATACTGATATGTAGGATAAAAAGAAAAGCCATATGTAGACTGGGTTCTGAAGTGAGTCGGCTATTAAGTAGCGTCCACGATCGAGTATGCTAATATGTATTTAAATCCGGTTTAGTACCTATGTAAGTGGATTATGAGACATTTCTACGTAGGTTATAATAAATATGAAAGCAGGTCGTGACGAGATTGGACCCCAATTAGCTAACAAGTGAACTGGAAATCTTTGGAAACATCAAATATGATTTAGAAGCTTTGAAAACGATCATAAATCGTACTTATTAACCATAACAACCTTAACGTTATTGGGGCTATTGAAATTATCCCTACTTACTAATATTATATATGTGAAAGTAACTTTACCTGTCAGCCCCCCTAGCCAAGTTACAATCGTTTCGTTCGCGCCGAACGCCTCGAGTAGGCCACGCCTCCGATTCCTTTATTCTGACCACGTGACTGAGGGTTGAGATGACGTCAGAACAAAGGAATCGGAGGCGTGGCCTACTCGAGGCGTTCAGCGCGAACGATACGATTGTAACTTGGCTAGGGGGGCTATTATGCGTTGATGCTTTAACTACTGAACGAGTAGCTTGAAGCCCAGGGAAGGACATGGATTATTTTTATCTGGCTTCGACTCTATGTCCGCAATAACGGACATACACCCGGACGAAGTCATTGGCAAAATCTAGTTTAAAATGAATTGTACTAGCTGAATCCTTTTCAGCAAACGAAGTAATCTTTGTTTTCGCTTAGTTCTTTGTCTTGCTGACTTATTTTTATTTTGCTAGTCTCTTAAAGGCCGTAGCGTGATATTTCATTCCTCAAGAAAAATGCCAGTCCATACTAAATTATTATTTCAATTTCGACTGGTAATTCCAGAGAATACACCAATTCGTTTAAACTAAAAAAACTGTTTAGCTAATAGTATTACTATAGAAAACAGTTTCCAATTTACAAATTGCTTACAAAACTTATAATATTATTGGCATGCTTTGTAATTGAATGAAAGCAATTTACATTCAATTGCTTGCAACAACTGTGGGTATGAACTGAACTAATTAATTAAATTATTGGATCATTAACTATTATAATGATGATTCAATATATTGATGTTTAATAACTAATTGATGCTGTGAGATGATTAACAAATATTTATTCTCATTTTAAAACCTTTAAATCTTTTGCCATAAAGGTGGAAATATGTTTGCATTGATTACACACGCTGTAGTAAAATAGTAATAAATGGTTAAATTGACCAATCAGATAGTGATTTGTTTTATATTATTATTATTTGTTTTAAAAAGTGACTATCAAAAATTGCAAATAGAGAGAATTTTCAAAATCCGTTTAAAATTTGGTAAATAATTTAGAAACCTTTCAAATCTGGTGGAAGGGAAAACTGTTAGGTACAGAAAAAGGATGCAAATACTGAAATGTGACGTCATCGCCATTAGGTTACGCCAGGACCGCGGGAATTTTTGAAAGAGTTATCGTGGTCCAAGAACTCAAAGGGCACCTAAATGACACGGGTGAGTTTTAGTCAGTAAAAGTCTGACACGTCCTCTCGCTCCACTCAGAGTGGGAGAAGTTATTTGATGATTCCCCACCAGAACGCCCCTACTCTTCCTTATACCAATATTTGAAATACTAATTGCTGCTTTCATAAACAATTTTGAAGCTGTTTCCAGAAACAGATTTATTTTTAGTGTTCTTTGTTGTTTAGCATAAAATATTGAACAAAACTAAACATGTAAGTTACCAATTGTATAAATATTTATGTGTACAATAAAGTATCCATCTATCTCCAGTCTTTGTCTCAATTTATTCAGTGTCGGCGCAGCACATCTACTTCAATACCTATAGGTACCCTATAAATACTCGTATTGCCTGCCTCCACGTTTGGACACATATATCTTGTCCACTTTATTGACTAGCTAACCTTGTATTCCCCGATGGGTTAGCAAGTGGTGTAGGTATAGGACACCTACATTCCACCCTGTATATTAAAGTATTTTTACCAAGATGGCTGCGTGATTGTTCGAATGAGTTACCGTGGCCCTAAAACGCAAAGAGCAATCGAAGGAACACGAGTGGCTTTTGAATCAGTAAAAGTCTTAAGGTTATTTTACGCTGGCGAGCCACAGCTGGCACAGCGTGGATGGGATGAGCGAGAATTGAAATAAGTATGGCAAAATATCTATCTGCGCCCTGCCCATCTTTGATATAAGACGTTAAATGCAAAATGGTTAAAGGGTTAGATGCGCGAGGATATGCGAAGCGAGAATTGGAATATAAATTAGTACAATATTGAACTTTATTGCTCTAAGAAAACGAGGCCAGTAAGGTCTCTCTTCTGAATGCGATGGCTCGCGCTATACGTTCTGGCACGTTCCGACCATCGCGAGACATCGCTGCATACTACTCTTCACCTACTAGTACTACTTACATGTATGCTGGCCGGGCGGCGCGTGAAAGCGCGAGGCGGCGCGGGGTAGCGATGGCAATCGCGAGACGGTGCGATATAGCGATGACAATCGTGAGACGGTGCGGTATAGCGTTGGACATCTTTCGGTGTAAAAGAGTAAATTTATGGCTTCACCCTGTGTGGGAGAACTTCTCCCACATAGGATGATTTTCCAATGACAAAAAAAGATGGCATATATTAACCTACCTAAGTACCTAATTCGTGTCGATACATAAGCAGAAGAAGATTGACACGATTGAATAGAACATATGTTTAACATACCATAAAACATTACAGCTTAAAATAGATGCACGAATTAGGTTTTTAAACTGAAAACACACTCTGTTAATGAACATGTAAATTGTGAAAAGTTCAAGTAAATATGTGCACTACGATAAGACATTGTCCACACAGTTTGTGCATGTTATCTGTTAACTAGTTCATCGCAATCATTTGTGTGAGCTAGACTAACAGGCGATTCACCTGACGTCTAGCGATATCGGTCCAGATAACTCCTACGTAGAAAATGTTTGGGCGAATCAAAAACAAATTAGCATTGTGGTGGTGTTAAAGAGGTTTCTTATCAGAGAGAGAGGTACTTTCCTTTTATAAGGAGGATTACTAGCCATAAAATGGTTCTCTATATGTATGTTAACAGGCCATGATCGTCAATCACACAAATCACGGAACACCGCAATGTAGAAACCATCTGTCTAAATATATAATAAACCTGTAAAAGTTTTTAGTTGTGCGCACTTCACATTAAATGTACGAAATCGATGTAAATAAATTTTATACATTAAAATTGTGTGTAACTTGATGTATTAATTAGGCTTTGTTTCATCGCAATCGGTTGACTATATAGAAAGATAACTATATTCATTGACTGTTAGGCGGTACGAAGTTCGCCGGGTCAGCTAGTTGATAATAATAATTGTGAACGTTAAATTCGATTTTTTTAATTTTTAAAATTAAATTATCAAATAACTCCTCCCGCTCGGCCGTGGAGGCAGAAGGAGTATCATACTTTTGCTGACTAAAACCAACCTAACTATCCTGACGCTTAACCTCTGAATTGCGTTGAACATAAGGTTCTACTATCATAGTCATGGATTGTGGAGTTATCTCGGTACTCTTTATTCAATCCGTTTGCCTCCTGGGAAGAGTAAAAATTATGATTTCAAATAAATCTAATTGAAACCATAATTTATATAATCAAAATTATAATTGTGTGCTGTGGAAATACACAATTATAATTTTCATCTGTTCCAATGAAAAATAACAATAACTTCATGTTTGATACAAACCAGTGAACGTTTTGTCGTTTTAATATTCCTTGATGTGGAAGCAAAGAATCAAATCTTATAGGTAGGTACTGAGAATGGCAGCCCTCAATCGGGGTCAACGGATATTCAGAATCGATGGGTTAACAATCGACACTTTCCCGGGATTGCGATTTACAATTTCAAAGCGTTTGCCACATTGAATGCGGACATATTCAACCTGCATAGGTACTACCAATAATTCACTAGCTAAAATAGCTAGCTTCTGCCAGCGACTTTGCCTGCATGAAAGTAGGGTTCTCTATACAAACTTTGGACCCCCGTTTCTTCACCTGAGGGGTTGAATTTTAGAAATTCCTCACTTATTGCTCTCCTACGTCATAAAAGGAAACCTTGTGCTCACGCTCCTAGTCCCTATAGTTTTGGCTGTGCGTTGATATGTTAGTCAGTGAGTTTCTCCTTTTATATATATAGATGAATATGAAAGTATTAAAAATACTGAAATCAATGTCTTTATAGGACTGGATTTAAACTTCATTTTCAAAAGAAGTATTTCGTCGCCGATGTCTCCTGAGGAATTACAGTCCATCTTTGAGCTTAGCTAGCTTTTTAGAGACTAAAAGACATTTAAAAATAAGTTTCAAAGAAAACATATTTATCATAACTGAAGAATGGCACAACGGGAAAAAAATTTCATTTCAGAGAAAAAAAGAAAATAAGTACCATTTTCTAGAGACGATAAATTGAGACTAACACCAAGAGGGCCTTAAAAGGGATATTAAATTATTTTTTGTGACCAACAAAAGCATTTAAATGAGGATTTGTTCCGAGTCTTTTCAATGACAAATATCGGATATAAAATAATGTCCACAATAGTAATGTCCATAAACACTACAGTAGCTTGCACATCTGAAGAACAAAGTTAGTAAAGTACTCAAAACTTTACAGTTAGTCTATCAACTTTTCAATCATAGTTTGATAGTAAGTTATTGTTGTTATGTAAAAGTTAGTAGTAAAGTAGGGAATAACCGAGTGGTTTTGACAAATAATGAAAAAGATACTGTACATTTGTCTGTCCTTGGTGACTGTGGTATAAAATAAAACTAGGCAAGTGCGAGTCGGACTCAAACACTGAGGTTTCCGTACAAACTTACCTATGAAAACAGTACAATTCCCGAATTGAGTTACGAATATTTTTCCGAATCGCAAAAAAAGGTTTTTTTTTGTGACGTTTTACATAACAGTAAAGCTATGATCAATGTTTGTACTTATCTATTATTTTTTTAGTAGTGTACATTGATGGCTTTGCTATTATATGCTGTGGTGCATACTGTAAGTACAACAAGCAAATGATAAATAAATAAGTAGGCCTATAAAATTTGACGTTTCCTTGATTTCCCTAGGATCTCATTATCAGATCCTGACCTGATGACCATAGAACCTTTCAAACAAAAAAAGATTTTTTCAAATCGGTCCATTCGTCTTAGAGTAGAGACGAATAATGAAAACCTCCTCCTTTTTCGAAGTCGGTTAAGAAATGTAATGTTGCTGCTGATATATCTTTAGATGATTACACAAACTAGGATTAAGTTTAAAATAATCCTATAGCAATAATTAACGCGATTATAAATTTAGATTGTGTTGTGTTACGCATATAAAAGTAGATCCTCGTACTTTACTAAGGACGCCTATGAAATTAATTAAATAAATGGTTTAGCTAAGCTTAGTGTTAGCATAAATATTATCTTTATGAAAGCTCCTGGGTTTCAGAAATGAATATATTTTAGCATAATAATTCAAAGCTAGGTTTGGTAAAGAAAAAAAATATAATATGTTTAAGCCACCAAAGCTTATATATTATTATTTGTAATGAGTGAAATCTGGTTTTGTTCATAATCCTCTTTTAACGACATGGTTGGCGCAGTGGCTGAGTGATTGGATGTTACGCTGCGTGTCGTGGGTTAGATTCCCACACGAATCTGGCTGTTTATATAATGTCAGTTTACATGCAATGCGGGTGTGTTTCTTTTTAATTGTCATGTATTGTATTTACCGTTTTCTCTGCATAGCAAAGTCCTGACAGTAAACTAACATAATTTCTAAATAATAATAGTCTAAGATCCGGCTGCAGAATTAGTGCACTCATCGAGTATTTGCTAAAAATCAATTTTTTTTTACGCATATTTTTTTTTTTTTTTTCGGGTGGGAAAATCATCTAATGACATCCCCCGCTCTTGGGCGGAGCGAGAGATAGTGTCAGACTTTTACTGACTAAAAACCCACTCTTGTTCCTTCTTTGCCATTTTTTCCAGGGCCCCGGGGGTCACTTTCGCATCACCCATGGCCCCAGTAGGCCTCGACCCTGCTGGGCCCCTACGGTTGCTGACATCTCCTTGAGGCGCGCGTGGAACACTACGCGCCGTCGACGACTTGGGCTCGGTCCGGACAGTCGCCGGACGATCGGACGGCGAGCCACCCATTGCTCGCCGTCCGCAAGCCCGTGCCTACGGTGGCCGGAAATCGGGATCGGAATCCCGGCGGCGGTTGGGGCGTGAGGACCGTTGCCTCTCGCGAGCGGCCGCCTCCTTTGCTAGCATTACTGCTTCGCAGAAGGAGGCAACCGCCTGCCACTCCTCCTCGCTCCGAACCATGGCCTGTACCAAGGCCCGGCGCGAGAGATCGCTGCCGCCGATCGCCCCCACGAGGACACGGCGGTGCTCTGCCCAAGCGGGGCACACCTCTACCGTATGCTCCACCGTGTCCTCCGGGCGGAATTTTTTTACGCATATTTATGATTAGGAGAATATATATCTACCAGGTTGCCTATTAAAATGTGGCCGCTAGTATTTATAATTAAATTATTGTTAATTGATTTTTCGGGAAAAAATCATTCACTTGTTTTTTAATTAAAATATCGTCCACTTCACGGAAATATATATAGAGACCCTAAAAAATCGCGGTTGCCGTTGCGCAAATAGCCGCACCTCTTCGCTGCCTGGTGTAAACAGGTATGATTTTGACACAACGTTCGTTCATAACGTACATTTATTATTTATACATATATATCAAATTGAAGCTAAATTTTTCTGTTTATTATGATATACGGCTGCTTAATTAAATTTGGCAGCAAATTAGGGTTGCTGGCTATTAAAGATGGTAAATATTTAAGGTAGAGTGAAAGTGAAAGGAACACCTTAGCACCGTAATCTCCGCGCGCATCTTTTGCTCCTCGCATGCACTGCTTGCTCCCTGCGTCCACCGCTAGATCTTCGCATGCACCGCTTGCTACCTGCGTGCACTGCTAGCTCTTTGAATGCACCGCTTGCTTCATGCGTGCACTGCTTTGTCCCCGTATTGACTTATATATGCGTAACACAATCTAAATTTATAATCGCGTTAATTATTGCCATATGATTATTTCAAACTCAATCTTAGTTTGTGTAATCATCTAAAGATATATCAGCAGCAACATTACATTTCTTAACCAACTTCAAAAATGGAGGAGTCTTTTATTTTTTTATGTGTCTTCCCGGATTACTGGAGGAGGCCAATCCTCACCACCGTAGCTTTCCGCCATCACTCTAGCTCGCATTACTGCTTTGTGGAAGGATGTGACTGCTTTCCACTCCCTCTCACTCCGTACCATGGCCTGGACCAGGGCCGGACACGAGAGGTCGCCGCCGTCGATCACCATGTCCTCCAGGCGATAGATTGATAGATAGATAGATAGATATATTCTTTATTGTACACCAAAAATACAAATTACATTAGGAACTTAAAATTAATAGGTTATCACAATGGCGGTCTTATCGCTAAAAGCGATTTTTACAGACAACCTTTGGATGGATTTGACAGAGAAGGAGAAAAAAGATACGCAGGTAGTTCGTGGTGTACTATTTACATATCCAATACATAAACTAATAAAATGCATATAATACAAAGGCGATCCGCACATTGGTCACAGCCTGGCGTTTTTCCCGCCGAATCCGAAACAAGAACTTTCCGAAACTTACACCACTGCTCATCATGCGTCATCTCAGAAGTCATCCCCTTTCTAGGTATTTGATCTTTAACACAAGAGGGAAAGATAAAAAGAAATAAAGGAGGGACTCCTTTATTTCTTTTTATCTTCCCCTCTTCTTTTAA
Organism: Mythimna impura; assembly: GCA_905147345.3. Classification (NCBI taxonomy): domain Eukaryota; kingdom Metazoa; phylum Arthropoda; class Insecta; order Lepidoptera; family Noctuidae; genus Mythimna; species Mythimna impura. The sequence continues at coordinate 15,165,559 of LR990343.1, read as the reverse complement.
CCAAAATTCAAAACATTCATACTCAAAACACCCCTCTTGATATTTTCTTCGCTTTTCCGCAAATACTTCTGCTTATACTCAACAGTAAATATCATGACACTGTTCCGGGTATTTCACGAACGTAGAAGACGTTTTGAATCCCAAAGCGAGGATTTGGAAACTTTAGTCTTTTGTGTTACAAACTTTGTGTCGTCAAGAAGTTTTGAAGCAAAGTAATATATTGTAGAAGATACACATGTTTCGTAATTAAGCTTGGAGTAAACAGTTTTAAACGATGATTATAATAATATTATAATTTTTACTAGTTGTCCCCCGCGGTTTCGCTTGTGTCTTGTTCTTGCTTCGCTCCTACTGGTCGTATCGTGATGTTATACAGCCAGCGTTCCTCGATAAATCGCCTGGGTGTCACCATTGTGTGGACTGCCCGGAGGACACGGTGGAGCATACGGTAGAGGTGTGCCCCACCTGGGCAGAGCACCACCGTGTCCTCGTGAGGGAGATCGGCGGCAGCGATCTCTCGCGCCGGGCCTTGTTACAGGCCATGGTCCGGAGCGAGGAGGAGTGGCAGGCGATCGCTTCCTTCTAGCAAAGGAGGAGGCCGCACGTGCACGCGCGAGGCAATGGTCCTCGCGCCCCAGCCGCTGGAATTCCGATCCCGATTTCCGGCCACCGTAAGCGCAGGCTTGCGGACGGCGAGCAACGGGTAGCTCGCCGTGCGAACGTCCGGTAACCGACCGGACCGAGCCCAAGTTGTCGACGGCGCGTAGTGTTCCACGCGCGCCTCAAGATGTCAGCAACCGTAGGGGCCCAGCAGGGTTGAAGCCTACTGTGTAGCCATGGGTGATGCGAAAGAGATCCCCGGGGAGGGCCCCGGGATCTCTTTCGCATCACCCATGGCCACCCATTTCTCACCAGGGGGAGAAATGGCAAAGAAGGAACAAGAGTGGGTTTTTAGTCAGTAAAAGTCTGATACTATCTCCCGCTCCGCCCAAAAGCGTTGGATGTCATTAGATGATTTTCCCACCCGAAAAAAAAAAGCCTTCCTCGATAAATGGGCTTTTCAATACTTAAATAATTTTTCAGTTCATATGAGTAGTTATGAGATTAGCGCGTTCAAACAAACCAACAAACTCTTCACCTTTATAATAGAAATATATCTTATAATATTTCTGATGTTTGTACACTGACAGCCCAATCTATCCTTTCGTTCCGTCTACCCAAAGGCTGTCTGTAAGAGAATGCCCTGTGCGATGTGCGATAAGACCGCCCATTGTACACTTGTTTTTTTTTGTTTTTATAAATGTTTGTCCTGTGTTTTTATGAGGTTGTAACTGTTCCTAAAAGACCCTAGGCTGATAAAAAATTCGTTTTTCCTGAATTTGCCTACATGAAGGTATGAAGGTCGGCTTCCCACTAAGTGGGAGGGATGGGGCCCCTCCGCCGCCCCATCCTGTGGTCCCCATCCTGATGACTAGGACAGACCTCCACCACAGTAATGGACTCCCAGGAAATTTATCACCACGTCCCGACTTAGAAAGTTTGAGGGACGGGGATAGGGTAGAGAAAAACAAAATTAAACAATTGGGATTGGGAATCCATGGATAAGGAAGGATAATCTACTTTTCTTTTGAATTATGAAATTTAAGGGACTGAGAGGGCTACAAAAGGGAATATGACACGTGACGCTTGTATTTGCAAATTAATTATTTTAGAATTACTTTATTCCATTTCACTCGTGCATGTCCTGACCAATCCTACGGCAAAGGGTTGTGAGGCCTCTGCTATTGGATAAGACACACTTCCTATAACAATTAATTCCTTATAACGGCCTATTCACCATCGCCAATACAATACAAGACTTAAACAAGCGTGACGCATCGTCAGTCACCGTAGAACTCTTTACAGTTGCCTCGCTAGACGCCGAAGTGGTTTATATATCGACACTTCTCACTTCCTTACTCTACCTCAGGGTGAGGACAACATAACCTACACACCTCCGAGCTACGCCTAGCTGCGGAACTTTTCTGAGATGTGTCCAAGTTTCGTCTCTCGTTAAATATTATTTTTTTTGTATCAGAGGCTGGCCTACGGGGGCCGGGTTGATTTAACGAGATGCGATCCCTAGCGTTCCTTAGAACGTCTATCAATGCAGTTCAGGCTGATTAGTGAAGCCTACCCCCTCTCCCTGGAAGTGTGCGCATATCAAGAGCAATGCAAAGTATCCTACTGTAAGTCAGTCCTTAGGGGGAGGTAGCCGTCGCTAACGTTTGGTGGTTTGTGATCTTATTATAGCTTAAACTGGCTCTAGTATGTAACGAATATATATTCGGTTCAGCCTTCAATCGGCAGTGCCTCAGTCATTGTTGCGTCGAGTACGCCGGCCGGCAAAGGTCAAGTCCACCCCAAAGGAAGTCAGTGTTGAGCCCACTCCTAAGAAATTAATGCCAAGTTCACTCCAAAGGAAGGCTTTCTCCGAGTCCCTAACACCAACCGCAAGCTTAGGTCACCTTGTCAAGGAATGGTATAAGGATAAAAGAGTTAACACTCACCCATTCGGTCACCAACACAGTCGCTAAGATTCACTCGCGTACTTACACACTACTTACGCACAACCAACGCCCATCCATTCGTACTCTAACTCACACACGGATCTGTATTATAAATATTATGCAAGCCCAAACTGGACTTAGTCCACTTGTATCTAATACTGGATCACAATCCTAGCACTTCTAAGAATTACAACGGGGCATTATGTAGCCCTACAATATCTACTGAGTTAGTTAGCTCCCGCTGAACGTCCGAACCCTAACCTGCCCTGAAGCCAAGTGTCCCGTAGCCGAGCCAACAGTCCCCATCACTTCCTTCCAACTTCCATTCCCACGTTTCGCTAACAAGTTTTATGACTCCTTTTTTGCTACAATCAAGTGCACTACGGTCCGATATTCCGCTTTTGTTTCCCAGAATTTGTTGGAGGATACGACATGTCTATTGACATAAATTATTGCTTTCAACTGATTGCTGGTCTAAATGCGGGGTTGTTTCCCACGAAACATGGACTAAATGTGTTTCTAAGAGTCACAATATCATGTTTCATGCTTTTAAAATGAATAACGTACTTTGTTGCTTTTAAAACTATTGGACAGCCTGTCACATAAAATACACATTTAATCTATTTATCAGAGACCCGTTAAAACCGACGTATGTAGTAAAATAGAACAAATTGTTACTGGTAAAGAATGTATAAGACCGACCTAGGTAGTCACAAGGTGTACAATTAAGAATATAATAAATAAATAAATTACTTAACGGAATGATCCGATTACGGCAAAAAACATCCCAAAAAAAGAAACGGCCCCTGAGAGATGGCCACCAGAGTGAAACCACGGCAAAAAGCTAGTTTGTAGTCTATTTTATTTTTTTATAATTTCATGTCTATCATTACAGGTTTTTTATTTCTTCAACGTGATCAACGAGTTCACAAAATTAATCATAAGTAATTATACAAAGGCTGCGAGGATTTTTGTAAGAGAGTTACCGTGACGCAGTGGGCATCTTAAGGATATAGGTTGGTTTTAGTCAGTAAAAGTCTGACACGTCCTCACACTCCACCCTAGGGTGGGAAAAGTCACTTGATGATTTTCCAACTCCAAAAAAACCTAATTGGTATTTAAAGTAGAAAGAGAAGAGGTATATACAATATTATTTTTAGTTTATGCGAAACCTGAATATAGTTTGTTCAGAATCAGTATCTGAATGAATTCTAATAGTTTTTACATCATGTTATATTTTTTCCCAAGAATATTTAAAAAAGACACAAGTTGGACACCACCGACACTAAGTACAACACAGGTCACGGCAGGTTATAGCGGGTATTAGGCGCCAGCAAACAGCTGGGTGCAAGTGCAAAACAACCCTTCAGTCGCCTGGATGGCCCGGTGACTATGTATTTTTGCTGACATAACAAGCTTATAACTTTGTGATTTTTCATGATACAGTTATGAAATTTTTACATACATTCCTTACATAAAAATACTAGACACGGGTTTCAGGTTTCGCATAAACTAAAACTAATGTTGTATAAAATCATTAATACGAATCAGCCAATCATATTTGAATCAACAAATAATTTGACCGTGTCCTGTGAAATGTAAAAAACTTGAATTTCGCGGGCTACTTTTGAGTACCCACCTTAAGATACAAATTAAAATAAACAGGAAAAGAGGAAGGGATTCAGTTAACCCTCTTTCGACAGATTTATTTTCCGCGCTAAAATAATTTACATTCGGAAAACATTTTGGTTCTAAACAGATATGAATTTATGCTTTACACTTTGGTCTGATTTTTTGGATAGGTGGTACCTTAATTTCGTACCCAATATTTGTTCATACGAATTCTGAATTTGAATAGATGTTTTGTGAGGAAAAGGTCTTAAAATCTAGCGTTAATAAATCTTACTATACAAAGCGCCAGATAAACTTAGAATAAAATACATTAACCTTTTCCTAATATCTCTGTTTAGGTACCCGAAAAACAAACAATGAACTGTTTTTCATTACTAGAAAATGTAAAGGATTGTGATAGATGTAGATTCAAGACAGCTTTATGTTTTTGAAATGAAGAAGGTCAATAAATGTAGGAGGGGTAATGATCGTTATTTCATGTTTGGCGCCTACTTTACCTATTCTTAAACAAAAACGGAATGGTTTGTAATGGTCAACGCGGTCCTGGAACGGAATGGGCAACTGAAGGAACACGGATGATATTTGGTCAATAAAAGTCTAACACTCTCTCGTACCATTATGGGTTGTGCGAGAGAGAGTGACAGACTTATGGTAGAAGTTATTTTGATGGTAACATAACCCCTACCAAAAAGGGGGCGAGCTCATTAACATCAGCAGGGCACATACTTTGGACTAGTATTAAAAAAATTCAAATGGAAAAACTCAACAGCACTAGCCCGATTCGAGAAATTCAACCAACAGACCAGACCCAGAGGTAGCTATCCCAATTCAAAATGAAATAATTATAATTCTATAACTGTCTTGTCCTTATCATTATTTCATAGCTAAGCGAGTAATACTTTGATTATAATTTACGTATTATAATCAAGGTATTACTTCATTATCGAGACTACGGTCTCGATAATTTCTGATCGTGTTTTGTACATTGAGCATTGGAGTCGCTGTCGTGTGAGTGAAGGAACGTAATTGCGAATGGTAACGTTATTTAGTGAATATCAGTTTCCACCATATTGCGTTTCACGGATGATATTGACATTGTTAATAGTGTGAGTTAACAAATGATTTGTTGACTATCGAGTGTTTTGCTTACTAATTTATATTGAAGAGTTCTTTTGCGTGTTTGCTTCAGCTTGGTTTTTGGTGAAAGACGTCCACTGCTGGACATATGTCTCCCCGCACAATTTGCCGGAGCAATGCTTCCCGTGGCCCTCACATTGTGGTTACTCTTCCACCCTACGATGCGTGATCTACGCGCGTCTCAAAGAGATGTCAGCAAAACCGTAGGGGCCCAGCAGGGCCGATGCCCGCCTAGGCCACGGGGAATTTCGAAAAGGGAAACTGTGGTTCCAGAACGCATAGGGCAACTGAAGGACTTGGTTGGTTTTTAGTCAGTATAAGACTGAACGCCCTCTTATTCCACCATACAGCGGGAGAAGTTATTCATTTATAAATTATTTCCCACCTCAAAACAAAACCCTTGGTTAACTGGTAGAAAATGCCTAAGGTTAAGTCCCCCTTTGTACGATTTAGGCTCACGTCAAGTAGTCAAAACTACTATCTCACCTGAGCTGAGCTGTAGTTGTTGATGAAGAAGTTTTACCCGTTTTTTTTTAGGTGGGAAATCATCTAATGACATCTCGCGCCCTTGGGCGGTGCGGGAGGGCGTGTCAGACTTTTACTGACTAAAACCCACTTGTTTGTTTCTCCTTTGCCTTGCGTTCCCAGGACCCTGGGGGTTCATTTTCACTTAACCCATGGCCCCAGTAGGCTTCAACCCTTCAAGAAGTGTTACCTGCGAATTTCACCTTTAGTTGTAGAAATAGCTGTTCTTGAAATGACAATGCTTCGCTCTTCCATTACTACGGTAGACCTTCTCTTCAGGTACCGACATAAACTTTATGAAAGTCCATTAGGAAGTTCATGTCCTGTGGACGTTTACAATCTGGATAAATGATGAATGTGACAAAGACATAGTGTTCGGTTTGACGCGACCTACTAGAGTTTTGTGGTGTACAGGGTGATTTTTAACTAATAGGCATTTTTTTAGGGATGGATGGGATGAAACGCGTGTTGCTAAAAGAGTTATGAGTTTACATGTGGACGGATGGAGAGGGAGAGGGAGGCCAAAGAAAAGATGGATGGATTGTGTGAGAAATGTGAATCATCATGTTTGTTTGCTAGTTTTAAGATTGCGTCATTTCGCGCGAATAAACAGTTTTTTTTTTCTTCTTTCAAATGATATGATGAGTTAGTGATAGCGTGACGAGTGACAGGACATAGAATGGAAGAAAAGAACGTGTTGCGCCGCCCCCAAATAAAACGGGACAAGGGCAGGAAGATGATGAGGCAATTTTTTAGGGGGTAAACGTACATAAGAATTCGTTTTTTTCACCTTGAGATAAGCTCTTAAATATTTTTTTTTGAAATAGCTGTTTAGTACCTACTTACATTTTATATTCGAATAACAAGATAAATGTACGGAATAGTATCATTTAGGTGTCTTCAAGGCTACAGTGAATAGACTCTTAATAAACTAGTGCGCTTCACCATCAACGATTACATCGCTGCTTACCATCAGGGGGGATCGCAGTCAAGCACTAGTTTATATCATAAAAAAGTATTTTAATGCAGCTTTAGGCTGCAGGGTTATGGTAAAGAGTCACTGTGGCCTTGGAATGTAAAGAATAAAAAAAAAAAAACTAAAGGAATACGGGTAAGTTTTAGTCAGAAGAAGTCTGATTCTCTCTCGCTCTACCCAGAGTAGGAGAGGTTAATTGATGATTTCCCACCATAAAAAGGAGTAAAAGTTATTTAAATTATTCTTGCGGAACAGGCCTAATCTTAGCAGTAGGTATTGTATAGTTTTTAATGCAAACCATTTTTTTTTATTATAGTGAACACACTCTGTAACCTTAATTTTAATTTCTTTTAACAAATGACATCATTTTCTTATTCATATTTACTTCTACCATCAGGAAGGTTGGTATAGAAACATCACCCTGTATCATATGATGCTTGTTCAGTAAGTAGGTCATATTAGTAAAGTTGTCTGACGGACTGCCAGATGTAGGTATAGTGTACATAGCCAAACAATAAGATAGTGTGGAATATTTGCTGCGGCTTCATGAAAGCTGTTATCTTAGCAGAAGCCAGTATCTTATCATGAAGATACTGGCTTCTGACAGCCATATGAAAATAATTGGTAGCCTATAGCACTCGGGGATAGCGCATCATTATGTTCATCATCATCATCATCATCATTTCAGCCGAAAGACGTCCACTGTTGGACATAGCTCCCCCCCAAGTGTCGTCATAACGACTGATCCTGTGCCTTTCGCATCCATTGGATTCCCACGACACTCACCAGGTCGTTGGTCCACCTTGTAGGAGCCCTTCCAATGCTGCGTCTTCCGTTTCGTGGTTGCCACTTCAGAAGCTTTCGTCCCTAACGAATATCTGTTTTGCGACTTACTGCCACTTAAGTTTGGCGATTCTTCTGAGGAATCTTCTTCTGAAGAAGAATTGCCAGCTACATGTTAGCCAATAAATAACAATTCAACTAATTCATCATTCAATTTCATCCTCCCTAAAGTCAGTCCGCCAAAAATCCAAAAATTAAAAAGCATAAGTACCATACTTATGCTTTTTTATTTACTCCTCAGGGAACGCTAACTCTTTCGACCATATTGCCTAGTCTTACGTCCAAGTTTTCTTGCATGATAAGTTTTGTAACGATAATACCTATCTTTCATAGTGACATTAGAATTCGAATTTGAATGTAACACATTCTAATATTTTCGTAGTATTTGACAGCAAATGTATCGAGTCAGCCTACTTAACAAACTTTGCTGAGGTTGTCAACAGTACAATAAAATTCTCAGCTCCATTTTACCGAGATCGTAACTTTTTCAATGATTCCAAATACTGCCCAGTTGTGCAGACACTTGAGATACAAAATTACACCAATTTTAGTTCACAATATCTACTAGGAATATATTTGTGAAATCAAAACAGCCACTGGATTTTACTCGAAAAAATGCCACCCAAAAATCTACTACATCTTAGCTGCAAGGAATTCTCAGGGTCCTTACCGCTGAGGTTTATTTTCCATTTGGTCCATTTTCTTTTTCAAATAAATAAAATTAGTAGAAATTATGGGAGACTCAACGAAAAATTCAAGGAGGTGGAATAATCTCAGACCCAAAACGCAAGATATCTGTCCATAATTTGCAAAAAAACTTGTAGGATGCCATTAATTTCTTTTTCTTTATTTTTTTTTTAATAATATTATTGGTGTCATTGATTTTTTTTTCACTGGTTGTGGCCAGTTACGGCTGGAGTATTTTGTAAGACCTAGTGTGTTATTTAAGTATTAAATGACAATTGTTTTTTAGGACCTAAAACAATTAAAATAAAGTTTTGCTTTCGTTTTTTACACCCGTATAGAACAAAAGAGTAAAAAAAAGAAATTACAGTCAGTGCGTGTCCCACTTCTTTCTGAGATGGCTTCGTTGTTGCCTCCTATCTTCTGGAGCTCAATGCGTACAGAATTCTAATAAGATTAAAATATTATGTTTTGTGATTTTGTCTAGTTACGAGTACAGCTCATATCTAATGTGAATGAAGGCAAGTAAAAGGCAAGGAGTAGGTATTCACTACAACCAAATTGAAGAGTTTCCTATTCATAACAAAATTTTTGCATGAATCCGAGTCTATATAATTAAGGACGTCTATTCAATATAATTATCTGGAGCGTGTTAGACACTCGAATTATCGAGGCGAAGACAAGAGCAAAGTGAGTAAAACGACCGCGGCTAGGCACGACTATGTATTTTTGGGTTGCGGTATTATCTGAAAGAGTTACCGCAAGGGGACACCGGTGGGTTTTTAATCAGTAAAAGTCTGACGCGCCCTCGCGCTCCGCCCAAGAGCGGAGAAGTCATTGGATGATTACCCACTTAAAAAAAGTCAGTAAAAGTCTGTCACTTCAGGGTGGGAAATGATCAATTTTATTAACTCCTCTCGATCTAGGTGGAGCGAGAGGGACTAGGCAGGGGGCAGGGTAACGTTTGAAAGAAATGTTCCCACGAATGCAGCCCTAGCAGGCATCGGCCCTCGACTCGGGCTTGGTCATTATCGGACGGCAAGACGGCGAGTTTCCCATTGCTCGTCGTCCACAAACCCGCGTTCTCGGTGGCCGAAAATCGTCCTGCAACTACCGACACCCAGGGCGTTCCTTCAGTTGGCCTTTGTGTTTTAGGTTCTCGATAACTCTTTCGATCAGCCCCGCAGCTAAACTGGTAAACTACTAACAAACTAATCAGCATCCATCTCAGTGACAAATTCAGTGTCTATCAAACACACATCATCATCTTCCTGCCCTTCTCCCATCTTATTTGGGGTCGGCGCAACACATTTTTTTCTTCCATTCTATCCTGTTAACCGTCATGCTATCACTGTCTATCAAACACACGAAGGCTATAAAACTTCCTCAGAAAATGTACAGTTCCCCAGGGGAATCAAAACAATGGAGCCACCGCAACGCAATTAGGCTGTTATACAGAGAATTTGACATTAAATTCAGTGTGTCAGGAGCATTTGTCAAACAGTATAATTTGTACGTTTTACCCGGCTTCACTGTGTCCGTAGGCGATTCAAGCCGATCGCGATCGCTAAGCGATGCGGCGCGAATTTATAGAAATAACTATTGATAATATTGTGGCATTTATACTTTTTAAGGTTTAGGGTCAAGTAGCATATGTGTTCATATTTTGATAGGAAAACAAAGAAGATTGAGTTGAAATGTCACCGAAGTCATGATGGCTACGAAGCCGATAGGCGGAGAAAAAGTTTTTATAAATAGTGCTTATAACAATATAAGCTAATCAAAGCTAATAATTAGCTGCTTAGAAGTATTTCATTACGTCTCCACCGCTACAATACTCTATTGTGGTGGCCTACGTGATCAACAACATGTACATAAGTGCGGTGCGGCGATGAGCGGAGCGAAGCGGTTGCGATAAGTTGGTTTGAAATTTTCGCGCGAACTCTTGCGGTACGATGATTTGTTTTATATAAATGGCGACTAAAGTGCAAGGATAGGACAAAGCTGCCGCGTTGGGCTGAATTCGCGTGATCCGCATCGGTTCGCTTCACAACCGCACGACGTAGGACGCCGCGTAAGGGAAACCTTAGGTGTGTTGGAAAACGAGGAGTCATGTGATCGCATTGAAATCACAACATTAGGCTGACTATTAAGACAGGCAGGTTTACGAGTACTGAAAGTCCTCATGAATATTTACAAACTTTTACTATGGGATCAAGAGGCCTTACCAAGACGTGTTAAACTGTCAGGCATGCTAGCGAGAAAGAGGGATGGAGCTATAATAATAATAATAATTGTTTATTTCTCACCGCAAAAAAAAATGTTTACATTAGAAAGGAGCTTAATTTAAAAGTACTCGATATAAAGCAAAATTTATTATATTGTACTGCAGTATATAATGTGGTGGCTATGATATGCCTCAAACAGTTTTGACCCTATCCCCTGAACTAGGTGTTAACCTGTATCTCAGGGCTCAGACATTAGTTTGCATGATATTTACCGAGTACCACTACTGTAGCAGAAGAGATATGACGATTCTTCGCATCTATCCTGCAAAAACGGCTCTAATGCGCAAAAGTATCGTCTGCATGGCTCCCACTATATTTAACGTATTGCCTAAACGATGGAAAGAGTTAAATAGTAGTGCATTCAAGCGTCAATTAAAAACGTTCCTTTTGCAAAAAGCATATTTTAGTGTCTCCGAATTTCTAGACGAAAAAAGTGTTTTTGAATTAATATTTTTCCTGACACTAAAATTGTGGTTGTGACTTTGACATGGTTCCTGTATTTTGACATTGTCTTATAATTTTGAAATTTGTATTGTAATTTTGACATGGTTCCTGTATGTTTGACATTGTCTTATAATTTTGAAATCTGTATTGTAATTTTGACATTTATATGATTATTTTGACATTTATATGATAATCTTGACATTAATATTTTTATTTTGACTTTTATATTGTAATTTTGACATGTTAATCCTATATTTTGACATCTTGTTATATTGACATCAATGTTGTAAATTTTTGACATCTGTGAATTTTGGCTTATAGTTTGCAACTTTGACATAAATCTTCTAATTTTGACATATATTTTGTATCGTTGACATTGTTCTTGTATTTGTGTGACATTACTGTTTTTAATTAATTTTAAATGTTGACATGATAAGATATAAATAACTTCGAATTAAATGGTCTCTAAGTTATAAAGTAAGTGAAATCCTAGTTATTTCTATGTGTGAAGATATGTTATTTTTGTTAGTTTTCAATGTTATAAATATTTGTACGCCGACACTTACGGCTAAACATGACTGTACTCAAACAACAAATCTCAATCTGGCATGCTACTGTAAGTATACAATGTTTAAACAAATAAAGAATATCTTATCTTATCTTATATAGATGAGTCGGTATTGCGAGTGAGAGTAGTGTGTAATTGCAAAGATGTGGGAGAAAGAATGTAGGAACGTATGTATATATGTATGTGCTATACACCCTATATGGCTCCATCCCTTTAACAGTTTAGTTCAGGTCGTAAAATGGATAGCGTTATGAGCTCGTGGTAGGGCCTCACGAATTGCGGCGTAGTCAGTAAACAACAGCAAAACTTTCTCATATTATACAGTTTATCATTCTCTTACATAAATAACTTAAATATTAACTAAACTATACTAAAACCTAACTATGTACATACATATAATACAAAAACACAAAGTACAGTCATGCATCGAATTACTCCTCCACATCGCTGTCATCCGGAAATGTGCCCAGAAGACTGGCAGCATTGCCACGTTGAATGGCAATGCTAATTCTTTGGGCGAAAAACGACCCAGCCCTCTGGTCACGGTGTCGATCTGTTGGTGTGAAATTTCTTTAAAAAGGAGACGCGCACTTGGACCCCATGACCCAAGCGTTTCGACAGTTTATCCTAATACAAAGTAAAATTCGGTAATATACTTGAGTCACCCTGAAATAAAGATTTTCATCGTCATGGTGCTATATGCTCTAGCTAGTCTGTTAAGACTCATTGTCAGGAGTGGAAGTTTTTATAAGAGAATTTCCATTATTTGTTGGCTGAAAGAAATTTGGGATTGCTGTAAGGCCGCCAATTGTATGATTTTTTAGTGTAAGGTTTCCTTTTTGTAAATGATTGTTTTGATGTTTATTAAAGTTTATATAAATTAATAAATAAACTTGTGTTATGTTTTCAGTTTTAGGGACAAAATGATATTGCTGTCACAGTACTCTACTATAATTTAGAAACGGCATGTAAAATGATATCGGGATTAAGTAATAAAATAAAAAGTTAAAACAAAATCACATGTGTGCCATGAGTTTACATGGTTAGTGCGAAAGGGAAACCTGGGGACCTGAAAAGCAAGGCAACAAGTCTTCCAACACACCTAAGAGAAACCTTACGCGGCGTCCTACGTCCTGCCGTTGCGAAGCGATCCGATGCATTTTTAGGGTTTTAGAGTTTTTAGGGATCCGTACCTCAAAAGGAAAAAATTGGAACCCTTATAGGATCACTTTATTGTCCGTCCGTCTGTCTGTCTGTCTGTCTGTCTGTCAAGACCCTTTATCTCGGGAACTCGTGGAGGTATCGAGTTGAAATTAAAACCATATACTCAGGTCTGCGGTCCTTTGAAGCAGTGAAAGAACAAACTTCTAAGTTAACGAAAAAAAAAGATACGGCCGTTTATGTCACAAAAAACGTATATTTCAACACTCTCGAGGGAATCAAAATTCATAGGGTACTTGCCGTTGACCTAAAATCCTAAAATTTGGCATGAAGCATGAAGGTCTCATAGCACAAGTATAGAAAAAATCTGAAAACTGTAAATTTGTAGTTACGTCACAAAAAAAAAACTATTTTTTGCGACTCTAAAAAATCTTCGCAACTCAATTTGTACGGAACCCTCAATGCGCGAGTCCGACTTGCACTTTACCGGTTTTTAGGGTTCCGTAGCCAAATGGCAAAAAACGGAACCCTTATAGATTCGTCATGTCTGTCTGTCTGTCTGTCTGTCTGTCTGTCTGTCCGTCTGTCCGTCCGTATGTCACAGCCACTTTTTTCCGAAACTATAAGAGCTATACTGTTGAAACTTTGTAAGTAGATGTATTCTGTGAACCGCATTAAGATTTTCATACAAAAATAGAAAAAAAGCAATAAATTTTGGGGGTCCCCATACTTAGAACTGAAACTCAAAATTTTTTTTTTCATCAAACCCATGCGTGTGGGGTATCTATGGATAGGTCTTCAAAAATGATACTGAGGTTTCTAATATCATTTTTTTCTAAACTGAATAGTTTGCGCGAGAGACACTTCCAAAGTGGTAAAATGTGTGTCCCCCCCCCTCTAACTTCTAAAATAAGAGAATGATAAAACTAAAAAAAATATATGATGTACATTACTATAAAAACTGCCAACGAAAATTGGTTTGAACGAGATCTGGTCAGTAGTTTTTTTTTAGTACGTCATAAATCGTAAACCGCATTTTACCTTTCATTCAATCAACTCAAATATTAAAAAAATATTATGTTACTTGCTGCTACGGAACCCTCCATGGGCGAGTCCGACTCGCACTTGGCCGGTTTTTCTTTTTTTTTAATGAAGTCGGTTTTTTTTGTAAAAAGTTTTTTATTTCAGACTTTTAGTTGCGATACACTTATAACCAGACTGCGTATTTCTCATGACAATTCCAATTAACCCAAACACTTCTAGGATACATTGTTTTATTATGAAGTTCCCGTGTCTCCCTTCCACCTTCCGGCTCCATCATCAGATCAGTTCGATAGTACCTTATAGCCAAAGTGCATCTCATGACAATTCTAATAAGCCCAACCACGGCTAGGATACATTGATTAATTACGGAGTTCCGTTGCCTATCTTCCGGCTCCATCATCATCACCAGATCACTTCTATGATACCATTTTCAACATAACTATTCAGGATCATTTGTATATTTGTATTGTCTATTTTCATTGTGATATCTATGTGAGTATGAAGTTCCATTGACCATTTCTTGTCTTATTCATCAGTTTCACTTCATCAAATGTTACTTTTTGACTGTAAATGCTTAAGTTCTCAATGAAAATACCAAAATCACCATATTGTTGCCTATAATATTTGAAGAGTTTCCTCGATTCCTCATAGATTCCATCATCAAAACTGAATTTTGAAAAATATGAGACCAATTTGGAAGCATATCCTTTAAGGTGAAAAAAACATTTTGCAAATCGGGCCATAAACGACGGAGTTCTGAGGTAACAAACAAAAAATACAACCAAATTGATAATCTCCTCCGTTTTTTTAAGTCGGTTAAAAAAAACGCATGCTAAAAGTTTAATAAAAATTAGATTTGCTTGAACACTTTGTATTAAAATATAATTTATTATTAGAAATATTTTATTTTCCTTTGTGGAGTTCTTGGTATGAGCGGCTGATGAATTCAATGCGTCAAATGAAAGGGAGGTATCGGATTTGTCACAATAGGCTCGTCCCGTTGATTGCTACCCGGTCTCATTGTACGGGTCACTTCAATAGGCTCAGTTATATCAATAGACGGCAGACTATCAATTTCTGTTAAGTATCATTGCCATGGGTGTCCGGGAGTTGTAAACAGCATTAGTTTTGATGGACTCTCAAAGATGCCGTCACACAGCTGGGTTAGAGGGTTAGGCCACCAAAGGTAATCAGTTTTTCTGTTCACTGGTTTTTTTTTTTTAAGGTGTGTAAATCATCTAATGACAAATCTCGCTCTTGGGCGGAGCGAGAGATAGTGTCAGACTTTTACTGACTAAAAATCCTCTCCTGTTCCTTCTTTGCCTTCGTCCCAGGGCCCCGGGTTTCGCTTTCACACTACCCGTGTGGCCCCAGTAGGCTTCGACCCTACTGGTCCCCTACGATTTGCTGACATCTCCCTGAGGCGCGCGTGGTTCTTTTCACAGGTGAGAAAATTTACTAATAGTCAGGATAGGGCTGAGCGCGCGTTTCCGTGTTGCGAAAAATTGGTGCATCGGTTCTTAATATTCAGGAGCAGTTGGCAATTTTCGAAGCGACGTGCTTTGGTCGTATTGATACGATTTTGAAGATTTCCTTTTGACCTGCATAATATTAGCCTCTCTTGTGGCATCTTTGGTAAGGTTACTTCATAACGACTTATCGTAGTTCTAAGAAGTGGTGATAGTGTTTTTGTGTGGTGAACATTCCGAACGTTCACTACACACTGCTATAAGATATAGCCGTGTGTAGTGAACGTTCGGCAAGCAAGCTAAAACTAAATGAAACAAAAACTTTGAATTCAACCGTGCGACTGTTTCAAGAAAGTTCATCCTTCTGAGGCCCAAGACAATGACAGTGACTTTATTTATTTATTAAAATTGTGTGCACTAGTATAAAAACTGTATTTAATGCTTTAGGCATTTTATTCCAGTCGGTGGTGCAGAAACAGAACTTGGTAGTGTAACTTAAGGGAGAAATAAACAGAAAAGAAACATAATAATTAATACGTGTTATATATACAAATAAAAATGTTATTGTGAAAAACGAACCAAATAAATAAGATTTTGAAGAATAACTTCAAAACTTCATAACTTCAAAATTTATGTGTGCTTTGGTTTTGAACTTATGATGTGAGTTTCTTTTTAGATTAACATAGTTCAATTTTATTCTGGATTTCTGGCCTTTTTTTTTTGGGAGGTGGGAGATCATCTAATCGCTCTAGGATGGAGCGAGACGGCGTGTCAGACTTTTACGGACTAAATCCCACCTCGCGTTCAAGGGCTACGGGTTTCCTGTTCAGAAATTCCCCTAGTGGCCCTAGCGGGTATTGCCCCTGTTCGGATCCTACCGTTTTGCTCACATCTCTTTGAGGCGCGCGTGGAACACTACGCGCCATCAACGACTTGGGTTTGGTCCTTACCAGAAGGACTTGTGGTCCTTAGTAACAACAAAGTGACCTGGGTGTCAAAAAAAGATTGGAAGCCACTGGTTTGGATCAAATTGACGCAGGTTCGTCTGTTTAATTTAGCATCTCTATCTTGAGTAGGTTTTACATGTTGTTATAAGACTACACCCGGTAAAGCTTTCCATCGAAGTTAAGTGTCTCTACGAAAAATGGTGTCACTAAAACCAGCCATTTTGTCTGTGTAGGCAGAGGGTAAATGTGGTTTTATAAGGAAGAAGGCATTAGTGTTGAAGCTGGGCCTGTATTATCAAGATATCGGATTTACGAAGATTTTTTGAACAGTGCTGTCAAACGTACAGTCAACAAAAGGCTTAGGTATATAGGCAGACAATAAACCTAATTCTACTACGCTGTTAATGGTCATTGTTCCACACACGTGTTGAACTCACACCTATTTCCCAAAGCGGTTAGTAGAAACTGTAGTACGCCATTTGCTTCAATCCTTGCATGGTATTTTTTTTTGCATCGTTTATTACTATTACGTTCATTATCGGCTATTCACGCTCTCTGGTTGTGAGAACTACATATCTGATTTTCTGATGAATATCACCAATAAGTTTAGTTAGTCTGATCATTGTTAATTTGTGGGGGAAAAGGTAAATTAGATGCAGTAATTTTATATAACTTGCCTACCTAGTGCCACAGAATAAGTAATAGTACAAGTTAGTGCAAGCACAACAGCCCGTATACTAACCTTTTTTATTGACCGTATCTATGTGCGTGAGAAGTATAAACTGTGACTACTTTTACGTAAAGCAGTCCTTTCAAAGTTATTTTATCTTTGTTATTGATCACAGTGATCTTTATTCACGTTGTCATAAGTTTTCTGTTAAAGGTAATTTATGCAAGGACTTTTTTGTTATCTATATGTTGATACACATATGTCAGAAAGGAATGTTTTGTATATTCAAGGAGTGTTCAGATTCGCAAAGCAGTTACAATGTCAAAAATACCTCTTTCATGTTCCTGACATTAATTGTCACAGATGATATTGTGACATAAATGTAAACGTTTTTGTAGTACGAGAATAGGCCTTCTGTTTGTTTGTATCGTTCTACAAAATAAAGGGCCGAATCGATTTTGGCGGGTAACGCGTTCCGATGATTTGTCTTGGTCACGCGACTGGCGGCGTCGGCGCTGGATATCCTGTCAGAACACAAAATTGGGGTCGGTTAGAATCGTGTTACACAGTTTGGCGCCGAATGTTGTTCTAATAGTTTGTGATACATTGAGATGGATCAGTACAGCAATCAGAAATTTAATTACAAATGAATAAGACAGTCAAATTGCTCATAAATACAAATAACCTACTTGATAAACAGTGATTTATTTAGGGTAACCTACCTTTGACCTTCTGTCAAAGGTAGGTTACTTCTAGGCAAGCGTGTTCTACCATCGACCACCACTTACCAACAGGAGAGACAGTGTTCAAGCGCTAACCTATCAATAATAATAAAAAAAGGTAGCCCTTGAAATCCAATTATTTTTTTAAGTAAGATTTTTTGCATCTTGCAGATCAGAGTCAAGATGTATGTTGATTAAAATATGATTGGCGTTATATATATTCACTAGCTTTTACCCGCGACCTCGCTCGCGTTCATAAAATATAGCCTATATCACTCAGGAATAAAGCAACTTTCTATCGACGAAAAAATTGTAGCAATCGGACCAGTGCTTCCAGAGATTACGTCCTACAAACAAATAAACAAACTTTACCTTTTTATAATATTAGTGCAACAACCCTCTCAGTTCGTCTTATTGTATGAATATTTTACAAATAAATAATCAATATACAACTTGACATCCTTCATTGTGACTGTGAGCAGTTTCCGAGAAAGAAATGACGTCTTTCTGCCTTACATCCCGCTGCAGGAGAATAGGTTTCGAGGTCTGGTCCTGAAGTTGAACTGACATGGTGGAGTTTTGGTATACACGCTTCACATAACACAACACTTCGATGTACCGATAGTCAATCTGTATCATTGTATAAGGAAATCTAAAAAGAAAATTCAAGTCATGATGCAAAGACACGCTCGCACTTAAAATTAAAAAGGTACTTAACTTGAAAGGGTTTCTCCATCTGTTTCTATACAATTTAGCTCTAAATGGGAGTCATAAAGTTGTTTAATTATGTGCATATTTAGTGCGCTAAGTGATTTCAAAACCGCTGTTTAATTAGCAATATTGTTGTGGAAACAAAGCGATCGGCGACGGGGTTTCATTATCATAATCAATTTTAATTTAATGCAATTAGAATATTGTATAGACGCGCTGTTACTTGACATATAAATTATCTTAATACGAGCTTTGATTTACATGATAACTGCATGGTGTCCAGCTAGTCTATTCAAGTGTCATAATATAATGTCAGAATATAACGATAGTGATGTATTTATTGATATTGATTTTTAGTTAGTGGTACTGACGTTATATAATGTTACTGTATAACTTTGTCAGTCAGTCAGAAAAATGATGCTATTTGCACATTCTAAATATAGTTAAAATAGCCACTGGCAGCTAAGAGATGACCAGTCTCAACTGACAGCACCCGTTCACGGATTTGACGCGAATATTAGCACTACTTAGTTCAACCATTTTGAAGGGAACCGAATGATCCAACACACGCGCCACCATCAGTGAGAAATTTGAGTGAGCATGACAAACTCTCAACTGCCATGCTCATTTGTGTCAAACAAGTCCAATAGTAACCTTTGAAAAAAAATGCTTCTACATTATACAATACTACAATGTTTTCAAATTACAAAAAATAAATAATTTAAAAAACTAATCAATTTGTATCATTTATTTATTTTATTTTTCAATCTAGTGGTAGTGGAGCTGTACCAGCATTGAGCCAAGCATTTTTGTCTTAAATATATCGTCCAACTTATAATAGCTTGCCTGCATAGTGTGCGTTTAAATACAAGAATTAAATTCGTTTCATTGAGTTCTAATATTTGGGGAGGTATTTTATTATAATATTTCAAACGGTAATTGTTCCCTATTTCTTGTAACATAATTATGTTTAACACCTCTTTAGCTAAAAAGATTAAGATTTTATCTAACGTACATGATGTTTTCATAGATATATTGACAAGGCACCGTCATGATGTTAATATCCTTAGACAGTTCCCTTAGAGAATAGCACCAGCGGAGATTGTAAATAGCTCTGATGGCTGTTTTCTGTAATATTCTGTCATTATTTCTAACATCGATTGATAGCACTCTTTATTTTTAACGACTTCAAAAAGGAGGAGGTTTTATGTTCGGCTGAATGTATTTTTTTTTTATGTATGTTGGTGGACCGAATTTGAAATTTTTTTTTTAAATTAAATGGTTATGCTTCCGAGTTGGTTCCATAGAAATATTATTATGATCTGATCATGAACTTCGAAGATATGGAACAGAACTCCTCATAGGATCACAGCAGAACCGTCGTAACAAGTAAAATTGCTTTGTTTATACGTGTAGTCGACGACTGACTGAAAAAAGAGGGGAAATAATATCGAACCGATCTGATGATGAAGCCTGAAGTTAGGCACCGGAACTCTGTAATAAATTAATGTAATCCTATAAGGTATTTAAGTTTGGCTGAGGGGTACTTTTTAGTGGTGGCAACCATAACCGAAAGTGTAAAATAATAAATTTTTACAAAAAAAAAATACAACCGACTTCAAAGTAAAAAAAAACTGAAAACTGCAAAATAACTTTAATTTCGGAAGTCGGTGTTAAATTACGAAGAGACAAAATTATTATAGAAACACCGACTTCCGAAATTAAAGTTATTTTGCAGTTTTCAGTGTTTTATTTTTACTTTGAAGTCGGTTGTATTTTTTTTTGTAAAAAGTTTATTATTTGAGGTACGATAACATCAAATAACTCCTCTCGATCTGGTAGAGCAAAAGAGAGGGTCAGACTTTTTCTGACTAAAACGACTTGTTTTCCTTCAATTGTCGTTTGCATTTCAGGGCCGTGGTAATTTTTTTGAATAATGCCGCAACCCTGATAGCTCTCTTCACTTAAGTTTTTACGAGAGATGCACTACTGTATTCAAAGGCGTTTATAGCCACACCCCAGTATGGTCTGGTGCCCATCCCAGGATGTTGCTACCGATTTGAAATTCTATGATAGACAAAATACTGATTGCTTCACACAAAAATGGCTGGTATGTCAGGCGCCAGGTCCCACCTGACAAATGGTCCTAAATACGCCAATGACTTTACCTAATGGGCAACGGATCAAACCTAATTAATGAAACTTTATCAGCGACATAATTGGCCGACAATACAACAGCATTGCAATCCACTACTTCAGACAAAAGACGGTGGGTCGGCTCAAGTAAACAATTAAAAAGTTTTAGGTTGACGTAAACAAAGCTTATAAACTTCTAATTAAAGTGAGAGGTATTAGGTTAGATAAAAGTGCCTTCTACCTATCTCGGTGAATGTCATACCCGTCTTCTACGCTATAATTATACCTGTAACAATGCAAAAATAAATCGCAATCACAGCGAGTTGTCTACACGTCACAGGGGAGACAGCGTAGACGCAAGACACGGGCTATTAGCATTTATATTAACCCTTAAGAAAACAGGTTTGTGGAAATTAAAGTGAATTAGATTACACCTCCATTCCCTTACGCTGAGTGAACGATGAAGATACAGAATTTATTTTATGCCAAGTTTATTAGGTTACCTTATAAAAGGTAAATGTAAGTACTCTGTGATAACTCAGGATGTTGTTTCTTGATGGCTTGCTGGCTGGTTGTGTCTTTGAACCTGTATTTTTGTCAGTGAAATGGATACGAAGGGCAGATAGGAAGATACGATGCCTGCACAGTGATTACGTGCTGCCGTGCACAACGAGGCTCAGGGGACACCGGGATGTGCCCTAACAGGCCTTGCACAGAAGGCGTTAAAAAAAGGGCCTATGCCTGCCTGAAACTGAAAGAACCCTCTTACTTTCACTCAAAGTGAGTGGAGAAATTACTGCTATATTTGATAAGGTGAGAATCTCAAGGTATCCTAATATGTGACAGTTTTCAGTGGTTTTAAGTTGCCAAAAGATAGATACAGAAAAAGGATCTGCAGTGGCTTGTCATACGATAGAGCTTTAACAAGGTGGGCTGTCGTATTGATCGCAAGAGTCACCTGGAATACAAAGGGCAACTGAAGGAACACGTTTTTTTTGAGGTGGGTAATTGTCCATTGACTTTTTTCGCTCTATGATTGAGCGAGAAGGCTTGTCAGACTTTTGCTGACTAAAACTGCTCTTGTGTTCTTTAGTTGCCCATTGCGTTATAGGACCATGATTACCCTTTCAGAAATTAATAATATCTGTGACCCTGACATATCTTTGAGGCGCGTCAAACACTACCCGCCGTCGACGACACAGACTCGGTCCTTATCGGACGCGCGAACGGCGAACTACCCATTGATCGTCGTCCGAAAGCCGGCGCCTACGGTGGCCGAGTATCGCCCTGCGCCTCCCGACACACTTAACGCACTATTTGATAAACAATCTCAAAAAAAAGTTATATCTACCTATAATAAATTAACCTTTTTCATAACCGGAGCATGATGCTTGACAATGATCGATTACCACTGCTGCCATTGCACTTTTCAACACACGTAAGCATAAGCATAGTATAATCAGCCTTATACTGTTTCCACGGCTGGGACGTAGGTCTCTCTCTCTCTCTGGGAGACGATATGGGCCGTAATGCACCACGCGGGCCCAGCGTGGGTTAGTGGATGTCACATGTCTTCGAATTTTTGCTTCTAGGACGTGCCGTTTCCTCACGATATTTTCGTTCACCGTTTTGAGAGCAGTGGTGATGAAATAAATTACACTAAGTAATGCGCCTGGCTGAGTTTGAACTCGCAACCTACTCGTAAGTCGGGACCGTTACCACTGGTCTACCACTACTAGTAACTCACGTAATAGGTGCATCTTATGTAGGTACCTATTACGCAGTCTGGAAATAACTTGAATGCTCGGTCATTCAAGTTATTTCCAGACTGCCGAGATTTGTCAGGAAAAGCATCAGAAAGTGTTCGTTTGTCTGCCCAAAACAAATTGCGGTCATCAATCCAACTGCTAAGCTTGCTAAACAAGGCATCACAAATATTATAAAGGCAAAAGTGAGCATGATGTCTGTAGATGTGTGTGTGTTGTAGTGTTTTTTATACTTATGCTTACTTTATTTCATTTCACAGTCGTTTCCATTACTTTATTTTGGTTCTCATGCTTTTTTATTGTCATATTGTCTTCTGTTAGTTTATAATTTTAATTTTTTTTTGTTTGTTTAATTACTGTTTGGCATGACGTTACCGATCTATTTTCTTGAAAGAAAATATAAGCTAACAGAAGCCAATATGACAATTAAAAAGTATGGGAACAAAAATAAAGTAATGGAAATGACAGTCAAAAGTGGTTTTAAGTTGCCAAATTTAGATACGAAGAGATGCCCTGAAATGCCCACAGCTTGTTAGAGCCCTGCAGTATGACAATACTGCTGGTTTTATCATATAAGATAAAAGTCTGCCTAAGTTGGTTAATCTTATGACATGCCGCTGTAACCACTACAGAATTCCCGACCCGAAGTATAATTTAATTTCATTAGGTTAATTTCCAGCTAATTAGTTCAGTACCGAAACAGTCTCGAAAAGTGGTACTACTTAAGATACGTCCAACACAGCCTAAAAAAATATTGGTTATTCAGCAAGACCTAACTTCCCAATATTTTTTCCATGATTTAAATGACTTTGATTTAAATCACTTATATCATTTTATTTCATTATCGTTTATTTTACGACACGGTTGGCGCAGTGGTTGAGCGATTGGCTGCTGCGCTGCATGTCGTGGGTTCGATTCTCGTTCAGAACGAATATTTGCATTGTACAGATACAGGGTCTGTCTTGTGTATATGAGTACACAAGTTTGTGAACGCATTCACAATACAGAAGTAATTTTTAGAGCGGGGAAAAGTATTAAAAAAAATACTTACGATGCTCCATTTACTACACCGCCGCGCCGTGTCATTGTGGGGGCGATCGGACAGGCAGGGACCTCTCACGCCGGGCCATAGTTCAGACCATGGTCTGGAGCGAGGAGGAATGGCAGGCGGTCGTTGCCATCTGCGAAGCAGTATTGCTAGCGAACGCGTATTGTTCCACTGGTCCCTCAAAGAGATGTCAGCAAAACCGAAGAGAGAGGCCCAGCAGGGCCAAAGCCTACTAGGGCTATGAATTGACTACCAAAAGGGAAACTCGAGGTTCTGGAATACAAGGCAAAGAAGGAACATAGATGTGGTTTTTGTCGGTAATAGCCTGACATGCCCTTTCGCTCCGCCCAAGAGCGGGAGAAGTCATTAGATGATTTTCCACCTTCATCATCATCATCATCATTTCAGCCGACAGACGTCCACTGCTGGACATAGGCCTCCCCCAAATGTCGCCACAACTAACGGTCCTGTGCGTCTCGCATCCATCGGATTTCTGCAACTTTCACCAGGTCATCGGTCCACCTTGTAGGGGGCCTTCCAACACTGCGTCTTCCAGTACGCGGTCGCCACTCCAGAACCTTTCGGCCCCAATAGCCATCTGTTCTGCGAGCAATGTGCCCTCCCCATTGCCACTTAAGTTTGGCGATTCTTCGTGCTATGTCGGGCCTTACCTTGGTTCTTCTGCGGATATCTTCATTTTTTCACCTTAAAAAACTCTATTTACTAAACTTAATCTAGCGGCTGTAAAACTGTAATAAGCATGCAGGTAGTGCACAGAGCTGGCAGTATAAAGTAACGACATGGCTTACCTACCTATATATATTACCCAGAGAGAGCTTAATGGCTCAGTATTCCACATCTAGGTTAGTATTCCGAATAGATTGCATGGACAGCTACTAATCTAGACATTCATTAAGCCATAGGGAAATAACATTGTATATAGATGGCGGTTAAATTTTATGCGCGCTCAATTCAGTTTGTACGTTAATTTTAATATATGAAATGTATTATGTAGGTTGTATGTTTTGAATTTCAACATTGTAACATACACATAAACATCGTGAAGCAGTCCTACACCTGTTTCTGACGAATTGTTTGTGTACTAACACCTCTGCTACCAAAGGGCTAAATAGGGGTATATAAACAATCCGTCGCCTATTTAGCCTCGTACTGATTTATAATTGTTTTTATATGTATTTTTAGTTTAGATACGTTTGTGTGAGATACGAATAAACATTTTTCCTTTCTTTCTAATAAACAAAGTCAAAGTCAAAAAAGTCAAAAGTTTTTTTTCCACATAGGCCTACATGGGCACTTGTAAAACGTCAGAAGCTAGTGCACGGTTCCAAATTGGTCGTTTTCTATGGAGAAGAACCGGCAAGAAACTCCATGGTTACTATTTAAAAAAAATTGTTGTTATTACAATATTTCTATATTACAGTATAAGTAGATAGTGTAGACCGGTCAATATTGTACTAAAAAGTACAATAAAAATAATCATAATAAGAAGTGAGTCGTAATAGGAAGTACCTAAGAATTCGCGGAGTCTACAGTGTTCTCACATTCACATTATTAAAAAGAGGCTATATAAAAAAAAGCAAGAAAAATAAATAATTAACAACAAAATAAATTACTAACGTCAGCCTATTGTAATAATTGTCTACGATTCAGAATGCTTGCCTAGAAGTAGGTAACCTATTCACTCTTATATTAAAGACTTCTAGGTTGAAGCTATTAGGAAACATCTCATCAACATCCGACTGGGAATTCCACTCCTTAACTGTACGTACAATGAAAGTGTTATAAAATAATATTTTTGTTTTCTCCGTTACAGCTACGATACAATGAAACTCCCAACAAATGTGACGGTACATTTTCAATTTTATAATGGGTTCTTGGTAACGCAGATGTGCTACAGTCGCTCTTTTTGTGAAATAATTTTCTACCTTGTGAAAAAGAGAATATTTTTTACTATCTCATATTGAAATTTATAATTGGTGATTTAAAGTTTGGTAACAAATTAAAACAGTTAAATTTTGAAGTACAAACAATTAAACCTGAAAAGTAAATTCATATTTTAAATTTTTATTTTCTGTGGGAAAATCATCCAATCACATCACCTGCTCTTGCCTTCGTTGCCTTTCGTACCGGGGCCGAGTCTTCCTTTCAGAATCAGAACCTTGGCCCCAGTAGGCTTCGACCCTGCTTCCGCACGAATCCGGTGCAGGAACCCCCCGAGCTTACCATGTCCGGTGAGGACCTGCGACATGCGGACGGTGAGGACGCCAAGAGGTTTTCCGGCTAGCTGCGCCCTGATAGAGCCCCGCTGACTTTTAAATCCATTTTCTTTGCGAAATATTGATTAATTTACATAGGCTATGTACATTCTGAAGAACACTTAACCAGCAATTTTTCAGCAATCAAAGCCGTTTGATAGGAGTAGGGAAAACAAATGAAAAAATATCATGTCGTTAAAATTTTTTTTTTTGGCAAAATTATTTGTCATACGAAAAAACTCATAAATGTTGATTATCCTGTCTTCGTCTTTCGAGATTTAAGTAAATATTCACCTGTAGTAGCTTCGCTACGCTTTGACTCACTCGCACATAGTTTAGCGCCATAGGAAAGAAAGAGATAGCACTATGTCCATAGGCGCCCGATTACCATATTCTTCATTCGTTTCCGTGCGCGCGCGGCTACCGCACATAGTGAAAAAGTTTTTAGATTTTTTCGGATTTTATCAGTGTTTAGTAGTGCTAAAACTTACGAAATGCCAAAAAGAAGGCATGACGAAACTGAAGAAGATAAATGGCGAAGGAAACTAAGGAAATATGAGCAAAAATTGGCCAAGAAAAGACGGCATAGACGTATGTCAATTGAAGGTATGTACCAACTACCTACAAAAAAAAAAAAAAAAACTTTACGGTTGTTGTTATTGTGCAAAATACAAGGCCTAAATTGATAATGCCTAATTTTACCTTAGATCTAACACGAGATGTTAGACGGTACATTAAACGATCGAGTCAATACGAGATATTGACCTATTGTTTTCTTTCCTTAGAGTCAATACGAGATATTGACCTATTGTAATTTATTAGAGTTAATACGAGATATTGACCTATTGTATTTATTAGAGTTAATACGAGATATTGACCTATTGTATTTATTAGAGTTAATACGAGATATTAACCAAAAAATATCGTTCCAGTATAACTGGAACTAGACTCTTGACCGCTCACCTACGCCGACGCCTGCGGCGGCGGATAGCATTCCCACTGACTCAGCGAGGCCAGTGGATGAGCCAGAAACCTCTGCGTGCTCTGCGTCTCCAGTACCACCTGTACTTTCTATAACGGGAGAAAATGCATCACTGCCAGCTGACCCTCCAGGTGTGACAGCCCCGGCTGATGATGCTAATACAAATGGCGATAATGTTGCTCCTATCGCAGAACCCGAGCTCTTAATGGCTTTAGGGGATTTCGAAGTTGCAATGCTAAATGAGTTCTTAAAGTCTCGTGATGTCAGGATTCTGAAGAAGCAATCGCAAATTGGATGCGTCCTGACTATTTACTGACACTGCCGACATCCTTCGTCTTCTTACAAACGCAACAAAGCTGTTGTCGGATTCTCATTCTTGGAGACTGAGACTAGAAGATCTGTTGTCACTCCAATGGTTGACAAGATTTTTTGAGCCTTTTAAGGGTAGAAAGAGAGACAACAATCTTTTTGGGGAGAACTTAGATGAATTTATTAAATCTTCGCGTGGAATACAGAAAACCGGCAATCTGATTAAGTCTGCAGCTCAAACGAGCGAATTACCGCCGCCACGGAACAATGCAGGCAATGACCCGTGTTCCACGCGCATCGTCCCCTTACCAGCACCCTGCATCACGCCACAAGGTAGTGGGAGCGGCCTCCACAACGAACGCGAAGCAGTACCTTCTCAGGTATACTCTCACGCTGGACGCTTAAAGTATTTTATTGAAGCCTGGAAAAAGATTACTGATGACAAAACAATTCTAGAAACTATTTCTGGTTATAGAATTCCTGCATCATATACAGTGTCCGAATATGATTCCAAAATCATATTTCTCGAAAGACGACAGGTTTTATATTAAACAAGAATTGAATCGTTTGTTGCAAGCAAATGTCATTCGTAAATGTAATCTTACCCGCGATCAATTTGTATCTAGTATTTTTATCATTCCTAAAAGTAATGGTGAAAAACGTTTAATTCTAAATTTAAAGAAATTAAATACATTTGTCGATGTTAGCCATTTTAAGATGGAAGATGTTAGGACAGCTGTCAAATTAATGACACTTAACTGTTATATGGTTAACTTGGACTTGAAGGAAGCATACTTTTTGATCCACAATGATCATGTAA
Source organism: Mythimna impura (assembly GCA_905147345.3). NCBI lineage: Eukaryota > Metazoa > Arthropoda > Insecta > Lepidoptera > Noctuidae > Mythimna > Mythimna impura. Next base: position 15,137,852 of record LR990343.1, on the reverse strand, counting down.
AGTTTTTGAGATTTTATTTTGATAATATTCTATACGAATTTTTGGTTTTACCTTTTGGATTGAGCTCAGCTCCACACGCTTTTACAAAACTTATGAAACCAGTTTCTATTTTTTTGCGATCTCGAGGTTTTAAATCAGTATTATTCTACTTAGATGACAGTTGTTATTTCGGAGACAATTATGAAAAATGCATTAATGAAAGCATAAAGTGCCTAGTGAACTTACGATTTGTAATAAACTATGAGAAGATTTCACTGGTACCAAGTCGATGTTGTCAGTTTTTAGGTTTTATCTTAAACTCTAAAGACATGACTCTAGAGCCCCTTTATAGAAAAAACGCAACATTTTGTCATGTACTGAAAGTATGCTAATTAAAACGAGAATCACTATTCGTGCTTTTGCCCGCTACCTAGGTACCCTGACAGCTGCCTGCCCGGGAGTTGCGTACGGGTGGGTGTATACAAAATCTTTAGAGCGGGCTAAATATTTAGCATTCATGGATAATGATGATTATGACAAGATAAGGACTGTTCCAAATAGTTTACGCGTTGACTTGACTTGGTGGAGGTCATCAATTTTAAACACGAGTAACCCCATTAGACCAATGTCGTTTACATTAGAAATTCTTAGTGACGCATCAAGTATCGGCTAGGGTGCAGCCTCTGGAGGAGAAAGTATTTCGGCGGTTCGTGGACAGAAGATGAGCGTTCTCGTCATATAAACTATTTGGAACTCCTTGCAGCCTACTTTGGACTTAAATCTTTCGCAAACAAGGTCATTAATTGTCACATACTCCTACGCATTGACAATACTACGGCTATCGCGTATCTGTATTGAATTGGAGCAGTTTATTATATTAAGTGTGTACAAACCCCCTTCTGGATTGTATGACTGCTTTGAAAAGGTAATGGATGAAGTATTCCACAAGATTTGTAATTCAAACAAGTACATAATCACTTGTGGTGATTTTAATGTTAATTTATTAGAAAACTCAGGTTTACGTAGTAAAATTTTAAGTCTATTTCAGTCCTACAATCTTGTTAACTTATTTTTGGAGCCCACAAGATTAACTCCTACTAGTGCCACATGCATAGATAATATTTATACGGATGTTGTACCAACTCACAAAGAAATTATAAATTTATTAGATTCTGATCATTGTGGACAGTTAATTACTTTTCAAAACCAAAAAAACATAGTCGCTAAAAAGAATATCACTTTTAACCCTAAAACTGCAAGTCGTTTAGAAACTTTTAAAACTAAACTCATTAATAATTTACCAGACTTGTCTACATATGATGATCTCAATAACCAATATGAAGGTTTCTTTAACATGTACTGTAATCAATTTAATTCTACTTTTATACCTAAGACTATTTCGGTTAATAGTAACGTTTCGTTCTGTGAATGGGCTACCACTGGTATTCATAAAAGTAGAACTCGGCTTTACGAATTGTATGATGAAAGAGTTCTTGTTAATACTGCTGAATTTAGTTCATAATTATGTGCGAAATTATTCAAAATTATTTAAAAAAATTTGTTCTGTAGCGAAATCGCGTTATTTAAGTTCCAAAATTAAAAACAGTAATAATATAATTAAAACTACTTGGAATGTTATAAATAGTGAAACTGGAAGGTCTACAAGACCATCTAGTGACTATAAACTTGTAATTAATGACAATGTGATCACATCGGACTCACAGGTTGCCGCGGCTTTTGAGAACTTCTTTTCAGAGATCCCCATATCGACAACAAAATCTCTGAACTCGTCACCCACTGCTGCAGAGTCTCTGCTTAAAGAAAATGTTAAAGTTTGCGATTCTGATTTTAATTTCGAACATGTGACTTATGTAGATATTATTAAGACGTTTAACTCCCTGAATATAAAAAAGACTGCAGATTTATGGGGTAATTCTGTGGAAGTTGTTAAGTCTATAATCCACATTATAGCTCCTTCTTTAGCTTTTATTTTTAATAATTGTATTGATCGCGGTGAGTTTCCTGATCTAATGAAGAATAGTAAAATAATTCCATTGTTCAAAACGGGTAGTACATCTGACCCCACGAATTACAGACCCATTTCAGTGCTACCCACTTTTAGTAAAATATTTGAGAAACTTATTTTAGAGCAACTACAAAGATTTTTTAACAGACATAAATTATTACATACCAAACAATTTGGTTTTACAAGGAGTCGTTCAACAACCGATGCCGGTGTTGAACTTTTAGGACATATTTATAATGCATGGGAAGACAAATGCGATGCCCTGGGCATTTTTTGCGATTTGTCAAAGGCCTTCGATTGCGTTCTCCATGAAACATTAATCAGGAAACTACACCATTACGGAATCCGGAACTCCTCCCTGGATCTTCTTACATCATATCTGAGTGAAAGGATTCAGAGAGTTGATGTAAACGGAAAAAGATCTCCTGGATCTGTAGTAAAAATGGGTGTCCCCCAGGGCTCAATTCTTGGCCCATTTTTGTTTCTTATTTATATAAACGATTTACCTTACCTCATAGACGATAACCATAACATAGTGTTGTTTGCAGACGACACTTCACTTTTGTTTAAACTTAAACGTCAGCAGCCGGTTACTGACGATATAAATATAACACTTTCAAAAATAGTACACTGGTTTGATGTAAATAACCTTCTACTTAATGAAAAAAAAACTAAATGTATAAAGTTTACCATGCCTCATGTTAGGCAAGTAGAAACTAGTGTGCTAATAAAAGGTAAAGAGTTGAGTCTTGAAGATAATACAGTGTTCTTGGGCATAACTCTAGATGCTAAGCTTCAGTGGGGCCCACATATAGACAAATTATCAAAAAAACTTAGCTCTGCAGCATACGCTGTTAGACAAATTCGAAATTTAACTGATGTAGAGACTGCCCGTTTAGTTTACTTTAGCTATTTCCATAGTGTCATGTCGTACGGTATTCTACTGTGGGGAAATGCCGCCGAAATACAGTCAATTTTTGTTTTGCAAAAAAGGGCTATTCGTTCGATTTATAAATTAAGTCCCAGATACTCCCTCAGAGATAAATTTAAAGAAATTAATATAATGACTGTACCTTCACAGTATATTTACGAGAATATTTTGTATGTACATAAAAATATAAACATGTTTAAAAAATACAGTGATGTTCATAATTTTAATACTAGGAACAAACACAAATTTGTGGTTCCTACAACCAGGCTGAAAAAAATAGGGGGCTCATTTAGATGCCAATGCATACACTTCTATAATAAACTTCCTAGTCATATTCAACAACTAAGCCTTAATAAATTCAAATTATTTGTAAAGCGAAAACTTTGCCAAAAGGCCTTTTACACTATAAAGGACTATGTTGAGGACCAAAAGGCTTGGGATTGACCTGCTCCAGTACGCACTGCAACTGTTGTCTTATTATTATTTTTTTTCTTTTTTGTATTTAATTTCAATTTTGCTTTTTATTATTATTATTTATTACAATTTGATATTGTAGATTATTTTTATTTTGCAATTAGACTTTTTTTTTTTTTCTCTTTCTCTATTAATTTTTGACATCAATGTTTACTTAGTATTGTAAACAATATTTTTCTTTTTATTATTGTGAACGTGAGGACTATGTTGATTGCTTTTTTTTCCTTTTCAGTAATTTTAACGTATGTCTGGCAATTTGAGTATTTTCTGCGGCCTACCCAAATGTCCTTTCCTTGGTATTGTTCGTCAAGTAGTTGAGCTCCTTAGTAGTCCTGAGTTGAGCTTTACGAATACTGACAAATGCTTGCACTGACTGGACAGGTCCACTCAAATCTGTAAGGTTCTTTCTTCAAAAGACCATTTCAGACAAATCTGCATGGTTCTCATGTGATTTGACCATTACATATTTACTGTATGGACTTTAAAAGAGACTTTGACCCCTGAGTTTGTTTCGGTGTTTCTTCTCAGGGTAGTCAGCTAGGAAACACCGGCCTCATCTAGTTTAAAAATGACGAAAAAAAAAATTGACGTGTAAAAGTGTTTTTTTAAACCTATTTACAAAATAAATATCATTTATCATTTATCATTTATCGCTTACATAAATAGAATGGGTGGAGTGCAATACCCATATCTCAATGAAATTGCCCGAAAAATATGAACGTGGTGTGAAAGTCCACAGATATTCCTTTTTGCTTCATACATAGCGTCATCTGAGAATATTGAAGCAGACACAGAGTCAAGAAATATTGATATTGAGTGGGAATTGCACTCTACAGCATTTAATACCATTGTTTCAAAATTTGGCAAACCTGAGATAGACATTTTTGCATCGAGGACTAATGCTGAATGTAAAAAGTATATATCATAGAAGCCTGATCCCTGTGTTTACAACGTGGACGCTTTTACTAATAAATAGGATAATGTTCTTTTATGCGTTTCCACCCTTTCCGCTCATTTTAAAAGTTCTGCAAAAGATTGTTAATGATGAAGTAATCGGTATAATTATAGTCCCTCATTGGCCATCTCAAGCATGGTATCCAGTATTTAGATCTCTTGCGGTAAATTAAATATTAATATTTCCTCCGAATAAACATCTGTTATCATCTAATTGCAGGAAAACTCATCCTCTACATTGCCGCCTTTCCCTGGCGGTGACTATATTATCCGGGAAGCCTTCGCACGATTGCAGGTCCCTCAATCAGCACTGACTGTAATGACGTCATCTATTTCTGGGAGCACTAAATCGCAATATGCTTCTAGCTTTAAACAGTGGTGGTTATACTGTCACGATAAGGGTTTAGATCCGTTCCTAATCGGAGTACATGATTTGCTAGACTTTTTATCTGGTTCCACGTATGGAACATTAAACAATCACCGTTCGGCTTTTTTCACTTATTTCCGGTAATAATGTGGAACAAAACGAACGTATCAAGAGATTCTTTAAAGGTGTATTTAAATTGAAGCCTTCGTTCCCGAAATATAACTACTGTACATGTGACCCCAATATCGTTCTTAATTATTTTGGTGTTTTATACCACAATAGTAATTTAAGTTTGGAGCAGTTGAGCAAAAAATTGGTTGTATTATTGGCTTTGTCAACAGGCTAAAGATGTCTGACGCTCTCATTAATTAGGTTGCACAATATTGTGATTAATCAAGACAAGGTTTTAATCAATATTACTGATTTGATTAAGACATCTGGTATAGGTAAATCCCAACCAATTCTTGACCTTTCCTTTTTCCGACAGCGTCCTGCGATCTGTCCAGCAGAGACTTTAATAGCTTACATGAATGTTACATCAGCTAAAAGAATCAATGTAGACAATAAGTTGATTCTAACTTTTAAATAAAAACCTCATCATCCCACCTCTTCGCAAACTATAGGGCGATGGATAAAGCAGGCTTTAGCTGCTAGTAGTATCGACACTGAAATATTCAGTGCCCATAGCAACCTGACACTATCTCTCGCTCCGCCCAAGAGCGAGATTTGTCATAAGATGATTTTCCCACCTATAAAAAAAAAGTGCCCATAGCAATCGGCATGCATCATCTTCTGCTGCACATCAGGCAGGAATCAGTGTCGATGTCATTAGGGGAACGGCTGAGTGGTCAGAGCAATCTGCCACCTTTGCTGATTTTTATAATCGGCCGATCGCTCAAACAAATTGTGAATTTGCAAACGCTTTTTGGGGGATGAACTGCTCGCGTCCGTAGGATCTACTTGTTTTGACCACCCTACACGTGTCCCCTGGGTAGTGCCAAACGAGCAGTAAAATACGGTGGTAGGCCATAGTATCGGCTGCCGGCTTAGGAGTTACCACCCACCAGACAAAGCCGTGCCGCCAAGCGACTTGTCGTGTTTCGGCGTGATGTCTGGTGAAGCCATATGGTGGAAGATGGGTCTGAGCAGTTGTGTTGCGATGTGTACCGTACCGGGTATGATGCGACAGCTGTTGTTGTGTCGGACGTTTGATCGCGGAGGGTAGCGGGATCCGAAGCACGGTTATCCGCTGGCCGACCGCAGATAGTTGGGGGCCCAAGTAGTGTGCCAGCCACGCACAAAAGGCTGCCCCGACAACTGCGAAAAATCCCAGGGTGGCCCCATCGTGCCGGTTGGCGACCGGGTGAGAGGACCCGATGGCGATCCCTGGGGGGGTTCGGGCGTCCCCGCAGTCTCCAGATCAGACCTCCATTGGCGCAGCAACTCTGGTCGCGTTGTTGGATTTACATCGCATCACCTCGCTCAACTGCCATCTTCCACCTACCCTATTCACTCAAAATAATAAAAAATAAAATGAAAGGTAAAAAGAAAAGTAAGTGTGTACAGCGGATGCACGTCCTCTTATTCCAAGTGCACCTCTCTAACATTCGAGGACTGCACTCCAATGTCAATGCGGTCCACCATCACCTTGAGACTGACAAGCCCCACTTACTTTTCCTGACGGAGACGCAGATCAGATGTCCGTCAGATGCGGCGTATCTCGACTACCCGGGATACTCATTGGAGCACCATTTCCTGCAGCGTGCCGGGGTCTGTGTGTACGTCCGCAATGACATCTGTTGTCAGCGTCTCCGTCACCTTGAGGATCCTAATTTCTCAACGTTGTGGTTGTTGGTGGACACCGGTGTGGACAAAGTTGTCTATACTTGTGTCTACCGATCGCACAGCGGTGACCAGGAGACGATTCAACTGTTTAGCCACCTCAGTGAGGCCGCCGATAAGGCTCTGCATCGGCACCCTGATGCGCAGTTTGTCGCTCTGGGGGACTTTAACGCCGTTCACAAAGACTGGCTTTTCAACGCCGATTGCGTTCAAGCTGAACAACGTAAGCATTCAGCGTTTCTCGCCTGGGTTGACGCTCGTGACCACAAAGCTCCGGATCTGAGTTCAAAGAAGAGAGCCTTCAACCATGCTGCCAAGTCCTACAAAAAGGCACTAAGGAAGGCTCGCTTCGACCGCATTAACCATATTGGTACAAAGCTCTCTGCGCAGCCGTCCGGTAGCAGAGCATTCTGGTCCCTTGCCAAGTCGGTCGAAGCGAACTTCTGTCGGCCCTCATTGCCTCCGCTGGTTAAACCTGATGGAACACTGGCTCATACAGCGAGAGAGAAAGCGGGTCTCTTTGCATCTCTCTTCGCCCATAATTCTCGTCTTGACACTGGTAGTGCTACTCCACCGACTCTACCTCACTGCGATACTTCGATGCCCGAGGTCCGCATAAGGAACAAAGAGGTTCTGAGAGCACTGTGTCGTCTTGACGTGAATAAAGCTAGTGGACCAGATGGTATACCAGCGATTGTTCTCAAGGCTTGTGCACCCGAGTTGTCTCCTGTATTGACGCGTTTGTATCGCCTCTCATTTGGGACTGGTATAGTGCCCAAGTCCTGGAAGCTTGCCAACGTGCAACCCGTGCCCAAAAAGGGCAGTCGTACCGATCCTACCAACTATCGGCCGATTTCAATAACCTCCATACTCTGCAAGATTATGGAGCGTGTATTGAACTCGCGCCTCTTGGCATACCTGGAAGGTAACGATCTCCTCAGTGATCGACAGTACGGGTTTCGCCACAATCGATCTACTGGGGACCTACTAGTTTATGCCACCCACTTGTGGGGCGAGACCCTCGAGAAGAATGGGGAAGCGATTGCTGTTTCCTTAGACGTCTCGAAGGCCTTCGACAGGGTATGGCACGCTAGTCTATTGAGTAAGCTTTCAGCGTACGGCGTTTCCCCTGGTCTGATTAACTGGGTAAAAGACTTCCTGAGTGAACGTTCTCTCCGAGTTGTTATCGATGGATGCTCATCAGAGCCCATGACGACTAATGCCGGAGTTCCTCAGGGGTCTGTTCTCTCTGCAACTCTCTTCCTGCTGCATATCAACGATCTGCTGATGCCCGGTATCTATGGGTATGCAGATGATAGCACAGTTGTAGAGAGATACCTGCCAGGTGCTCGAGCTAGTAAGGAGCTAATCCGGTCCGAAAGAGAGGCTATGGTAGAGCGTGCGAATGTCTCACTTCAGGCAGTCTCCAAGTGGGGTGAAGCCAATCTGGTGGGATTCAACGCCGCCAAAACACAAGCGTGTCTATTCACCGCTAAAAGGAGCCCGTTCACCTTGGCTCCTGTTTTTCAGAATGTATCCCTGGAGTACACCGACCGCCTTCAGCTCTTGGGAGTTGAAATTTCTTCAGACCTTAACTTTGGGCGGTTCATTGAGTCCAAAGCCAAGGTAGCTGCTAGGAAACTCGGCGTACTTGCAAAGGTCCGGCGGTACTTCACACCAGGGCAGCTTTTAATGTTATACAAAGCACAGGTCCGTTCGTGTGTAGAGTACTGCAGCCACATATGGGCTGGTGCTGCAAAATGCCACCTGGCAGCTTTGGACTCGGTGGAAAGGCGTGCAAAGAGGCTAATTGGTGATCCAGATCTGGTTAATTCCAATCTACAAAGTCTTGAGCACAGGCGTAGGGTAGCCAGCCTTTCGGTGTTTTACAGAATTCATTTTGGAGAGTGTGCGCAGGAATTGCATGACTTGATTCCACCATCTCATTTGTACCATCGGACAAGCCGACGAACGGCGAGTATCCACCCTTACGTTGTTGAAACCTCTACGGTCCGGACCAAGCGTTTTGCCACGAAGAGGCAAAACGCTTATACCGCGTACATCGAGGGACTGGAATAATTTGCCTGCTGCGATTTTCCCGTCCGATTATAATTTGGGTCTCTTCAAGGCTAGAGTGAATAGGCTCTCAATAAATTAGTGCGCCTCACCATCAACGATTGCATCACCACTTACCGTGGAATCGCAGTCAAGCACTAATTTATATCAATTAAAAAAAAAAAAAAAAACGCTGTTCGCAGTAATCAGTAGAAACTTGTGTTAATATAAGTATAATAATTTAAGTTTCTTGAGTTTATTATGAATAAATGTATGTATTATTTATAGTCCTACCTATAACATTGCATATGACTATCTCTAAACATCTACAGGTGAATATTTACTTAAATCTCGAAAGACGAAGACAGGATAATTTAATAATCAAACGAACTTACCTGAAGTGAAGTTCGATTTTAATTATCCTGTCTTCGTCGAAGAGATTTAACGACCCTGTCATTCAGGTGGACCTTTCATTTCCCTTAACAATATTATAGTTCGTCCAGTAGACCGGTACTCTGAACTCAATGAAGAATATGGTAATCGGGCGCCTATGGAGATAGTGCTATCTCTTTCTTTCCTATGGCGCTAAACTATGTGCGAGTGAGTCGAAGCGTAGCGAAGCTACTACAGGTGAATATTTACTTAAATCTCTTCGACGAAGACAGGATAATTAAAATCGAACTTCACTTCAGGTAAGTTCGTTTGATTATTAAATAATGTTGTACATGAGTTTATAATAAACATATATTTTGCTCAGGCGCTAGGGCCTTAACACTATCATACTGCCTCCAGTGCCTCATAATAAAAGGGAGCATTAAAGCTTGTGATTCCAGAACATTAGCACGTTCTGAGATGAAATTTAATTACGATCTCTGTGTGCTTATGGTGGGCAGAAGAAGGGTGATCAATGTCAATCCGGGCGAACCGCTTCACTAAAGGGGTAACAAGTTATTTTTAGCTTGAAACACCCCTCAAAGTCTCGTTGTTCTAAAAATGGCTCTCTCTAACTTTTTTTTGGAAAGTTATGAATTAAATTTAATACTTCTAGTACTCTTTTACAATCCATCTACATATCTTAGATGATATCTACATCACTTTTTTCAGTGAAAAGGTCTAAATTTTGCGGTGCGATTCCGCAAATTTTAGACCTTTTCAGATCAGACATGTGCAACCAAAACGCATTATTCGTGCGTACAGCGAATGAGTGGAATTCCCGGCCGGAGTCTGTAATTTTCGTCCCTGATAGTTACAACTTGGGTGGTTTTTAAGTTACGAGTGAATAAGTTACTTATAGGCAAGTGCGCCCCATCGTTGACCACATCTTCGCTTACTGTCAGGTGAGATAGTGGTCAAGCACAAATCTATTAAAAATAGAAAAAAAATGTTTTATAGGAAATCGCAAACATGTGGGAGTTTAGGCCCTTTATTTATTAAAACTTCATGCAATACAAAAGCACAAAGGCGGACTTAATGCCTTAAGCATTCTTTACCAGTCAACCAAGGGTGATGAAGAGAAAAAATGGCAGGTGCATAAAAATTAAAGATTATTAAGAAAATCATCATCATCATCATTATTTCAGCCGATAGACGTCCACTGCTGGACATAGGCCTCCCCTAAATGTCGTCAGAACGAACGGTCCTTTGCGTCTCGCATCCATCGGATTCCCGCAACCTTCATCAGGTCATCGGTCCACCTTGTAGGGGGCTTTCCAACACTGCGTCTTCCGGTACGCGGTCGCCACTCCAGAACCTTTCGGCCCCAACGGCCATCTGTACTGCGAGCAATGTGCCCTGCCCATTGCCACATTAAGAAAATAAGGGCCTTTAATTTGTAATCGTACTTAATATTACCGAGCGTTACTTCAAAATCAAAATACAAAGTAAAATTACCTTGAATCTGTTGTTTCACGATTGACATTGGCAGACTACACACACGTGTTCCCGTACCGATATCTAACATAGGTACCTACTTTATATTACCGGTACGTAGAAAACTCACGTTATACCGGGAAATGACATCGAATTGACAATTTTCCACATAGCAAGCTATTAAGGTAGTAGTAAAATTCCGTGAAATGATATCGTATACTTTGATATTTTATTATTTCTAATGCTGGCGTTGGTGGATATAATAATCTATACTAATATTATAAAGCTAAATAAGAGCAGAGTTTGTATTTTGGTTTGAACACGCTTATGTCAAGAAGTACTGGTTCGATTTGAAAAAATCTTTTAGTGCAACTTGCGACTAATAGGATGGGATAGGATCAAAGGCGCGGATGAAACCGCGGTGGACAGCTAGTTTAATGATAAATGAAACGTTCAGTCACATTTGCGGATTTTCTGAAGACTAGACTAGACTACTACCTCAGAACATCACTCAAAAATATAGGGTGACTGGTAATTAGTGTACGATACTTAAACACGTGATTGTGCTCATGATAACCAACAAGTTTTACTATGGGAACAAACCTGAAATTGCGAAAAAAAATCAGCTGTTCAGTACATTTATGTTTGCCTAATGTACTGAACAGCTGATGTTATCATGAGCACAATCACGTGTTTAAGTATCATACACTAATTGCCAGTCACCCTATATATTGAAAACTAGATAGCACAGTTTAAACACTGTTCAGTATCGGAGAATAGACCACTGCCTCTTTGTTTTTTCTTTCTATCTTTTTTTTGTTCAATAAAAATCGTTGCCCGACATTAGGAATCGATCCGGCGACACGCAGTGCAACAGCCAATTCCTTAACCACTGCATCAACTGTGTCGTCAGATGATGGTTTTTATTATTCTTTTCTATTGGACGATACAGTAACTTCCTCACGTGCAATCTATATATATAAAAGAAAGTCGTGTTACACTATTTATAACTCAAGAACGGTAGTATAGAGTAGGGTAGAGTAGGGTAGAGTAGGGTAGAGTAGGGTAGAGTAGGGTAGAGTAGGGTAGAGTAGGGTAGAGTAGGGTAGAGTAGGGTAGAGTAGGGTAGAGTAGGGTAGAGTAGGGTAGAGTAGGGTAGAGTAAGGTAGAGTAGGATAGAGTTGGGTAGAGTAGGATATAGTAGTCAGTTGACGGGAGCGAAGCCGCGGGCAAAAGCTAGTAATAATGATAATAAAAACGTTTATTTCAGAACTTGCCATAATTAGTTAGTAACAATTTAAACTTAGAAATAGTGTTAGTAACATAGATAACAAAAAGGTGGTTTAATTTAAGCTGGTTGAGGCACACCGAACCTGGGGAATGTCTATTTGTCTGCGTGCAGTCCACCGTCCCAAGAGTTCTGAGAATGAATGAGAATGAGTGAGTTCTGAGAATAGTGTTGAGTCTGGTGCGTATTCGGCATAGCACTATTGCTATGCCAACACTAATTCAATAATTGCGTAAATTATTCCCAGTACCAACTTTTAACCTTATTAAAAAAAAATAACAACTAAGATAAAGTGGGAAAAAAATAGGAAAATTGGAAGGCGATGACTCAGCAACTCTTCACTTACGTGACGTTCACATCTTTATGCGGAAAACGGTGAACGTCAAACTAAAGTAGATGATTTACAACTTCTAACAGCAATAAACTAAATAAAGTATACAAACTGGACGTAACATTGTAATGGGCTAGTGTCAGTGTTAAAATGCTAACATGTATGCATTTACGTAGGTATCAGCTATTTTAGTATCTAAAAGTTATTTTATAACCAGTAGGTAACCTAAGAATGTGTTACTAAGGTAATCTTTTTGTTGTGAGTTTTTGGTTGTGGAATTAATATTCCATCCAAAAAAAAAACTTAATAGTTTTTTTGTGATGGTAAGTCATTAAATGACTTCTCCTGCTCTGGGATGGTGCGAGAGAGTGTTAGACTTTTGTTGACTAAAGCCCACTTATGTTCCTTCATTAGCCCTTGCGTTCTGGGTCAAGGTATCTCTTTCAAACGTTCCCGCAGCCCTAGCAGGTATAGGGCACGCCTTAATTATGACAGTAAGTCCCCTTTTTGAGGCGTGGCTGGAAAGACCTCACGGCGTTCTCACCTTCCGCATGACGCACGTTCTCACCGGACATGGTCAGTTCGGGAGGTTCCTGCACCGGATTCGTGCGGAAGAATCACCCGGACGGTAGAGGTGTGCCCCGCTTGGGCAGAGCACCGCTGTGTCCTTGTGGCGGCAACGATCTCTCGCGTCGGGCCTTGGTACAGGCCATGGTCCGGAGCGAGGAGGAGTGGCAGACGGTCGCCTCCTTCTGCGAAGCAGTAATGCTAACAAAGGAGGCGGCCGCACGCGCACGCGTGAGGGAACGGCCTTCACGCCCCAGTCGCCGGGATTCCGATCCCGTTTTCAGGCCACCGTAGTCGCGGGCTTGCGGACGGCGAGCAATGGGTAGCTCGTCGTCCGGTAACCGTCCGGATTCAAGGAGATGTCAGCAAACCGTAGGGGCCCCGTAGGGTTGAAGCCTTCTGGTGCTATGGATTCGCTTCTAAATGGAAAACCCGGCCTTGGAATGAAAGGCAATGAAGGAACTAGGAGTGGGTTTTAGTCAGTAAAAGTCTGATACGAAAGGGCGGGAGACTTCATTGGATGATTTCCCACCTAACAGGCATCGGCACTGCTGGGCCCCTTTAGTTTTGCTGACGTATCTTTGAGGCGCGCGTAGTATGGTACACCACGTGCCATCTACTCGAACTCGGTCTTTACCGGGCGGCCGGACGGTGGGCTACCAATTCCTTGTTGGTGGAATATAAAGCTTGGATGCACTATCCGTTCCGGTCAGTTATAAGGGCAATATTTTTTTTCTTATCACCAATATTTTTCTGCCTATTTGTGTTTATGAAAGCTTTAACAAGAACATTGTGATGTGACGGGTACATTATAAAGACGTGCACAAAATTGTGCCTCTGTAGTAAAATTATGTTAAGCAAAGATTTATGATGCAATGATTAATACTTTAATTAAGTTTGCTTCGTTAGACGCCACTAACACAGCGCTATCAAGTCTAAAACACGGAACAGTTTCCTCTCCAATTTCTTGTGCATTATCTACCTATTTCTCTTTTGTAAGCTACAGGAAATTGCCTCTAATATTTGTATTATTTTTGAATAGGACATTGTTTGTAGTGCTAACACAAAACCCTCGGAAGGCATAATTTTGTCGACTGACCGTAATTGTCTTTTGTTGTTACTCAAATATTGCGTTTTGGGATAGTGACAATAAACTTTATGACCTTGCTGGTTTAGATGCTTTTGTGTAACTTAGGGTTATTTATTTTAGGGTTGTTTAATGCGATTAAAGTCGATAATGCCTTAGTAACACAGTGGTTAAACTAGCTACGCAAAGTTGGTAATTTAAAAGTCTAAGTCTCCCGAAGTACGTGGACATAAAGTTTAACTGTGTTTTGGACAGTCTAGGTGTATGGTAAACCCTTTTTTGAGGTGGGAAATAATCAAATAATTCCTCCCGCTCTAGTTAAAGCGAGAGAGAGTTTTTCCTTCATTTATTCTTTGAGTTCCAGTGTCACGGTAACTCTTTCAACAATCCCTCAGCCTGTATGTTATGCCCTAAGATGATCATTTGCAAGGTAGCGCAATGGCATAGCGTAATCAGCCTTATAATGTTTCCACTGCTTGGACTCAGGCCTCCTCTCTAGCTGAGGAAATGGGTCGTTATCCACTACACGGGCCTAATACGGGTTGGTGGATGTCACATATCTTTGAATTTTTGGTTCCAGGATTCTTCACGATATTTTCCTTCACCGTTTTAAGAGCAGTGCATAGTGATAAAAATTATACAAAATATTTAAACCTGCAATACAATTCGTAAGTTGGGGCCGATGCCACTGGGCTACCACTGTCTGGGCACACGGGACTGCTATATTATTATTATATAATATAATAATAATAGTTTATTGGTAAATACATGATTTGAGCTTCCTTTTAGGCAGGTAATGCCTATGTTAGGAAACTCCGCCCTTCGGGAACAACTATATAAATCAAATTAATCTAGTGTCGTGGGTGAATGTGTGAGTGTATATGAGTGAACGTGTAGTGTGTATGTATTTATGTTTTAAAAATGTTTCGGTGTCATTGTAGGTAAGTGTTTTTATCCATTCCATCATCAATTCTTTAGTGTCACAATAGTTTTTAGGATGAATGTAAATATATTTATTGATCTTGTTATAAACTGTAGCAGATCGCTTACTTAATTGCATACTGGCAAGTAAGGTCCTATATTTAAAATCATGTCTTTCCTTCTTTTTGACAGTATGATTGGATTATAGGAAAGAAACTTATGTTTTTTTTAATATAATTTGAGTGATATACAGTTTCGTGACTGAGAGCAGGTTACTGCCTAAAGCCTTAAGCCTGAATAGATCTTCGGTAGGATATCTATTTTTTTTTAAATACATGTACTTTATAAGCGCGCGTTGTGCCCGTTCCACTATCAGAATTTTAGTTTTTGCTGCACTACCCCAGACAGGTATACAATAAGAGAGCACTGACTGGAATAATGCAACATAAATCATTTTCAGAAAGTCCTTTTACTGACCCAAACTACCTATCTACTTTTTAATCTTAGGAACGACGTGTCTGAGTCTTGAACATCCAGCTCACCCAAACTACCTTTTTTATCTTAGGAACGACGTGTCTGAGTCTTGAACATCCAGCTCAATTTGCTGACTCTGTCTTTTTTTTATTGATAGGCTCGCGTTTGCCCACTATCTCACCTGACGGTAAGCGATGATGTGGCCGAGGATGGAGCACGCTTGCCTCGAAGTAACCTATTCACTCTTGACTTAAAAACCCCGAGGTTGTAGCTATCAGGAAACACAGATTCCGGCAGGGAATTCCATTCCTTAACTGTTGACCACCTGTTCAATGTATGGGTACCAAGATAATATCTGGTCTACTACGATAACACCCAGATACTTAATATAAGGTACTTTGTTAATATTTAAGCAGCCACAGCTAGATAGTTGACTGTTAGAGCAAGTGTGAATTTTTATATCGAAATCTTCCTCTGGTTGTGTTCGTTAGGATACACTGAAGCATATGTAGTTAGAGTGCACAAGTATTACCTGTAAAGACGACAGCTATCATCCGCGTAAGAGTAGACTTGTGCATTTACAACATTAATGTTATAAAGGCTATTTATGTAAACAAGACACAATGTAGGTCCAAATACGCTTCCTTGGGGAACGCCATATGACGTGCATGCGTCTTTCCTAGTATACTGGCCCACTAACCTAACCCTTTGTTTCCTGTTTCTGAGATAACAGACTCCTATACATTTCAGCTTTCGTACGAGTATTGGAACAGAGACGGTATCAAAGGTTTTTTTAAGATCTTACATATTTCCTTTTTAATTTTTTGATAAGTTTATTACAATGATTTCTATATCTAATATATGTTATTTTTATTATGTCGTGTAGGTATGCCAAGATAATGTTAACAATTTCAATCTTTACTGATAAAAATGCTGGATTTGCAAAGAAAGGAGGGGCTCGTTCAATATTACTTATGCAGAGCCAAAGCCACAAATCAGGCAGCGTCGACCCGGCAGACACTGCGGTCTTTGCCAGAAACCATTATTAATGCTAGCACCTTACACAATATCTTTGTACAGTCATAAATCATCGGTTGACCATAAGAAAGATGAGATTTTTATTAATGTCTTCAATATTGTGTACGGATATTGACATTGACTATTATTACTTGTTGTCGTATTATATTTACTTGTTGATATTGACTATAGAAAGAAGAAAGAACATGTACTGGGCTCAAAAGTTCAGTTGCACTCTACCAAGGTTTTTTTTTAAGGTGGGTAATCATGATGACGACTTTACCCGCTCTAGGGTGGGTCGAGAGGGCGTATCAGACTTTTACTGACTAAAACTACACCTATGTTCCTTCTTTATTCTTTGTGATCCAGGACCACGGGTTTCCTTTTCGGAAATTAGCCTATGGCCACAGTGGGCTTCGGCCGCGCTGAACCCCTACGGTTTTAATGATATCTCTTTGAGGTGCTCATAAAAAGAACTGGCCTAGTGCGAGTCGAACTCGTATGTGAATGTACTCGTATTTTCCGTACAGCAATATTAATATCGAGCAAAAACGGTAAAAAAATCACGTTTGATGAATGGGAGCCTAACTTAGATACCTATTTATTTTATTCTGTTTTTAGTATTTATTGTTATAGTGTCAACAGAAAGCCATCATCTGTAATTTCAATTATGTAGCTATCACGGTTCATGAAATACAGCCTGGTGGCAGACAGACAAATGGACAGTGGTAGAGTAATAGGGTCCCGTTTTTACCCGTTGGGTAAGGAAACCCTAAAAACTGAAGTACCGATGTGCTTACGTTCATTCCCTTTTTTTTAAGTGTGGAAATCATCTAATGACTTCTCGCGCTCTTGGTGGGGCGAGAGGGCGTGTCAGACTTTTACTGACTAAAACCACACCTGTGTCCTTCAGTTGCCCTTTGCGTTTAGGACTACGGGTTGCCTTTTCAGAAATTCTCCGCGGTCCTAGCTAGCGGGCATCGGCCCTGCTGGCCCCCTACGGTTTGCTGACATTTCCTTGAGGAGCGCGTGGATCACTACGTGCCGTCGACGACTGGGCTCGGTCCGATCAATTACCGGATGGCCGGACGGCAAGCTACCCATTGCTCAACGTCCGCAAGCCCGTTCATTCCCTAGCTTACGTATTTCGTATATTTTGCACACAAGCAATAAGTGACAAACTATCATTGATCACTACTTACTTTCTGTGTCCGACATACTCTTACGATTAAGGCTGGAAATCTAGTTCTAGGTAATAGGCATGTCACTCTTTATCCACTCGAATACTTAATTACTTTCGCCGAAACCGAAATGAGAAACATTAACGTTTCTATGTGTGTGTTAACAACGTGTTTGTGTGAATGTGTGTGCTACAATCCACATACTAAACGTGTGGACTGATTTAGCAGGTCTTTGTTTGATTTGCTTAAAGAGGTGAAGATTAACTTCATAGATGTTTGTTTTACACGTTTCAGGTACAGAAATTTTAAATAGTTATGCCAGTGAGAGACATGAGTTTTTGTAATTAAAATACGGTTTTTTTACATATATAAAAGCATAATCAGCCTTTTAATGTTCCTATTGCTGGGACTTAGGCCTCCTTTCTAGGAGAGGGAAGCAAAAATCTTAATGAAATTAAGATTTTTTACATAATTTGATTTAAAAAAAATCAATGCAGTAATATACTATTTAGTATATTACATTAAATAATTTTATTAACTTTTTAGTTTATATATACATCTTAACTATTAAATATTATATTTTAATAAGTAATAGATAAATAGACCAAAACACAACATAAAAAAATATATATTACTAACCTAACCTATTCCATTATAATCAAGATTTAGTATATTATGAAATAATCTTAAGTGATGAGTGAAGTAAACTCATAATATACTAAATACTTATAACTACTATTAACTATAACTAACTACTAACTACAGTTGTAGTACATCCTACACGTATAAGCAACTGAATAGTAGAAACTAGTGCGCTTCACCATCAACGACTGCATCATTGCTTATCATCAGGTGGGATCACAGTCAAACACTAGTTTATATCATTAAAAATAAAACTGGGCAAGTACAAATCGGAATCGCGAGCTGAGGTTTCCGTAGAAACTTACCTATGTAAATAGTTTAATTCCCGAATGAAGTCTCGAAAATATTATATTATTATTTCTTAGTACATCCAGCGTCTGGTGAGCTCTCTTGATTACATAATTCAAATAATAAATGTTGTTATAATATATGTAATTATTTATATGATTAACAATTATGAAAACAAACTTTCCTGAAAAAATGTACTTCTTGCCTTACTAACGTATGCGTAGGAGGTATTGAAACTAATCCAACTACGGTAATGACATTGTTTTTTCTAGCCATTATTATCCCACTGCTGGGCTAAGTTCGTTAGCTTCCCACAAGTCCTTCCAGACATTCGTCTCCCACGCCGTCTCGAACCAGTCCTCGTGGTACGAGTCCAGATCATCTCACTACTTCTTTCTTGTTAGTACTATTTGATATTTGTATCTCAGGTATCAGGATAAGCTGCGTTCATTCGTGGCTTACCGTGGTTTACCTCACGCAACGTTTCGTGCAATCGATAATTCATTGACCCTTGTAAGATTGCTACCAGATAACTAGTTTTATGATCAATATTCGATACACGATCCACATTTTTTATTATGCAACATTAGTAATTGGATGTATAGAATATTAATTGTTTATTTTAATGTTGTTGTTTAAAAATATCCGCAGATATCTGCAGGAGAACCAAGGTAGCCGACATAGCACGAAGAATCGCCAAACTTAAGTGGCAATGGGCAGGGCACATTGCTCGCAGAACAAATGGTCGTTGGGGCCGAAAGGTTCTGGAGTGGCGACCGCGTACCGGAAGACGCAGTATTGGAAGGCCCCCTACAAGGTGGACCGATGACCTGGTAAAGGTTGCGGGCTGTTCATTGTGGCGACATTTGGGGGAGGCCTATATCCACAAGTGGACGTCTATCGGCTGAAATGATGATGATGATGTTTAAAATTTGCTCAAAATACTGCATTTTTAATGCAAGTATTTTGAGTTATTTGGTCTTCCTAAAGATGAGAACTCGACTGTTGTCGCGAATGTCGTGTAGAGCCCAAGTTTGCAGAGTTATATGTAGTGAATTGATGTTAATTTCGAGACACTTATTGTGCGTACAGCTAAGGAGTGGAATTCCTACACTACAACCTAGGCAGTGTGCTCCATCGTCGTCCACATATCATCAGGTGAGATAGTGGTTAAACGCGAGCCTTTCCATAGTAAAAATGCAGATGATACGTTTTTTGGTGGGAAATCATCAAATAACTCCTGCTCTGACTGGAGCGAGAAAGCGTGTTAGATTTTACAGACTAAAACCCGCCTTTGTTCCTTTGTTACCCTTTGCTTGCCACAGTAACTCTTTCGAACAACCCTGCAGCCATAGTAGGCATCAGCCCGACTGAGCCCCTCCAGTTAGAATATTATATGCTTTCACTGCAACTGCACTATTTACGAAACAAACTTCAGCAGCTTATTATACTATTCCCTTTATGATATAGCGCCCTAGTCTTAAAAGTTTAGGTGTATTTAGACTGCTATAATTAGATTGTCCCGATATAGGCGGCCCGTTTCGCGAATTATCAGATGTTTTAAATGTCCCGCTGGGATGTGCGTCATACATCCCGCGATATGATAGTTTTCAATTGGGCAAAGAAGCAAACCAATAAAAACTAATCTTTAATTTTTAATTTTAAGGAGCACTGAAAAATAAAGGTTTTTTTTTAATGAAAGATCAAAATATTAACATAAATATCAAACATAACTTGACTAAAACATAACAATAATACTTTAATGTAAACTTTTTGAAAACTCTGGTCTTGTAGCATCAACATACTGCTCCATTTTTATTATTGAAAGAGGAAGTATTGAAGGTACGCCTCCCGAGTTTCTGAAAATAATACCTGGCAACATTAGAAATAGTGTACACTTACTTGGGTAAGGCTACGTTTCGCTAGTTATGTTTAAAAACTATAATAAGGTAGGTAGGAAACCATTACATCTCCCTTGCGCAGGTCCATAGAGTAAGCTGCTACTGTAAAATTTTTGATGGAAAAACCAATAAAATTTTACTTTGGACCTCAACGAATCAACGACGAAGTTCATTATTAGTTTATTTATACACTTCAGACTGTAGCGTTAATAATATTGTAGACATGAATTTAAAGCAAAATAAGTAACGCAAGCTCAAACACTCACAATAAAGCTCAACAACTTTAAAAATATGGTTAAGGATCACTACCTTTCCTCTTGAACGTCGTCATCAAGTACATCATTTCTTTGCTTTCATAATTATATATATTATATATTGTTTGTATTATATGCAATTTATTAGTTTATGTATTGTATATATGTAAATAGTACACCACAAACTACCTGCGTTTTTTTTCTCCTTCTCTGTCAAATCCATCCATAGGTTGTCTGTAAAAAATTGCTTTTAGCGATAAGACTGCCCATTGTGACACCCTATTAATTTTAAGTTCCTAATGTAATTTGTATTTTTGGTGTACAATAAAGAATATATCTATCTATCTATCTAAGTAAAGAACACATACCTTAATTAAGTAAGGTATTTATTCTTTCTTTACAATAGTTTTTAAAAGAAATCAGCTATTCATTTTATGGTTCAATTTCTTAGAAATGCTGAAAAGAAATGTGATTACAAAAATAAGCTGTGCCAAGGCCGGCCATGTGTTACAGTTGGTAATTATATAAAAGATTAATGACCCAACATACTGCGGTAAATGACATTAAGAAAGCATGACTAAGCTTTTTATTGGCACAGCAACACATTGGAGGACTGCCCAGTTTGATAGGGGAAGCTACACAAAAGGGCATAATTTGATAGATATTATGTTGTATCTGTAACTTAACCAGCCGTTTGAAGGCCTTACACAAGGTAGACCGATGAGCTTGTGAAAGCGAGCCGATGTATGTTGGTTGCAAAAAGCACAGCAACGGTCGATTTGGCAAAGTCTATGACTAGCAGTTTTAGGGTTGCGGGACTGTTCAAAAGAGTTACCGTGGCCCTAGAACGCAAAGGGTAATTGGAGGAACACAGGTCGGTTTTAGTCAGTAAAAGTCTGACACGCCCTCTCGCTCGTCCCACAGCGGGAGAAGTTATTTGATGACATCTTAACACCAAAAAAAAAGGACTGGCAGTAGGAGTCTTTCACTTTAGATAATGATGGTAATCTGTATTTTCTTATCATCTAGTTAGTAAATCCCTACATTTTAGAAGGGTTGTGCAGAAATAGTTTTTAAATGGAATTATAAAATCGCTCGGCTAAGCAAGTAACTCACAAAATTCATTGGGTACTCTTTCCGTTGACCTAGAATCCTGAAATTTGGCATGAAGCAAGGTCTTATAGCACAAGTATAGGGAAAAATCTGAAAACTGTAAATTTGTAGTTACGTAAAAAAAAAACATTTTTTGCCATTCGGAAAAATCTTCGTAACTCAATTCGGGAATTGAACTTTTTTCATAGGTAAGTTTGTACGGAACCCTCAGTGCGCGAGTCCGACTCGCACTTGCCCGGTGTTTTTTACATTTAAATCGAAAATGTTTCAAATAAAAACTCGTTTCAATGTCGAAAAGCAAATTTGTTTTAGAAGTCTAAGTAATTCTGATATCAATTACTGAAAGATTTTTGTAATTTCCCTCAAAAATCAAATATAGCAGAGGGCTAAGCTTTTCTTCGGTCCACGAATCAGCATTGCCATCCAGCGTGGCAATGCAGCCAGCATTCTGGGCACTTTTCCCATCGACATCGATGTGGACGAATTTTTTGATGCCCTAAGAGTTCGTTTTCTACCCGTTTGTACATATTATTATTTTCAGTTTGTTTTAATACTTATTAAGTTATAATATACCTAAATACATTCTATAGCTGTAAAATCATTCTGCAAATTACTAGAATAGCTAAGCTAGAATTACCAGCACGATTTACAAATTAAATTATACACGCCTGCAATTTTCATTCATAATAAACTTTTTGTACGGTGAATCGATTATTTTATTCATAATGAAATTATGCTTTTCCTAGAACAGCTCGTAGGGCGGAATAGTGAAACGGTTTTATTTTCCAGCTAGCGGTTTCCGTGCAGAACTGTGCCAAAATGCAAATGAGGTGGTATTAAAATCATAAGCGTTCCAGTCAACGTCGCGTGTGATGCCAAGACTGTGTTCAATCAATGTGCGACTGTGTTGTTGAGTTGTGCTTTGTTATTATATTCAAAACTTTAATTTTATATTAAGGTTGCAGATCAACACAAAAAGCTCTGTTAGTGTTGATCTGAGTCTGAGGTAGTACTGTATACCATCATCTTCAATAATATAAATGTATTAGATAGTAATAAATCTTCTATAGACTTGTTTTATAATTAATATGCGTATAGCTAAAGGGTGGAATTCTCTGCCGGAGTCTGTGTTTCCTGGTAGCTACAACCTAGGGGTCTTTAAGTCAAGAGTGAATAGGTTACTTATAGGCAAGTGTGCTCCATCGTCGGCCACATCATCGCTTACCATCAGGTGAGATAGTGTTCAAACGCGAGCCTATCAATAATAATAAAAAAATATATATAAAAAAATAAATTGTTTGCATAGATTGTGTCTCACTGCTGTGCAAAGGCGTCCCCCTTCTCCTTTCAAATCTGTTTGTATTGAGCGATCTCCGGCCAAGTTAACCTCGTGAACATGATAAGATCGTCATATCACCTTCGCCGCAGTCGATCTCGACGACGTCGACCGCACACTAGCGTCCAGTGAGTGACGATTTTCGCCCACCTGTCTGTGTGGCCGACGTGGCCTGCCCATTTCCACTTTAGCCTGGTTGTTTTCCACTGATATTTGCTACTTGAGTTGTGGAACGCTGCGTGAAGTTTCTTACACGATCTTTTCGCTGTGCACCTAATATTATGCTGCGCTTTATTGTCGTTTGACTAATCTTGAGTTTGAACTTCTGTGGTTCCTGAAATGTGTTTTATATGTAAATAAAATATTCTTATTTTTTTTTTTGCTAAGCTTCGTTGCTGTGTTCCGCTTGGAATAGTTACATTTGTATCACAGATATTTAGTCAGTATTTCAGTTTCTGTTATAGCAATACACTGATTCTAATAGCAGTAATGTCCTTAGGTGTCTATTACTTAAGCGGAGAATTTCTGAACAGGATCCAGTAGTACTAGAACGCAAATTGCAACTGAAGGACACAGGTGTGGTTTTAGTCAGTAAAAGTCTGACACGCTCTCTCGCCCCGCCCAGAGTGGAGGAAGTCATTGGATGATTTCCACCCTTAAAAAAAGAGATACCGTCTCGTGAGTGGTCCAGATAATTAGGATCTACATAGTCCTAAAGATTGAAAATCCACACGAAATCAAAGCGGTGGTTATGTGAGATAAATTTTATTGTAATCTAGAAATATAAGATCGTCAAAATGTGTACGGTGAACCCGCACATTCGTATAATTAAGTAGGTTATGCAACTGCAGCGTTTGCACACGCGTGATTATTTAGTATAATAGTTACTAAGTAAAATAAATCAGTGATTTTTCTATACTCAACACGGGCGGTTTTATTATCATCCCCGGTTTATATCATTTTACCATAAGTGTGCAGACTATCGTCGTACAAAATGGTTCTGTCCCGTCATAAATACCTACTAACCTTAATTTGACGCAAGCTTTGATCTTGATAAAGCAAAGCTGTCAATTAAATTAATTAATTTACTCAAGAACAAGATCATTCGTGCCAGCTCAAACGGGTCGATTGTTTTCCTATTTTATTGGTTATTTTCTAACATATTGAGAAAGAATATCGTAAGCGACAGTTAGCAGTTTTTGTAGAAAGGGAACTGTCATTTCCTAATTAAAAAGTATTTATGACAATATGTTTATAGAAACTATTCTAACAGAGCCCCAGAGAGCAGTGTTACCACGAGCCCTTAATGCGATCGATTTTACGACCTAAACTGAACTGTTAAAGGGATGGAGCTATATGGGGTGTATAGCTCCGTCCTTCCTTCTCGATCGCATGGCTGACATTTTTACGTCCACGAGCCTGGTATGTACCTACAAAAAGTCATATTTTTTTAGAAAGTAATTACAAAATACTACTACTTAGGAAAAAAGAAAATAAATCTCTTCCTGCAATAACACAATATATTATAAATAACACAACATTGCTTACGATGTTCTTCGTTTTAAAATGTCTTAAAAATCATTTAAAATATGAAAAATAGTAGGTACTCCGGTGTCGAGAGTTGGGTCCAAGCTACCGACAGTCAGGGTTCCAAAGAAAGAAACCTGAAGACAATATGAGCCATGTCCAGAAGTTCCGCTTTTTTAATCAAGCCCTTGATTCAGCCGTCTAACGAGAGCCTCCTGAGGTGTTGGTCGATGCTCGTGGCTATAGAGCTATCGGTACAATGATCGCCGAGATTACGAGTAGTCCAGAATTAGCCACTACTAGCTTCTGCCAACGGCGTCCTCCGCGTGAATGTCGTTTATTGCTGATGTGAAGTCGAAGAAAGATAATAAGTATGTTCTTTCTAGGGATTCAAGCTTACTGCGTGCCAAATTTCATTAAAATCGGTTCATTTAACCGTGAAAGTTAATATTATTACATATGTAGGTATATCTATTACTTTATTAATAAAATAAGTATATTATATACTAGACTGGGGGGAGGCCTATATCCAACAGTGGACGTCTTTCGGCTGATATGATGATGATGATGATGATACTAGACTAGCTTTTTAACCGATTTCAAAAAAAGGAGGAGGTTATCAATTCGGTTGTATTTTTTTTTATGTTTGTCACCTCAGAACTCCGTCGTTTATGGACCGATTTGTAAGTTTTTTTTTCCCTCTTAAAGGATATGCTTCCAGATTGGTACCATTTTGTTCAAAGTCCAGTTCTGATGATGGGATCATTGAAGTGACCTGATGATGATGATGGAGCCGGAAGATAGGCACCGGAACTCCGTAATTAATCAAGCCTCTAGCCGTGTTTGGGCTTATTAGAATTGTCATGAGATGCACTTTAGCTATATGGTACTATCGAACTGATCTGATGATGGAGCCGGAAGGTAGAAGGTAGACACGGGAACTTCATAATAAAATAAGGTATCCTAGCAGTGTTTGGGTTAATTGGAATTATCATGAGAAATAGGCACTCTGGTTATAAGCGTATTGCAATTAAAAAGTGTGAAATAAAAAACTTTTAAAACGTTTTTTCTGAGGCTTTGCTGCTATGGCCTGATTTGTATAAAAATGAGTACTGGCAGTCGACGATAGAGTAGCTTAAAATAACTGAAACTTTAGGAATCGTAAGGGATCGGAAATGAAAAATAATAAACATTAGGTTAAATAGAAAAAAAAAAAACAGTGAATCGATTCTCTACACTTTTACTTCGCAGAATTTATGTCTTTCAGTCCATACCATACGCCCGTTTAAATATTATTTACGAAATAGTTTTAAAACATACATGTTATGTAAACCAACATCTATTTCGGTTTGTTATGTATTTATCTAATAACCGGTAGATCAACAGATAATCTCCGGATTCGAAACGATTTGTTTCATAAAACGATTTACAGGGAATTGTAGAATAATATTCAGTATATCTAGGTATGTGGGCGTTTAGGTTATATAATCTGGTATAATCTTTGGTAGCTTTCCTCGATAATGCTCGATAATTAACTGTAACTCAATACTTCCAGCTTAATATCCAATCATATTTGTTGTTGGTTGGTATTTTATACACGCTTGGTAAAAACAAAATGATACTCTGTCAGTGAACGTAATTTTGTTTTATACAAGTCATTCCAAATGCGTATCCCTTTTCACTTGTGTGATTTTTTTTTAAATACTACAAAAAAGCAAAAATTAAAATAAAGATGTCAGGGTTTCTATGAAATCTGGGCCCTCCTTCCAATAGTCATGTGTGTTAATCATTGGATAGATAATTTTGAGCTGAAAAGTTACCATAGCACCAAGTTCCAAATATTAGTCCGATCAAAGCTTAATTTTTGAATAACTCTGTATTTTGTGAGGTAAAAACGAAGGTAAACCAAAAAATTATTAAGAGCGCCTATACAGTGTGTAATTAAATTAACATTTAACTTATAGAAGAACGGGTATAACTTATTTTATACCCTTAAGGAATTCATATTGTGGTTAGAATAAGTCACTATCTTCAAAATATTAACTTTACATAAAAAATAGCTCAAAAATAATAAAGAGCATATTATGTAAATCGCTTGCCTATAAAAACATCACATGTATTTCATTTAGTAGCGTTTTAAATGACGAGGTCAAACACGCAATTTGAAACGCGGAGTGTTTTTTGCGTCGCCTGTGAAGTTGTATTTTTCATTTAGAGACCTTTTCACTAGGGCCATAGATTTATTGTAAACCTCGCTGGTCTACTTGTAAGCACTTTTTCTGTGCATTAGGAAGTGTAATTAGCTTTCCATTGTGGAATTTAGCAGTGACTATAGATGTACGGCGAAGCGTCACCGACACAGTACCTATGGATCCCACTCAAACGGTAAAAAATTTTTTGGGATCACATTCATTTTGCGTACCGCTAAGGAGTGAAATTCCCTGCCAGTGTCTGTGTTTCCTGATAGCTACAACTTGGGGGCATTTAAGACAAGAGTGAATAAATTACTTCTAGGCAAGTGTGTTCCATCGTCGGCCACATCATCGCTTACAACCTCACTGGTTTACACCCACTATCTCAACAGATAGTGGTTAAATGTGAGCCTATCAATAGCATAATCTGTTTATTATATTGTATAAATTATAAAATTGCCATTGCGGGGACTCACGTCTCCTTTCTAGGAGAAGGAACCTAAAAAATTAGCAGCCCTTGTTCCCAGCCACCAAGATTTGTGTCTGCTTTACGGTGATACGCTACCCTTTAACATAAGTAATTAAAGCTACTCTATATTTAGTTCTTAATAAAAATAGTTTTCATAATTCAGCATCACGAACACTGTTTGTTAAGATGCAGTTGTACTTTAGAAATGTCATTCCCACTCCACTCTTTGTGATATGAAACTCTTATTTCGCAGGTATGCTGGAAGAGATTTTTAGATAGAAATAAGCATCACCTTTATAGGTAACGGCACCTTTGGTTGTATACCTATCTTTCAATATCGAACAAGTCGACTCGTGCAACATGCGCTTGGATGCACTCATGTATCGTGGAACATGGCCGGCAAAAATGTGACTATCACTGAAGTATCCGTGGAAGTATCCTTTGTACGATTGCACATTTGAACTCTAGAGCGGATAAAAGAGTTATGGAGGCAAGATTACTTTTTTTTTAATGACATAAACTAGTGCTTGATTACGATCTCACCTGATGGTAAGCACCGAAGGCAAAAAAGGAACAGAAGTGGGTTTTAGTCAGTAAAAGTCTGATACGCCCAAAGTCATTGGATGATTTCCCGCCTAAAAAAAAAAACAACCTGATGGTAAGCAGTGATGCAATCGGTGATGGTGAAGCGCACTAGTTTATTAAGAGCCTATTCACTCTAGCCTTGAAGACACCTAAATTATAATCTGACGGGAAGGCCACAGCAAGCCAATTGTTCCAGTCCTTCGATTTAGTTACGCGGTATAAACAACGAGGCGAAACGCTAAACCGCGGACCGTAGAGTTGTCAACAGTGTAAGGGTGGAGACACGCCGTACGTGGGATTGTCCGATGGTAGAAAGGCGATCGCGGAATCAAGTCATGTAATACCCGCGCACACTCTCCAAAATGCATCCTATAGAATACCGAAAGGCTGACTACCCTACGCCAGTTTTCCAGGCTTTGTAGATTGGTTTTAATAACCAAATCTGGTTCACCAATTAGCCTCTATGCACGCATCTCCACTGAGTCCAAAACTGCTAGATGGTATTTTGCAGGACCAGCCTATATGGGGGTATTACTGTTGCTCATAAAGGTTAGCGCCTACAGAAGCGGGTGCCACGCGAAAGCGATCTGATAGCGATCTCCTGTTTGTAATTGCGCCCGCATTCTGTGTAATAGATTGCATACAAACTCTAACATTACAAAATATCTCATTCCGTATCGCGATTGCTTTCCGCCTCTGTGGGCAAGTAAAACAGGTACCATATGTCAAAATTATATAACTAATTATAAAGAGATAATTTCAATTCATCGCCACCAATTGAAGTCGAGATTTTTCGATTTGAGTTTTGGAGGTCAGTTTTTAATTGACTTTAAAAATAAAAGCTATTTGATGATCTCTTTTTTTGTTACGAAAGGAGATCATCGAATCCAGATCCGCAGTTTGAGAACGGTTATTGTACAAATTATTTCCATTTATAAAAAAAATATGGTAAGTAGTTTAGTTGAAGCGTCTATGTCAAGAATTATTTTTTTAACGTTTATATGAAGAAAAAATTATATTATTCAGCCATAAGTAGTTCATGGTACTAATTAAATAAGCTTCTACTTAGTACGAAGAGCTAGTATTGAAGCTGCAGCAAATTCACAACGTTTTTAAGCCGATTCTAAAGGTCACTTTGTTGTCCTATAATGGTATTTGAACACGGGGGGGAGGGTTGTGCTGCCGGAATTAATTTATTACGCACCGTCGACGCGAAAAACAAATGAGCCCATTAATTATTCTATTCTTGAATCGAGACAATTAAATAATAAATCGATAGAGAAGACCTCTCAAGCTCATCACTATCTACGACTAATATATAGGCATGTGTCAACTTATGAAAATAAATAACAACCGGTTGTTTTAAATTGCGTGAAATTGATCGATTTTTCGGCTATTCTGTATTTATTTGTAGGATATAAGTATATAATAATAATAATAATCCTTTTATTGTCCAGAAAAACATGACATAATGTAATAAAATACACTATCCTCCACACTAGAATTCCCTGTGTCGTGGATGGTAGTCTCTTTCGTCGTAACATACATTGTACAATAACCGGAATAAAAAGAGTAAAGTAAAAAATAAAACAAAACAAAAAAGTGCGAGTGGTACATGCGTGATGAGTTTGTGTGAGTAAGTTTGAGAGTGTGTGTGTGTGTGTGAGGGTGTGTGTGTATTGGGGTGTGTAAGCATATGTGTGAGAGTGAGTGTGTGTGTATTTCAGTTTGTATGAGATTGTGAGTACGCGGGTATGAGAGTGTGTGTCTATGTTTGTGATGTACATGAGTGGGAGTTCGTAAACAGAAATAAATAATTATATAATAATGGTAATAATAGATAAGAGTGCGGTTTGTTATTTATACGGATTTTTTAAAAACCATTCTGTCATGTCATAATTCAGATTTTTGAGAAATTTTATTACATGTGTCTTACATTTAGGTATGCTTTGTCATTTATAGGATGTTTAGTTCCTTATTAAGATTAGAGTAAATAAATGGACCCATAAATCGGAAGCATCTTTTGCCGAACGAGTCTGGTTCTTGGTTTCTGCCATATCGCTTTTCTGCGAGAGTGGCTACTACTTTGGGTTGTGTTGTGAGCATTTCTATGGAACTTGATTGCTACAGCCAGGATATAAAGTTACATAACACGCAGTACATTGCTTTCTGAATATAGAAGATTGGTGGGAAATCTCATAGGTTTCCTATAAGCTACTTTTAGAATGGCCCGCTGCGAGCGTTCTACTTTTATAAAATGGCTCTTATGTGAACTCCCCAAGTTGTAATGCAGTAATTTAGAATAGGCTCGCATAATGTGTAGTAGACCATCCTCAATATCTTTCCATTTGCAATTTGTCCCAACCTTTTAAATATGTGCACCAGTTTTCTTACACGCCCATTTACATGCTGGATTTGCTTAGTCCAAGTAATGTATTGGTCTATGTATATACCAAGATATTTCATGTGGTACCTGTTCAAAGGCTGGACATGAGCAAGCAGACTCTCCACGGTTATTGCAGGTGTGCAATGTAACGGCTAGATTGGATGGACAGGGTTTTTTTTTGCTAACATTAAAGTTGACCACTTTAGTTTTCTCAACATTAAGTGTCAGCAAATTATAGGTTAGCCATGTAGCTACCTGATTTACTCCTGTCTCTGCCGCTTCATGAACAGACTCTCAGGACCTGCCATAAAATATAATGGCGGTGTCATCGGCGTATGTAAATATTTGAGCATTCTGTACTGGTAAGGAACAGAGACTGTTGATATAAATAATAAAGAGAGTAGGCCCAAGAACGCTGCCTTGTGGCACGCCATAGTTGAGGCTAGCATATGCACTATAATTATTATTTATACCCAGTCTCTGTGTACGGTCTGTTAAATATGATTAGAACCAGTCAAGAGCCGTGCCACGGATACCAATGCTCTCCAGTTTTTTTTTAAAGAATACTTCTAGAAACTGTATTAAAGGCTTTCGCCAGGTCCAGGAAGATGCCAGTGCACTTATAACCATCGTCCAGTTTGGATACTACGAAATCCACTAAATGTGTCACTGCATCCTCACCACCACCAGGACCAGTTTTTGCGAAAGCCATATTGATTGTTGGGTAGTATAGTAATCTTCTCTAGAAAGTTCAGTAACCTGGTATTCATTATTTTTTCGAGAATTTTTGATAAGGATGTGAGCAGGGAAATTGGTCGATAATTCGATGCTATTGTTTTGTCTCCGGATTTGAAAATTGGGCAAACATTAGCCTTTTTCATTGCCAAAGGAACTGTCGCCATTGTAATGCTTAGGTTACATATAAACGCTATTGGTGAGGCCAGATGAACTTTGTTTAATTTAAGTATTTTATTCGTAACACCATCCCAGCCAAGAGCCGAGGAGTCTTTTAGGTTTGAGACTATCTTAATGACTTCGTAATTATCAGTTGGACTGACAAAGAAAGAGTTACTTGGAGTTGATGATTTATAAATATTACTGGAAATGCTAGCCAAATTGGATTCAGTTTTGTTAAGAAGCGAGAGAGAGATTTTCAGCAAGCCGTTCTCCCACAGTGGTAAAAAAGTGATTTGCCTTGTCAAGGGACTCCTTAGGATCAGGACAAGCTTGCAAGAGTTCAGAGCTATTTGAGTTGGAAATTGTAAAGTTACAAATCTTTTTAATAGCTGTCCATGTCTTTTTACTGTTTCCTTGGGTATTTTCTACAGTGTTTTTATCGTGAGCGTTTTTAAGATTTTGAATTAAATTGTTACAATGATTTCTATACATTTTATAGCACTGCTGTATAACTGGGTTATTTTAGTTATCCTTTTTACTTGCCTCGATATGTAGGCGATCTCTTATATACATGAATATGAATCTATCTGGTTTTATCAACTAAAATGTTTACTTCAAAAAGGATTTGTGTAAATTGTTAAACGAGATTTCAACGAAAACGGTGATTGAGATAAAAAATATGCTGCAAACTTTAAAACAAGTTCGATGTGGTGGGCAGTCACCTGTTATAAGATCATTTTACAGGAGAGACGCTGTCGTATGGTACGGTGGTGGCGACCTCTCGCGCCGGGCCCTGGTACAGGCCATGGTCAGGAGCGACGCGGAATGGGCGGCGGCCGCCTCCTTCTGCGAGGTAGTAATGCTAGCGAAGGAGATGGCCGCACATGTGAGGGTATGGACGTACGCCTGAGTCGTCGAAGGCGCGTAGTGTTCCACGCGCGACTCAAACACATGTCAGCAAAACCGTAAGGGCCCAGCAGGGCCGAACCCTATTGGGGCCAAGGGTTGACTTCTGAAAGAGAAACCCGTGGTCCTGGAACCTTTTAACTGAAGGAACATACGTGTAGTTTTAGTCAGTAAAAGTTTGACACGCCCTCTCGCTCCGTCCCATAGCGGAAGAAGACATTAGATAATACCCCTCCTCCAAAAAAAAAACACGTCCACAACTAACTGTTATTATTCTGACATGATCTTAATGATATTGACGCTGTTCAACCGCTTATAATCGTACGATGACCATGCAGTTCTAGTACATGCAGTAATTTAATAAAATAGTCCATCTTCATGCGTATATTTGAGTACATCTATGATTGTGATCCGTATGTCATCTAATTCTGACAATTATTGCGCGGGTATTTATTGTAAGCTAAGATTATCTACAGGGTGTTCTAAGGCCCACTGACATGTTGCTGTTTTATTTTCTATTTGCTCATTAAACTGGTCTGCGTTAATATTTGAAATTTGCCTAAAATTAATAACTTGCGACTTAAAATGCCAATCCATACCACGACTTTCTATGATAAATCATTTACCTACTGTCCAGGCTGCTCGTCTGTGGAATGAATTACCTGACACAAACGCGCTCAATCGTTACCTATTCCTAAAAGACTCGTTATCATTACCTGTCGCTGTGAATATCGATAGTCGTCATTTATATCTCTGTCTATAGTTTTCAATTCAAAGATTCAAAGAAGATTCAGATTCAAAGCACTTTATTTCAAATAAACCATTAACAGGCACTTTTGAAATGTCATGAAGTCAGTCAGTCAGAAAAAAAAATGATGCTAATTGCACATTCCAAAGCGTAGATCTCTATGGAGAAGAATGTGCAAGAAACTCCATGGACACTCTTATCAATCATGTTTTGTAATTACAAATATCTCTGTTACATGTTTCTTGTCGCTATCATGTGAGAACAATGTAAATAAAGTAAAAATACAAACTAAATATAGATATTAAAATAGCAACTGGCAGCTAAGAGATGACCAGTCTCAACTGACAGTGCTCGTTCACGAACATGACGCTAATGGCTTCTAGCTAGTGCATAAGCCTTACAGCCTTATGCACTAGATGCCATCCTAATATTAGCACCACTCAGCTAAACCATTTTGAAGGGAACCGAATGATCCAACACACGCGCCACCATCAGTGAGACATTTGAGTGAGCATGACAAACTCTCAACTGCCATGCTCATTTATGTCAAACAAGTCCAATAGTAACATAAAAAACCATAAAATAGCTCCATGGTACTCACATTTACAAACTTTGAAAAAAATGCTTCTACATTATACAATACTTATAATATTTAACAATTCCAAAAAAAAAAAAACTAATCAATTTGTTCACCCCGGTGGTAGTGGAGCTGGACCAGCATTGAGCCAAGCATTTTTATCTTGAATATATCCTCCAACTTATAATATGCTTGCCAATATGTATGTATATATGTAGGTATCTACTATATTTTATTTTATTCGGGAAAAATAACAGTTATGCATTAAAATCTTATACTAAGTTATAAATATGCAGAAATTATAAATATATAATCTGAGACATTTTCCACAACATACTATGAGTTATATTTAACAATGCGCTGTTCTAAGCTGTTAAAACAGAAAAGTAGTTAATAGCATATTATATAGCATGTATGTATATATCTGTGTATTTATTATAATAGCATAGCATAATAGCATAATCAGCCTTTTAATGTTCCCACTGCTGGGACTCAGGCCTCCTCTCTAGGAGAGGGAAAGAGCCGTAATCCACCACGCGGGCCCAGCTCAGATTAGTGGATGTCAATTATGTCTTCGAATTTTTGGTTTGAGGACATACCGATTTCCTCACGATGTTTTCCTTCACTGTTTTAAGAGCAGCTGTATTAAAATAAATTGCATAAGCACCTCGCTGGGTTTGAACCCACGAAATACAACTCCTCAGTCGGATCCGTTACCACTGGGGCACCACTACTCGGTAATATAGAAGCATGAAGTTATACATATATTTTGATGTACGGTCACCATTCCGTTTACCGACCATGATGAGAAGTGATGATCTGAATTTAATCCCTCGCTACCGTCATTTTATAAGCACATGCCAACGTTTGTCGAGGGCTTATTTTAATGATGATTGATGATGGCTTTTTACCCATTTTTAAAAGTTTTTATTTAACATGCAATATTTGGTATGTCAGGTTTCTTTTAATTTTATTTTTTTTTTAATTTATATAAACCAGTGCTTGACTGCGATCCCACCTGATGGTAAGCAGTGATGCAATCATTGATGGTGGCTATGATTGAGGGATGGCTATTATAATATATATGTTTAATATTGGTTTTGTTACATCAATGACAGCCCCATTTCTTGCCCAGGCAATTACTGTCCATTCCAGTAGCCTGGAAGAGATCGCAGAATGCGATAAGGCCGCCCATTGTATGTACTATAATGTGTTTTAGTTTCCTTTTGTATGTGTAATGGTGTACAATAAAGTATATAATAAATAAATAATAATGTAAGTATGTTGAGTTATCGTTTCTTCTTAAAGTTGAGAAGCCGACTATCGTGTTGAGTCATTTTTTTCACAATTATGTATAGAGAGAGAGAGTCATCATATCATCCAGATTTAATTACAATTAGTATCGCACCTGTCTGAGGGAATCTTTGTTCATCTAGTAGATTAGTTTTTTTTAGATGGGAAAATCATCTTATGACAAATCACGCTCTTAGGCGGAGCGAGAAATAGTGTCAGACTTCTACTGACTAAAAACCCACTCCTGTTCCTTCTTTGCCTTCGTCCCAGGGACCCGGGTTTTACTTCATCTAGTAGACTAGTAGATAAACTAAGCCATAAGTTTTTTTTTCTTCCTTTACTTCCAAATAAAAATTCAAGAAACATTTCTCTAATGGTAGCAAGAAATAGTAAGTAATGTGAATATACATGAAAATCAGATATTCCGTAGATTTTTACGCGTCCATTTGGCTTAGTAGTCTTTTCCACGTATTTTTCTGCTTATTTTCATGATACGATGAATATGATTTCTGAAATATTTGATTCAATATATTTTTAGGGTTCCGTACCTCAAAAGGACAAAACGAAATCCTTATAGGATCACTTTGTTGTCCGTCCGTATGTCTGTCTGTCTCTCTGTATGTCTGTCTGTCAAGATCCTTTATCTCGGGAACGCGTGGAGGTATCGAGTTGAAATTAAAACCATATATACTCAAGTCTGCGCTCCATTGAAGCTGTGAAAAAACCAAACTTCTGAGTTAACGAAAAAAAAGATACGGCCGTTAATGTTGCACTCTCAAGGGAATCAAAATTCATAGGGTACTTCCCGTTGATCTAGAATCCTGAAATTTGTCATGAAGCAAGGTCTTATAGCACAAGTATAGGGAAAAATCTGAAAACTGTAAATTTGTAGTTATGTCACAAAAAAAAAACGATTCGAAAAATCTTTGTGACTCAATTCGGGAATTAAACTGTTTTCATAGGCAAGCTTATACGGAACCCTCAGTGCGCGAGTACGACTCGCACTTGCCCGGTTTTTCTTTAATCTAAATGCTTTTAAATTCTTATATTTTTAAAGAAGCTTTTTATTCTGTCTGTTTTTTTTTTTTTAAACCTGTTTACAAAATAAATATCATTTATCATTTATTCTGTCTCAGTCTGTCAAATATCTCTAATTTCCCAAGATTTTTAAAAGTTTTTGACATTGATCGTGTCCGAGATGAGAATAATGAATGTTAAAGTTTGCTAAGTATGAGAATAATTGGCCTTATTATTTGTATTGTTCCATTCCAATGACGCTACCGTTTTTTTGTGCTCACCAGTTGGCGCTAATGGAAACTGAGGAAAGTAAAAGCAAAGCTTATAAAAGTCGTTTTTATGCGCATGCAAGCGAAGATTGAATTAAAATCATTTCTTATATTATTATCATGAAAGTGCGATAAAGTGTAACATCGATAGTGTCGTAATATTGCGCAGTCACATTCCATTCGGAAAAGATAAAGGACATAATGTTTCCGACAGAAAAAGCTCTTCTTAAGAAATCGTCGGAAGATTCTTGTCTTAATTTACCTTATTCAATCGGTTATAATAAAATATTAACAAAATTCATAGATTTTTTTTTAAAACATGTTCACTTTAATAAGTCACAAACCGAGCAAATTGATATTTCCAAGACCTCACACTACACCAGCGCCTCTAGCGGCGAAATCAAACGTGATAAGTATAATTTCAATTAGTGAGTCAAAACTTTTAATGACTTTTTAGTATTACTGAGTATTCGATATGACTACAACACAGTTTAGAAATTAATAATGGAATTTGGCTGTTTGTTTCGGAACAGTGGGGCGCGTCAATATGGTCAATTTTGTTACGATTGAATTGTTTTTCTTTTGGTAACGTTCGTAAAGGGCCCCGTATACGGAACGATCCATCGTAACGATCCATCGTTACGATCCATCGTTACGATCCATCGTTACGACCCATCGTTACGATCCATCGTTACGATCCTTCGTTATGATCCATCGTTACGATCCATCGTTACGATCCATCGTTACGATCCATCGTTACGATCCATGGTTTTTTTTGTTTAGGTGGGAAAATCATCTAATGACAAATTTCGCTCTTGGGCGGAGCGAGAGATAGTGTAAGACTTTTACTGACTAAAAACCCACTCCTGTTCCTTCCTTGCCTTCATCCCAGGGCTCCGGGTTTCTCTTTCACACTACCCGTGGCCCTAGTAGGCTTCGACCCTGCTAGGCCCCTACGATTCGCTGACATCAACCTGAACACGCGTGGAACAGTACGCGCCGTCTACGACTTGGGCTCGGTCCAGACCGTTACCGGACGGTCGGACGGCGAGCCACCCATTACTCGCCATCCGTAAGCCCGCGCCTACGGTGGCCGGAAATCGGGATCGGAATCCCGGCGGCGGCTGGGGCATGAGGACCGTTGCCTCACGCGATCTGCCGCCTCCTTTGTTAGCATTACTGCTTCGCAGAAGGAGGCGACCGCCTGCCACTCCTCGCTCCGCAACGATCCATTGTTACGATCCATCGTCACGATCCATCGTTACGATCCATCGTCAAAATCTATCCGTACGATCCATCGTCACGATCCATCGTTACGATCGATCTGAAATGATATCGTGACGATAGATCGATCAAAGCTTGCCAATCACACACCAAACGATCGTTACGATCGATCATTTACTTGTTTGAAACGGAACAATCATTACCTACTCGTTTGATACGGATCGATAAAGACGTGCTCAAATAATTCAATACGTGTCCTATAAAATAGAAAACGATCTTATTTTCCTTAGTTATGTGATTTTTTTTTAGTCGAAGAATTTGATACGTAGGTACGCGGTAGTTTAGGCATGTGGCGCGTACATCAGGCGTGGTCGGACTGAGACAAAAATCGAATCATTGATCGCAAAGAGCCATACTGCCGATCCATCGTTAGGTACGATATTCACAATTGCATACATTTTCATAGCGATTTACGATATCATCTTTAATTGAGTAAACTGTCAACGATCTTGACACTTTCGAGCCGTCGTTTTGATTGGTCTGAAACGACGGATCGTTTCGTATATGGATTATTTGAGACAAGTACTAAAAGAAATGTAGACAAGACAAGAGTACTTCTACACGCAGACTTATGCCCAAGCACGTGTACTTATAATTAAAAGGTTTCCTATTAATTAAAAAGCTTTTTACCTCTTATAATTTTCGTAAAAATTAATTGGATATTGATCAAAATGTAATTTGGGACTTTGGTACTTTAGTTATAATTATAATATTATAATTATAATAATACTAGCGACCCGCCCTGGTTTCGCACGGGTGCAATATTGATACTAAATATACTACAGAAGAATGTCTTTATATACAACGTACACAGCTTTTTTGTCATTAGACAATACAAACATGTTTTCTTTAGATGTTACTCTTGAAAGAGTGACATATAATTGGCCATGTGAAAAACAGTCAACGCTTAAATCTGAGCTTGCAATGTGGAAAGTTTGAGGCCATCGCCTCCTTCTGCGAAGCAGTAATGCTAGCAAAAGAGGCGGCCGATCGCGTAAGGCAACGGTCCTCACGCCACAACCGATTCCGATTCCGATTTCCGGCCACCGTAGGCGCGGTCTTGCGGACGGCGAGCAAAGGGTAGCTCGCCGTCCTACCGTCCGGTAACCGTCCGGACCGAGCCCAAGTCGTCGTCGGGGCCCAGCAGGGTCGAAGCCTACTGGGGCCACGGGTAGTGTGAAAGTGAAACCCGGGTCCCTGGGACGAAGACAAAGAAGGAACAGGAGTGGGTTTTTAGTCAGTAAAAGTCTGACACTATCTCCCGCACTGCCCAAGAGCGGGACTTGTCAGATGATTTTCCCACCAAAAAAAAAACCCTGCGATTTACTAGTGGTCATTGCAAAACATATCTTTATCGGAAATTGTAGGCGTTTAAATTGGAACGGTAAATCCGATGGTATTAGAGGAATTCGGTGAATTAATACATCTTCTCCGGTACCACCATCCGGTGAGTATTGTGCACTCTATTATGCAAGTTTTTAGTGATTTTACCAGCAAATGCGTGCCATTGCAAAGTATAGGTGTATTTAGGCACGCGCCGCCGCCCTCTGGCCGGTACAATCGCAACCGCTATGTCCTTGCATTTTAAATCTGTAATATCTTCGAAAACATGAATTTAAATTACATGCTGTACAGGGCCATATTGATCTTTAATAAATGCACAATTTATTTAAGGTTAGTAGGGTTAATTCGATAAGGATTAATGCTGTATTGCTTAAAATCGCCGTATTAATTATGTCATTATTTCTCGTAAAAAGTAAAGGATAAAAAATGGTTATTGTAGGTTATCCCTAAGAGATAGACGTACACCATTGCAGAATTTTTAGTAGACCTTTTTAAGGTGCACAATACTGTAGTACATTATTATCTAACACTTGAGTTATTTCAGACCTAAATGAGGAATAATTATTTTGCAAGCGACGTCATTCGCGCGATAGTTTACACAAATATATATAAACACCTCTTAGACCGTATTTCAAGGGAAATGAGATTTTGCATACAAACGAAATTCCCCCTTTTTTAAAGTGGGAAATCATCCATTGAGTTCTCCGGTTCTCGCGCTCTAGGGTGGTGCGGAAGGACGTGGCAGAGTTTTACTGACTAAAACAACACCTACGTTCCTTCTTTGCCCTTTAGGATCCTGGATCACAGGTTTCCCTTTAGGAAGTCAACCCATTACCTCAGTACCCCGTAAAGGTTAAATTTCTAAAATCCCCTGCTTATAAGTGCTCGCCTATATCGTAAAAGGAAGCCTTAAATTCTGTTGTTGAAGTTTCGGCTGTGTATTGATATGTTAGTAATTCAGTTTCTTCTATTTTATATATAGATAGACATATAACGTAACGATGGCTTAGAGTGAAAACCTGGGGTATGCAATTTTAGGTAATTTTTGTTTTATTATAAGTATTTCTGAAAAGAAAAGCTCGTAACGCTTAATTTTGTATCACGCAAAATTTTGATTTGATACTCGTAGCGCCATCTACGATGTTGAATGCATACTTTGCTCGAGTCAGTTTGGTGTGATAACTTCGCAATGGCGCGTCAAAACTTGTGGTAAAAAAAGAAAAACAAGTGAAACAAGAGTTTGAAAAAAGAAAACTATTGATTTATTTCATAAATCAATAGTTTTAAATATTTGAATAAAACACGTAGAAGCCCATTATAATTATACGATAATAAAGATCTAGTTTGGTTTTTTGTGCCCCCTGAACAGTTACGTATTTCACAGTTACGAGGTATTCACTATAAGTCATCGATAAATAGAAGTTTTAGTTCACACACTGTTCTTCCATATCAATTACTAGTATTAAACTATATCCATTTAGA
Organism: Mythimna impura; assembly: GCA_905147345.3. Lineage (NCBI taxonomy): Eukaryota > Metazoa > Arthropoda > Insecta > Lepidoptera > Noctuidae > Mythimna > Mythimna impura. Next base: position 15,097,979 of record LR990343.1, on the reverse strand, counting down.
TTGGAAACCGACTTAAAAGCAGTTGGAAATAAACTATGTGAACTATATGACCGTCATGGAAAACTCCATGAAGAATTCTCTGTAAACTGCACAAAAATGTTACAATCGCAGTTAAACAAACACAAATTACATAAATTCGGGCAACATTATATTTCCACGCGAACGGCAGCCAAGAATGAGGCCAATTTCATTGTAGGTACAAAAGCTTAGCGTTGAAGAAACTTGGAAAGCAATTTAGAAGGTATTATTGTTGTGCCTATACACTCTGACGAAAATTTTAGACAAGAATATAATTCCTTGTGTAAACTGTATCTAATACTGCAATGAAGTGTAATTTTCGATAAGCTATCATTTTGTGACAGATTAATATTTTGATAACAAAGTTAATAGCTTCGTGCTGATAGACCTGTCATTTGGGGGTAAAACTTTAATCATAGGACATTATGGAAATTATACCTTTATTTAGATACTAACACTTTGCCAGCGAATTCGTTCGCGAGAATGTACTTATAAAAACTTTAACACCTCCGTACTTAGAGGGTAATTTTGAAAAACTAATAATGACAGTATTTATGACTTTTTGATTTTGATTAGATCAACTTAGGGGTCTTTAAGTCAAGAGTGAATAGGCTACTTCTAGGCAAGCGTGCTCCATCGTCGACCACATCATCGCTTACCATCAGGTGAGATGGTGGTCAAACGCGAGCTTATCATTAATAATAAAAAAAAAGAATTCCTGCCATGTTTCTAGTTTACTAACGTAAGAAATAAAAATCCGCCATACAATCTTTAAGACCCATTACATTGTTCTACTGGGGATAGATCTGAAACAACAATGACAAGCTGTATTATTTACTCAGGTTACTATTCGTGCTAACTTTCAAGTATATTGGCTCAAAAAAATAAAACTTGGCATACAAACAAATTTCCCTCTTTTCACCTCCTTAAAATTTGAATTTATAAAACCCTACCCCCTCCCTTGCTCACCTATATCTTAAAAGAAAGCCTTGTGCAAAATTTCACGTTCTTAGGCCCAGCATTTTCAGCTGTGTGTTGATATGTCAGTTAGTCAGTTTCTCCTTTAATTAAATAATATAATCTACTCGTAGATTAGAATATATAAATTGATGTTTAATTGGCCTTTGCCTTTAATTATAGAGCTCAAACTGTGCGAAGCCAAAAAGAAGAAAAAAAAATGTTATACGAGTATATCTTGGAAAACATTTATTTTCATTGATATATAATCTAGTGCTTGACTGCGATTCCATCTGATGGTAAGCAATAACGCAATTGTTGATGGTGAAGCGCAGTAGTTTATTAAGAGCTCAACTCTAACCTTGAAGACACCTAAGTTCTAATCGAACAGGAAGACCGCTGCAGGCAATTGTCCCAGTCCATCGATGTAGGCGGTATAATCGACGAGGTGGAACGTTTAGTGCGGACCGTAGATGTGTCAAAAATTATCTTTTTAAGATAATAATAGTCCTTTCGACAAAATATGATCATGGTGACCAATCTCAATTAATGTCTGGTAATCAGGAGGATTGTGCTAATACGTGTGTGCAAACACAGGCATTCTCTGCTTCTTTAAGGGGATCCAACTCGACTACAACTAAGAGCGGTTGTATGAAAAACAGTGAAATGTATGTGCACATTTTTCATTAGATATTTTGGAAACACAGTATTTTGTGGATTTTATCTAGGCTTCTATTGAAATCAATTAATAAATTTGTGTAAAACTAATCCGTAAAGACCTCTGAAAATCTGCTATTTTGCATGAACTTTGACACTTCATAATTTGCTCAAAAATTAAAAAATCAAAAAGTATAACAATAGAAGCCTTGCAAATTTAATCAAGATTCTAAATAACGACAATTTTTTTCAAAAACTTTTAAGGGTTTAAAAAAAACACGTATTTCCTGAAACAAGTTTTGTGAAATATTCGAGGAATCACGGAAACCGAGTGCTAACAGAGTTTCCAGGCGTTATCTTCCTTTTTTCGCGTTACCTTTTCGTCAAACATCGCGTTGGATTGCGTAAGATGAAGTAACAAGCTTTAAAACCATGCTCGATGTTGACGATAGGCGAGTGGAAAAGGACCCTCTTAATCATAAAGTGCAAAGGGAAGGCAATCTGACACGACCCAAGACCAGGCGTAGGACAAACAGCTTTACATGCTTCCCTAGGTACCCAACTTCCGAACTTTGGGCAACGTAACAAAGTAATTCCTTTTAGGAAAATCCAACACCGCTTTTTACACGATAAAGACCCAATCCAAGACCCTAGGCTCAACATAATTTAAATGTAACACTGACTTTCTTACGAAATTACCGATGATTTCTAAAAAAAACACTTATATATTTTTATACTATAGGTAAGTCGTATCCAAGCATACTGTGTGGCTCCAGGGATATGGGGCTACTACAGCTAGTGGGAACTACTTAAATTGAAAAGCTACCTACATAACATTAGATGTAAAATCGGCCTTATATCCCTAGGGCCCATTAAAAGGAAATAGGGTTTCTATGTTGCCCCTAAACGTGCGGTATGAATGAATCATGGTAGATTTTCCAATCGCGGGAAATACCCCATGGGGGGTAGGGGTGGACTGACATGACCGGGGTGCAAAACAGTTCACCCCTCTTTTGTAAATTGTTTAAACGTTACGCTCCTAGAGAGGAGGCCAGAGTCCCAGCAGTGGGAACATTATAAAGCTGATTATGCTTATATACTTTTATCGTACAAATTATCCTATGTGCTATTCCAGTACATATATTATGGTCTACCCGAGTGCCAAAGTTTTTATATTTTTGGTTATAAATATTGAAATATTACAAATAATACAAAACACAAAAAAATAATAAATAAATATTTTTGAAAAAAAAAAGAGAATAACGACATTTTAACGAGTTTTCTCTGATTAGATCGCCTGATTGTCTATGTATTTGTTTTTGTGATGACCTACTAAGATAGTTATTTAAGTAAATTTGTCCGTACTAACTCACTATGGGCCTTGATGCCTGAAAATAAAAGTTTTTTTTTTAATATAAAGTTTATTTAAACTTTTATTGAAGAAGAAAAAACGCTAATTTCATTGATCAACTTTCGCCTATAAAATATTAACGTGAGCGTTAACTATTTTACATGACAACGAGTGTTCCGGGTTCACGAACACAGAAAAAAATGTGTACGTGAACTAATATTAAAGTTAATTGGCTTTTCAAAACCTATCCTACCCACAATACAACCCCGAGTTTTATTAAACAAAAAATACTGCAGGGATAATACTGATGTTGCGTAACAAGCAGGAAGATGCGTGAAAAAAAAAGTGATGAAAAAATAAAAGACTGCTGAGGTGTCTCAAAAAATCAAAAGTTAGATTAACAGTCTGTTCTTTTTGCGACTTTTTATGAGGTATTTGTTATTTTTTTGGAATCTCGAGTTTTGTGCATGTAGGCCAGGGATGGCGAACCTTTATATGAGAACGTGCCACTAAAAATATTTAAAAAAAAATGTAGTCATTGGGTGCCGCCAAAGAATCTTGGCTTAGTGATGTAAGCTGTTGATCCCCGCATTAACGCCGGCCGTTCACGCGCCATTGTCTTACTATTGTGTCTCTAATTACGCACTCAAAAGGTTAATGAACAAATATTTAAACTAAATGCTATTAACTTTTAATTAGCATCCCAAAATTCGTATATCGTAATGTTAATAGTAGTTTGTTTATTCAATTATATGTATAAAAGAGAAAATTGGTGTGATTACTAGTGTTTAAAATCACCTACATGTTGTACTTCTTTCACTGGCGTGCCCGAATTTTTTTGCCGCGTGCCACCACTGGCACGCGTGCCATAGGTTCGCCATCCCTGATGTAGGCAGTGTTAAGTATTTCGTTTTAAATACAAAATACAGTCACTTTGTTTTCAATTAGAAAAAAAAAACTATAAATTAGAACCTAATTTTTTTTACAGTATTTGGTAGCAAATGTACCTATAGAGTTAAGCAGTCATTGCTACTAGTACATTAAAATTCGCAGTTCCGTTTTTATCGAGATCGCACCTGTTTCAATGATTCCATATATTGTCTTGTGTTGAAATTTATCAAATATCTCCTTCCGCTCTGGGTGGAGCGAAAGGGACTGTCACACTTATCAGACTGACTAAAGACAAAGTGTGTTCCTTCAATTGCCCTTTTTGTTTCAGGGCCGCAGTAACTCTTTTGAATAATCACACTAATTTTACCCCAACCCCCTCCCCCTCCCCCTATTTATTTTATTTTTGTTGGTCTATGTCCAACAGTGGACGTCTTTCGGCCGAAATGATAATGAGGATGATGACTTAATTTACATCAGAATGTCCACAAGGAATTAATTTGCGAATAATTAAAATATTCACTAAACTCGAAAAGTTCTTTCCAAAAACTTCTATGAGATGTTGAAATTGAAGCAGCAAGCGATAAAGTTTGCTTTTGTTTATGTTCTGCTTGTACCTACTAGAATACCAGAGACAATGGAAGCGCCTCATCTTTTGAGAGCTTATTCTTAGAAGAGCAGCTGAAACTAATTCTTAGAGTGCAGGTACGTAGATCCAGTGTTAAGGCTTTCTGGGCTCTGATTATTGGAAAATACTAAGTAAGTGTTTCAAGGAAAAGTTTTGATGTGGTTTATCACACTAATATGAAAGGAGGGGGAAAGTCTGTGAGTGTTTGTATATTTGTTTCTTCTTCACCTTCGAACGGCTGAACGGATTCGGATGAAATTTGACATATAGGGGGGGGGAGGGGTGGATTATTCCGGGAGAATGTTCACGACTGTATTCCTCTAAGTGTTAGGTCGAACTATATATAGTACACACAATTTCACTAGATTCACTTCCCATGTTATGGGTGTGCAAAGTACGTAATCAACCAAATCCAATAACAGTTTTCAAAACCATGGAATCCAATGGAATCGAACCCCAATGAACCAAATCAGAACCAGGGTCTCATGCACAGCCTAATTAATAATAATAATAATTCTTTATTTTCAAGCAATTAAGGCCCATAAACAAGATACATAGAGTAATCTTAAGCTGTTGATCCCCGCATTAACGCCGGCGTTCACGCGCCATTGTCTTACTATTGTGTCTCTAATTACGCACTCAAAAGGTTAAAAAATAATAAGCTGATACATATTATTAACATACAACAACTAATCTATTTATTTTTACAAACTATTGCACACGAAGTAACGGCGTCGTGTTTTTATTAATTAAGTTTACTTTAGACAAATACGCTTCATAGAAATCTGATGAAATAGATTTTACATTTTTATCTTTAATTAAAGGATCTATAGTCTATATAAATAGTCGAACTAGATTGCAAATATTATAATTTTGCAAATGTTGAAAAGTCGAGCTTGGAAAATAGATGAGTTAGAAACCCCGCGGAATAGCACGAGTGGAAAACTCAGAAATCACTATGAAATGAATATAAATTGCATTGAAACTGCTCTCAATTTGTTTGGTGCATTTTAGTTTGCAATAGTTTGCTTCTGTTCATCAGAGTATTATATAATTAAATAATAAAACAATTTAGAATTAGTTACCGAAGAGCCATTCTGGATAAAGTTTTATGCAATTTTTGTAGACAATAGAGTGATATGAAATAAAAGGGAGTTAGTGATAGTGATAGCGTGACGGGTGATAGCACAGAATGTACGGAAAAAAACGTGTTGCGCTGACCCCAAATAACACAGGACTAGGACAGGAAGATTATAATGACAGATAGTAGTCCCGCATCATCATCTTATTTTGGTAGACAATTACAACACAACACATTACACACACACACACACACACATTATTGAACATAATTGTTAGGGCTATATTTCACCGGGATACCATGGCGGCGCGACCAGTCGCCGCTACCAAAAAAATGTATACAGCTCTATAGGTAGTTATACTCATCTGGTGTCTGTTTAGTTGCGCAACCAATTTGGCGGCTCGACCAACTCGGACGCGTGCACTTAAAGTCTATTTTGATACTGTCTCATTGTAGTGTAGCGACTCTGGTAGGCTGTATGGTGTCTAGTTTGGTAGCTTATGGACACCATCGCAGCGTAACTGGTCGCACCGCCATGGTGTCCCGGTGAAATATAGCACTTAATTGTGGGTATAAAGACCATAAGCAGGTGCTTCTAAAATTTGTAGTTATATTATAGAAACTTAATGACACGTGTGACGAATGCAACAATGAGACCAAGCGTTTTCATAAAAACTGATCTTTATCTGCGCTAGAGACAGAACATTTAGTGTAAAAACACGTTGTTATATTATTGTCGCACCTGTCTGTGGGAACCCTTATAAGTAGAATAACTATAATTCTACAGATACCTCGAAATTCTATTCATGATATTAATTACAAAACTGTCTTTAGTATTACTAATTGCATCCAACCACGCAAAACGCATAATTACACAGTTCTGTAGTTTCTTAACTACCTAAATTAAATTAGAATTTACGACCGGGTTTAATAAATTGGTACTGGTAATTCCATTTTGACTGTATTATAAGAAGAGTCTATTACTAAGAGTCTATTACTACGAGTGTATTACTAAGAGTCTATTACTACGAGTCTATTACTAAGAGTCTATTACTAAGAGTCTATTACTAAGAGTCTATTACTAAGTATCTATTACTAAGAGTCTATTACTACGAGTGTATTACTAAGAGTCTATTACTAAGAGTCTATTACTACGAGTGTATTACTAAGAGTCTATTACTAAAAGTCTATTACTAAGAGTCTATCACTAAGAGTCTATTACTAAGTATCTATTACTAAGAGTCTATTACTAAGAGTCTATTACTAAGATTCTATTACTAAGAGTCTATTACTAAGAGTCTATTACTAAGTATCTATTACTAAGAGTCTATTACTACGAGTGTATTACTAAGAGTCTATTACTAAGAGTCTATTACTACGAGTCTATTACTACGAGTCTATTACTAAGAGTCTATTACTAAGAGTCTATTACTGAAAGTCTATTACTAAGAGTCTATTACTAAGTATCTATTACTAAGAGTCTATTACTAAGAGTCTATTACTAAGATTCTATTACTAAGAGTCTATTACTAAGAGTATATTACTAAGTATCTATTACTAAGAGTCTATTACTAAGAGTCTATTACTAAAATTCTATTACTAAGAGTCTATTACTAAGAGTCTATTACTAAAAGTCTATTACTAAGAGTCTATTACTAAGAGTCTATTACTAAGAGTCTATTACTAAGTATCTATTACTAAGAGTCTATTACTAAGAGTCTATTACTACGAGTCTATTACTACGACTCTATTACTACGACTCTATTACTACGACTCTATTACTACGACTCTATTACTACGACTCTATTACTAAGAGTTTATTACTAAGAGTCTATTACTACGAGTCTATTACTATGAGCTTATTAATAGCTAATGGCAGTGGGTTCAACTGCGTGAAGGTAAGAAATTGTCTCAAGGGAACATATCCCCACGATAAAAAGTATCCCATGTCATATTCTAGGATACGGACTACCCGTATGCCATTTCATCTCAATCCGTTTAGCCGTTTCAGCGTGAAGCAGTAACAAACATATCCATACAAAATTTCACCTTTATGATATTGGTGTGATTATTAAAGTGAATTGTTTTATGTATTTTTTTTCTTCTTTCGCAGGTAAGCTGGAAAAAATTTCTTTACTTTTGCCTGTTTTTCTATTTCTTTTTTCATGTATTATTTTGTTAAACATGTGTGTGTACACATTAATTGTTTAAAAAAAAATGATACCCTACTAAATAGGCCACGAGAGAGAAAATTGAAAAGCTGAATCGTAAAACAATTTTACTTCTTTTGTTTGAAGTTCGTTCAAGAACCTTCATTGCTTAATTTGTGTAGTTAGTGGCGAAATTATGTAAGTAGATATATTGTTATCATGTTAGTCTTGCTAGTATTATTGGCTATTAAAGTACGCCTGTGTACCTACATGACGAAATCACCTTTCAATAAATTAACATCCAATGGAAATTAAACTTACAATTTATTAATGAAATGCTCTAAATTAAACACATGTCATTTTTGTAATCCAAATTCCGGATCGGTTAAAAACTTTCATAGAAAACAAATAAGTATGCTAGTGACATACATGGGAAAGTAAATGTGAAATAATAGGTATGACTTGAGAAAGTCATACCTATAATTTTAACTTCGTTATCTTTTAATAGTAAAATACCTTACATATTGTAAAACAAAGTCTCCTACCGCGTCTGTCGGCCTGTCTGTTTGTTAGCAATAAACTCAAAAACTTCTAAACGTATTTTCATGAACTTTTCACCTTTTCATTAGTCATAACATCTACTACATGCATATTGTGGTCCTCACCGGACATGGTAAGTTCGGGAGGTTCCTGCACCGGATTCGTGCGGAAGAAACGCCCGGGTGTCACCATTGTGTGGACCGGCCGGAGTACACGGTGGAGCACACGGTGGAGGTATGCCCCGCTTGGGCAGAGCAAAGCCGTGTCCTCGTGAGGGTGATCGGCGGCGGCGATCTCTCGCGCCGGAGGTTGATACAGGCCATGGTCCGGAGCGAGGAGGAGTGGCAGACGGTCGCCTCCTCCTGCGAAGCAGTAATGCTAGCAAAGGAGGCGGCCGATCGCGTGAGGCAACGGTCCTCACGCCCCAACCGCCGCCGGGATTCCGATCCCGATTTCCGGCCACCGCCGGCGAGCAATGGGTAGCGCACCGTCCGACCGTCCGGTAACCGTCCGGACCGAGCCCAAGTTGTCGACGGCGCGTACTGTTCCACGCGCGCCTTAAGGAGATGTCAGCAACTGTAGGGGCCCAGCAGGGTCGAAGCCTACTGGGGCCAAGGGTCTGATTCTGAAAGGAAGACTCGGCCCCGATATGAAAGGCAACGAAGGAACAGGATGGGTTTTTAGTCAGTAAAAGTCTGACACTATCTTTCGCTCCACCCAAGAGCGTGGGATGTCATTGGATGATTTTCTCACCGAAAAAAAAAAACTATCACACCAAAGTTAAAGTTAATATATGTATATTTGTGGAAGAAATATATCCCAAATGTACTAGAATAAAACCAGAGAAATGATAATGACACTGGTTAAGGTGAATGCCACGAAATTCATATTTTCGAAAGATTGTTTTAAATTTTTTTTAGATGGCACATTACTAGGAGTCACCATGACTCTGAAACACAAATGGTAACTGAAGAAAAACGAATAGGTTTTAATCAGTAATTGTGTCTAACACTTCTTCTTGCTCCACCTAGAGAGAGTTATTTGAATCCCTGCTAAAAATAGAAGCACGCTGACGGGTTTTTTTACACCTCGTATACGTTATGCTCGCGTTACGCCGTTCCTACAGATCCTACATCTCCTACTAATGTTCCAGGGCGTTACACTAAAGGTCATTTTGTTAGGTTACGCCTGAGACGTGCAATCACGTTGAGAGCCAACACCTTGCCGTATCGTACAATAAAACTGTGAGCCACTTCGCTGGTCGTCCATTTGTTATTTAACACGCTATTTTTCAAGTACGTGTTGTGTTTGGATTGACGGGAATGTACGGAGTTAATGTGTATGTTCGTTGAAACTGACGAGATAAAGATTTGCAAAGTTAAGTTTTACGATAGTACCTAATTTACATTTTAAGAAGAAGCATAAATAGTTTTAGGGGTATGTGGAACAGAGAGTAAAGCCCCACATACCTCCGTTGAAAAGGGAGGATCCTCCAACCAGACGGGTGTTATGTCTGGTGGGCTATTGCCCGATAGATGATTTCTGGCTGTTCTATATGTTCTAATCGCGCGGAGAACTTTGATTGCGCGATGCAGGATTAGTTGATATATGTCGCTACATAGTAATAAGTTGGTTACAAAACAATTTGGAGATGTTAATTGTATGTAGATACTATCTGCGTAGTTATACTAAGTTATATTTTGATGTGGGGTAACCTATAAACTAGCTAGCGAGCAAGACAATCGTTCCATTACCATTCGACATACTAAGATGACAATACAACAATGAATGAAAATACTGGCAAAACTTATTATTACGAATCATTTTGGCCATTCTGGCCTGTTGGTCTAGTGGTTAGAGGCCCTGACTGTTATGCCGTAGGTCGTGGGTTCGATTCCCACCAAGGAGAAATTTTGTGTGATGAGCACAATCATTTGTTCTGTGCCTGGGTGTAATTTATCTATAATATGCATGTATTTACAAATATTTAAGTATGTTTATCAGTTGTCTAGTACTCATAACACAAGCTCTGCTTAGCTTGGGACTAGACGGCTTTATGTGATAGTTGTATGAATATTATGATAAATTATTATTATTATATTTTTTTTTTAAATCAACTGTTCGTATTTTGATGTTAAATATAAATGACTTGAGTAGGTACTATTGAAGATTATCTACTGGTCGACGCCAGCAGTCAAGTTATTGTGTTGAACAATATCACTCCGACCAACTGGTGGCCGCAGCATCAATTCGACTTACTGGGACATTATCACCCTGTCTAGCTGGGGCATTATTCTGACTCAATGGGATAACACCATTCCGACTCATTGGGGTATCATTGCAGACAGTTTCGACTCACAGTCCACAGGCCGATGCACCTCATGATGTACGGACGACTCATCTACTATTGACATTCAGTCTCCGGCCACATACGAATTACAAAAACACCTGACACGACACAAATCAAACAATCAAATTATTTGAATAAATACTAATAAAAAATAATATTAATCCGACGCCAATATCACCCAGCAGCTGCCCACGAGACACACACTCGTCTGGTCGGGCGATCCTCCATTTACAATAGAGATATACACATATCTCTATAGTAATCTGGGATATGTGATGTGTTACACAAATCTATATGCGATGTTGAGTGAGTTTATTAATTCCGAGTTAAAAAACACACTAGTCTTGTAACAGACCGTTCGCAGCAGGCCAAATTTCGACGTTCTATTAACACAATTTCTTGGTACTAGAAATGAAATTTCGCTGAAGCTGCTTTGAGCCTAGGCATTAGGTAGGATTTGCCTAGTTATTGCCTACTCTTCTGATGTTTGATCTATAGCTTGAAGCTTTAGGTGCTTTTTTTTTCTTCGGTGGGAAATTATCCAATGACATCTCCTGCCCTTGGGCGGGCAGGAGAGCGTGTCAGACTTTTACTGACTAAAACCCACTCACTCCTATTTCTTTCAAACTAGGGCCGGATTTTCCTTTCAGAAGCTAACCCATGGCCCCAGTAGGCTTCGACACTGCTGGGCCCCTGCTGTTTGCTAACATCTCCTTGAGGTGCGCGTGGAACAATGCGCGCCGTCGACGACTTGGGCTCGGTCCGGACGGTCGGACGGTGTGCTACCCATTGCTCGCCATACTCAAGCCCGCGCCTACGGTGGCCGGAAATCGGGATCGGGATTTTGGTGGCTGGTGCGTGAGGGCCGTTCACTCGCGCGTGCGCGTGCGGCCTCCTCCTTTGCTAGCATTACTGCTTCGCAGAAGGAGGCGACCGCCTGCCACTCCTCCTCGCGACACACCTCTACCATATGCTCCACCGTGTCCTCCAGGCGGTCCACACAGTGGTAACACCCGGGCGATTCTTCCGCACGAATCCAGTGCAGGAACCTCCCGAACTGAGCATATCCGCTGAGAACCTGCATCATGCGTAAGGTGAGAACGCCGTGAGGTCTTTCTAGCCAAGCCTCAAAGAGGGGACTTACCGCCATAATTAAGGCGTGCCCAAAGCTTTAGGTGCTATAAAATACATCGAAAAAACAACTTTGTTAACATTGCTGATTGGATTCGTTTTTGATTATAATCGATTTATTGAACTGATTGTTTGTAAACAGAGATGCAAATGCAATATCAGATTGAATGAAATATTCAAAACTGAGAATAATTTTGTAACTATTGTTTTTGATAGATGGTCTTCAAAAACCATGTCTTTATGTATTGTGTTTTATAATAATAATAACTCTTTATTATCAGGCAACTAAGTCCCATAGACAAAATATATAAATAATAATCTTACAAAATAATATACTAATACATCATCATCATCATTTCAGCCGATAGACGTCCACTGCTGGACATAGGCCTCCCCCAAACGTCGCCACAACGAACGATCCTGTGCGTCTCGCATCCATCGGATTCCCGCAACCTTCACCAGGTCATCGGTCCACCTTGTAGGGGGCCTTCCGACACTGCGTCTTCCGGTACGCGGTCGCCACTCCAGAACCTTTCGGCCCCAACGGCCATACGTTCTGCGAGCAATGTGCCCTGCCCATTGCCACTTTAGTTTGGCGATTCTTCGCGCTATGTCGGCAACCTTGGTTCTCCTGCGGATATCTTCATTTCTGATTCGATCACGCAACGAAACTCCGAGCATAGCCCTTTCCATTGCCCTTTGGGTGACTTTGAGCCTTCTGATGAGGCCCATTGTGAGCGTCCACGTTTCGGAACCATATGTCATCACTGGCAACACGCACTGGTCATAGACTTTCGTCTTGAGACACTGTGGTATATTGGATGAGAAGATACCGCGCAGCTTCCCGAACGCTGCCCAGCCGGGTTGGATTCGACGGTTGACCTCTTTCTCGAAATTAGATCTACCCAACTGGACTGTCTGTCCAAGGTAGACGTAATCGTCTACAACTTCGAGTGCAGAGTCTCCGATCTTGATCGGAGTGGGTGAGACATGGTTATTTACCATGACTTTGGTTTTGTCCATGTTCATTTTAAGACCCACTCTTTCGGAAGCTCTACTGAGGTCATTGAGCATTGTGCTGAGCTCTTCCGTAGTTTCAGCCATGACTACTATGTTGTCGGCAAACCGAAGATGAGTGATGTACTCGCCATTGACATTAATGCCCAATCCACTCCAGTCCAGAACCTTGAAGACTCCGAAACTGTTCACGGCCGCAATGGAGGACCATTGCGGCCGTGAACAGTTTCGGAGAAATGACGTCTCCCTGCCTCACACCCCGCTGCAGGAGGATAGGTTTCGAGGTCTGGTCCTGCAGTCTGACTGACATAGTGGCGTTTTCGTACAAACACTTCAGCACCTCGATGTACCGATAGTCAATCTGGCACCGTTGGAGAGACTGCAGCACAGCCCAAGTCTCGATCGAATCAAAGGCTTTCTCGTAATCCACAAACGCTAAGCAGAGAGGCAGATTATACTCCTCGGTCTTCTGTATAACCTGCCGTAGCGTGTGTATGTGGTCTATGGTGCTAAAGCCTTTTCGGAATCCGGCTTGTTCGGGAGGCTGGAAGTCGTCAAACCTGCGCGCGAGACGGTTCGTGATGACTCTGGAAAACAGCTTGTAGACATGGCTCAGAAGTGAGATGGGCCTATAATTCTTGAGCAGGGCCTTGTCGCCCTTCTTAAAGAAGAGTACCACCACACTTCCGCTCCATGCCTGTGGTGTTTTTCCCTCGAATATGACGGAATCAAACAGCTTCTGAAGGGCCTTAAGAATCGGTTTACCACCCGCCTTCAGGAGTTCGGCTGTAATTCCGTCATCACCCGGTGCCTTGTTGTTATTAAGCTGCTTCAGAGCCATCCTAATCTCGTACAGGCTGACGTCCGGGATATCTTCGGTATAGTGTCGGGTCAACCTAGCTCTTGGGTCGTTTGCTAGATTCGTAGTGGGTTTTGTGATTGACGTGTATAACTGTCCATAAAAAGCCTCGATCTCTCCCAGAAGCTCCGATTTGGCGGATATGACTCTGCCATCTTCGGTCTTCAGTTTCGTGAGCTGGCTCTGCCCAATAGACAGATCTCTTGCAAACACCTTGGAGCCCTTATTTCGCTCAATCGCGTCTTTAATTTTTCCAGTATTAAAGTGACGGATATCGCGTTTCAAGGACTTAGAGATCCGTTTATTGAGCAGCCGATATATGCACGCATCGTCTGAAGACTGCAGAATCATCTCACGCCTTTCCTTCATAAGCTGGAGAGTTCGATCTGTGAGCCTCTTGCTCTTATTTGTACGAGTCTTATAAAATTTAGACCCGACCGTATGGACAGTTTCCACGAACCCATCGTTGTATTCGTCCACAGAGCTTCCTAGGCATTCGAAACGATTTTGAAGTTCGAGCTGAAAGCTCTCGGAATTTTGGATCTGGATCTGTGCAGGACGGAGCGTAGACTTCATCAGTCGAGATCTTTCAAGCTTGACAATGATATTCAATGTGCCTCTTACCATGCGGTGATCACTTCCGGTTTTCACCGCATTGATCACTGAAACATCATTGAATATTTGCTTCTTCGTCGACATGATGAAGTCAATCTCATGTTTTGTTACACCATCAGGGCTTTGCCAGGTCCACTTCCTATGCTCACGCTTTCTGAAGAAGGAGTTCATCATGTAGAGGCCCTCCCTCTCCATAAAGCTGGCCAGTAGGTGTCCCCGGTGGTTCCTACGTCCAAATCCAAATTGCCCCACTCGCAGCTCGTCATCGTCTCGTTTGCCCAGTTTCGCATTAAAGTCCCCCATGACCACGGTGAAGTGTGTCTTATAACCGTGTATGGCTCTGGATACATCCTCATACATGGTCTCTACTTCGTCATCGGGGTGTGTCGAGGTCGGAGCGTAAACCTGTATGACCTTCAGCGAATATCTTGATGATATTCTGAGTATAAGGTACGCCACCCTGGTCGACACGCTCTCGATCTTCACCACGTTATTCACAAGGGACCTGTGGACGATAAACCCGACACCACCTTGGGACTGCTGGTCCCCCTCCCGAAAATAGAGCAGGTTACCAGATTTTTGGATTATCGTGTCCTCCCCCTGTCTTCGGACTTCGGATAATCCCACAATACTCCATCGTAACCTGCTCAACTCCTCCTCAAGCTCGGCAATCTTCTCATCGGACCGGAGTGTACGCGTGTCGCCAGGTCCAGTCGTCGACGGTTGATCGATCCCGCCCGGAGATTCTTAGCACCCCAGACCCCAGGGCTGCGCCCACGCCCGTCCACGCTAGCACAACCGCTGGAGTCACCGGGCACTTGGGGCCTGTTTCTTGTTGCATTATGCATTTGAGGGGGTTTGGACCATAACCCGCCACGCTGGTCCAGTGCGTGTTGGCGGGTCGTCATAGCCTCGTTCGTTTATCAGCAGGGTGCACCACGTGCAGGTGAGGTTGGCTTGGGTCCCGATAGGTGTTGATTGGGACCCCGTATACTAATACATATTTAAAAAAAAACATAATAACTTATCTATGCATTTTTATTAAACTATTGCACGCGAAGTGTCAGCCTCATCTTTGAGGAAGGTGTCCAAATGATGAGTCGGCACCCGCACCACAAACGACTTGAAATTAGTGTTATGGCGCGGTTCCAACTGCTCGACTCACAAAGTCCAGTTCGTCTTGACTCGTACATACTCCACGATCTCCTCAACCTTCATGGTGTGATGTAACCTCGAAACGTACAGCTACGTCGTGGGTATTGCTGGACGAAGCAGCGTATTGGGTCTTGTCAGCGCGGTACCGCACTGGTTCTGACAAGTAAGCTTCTTCCTCTTCTTCTCTACCTTTGTGAAGCCATCCTCATCGCTCTGCTTGTCCCCTTTCGTTTTACCTGCTTGTCGCGTTGTTTGCGATACAGCAGGTTTTTTTTTGCGGCAACAATGGCGGAATAGACACGTTTAGGGGTCGACGTACCTACATGCGTCACCACTTCGACCGGTGACCGGTGGTGGTTATATAGTGTCCCAGAAATCAACGTCAAGCCGAAAACGGGCAATAGGCCAAGTCGTGACAGTTATTAGAAAAATATAAAAAAACATCTTAGTCATGTACTTTTCAAATTTTATGGATTCAAAAATAAATCTCAAAAAGTGACACCCTGTGATGATCTTTCAAGTCCTGTGACTACAAATATTAACTTTTCGTCAGTTTTTTTTCTGTGACGTAACCATGAATAAACCTTCTGTAAATTACAGTTAAAAGTTAAAACATAACTACCTCAGTTTTAAATAAAATGTTAGATTTTCAGCCAACATTGAATTCAAAATTTTTACATCACCCAACTTTAACCGCATGTAGTGTAAAAAAAATGTACTACACTATTTTGGCAAGTAACTTTATAAGATGGCGCGTTTAGTCTGGATTCCAAAATGGTATGCCACTTACAAATTTCATCATCATCATCATCATTTCAGCCGAAAGACGTCGTCTTACAAATTTACTACTTCTTAATTGAGGAAAAAAAAATTTTGTTAGTTTTAGGTGCGTTTGAAATAAAATTCAGTTGTTGGATTTCTTTAGTTATAATTTTTATTAAATCAGATTTACCATATTAAATGTTCGAACTGTTTGCCTTCAGCTGAAATGCAAGCTCTACATCTCTTTAAAAATGATCGCGTAATAAGAGGGGCATATCGTCTCGAGTTGACGTATTCAGCGGATTCTGCAATTCTTTGACGCAGCTCGTCTAAATTTTGTACTGGTTTAGAGTACACGATATCCTTTATCGTACCCCAGTAAAAAAGTGAACATGTGGACGGGAATTTTAAATGGTAAAGTTATTGGTCCAATCGAGCTGCCGGAGAACTTAAATGCCCAGGGGTATTTGTACTTTTTACAAAACCAATTACCAGATTTATTGGAAGAAGTGCCACTGAACATTTACGGCAGCATGTGGTACCAACATGATGGCTGCCCAGCGCATTACGCTCGAACAGTATGTGAGTTTCTCAATCATGAATACCCCGATAGGTGGATAGGGCGGGGTGGTACAATTTCGTGGCCTGCTCGTTCACCCTATTTAAACCCCACAGACTTTTTTTACTGGGGTACGATAAAGGATATCATGTACTCTAAACCAATACAAAATTTAGACGAACTGCGTCCAAGAATTGCAGAATCCGCTGAATACGTCAACTCGAGACGATATGCCCGTCTTATTACGCGATCATTTTTAAAGAGATGTAGAGCTTGCATTTCAGCTGAAGGCAAACAGTTCGAACATTTAATATGGTAAATCTGATTTAATAAAAATTATAACTAAAGAAATCCAACAACTGAATTTTATTTCAAAGGCACCTAAAACTAACAAAAATTTTGTTTTCCTCAATTAAGAAGTAGTAGATTTGTAAGTGGCATATCATTTTGGAATCCAGACTAAACGCGCCATCTTTTAAAGTTACTTGCCAAAATAGTGTAGTACATTTTTTTTACACTACACGCGGTTAAAGTTGGGTGATGTAATAATTTTGAATTCAATGTTGGGCGAAAACCTAACATTTTATTTAAAACTGAGGTAGTTATGTTTTAACTTTTAACTGTAATTTACAGAAGGGTTATTCATGGTTACGTCACAGAAAAAAAACTGACGAAAAGTTAATATTTGTAGTCACAGGACTTGAAAGATCATCACAGGGTGTCACTTTTTGAGATTTATTTTAGAATCCATAAAATTTGAAAAGTACATGACTAAGATGTTTTTTTATATTTTTCTAATAACTGTCACGACTTGGCCTATTGGTCGTTTTCGGCTTGACGTTGATTTCTGGGACACGTTGTATAATTATTTTATATCTAGGGTTATCTATAGTGTTTGAGTAATTTGTTAGCAGTATACTGCAGACTACCCCCTTAATTATTTTAAATTCTTACGATCCATCCTAAGATTGTCTGGTAATATCGCTGTCAGCAATAAGACCACCATTGTACCCATAGATTTGAGTTTTTGTATAAATTGTGTTACTTTTTTTGGTATACAATAAAGTTTATTCTATTCTATCACGGGTAAAATTAATTGTCACCAAGGAATATTGAGAATGGCTTTGTTGTTTTTGTTATTGTGTTCTTAATTGATATTGACCCCTTTTCTAATAATGATTAATCAAGAAAAACTTCAATTGACTTGACTCTCTTTGTCTCTGTTAATTGATTGAGCATATTTTCGTCAAGGTTTTGTAATAAATGGCACTGATTGGCTAGATGAAATTACGTAGGATTAAGTTGGGAAACATTTGTAGAGAAATACTTAAGATATTACTTTCGTCCCGTTTTCCTTATTAAGTCGAGGAAATATTAGGATGACGAGTTATATTTTCCGCTTACTGGACTAATAGTCTAAGCATTTCATTAAACGGTTCCATAGCTAATCGTTTATTTTATTATTGACATATTCGTACTTAACCACTATATCACCTGATGGTAAGTGATAATGTGGTAGAAAATGGAGCACGCTTGCCTAGAAGTAACTTATTTGCTCTTGACTTAAGGACCCCAAGGTTCTAGCTATCAGGAAACACAGACTCCGGCAGGGAATTCCACTCCTTAGCTGTACGCACAATTAATGTGTTCCCAAAACGTTTTATGCCTTTGGGTGGGATGTTTATCATGTAGGTACCAATGGCGCATCGGTATACGTATGGTGGTCCGATGATGGATCGGGCTTGGCGGAATTAAGTTATGCAATTCCGACGCAAACTCCTTGAAGAGCAACCGGTAGAAACCGACAGGCTAGCAATTCGGCGTAAATTTTAGAAAAACGTGTGGTTATTACATAGGTCTTCCTACAGCCAAACTCTTGACGTTACTGAAATGAGAATATTCTTTGACAGCACACTTTACGTTTTCAGTATTTTAACTTAAAATATAGAACGTTTCTCAAAGCATTGCCAAAATGGCTTTTCACCAAGTCTATTCAAAAGCTCGCTCTCACAAATCTACCTCAAGTACTTACATACCTACAAGAATTCATTCAAAACATTTCAACGAAATCTTCACTCAATAATCCTAAATGCTCACTCCGTGAATATTATTTCACATGAGTTCACATTCGCAATACTGGGAAAAGTAAAATTACTATCGGAAGAGTAAAACTTCCACAAACTAATGTTAGGATAAAAGCGGATGAAATAATGTAGGTAGACCGTTTGATCTGTATATAACCTACTAGTTTTTGTCAACGGCTTCACCTGTCGAATCGAATTTGTCCCAACTATTCATCCCTGAAGTATTAACATTATCTACTTCAAGTAACGTCCGGGATGAAAAGTATGTCCTATTTAAGGACAAGGTCTACCCGCATGCCAAATTTCACCCAAATCTATTCAGCCGTTAAGATTTGAAGAGGTATCATAAACACAGACAGACACACTTTTAAAATATTAAGCTCTGATGATTGGACGAATTTAATAGCGGAGGTCTTTGTCTCGCGATTGGCGGAAAAGGTGATGCGTTGGTACGCGTCATGGCGAAGGGACATCATATAGGTACCATGGTACCTGGTGAGATCTAGCAAAACATTTTGTCGCCATAACTTGCCCCGAGAACATTCAATTTTAATTGCCGTGTGTGAAAATCGATAAGCCAAGGACAGATTGTGCATAACTGTGTTGTACCCCTTATGCCTAGCTCTACCTCCACTTTCCTAATCTGACTTTAAGAACAATTGGGAAGTCAACAGCTTCAGTGAAAGAATGCAAGGTCGTACTTTCGTTATTGAATTTGTTCATTGGGCGGGTGAACTGCAGCAGCTCAGTAGTGTCACCCTCTGGAATCCCGCTAATGAGTAGGTAAGTAAAGGTATCTAATCGCAGAGATGCTATTGAGTATTTCTACTGCCCGAGTTACGGGTGCGAACTTTAACAGATTTGTGCGCAACATGGCTACTTTCAGCTCAATATTTAGGGGTATCTAATTGTTTTAAAATTCATTTGCAAGATTTTTTTAAAAATAATATAAACAAGTGCTTGACTGCGATCCCACCTGAAGCAAGCGTTGATGGTGAGCCCCATTATTTTATTAGGAGCCTATTCACTCTAGCCTTAAAGACACCTAAATTATAATCGGATGGGAAGAGTGCAGCAGGCAAATTGTTCCAGTCCTTCGATGTACGTGGTATAAACGATGAGGCGAAATGACCGATGAGCGATGGCGACCGTAGAGGTTTCAACAACGTAAAGGTGGATACTCGCCATAGACGTACGCTACCATCGGACGGACAACCCGACGGGGTTTCCGATGGTAGAAAGGAGAAAGGAGATGGCGGAATCAAGTTATAAAATTCCCGCGCACATTCTCCAAAATGCATCCTATATAATACCGAAAGGCTGGCTATTTGACATACTAAATATTGCTTGTTAAATAAAAGCTTTTAAAAAAGGGTAAAATGCCATCATCAATCATCATTACAATAAGCTCTCGACAAACGTTGGCATGTGCTTATAAAATGACGGTAGCGAGAGATTCAATTCAGATCATCACTTCTCATCATGGTCGGTTAACAGAATGGTGACCGTACATCAAAATATATATAACTTCATGCTTCTATATTACCGAGTAATGCTGCCTCAGTGGTAACGGCTCCCACTTAAGAGTTGTATTTTGCGGGTTCAAACCCAGCCAGGTGCTTTACTATATGGAATTTATTTCAATACAGCTGTTCTCAAAACAGTGAAGGAAAACAACGTGAGGAAATCGGTATGTCCTTAAACCAAAAATTCGAAGACATAATTGACATCCATTAATCTGAGCTGGGCCCGCGTGGTGGATTACGGCCCGTTCTCTCTCCTAGGAGGCCTGAGTCCAGCAGTGGGAATATTATAAGGCTGTTTATGCTTGTATTACCGTAGAGTATGAATGGAAAGGGAGAGGGAGGCCAAAGAAACGTTGAATGGATTGTATAAGGTGTGATATGAAAAGAAAGGGAATCAGTGATAGCTTGACGGTTAACAAGACAAAATGAAAGAAAAAAACGCGTTGTGCCGATATGGTTGTTTACCAGAAGGGCCTAACTCTTCTGATGAAGCGTGAAGTTACAAAAAATTAATTGACTTACTGACGATACTTTCCGTGTTATTTTGGTGATGAAACGACGACTCAGTGATACCGAAAAAATGTAAAAGTTAAAAAAAAAACTACTTTTCAAAGGATTCATATATTATGTACTAGCGACCGGCCCCAACTTCGAACGGGTGTTACAAATCAATGAAATTTACGGCTTTTGTATCTATTATTATACACCTGAACCTTCCTCATGGATCACTTTGTCTATTGGTGAAAACCACATGGAAATCCAGACAGAAGATTTTGGATGATTTCAGGTGTTTGTATATGATACATCATCGCTTATCATCAGGTGAGATAGTGGTCAAACGCGAGCCTATCAATAATAAAAGAAAGTGTTCGAATCGCGCGGAGAACTTTAATTGCGCGATGCAGGATTTCGTAGTTTAGTTCTTAAGTGACGCCATAGATGTCGCTACATATGTATAGACAAGGATGTGAAGATGTTTGGCTGAAGTGTTTTGCTACTAAAGTGCTAACAAGCTTAGGTAATATTTAAGAGGTTGTATGGCATCAGCTAATTACTGTTTTATGTTACCCGGAAAAGGGACATAGATCCATTTTCACTTTAAGACAGGATAGCAATGCATAAATTCCTTACAACACCATATAGGTACTTGTACTTCTGTAGCGACTCCTGCATTTGTTTGAAACTCTGACAGTAACCAATGTCGAACTGTTTGCGTGATGACTGCCCATTATACGAACAAGTAGGGGCTTATTAGAGTAGACACAAAGAAATGGCTTCTGTTGCATCTTAGTATACGTGACTAGAATAAACTGGCATTTTGGCTTGGTCGTATATTTTTGCTGAGTAATATTTCTGATATCTTTACCTTTTGTTTTCGCTATGGTTGGAGCGGGAGGGAGTGTCAGACTTTTACAGACTTAAATCCATCTGTGTTCTATTTTTGCCGATTGTGTTTAAGAGGGCCCTCCTCGATGCTTCTGTCGTCAATCTGAGCATAGTTTAAAAGCTTGTTGGTTCATTCATAGCAAACCATGTGATAAGTTTTGTTACGGACACGAGCATGTAATTTAGAATCACTAAATATAATCAACATTACGTCATTCACAGACGCGTAATGTATGTACATAGGCGCTGTACATAATAGAGAGCAAGCCTATCAGAGGCCAGACTATTGTCCAATCAGCTACTGGGATAGTATATAAGGCTATGTACTGAGTTCTTAGAAGTACATAATGCGGTTCTTAGAAGTAAATAGTACAGAAAAACCGTTAAGAATAATCTGGGTTTCTATTGGTAGATTACAACGGGGAAAATCACGCCACTATTGATGACCAATGGTGTGCTTGCCGTATGCGGGGGGTCGGGAGGTGAACGTCAGCCGGCCTCAACAGGATTAGGAAATAGACTAGAGGAAAAGGGACTCTCTCCCACGACTTGCGACCGGCTGAAAAAGTACTTAAGCTGCACTTTCCGTGAAGACGACGTTCTCTCTCTGCAGTTCGACTCGAAGCGTCACTGCGACAGTTTGTCTTGGCACCCTACGCTCCTGGAGCGGCCCTAGATTTCCAGATTTCCTAAGTTATCTAACGTATTAGAGTCAGTGAAGTATTGTAAAGTAACTGTGAACTATTTGTGAGTTAGCGTCACGCGTATGTACGTAAAGGACTCGATATTTACACGTGTTATGTGAAGTCTGTGTTTTTATACGTGTTAAATAAATTGGCTGAGGCCTTTCAAGCGTGACCATTGTGTTGTGTAATTATTTACATCCTCTGCCCCCAACAGAGGAACTTTGGTCCTTCGAGAGCCGGATATTGGTCCTTTGGTAAGGAATATCGAGCGGCTTATTGTGCGTCTTTGGGGAGACGTGAAGAAATACAGTTGGGTGTCGAAGATTGAAGAAGGGAACGCTTCAAGCTCGAACAGGAACGCTGCAAGTAAGAATAGGAACGCGGCAAGTTACGTTTCGAAGAAACCTATTTTCAAGAAAGAAGAGGAAAGCTTTCAAGATTGAAAAGGAACGCTTCAAGTGGGAAAAGGAACGCAGCAAGTCACGTTACGAAGAATACCTATTCTGAAGATTGAAAAGGAACACAGGAACGCAGCAAGTCCGACCCAGTAGGTGCTTAGGATTGTCGCCACGTCGGGAACTTCGAGCCGCCAGCGTCGTGTCGAGCCGTCGTGTCAAGTCATCGTGTCAAGCCGTCGTGTCGAGCTGCAGAGAGGGATCCACGGGTCCTTTACGCCGTCGCGTCAAGAACCTTTTAAGCGGGTGGACCGCGGCTCAAGTACGTGCCACCTAACGGTGTCAAAGGTGCGTGCCTGAGTTAACGCCGTTTCAAGGCGGTGCGACATATTGTGCGGTGTCGCCAACCAAACGTGGTTGAACAGCACTACTGCGCCTGTAAGGCTGCGCACGTTGCGAGGGCCGGACTGTAGGCACTGCCGAGGCAACCGGTCGTTCCCACCGGTTGCTGAGCACCTCGTAGCGCGTGTAGTTCTCTGCAGGGTAGTCCCCACCCTTCCATTTCCTGCACATTTTCCATCCCTGCCGGAGCATATCCCTCTCATAGGGCCCTCCGGTAGGTCTGATAGGGCCGCTAGGGCATTGATAGAGCTAGGGTGCCAAACGAGGAGGAAGGATGCCGACTACAAGAAGCCAGAAGAACGAAGATACGCAAGCCCGCGTGTTTGAAGACCCCCCCGCGTCACCGTCGTCCCGCGCGACAGTATTATCACGCGCTAACCCCCGCGTTACGATTCCCGCGTCTGTACCAGTTCCTGCAACAGTGCCTACGAACGCGCCGACAGCCGAGAACACTACGATGGATGCTATAACGTCAGCCGCCGCCGCGACCGCCATCCCAGCGCCCGCGCCCGCCGTTGATAGGATAAATAGTAGGTCGCCCGTCCAATCCGTACGATCGCGCCAATCCACCGCTAGTGCTGTACTGCGCATTAGGCAAGCAGAATTACATGCTGAGGAGCGCCTCGCCGCGATACGCCGCCAGGAATTGCAACTCGAAGCCGAGCTGGTTAAGAAGAGATTAGCGATAGATGTAGCTACCATTCGCGAGGAAACAGATCGAGATAGTGATATAGCCCAGGACGTCGCGGACACCGATAATCGAATCGATAATTGGCTGCAATGCGCGCAGCCTACGGGGGACGAGGAATTACCATCGCTGACTCCGCCGGATCAAACGTCGTCAGCGATACGCGCACCCGCCCCGGTTCACATACGGGGGGAGGAAGCCGAGCGCGCCCGGGGTAGGCAGGAATTTACGAGGCCGCGTACGCCACAGTATGAGGAGCGAGAACGCGCGTACTTTCCGAGAGAGGAGCCGCCCCGCGTAGAGAATAAGGAGCCCCGCGAACCTAGGTTCCGATCACCGCCTAGGTCGCGACATAAATCTAAATCTCGATCTCGATCTCGATCTCGAGATATCGATAAGCTAGCCGACGCGTTAAATAGGATGACACGTTATCGACCGCCGCCGCGTCAAGCGTTAGAGTTGCCAATTTTCACGGGAGCGCCGCACGAGTGGTTGCTGTTCAAGTCAGCAATGCGAGACTCGACACGAGAGTATGGATTCTCACGAGGAGAGAACTTAGCGCGCCTACGCAACAGCCTGAAAGGTGAAGCGAGAGAGACCGTGTCCGCGCTACTTTGCACCGCTGCTGACCCCGCCGTGATAATGCATACACTCGAACAGTGTTACGGACGTCCCGAGATTATAATCGACAAGTCACTCGACGATTTAAGAAAATTACCGCGACTCGGTACGACGGCCGCTGAACTCAACGCGTTCGCGATAAAGCTGCAGAACATCGTCAGCGTGCTATCGTGTCTGGATGATAGGGGGTACCTACAAAACCCAATGCTGTCCAGACACGTAGTAGAGAAGCTCAGCCCACACATGCGCGCGCGTTGGTGTGATTACGCCCAAGAGCATGGTAGTCGCGTGGAAGCAGAGATCGTTACGCTGTCGCGCTACCTAATGAGGGAAGCTGATCGGGCCGTAAGATACGCGTACTCGTCGACCGTGACTACGACTTCAAAGGAAGCGACGCGTCAGCAAGCTCCCGCCAGAGCACAAGCGGTCATTAGAAGGAACAAAGCGCGCGTACCCGCAACGTACGCCGCCGCCGAGCGACCTGGCGAGGACGAGAGAGAGAGGGCTAAGAAGACGTGCTTGTGCTGTGGCGAGGGACATGCCACGCCAAGCTGCAAGAAACTTGGTGACATGACGGTCCAACAAAGATGGGAATGGGCCAAGGAAACTGGAGCATGTTTCAAATGTCTGGCGAGTAAACATCGTCGATTCAAGTGTACCGCGAGGAAGTGCGGAGAGCAGGAATGTCGTAGATCGCACCATAGGCTACTCCACACCGCCGACCGAACGTCGGACGCGGCTAGCGCCTCCACCAACTGTGGGACCAGGAGCGTGAGGGAAGAATCGGCGACCACCGCATCTGCCCATGCCGGCAGCGAAATGAGCGCGGTGTTACTCAAAGTGTGCCCAGTAACGTTGCGGGGGCCTAACGGTAAGGAAATAGAGACGCATGCGTTACTGGACGAGGGCTCCACTGTTACGCTACTCGACGAAGAGATAGCTAACGAAATGGGCGCAAAAGGAATTAAGCGAGCGTTACGCGTCCACGGGATTACGGCCACGCGACAAGAGAACGACAGTCGTTGCGTGGAAATAGGAATCAAGGGAAAACGCTCAGAGTGTTTTAACATACGCGCGCGTACTGTTAAACGCTTAAATATAACCGGTCAGACCGTGAAAGCGAGCTATCTACGCTGCGAACACATGAAACGTATACCTGCACGTGACGTGTGTTACGAGAATGCGAAGCCACGCCTATTGATAGGCGCCGATAATTGGCATTTGATAGTGTCGCGAACTTTGCTCACGGGACGGCAGAACGAGCCAGCCGCTTCACTTACGCAGCTAGGATGGGTGGTACACGGAACGGTACCACGGCGCGTAACTGAATTCGAGGCGAGTAGCGGGACAGCATTGCACATGCACCCACAGGAAATATCCAAGGATTGCGAAGAGTTAAAGGACCTCACCACATCGCATATCTCGATCGACGCTCAGGGGACAGTTTACCAGCCGAGAACAGTGCTGGCAGACGAACGGGCGCAGGATATTTTCACGAAGACTGCTCGGCTGGTCAACGGTCACCATGAGGTAGGATTGCCGTGGCGGAGTGATGAGCCACACCTACCACCGAGTCACGATATGACCTTTCGTAGACTCGACACCATTGAAAGGAAAATGGATAAGTCAGCTGACTTCAAAAAAGCACACGTGTCACAGGTCAATGACCTCAAGGAAAAAGGGTACACGAGTAAAGTAGCCGATGACGCAACTCGGCCCGAAATGATACAACTGGAAAGCGACAGCAGATGGTCCACTGGTCCCCTCTTCCTGGGCGGACCAGAACTCATCTGGCCAACGGAGATCGCGCAGGGAGAGGGGGGTGATGAGATCGTCGCGCACATAGCGCGCATCACCAGCCTCGTCGACACGACTCGTTTCTCGTCATACGAACGATTACTACGAACGACTGCGTATGTCCTGCTGTTCGTCGACAAATGCCGCAAACGCGCTACCCAGTTGACGTTGCGTCACAAGCAGGAGGCCGAGCTGCTACTGATAAGGGAGGCTCAGAGAGAGTGTTTTCCAGCGGAAATAGCGCGACTCGCTGTAGGTAGGAGAGTAGACAGGACCAGTCGACTCTACCGATTGGACCCGATTTTTCAAGACGACGTCATTCGTTTAAACGGTCGCATAAATGCCGCGAACGTTTCTCAAGATAGGAAGTGCCCACCCATCTTGGAAGGCAAACATCCGATGACGTCACTATATTTACGTCAGATTCACGAACGGGATCATCACGCGGGACGTGAATATATAGTGAACAAAGCGAGGGAACGCTTTTGGATTTTAAAGGTTCGACCGACAGTGCGCGCACTGATAAGAGATTGCGTGACATGTAAGCGACGAAGGAAGCCGCCAATACGGCCCGTCAAAGGGAACTTACCTATTGAACGATTGGACACCCACCTGCGGTCGTTCACCCGTTGCGGAGTAGACTGTTTCGGACCAATGACAGTCACAATAGGAAGACGGCATGAAAAACGATGGGGTATGTTGTTCACCTGTCTTGTCACGCGAGCAATACATATAGAGTTGTTGCCAAGTTTGAACATCGATTCAGCTATATTAGCGCTAAGAAGAATGGCGGCTAGGCGCGGATGGCCTAAAACTATGATGTCCGATAACGGGACTAATTTTCGAGGAGCCGATGTTGAAATCCAACAGGCATATAAGCAGTGGGCGAATGACCTCAATGAATTCGCAATTAAGCAAGATATGGAATGGCGGTTCATTGACCCCGGGGCCCCAAATCAGGGCGGCGCGTGGGAACGACTAATAAGAAGTGTAAAGTCGGCATTGTCGGCCGTGTTGAAGGAACGCGCACCAAAGGAGGAGGTACTTTCCACGTTGCTAATCGAGATCGAGCACACCGTCAATTCGCGACCCCTCACACACGTAAGTGTTGAACCTGGCGACGAGGAGGCGCTCACGCCGAACCACTTCTTATTAGGCTCGGCTACTGGACTACCAACCACAGGGCAGTGCGACGTCGCCGATCGAAAGACATGGCGCGCAACACAGGCGCTAGCGGACAAGTTCTGGACTCGTTGGATAAACGAATACCTACCAACGTTGACACCGCGCGGCGACGTCCGAGATTCACGCACGCAACTCGCACCGGGAAATATAGTAGTCATTGCGGATGGTCAACTGCCGCGAAATGTATGGCCATATGGGAAGATAGTGCGCACCATACAAGGACCTGATGGTGTCATACGCAGCGCTGAGGTACAGACGCGTGGAGGCGTTTTCAGACGCCCAGTTAGAAGGCTCGTTGTCCTGGCCGATGGAAGTTAGGCTCGCGTTGCTACGCCGGGGGGAGGCTGTTACGGACACGAGCATGTAATTTAGAATCACTAAATATAATCAACATTACGTCATTCACAGACGCGTAATGTATGTACATAGGCGCTGTACATAATAGAGAGCAAGCCTATCAGAGGCCAGACTATTGTCCAATCAGCTACTGGGATAGTATATAAGGCTATGTACTGAGTTCTTAGAAGTACATAATGCGGTTCTTAGAAGTAAATAGTACAGAAAAACCGTTAAGAATAATCTGGGTTTCTATTGGTAGATTACAACGGGGAAAATCACGCCACTATTGATGACCAATGGTGTGCTTGCCGTATGCGGGGGGTCGGGAGGTGAACGTCAGCCGGCCTCAACAGGATTAGGAAATAGACTAGAGGAAAAGGGACTCTCTCCCACGACTTGCGACCGGCTGAAAAAGTACTTAAGCTGCACTTTCCGTGAAGACGACGTTCTCTCTCTGCAGTTCGACTCGAAGCGTCACTGCGACAGTTTGTCTTGGCACCCTACGCTCCTGGAGCGGCCCTAGATTTCCAGATTTCCTAAGTTATCTAACGTATTAGAGTCAGTGAAGTATTGTAAAGTAACTGTGAACTATTTGTGAGTTAGCGTCACGCGTATGTACGTAAAGGACTCGATATTTACACGTGTTATGTGAAGTCTGTGTTTTTATACGTGTTAAATAAATTGGCTGAGGCCTTTCAAGCGTGACCATTGTGTTGTGTAATTATTTACATCCTCTGCCCCCAACAAGTTTCATGTAATAAGAGCTTATGGCTAAATTAATATCAGCTAAGTTAAGCAACGCTTTTTGAAGTCAGTCTGTGGATGGATAGCATATTATAGCATAGTCGGCATTATAATTTTCCCACTGCTGGGACTCAGGCCTCCTCTCTAGGAGAGGGAATGGGCCGTAATTCACCACGCGGGCCCAGTGCGGGTTGGTATGTCACATGTCTTCGAATTTTTGGTTCTAAGACATGCCGGTTTCCTCACGATGTTTTCCTTCACCGTTTTGAGAGCAGTGATGAAATTACACTAAGTAATGCGCCTGGCAGGGTTTAAACCTACAACTCGTAAGTGGGGGCCGTTACCACTCGGCCACCACTGTTCGACTCTACCACTGTTCAGTGGATGGATACCCTCTTAAAAACCAAGATTCCTACCATGACCATTAGTCCCGGCTGTCATTTATAGATCTTTAACAGTCGTTACGGGTAATCAGAAGCCAGGTTTGCCATCAGTCTTGCCAAGGGGTATCGCTTTAACCAATTACTGGGTTGTGGAGGTAAGATAGACAGTCTATGTAAAATACTAGTATCCAGCTGCAACTGGTTAGACTGGAAGCTGACCTCAACATAGTAAAGACAGAAAGAAAGAAAGAAAGAAAGAAAGAAAGAAAGAAAGAAAGAAAGAAAGAAAGAAAGAAAGAAAGAAAGAAAACATTTATTTGAGACAATTTATATATTTACTTTTTTATATTTTATTTAGTAGGGTAAAGTCTAGGCAGACAGTTGTAGAACAAATCCAAACTAAAAGTTGCTGGTACTGAAAGTGTTATTTTAACTAATGTAAGGAATAGAGAGGTAAAATTATTGGCTTATATTTTTGTAAGAGATAATGTCTGTAAGTACCAAACCGGCTAAGAATTTTTATTTTTCACTGATAATACATACTAGATTTTATCTTAATGCCAACAAAAATGTGACTGAAAAGTTGAAAGGGAATCGTTTGTCTAGGTGTGGTCATGTGAAGAGGAAGGATGAAACGCATGTTACTAAAAAAGAGTTGTAAGTTTAAATGTAGATGGATGGAGAGGGAGAGGGAGACCAAAGAAAAGATGGATGGATTGTATGAAAAGTAATATGAAAGTAAAGGTAGTTATAACGTGACATAGAATAGACAACATGTGTTGCGTCGCTCCCAAATAATACGGGACTAGGGCAGGAAGATGATGATGCCAACACACAGTTGCACAGTTTTCATTGCATACCTAGGTCACGGGAGCCAAGCAATGGGAAAAAAACTAGTAATAATATAGAGTAAGGTGATAGCACTAGAGTAAGAATTAAAGTATAAATTAAGATTTTCTTACGTTTTTTGCATTTTGCCGGTCAGTGGCAAGTTGCATGTCGATTAAAATATGATTAGCGGCTGCAATACGTGTTGTTTACGAATTACAATAATAATAATTATAATTATTAATAAGACCCTCTCAGTTCACAGTTAATACACCATTAATAGGTCAATATAAATATGTGTAAATAAAACTAGTTTTTATATAATTAGGTAATTAAGCCTGTTACGGACACGAGCATGTAATTTTGAATCACTAAATACAATCAACATTACGTCATTCACAGACGCGTAATGTATGTACATAAGCGCTGTACATAATAGAGAGCAAGCCTATCAGAGGCCAGACTATTGTCCAATCAGCTACTGGGATAGTATATAAGGCTATGTACTGAGTTCTTAGAAGTACATAATGCGGTTCTTAGAAGTAAATAGCGTAGAAAAACCGTTAAGAATAATCTGGGTTTCTATTGGTAGATTACAACGGAGAAAATCACGCCACTATTGATGACCAATGGTGTGCTTGCCGTATGCGGGGGGTCGGGAGGTGAACGTCAGCCGGCCTCAACAGGATTAGGGAATAGACTAGAGGAAAAGGGACTCTCTCCCACGACTTGCGACCGGCTGAAAAAGTACTTAAGCTGCACTTTCCTTGAAGACGACGTTCTCTCTCTGCAGTTCGACTCGAAGCGTCACTGCGACAGTTTGTCTTGGCACCCTACGCTCCTGGAGCGGCCCTAGATTTCCAGATTTCCTAAGTTATCTAACGTATTAGAGTCAGTGAAGTATTGTAAAGTAACTGTGAACTATTTGTGAGTTAGCGTCACGCGTATGTACGTAAAGGACTCGATTATGTGAAAGTATTTACACGTGATGTGAAGTCTGTATTTTTATACGTGTTAAATAAATTGGCTGAGGCCTTTCAAGCGTGACCATTGTGTTGTGTAATTATTTACATCCTCTGCCCCCAACAGAGGAACTTTGGTCCTTCGAGAGCCGGATATTGGTCCTTTGGTAAGGAATATCGAGCGGCTTATTGTGCGTCTTTGGGGAGACGTGAAGAAATACAGTTGGGTGTCGAAGATTGAAGAAGGGAACGCTTCAAGCTCGAACAGGAACGCTGCAAGTAAGAATAGGAACGCGGCAAGTTACGTTTCGAAGAAACCTATTTTCAAGAAAGAAGAGGAACGCTTTCAAGAAAGAAAAGGAATGCTTCAAGTGGGAAAAGGAACGCAGCAAGTCACGTTACGAAGAATACCTATTCTGAAGAGGGAAAAGGAACACAGGAACGCAGCAAGTCCGACCCAGTAGGTGCTTAGGATTGTCGCCACGTCGGGAACTTCGAGCCGCCAGCGTCGTGTCAAGCCGTCGTGTCAAGCCGTCGAGTCAAGCCGTCGTGTCGAGCTGCAGAGAGGGATCCACGGGTCCTTTACGCCGTCGCGTCAAGAACCTTTTAAGCGGGTGGACCGCGGCTCAGGTACGTGCCACCTAACGGTGTCAAAGGTGCGTGCCTGAGTTAACGCCGTTTCAAGGCGGTGCGACATATTGTGCGGTGTCGCCAACCAAACGTGGTTGAACAGCACTACTGCGCCTGTAAGGCTGCGCACGTTGCGAGGGCCGGACTGTAGGCACTGCCGAGGCAACCGGTCGTTCCCACCGGTTGCTGAGCACCTCGTACCGCGTGTAGCTCTCTGCAGGGTAGTCCCCACCTTTCCATTTCCTGCACATTTTCCATCCCTGCCGGAGCATATCCCTCTCATAGGGCCCTCCGGTAGGTCTGATAGGGCCGCTAGGGCATTGATAGAGCTAGGGTGCCAAACGAGGAGGAAGGATGCCGACTACAAGAAGCCAGAAGAACGAAGATACGCAAGCCCGCGTGTTTGAAGAACCCCCCGCGTCACCGTCGTCCCGCGCGACAATATTATCACGCGCTAACCCCCGCGTTACGATTCCCGCGTCTGTACCAGTTCCTGCAACAGTGCCTACGAACGCGCCGACAGCCGAGAACATTACGATGGATGCTATAACGTCAACCGCCGCCGCGACCGCCATCCCAGCGCCCGCGCCCGCCGTTGATAGGATAAATAGTAGGTCGCCCGTCCAATCCGTACGATCGCGCCAATCCACCGCTAGTGCTGTACTGCGCATTAGGCAAGCAGAATTACATGCTGAGGAGCGCCTCGCCGCGATACGCCGCCAGGAATTGCAACTCGAAGCCGAGCTGGTTAAGAAGAGATTAGCGATAGATGTAGCTACCATTCGCGAGGAAACAGATCGAGATAGTGATATAGCCCAGGACGTCGCGGACACCGATAATCGAATCGATAATTGGCTGCAATGCGCGCAGCCTACGGGGGACGAGGAATTACCATCGCTGACTGCGATAGATCAAACGTCGTCAGCGATACGCGCACCCGCCCCGGTTCACATACGGGGGGAGGAAGCCGAGCGCACCCGGGGTAGGCAGGAATTTACGAGGCCGCGTACGCCACAGTATGAGGAGCGAGAACGCGCGTACTTTCCGAGGGAGGAGCCGCCCCGCGTAGAGAATAAGGAGCCCCGCGAACCTAGGTCGCGGTCACCGCCTAGGTCGCGACATAGATCTCGATCTCGATCCCGAGATATCGATAAGCTAGCCGACGCGTTAAATAGGATGACACGTTATCGACCGCCGCCGCGTCAAGCGATAGAGTTGCCCATTTTCACGGGAGCGCCGCACGACTGGTTGCTGTTCAAGTCAGCAATGCGAGACTCGATACGAGAATATGGATTCTCACGAGGAGAGAACTTAGCGCGCCTACGCAACAGCCTGAAAGGTGAAGCGAGAGAGACCATGTCCGCGCTACTTTGCACCGCTGCTGACCCCGCCGTGATAATGCATACACTCGAACAGTGTTACGGACGTCCCGAGATTATAATCGACAAGTCGCTCGACGAGTTAAGAAAATTACCGCGACTCGGTACGACGGCCGCTGAACTCAACGCGTTCGCGATAAAGCTGCAGAACATCGTCAGCGTGCTATCGTGTCTGGATGATAGGGGGTACCTACAAAACCCAATGCTGTCCAGACACGTGGTAGAGAAGCTCAGCCCACACATGCACGCGCGTTGGTGTGATTACGCCCAAGAGCATGGTAGTCGCGTGGAAGCGGAGATCGTTACGCTGTCGCGCTACCTAATGAGGGAAGCTGATCGGGCCGTAAGATACGCGTACTCGTCGACCGTGACTACGACTTCAAAGGAAGCGACGCGTCAGCAAGCTCCCGCCAGAGCACAAGCGGTCATTAGGAAGAACAAAGCGCGCGTACCCGCAACGTACGCCGCCGCCGAGCGACCTGGCGAGGACGAGAGAGAGAGGGCTAAGAAGACGTGCTTGTGCTGTGGCGAGGGACATGCCACGCCAAGCTGCAAGAAACTTGGTGACATGACGGTCCAACAAAGATGGGAATGGGCCAAGGAAACTGGAGCATGTTTCAAATGTCTGACGAGTAAACATCGTCGATTCAAGTGTACCGCGAGGAAGTGCGGAGAGCAGGAATGTCGTAGATCGCACCATAGGCTACTCCACACCGCCGACCGAACGTCGGACGCGGCTAGCGCCTCCACCAACTGTGGGACCAGGAGCGTGAGGGAAGAATCGGCGACCACCGCATCTGCCCATGCCGGCAGCGAAATGAGCGCGGTGTTACTCAAAGTGTGCCCAGTAACGTTGCGGGGGCCGAACGGCAAGGAAATAGAGACGCATGCGTTACTGGACGAGGGCTCCACTATTACGCTACTCGACGAAGAGATAGCTAACGAAATGGGCGCAAAGGGAACTAAGCGAGCGTTACGCGTCCACGGGATTACGGCCACGCGACAAGAGAACGACAGTCGTTGCGTGGAAATAGGAATCAAGGGAAAACGCTCAGAGTGTTTTAACATACGCGCGCGTACTGTTAAACGCTTAAATATAACCGGTCAGACCGTGAAAGCGAGCTATCTACGCTGCGAACACATGAAACGTATACCTGCACGTGACGTGTGTTACGAGAATGCGAAGCCACGCCTATTGATAGGCGCCGATAATTGGCATTTGATAGTGTCGCGAACTTTGCTCACGGGACGGCAGAACGAGCCAGCCGCTTCACTTACGCAGCTAGGATGGGTGGTACACGGAACGGTACCACGGCGCGTAACTGGATTCGAGGCGAGCAGCGGGATAGCATTGCACGTGCACCCACAGGAAATATCCAAGGATTGCGAAGAGTTAAAGGACCTCACCACATCGCATATCTCGATCGACGCTCAGGGGACAGTTTACCAGCCGAGAACAGTGCTGGCAGACGAACGGGCGCAGGATATTTTCACGAAGACTGCTCGGCTGGTCAACGATCACCATGAGGTAGGATTGCCGTGGCGGAGTGATGAGCCACACCTACCACCGAGTCACGATATGACCTTTCGTAGACTCGACACCATTGAAAGGACAATGGATAAGTCAGCTGACTTCAAAAAAGCACACGTGTCACAGGTCAATGACCTCAAGGAAAAAGGGTACGCGAGTAAAGTAGCCGATGACGCAACTCGGTCCGGAATGATACAACTGGAAAGCGACAGCAGATGGTCCACTGGTCCCCTCTTCCTGGGCGGACCAGAACACATCTGGCCAACGGAGATCGCGCAGGGAGAGGGGGGTGATGAGATCGTCACGCACATAGCGCACATCACCAGCCTCGTCGACACGACTCGTTTCTCGTCATACGAACGATTACTACGAACGACTGCGTATGTCCTGCTGTTCGTCGACAAATGCCGCAAACGCGCTACCCGGTTGACGTTGCGTCACAAGCAGGAGGCCGAGCTGCTACTGATAAGGGAGGCTCAGAGGGAGTGTTTTCCAGCGGAAATAGCGCGACTCGCTGTAGGTAGGAGAGTAGACAGGACCAGTCGACTCTACCGATTGGACCCGATTTTTCAAGACGACGTCATTCGTTTAAACGGTCGCATAAATGCCGCGAACGTTTCTCAAGATAGGAAGTGCCCACCCATCTTGGAAGGCAAACATCCGATGACGTCACTATATTTACGTCAGATTCACGAACGGGATCATCACGCGGGACGTGAATATATAGTGAACAAAGCGAGGGAACGCTTTTGGATTTTAAAGGTTCGACCGACAGTGCGCGCACTGATAAGAGATTGCGTGATATGTAAGCGACGAAGGAAGCCGCCAATACGGCCCGTCAAAGGGAACTTACCTATTGAACGATTGGACACCCACCTGCGGTCGTTCACCCGTTGCGGAGTAGACTGTTTCGGCCCAATGACAGTCACAATAGGAAGACGGCATGAAAAACGATGGGGTATGTTGTTCACCTGTCTTGTCACGCGAGCAATACATATAGAGTTGTTGCCAAGTTTGAACATCGATTCAGCTATATTAGCGCTAAGAAGGATGGCGGCTAGGCGCGGATGGCCTAAAACTATGATGTCCGATAACGGGACTAATTTTCGAGGAGCCGACGTTGAAATCCAACAGAACCACTTCTTATTGG
The DNA here is from genome assembly GCA_905147345.3 of Mythimna impura. NCBI lineage: Eukaryota > Metazoa > Arthropoda > Insecta > Lepidoptera > Noctuidae > Mythimna > Mythimna impura. The sequence continues at coordinate 15,062,545 of LR990343.1, read as the reverse complement.
GCTCGGCTACTGGACTATCAACTACAGGGCAGTGCGACGTCGCCGATCGAAAGACATGGCGCGCAACACAGGCGCTAGCGGACAAGTTCTGGACTCGTTGGATAAACGAATACCTACCAACGTTGACACCGCGCGGCGACGTCCGAGATTCACGCACGCAACTCGCACCGGGGAATATAGTAGTCATTGCGGATGGTCAACTGCCGCGAAATGTATGGCCATATGGGAAGATAGTGCGCACCATACAAGGACCGGATGGTGTCATACGCAGCGCTGAGGTACAGACGCGTGGAGGCGTTTTCAGACGCCCAGTTAGAAGGCTCGTTGTCCTGGCCGATGGAAGTTAGGCTCGCGTTGCTACGCCGGGGGGAGGCTGTTACGGACACGAGCATGTAATTTAGAATCACTAAATACAATCAACATTACGTCATTCACAGACGCGTAATGTATGTACATAAGCGCTGTACATAATAGAGAGCAAGCCTATCAGAGGCCAGACTATTGTCCAATCAGCTACTGGGATAGTATATAAGGCTATGTACTGAGTTCTTAGAAGTACATAATGCGGTTCTTAGAAGTAAATAGCGTAGAAAAACCGTTAAGAATAATCTGGGTTTCTATTGGTAGATTACAACGGAGAAAATCACGCCACTATTGATGACCAATGGTGTGCTTGCCGTATGCGGGGGGTCGGGAGGTGAACGTCAGCCGGCCTCAACAGGATTAGGGAATAGACTAGAGGAAAAGGGACTCTCTCCCACGACTTGCGACCGGCTGAAAAAGTACTTAAGCTGCACTTTCCTTGAAGACGACGTTCTCTCTCTGCAGTTCGACTCGAAGCGTCACTGCGACAGTTTGTCTTGGCACCCTACGCTCCTGGAGCGGCCCTAGATTTCCAGATTTCCTAAGTTATCTAACGTATTAGAGTCAGTGAAGTATTGTAAAGTAACTGTGAACTATTTGTGAGTTAGCGTCACGCGTATGTACGTAAAGGACTCGATTATGTGAAAGTATTTACACGTGTTATGTGAAGTCTGTATTTTTATACGTGTTAAATAAATTGGCTGAGGCCTTTCAAGCGTGACCATTGTGTTGTGTAATTATTTACATCCTCTGCCCCCAACAAAGCCAATCTTTTTAGAAATTAGTACTACTAAGTATTCATAAGTTTGTTTTATGTATTTCTTTGTAAAAAGTACTTAAATAAATTATTATATAAAAAAAAAAGTTTGTCTTCCCGTGTTGAATGAGGGGGTTACAGTTGGAGGATATTTTAATTATCATACAATAACTTGACACTAACCTTCCAAATGCAAAAAACTTAAGTTGAATTTGCGGGCTACTTTGGAGTACCCCCCTTAATCAATAACACTGCCTAACCTTACAGATCGTACCCAGAAGCTAACGCTTATCAGTCGCGTGTGCGACCTAACCAAACTTGACTGACAAGCAAAATAATAAACATTGGTTGTATTTGTTCAGTTCTAGATTATTCCGCCAGCTTTGAAAATATTTACGAGACTGGCACTTGGATTCTGGAATTAACGTTATATTAAAATATTTCGTACAATTTTCCCTACCTCTTTACGTGAAATGAGAAGATTTTATTACACCTCATTTGTGCCTATTCGGTTGAAATATTAAATGACGGAATACAAAGCTGCTGGTTTAAAGAGTATTTTTAAATACTTTTTACCTTGTTACTAGTGATTAAATCATGTATTTAAAACATAATATAATATTATAAATACCTATTCATATAATAAAGACATTTCTCATCGACTATGCGACTGATCGACACTTTGCGTGAACATTGGTGTTCAGTGTGGCAATGCTGCCAGTCTTCTGGGCACATTTCCGGCGTGTCAAAATGATCGCGATGTAATTGTGCATTTGATTTTATATTGTATAAGATTTACGTACATATAATTTATTAAAACATTTTTACATTTGTAAACTAAACTAATAAATAATTTATAATAAATCTGCCCATGACACTGAAATGGAAGCTGATGCACATTTGTATTTTATCCATTCTGACCTACGATCTTGACCTTGGTCTTTGACTAACATCCAAAAGTCCAAATTCATGTTTTGTTCTGATCGAAGCCACGAAGGAGATGACGGAAAAAGATGAAAAATCGTGATCGTTGGAAAGAATGGAGGGAGGCCCATGGCCAACAGATGGATTATGTGGTCTAATAATAATAATAAATAACAAATCTTCTATTATTACATAAACGTTCCAAAAGCACAACAAAGTAGTAGGTAAAGCTTTGTTGTTACTTACTTGCCTAGTTTCAGAAGCATGTCTTATAAACTGATAACCCCATTGCAATACAAAATTTCCTACACCATAATATTTCGAAACAAACTTACACAAATAGCCTTTTCTGGTAAACAACACGCTCATTCATCACAAGAAATTGACCACCTACTGAGTTCTAACTTATGATCCGATATGACCGTCTCTTATATAGTTTTTATTAAATGTCAGCATATGAAGACAATATTTATCGTGAGTGGCCCTCATGATCTGTTTGTTTGGACCAATTTCCCCATTAAACGATAATTTATTTCGAGGAATTCAATTATTGTTATATTTTAACAAAATCGCATCTAGGATTCCCTGACACAAAAAGGTACCTACGTTAATGATTATTAGGTCTTTACCCATGAAGTTGTTATTTTATAAAACTTAGAGCTTAAGAGGGCCCTTCTCGAGCCTTCTATCGTAAACGTGAGCATGGTTTATTATAAGCTTGTTATTTCAGCCAACGCAATTGAACGCAATGTTTAATAAAGAGGCAACGCGAAAAAAGAGAGATAACGCCTGAAAGCTCTGTTTCATTCAGTAATTCCGTCACTCATTCGAACTTGTCATAAGTACATGTTTTTTTTTTAAGTTTAAAAGTTTTATGTGCAAAGTTTATATCGTTATTTATTTTTTTACTTTTGAATTTTATGAGTACATTAAGAAGGGCCAAAGTTCACACAAAATAGCAGATTTTCAAAGGTCTTTACTGGATTAGTTTTACACAAATTTATGTTTCCATTTTAATATAAACATAGATCCACAAAATATCTGTTTCCAATATATCTAGAGAAAGATGTAACGTCATAATCACGTGTAAGAGCGGTTGTATGGAAATGTATCTCGGGCTGGCCGCTCTTAATAACTTCGGATTGACTTGGAATTCTATGTTCAATTAAAGTGAAAACTACGGGCCCGAGCTTGGCCATATCCTCGATAGATGGCGCTTAACTCAATACTTTGGTTTATTTATTTTTTTAGAATATGGGACCATTATACAGTCAAGAAAATGGTATTTGCTAAATTTGGACATTCCACTTTTGTGAACTTAGTCAAATTATTATTATTGGTATATATTCTTTATAGTAAGTATACCACATAAAAAACACAGGACAAACATTCTTGTCGCACAGGGCATTTACAGCGTCGAAACCCACCAAATTCTGAATGTTCCTGATTGTAACTGTAGCGGTTATATAGCGCTATATAATACTTTATCAGTATTGTTACAGATATGAACCAATTTCACACTTTCACCTTTTTTGTTGAGGTAGAAAATCATCAAATAACTTTTCCCATTCTAGGGCGAAACTAAAGGGCGTGACAAACTTTAACTGACTAAAACCCTACCTGTGTCCTTCAGTTGCGCTTTGCGTTCTAACACAATAGCTTAAGTATATATTTCATTAGCAAGAAGATTGCTAAGGGAATATATAACTCGAGCAAAATGTGACCTAAATTTAGTTCATGATGAGTCTGCTTGCAATATTGTCGACTATAAGTTAGTATGAATTTAATTTGTTGGAAACTCATTTATTAAAAGTAGATTCCTACCCATAATGTATTCGACTGGTTATAACACAAAGCTGTCATTACTCATTTTGGATGTAAAGTAATTAGGAAATATGTGCGACATTTAATTTCTAATTAAAACGCTTTCGGTACGTTAAAATGTAATTATTTTCTTCTTGTCATTTAAGCTGCTTACCTGCTACAATTGTTTATTTTGCCAGGTTTTGTAAAATCCGAATTTAATTAAAATATTAAAACTTTTATAACTAAGAAATACCTAAATCAGAAAGATTGGTTGAGGAATACTTTCTAAATAATGCTCGTAATTTTATTACTTCAATCGTATAGGTACCTAGGTAATTACAGTACAAAATCTATTCCATCCCAATAAACATCCCAATAGACACGCTCAGAGGGTAGATTAATTATATTTTATTAGGGCTGGCTTCTTAATAAACTTGTGCGCTTTACCATCAACGATTGTATTACCGCTTACCATCAGGTGGAATCACAGTCAAGCGCTAGTTTGTCATTTAAATAAAAAAAATGTAAACAAGTTTTACTAAAATACACGTAGTATACCTAGGTACTAAATCTGTCCTTTATAATCATTTTCTCATCGGTGCTCGTGGCGGACGGACGTGGCTTTTCCCGAGATCCTTCAGCAAACAGGAGGTTAATGAGAAAACTTAAAGCAAGGCCAGACTGGATGTAGTAGTGCGGCATCAACCAGTGTCCGGCGTGAACTCGCGTGAGGCACGCCATGCTGTATCTATGATCTTTAATGTTTTAAGTTTTGCTTTTATAGCTTTTTGAGGCGCATACGTCGATAAAACGAGCTGAGTTGTCGTTGTTCAAGATGCTCCCGATTAAATGACGGTTTAATAAACATCTTGTCTGAGTAAAATACACTACTTATTAACACGCAAGATTTTAAAAAAAAACTGAATATTTAAACTACTAACTAATAAATACACTTCTGGACACATCTATTGGCCCACCTTGTATTTTCAGTTTCGTTTGGTCCTAGCTAAAATTTTATATTAGGTCGAGCAAAAAGTTTTTATGCAGTTTTGAACCTGGCACATTCACAATTTCATTCAATTTCGATTCTTTTTTTGAATTTCGAACACAGAATTTAAAGAAACAAAAGACAATTTGTAGCCTGTTTGTTGATATCAAACAATCGTATACTAAGAAAACTTGGTTTTATTGGTTTACTTGGATTTAATTCTTGAAAAAGTGATTGATATCTTTGGTTTTGCAACAAACATTACTTATTCTTAACATTAAGGTGAGGTTCTATCAATAATCTATGGATACTTCACCTGAAGTCGCCGCCCAAGCTGTGGCACTTATTCAGGCCGGACACAGCCAAAGAAACGTGAGTGCTCAACTTAATTTAAGTCGATCTGCGGTCCGAAATGTTTATCGGAGGTACCTAGAGACTGGCGGCTTTGTTCGTCGCCAAGGAAGGCCACGATCTCGGGTCACAACTGAAAGGCAGGATCGATTCATCGTGACGACCAGCTTGAGAAATCGTCACCTTACCTCCATTGAGATACAAAACCAACTTCGCGACTTCCACGGAGTATCTGTGAGCGCTCGAACTGTTCGGAGAAGGTTAAAAGAACGCGATATGGTACCACACAAGCCAGCTAATGGGCCCACACTAACGCGAGCCCACCGAACAGCGCGCCTTCATTTCGCACGCAGTCATTTAAATTGGACACAGCAAGATTGGAGCCGTGTACTCTTTTCTGATGAGTCCAAAATTGTGTTACATGGCAATGATGGAAGGAAGAAGGTCTACCGACGTAAGGGAGAGCGTTTCGCACAATGCTGCTTTGAAGAGAGGGTTGCTTATGGCGGTGGCTCATGGACTGTCTGGGGCGGTATATCCGCGAGCGGCAAAACTCAACTTGAGGTTGTTACAGGACCACGGCTGCCAACATTAAATGCTGAAAGGTACATTCGTGAGTGCTTAGAACCTCACGTGATACCATACGCGGACTATGTGGGCCCAAATTTCCTTTTTATGCATGATAATGCAAGAGCCCATGCGGCCGGCATCGTCAGGGATATCTTCGGGATGTGAACATCACAGTTATGGACTGGCCAGCCAGAAGCCCAGACATGAACCCCATTGAGCACATGTGGGACGAGCTAAAAAGACGTTTTAGGGCTCGTCAGCCAGTTGCCCAGACGATGCAGGAGTTGAAAACTGCCATAGAAGAGGAATGGGAGATGATCCCTCAAAATTTCATAGAGCGGTTGATAAACTCTATGCCTAATCGTATGAGAGCTGTGGTAGATGCCCATGGAGGCAACACGCGTTATTAAATTAAACCTTTATTTGATAAAACATGTTTTTTATTCAAAAATCAATTGCCTTTAACAAGGCGCATATCCGACTTGTTAGGCGTAGCTCCATGTCGTATGGTATTCTGAATTCAAATTTAAAACAATACGATCGAAAAAGATGGTAAAATGTATCAGGTTTAAAACTGCATCAACAGTTTTTGTTCAATCTAGCAATCATATTTCGGTAGGGGCCATCGAAACCTAAACTCTAAGGTGGGCCAATAGATGTGTCCAGAAATGTATATAGATGAGCCAAATATGACTTGGCCGAGTAGTTTAAAAAAATGCGGCCTAATAATAGAAAAAATAAAACCTAAGGGTTTGTGGTTTTTATTTTTCCTGTAGCTCAAAAACTCCTAATTAAATGGCATTTTTCCACAGTAATCGCCGACTAATAAAAAAATCATGGAATATATATTTATTATATCGTGTGAAAACACTCTTATTTTGCTTTTGTTTTGGCATGAATTCGATCCATGCTCAGCATTTAATAAAATAATGAAAGGATTGGTTTCAGACTGTTTTCAGGAAAGGCGAGATGTCTGTTCCTTTAGAAAGAAAGAAAGAAAGAAAGAAAGAAAATATGTTTATTTGGTACACCATGATTCATTCATCAACAAATAATTGATTTAAAAACTAAAATTAAACATAAAAAAATAAAATAAAAATAAGTAGAAATAAAATTAACAATAACAAAATGTCTCACGGCTACGCCAAATAGGTCCAGTTCAGCATAATGCCAGACAACTACGTAGCAGTTGCCTGACGCTGGTTTTCAACTGAACCTTAGAGTGTAGTGACGGATGAAAATCAGTTTTTTATAAGGGAATTAAAATAAATAAATATATAAGTATATAATTATGCATATATTACTGTATACAAGGTGATACTTAAATCATAAATAGATATTTAGTGTTAGATGTGTAGGTAGGTATGTATAAGAGTAAATATCGCCAACTTCAATAAAGCTTTTAGTAGGTATAAGTGTTTATTACGATTAAAAGTTAACCGGTCTCGAGCCACCGCCGCGCCGTCAATACAGTGCCAGTTACATTTACTATGCATTTGGCGGCTGAGCGCGGCAGACGAGTAGCAAACCAGCGAAAAATATTATATAAAAACAGAAAGTGATTCGACGTCGGGTATTTGATAAAAAAAAAAAAAAAATATATATATATATATATATTCTCGATCGGATTAGTATGTGTTGTTTAACGTTATCAGTAAAGTGAACCTAAAATAGTGAAATTTATGAAGATATAAATGGCAAAAGGTAAGTGTCGCTTATTCCTAGCAAGGATCAAGTACGTATGTTTATTTTAGAATTAAGTTAAAATATGTATTATTTTTGTTCTTGCAGTTGCGGGTACATAATGCCAACAAAAAAATAAAATAAAAAAATAATGAATATTCAATGCAACAAAAGGAGGATGAATGGCGAGGCAGACACCGAACACTTATGTATCTACCGGATTGCAAGGGCCAGACACATGGGGTAAGTAACCACAAATACAATTGACTAAATAACCACAAATACAATTGACCAAATAAATAAATACCACAACAATAAGACAACTGTTACATACAAAACCTCATAACGCATCCTTCGTTTCCCACAGGTCTTCGAGTTAACGTCGGTGTCGCGCATGACACGTCTGCACCTCCGAGCCTCGGACACAAGGAAACGAGGCAGCTGTACGGGACACCGTGCCCAAGGAATCTCAAACACCCACATATTGTAGCTATGTATCATCCCTTGTATTATAGTGCAACATTTCCCATCGATACACACAAAACCGAAGACGAATCATTAGCCTGCATATCATATTAATGAAACATTTAAATTGGTCATGTCTAGTTTCCGCTGTGCATCAGTCAAAAACTGCCGTAAACGTTTTCTAAAAGTACTGATCGTTTTTATTTGTCTAATAGGCGGTGGTACGTTATTCCATATTTTGGATGCCGCGTAACGGAAACTGCCTCTAAATGATGCTGTACTATGGGGCTGCGATGAGAGTTGCTGTGAACATTGCCTTCTTCCGCATTCTCGTCTGCTAGTGATCCAACTCAGTTTATTGTAGAGGTAGTCTGGTTTCTGAAATTTAATCACCCCGAATAGAAGGCAGGCCAAGTGAAGCTTGCGTCTCGACTTCATTTTAAGGGTAAAATGCTTATTAAGGAATGGTGTTACGTGACTTCTAGGAGGAATTTTATAACAAAAACGAGCGCAAGCGTTTTGCACCCTTTGAATGAGCCGGTCTGTACGAGCTAGTAGACGCGGACCGTACACCGTGTCTGCATAATTCAGCCTAGATAAAACCAGACTTTCAACGAGCTGCTCCCTAAGTATTTCCGATAGGTAAGGTCTCATTTTATAAAGCACTTTTAGTCGATAAAAGCAGTTTCTAACAGAGTCGGCGATATGCTTTTCGTAACGAAGGTCTTTGTCCATAACAAGACCAAGGTTTCTCGCTTCATAGACTCTGTCTATCGGCTTGCCCATAAGTTCGAGTGTAAGGGTTGAGGGTAGCTTAGCTAGCTGTTGTTTAGAGCCAAGTACCATGAATTTAGTTTTGTTTGGATTTAGCGACAAACAATTATTCTCAGACCAGGCGGCAATTCTGCGAAGATCATCGTTTAGATCCCTCATGGCAGCATCATACTCTTCGGGGTAAAAAGATATATAAAGTTGGACGTCATCGGCGTATATATGGTATTTGCATTTCTGAAGGCATTTAATTATATCTGCGCAATATAAGATAAAAATAATTGGACCTAATATAGAGCCTTGCGGGACTCCTCTCTGTATAGAGCTTAAAGCTGATTTTAGAGTGGTGCCATCCCCCATGCGTAAATCTACATATTGCTTCCTGTCACTGAGGTAGCTCCGGAACCATTGCACAGCGTCAGGGTCGAAACCGTAATAAATCAACTTCGATAGTAGCAAGGGTATATTTATTGCGTCAAATGCCCGGGAAAAATCAAGTAAGACCAGACATGTACACATTCCCTTATCTTGGGCAGACAACACATTATCAGTGACATCCAGTAAAGCAGTAGCGGTACTTCGCTGCTTTCTGAAACCTGATTGTAAGTCTGGTAATATGTTGTTCTGTTCCAAAAAAACAGTTAATTGGCTGGCGACGACCTTTTCCAACACCTTAGACAGACATGGCAAGATGCTGACAGGTCGTAAGTCTTTAAAATCAACTGGATTTGGAATTTTAGGTAAGGGCCTAACAGAGGCAATCTTCCATTCTTCGGGGAAAGTTGAAGTCGCTATTGAGCAGTTTACCATATCTGTAATAGCCTTTAATGTGTGTGGCAAAGTCATGACAATCATGTCCAGGGTGATGTTATCTGAGCCTTCAGCATTACTTTTAAGGTTTGATATGATTCGTGAGATGTCAGCCTGCTCCACCGGAATGATTGAAAATGTTGCCTCACTGTGTTTGTGTTCATCATAATAATCCAACAATGACTCATTTGCCACGATGCTACCAGGAACGGTCAAAAAATTACTATTAATCAAATCAGGATCTGCAAAGTGCGACGGAAGGTCTTGTCTAGAGTTTGTAGTCAATATCGTGGATTTTAGATTTTGCCATAGTAATTTAGGGTTCTTAATTTGATTATTTATGTTATGCTTGTAATATGCCATTTTTTCATTATACAAAGATCTTACTACTAAAGCTTTTAATTGTTTGTAGTATTCGCGTTTTGAACTTGATCTTGTTTTTCGGAAATCAGTTAATGCATTGTCCCGCAAACGCATCATTAACTTAATGGTGTCAGTAAACCAGGGGTACGACTTTTCTTTTATAGTGCAACTCTTAATCGGTGCATGAACGTCAAACAAGACAGTAATGTGCTGGTTAAAAAAATAGACCATGTCATTTACATTTTCAAACGTTGAAATATTTTCAAGACACAAAAGCTCTAAATCCTTATTAAAGCTGTCCAAGCAAATGTCTCTAAGTGGCCTAATTTTAACAACGTATGGCTTAAACTTGTCCCGCTTCACGTCAAATTCCGATATTACAACAGAATGACCATTGATGGAACCAAAAGATTCAACCGACGTATATCTGGCTACCAAGTCTGTACATATTAAATCAATGAGAGTTTCACTGGTAGCCGTGAAGTGTGTTGGAGTTGTGACCAGTTGAGTAAGGCTGAGGCTATGCAGAAACTCATTAATTTTTCCTGTTTTTATTCCGCTTGTGTCCAGCAAGTTAACATTAAAGTCACCGAGCAATATGTAGTTGTGACAATGTCCTAATGAGCTTAGAAAATCAGTTATAGCATCCAGAAAAAGAACTAAATCAAGCCAAGGAGGACGGTATGCGGTACCAATAGCAATTTTTTTGCCATTTATTGTGAGCGTTAGCCACATCTGTTCAACCGATTCGAACCTGGGATCAATCGCGGCAGAACAAACACGCGCGTTTAGCCCGCGCCGGAGATAAAAGCCTATACCCCCACCTCTGCCAGAGCGAACACTCGCCGGCCGCGGAGTGTGACGCAGTCGATAACCCGGCACCACGGGCGCGCGTCCACCCTCCGCCGGTCGCAACCAAGTTTCGTTAATGGCCATAACATCGAAACAGTGCCTATCCAGTACGCTAATCAGGTCGTCATGACCCGTGCCCAGCGATCCAGCATTTAGAAAGCCAACCTTCAAAAACTTGTCTCCTTTAGTCATCATTATAATAATATATAATAGTAAAGACTTTATATTCAATAATTACATAAAATAGTAGTATTCGATTTAGTCGTATATTAAACAATATTATGTAAATAGTGTAAAGTTTAGTTATAGTTTGATGTATGTAAATATGTGTAGTGTTATATAACTGGTATTCGTGTACGTTGCAAAAGTGTGTCGTGAGACATATACCTACTACTAAGAAACAAAATAGACAACTGCAATATAAGAAAAACAATAATGAAATAGTTGAAGTAGCGAGACTCAATACAGCAAAATTTATTTTCAAAATCTGTATGATAATCTTTAAAATTAATATAATAATGTATGATTGCTTGGCTTTAGAGATTAGCGCTTTTAAAAAAACATCCTTAATAACAAAGAAAATTAACTGAAACACAAACGAAAAAACATAACCCTTTCTTTGTGGTCGCAGAATCGAGTAAAAATTTAAAGTTTTAAAGTGTACTGCCGCCGCCGCCTTTACTCGGTGCCGCCGCCGTGAAGATCCGCTGCAAGTCCGCCTCACAGCGAATATGACAAGTTGCGTCCCCAGGCTTGCACCGGGCAAGAATACGGCCGCGCTTCGACCACACATATTGCCAGCCCAGGCGACTGCCTGCCTCACGAGCGCAACGAAACAACTCTCTGTTAATTTTTGTAAGGCGCTCGTTCACGTAGAAGCGCTTCGCAGAGCCAGGCATACCGAGATCAGCCGTGGTCATGCCGCGCCGCACCCGCGCCCCCTGCAGCAGCTCGTCCCGTAGGTCGCGGCGCGCGAGGCGCACGACGAGGAAGCGAGGACGAGTCTCCACCGGCGCCGTCGCCTGCGTCGCGTTGATGCGCCTACCCCCGACTCGCTCGGCGCTCACTATGTCGCGCGCCTCGATCGCGACGCCAAGCTTCGCAGCGACCAACATAACTGTGTGGGTGGGATTTTCACCGCTGGCCTCAGGGATATTAGAAATTTGGAGGTCGTTGCCGAGTAACTCCTGATCGCGATCGTTTATGTCGCTCCTTAATTGATTGATTAAATCATCCACCCCTGATGATAGTGATGCTTGTGGCTGAGCCTGTCTAATTTCAATCAAAACCACCCTTTCCTCCAGACGACTCATTCGCTCATTTGTGGCGGTTATAGAGGATCTTAAATCTGCCAGATCATCGCGAAGCAGTTGAAATTCTTTCCTTACTGATTTTAAAAAGTCCTCCTTAAAGTTACTTAGCTCCCCCCTGAGGATATCCAAATTGAACTCTTGCGTGGCGTCTATGGTAGCACTTTTTATAGGGCTAGTATTTATTTGTGCAATAGGGCTATCCTCGTGCGCAACTGTAGCACGCCCTCTTACCGGCGTGTCGGCCCGGTTGTCTCTAACCACATTTTTATTACATTCAGGGCAGTGCCAAGGGGTAGTTATCTGTCCAGCATTCGGCAGCCCCACGCACGCTCTGTGGTACCAGCACCTACATTTATTGCAATTAGCGGCCTCCGTCGACGAGAGAAACTTCCCACAACCACCGCATTTAGCCATGTCAATCTCGCTCACTCAGCGCAATCGATCTCTATAATAAGTTCGACGGTACTTCAACAGATGGCGCTTTCTTAAAAAACGCGTTTATGGCAGTTTTACGGCGTTTATGGTGTAGATAGAAAGCGTGGGTCAGGTCACTGCATCGGCGTAAAGCTGCGCACACACTAAAAGTTTGGTCACAGTTTATGTTTTTGTACAAATAAATTTTTGATAGTTTATTTAGAGTTTAGGGTACTCCAATATTAAACTGGAGATCGGTATATTGTTTTCAGAGTTTTTAATATTTTGCACAACACTTATACACCCGATAACACTGTCGCGTAAAAGTTGTAGATGTAAGATTAGTTTCACAATAAAATTGTTCGAATCTAACTGTTGTATTTTATTTACTTGACAGAAGTACACAGAGCGCTTATGACCGATTGACATCCGTGACGTCACTCTCTCTTTAGGAGACTAGGTATAATATAACTAGCTCCCCTCTACGGTTTCACTCGCGTCTTTGGTTATAGTCCGGCTCCTATTTGTCGTAGCGTGATGTTAAATGACCTATAGCCTTCCTCAATAAATGGGCTATACAACACCTGTTCCTGAGATTAGTGCGTTGAAGAAAATAAGCAAACTAACAAACTCTTCCGCTTTATAGTATTACTAGCTACGTACTAAAATATTGACAAATTAAATAATGATGTAAATTGTATGTGTGCCAAAGAATTTTAATTTTGACTATGTGGACTAATTATATGAATGTTAATGGACATGTGATAATATTTTGTAATAATATTAATGATAATCGATTTTAAATGACTAAAGTATTGTACGCCTTTTTGTATGTTGCAGCGACTCTAATGCATTAATATTAAAAGAACTGAATTTCCTTCCACCTGTGACAAACAATAGATAATTTTGATGGATTGATTGATTGATAGATTATAACAATAGGTCTTTAAATTCAAAAAATATAAAAAATATATATTTAGATTTATTTTAATGAGCAATGTTACTAACATAGTTTTAAGTTCTACTAACATAATATGGATGTATCTGATATAAATAATAAATAATAATAAAAAACATTCTAGTTTATATTTTAAGATAAACTTTCATGGTTGTAATTTACTTAGAAGTAGGAAATTATCCTAAGGAACATTTGATACGTCTGGACATTCTGGGATACATATATATATAAAGTCTATGTTCTATGGCCTACCCATGTGTCAAATGTTATCCAAATTCATTTTGCAGTTTCAACGTGAAGGAGTAACAAACACACATACAGACACACATGCTTACAAACTTTCCCCTTTACTGTATTAGTGTGAAATGTGATATATCTTGGTACTTGTATTGATTTTTTATCTTCATTACCTACTTAAATAAATCGCTTATTTAAGTTACTTGATTAATATACTCGATAGTTAAAGATTACTATAAAAATCACCGGAATCGCGCTCTTGGGCGGAGCGTGAAATAGTGTCAGACTTTTACTGACTAAAAACCCACTCCTGTACGCACAATGGTCCGATAAGGACTAAGTGCGGAAACCAGACCACCCACTCCTGTTTCTTCTTTGCCTTCGTCCCAGGGCCGGGGTTTCACTTTCACACTACCCGTGGCCCCAGTAGGCTTCGACACTGCTGGGCCCCTACTATGCTATGCTGACATCTCCCTGAGGCGCGCGTGGAACAGTACGCGTCGTCGACGACTTGAGCTTGGTCCGGACGGTTACCGGACGGTCGGACGGCGAGCTACCCATTGCTCACCGTCCGCAAACCCGCGCCTACGGTGGCCGGAAATCGGGATCGGAATCCCGGCGCGGCGGTTGGGGCGTGAGGTCCGTTGCCTCACGCGATCGGCCGCTTCCTTTGCTAGCATTATTGCTTCGCAGAAGGAGGCGACCGCCTGCCACTTGTTCTACGATGATTTTCCCACCTAAAAAAAAGAACAACAAAAAAAAAATGCAACTTTCACTGGGTCATAAGATTTTTGATTTTGGACAGTAACCTGATTGATGATGTTATGTGTTCTTCAACTAATATATAGGTACCTATCTATTAGCAGAACACATAAAATCATGAATCTCCTTCTCTCAATCTAGTCGGACGCAGTTTATGCACGGACACGTAGTTTACGAGGACCCCTTTTAAACAATTTTACGTGCTCCGTGTCTATAAAGCACTTTTAGGAAACCATTTATGGGTGTGACGCATGTTGGCAATATCCGGGGGTATAAACGTTGTGAAAGAGTATTTTTTGTACCAGGCATTAAACAGACCATTAAGTACAATCAACCGTAAAACTGAGCGAGCAGTGGTGGCCAAGTGGTAACGGCTCCGACTTACGAGTTGTAGGTCGCGGGTTCAAACCCAGCCAGGCGCATTACTTTGTGTAATTTATTTCATCACCACTGCTCTCAAAACGGTGAAGGAAAACATCGTGAGGAAACCGGCATGTCCTAGAACCAAAAAAATTCGAAGACATGTGACATTCACCAACCCGCACTGGGCCAGCGTGGTGGATTACGGCCCATTCCCTCTCCTAGAGAGGAGGCCTGAGTCCCAGCAGTGGGAACATTAAAAGGCTGATTATGCTATATGCTAACCGTAAAACTATACTGGGCACTGATATTTAAATTTTTCTCTCTAATATATATATTTTTTTATTAAAGTTGGTGCTTGTAGCATTTTTGTTTGTTTATGAAGAAAAATAACGAGCAAGTTTATAATAAGTGCGGCCTTAAACTAAAACTGAAATGCTATTAAATAATAATTAGATCTAGCCTGAACTAGGCTAAACCTGTACCTCAGGTGTCTTAATATTTCCTAAGAATACGTATATAATATACTATTTATGTTAATAATAATAAGTAATCGAAACAAACTTAAAATTAATTAACTTACAACAGCCGATAACTTTAGTTATTACTTATAAGGGGCATGTGGTGCTATAACCTATAAGAAATTATAACACTAACCAAGATTATAGTTTTTTTTTAAATTATGTTTTATAGTGCTGTTGCTGGTTTGGCCAATAAAATAAATAAATTAACCCTGAAAACATAATACCAGATCAAAAGCTTAAATCAAAATAAACTATTAAACTTTTCATAAAAAAAGTACGGAGGCGAAGGTGGGGGGTTACGATCTGATCATGTAGGGTAGACTTGGTCAGGGATCGCCCAAGACAGAGTGTTGGAAGGAGAAAAAGAAGGCCTTTGCCTAGCAGTCGGATGCAATACCACGAAACAGGAGTAATTCCTAGCATGGAGTTCTTTTCTTTAAAAACAAAAATAAAATGTTAATTAGCAAAAAATCAGGAAACTAAAAAGATTGTTGACGTTACGGACTTTCATTAGCATACGTTTAGGCGGTTAGTACAATATCGACTAGGTAACAGCTAGCATCAGAATTGAGAATTTTATATTAAGATCGAGTCAAACCCTATGTTTATACCAAATTTCACCCGTTTTCTTGTTAATATACAGTTTCACAAATACTCAAGAACAGGCCGTAGCTTCTTTTTAATTCTTTCAAACGGCGTATGCGTCATATCCATCCCACTAGCAACTATAAAAGGATTTAACTAACCTAGTTCAAAGGAAAAAAACGTAAATTAGAATTTGATTGCATTTGTATCACAGTTATCTGCAGCTTAATTCATTACGTAGGTCAGACTAGAAGTCGACCTCAATGATTTTTTTTGCTAAGCTATTCCCCTCATTAATCCAATTACTGGCCATCTTGTTATCGATCGTGATAAGAAAAAAAAAACTGATGAGTTAAAATATCTCTTGGATTTTTTAAAGGTTATAAGCTCTACAGTTGAAAATAGTTGAGCGTAGGTATCGTTGGAACTCTTGAACAATTTGTGATGCTATCAGTACCTAAGTCGCTAGTGCACATTATCCCTTACTTGGTTGCAGCCACATACGTTGAGTATTTATAGGATACCTTTATATACCTTCGTAGTTAAGCCTCCATACATTGCCCTCATTTGGGTTAAGCCTTAATAAATGGGTCGTTTAAAAACGCTCCTCGTAAGTACGAGCCTTTGTGTGATCGCCAAAATTTTAAGCTCTCATCAGTCACGGACTAAAACTTATTAACGCAAATGACAACAATCATAAACTTGGACGTTTACGTTAAGAGAAGTAAGCACACGGACTACTGGGTCAAAGCAAAACTTCAGTAATAATAACTTACTTTCTGCGACACAGTTTTCTATTCTCGACTACCCGAGTCGAATAAAATTCCGCCACACGGTAAAATTGATTTTCAACTTTGCTCGAAACAATAGTAACAATATATACGGACGTCATAAAGTCTGATGGGGTCGCACGTCACAAGTAGTTGGGTTTGTGAATATCGTTTGAATTTTTGGGGTTTTGACCTTAGGAAATTGATTTGAACTTTATCCTGGTAAAATTTATAAGTATATTGGATCTTTTTCTGAATAGCCTATATTTGTCTGAGGTCAAAGACGACTTGTCTTGGTTTTTATTTCAAACTAGCTGACCTGGCGAACTTCGTACCGCCTAATAGTAAGGATAACGCCATCTACTGGCATTACCAGAACAGCATAATTCATTTTATAGTGACATTTTGATTAGAGATGGCGTTGTATTCGGTTTTTTTTTTCGTGATTTTTTTTCCATTTTTTCTCACCGTTTAAACTTTCCCTGGACTATCTCGAATATTTCAAGACCAAAATTAGTCAAATCGGTCCAGCCGTTCTCGAGTTTTAGCGAGACTAACGAACAGCGATTCATTTTAATATATAGGGTGACTGGCAATTAGTGTACGATACTTAAACACGTGATTGTGCTCATGATAACAAACAATTTTTATTATGGGAGCAAAGCCAAAATCGCGAAAAAAATATCAGCTGTTCAGTACATTAGGCAAACATAAATGTACTGAACAGCTGATTTTTATTTGGAAATCATCTGATCATTATGTACAGACTGACTGGCATTCTTTGAATAATATTTACACCACGAATTTGAAAAACTAAAACTCAACAAAAGAAATATTTGATATACAATCCAAAAATTATGAAAAACATAAGCTTCATTTCACTTTTTCAGTTGCTAATAAATTAAGAGTAGGTAAGATCGAAGAAAAATATATACTTGGTTTGAAAAACACGAACTTTCTAACATAGAACACATAAATGATGGAGGACATAAATTACCTTCAGTGAAGTCCAGTAACATTTCTCCATCACTGTCAGTCGTAAACAAGGTGCTACGTCATAATTACCAACGATGCCGTAGATCTGTAATTTACTTTAATTTTATAGTTTGAAATGGAAAGCGTTCGAAATACAGATCGTGTGTCATGTATGATGTATGCCGATCGAGCGATGGGCCCTTAAAACACAAAATGGGTGCCTTGAAATCACACAATGGTGTCAAGGCAGAACACGAAGGAGGTGGCGGGACGACTTAGATGTCTTCCTTAGGAATTGGCTAGAAGTGGCTCAGAGCTGATAATAATGGAAGTAATGGATAGAGGCCTTTGCGCAGCTGTAGGACAGTACAAACTAGATTTAACGTAATAATATAGCTTCAATACACGTATCTCATAGAAGAAGGAAAAGTACGGTGGTTGGAGAAAACAATTTTTCATAGATAACATAGTTATTCTTTGGCAAACTATAGACTAATATAATTTATATTATATGAAAACACCTCTCTCAGATATCACTGCGATTTGCATCTAAATTTTATCACAAATAAAAAAACTTTTATATTTTCATTCCAGGATGCCTTTACCTGGTTCTCAACAATTACCACACACAGTGAAACCCGGTTTAGTAGGGAACCCTGGATATATGACAAACCTCTATTAATACTGTAATTACGATGAGGCCCCAACACTTTTGCGTTCAAATACCTGTGTTACTGAGAATTATAAAGGAACCTTAAAACTGAAATAAAATAAAATATATTTTGTTCTTCTTTCTATAAATAAACCTTTATACTTGGGAAGTTATCTTTCAATAGCTCTATAAATGAGACAATTTTATAAACACTATCTACTGCTTTGGCTGTGTGTAAGTTGAAAATTGTCCCATGAAACATACTCCAGGGTTAAAATAATCTTATATGCTTTTCTAGGACATGGTCTGACCCGTGTGCCCAATGTCATCCAAATCCGTACAGTCGTTCGAGCGTGAAGAAGTAGCAAACAAACAAACATACACATTACACACTGACAAACTTTCTACTATATAATATTAGTGTGATTTATCATTTTGAATAATGGTCCAGACAGTTGCGACACTTTTGTTTGCAAGCGTTCGATTTTCTTCGCGGGGCCCTCTGTAAATGAAACAACGTCACTTGAAAATTGGCTATTTGAGAAACTTGATAAATGAAGAGCCTCCATAAGTGAGAAAAAATCTTAGGTCCATTTAGTTCCAAGTTATTCAGGTTTCATAGTAATTGTAGTCGTTTAAAAACGGGCTAGAATGGATGAAACTATTGCGAATGAAGATGTCAAAATAACTGAATTAAAAAAAAACTGACTTCACTAAAAAAAAAGCACTAAAACGATCAAAATAACTTTAGTTTCGGAAGTCGGTATTTCTCGGTATTGTTTGTTTCTTATTTAACACCGACTTCCAAAACTAAAGTTATTTTGATCGTTTTTATGTTTTTTTTTTTTGTAAAACTTTTATTACGTATTTCACACTTTTAAGTTGCAATCACTTGTAGCCAGAGTACCTATTTCTCATGACAATTCCATTTCAATTCATGACTTTTACCGACTTAAACCCACCCGTGTTCGTTCACTTGCCTTTTGCGTTCAGGGTCGCGGTAACTCTTTCGAACAATCCCGCAGCCCGAACTTCAGTCAAACGGAGTAAATAGGAACGAAATAATATAAATACATATCGAAATGAAAGTCCTAATTAAAGTTTTGTTCCTATTCACCTCGTTTGACGGTAGGTACCCCCTGTGACTAAAAGAATATTTGACAGGCCTACCTATAAATACATATCACAAAGAAATAATAGAATTAGCTTTTTAACAGCAAAGCGAATAGCTTTTGACTGACTGAAGTAATTCAACTTACTGTATACATATATATCGTATACGTGCTTGTTGCTTTGTTTCCCACTTAAAGGAAAAGGCTGTACGAACGAAATACACATCTTGTTACACATTTTAAGCATAATGTAACGTTTGAAGTGTGTTTTCAGAATTATATTTGGGGCATATCTACTTGCTTTTTACTTGTAAACAATTAAATTATAAATATGGTTGTGTTGATACATTGGTTTGATATTTTCAGCCATCTATCCGTAGGTAGAAGGATAGAAATGGGACTGGGACTGAGAATGAGAAAGCAAGAAACCGTGATCATTGGAAATAATGGAGGGAGGCCTTTGCCCAGCAGTGGGACAATATAGGTTAGCTATAATAATAATCCGTAAGTGATGAAAATAAAGCATTAAAAGCTAAAGCACCCAGTGTTAAACTAGTCGTCAATCATAATATATCACATTAATATTATAAAGGCGAAACTTTGGGTTTAGTCCACTCTCGGCCCCTCGACCCCCAATAAATAATGTGTCCACTGAACCCCTAACTGTAGTTTACTCTCGACCCCCAAGGGTTGAGCGTGGATTTAATTTTTCAGCCAACTTTTAGTTTTCTCTCGACCCCCAAAGTACAGTTAGGTACTATGATAAATCATCAGTCTAGCCTATACTTTACCCAGGGAGAGTGGAAATGGCGGGAGATGTCGTGCTGTGTCCTGCTTGGATATTGTCCCTTTTTCATCTTTTGGGTATTAGGATCGCCCTTGGCGATCGTACTAAGGCTACGCCTACGTGCTGCGCGGCGACCTCCCCAGCGGAATCAGTGTGATTATATTACGCTGAAAACCGCTGATCCTGTCACAGGGCGAGTCGTACCGGCGGCGGCCGAATTAGCGACACTCGGGGTTGCGACAGTCGTGAAGAGGATCCGGCAGTTGGGACTCGAGGTGGCACTGCATAAGTCTGAGGCCATGTGATTTTTTGGCCGTCAGAACGCACCACCAAAGGGTTCCCAAATAACGGCAGAAGTCGAAGATGAAATGCCTAGTACTCATCCTCGACCCCGTGGAATTTCGAGGAGCACTCACTTCATTACTGTGGGCGCTGTTGCTGTGGAACGACCGGTGGCCAAGCTGAACGCGTCCCAGAGGGTCAAACTCATTCATGCGGATGGTGCAGGGAACTACACGGTCTCCCGTGAAACTTTGATCCCCTTACTAGCCTGCCGCGCCGTGGGGTTTAGAGGTAACATTACTTGCACGACGCCGTCTGCGCATGGTGTTGCAACGCCGGCCAAACGAAATTCCCCGAAACTCACGGCATGGCGGACTTCGTTCCTGCTTGATCTCATGACAATATGGTGAGAACGACTATCGAAACCCAGCCCTAAGCACGCCACAATCATGGCGGTAAGTCCCCCTCTTAGGAGTGGCTAGGGAGGCGCCACGGCGTCCCCACCTTCCACACACAGGTCCTCACCGGACATGGTAAGTTCGGGAGGTTCCTGTTTTGAATTCAGGCGGAAGAAACGCTAGGGTGTTGCCATTGTGCGGATCGTCCGGAGAACACGGTGGGCCATACGGTGAAGGTGTACCCCGCTTAGGTGGAGCATCACCGTGTTCTCCAAGAGGCGATCGGCGGCGGCGACCTCTCGTGCCGGGCCCTGGTTCAGACCATGGTCCGGAGCGAGAGGATACGCAATGCGGACGCCTCCTGTAAAGCAGTAATGCTAGCGAAGGAGAAGGCCGCACGCGTGAGGAAAAGGATATCCTTATGCCCCAGCGTGCACCGCGACAGGAAACGCCCTGGGCGTCGAGAACCATACGGTGATCCCCAGCCACCGAAGACGTGGGCTTGCACACGACGAGCAATGTAGCTCACTGTGCGATCGTCCGGTAACCGTCCATACCAAGTCCGCGTCGTCAGCGGCGCGTTGTATTCCATACGCGCCTCAAAGAGATGTCAGCAAAACCTTAAGGGCCCATCAGGGCCGATGCCTTTACATGGGAAATTTCTGAAAAAGAAACCCTTAACCTTCCTAGGTTCCACTAGAACGCAAAAGGCAACAGAAACACACAGGTGTGGTTTTTGTAAGTAAAAGTATGACACGCTCTCCCACTTCACCCTAGTGCGCGAGAAACTCAAAAGAAAAAAATGTTCTCTAATATTCATAGATTTCCTTTTTTTTATGTCAATTCCTGAATTTTGCCTTTAGTTTGTACCTGACTGTACCAAAATAACTATTTCGAACTAGGGGTCGTAAGTGGACGAGGTATGTCTGTCCTTTGTATGAAAATCCATTCTCACCCCCTGGGGGTCGAGTGTGAACTATGTTTAAGGGTTGAGAGGACACAAATAGACAAATATTTTTTTAGGGGTCGAGGGGCCGAGAGTGGACCAAACCAAACTTTGTACCTATGTGTGTGTGAGTATGTTTGTTACTTCTTCACGCTCACACTGCTGAACGGAATTGGATGAAATTTGGCACACTGGTAGACCATGTCCAGGAATGGTACATAGGATACTTTTTGTTCCGGGAATATGTCCATTTGAGACAATTTTCTACTTTAACGCAGGTGAAGCCGTTGGCAGTAACTAGTGAAAATTAAATGTTAAAAAGTACTGCTTACTGTTCATCATCATCATCATCATTTCAGCCGAAAGACGTCCACTGTTGGACATAGGCCTCCTCCAAATGTCGCCACAATGACCAGTCCTGTGCGTCCCGCTTACTGTTACCTGTGACAAATTTTATGTTTTCTTTTTGTCGAAAGGGGGAACAAAAATAAAAATGCTTTTGTATTGTTGTTGCATCCCAAAGCACACTTTGTGTGTCCCTCCATGCCATTTGTCGAACAGCAACACTGTAAAGGACAATTCCATTTCCAGATTAGGATTGCATTTTTCTTTTACTTTTCGAACATTTTCAGTAATGAATTGAAGCGTGTTTCATTAGAAGATGCATTTGCTTTTTAGGGTTCCGTAGCCAAATGGCAAAAAACGGAACCCTTATAGATTCGTCATGTCTGTCTGTCTGTCTGTCTGTCTGTCTGTCTGTCTGTCTGTCTGTCTGTCTGTCCGTCTGTCCGTCCGTATGTCACAGCCACTTTTTTCCGAAACTATAAGAGCTATACTGTTGAAACTTTGTAAGTAGATGTATTCTGTGAACCGCATTAAGATTTTCATACAAAAATAGAAAAAAAGCAATAAATTTTGGGGGTCCCCATACTTAGAACTGAAACTCAAAATTTTTTTTTTCATCAAACCCATGCGTGTGGGGTATCTATGGATAGGTCTTCAAAAATGATACTGAGGTTTCTAATATCATTTTTTTCTAAACTGAATAGTTTGCGCGAGAGACACTTCCAAAGTGGTAAAATGTGTGTCCCCCCCCCTCTAACTTCTAAAATAAGAGAATGATAAAACTAAAAAAAATATATGATGTACATTACTATAAAAACTGCCAACGAAAATTGGTTTGAACGAGATCTGGTCAGTAGTTTTTTTTTAGTACGTCATAAATCGTAAACCGCATTTTACCTTTCATTCAATCAACTCAAATATAAAAAAAAAAAACATTGGTCTGCTGCAAAAGTGCATAGGAAGTACAGAAATAAAATCGTGTGAAGCGAGAAATGACGCCATCTAGCGTAAAACCTGATTGAAATGTTGCTATCGACAACATTACATTATACTGTTAATAGATGGCGCCGCTGTGCTTCAAATGATTAATGCTTAATTAATGCTTATTTTTGTACTTTCTTTTTGTTTCTTCAAACATTGAAATAATTTATGATTTCTTTTAAAGAGATGAAGATATTAAAATTGAATAAATATCAATTTATAAATATTTGATTATCTATGTGTTAGTTTTCAAACTTGAGAGGGTAGGTTGAATATGGATTTACTTATAAAAAATAACTAGTAGGTAGTATAAATAATACTTAGATCAAAGAGTTATGACTAAGCTCAATTGGTTGTTCGCTAAGTTAATTTCGATTATATCGTTCCAGCGCCTTTCATTCAATTTTATTTTTAACCAGGTGTATTGTCTACTTATTTTACGAAAATGAGTAAATATGCATTGTTACATAGATTTAGTAAAATGAACTCAAATAATTGCTATGCATAATCAAGGCAAAAACTTGTCAGAAGTAACCAGAGAGACCGGTGTAAACGTAAGTAGTTTTTTTTAACGCTTTTAAACAAAAAACTCCTATATAATAATCATTATTGGATATTATATATTTCTGTTTTATTGTTGCAGAGAAAAACAGTTGTTCTATGGATATGATGATTTGAAGAAGAGGGTTCTTTGAAACACCATCAAAGAGCTGGCAGACTAAAACTAATAAACATGTTGCAGCATCAAACCATGATAAGGGAGTACGAAGAAAACGGACGTCGGTCGACGAACCACTATGCTATATATATACTTATTTTCTGTATTAACTGGAGACCTTGTTATGTGTGTTTAACTTAATATCCGTATTTAAAACAACTTAAAAAAGTTATGAACACTTGATGTGTTGTTGTGCAATTTTATAGTTTTTAGCCTACATTTTTAATCCTTTTGACCTTTGTGATAAAATTATCTGGTATTTTGTTTGTTTTTGTTAAGGTTACATAAGCTTCAAACCTCTTTCCAATTTTGGAAACGAATACTTAAGCTATGGCCTCAATAAGAAATTATATATAATATTATAATCTTATTCGGTGATTAATAAACGGTGATTGTTAAATTTGATTAAGAAATTGTAAGAAATAAACATATTATTTTTTAATAGTGCCTTTTGTCAACTATTTACCTGCATTTTTTTCATTTTGCTGAGTAACTACCCACTTGAATATTATATTACAAATAAATATCCACAGCTTTGATTTAATATTCCTTCCAAATTCTTTTGTTACTTACAAAAAGACTTACAAAAAAACTTACAAAAAGTGTAAGTACTACGTGAGATTTGAACTCATGGCTCATTGATTTACGCATCTATCTGCACATGCTAAACCGCTAGGTCAACATGACTCTAATTTGAACGATGAAATTATGAACTACAATCAGTTGTTGACGACAATGATGACGCATGTGTCTATTATTTGTTAAACTAAAAGTCAAGTTTATACTTTGTGAGATTGCCTTTGCTCGCCACTTAGCTGTGAAGAAACCAACGCCATCTAGTTTAATTTTCGAAAACTTGAACTCTAACGTGCAAGGGAAAATAGGCGTTAAGGTATCTAAGCACTTTTAATGGGTGACTGTACATACACCGTGAACCATTATTTTCTATTAATAAATCTGTAATAGGTGCCTAAGTAAATAATGATTATAATTCGCGCGGGGCGTGGCTTGATAGTAGCGGGTGCGGAGCGCGCGGGAGGGGGGCAGGTTTCCGACTGCGCTTACCCGAACGGGCAGACACGTGAGGGCAGACGTCGTTGAAAGTCGTGTGCGCGGAGCGAATTTGCGATACATACAACGAAATTCAGAAACGTGGTCATACTTGCGCAAGCCAAATATGAACCTGATACAAAGATTATTATTATGTTACTTGCTGCTACGGAACCCTCCATGGGCGAGTCCGACTCGCACTTGGCCGGTTTTTAATATTACAGGTGTAAAGTACAATTTTCTTTGTAACTAAATCTTTAGAAGAGTAAGAAAAACCAGGAAAAGATTTTTAGACCAGTTACATCGACGAACCTGTACAACCGTAACCCTTTAGAGTGGAAAATCATCGAATAATTCTTTCGTTTCTGAGTGCTGCGAGATGGAGTGTCAGACACTTACCGTCTAACACCCACCCGTGTTACACCCGCCACCCGCGGTTACTGTTTCGAAAAATCCCACAACTGGGCCAGCGTGGTGAATTACAGAAATAGGAAATCTTCCAATGTTACCTGCTCTAAGGTCGAAAGAGAGGGCGTATCAGAATTTTTCAGACTAAAACCCACCTGTATCCTTTGCGTTCTAGGGCCGCGGTCACTCTTTCAAAACTTCCCGCATTTGTCCCAACAATGGGAACATTAATAGTACGCTGATTTATAAAGAATAATTATGCATAGCATTATATTATGTGCATAATGTTGGAGTATAGTAGGCCTTGGTATTTAAATGCATTTATTAACAGACTAGGCATTCAAATACCTTTTGTTCTGTACTAACTACTCCGTGAAGATCCCATTCATACCTACAATAGGGACATTTGCATTGGTTTGCATTGAATTGCCGTCGCACAATACGGTTCTGTTCATGGAAAACTAACGTTTTTGAGTAAAGCAATTAACGCTTCGCTTTATTGATTGGTTCGATTTCGAAGGACATTTGAATGCACAAGTGAATTGAGCTCTTTTTTAGGGTTCCGTACCCAAAGAGTACAACAGGACCCTATTACTAAGACTCCACTGTCCGTCCGTCTGTCTGTCAGCCTATCACCAAACTATATCTCATGAACAGTTGAAATTTTCACAGATGGTTTATTTTTATTTTTTATTTTTTTGTTATTGATAGGTTCGCGTTTGACCGCTATCTCACCTGATGGAAAGCGACGATGCGGCCGACGATGGAGCGCGCTTACCTAGAAGTATCTCTGTTGCCGCTTTAACAACAAATACTAACAATAGAATATAAAATGTTGAAGTGGGGCTCCAATACAACGAACGTGATTTTTTTTTGCCGTTTTTTTGCTACGGACTGTACGGAACCCTTCGTGCGCGAGTACAACTCGCACTTGACTGTTTTTTTTAGCGTATTATAATCGAAATACTTTTTTATGGAAAGGTCAGAAGATTGATTAAAATCTGTGGCATTGAATATCGAGACTTGATTTCATCTCGAGGAAATCCGGTGGATTCATCAAATCACGAAACCAGACTTCTGTTATGATGAATGAGAGTTTCTCGTGATCAAACGTAAGAAAATTCTTTCCACATTCATTTCACAATATTTCAGAGATGAGTTGACAACATCGAGAATTATAAATAGATTTAATATAGTTCCGTTTACATCAAAATTGCCGACAATTTTATTATTAATTAAAACTTATTTTTAATAAAAACAAACTAAGAGAAGGTTGTTTTTGATAGGTTTTTAATGTTACAATTCTTATTATAGAGCTTTAGTAAGTATTTTGTGCCAGTGTTAATTAAGTTCTTTTTTAATTAACAGGGATTGAAAAGTTCTTATAAAAGTGTTAGTGACAAAAAATTTGGTTACATAAAAAAAAAACAGTCAGAATGGCAGTTTATTAAAGCTAGATGTAGGTAATAACTACAATTTTAGTTTATTACAATCTCGGGTACGACTCTAGAATCTACACTAAAATACTTAGATACTTAAATTATGTAAAAGATTAATTATTATAATTAATCTAGCTATTACAAGTAGTGGCGGCCCAGTGGTAACGGTCCCGACCTGCGAGTTGTAGGTCGCGGGTTGAAACCCAGTCAGGCGCATTACTTTGTGTAATTTATTAAAAACGTTGAAGGAAAACATCGTGAGGAAACCGGCATGTTCTAGAACCAAAAATTCGAAGACACGTGACATCTACCAACCCGCACTCCAATGACATCCCCCGCTCTTGGGCGGGGCGAGACTTGTGCTGACTAAAATCCCACTCCTGTTCCTTCGATGCCTTTCATACCAGGGCCGAGTTTCCCTTTCAGAAACAAACTCTTGGCCCCAGTAGGATTCAACCCTGCTGGGCCCCTACGGTTTGCTGACATCTCCTTGAGGCCCCAACCCGCACTGGACCCGCGTGGTGGATTACAGCCCATTCCCTTTCCTAGAGAGGAGGCCTGAGTCCCAGCTGTGGGAATATTATAAGGCTAATTATGCTATGCTATACGGGCACAGTTCGTTTCATATCCAATGATTAGTTCACAGTGTGGTAAAAATATGGTTAAAGATCCTCAGATTAGGCTTCAATATTCACCAGCTTTTACGAAGCGATAGTATTGATTTGCATGCCAAAACTGAGTTTGAAAAGAAATTAACTTCCATTATTTTATAATTCCTTTAGAAATTCGACCGCTTACCAGCGTAAAAGAGATTTTTCCGGGAAGCCAGAAAAAAAGGACTGAAGTTTTGAAAGATAATTTACTGAAAATGTCCCGAAAATTTCACCTACGTCCTTGTAGTCTGAAAAATGGGGTTTATTTTGTTTATGTTTAAAAAATAACTTCTGTTGATTTATACATATAACCCAACGTGATAAAAATACATAGACTTCAATGAACTTTTTTAGGTATTTCGCTGATGAATCTTTGTCTAAATGAGTCGACGTTGAGTCGCGCAGAATTTAGCTACGAGTATGGGCTCCATCAATGACGTCCAGACGTCTATCAGTACCATTGGCTTAGGTATCTAGGAGGTATTTTTCAAGAGATGCCTGGCCCCTGACATGCTGGATTTTTGTGTGAAATTATCAGTATTTGGGCGTCCATCATAGAATTTTGGTAGCCTAACAACCTGGGGTTGGTGCTAGGCCACACTGGGGTGGGCACGCCCCCTCCCCTTCTCCCTATAAACGCTTATGCACAGGACTCCTGAAATAAGCAGTCTGCCTTATCGTTTGTGGAACAGCATTTCATTAGGGTAAATCTCCACCTGAGCAGGTTTTCCTTATGTCGACTAACCTGATCCGGAGTCTGTTTAATGATAATAATTAGAGGAGACTGTTTTACATAAAGAAGGTATTCACAAATAAAATTGGTGGTTGTATTCAGATCAGATTATGTTTAACTAGAACTTTGGCCGCGATTTTGTTCGCGAGAATAATATTATTTATTTAGTTTAGAATTTGTTTTTCATTATTGTTTTTATAACCCAAGAAATAGGAATTGTCCATACAATCTTTAACTTCCTCTAAAATCGTTTGAAAAACAAATAATAACAACCTTTATTATTTACTTCGGTTACTATGCCCACGAAATAAGTTTTCATATACAAACGAAATGCCCTCTTTTCACCCCCTTTTAGGTTGATTTTCCAAAAATCCTTTCTTAGTGCTCACCTTAGTCATAAAAAGAAGCCTTGTGCAAAATTTCACGTTCCTATTCCCAGTAGTTTCGGCTGTGCGTTGATACGTCAGTCAGTCAGTTTCAGCTTTTATATGTAAAGATTACACTGTCAAGTTAATTTATTTAAACACGATATTTAATATTTTGAAAATCTATATCTATTAAAATTCAAATCATTTATTGTGGATCATAGGTTCATAAGATGTTGTTTTAGTTACAGGGTTCTGCTATGTCCCGCCAATGAGGCATACAATTTTTTTTTATTATTAATTTGGTACATAGTTAATAAATAAAATAATTAAATCAAATTGTCATGGAATACATTAAAATTAAATTAGCAAAATATTTAAGTCAAATTATAAATTAGTCATATTACAATATATTAGTTTATAAAAAAACAACAACATAGTGCTTCATAATGCTTTTGGTTTGTATTAATAAACCGGCTGATTCAGTGTCTTGTCATTTAAAATTCGTTTATCGAGTAATAACATTTACATATTAATTCGAATAGATTTTTTTTAAAAGATATTCATGTCGCTCATATTTCAGAATGAAGGTGGAAGATTATTGAAGATATGAGGGCCCATACAAAAGATACTTTGGTGCAAAAGCTTTGTTTTGCTGGCTACCGTGCGCAGCTTGTCTTTGTGTCTAGCTCTACTGCAAAATTCAAATTCAACAATCAATGGTCAACGCGCGTTTCTAGAACGCGCGTCAATGGCGCGTTTAAAAAACGTGGTGTGCACAGGCCCAAAGGTCTATAGGCTGCGTCTGACTGGCGTGTGTATCGCGTCTGTATCGCTACAAACGCGAGTCAACGGCGCGTTTAAAAAACGTGGTGTGCACAGGCCCTAAACTTGCTATGTCCCTACCTACTATCTACTACTACTCCTAACTACAGCCCCCCTAGCCAAGTTACGACCGTTTCGTTTCGATTCTCTTGCGTCGAACGCCTCGAGTAGGCCACGCCTCCGATTCCTTTGTTCTGACCAAGTGACTGAGCGTTGAGATGACGTCGTTCGACGCAAAGAGAATCGAAACGAAACGGTCGTAACTTGGCTAGGGTGCCCCCCTAGCCAAGTTGACTACGATGAAAATGATCTTTCCCAAGAACTTCTAAACAAATTGGATCGACTTCTCAACAACTGCATTCGCTTCATATTTGGCCTTCGTAAATATGATCACATTTCTTCCTACCGTTCTCAGCTTAAATGGCTGCCTATCCGTCACAGGAGATCCCTCAGATCCCTCTGCATGCTCTTCTCCATAATGAACGATCCTTGTTCTCCTGATTATTTAAAACAATATTTTAAAGTGTTGGGCAGTTCTCATAATCTTAACCTTCGTGCATCCAAAAACATGCTCCTTCATATTCCTTCTCACCGTACTGGCTTTATGTCCAACTCATACGCTGTTTCCACCATAAAACTCTGGAATGTGCTTCCCCTTGACATCAAAAAAGCTGAAAGTAAATTTTCCTTCAAGCGTAAACCACTACTACACTACTACCACAAACCACTACTACTTGAAGTCTTCTCAACCTTAGCTCGGTCTTCGTCGGAATTATTATTAAGTTCTCTTAATGATTTGATATTTTTCTTAGTATATATTAGTATATAATTTTAGCATATATATGTATTTTATTATTATAAATAACTTATTTTTTATTTTATTTACTGTATAAAGTATCTGTTATTTGTTTATCGTGCAAACCTACCACAGTGTTGTCTTTTTTAACCCAAAGGTTGACTGGTAGAGAATGCCTTGTTGCATTAAGTCCGCCTATGTACCACTACTGTACATGAAGTTTAAATAAATAAATAAATAAATAAATAAAATGATGGTAATGAGGTTGAAATTTTTATTTTTATTTTATTGTCAATACTTTAGACATTTCGATATTTATACATTTTATATTCACTATTTAATGATAGCGTGACAGGTGACAGGACAGAATGGAAGAAAAAAACGTGTTGACCCGACCTCAAATAACACGGTACAAAAACAGAAAAATGATGTTGACTTTAGACATTTCGAAACCTTTCACATCTATAGAGTTTCTCAATTAAAAATAATTTGTCTCTGCATCTTCTGTGCCTAGAGATGAATTCGAAAGAGTAAAGTGTATCCACCTAAGGGTGGATTCACAGAGGTTCCAACCACGTAAGCGTTGTTGGAACCACTACGGTCCGGACTAAGCGTTTCGCCTCGTCGTTTATAACGCGTACATCGAAGGACTGGAACAATTTGCCTGCTGCGGTCTTCCCATCCGATTATATTATAATTTTGGTGACTTCAGGGCTGGAGTGAATAGGTTTTTAATAAACTAGCGCGCCTCACCATCACCTCACGATTGCATCGTTATTTACAATCAGGTGGGATAAGTCAAGCGCTAGTTTATATCAAATAAAAAAGTGACATTTTCTGTCCACCTTTGTACAAATCACTAGGATTATTAAATTTTAGAGGTTGATACGTTGATACTATAATTCAGCTTTAGTTCTGCCTAGCCAACTGCGAGAATTTCGACTGTTCATAACGTCTGAGTTTGCCGGCGGTAATTAGATTTCGTCGGGCGAATATTTTGAAGTATTAGCCTCAGTAGATTTTCACAGACACATAAAAATTTTCGGAGTTGAAAATTTCACAAAGTTATAACTTTTGGAATATTTGTGCTTTGATGATGTATCATAAATTGGAGCAATTTTTATTTGAAAACCTTTTCATTAAGCAAGCTCATTAAGTTCTGTAACTTAACTTTGTAATTTTTTACTAACGACCCTTTCGGCTTCGCACGGGTATACACAAACCTTCCCCGTTTATCGTCCTATCTTTTATTTTTTTTTATTCTTGATCTATTAATGAAAACCGCACCAAATCCATTGTGTGGTTTAGGAGGAGTTAGCGTATAAACAGACAGATTCGGGAAGCGATATTGTTTTATATTATGTAGAGACTTGCTTCTGCTAGCGGCTTCACCCGCGTGAAAGTAAAAGAAAAGAAAGAAAGAAGAATATTTTATTTGTTTTTTTTTTGGGCAAAGTAGATTTAACCATACAATTTTGGACTCCCATTTCATCCCCTCAGGGGGTGAATTTTGGAAAATCCTTCCTTATTCTTTGTATGCATCATAAATAAAACCTCTATGCAAATTTTCAGCGTTCAAGGTCCAAGGACTGAGCGTTGATGAGTCAGTGAGTGAGTCAGGACTTTGTATTTTATATATACGTGTATATAGGTAATATATAATATTGTAATATTTAAATGAGATTTTAGTTTTATAGTACACGACATAAATTGTTTAGCTAAAATCTTGTTTTTTTTTATTGTTTAGTAGTCTTTTTCATAATTATATAACTACATATAAACATCTAAACTAATATAATTAATAGTTAGGTATATAATTATACAAATTGAAAATGATAATATGTACAAATGGGTAGAAAACGAACGCAAATTCCCAATGAGGGCATCAAAAAATTCATCCATGAAAAAGAAGAAAAAGCTCAAATATATGTTCATGTTTTATTTTTCCGAAGAAGTTGTTCGTAGACTTTTATCGAAAAAAAAAACCCTTTAACTTCCTCACCCCAAGCTATTACTGTTTAAGAAGCAATAGTACCAAAATAAAAGGGGCGGATTTAATAATAGAGGAAGCGTTCGTTTGTAGCGTGTAAGTGGGTCGGGTATCGAACCAAATTACCAACGCTACCTACCACCGAATAAAACTGAATATTTTACTAAGCCAAACCGTATTAGTTCTCACAAAAACATAGAACTAAGTATAGATAGTGTTGAAAGAGTAATTTTCCCTCATCATACTCCCTCAGAGATAAAGGAGATTGGGCACTTATAGATTCACTTTTTGACGCGTATGGCCATTTGAGTTATTGTATAATTCATAACTATTATTTTTATTGTTTTTTTACTTAAATTCATTGAAACCATTTGTGGGGTTTCTATTTTCATTTTAATTAGTATTTAATACAATAAATACGTCATTAGCTCCATTATAGTGAAGCGACTCCTTTCTCAGTTATAATCGATCGATTAAATATTAAGGTAAATCGTGGGTAAACCAAAATATCTACATTCGCAACAAAAAATATTAAGAGTTGTAATTATTATTTTTCTTTAATTATGTTAATATTTCTTTTGTTAAAAACAATTTCTGGGCAAAATTGATGTGTCACAACACTATTCGATTATATATATTAAGAATATATATGATATTTATTCTGCAAATAGGTTTATAAAACACTTTTACACGTCAATTTTTTTTTCGTCATTTTAAACTAGATGAGGCCGGTGTTTCCTAGCTGACTACCCTGAGAAGAAACACCGAAACAAACTCAGGGGTCAAAGTCTCTTTTAAAGTCCATACAGTAAATATGTAATGGTCAAATCACATGAGAACCATGCAGATTTGTCTGAGATGGTCTTTTGAAGAAAGAACCATACAGATTTGAGTTAAGCTCGTCTTTGTACATAAATTGTCAAATCACTGTGTACTATTTTAAGCTTTTGTGTACAATAAAGAATTAAAGACTTCTCAATTCTATTCTTCTTTTTAGAGCGGTATAATTTAAGTTAAACTTCGGCTGTGGAAATGTTTCCTTCTACATTATTGCCGTTGTGAATGGAAATAAAAAAATTCAAAACTTTTTCACGGACTGCAATCATGCAATTAAGTGGCCAAGTCTTTTCCTGAAAGAGCTTGAGTAATTAAGTTAATTGTCATAAATAGCGTAGGTTGTTGGTTGGTATCACGAACGCGCGTGGTATTCCCGACACGCGGCGGTCGCTGCCCCGTGCGACCGTTAACCCCTCAAAGGCCGACTGCATTCGAGGGGTTACCTGCAACATCTAACCCTATTAGCTATTTTCCGGGAAGGCCCAACGCCGACGCCGCGCTATTTTCATCTTTATATCTTAAGACATCGTGTCTCTTCAAATATAGGTCGTGAATAATAGAATGTGAGGACTGAACTCACTTAGTCGCCGGAATGACGGCTAAGTGAGTTCTAACTCGCTTTTTGGGTTATAGTATTTTTATTTCTCTGGTCCTTTTCATATCTTGTGCGCTGAATATATCTTACAGAATAACGACGGTAGTAAAATGGTTGAATTAATGTTCCAGTACAAAAAAATACGTAGGTACTTAATATATCGTATTATTTTATGTAGGGTTTTGACCCTTGTACTATGGTCACCGATTACAACATATTAGAATCAAGTCGTATTTAATATTTTCATCTATACATATAATAAATCTGTTGAAGTTTTTAGTTACATGCATCACGTAAAATGTACAAAATCGATGTAGATAACTTTTATACAATAAAATTGTGTGTAACTTGATATATTGCTTAGGCTTTGTTTCATCGCAATCGGTTGACTATAATAGAAAGATATACTACATTCGTTGACTGTTAGACAGTACGAAGCTCGCCGGGTCAGCTAGTTAATTAATATTTTAATGAAATAACGAATTGTTTATATTTTTTATTATTACTTATTTAGTAGAAAATTTCATCGAGAATATCGGTTTCCTTAGCAATTACTTGAAGCTAAGAGCCTTTGAAACATGATATCTTAGAGTTTATGTCTTAGTTATTGAATTAGTGGACTGTGGCTGATGGTACGTAACGTAGTGTGTAAGAAAACCATTTTCCTCGATCGTAAGTCTGTTTTAGTGCGTGATAATTGGATGATTATTTCGTAAGAAGTTAATATATTTATGATGTTGGTTTTCTGTTAGTTATTAAGACTCGTGATGAGTTTTAACTTCAAAAATTTACCTGTATTGGTTACGTTATTAATCTACATTGGTTTAATCCGGTAAAATAAAATCGAATATAATTTCGAAAACAACAATCGTTAGTTGTTCTTAGCATTTTGGTTACTCTAGGTAGGTACTTGGTACATATTATGTATGAGACTATTCCGTTAATTTTATGTTTTTTTTTTTTTATATAATAATCCCAAAGCTGGGCCAAACGCACTCTCTTTGTGAGACCGAATGTAATCCTAAGCGATGTGGTCGAAATAAAAAAAGCTTATTTTTAAAAATGTATTTCAAGCCTTTTTTTGAAGTTGTCAATGGAGAGATTTAAAAATAAAGTATCTAATAAAGGCAGGCCGTAGTCCTCTGTGTTATTTTTAATCTGGGCTGGGCAAATATTGAGTCGGCTAGACTTAGAGCCATATATAACCTGTGGTGTGGGATTATCTATTTTCAGGGATGCCCTCTATATAATACTAGCTTCTGCCAGCGGCTTCGCCCGCGTAAAAATCGGTTTCTCTATACAAATTTTGGACCCCCGATCCATCCCCTTAGAGGGTGAATTTTGAAAAATCCTCTCTTAGTGCTCGCCTAAATTGTAAAAGGTTAAAACCTTGTGCATAACTAAACGCTCCTAGGCCCTGTAGTTTCGGCTGTGCGTTGGTCAGTCAGTTTCTCCTTTTATATATATAGAAGATAGATGAACGCCGAATTGAGTTGTCATTGTACTCTCACACGTACATACACAAGCTCACGTCTTTTACAAATGGCTGAAACTCACCTGCTACACTGCTGCAGCTGCTACTGTAACACTCATATAACATGGCTTACTTTCCTTACTGCTATTGTTTATCAGTAAGTAGTTTCAACAAAGATTTTTTTGACGGTACGACTGGCGCAATGGCTGAGCG
This sequence comes from Mythimna impura, assembly GCA_905147345.3. NCBI lineage: Eukaryota > Metazoa > Arthropoda > Insecta > Lepidoptera > Noctuidae > Mythimna > Mythimna impura. The sequence goes on along the minus strand of LR990343.1, from coordinate 15,027,345 downwards.
ATTGGGCTCTGAGCGGCGTGTCGAGGATTAGATTCCCGCACGAAATATATGTATCTATATATGTATGATCTATAGATAGATGTTCCCGGCCTAGGTACATCGTGGTAGGTGGCTAGGGTCAGTCCTATTCACAAATCTGGGAAAAGTACTGACCCGGGCAACTACAAACCGGTGTCAGTGCTACCTGTATTGTCCAAAATGTTCGAACGCGTATTATATAGTCGCCTAAATAACTATTTGACACATAAAAAATTTCTAATAAACGAACAGTATGGTTTTCGCTCGAAATCAAGTACTCTCTCGGCTGCAACAGATTTAGTTACCAAAATTAAAATTCATATAGATCAAAAGAGCTATGCCTTAGGAATTTTCATCGATTTAAAAAAGCGTTCGATACTGTGAGTCATTAAAAACTGCTTCAGAAGCTAGATAACATAGGTGTTACAGGTACAGCACATAAAATGTTTTGGTCTTATTTGGAGAACAGGCGTCAAGTTGTTAAAATAGGAAATACTCACACTAGCTCGGTCCAAACTATTTCATACGGCTGTCCTCAAGGTTCAATAATCAGTCCGTTACTTTTTCTAATCTATATAAACAATATTAATAAAATAGGGTTAATAGGACACCTAACACTATACGCAGACGACACCTGTCTCTTTTACTTTGACAAATCAATTCATAACATTATAAAGGACGCTCAACATGACCTCGATTTGTTAGGCGAGTGGTTAAAGTACAACCTTCTTACAATTAATACGTCAAAAACCTCATTCATGATTTTTACCTCTCGCCTCTTAAAATAAATAATGAAATAATAAAACGATCCACCAACGAAAAATATCTAGGATTGAGGGTAGATGAGAAACTAACTTGGAAATTACACATTGACCATCTCAGAGGTAAATTAACATCACTGTTGGGAGCGTTACGAAAAGTAGCGAACTGTATTCCAAGTAAAGTGCGCACTTTGATTTATAACTCGTTAGTCAAATCGCATTTGGAATATTTGATCGAGATATGGGGTTCCGCAGCAGTAACTAATTTAAATTCACTTCAAAGAGTTCAAAATAAAATAATTAAAACCTTGTTCCATTATAATTATCTTACTCCAACGAAGACCGTATACGAAAAAACTAAATTATTAAATATTAGACAGCTATACATTTATTACACCTGCATTCTTATCAAAAACATAATTTCAAACTCAATACAAACTAACACAGAACTAAGGAAAAAAACAATGTCACATAACCTGAGAAATAGATATAAAAACAAACTTGAAGTCATCAGCGTACGCACTAATTACGGTAGAAAGACCATATTATTTGAAGGAGTACATCTGTTCAATGGATTACCGGACGATATTAAAGATTGCAACAACGTGAATACATTTAAACAGAAGCTAAAGAAATACTCGTATGTATGTACACTATAATCTGCTAATACTCTGGAGGAAATTTGTATTAAATCGAATTATTATGTTTATTACTTTGTATCTCATTTTAAGTGGACTGTATGTTCTTATGAGAAATAAATTTCTTTAAACCGAGGTACTTGGTGTATGTGAGTTTGCATGTTAGTGAACGCATACAGAAGTTATACCTAGTGTGAAGCAATTTTTTCTTACATCACTTAAGAGGACTAATGACTGTTATCTTCAGATTGCTGGCTGTTTGTTGAAAGTAAATCAATTGTATCAATCATTAATCGCTCGGTCAAGGAATCGAAGAATTAATTCTCTAACAAAGCGACCACAGATGTAATTGCCAAACTAACAATAAGGACCAAGTCGTAAGGCTTAAAGTTACCCAAAGCACAGAATAAGTAACAGTACAAGGTACAGAAGTTTCACTCATCGAAAAACAACATGCGAATATAAACCTACTAACAACGTTAATAATATTAGTGTTCCACGCGCGCCTCAAGGAGATGTCAGCAATCCGTAGGGGCCCAGCAGGGTCGAAGCCTACTAAGGCCATGAGCTGTATGAAAGAGAACCCGGGGCCCTGGAACGAAGGTAAAGAAGGAACTGGAGTGGGTTTTAGTCAGTAAAAGTCTGACACGCCCTCCCGCCCCGCTCAAGGGCGGGAGATGACATTAGATTATTTCCCACCTTAAAAAAAAATCATAAGTATCTTCTACTATCCCACTTAAGTACGTAATCTAATATCAATTACCAAAATATTCTATCTCCTGTAAATTGACACGGTAAAGTACTCACATCAAAATCGATTAGTGACAAGACTGCTTGGTGTTAATAGGCAACGTTTATTTCCTGCTGATGAATTAATTATGAGCCTATAGCTAAGACAAATAGTAGTTTTTCGTTAGTTGGATAATAATAATGGCATATACTTTAGGTATTGTCTCAACCTTTTTTTTTGGGATAAAGCGAACTCTCGCACACTCACACGAGTGTTTTTTTTTTTAAGATGGGAAAATCATCTAATGACAAATCTCGCTCTTGGGCGTAGCGGGAGATAGTGTCATACTTTTACTGACTAAAAACCGACTCCTGTTCCTTCTTTGCCTTCGTCCCAGGGCCCCGGGTTTCGCTTTCACACTACCCGTGGCCCCAGTAGGCATCGACGCTGCTGGGCCCCTAAGATTTGCTGACATCTCCCTGAGACACGCGTGGAACTATACGCGCCGTCGACGACCTGGGGTCGGTCCGGACGGTTACCGGACGGTCGGACGGCGAGCCACCCATTGTTCGCAGATATTTTTACTGACAACATCTCGCATGTGTTCTTTCAGTTGCCCTTTCTTGAGCCACGGTAACTCTTTCAAACAATCCCGCAGTCCTAGCAAGCGTCAGCCCTACTAGGCCCCCATACATTTTGCTGACATCTCTTTGACGCGTCTCAAAGCTCAACCTGACAACCTTAAATTTTTAACTTCAACCTTATATTTCCTATTTTGAATGTTTGGACGATGAATTTCAATTTATTTTTCCCGTATCTCGTACTCATAGCGAATTCCATTGATATATCGAATGTCATGAGTTCACAGTCATGACTGGCATTCGATTAAATATTTTCAGTGTACTCTGCAAGGAAAAACCAATTTGAAAATATTTACTTTCGCCGCACCATGATACTGAATACATGGTTGTGACGTTTGAAGTCTTACTCAAGTTTTAAAAGTGGAAAAAATATATGCAAAATGCAGCCAGCATCGCCTTCACCGCACAAGAAATCGTAATCACACTAATAAAGTCAAAAGTTTCATACATATACATACACTAATACAAACAATAATACTTTCGCCTAACATAACATAGATACTATTCTATGTTATGTTTGTTGCTCCTTCACACTCAAACTACTGAACGGATTCGGACGAAATTTGGCACACGGGAAAGATTTTGTTCTAGAAGCAGTATTACATACATCTTTTAGCTAGTAGACAGAGCAGATATCACATTCATCATCATAATCATCATTTGGACATCCACTGTTGGACATAGGCCTCCCCCAAGTGTCGCCACAATGAACGGACCTGTGCATCTCGCATCCATCGGACTCTCGCAACCCTTACCAGGTCTTCGGTCTACCTTGTAGGAGGCCTTCCAAGGCTACGTTTTCCGGTACGTGGTTGCCATTCATTCAGTATCACATTAAAGCGAAAGTTTATGTGTATTTGTATTTTTGCTACTTCACGCTCGAATGGCTGAACAGATTTAAATGGAATTTGGCACAAGGGTAGACTATGTCCTGGAACAGCACATCACTACATAGTATAAAACAAAGTCGCTTTCCGCTGTCTGTCCCTTTGTATGCTTAGATCTTTAAAACTACGCAACAAATTTTCATACGGTTTTTTTAATCGATAGAGTGATTCAAGAGAAAGGTTTATATGTTTAATACATGCCTAATATAGTAGAGAAACACTGATAATTTTAAAAGTTTTTAATGTGATGTCGTAAATAAACATTTTTTTGCGCTTACGTTGCATACGATGGCTGAACCCTACGAGATAGATCAAAATAATGTACTACAGTATTGTACACCTTAAAAAGGTCTACTGAAAAGTCTACGATGGAATATGTCTATCTCTTAGGGATAACCCACAATAACCATTTTTTATCCTTTACTTTTTACGATAAATAATGGATTATTTACGAAGCGATTTTAAGCAATACAGCATTAATCCTTATCCAATTAAGTACCTTCAATACATTGTGCATTTAATATAGATCAATATGGCCCTGTACTGCATGTAATTTAAATGAATATTTTCGAAGATATTACAGATTTAAAATGCAGGGACATAGCGGTTGCGGTGGTATCAGCATTGCAACCGTGCGAAGCCGGGGAAGGTCGCTAGTAGGATATATTCCGGGAGTAATTTCCCTTGAGTCAATTATCTACTTACACGCGAGCGAAGCCGCTAGCACCAGCTAGTATAACATAAACTAAGTATAATAAGTATTGATTTGCCTCGCGAGGTTGTTGACATGTTCCCAAATGGATATTGCACTCATTAGCCGGCCAATAGCTTAATAACCACGAGCCTCAACCAACATCTGAGGAAGCTTTATTTGGGCAGTTTGGACAAGTATTTAGTCAAGAAAGTAGTTGGACCAACTCCTGGACACAGCGCGTGTTACACAAGAGATTCCACCGGTAGCTTGGATCCTATTCCCAATCTCGGTGGGCTTTACTCTTCACAATAAGTTTCTTGACAATAAAATTAACAATGTTTGGTACTTAAAAACTATATTCCATTATTGTAAGAGTCTGGTGCCTGAAATAAGTTGTTGAGGAAAACTTGGGGTACAGCTCACCAAGGCTGCAAAAAAAAATAGTATAACATTATTAGACGACCTTGAGTGTTAGTAACACTATGTTTAAAGGACAGTAGACCATAATTAGGGGAAAGTGAAAATAAACAAATAATTGTAATTATAAAAACCTAATAATAAGATATAATTTATTTCATCATCATCATCATTTCAGCCGATAGACGTCCACTGCTAGACATAGGCCTCCCCCAAATGTCGCCACAATGAATGGTCCTGTGCGTCTCGCATCCATTGGATTCCCGCAACCTTGACCAGGTCATCGGTCCACCTTGTAAGGAGCCTTCCAACACTGCGTCTTGCGGTACGCGGTCGCCACTCCAGAACCTTTCGGCCCCAACGGCCATCTGTTCTGCGAGCAATGTGCCCTGCCCATTGCCACTTAAGTTTGGCGATTCTTCGTGCTATGTCGGCAACCTTGGTTCTCCTGCGGATATCTTCATTTCTGATTTGATCACGCAAGGAAACTCCTCCATAATTTATTTATGCTTTGAAAATATTTTAACCACCTTGTTTAAATGTTGTTGTTTATATAGAGCCGATAGCCCTTTATTTCATAAATTCATGGTGCCTGCCCCAGGTGTCAATTCTATTAAGTAATGAAGTTCGTGTCGCAGGTTATAAGTTAACCGATCGAAGGATACAAGATGTGACAATATAAGCATAATGGTTGGAGATGAGAGAAATTTATTTGAGTAGAATAACAAATGCCTACCCGTGTCATTGTAAGTCATTGTTTACAAACTTTTCTATTAACATTGTCAGAGAATTAGGAGTTGTTTTGGGTTTTAAAACGAAGTTAATGACAGCGGTAAATATTCGTAGAATGGTCGAGCCGAAAGTTTGTCAGATTTGATGTTTATAATTCAGTTGATGTTTACAAGCGACGAACAACCAACCCGCTCATTAACAAAACTAGGAATTAAGTTACGCCGATAATAACGTAATACAGTTTTTGAGTTGGAATGATAATAAACTGATAATGTTTAATTGAGTTTTTAACAGATTTCATACTTTGTTTTTGGTTTATCAAAAAATCAATTGAAAGACCTATCTATAAACAGAGTAACTACGTAGTCTCATGAAATAAAAAATCACGTAAATAATTCATTTATTCATACGTACCTAATACTGTAATGTCTGGAGGCGTGAGCTCCAGGTGAGTGCTTCTGGGATCTGTAGTAAGTGAAGAGAAACTCCGGATATCAATATTTAATACATATATTTTACACTGCGGTTATATTGTCTACTAAAAACTGACTCATTTTTTTTATATCAAACTCATATCATATTCTAAATTACGCAAAAAGGTTCGTTCCCCATGCGATCTCCATAGATATCACAATACCTACCAAAAAGATTGTAAAATGTTGCCCAAATGCCCATTTCAATAGGCGTCCAATCCAAGGCTAATATTCAATAGAGGTCTCTTCAGTTATTGGTTATTCAGATGTATGGTCTGACAATCAAGTCTAATAACTTTGCAATCCGATCTGCGATTTGACCTTTCGTGAACTCTGTAGGTATGTTTTTTATAAACTGTACAGATAAAATAAACCTTTTTTTTTATAAAATTATTATTTCTGTTTACTAGCAGCGGTCCGGTGTTTCTGTGGTAACGGGTTACGAGTTGTAGGTCGTGAGTTCAAATCTAGACAGACGCTTTACTTTGTGTAGTTTATTCTACCGCCACTGATCTCAAAACGTTGAAGGAAAACATCGTGAGGATACGGGCCCGGATATATCCTAGGAGCAAAAATTCGAAGACATGTGACATTAATTTATCAGTCCGTACTGGGCCTGCGCTGGGCCCTGGTAGGAATGGTATGGCCTCCTTCCGTGAAGCGGTAATGCTAGCAAAGGAGGCGGCCGATCGCGTGAGGCAACGGTCTTCACGCCCCAACCGCCGGCGCCGCCGGGATTCCGATCCCGATTTCCAGCCACCGTAGGCGCGGGCTTGCGGACGGCGAGCCCGTCGTAACCGTCCGGACCGAGCCCAAGTCGTCGACGGCGCGTATTGTTCCACGCGCGCCTCAGGGAGATGTCAGCAAATCGTAGGGGCCCAGCAGGGTCGAAGCCTACTGGGGCCATGGGTAGTGTGAAAACGAAACCCGAGGCCCTGGGAAGAAGGCAATGAAGGAACAGGAGTAGGTTTTTAGTCATTATCTCCCGCTCCGCCCAAGGGCGGGATTTGTCATAAGATGATATTCCCACCTAAAAAACAAAAGGGGTCCAACAGGGTCGAAGCCTACTGGGGCCATGGGTTGTTCGAAACTGTACCCTGTGGCCCTGTAACGTAGGCAAAGAAGGAACATTAGTAGGTTTTAATCAGTAAAAGTCTGACAAGCCCTTTCGCTCCACTCAAGAGGGGGAAAAGTCATTGATGATTTCCCACCTAAAAAATAAGTTCTATTTCTCAAGAAGTTTAATCATAAGTTAATAGACTGGATTTGATTCACTATATCTATTTGTTCAGAAAATTGTGTGTGAAAATTATAATTAAGTATTTGATTGATTGCAAACTTCATTACTTAAGATGATTAATATGAAATGTTTTATGACGCAGATGTAACATTTAGTTTTTACTTACTTGTTTTTTATTTATTCAGATTTAGTTTCACATTAACGTAATCGCCTTTATCTTTATAAGGACGTTTTTTGTTTCAGATTCTCATCACAGACGCAATTACAGAAAATAATTACAATGAGAGAAACAAAAAAACTCCAGTGATTTTTAGTGTATTAGATATTGAATTGCGCCAGTGAAGTTTAGTGAACGTGACTGAATACAGTTTTTTAGTGATTTTTAGGAATTAAGAAAGAAAATTGTCATTACACACCTCTACATCTATCGTGTCTTTAAAACGTATTTCAGTGATTTGAGTGAAGAATATAAACGGAAGTGCAGTGTAGTGTACATAACTTGGAAAAGTGACAGAGGAAATCATTTTCACTGGTGAAAAATTAATCTAGTGTTCGTGGTTTACGAAATTCGACAGGTCTCAAAATTACACAGTAGTGTTGTGAACATCTCTAGTGAACAAAAATAGTGATGTCTGCGTGTGTGGTGGAAGAAGGCAGGGAGGAGGGCGGTGGCGCATGCGCGCTCGAGACAGCGACGAGCGTGGATCTCGACGAAGTGCCCGAGCGCCCGCGCAGGGAAGTGCTGCTCAGTGCTCGCGGGCGACGCGCCTGCTCCGAACAGGGGCCACATCCCAGCTTGAATTTTCGTAAGTGTCATTGAAATTGACGTAGTGTAGTTTTAGAAATGTGTTCTGTTTTAGCCATTTATCGACTCGCCATTACCAGAATACAGTTTAAATTATCCTAACTTTCTATGTGGTAATATGGTTATTATATGTGTGTGGTGTCTTGTCACTTGTGTTGTAGTGTGTTTACAGAAAGTTTGTCGTTATCCCCTAGAGTTTTACTTTGTGACTTAGTATTGTTATATAGGTACAATGTTTGAATTTTTATGTATCACTGCAATTGATGTAGTGTTGTTTCAGAATCTTCCGATTTTCTTTTCTTCTAATGTTTTTTCGTTACGACTTGCATTACAGTTTGAAACACTTAAAAAAACATTACAATTTTTAAAGTTTTTTTAAGTGTTTTGTTTTTGTGTTCTCCTAATGGTTTACGTTACTACTATACCAGTCACATCTCTGTTAGATAATGTGTCAATGTTAGTAATGCTACTGTTTGATTATTTTAATAGGTAGGTACTATTTTGCTTTTGTGCTTACGAAAGGCTTTATGTTTTTTGATATACAGGTGCAGTTTTTAAATTTTAAAACAAACAACACAAGATTATATAATATAGAAGTGTATCATTAAAGATTTTATTTTTTCGCTAGTTTGAATTCAGTCCTCTGACTTCACACTTTTATGTTTTTAACCGAATTCAAAGATAGGAGCAGGATCTCTATTCGGTTATATTGTTTATCACAGAACTCATTCGTCATTTATAAATTAAATTGTTTTTTTTTTTTACTTTATATATCTGCTATTTCGTAGTAAGGAGTTTTTTTTTTCCATCCTGTTTCTCTTTTAAGTATATGTAAGACTCAATCTTATCTAAATGTTGTGTATTTTTACCTTATGTTTTGGTTACATTAAACTGCTTTTTGTTTACAAGCTTTGTGTTGATATCATATCTCATCTGTTCCATCTGCTGTAGGTTGTTAAAAGTAAAAATAGTATAACATAGTAAATACAAAACGACAACAAAACTAAAAGTAAATAGAATCACTGTTGTTGAAGAAAAGCTATAAATGTTTTCCATGAAATTACAAATAGCTCGAATGACTACCACAATAATAAAATTTATGCCCTCCAAATGAGTTAAGACAATTTGCTTGATTGAATCTACGATAGGTATAAGTCGTTAATGGATTACGTTCATAATTAAGTAGTTCTATGGACTGTTTGTAAACTATAATCATATTAATGGTATTGACCGCTATTGCCTGCCTATGAGTGATGTTACATGATACTGATATCGAAAACTCGATTATTGCTCTATATATTTTTTTTAAAGATACAATTGGTTGTTTTCCAGTCGGTTCTTAATCCCCAGTTGTCGCAGCATATATGTGCCTACATGAATGATGACCAAGTTATAGATAATACCTAGGTAAAACGAAGGTAATAATCGTAGCTATCATCATCATTTCAGCGGAACGATCATTAGTGTCGCCAGAACGACCGGTCCTGTACCTACGTCTTGCATCTATGGGGTCATCTTGTGGGAGGCCTTCCAGTACGCGGTCGCCATTCCAGATCCTTTCGACATTGTTGATCGAAGTTTCAACCTTATCGACCATCTATTCTACGACCAGCGTCCCCTGCCCTCAGCCACTTAAGTTTGGTAATTCTTCAGGTTAAATAATAGTAACAGTAATGAGTACCAATTAGTATGTGTTGAGGAGTCTAAATGCAAAATACGGAGACCCCAGAACTTACTTCTGATGGTCCTACCTTTTTTTTTTTTTTTTTCGGTGGGATAATCATCTTATGACATCCCCATAATTGGCGATTTAAAGTTACATAATGGTAACAAATTAAAACAGTTAAATTTTGAAGTACAAACAATTAAACCTGAAAAGTAAATTCATTTTTTTAATTGTTATTTTCTGTGGAAAAATCATCCAATGACATCCCCTGCTCTTGAGAGGAGCGGGAGATAGTGTCAGACTTTTACTGACTAAAAACCCACTCCTGTTCCTTCGTTGCTTTTCGTACCAGGGCCGAGTCTTCCTTTCAGAATCAGACCCTTGGCCCCATTAGGCTTCGACCCTGCTAGGCCCCTACAGTTGCTGACATCTGATGGTAAGCTGTGATGCAATCGTTGATGGTGAGGCGCACTAGTTTATTAAGAGCCTATTCACTCGAGCCTTGAAGACACCTAAATTATAATCGGACGGGGAAACCGCAGCAGGCAAATTCTTCTAGTCCTTCGAAAAAAAAACCCCAATAAAAAATACCTTCCTTCCTTTACACCTTTTATTTCCTTTGATAAAAATAATAAGTCCAATTAAGTCTTTATATGTAGAAAATGGGTGAGGTAAACTTATTCATATAGCAAGCGAGGAAGTAAGCAATCTGAGGACCGCTTATAGAGTCCTATGGGGGAAAATAGCATACATATATACACTGAACCCAAAAATTAGGGTAAGGTCGGGATAATGATGCAATGATATACCTATCTTCATCAGAGGAACATTTTTAGGCACATGCCGAAATATATAACACGGTTTATTTGTTTTGTACAGTCCATTTCGGTGGGTATGAATTTCTGTAGTATGAAAATTTAATTTTGGAACATAAGCTCTAATTCTTGTCTCTCTCATCTCCCCTTTGTTTAACAGAGATACAACATATCAAAGCAACTAGTCAAGAAGGTTTATTACCGTAAAACGGGGTGAAAAGAAACGCAGGAGTGAATAGAAACCAAACTTTGGTTTGGTTTTTCACTTTGATACCATATTATCGGCTTCTAACAAAACATCGACTTTTTAGAATACAATTCGTTAATATAATTGATATAGTTAAATTCTGCTCAAAATATTCAAATATCGTGAAAATACCCTTTGAAGTTTTGTTTCTATTTACCCCTGAGTTTCTATTCACCTTATTTGACTGTACTCTATTTTTTAAGCTCCCTACTAACACGTATATGTTAATTTCTTCATAGTGTAATATGTCTGGTACTTAAATTAACGCGGTAGTCAATATTGGTTCGTGACAAACGAGTGTAGTGTTTCATGGAAACTTGAAATTAATAGTGTGGATTGAGTTTCATGCTCATCGTAACAGTAGGTAGGACCATTTTTTTAAATAATTTTTTTTCCCGATTGAGTACACAAGTGTAGTTTTTGCTGTTTCTTTTTCAATGGAAATATGTTTATTATTTATAATCTTGTGTGATACAAGTGGCAAGTGTGAAATTTAGAATCTGTATTCTTTAAACCCCAAGCGAACGCCGGGGTTCGCTCTTTCAATGTCTTTCGATTGTGTCTCTAACTACGGTATTCGAAAGACACTCGGCTTTGAAGAACTTGTGTCTTACAAGTGGCCGGTTAGCGTGAAATTTAGAATCTGTTTAACGATAGATAGGTAGTGGTTTAGAGATACAAGAAATTACTAGAAAAGTTATTCGGTTTTATTCTCCAAAGACCGTTACAATATTTACTAATGAGAAATAACATAAACATAATATGTTTAGCTTTATAGTGTTTTCACTGCTGGGAGTCAGACCTCCTCTCTATGCAAGGGAATGGGGCGTACTCCAACACGCGGGCCCAGTGCGGGTTGGTGTTGGTGGATGTTACATGTCTTCGAATTTTTGATTCTAGGACATGCCGGTTTCGTTACGATGTTTTCTTTCTGAAATAAAAAACATATTTTAAATCTAATAAAATCACCAGTAACTTATAATGCGTTCCAAATAAGAATAGGATTGATTGCCATTTTGTGACATCACGTCATACTGTCAAAGTGAAAAATTATTATGGTGAGCATAACAAGAAATTTTTATAATTTAATTTATTTACGAACTATGAACGAAAAAAGTTTAATCAGAATCCAGTTCTCCAATTTTGCTCACCTCTGAGTTCTTTTTCCCCCAATTCTGGCAATTCGGCAGTATGACGTGACGTCACAAGATGGCAATCGATCCTATTCATATTTGGAACGCATTGTACTTATGAACAATCAAAGTATTGTCCTTTTTAACCAATTTCACAAAGGAGAAGATCATTATGTTTGGTTGTATGTATGAAACGGTGTTAATTCATTAACGCTCAGGCGGTAGCCGGCGCCCGCAAGCCATTGTCTTACTATTGTGTCTCTAATTACGCACGTCAAAAGGTATAACGAAGAGCCAAAACTATTATAGAAATGCCGAATGTAGTCGGTTGTATTTTTTTTTAATATATATATTTAAATTAATATGTAGACCGTACTGTATAAGTGTGTATGTGACTGTATATGTCTGTAGATGCGTGTAGGTTTTCTCAAATTTGTTACATCAATGATTGCGTTAAATAGTAGGCACAGTGGTTGAGTGATTGACTCCTGCGCTGCGTGTCGTGGGTTCGATCCCCGCATGGAAGTAATATTATGTTTACTTACAGACAGTTGTTTCGGATCTGGGTATCTCGTGAATGTGAGTGTACACGTTTGTGAACGCACCAACAATACCTACAGGAGTACTTGTAATTCCTAGGGTGGGGCAACATTTTGTTTTAAGTTTCAATTTGTATTAAGTTATTCATTTGTCTTTTGAAATACAGTGTAGTGTAAAATCAAGTGAACAGGCAATTTTCAAGTTACGATTTGTTTACATTGAGAATTGTGGTATCGTAACCTTCACATTGTGTGTACACATTTGCCTTCACCTGTATTAAGGAATTCACCTATATTAAAACAGAATAAGGAAAACTTACCTAACAATTTCCTTATTCCACTTCTTAGTCATCCTTTATTTTTAAGTTAATAATAATAATTTGCGTACAGCTAAGGAGTGAAATTCTCTGCCAGAGTCTTTATTTCCTGGTAACTACAAACTAGAGGTCTATAAGTCAAGAGTGAATAGGTTATTTATCGGTGCGTGCTCGATCGTCGGCTACATCATCGCTTACCGTCAGGTGAGATAGTGGTCAAACACGAGCCAATACATAATATATATAAAAAAATATATAATCTATAATCGTTAGGCGGATGGATCAAGGGCTTGATTCAGAAGTCGGTCGGTCTCCTGGATACGGATGGTATAGTTAGGAGATTCCTTTCTCTGGAGCCCTTATCGTCCGCGCCGGTAAATGGACCCTGTTCCCGATATCGGTGGTCTACTTTTTCTTTTCTTTTTTTATTAGCCTTTACTGTCCCACTGCTGGGCAAAGGCCTCCCCCAACTTCTTCCAGGTATTTCTTTCCTGAGCCACCTCGAACCAGTCCTTGCGGTCGGCATTTAGGTCGTCTCGCCACCTCTTCCCAGGTCGACCTCGGCGGCATCGTCCATCTTCAGGTACCCACTTTGTGGAGACTCTTGCCCACCGGGCACTCTGACGAGTGCATGCGGGTGATGTGACCCGCCCAATCCCATTTTAGCCTGGTAGCCTTTTTTCCGACGTCCATAATTCCCGTCTTTTGACGCAGCGTGGTGTTCCTCACTCTGTCGGCCCTCTTGACACCCAGAATGCTGCGCTCCATTGCTCGTTGGCAAACCCAAAGGCGAAACTTTTGCGAATCGGTGAGCGACGAGGTCTGGGCACCGTAGGTTAGGACGGGCGGGATACACATATCAATGAGTTTTCGCTTCAGGGAGATCGGTAGATCTCCCTTCATTAGCGTCTTCATGAACCAGTAGCTTTTCCAGGCGTGTTTGATACGGCGATCAATTTCCTTCTACTGCCTGTTTTCGAAAGAAACTAACTGACCTAAGTAGATATACTCATCGACATAGTTTATATCCTGCCCATCTACCTCGACCCTACATTTAGTGCTGTTGGTCATGGTCTACTATGTTTTATATTTTCAAATGTCTTTTATAAGCATAAGCATAATAGCATAATCAGCCTTATAATGTTCCCACTACTGGGACTCAGGCCTCCTCTCTAGGAAACGGAATGGGCCGTAATCCACCACGCGGGCCCAGTGCGGGTTGGTGGATGTCACATGTCTTCGATTTTTTTGGTTCTAGGACATGCCGGTTTCCTCACGATGTTTTCCTTCACCGTTTTGAGAGCAGTGGTGATGAAATAAATTACACAAAGTAATACACCTGGCTGGGTTTGAACCCGGGACCTACAACTTGTAGCAACATTGAAAAATGTAAAATGTGTGTTAAGAAATTGTATAATCAAATCTATTATCTATTTAATTCCCAGTGCTAACAAATATTATTTTCCGCCCACAATTTTCGCAGCGGGTTCAGGAAGCGAGAAATGTGAGAAATATCATTAATTGATTGTTGTTCGGCAACGGGAAATGAATTCCTAGCGAGTTGCGCAAGTCTTAATGAATGGGGAGTATTTTTCATTAGGCAAATGTTTTTATTGAAATAAAACGTGGAACGCATCAACTTATTGTTGTCAAGGGATTTGGGATTAAATACTTCGTACGTGAGTGTTACAGAAAATGGCTTTAGAATGTTATAATCACACTAATATTATAAAGGCGATAGGTTTGTTTGTGTGTTTGTTACTTCGTCACGGTCAAACGGCTGAAGAGGTTTGGATGAAATTTAATACACGGGAAATCCATTTCCAACAAAGCAGAACAATTTTTTTTATACCGGGTGTATGTTCCTTAGAATCGTTTTCTACTTTCACATCGGCGGAGCCGCGGGCAGAAGCTAGTCGGTTACTGATCCGCTGAAAAAAAAAGACGGTGGAAAATAGCCCATAGCCACCGTCTTTTCTTCTAACTAAAAGAATTTTTCCATTCGAACCAGTAGTTCCTGAGATTAGCGCGTTCAAACTAACAAACTCTTCAGCTTTATATTATTAAAATATTTCGGTTTAGGATGTCGATCAGAGTGGGAAGCTCCTCCAGAGAGCATATTGTGTGGGTGACGAGTGGGTTACGAGCAAAAAACAAACTATTCCAGATCACTCAAATGATTTATTATGATGTACGTTGTCCAATACCTAAGTATTCAGTACACAACGAGACAGTTCCTATACTAGTATTGTCCACGTGACTACGAATAAAAAGGGGATCACGTTCAGTTTTAGGGTTCCGTACCTACCTCAAAAGGAAAAAACGGAACCCTTATAGGATCACTTTGTTGTCCGTCTGTCTGTCTGTCGGTCAAGACCTTTTATCTCGAGGACGCGTGGAGGTATCGAGTTGAAATTACAGCTATACATTCAGGTCTGCGCTCCCTTGAAACTGTGAAAAAATCAAACTTCTGAGTTAACGAAAAAAAAATACGACCGTTTATGTCGCAAAGAACGTATGTTTCGACAGTCTCAAAGGAATCAAAATTCTTAGGGTACTTCCCGTTGACCCAGAATCCTGAAATTTAGCATAAAGCAAGGTCTTATATCACAGAAATAGAAATAAATCTGAAAAAAGTAAATTTTTTGATACGTCACAAAAAAAACTTTTTACGATTCGGAAAAATCTTCGAAACTCCATTCGGGACTTGAACTATTTACATAGATAAGTTTGTACGGAACCTTTAGGGCGCGAGTCCGACTTGCACTTACCAACTGGGTAAGTGCGAGTCGGACCAATCATCCAATGACTTCTCCCGCTCTGGGTGTGTCAGACTTTTACTGACTAAAACCACACCTGTGTCCTTCAGTTGTCTTTTGCGTTCTAAGACCATTAGTTTCTTTTTCAGAAAATCCTTGCGTTCCTTGCGGACATCGGCCCTGCATCGGCCCGTTCATACGGTTGAAAGTTTTATCTCCTCGGTTCTCGCGAACTCCAGCCTAGATAAAGCGTAGCTATAAAGTCATACTGCTTTCGTCTTATTGTCAAATTAGCTCCCGTATTATTGACTTCATCGACAAATATACAATAAATAGTACAGATATTTACGCGCAATTGAAACTGCAGAATTTACTTTGACTGAATAGTAACGATCAGTGGGATAATGTATTTTTATTAAATAGCTATCGTGTTTTGTATTGCCTAATGAAAAAATATCTGTATCTTTGACATAAAGATCTATCTGAAGTGTAAAATAAAACTCTATATCAAAAGAATATTGAAGTATTTATAAAACATGAAAGTTGTAAAAAATAAAAAACGTGCAAGAAACTCTTATCTACTAAAAAATACGAGCGGTTTATTCCAGTGTTTCAAATGGGAAAAGTTGACTAATTTGCATGACGTGAAAAGCAATGAAAAGCTTGGCATGCAGATCAATACGTTGTAAACAGGCCACGACTTGATTATACTGTGTCAGACTAAACATTTTATGTCATTCTTTTTCATTCAATGACATCATCAAATGGAGTTGAGACTCTCAACGATGTAAAGGTCATTCAAGGTCCTTTTTAAAGAAACTTCCTTCAATTTTATCGACTCAGTTGCCTTGACAACCGAAAAGAACTTACTAGCGCTGCGTTATTCTGACGGACTTCTGTAGAACCGATGCCTGCTAGGGCTGCGGGGATTGGGAAGAGTTATCGTGGCCCTGGAACGTAAAGGGCAACTAATAGAAAACAGTTAGGTTTTAGTCAGTAAAAGTCTGATACGTCTTCTCGTCCACAACACGGAACAGATATATTTTATCTGTTCCGTGTTTTATTTTATCATATCAATTACAATTATAAATTAAGTATTATAAGTACTTAAGTGTTCTGACGCGTTGAGAGGAAAATTAAAGTAAATTCATACCAGCCTATCGTGCTGCCGGACGAGGTGGGTAGTCTCTTTGAAAGAGTTATTGCAGACCACCTCGACGCGCACTTGGTACGGGTCCAGAGCAGGCAGGGTCTTCTTTGAAGTGTCTTTGGACACCGCCAACGCCTTCAATTCTCTGCCCTGGAGTAGCATTAGGAGGGCACTCCGGTATCACCAGGTGCCCGAATACCTCTGTCGTGTGATCGAGGCCTACCTGACGGACAGGTTCATCATCTACACCGGTTATTAAGGAGAATGGAAACGGTGAGAGATAGAATAGAATAGAATAGAATAGAATAAACTTTATTGTACACCAAATTAGTAACAAAACTTTTACACTAACTTAAATCTACGGGTACAAAGGCGGTCTTATCGCTGAGAGCGATATCTACCAGACAACCTTAGGATGGAATGGAAGAACTTGAAATAGAAAAAGGGGGGTAGTCTGCGGTGTACTGCAAATGAGAAATCGAATGAAAAAAATGTGGAAAAATGAACACGACATGATGTGGATGATGTGGATGTGTGGTGTTGTGTGTGGTGTGGTGTGGTGTGTGTGTGTGAATGTGGAATGTGGAATGTGAATGAGAGATGTCGTATGGGCAGTCCTAGTATCGATCCCTGCTGAAGGGATCGATACTAGGACTGCTCTTGTAGATCATCGGGTACGATACGTGCTGCGCTGTGACCTCCCTGACGGGGTCAGCACTGGTCCTGGCGCAAGGAGAGTCATACCAGGTGGTGGTCGAACTAGCGACACGCGGGGTTGCGACAGTCGTGGATAGGATCCAGCAGTTGGGACGCGAGGTGGCACTGCACAAGTCCGAGGCCATGTGTTTTCACGGCCCTTGGAACGAGCCACCACCGGGTTCCCAAATAACGGTAGGAGGTGATCACATCGGCGTCGAGTCAACGATTAAGTACCTTGGACTCGTCCTCGATAGCCGATTGAATTTCGATGAGCACTTTCGAAGTCTGGCTCCCAAACTGGATCGGACTGTGGCTACCTTCAAGCGGCTTCTGCCCAACCTAGGGGTCCAGACGCCTCCTGCCGGAGGTTTTACGCAGGCATCATTCGGTCCATGGCCCTTTGTGGCCCTTTATGGGGCGCCGTTGCGGGAGTCGTCGCTGCGAAAGCAACCGGCGGCCAAGTTGAACGCATGCCAGAGGGTCATGGCCATCCGGATGGTGTGGGGATCCCACACGGTTTCCCGCGAAGCGGCGAGCCTTTTTACTCGCCTGCCACCATGGGATCTGGTGGCAACAGTCTTTGCACGCATCCATGATTTGCGTGTGGAGATGCAACGCCGGGGCGAAACTCCGCTGCCGCGACAAGTCGCGGCATGGCGGACAGGTTTACAGCGGGATCTCATGGTGGAATGGCGACAGCGACTTTCGTAACCCAGTGCTGAGCACGCCATAGTTATGGCGGTAAGTCCCCTCTTCGAGGAGTGGCTGGAAAGACGTCACTACGTCCTCACCTTCCGCATGACGCAAGTCCTCTCCGGACATGGCCAGTTCGGGAGGTTCCTGCACCGAATTCGTGCGGAAGAAACGCCGGGGTGTCACCATTGTGTAGATCGCTCCACCGTGTCGGAGGACGAAGGTAAAGAAGGAACAGGAGTGGGTTTATAGTCAGTAAAAGTCTGACACTATCTCTCGCTCCGCCCAAGAGCGAGATTTGTCATAAGATGATTTTCCTACCAAAAATAAAAAAAAACCGTGTCGGAGCGAAGTAGTAATGCTAGCGAAGGAGGCGGCCGCATGCGTGAGGGAACGGCCCTCACGCCTCAGCTGCCAGGACACCGATCCCAATTTTCAGCCACCGTAGGCGTAGGCTTGCGGACGGTGAGCAATGGGTAGCACGCCGTCTTGTCGTCCGGTAACCGTCCGGACCGAACCCAAGTTGTCGACGGTGCGTAGTGTTCCACGTCAAAAAATATCGAAATTCATATTTTTTCGGTTGCCTGTACAGGTGTGTTAACCTGCACAGTTGTGCAACATATTATACGCTCCGGTTTATCTGTAAAACTCAACTGTACAGGTAAACCTGTCAGGTACACCCAAACATGTATGGCTGCCTTAAAGGTCATACATGTTAGGGTGTACCTGACAGGGCGCAATGATACAGTGATGTTAATGCTTTACAACCAAGTTTTTTGAAATATAGTCAAGATTAACTTCTTTATTTTTTGTAGCCTTACAACAAATACACTTCTGGACACATCTATTGGCCCACCTTGTATTTTCAGTTTCGTTTGGTCCTAGCTAAAATTTTATATTAGGTCGAGCAAAAAGTTTTTATGCAGTTTTGAACCTGGCACATTCACAATTTCATTCAATAGTCTTTTTTTGAATTTCGAACACAGAATTTAAAGAAACAAAAGACAATTTGGAGCCTGTTTGTTGATATCAAACAATCGAATACTAAGAAAACTTGGTTTTATTGGTTTACTTGGATTTAATTCTTGAAAAAGTGATTGATATCTTTGGTTTTGCAACAAACATTACTTATTCTTAACATTAAGGTGAGGTTCTATCAATAATCTATGGATACTTCACCTGAAGTCGCCGCCCAAGCTGTGGCACTTATTCAGGCCGGACACAGCTAAAGAAACGTGAGTAAGTAGTAATTTAAGTCGATCTGCGGTCCGAAATGTTTATCGGAGGTACCTAGAGACTGGCGGCTTTGTTCGTCGCCAAGGAAGGCCACGATCTCGGGTCACAACTGAAAGGCAGGATCGATTCATCGTGACGACCAGCTTGAGAAATCGTCACCTTACCTCCATTGAGATACAAAACCAACTTCGCGAGTTCCACGGAGTATCTGTGAGCGCTCGAACTGTTCGGAGAAGGTTAAAAGAACGCGATATGGTACCACACAAGCCAGCTAATGGGCCCAAACTAACGCGAGCCCACCGAACAGCGCGCCTTCATTTCGCACGCAGTCATTTAAATTGGACACAGCAAGATTGGAGCCGTGTACTCTTTTCTGATGAGTCTAAATTTGTGTTACATGGCAATGATGGAAGGAAGAAGGTCTACCGACGTAAGGGAGAGCGTTTCGCACAATGCTGCTTTGAAGAGAGGGTTGCTTATGGCGGTGGCTCATGGACTGTCTGGGGCGGTATATCCGCGAGCGGCAAAACTCAACTTGAGGTTGTTACAGGACCACGGCTGCCAACATTAAATGCTGAAAGGTACATTCGTGAGTGCTTAGAACCTCACGTGATACCATACGCGGACTATGTGGGCCCAAATTTCCTTTTTATGCATGATAATGCAAGAGCCCATGCGGCCGGCATCGTCAGGGAATATCTTCGGGATGTGAACATCACAGTTATGGACTGGCCAGCCAGAAGCCCAGACATGAACCCCATTGAGCACATGTGGGACGAGCTAAAAAGACGTGTTAGGGCTCGTCAGCCAGTTGCCCAGACGATGCAGGAGTTGAAAACTGCCATAGAAGAGGAATGGGAGATGATCCCTCAAAATTTCATAGAGCGGTTGCTAAACTCTATGCCTAATCGTATGAGAGCTGTGGTAGATGCCCATGGAGGCAACACGCGTTATTAAATTAAACCTTTATTTGATAAAACATGTTTTTTATTCAAAAATCAATTGCCTTTAACAAGGCGCATATCCGACTTGTTAGGCGTAGCTCCATGTCGTATGGTATTCTGAATTCAAATTTAAAACAATACGATCGAAAAAGATGGTAAAATGTATCAGGTTTAAAACTGCATCAACAGTTTCTGTTCAATCTAGCAATCATATTTCGGTAGGGGCCATCGAAACCTAAACTCTAAGGTGGGCCAATAGATGTGTCCAGAAGTGTAGATTAGGCTGTTTTTTTTTACAAAATCAGCATTTTTTTTTTTTGCAAATGACAACGTCTTAAGGGGGTCCTTTTCCACTCGGCTATCGTCAACTTCAAGCATGGTTTAAAAGCTTGTTGCTTGATCTACCGCAATCCAACGCGATGTTTGATGAAGAGGCAATGCAAGAAAAGAGAGATAACGCCTGAAAACTCTGTTGGCATTTGGTAATTCCGTGATTTACTCGAATCTTTCACAAAACTTGTTGCAGGAAATACATGTTATTTTTAAACCATTATAATAATAATAATAAGGAGCTCCACGGGCGCTTTTATCGGGCTCTTCATGAGTCTGATATAGATTTTGCAGCGTCCGTAGCCTGGCTACGTTTCAGCAACCTCTTCGGGGAAACTGAAGGTTTTATCTGTGCAATTATGGACGAAGTCATCTTGACGAATAACTACCGGAGATATATAATGAAGGACGGGACGGTTGACGTGTGTCGGGCATGCCATCGTCCGGGTGAGTCTATCAGACATATTATCTCTGGTTGTTCTCGTCTGGCTAACGGCGAGTACTTGCACAGGCATAACCAAGTAGCCAGGATTATTCACCAGCAACTTGCTTTGAAATACGACCTAGTGGATTATGAGGTACCGTATTACAGGTTACAGTTCTCGAAAATGACCATGTCACCTTGTACTGGGATCGGTCTATCATTACTGACCGGACTATTGTAGCCAATAAGCCGGATATAGTAGTGATAGACCGATTAGCGCGCCGCGTAATGATAGTCGATGTCACCATCCCACATGACGAGAATCTCGTGAAAGCTGAGAAAGAGAAACAAATTAAATATCTCGACTTAGCACACGAGGTTGTTGACATGTGGAATGTAGACTCGGCTGTCATTGTGCCGATTGTCGTGACCGCCAACGGCCTTATAGCCAAAAGCTTCGACGACCATCTGTCGAAGCTGTCATTGCGCGGTTGGATCAAGGGCCTGATACAGAAGGCAGTACTCCTCGATACGGCTCGCATCGTGAGGAGGTTCCTGTTTCTGGAGCCCTAACCACCGGTAGCTTGGACCCTGTCTCGATACCGGCGGACTACTATTTTTTATATTTTTAAATGTTTTTTTTTTTATATGATTTTCTTAAAAAAATATTTTAAAATTTAATTAATATGTATATTGAACGAATAAAGAAATAATAATAATAATAATAATAACCCCATCGCCGTATCTCTACGTTGACGTCGTGGTGGGGCTTGCGTGCTCCAATATACCCTAGGTCTGTATCGGTAAAGTTTGCTTTGCCGTAATATGCCTAGGGTGAGGGGCCAGACTAAGAGAGATACAATCCGCAGCGCAGTTTTGTGGCGAACTGATGGGCATTAGCGACCCCACGGACCCGATCTCCCGGGAGAATTCTTGTTCTTCATCTCCGGCTTGCCTTTATTGGCCGGCCGTAGTGAACACTGACGAGGAACTGAGCTCCCACCTCTCTCTTGCCTTTATTGGCTGGCTTGAGTGGAGATTCGCAAGAGCAAACGTGCTCGGGAGAAGGATGTATAATCCAGTAAGGTGCTGGTAGGGATCTTGACCGTACTTCCGGGATTGTCCTGATAGCCGTGGTATACCTCTCCACCCCTCAAGCACCTCAGGATATGTTGCCCTCTTGTTGCTACGTCACTTCGTGCTAGCGGCCGTTTTTGGGGGCCCATTTATTGAGTGTGAAAGTCACCCCCTGCCTTTTATCGATGCATATTAATAACGTTGTTCAGGTCTTGACATAGTTCCATGTTACCAGTCCACTTAAGACTCCAAAAACCATAGCCCTATTATCTTTGTTCTCCATATGTCGCAACAGTTTCTCAATAACCGGGGGTTGTCCTTGGGTGCACTAGCATAGCGCGTACAGGGATAATCGTCGGTTGGTATCATGTTCCATTATAATTATCTAAAGGGCCTCTGCGAGTTGGCTTCGGCTCCTCGTACGCCTCCCAAAGGTCCAAGACCTCAGGGTCCTGAGATAAATAAAATATATAAAAATAATAATAATATTCCACAACTATCACACAACGCCGTCTAGTCCCAAGCTAAGCAGAGCTTGTGTTATGAGTACTAGACAACTGATAAACATACTTATATTTATTTATAAATACATATATCTTAATATATATAAATCTCGTGTCACAATGTTTGTCCTCAATGGACTCCTAAACCACTTAACCGATTATAATAAAATTCGCACACCATGTGCAGTTCGATCCAACTTGAGAGATAGGATAGTTTAAATCTCAAATTATAGTCGCAATTAGGGTAGAGTAGGGTAGAGTAGGGTAGAGTAGGGTAGAGTAGGGTAGAGTAGGGTAGAGTAGGGTAGAGTAGGGTAGAGTAGGGTAGAGTAGGGTAGAGTAGGGTAGAGTAGGGTAGAGTAGGCTAGAGTAGGGTAGAGTAGGGTAGAGTAGGGTAGAGTAGGGTAGAGTAGGGTAGAGTAGGGTAGAGTAGGGTAGGGTAGAGTAGAGTAGGGTAGAGTAGGGTAGAGTAGGGTAGAGTAGGGTAGAGTAGGGTAGAGTAGGGTAGAGTTAGGTAGAGTAGGATAGGCGGTACGAAGTTCGCCGGGTCAGCTAGTATTATAGATAAATTACACCCAGACACAGAACAAATAATCGTGCTCATCACACAAACATTTGTCCTGGGTGGGAATCGAACCCACGACCTCTGGCATAGCAGTCAGGGCCACTAACCACTAGACCAACTGGTCTGTCATTAAAAGTTTTTCAGAAAAAATGGCGTCATTCAGAATTTCGATTAAATGTACAAGGCTTCTATTGATGTACTTTTTTATATTTTTAATATATATGAGTACTTTGGGGGGCCAAAGTTCACGTAAAATAGTAGATTTTTAGAGGTCTTTACTAGATAAGTTTTACACAAATTTATGTTTTGATTTCTATAGAAGCCTAGATAATATCCACAAGATAGCTGTGTATCCAAAATATCTATTGAAAGATGTGTAATAACATCATAATCACGTAAAAGCAGTTGTATAAAAATGTACCTCGAAAAAGACGCTCTTAAATAGAATATTCATTTGATAAAGAAACTAGGTGTAAACGAACTCTTTCTACTCACAAATAACACAAAACTTCGCAGACAACTTTTTGTTAGTCGTTAACAATGACAGAGATACAATCGTGGAACCTAATTGAACAGAGTATTGTACCCCTAGCACAAACAACAGACCTAATAGAAGTCACAGTTATCGTCTTGCCATCGATGAATTTTGTATAGACAATGTCAGCGCCATATCAACGTATATATGTAGATGTAGGTACTAGGTATTGCGAGATTGTTGGTGAGAGTTAGGTACCATGGCCTTAGAACGCAAAGGGCAACTAGAGAAAGTCAGGTGGGTTTTAGTCAATAAAAGCTTGACATTACCTTTCGCTTCACCAAAAGCGGGAGAAATTATATGATGATATCCCACTTATAAAAGGGGTCCTTCCCATCCAAAAACGAAAAAGAAAGAAATACTAGATAAATACCTACTTTTTTGAGGAATAACTAGATAGGCACTATAGCGGAGGGACATGGCCAGCTCGGGAGGTTCTTGTTTTGGTTTCAGGCGGAAGAAACGCCCAGGTGTCACCATTGTGCGGGTGCGGTTCACCTGGAGGACACGTTAGAAGTCTGATCCACTTGGGCAGAATACCACTGTGTCCTCGTGGTCCGGTAGAAAAATATTTACAATCAGTAGGTAAAACGAGCAACACGAAGTTTACCTAGTTGTACACCAATATTTTTGTAATGAAATGATCGGAGTACTGCCATGTTATCAGTTACATTGAACCTACGAGTACTTGAAAAGGAGCTCTTACGAGAGTACCGTCTACTATACTGTGCCTTTAATTTGAAGGATATGGTTGCCGGTAAGTTAGTGAGTGCCCATTGCAGTTACTTGGTTCATAGGCAGTGGTGGTCCTATATCTAAGTCTGTAATGACTCATTGTACAGCAACCAAAGGCTTTCCTATTTTCTTTCAAGTTCTAAGCACCAGTCCCTGTTGAAGAAGTCAAGCATATCCTGTCATCTCCGTCTGGGCCTATCGAGTTGTCTTTTGCCATATTTAGGGCAAATGTACTGGAGCTTTGATTGGCCTGATATCGGACATTGCTGTAGTAGACTTGTTATTGGCTGTGTCTGATAGTATAGTGTACTTGTTTTATGTGTATGTTCTGTTTTGTGGTTGCTGTATGGGTGCTATTAGTTGCCTGAAATAAATGCTTTGTTTATATCCAACTAGCTTTTGCCCGCGGCTTCGCTCCCGTCAACTGACTACTCTATCCCACTCTACCCTACTACCAATTTATTAATTTTTTTCTTTCATAAGAACCTTCTCCTAATATAACAAATACAACAAAAAAAGAATTAGTGAAATCGGTCCAGCCATTCACGCGTGATGCCGTGACCAAGGAAAACGGGTTTCATTTTTATAATAGATTGGCAGCAAAATTATTAAGTAAACTTCCAGGTAAGAGACTAATTATGACTACTTACTTAACTTGACATCAAGATCCTATCATATCCATCATTTTCAAACATTCATTACACTTAACGATTATGCAAATACTCGTACGGTTATGCAAATACTTCACTGGCCAAATTGAAAACGATACATTAACTGCCTTCTATTATCTTTCACCCATCAGCTTTAACAAAGGGCATCTCCGAGTCCCAGATGAAATTTCCAGCTTTCTAGGCTTTCATTCATTTGGTTAGTGAATGTTCAATCAAAGCCTGATACTGTCGGGTTCGGTAAGGGTTTCTTATCAGGGTCTGTCTGTTCGTTTTCTCTGTAATTGATTTTAGTGCCTGAGATTCATCCTAAATCATAAATTAGAAGTTAAATTGTGTTTTTGAAATGTAAGTGATAGCATTCGTCATTGTTATTTACCCAAATCATATAATCGATTAATCACCAACGTACTCGTAGATCAGTGAGAGTTTCTATTTCATGAGTACTTTTTCATGATAATTTACTGATAGGGATGGGTCTGCTGGCTCAAGTTGGTCTACACTATAATGTTATAAAGGTTTAAAGTTTTTGAGACTGTTTATAGGTAGTAATTTCTGGAACTACTGAACCGCTTTTGTGAATTCTGAATCCCGTAGAAAGCTACATTATTCCTGAATTTTATAGGCTACGTAAAAAGATTCGATGCCTAGTGTAGTGGGTACCGATCAGCTAATCTACACTAATATTATAAAGAGGTTTTTTTTTGTAGGTTTTTTTTTTTTTATAGGTGGGAATATCATCTTATGACAAATCCCGCTCTTGGGCGGAGCGCGAGATAGTGTCAGACTTTTACTGACTAAAAACCCACTCCTGTTCCTTCGTTGCCTTCGTCCCAGGGCCACGGTTTCGTTTTCACACTACCCATGGCCCCAGTAGGCTTCGACCCTGCTGGGCCCCTACGATTTGCTGACATCTCCCTGAGGCGCGCGCGGAACAATACGTGCCGTCGACGACTTGGGCTCGGTCCGGATGGTTACCGGACGGTCGGACGGCGGGCCACCCATTGCCCGCCGTCCGCAAGCCCGCGCCTACGGTGGCCGGAAATCGGGATCGGAATCCCGGCGGCGGTTGGGGCGTGAGGACCGTTGCCGTTGCCTCACGCGATCGGCCGCCTCCTTTGCTAGCATTACTGCTTCGCAGAAGGAGGCGACCGCCTGCCACTCCTCCTCGCTCCGGACCATGGCCTGTACCATGGCCCGGCGCGAGAGATCGCCGCCGCCGATCGCCCCCACGAGGACACGGCGTTGCTCTTCCCAGGGCACACTTAGGTGGGAAAATCATCCAATGACATCCCCCGCTCTTGGGCGGAGCGAGAGGGTGTGTCAGACTTTTACTTATTAAAAACCCACTCCTGATCTTTCGTTGCCTTTCATAAAAGGGCCGAGTCTTCCTTGCAGAAGCCTACAAGAAGTATATAACATTAGTTTTAGTATATGCGGAAGTCGAAACACGTGTCTAGTATTTTTATGTAAAGAATCTAAGTACAAAATTTCATAACTGTATCATGAAAAATCACAAAGTTATAAGCTCGTTATGTTACCTGATTGTCCGCACAAGTACATGGTTACTGGGCCATTCAGGCGACTGAAGGGTTGTTTTGCTTCCGAATCCAGCTGTGAGCTGGCGCCTTATGCCCGTTATGACCTGCCGTGACCTGTGTCGTACTTAGTGTCGGCGGTGTCCAACTCGTGACCTTTATTAAATATTTTTGGGAAAAATATAACATGGTGTAAAAATTGTTAAAATCGATTCAGTTACTGATTCTGAACAAACTATGTTCAGGTTTCGCATATGCTAAAAATGATGTTCTTTATGGGACAGGAAAGAATTTTCCAAAATTCTCCACCTAGGGGAAAGAAACGGGGGAGTTTGAATGGAAAAACTTACCGTCACGCGGGCAAAGCCTCTGACAGTAGCTAGTAAAAAAGCCAACAAGGCGTTTTGACACATTTTTCATATAAAAGTTGTATTACTCTGAAAAAGTTACATTGATGGCAACAAACCGAGTTACATTCAAAACCAAAATTCGCGAATTAATTCGAAAAAGTTGGCCGTATTAGCATCACAGTGTTTTCTCGTTTTCTCGTTGTCAATTTGGACCAATAGTTTGACTATTTTAGTGTGTGTATGTAGTGTATTAATTTATAGTACATTATGATATAAGTGTGTAATGTTAGTGATTACCGTCGAGGCGGTATTTAGACCCGAGCCGTGGCGAGGGTCTTAAGAGAGCCAAGAACGGTAATCATTAATTACTCACGTGTGTCATACGACGTTTTTCAATACACTTGTGAAGAAAACAAAAGTAAAACTAGTAAAAATTTCTGAAACATGGCGGTAAAAAATCTGTTTTCATAAGCCCGCGCGCAACATTTTTTTTTTATTTACCCCTAGAGGAAGGCTAAGGTATTTTGATCATACTGCCTAGTCTTACGTTTATATTTTTTTGCTTGAAAAGTTTTTACGATAATGTCTTTCGTAGTGACAATAGAATACGGATGTAACATTTGCTAATGATTTTATTAGTATTTAATTTAATTAATACAGCCACTGAACTTCACTGGAATAAAAAAAATCACGCCAAAAACCGCGCGCATCTTAAAATGGCGGCCATAGACCACAAAAAAAAAAAAATTATTTGAATGTACGATTTATTTACTAAATGTTTTATAATAAATAAATCGTTTGTACAAGTTAAATTTGTCTATTTTAACTTGTAAATTGGATGAAATATGTAAGTATATACTATTGAACGCAATAACTTAATGGGAATTTTATTCGAATTCAAAATTTGTTTTGCGAACAAAGAGGTTGAACAAAAAGGTTTTTACTACGTTATAGCACTAGTGCGTAATGGTAATCAAAATGTCACAGTTTGGTAACGAGTGCCATTATATACCTAAGTGCAGTGCAATAAGAGTCACTTTCTGAGCAAGTGTGTTGAAAAATATATAATGTATAATTGTATTACATTTATTCTATGGTCTATAAGTATATCTATTCTTGTATTCGCCTTTTTCTCTCTCTTTTATTGCACCTACCACTATTTTTTTTACAAGCTTATTATTAACTTGCAATGTATGTATGTATGTATGTAACTATGTATGTTCGGCTCAAATGATAAATGATAAATGATATTTATTTTGTAAATAGGTTTAAAAAACACTTTTACACGTCAATTTTTTTTTCGTCATTTTTAAACTAGATGAGGCCGGTGTTTCCTAGCTGACTACCCTGAGAAGAAACACCGAAACAAACTCAGGGGTCAAAGTCTCTTTTAAAGTCCATACAGTAAATTTGTAATGGTCAAATCACATGAGAACCATGCAGATTTGTCTGAAATGGTCTTTTGAAGAAAGAACCATACAGATTTGAGTGGACCTGTCCAGTCAGTGCAAGCATTTGTCAGTATTCGTAAAGCTCAACTCAGGACTACTAAGGAGCTCAACGACTTGACGAACAATACCAAGGAAAGGACATTTGGGTAGGCCGCAGAAAATACTCAAATTGCCAGACATACATTAAAATTACTGAAAAGGAAAAAAAAAAACAATCAACATAGTCCTCACGTTCACAATAATAAAAGAAAAATATATGTAGTTTACAAAATGTAATACTTTAGCAAAGTAAACATTTTTGTCAAAAATTAATAGAAA
This sequence comes from Mythimna impura, assembly GCA_905147345.3. Classification (NCBI taxonomy): domain Eukaryota; kingdom Metazoa; phylum Arthropoda; class Insecta; order Lepidoptera; family Noctuidae; genus Mythimna; species Mythimna impura. The sequence continues at coordinate 14,998,617 of LR990343.1, read as the reverse complement.
AAAAAAGTCCAATTGCAAAATAAAAATAATCTACAATATCGAATTGTAATAAATAATAAAAAACACAATTAAAAACAAAAACAAAAGAAAATAATAATAATATTATGACAACAGTTGCAGTGCGTACTGGAGCAGGTCAATCCCAAGCCTTTTGGTCCTCAACATAGTCCTTTATAGTATAAAAAGCCTTTTGGCAAAGTTTTCGCTTTACAAATAATTTGAAATTATTAAGACTTAGTTGTTGAATATGACTAGGAAGTTTATTATAGATGTGTATACATTGGCATCTAAATGAGCCACCTATTTTTTTCAGCCTGGTTGTAGGAACCACAAATTTGTGTTTGTTCCTAGTATTAAAATTATGAACATCACTGTATTTTTTAAACATGTTTATATTTTTATGTACATACAAAATGTTCTCGTAAATATACTGTCAAATCTTGTCTTGTCAAATCTTGCAACTCAATTTTGAAGCTGATATCTTCAACCGATTGACCTGAAATTTTGTATACATATTGTGTAAATTGCATGACAATGCAATGTTATGATGACATGGAGCTGATCTGATGATGGAGCTGGAAGGTGGTCATAGGAACTCGGCAATAAAACGACACAACCCCTTCGAGTTTGGGCTCGTTTGATTCGTATTGACGAGTACTTTGATCCTATATGGTAACCAGGGTCTGATGATGGAGCTAGAGGGTGGCCATAAGAACTCGGCAATAAAACGACACAACCCCATCGAGTTTGGGCTAGTTTGATTTGTATTTACAAGTACTTTGATCATATATAACCAGGGTCTGATGATAGAGCTGGAAGGTGGCCATAGGAACTCGGCAATAAAAAGACATAACCCTATCGAGTTTAGACTCGTTTGATTCGTATTGACGAGTACTTTGATCCTATATGGTAACCAGGGTCTGATGATGGAGCTAGAGGGTGGCCATAAGAACTCGGCAATAAAACGACACAACCCCATCGAGTTTGGGCTAGTTTGATTTGTATTTACAAGTACTTTGATCATATATAACCAGGGTCTGATGATAGAGCTGGAAGGTGGCCATAGGAACTCGGCAATAAAAAGACATAACCCTATCGAGTTTAGACTCGTTTGATTCGTATTGACGAGTACTTTGATCCTATATGGTAACCAGGGTCTGATGATGGAGCTGGAAAGTGGCCATAGGAACTCGGCAATAAAACGACACAACCCCTTAGAGTTTGGGCTCGTTTGATTCGTATTGACGAGTACTTTGATCCTATATGGTAACCAGGGTCTGATGATGGAGCTGGAAGATGGTCATAGGAACTCGGCAATAAAACGACACAACTCCATCTAGTTTGGGCTCGTAAATCTCGCGACAAGCTTTTATATCATATAAATTGTGTAATGTCGTTATAAGTTGATAGTAAAAGTTTTAAAGGAAAAGTTTTTTTTTTTTCTTTTTCAGCGCCTTTAATTAAAAGCTTGTTTTTAAAAAGTTTTTATTTTTATTTTATTTTTCTCAGCACCACCCATAGGTTGACTGGTAGAAAATGCCTAAGGCATTTAGTCCGCCTCTGTACTTTTGTGTGCATAAAGCATTAAATAAATAAATAAATTGATAAACCGCTGCTAAACAAAAAACAACAAATAGATTTTTTGTAAAAAAGTTTATTATATATCAAAAGTTGAACATCACCAAATATGTAAAATCTACGTATAAAAATTCTTGTAGTAACCCAGAGCTAGGTTTTGCTGTTAGGACTCTTTCTCTTTTACATGGGATTTACAAGTAATCTGAAGAAGTACTTAAACTATTTCTCCCCTTCCCTTAGCGGTATAAAATATTATTTCACGTAGACCTACATGGGCACTTATGGAACGTCAGAAGCTAGTGCATGATTCCAATTGGTCATTTTCTGTGGAGAGAAACCGGAAGAAACCACATGGTTACTCTTTTAAAAAAACCGGGTGAGTGCGAGTCGGACTCGCGCACTGAGGGTTCTGTACAAACTTGCCTATGATAACAGTTCAATTTCCGAATTGAGTTACGAAGATTTTCCCGAATCGCAGAAAAAGTTTTTTTTTGTGACGTAAGTAATTACAAATTTACAGTTTTTAGATTTTTTCCTATATTTGTGTTATGAGACCAAGAGAATTTCAGGATTCTAGGTCAACGGGAAGTACCCAATGAATTTAGATTCCCTTGAGAGTGACAAAAAAACGTATATTTACGTTTTTTTGCGACATAAACGGCCGTATCTTTTTTTTTTCGTAAACTCTGAAGTATGATTTTTTCACAGCTTCAAGGGGCCCGCAGGCCTGAGTATATGGTTTTAATTTCAATCGATACCTCCACGCGTTCCCGAGATAAAGGGACAGACGGACAGACGGAAAACAAAGCGTTTTTTTTTCTTTTGAGGTACGGAATCCTAAAAAAATACTGATTTTATCATTTTTTCTTATCACAATATTAATACCTAGTGTTGACTAGTCAATATTCTAGCCCTTATATAATAGATTCAGGTACGTATGTAGTCACTTATTCACTACCAAAGCTAATAAGTAGTGTAACTTTAAAATCATTTCACCAAAGTCGGTATTATGCTCCGTTTACTGAGAGACAAGTTTAATACCATTTTCCGAGCATAGTTTCAAACTCTGGACTGTACTTGAGAATTTCCTTCGAAGAGAATTAATAATGGTCTTTACCTGAAATTGCCATTTTTTAAAACGGGTTGCTTTGAAGTGTTATATCTTTGGATTGACTTGGCATTATAAATTCAAATAACATTTTTATTAAAGGTACGTTATTCTTTTTTCGAAATTAGGTATTTATTGGTTTCTTTGTGTTTTGTATTTTCTGTAATAACCAAGAAAGCAAGTAAAAAAAACCTTTTTCATATTAAGAGTTCCAACGTAGAAACTATGCATTTCAAAGGGCAAGCAATATCAATGACGTATACTTACAACTTTATCCTGGGTAAAAATTCACTGTCTAGTTGATAAACAAAAGAATCGGTACAACATCGACACTACCGAATCGAACGAAGGAATGAACTTTGCATGTTAGCACAGGCTATTAAATTATAAATGAGCTAAGCCTTTCGTATTTACAGAACACGGCACATCGCACCTGTGGGGCGCGAACAACAGTCGTCGCGGGTGGAGTAGGAAGCGTACGTCAGCACCGCAGATGAGCAACGTGCACGGGTCCATGCCGAGGGTGGCGTTGGTGCTGCGCTCCAGGCGGAGCTGGCCGGTGGCACCGCAGTCCTGTAGAAGGTAAGCAGTAGCATCCCACTTTCATAACCTACCCTATAATCGGCCTGTACCGTTCCACTTACCAGGCCTCTCTGAGAAGCGGAGTGGGCTGCTGTAGAACTAATGACAAGTATTTCTTCACATTTATAATGTACAGCCAAAGAGTGGGATTCAGCGAGCGTCTTTGTTACCTACTACCATTAGCGCCGGCTAATGGTAGTAGGTAAGAAAGTCTTCAAAGAAAGAGTGAAAGATGCGGCTTCTAGGCTCTCTCTTTCCTATCATTGTTTTCCATCAAAACAGATCGCAGTCGGTCTTTTAGAAACAAAGTGGACTGTATAGCCCCGGAGGCCCAATGCAGTTTAATAATAGTACATTATGATATGTGTGTAATGTTAGTGATTACCGTCGAGGCGGTATTTAGACCCGAGCCGTGGCGAGGGTCTTAAGAAAGCCAAGAACGGTAATCATTAATTACTCACGTGTGTCATACGACGTTTTTCAATACACTTGTGAAGAAAACAACAGTAAAACTAGTAAATTTTTCTGTGACATGGCGGTAAAAATCTATTTTCATAAGAGCGTCATTTTTTTTTATTTACCCCTAGAGGAAGGCTAAGGTATACCTATATATATAAGCTCTACCAACACGCACTGGGCTCGCAAATTTTTAGATCAGTGACATGTCTTAGTACAATGTCTTTCTTCATTATTTTGGAGCAATGGACATTGAAATCAATTACCTACAAAGTGCGTGGCCGTAACTGGTGGGGTAATACAATTCCTTGCTAGCAGACAAGTTGCTGGTATTCGACCAAAGATTCTTGCTCCGTTCAGGAGGATGTAATATGCTACATTTACCTGAGTCTCCTGCTTTTCACGGATAATATTTAATTGGCCCTTAATCAATTGATATTTAAAAGCAGCACTGTTCCCTGATGGTGCCCATACAGCTGTATTAATGATTAGATCACTCTGATATTATAAAGGCGAAAGTTTGTGAGTGTGATTTCGATGAAACTTTATTATAAGGGTAGACCATGTCCTGATATAGCACATAGGATACTTTTTATCCCGGGAGTACATAATTATATGTATGATAATTTTCTACTATTATGCGGGCGTAGACGTTGGTAGCAGATAGTTTTAAATAAAACTAAGTGTATGCGTGGCTCGCGTGTAAATTGCTTTGCAGAAAATGTGCATAAGTTCCTTTTATGCAACGCGCAGTATAACGCTGCGTATATCGTAAAAGATAACATGTTAATATAGGTTGTGGTTATAATAAAGGGTTATTCCCAAGGGTCTACGGAAAAATGAAAGTTCGAACATTAGTGCCCAATTAGTCCACTTTTGCCCGCGGCTTCGCTCCCGTCAACTGACTACTATATTCTACTCTACCCTACTCTACCCTACTCTACCCTACTCTACCTCACTCTACCCTGCTCTACTATACTCAATAAAAAGTATCCTATGTCCGTCTCCTGGTTCTAAGCTACCTCACCACAAATTTTCAGCCAAATCGGTTCTGCCGTTTTTGAGTTATAAATAGTGTAACTAACACGATTTTCTTTCCCTACGAGTCCATGAGAATGTTTGGTACAGTCAGCAGTAAAAGCTTTGATAATGAATAAATGTTTATTATTTCTATAAAATAAAAAAGATCGAATGTTTTTACGTAGTTCATAAGAAACAGAAAAAAATACTCCACATGCATGTCTACAAAGAGGTGAATGGTCATAACCATGAAAAAAGAAAGTTTTATAACAATTACAGTAAATAATTTTAATCTTACACTAAAATAGACTTTGCATTATAAAAAATCACAGTTTAACAATTATCACAGTAAATCGAAATAATCGTAGTTACGAGTAGTAACTATTTCTTTTTCCCAAGGCTTACAAACTGATTAAGATAGACAAGAAATGGTTTTTACTGACTGTACTTTAGACAAATCTCGTGGACTCGTTGGGAATTGATGTAGGAACATTTAAAACAAGTTTTTTTTTCATGGACTCGGTGGGAAATAAAGAACAATAGAATCGTGGAACTCTGGGATCAAGCCATAATAAAATCGTAAAATATTAGACATTTATATCGATGCTGTACCCAAGTGATTTTTATTTTACGTCTCATATTTTCGATGGATTAAGTGTCCTATAAATCATATTATTAATAACTTTGGAATATTTTGTATGCGTTAAATGGTGCGTGGGATTTTCTAGAATAAACTATATATAATAGTTATGATTTAGTACAAAACTTAAGTACGAGTAGCTTGATTTTTCTTTGAGACGAGACGTGGAATATAATAATATGTTCAAATTATATTTGACTTTTAGTAGACGTTTGAAGTTCAAAGTATTGCCCTTCAGACACCTTGCTAGATATCGAGATTTTCGAATAAAACTTTTATAAATATACTTAGTTTTTAAAACTCGGTATATTTAGAGGTTTTAATTTTCAATATTCGTGCTCAAATGCTTCGTCGTGCTTGTGTACAATAATAGCATCGACTTAACCCTACTTAAAAGTCAAGGAGGCAGTCAAGGAGGTCGCAGGCGTTGCCAAGAAAGCTGACTGCACTTCCTATAGCGCGGGTTAGTAAGCGCTAAGTAAACACTTTGCTAACTAAGAATATGTCGTCGGCAATTTTAGGGTTGAGTTTCGAATTTTCTCCATGTGTGTACATAGGTTTGTTTGCTCATTTTCATCAGTGAAACTACAATATTTGAACCGGAACTTGCTGATCAGTTTGATTTGGAACTTGTAGACACAGATGTTGGTGGAAGTCTATTGTGTAACGGGGAACAGTTTCTACCATCCAACAGCATTGTTTAATTTCGATTTGAAGGTTTGATACGTTCAAAGAACTTACAGGCACATGACATAACCTATATATAGGTTCTGAGGCGGGTTGGTGAAGAAAAGCAAAGCTATAAAGAGATGTGGGGATCAAACGATAAGGATTTCCGTATGATCTTACTGTTGTTAGGCAAATGTGTTCTTGATACGAAATTTGAAAGACGATATAGCATAATCAGCCTTTTAATGTTCCCACTGCTGGGACTCGGCACTCCTCTCTCTAGGAGAGGGAATGGGCCTTAATCCACCACGCGGGCCCAGTGCGGATTGGTTAATATTATGTCACATGCCTTCGAATTTTTGGTTTTAGGACATGCCGATTTCCTCACGATGTTTTCTTTCACCGTTTTGAGAGCAGTGGTGATGAAATAAATTACACAAACTAATGCGCCTGGCTGGGTTTGAACCCGCGACCTACAAACTCGTAAGTCGGGGTCGTTACCACTCGGCCACCACTGCTCTCATATATCAGCGTGAATGATAAATATTTATTTTTTATTTTTATTTAAAAATTTATGTACACACAATAATAAAAGAAAAGAAGAAGGAAACAGAAGAATAGTACAAAGGTGATGCTTATTTATAAAGAAATCTCTTCGAGCATACATGCGAAAGGAGAGTTGGAGAAAATAGAGATGTAGACACTGTGTGTAGAAGTAAAAGGAATACTGGTACACACAAAGTACTTACATAGTTAACAATGAAATAATATAACATGCAAAAAAATGATATACTATTATAATTGTATACATACACATAGTAAAACAAATATACATGCTAAATAATATAATAAAATAATACATAATAATAAGCAACTATGACAAAATAGAAAGATAGTGTTCTTTCACTCTTCTTTTAAAAACTGCAATAGTTTGGCAGCCCCTAATGTCAGGCGGTAGTGAAGGAGTAGGAATAGAAATCGGTAGAGTGGGGAGGGGATTTTAAGTAGAAATATACGAGTATATAGTGTGATTATCCACACGTAACTAGTTCAACTGATATAAATAAATAAACTGATGAGATAGTTACATTTATTGTGACTAAGTATATAGCTATGTAGTTGTATTTATTTCTGTACCATTGAATTCAAATTGATGAAAATTTCACAGGGGCGCCGACTCCGTGGGTGCTCCGGGGCTAGAGCACCCATGAGGAATAAACAGTGGGTGCCGAGCACCCCTGAGAATAGACATCAAGAAACAGATCAATAATCGCCTTTTAGGGATGGGCGTTGTTTCATTACCCGACGACCTTTTAGCGCAGTGGTTTAGAGCCCCGGTTGAGACGAAAGGGTCGTGGGTTCGATTCCCGCACCAACACAAATGTTTGTTGATGAAACAGATATTAGCGTTGGGTCTGAGTGTTTGTGGTTTCCATAGTACAAGGGAAAACTTTAGTTTGGGACTTTCTCAATTTATTATTTATTAACGATGCGGATAACGGATGCCAGTTACTGATATCCATTCTGCCGGTATCCGTTATCAAAATGTCGATCAGTATGCATTTCTCTTCTCACACTTTGCCACTTTTTCGAGTCATCAAACTCATTTGACTCATGTGAGCATGAGCACCCAGAGGTTTTCTAAAAGCCGGCGCCCCTGCCATAGCACACGTCACTCTCAATTACTTTGAAGAATCCTACATTGCGTTAGAATATTGCATTACATTTTCATTTCTCTACGAAGCGCTTTGACTAGACATGTCTATGAAATTTATATCTTAATTATAATGATTTGATATTTATCAAATCATATTTATTATTGTATTATTTAAACTTAAATGTAAGTGTATTCTTTTATTATTAGTATAATTCCATCGAGTTAAAAGTACTAACGTACTAGAGAAGACACCGTAAATTCCTACTTTGTCTCGTTCAACTGCGGCGATCGCGCCGCACTTTGTCGAAGAAAACGCGTAAGTGCCGTGATTTACATGGCGCTTAAGACCTTTTTGCCGAGAATAAATACACTTCCGCAGCAAATCTAGCGCTCTGGTAAATTAGTTACGATTTAGACGAGTTGTTATTATTTTAGCGCTGCAGCGAACTAAAGATTCAAATTACGATAATAGGACAATTCAGTTATTTGACGTAGCTTATCTAGTACGTTAGTACTTGTGTCTCGATGTATAATTCCGACATAACCCGAAGAATCGCCAAACTTAGGTGGCAGTAGGTAGGGCACATTGCTCGCAGAAAGAACAAATGGTCGATTGGCACGAACGGTTCTGGAGTGGCGACCGCGTATCGGAAACCGCAGCGTTTGAAGGCCACCCACAAGGTGGACCGATAACCTGGTGAGAGTCGTAGGACTCCGATGGATGTGAGACGCACCTGAGGACCGTTCGTTGTGGCGACACTTGAGCGAGGCCTATTATTCAACAATAGACGTCTTTCGGCTGAAATGACGACGATGGTGATGAAAATATTTAAATAAAAGAGCTTTGTAATGTCGGAAAAATGTATCAGACAACTGAATATGACGGAAAGAGTACATCCCGCCATGTGTGGTTTGCCAGGTATTATTGCTTATTCCATTACATTTCTCTTGGGACAAGCCAGTTTAATTAACAATATTTTAATGTAAAAATAATTATTCTCTTGGCGAACGTTTTTTACAATTTACATTGTCATGTATCATTGCGTTTTATTTCTCAAAGGGGAGTAAATTAAAAAAAATGGATGCTCTTTCGCAAGAGAGGAGGTTGGTGTACTCTGTCCTCACTTACAATACCATTTTATTGCAGTTTAAGGGTGTCTGGCGAAGGGTTGCACTACACTAAGTGTCTGGCCATGACCGTGATTAATAATACTATCCAGAAGAACATAAAAAAATGCGCTTTATAATGAAACGAATTTAGGTCGCTATTATACACACCTTTGTTACCTGTTACCTGCCAAAGTCACCATAACTGAAACTTTCATAGTAGTATACCTTCCGGCGTAAGGTTGGGAATATAAAATGGCGACAGTCTGGCAGCCATGTTCTCTTAGGCTTTATGGAAAAATTTAATGTAACCGAATCAGGGATCGTATCCAGGACACCACGTTCACAAAACACCACACTGCAAACATTTACCTACTTGTGTTTACTACAATCCTCAAGGGAGTAAACTTCCGTTAAGTTATACGTTAAACGCAATTTAAACCATGTTTAACTCAACTAACCGTGTTTATCTATGTAATTAATTAACGTCTAAGTCACTTGCCGCTTCGTCGATTAACTTCGAACGTCCGTTTGAACCTTCAATGAGGAGTAATATCGTCGGCCGTCAACCTTTTCCTCTGCGAATCAGTTTCAGATAATATGAAATAGTTTATTTCGTTTAATAAAGCAATAAATTAAGTTTGATTAATCTGTTAATCTCATAATGGCGCAGTGGTTAAGGTACCGACTTCTCTTGGGTAAATACCAATGTGAATTTTTCAATTTATATATACTTTTTTAAGTTGGTCTAGGATATTACTGACTCTCCATGCCTCGGAAAGCACGTAAAGCCGTTGGTCCCGCTTGTTATTCGAAGATCTTTGACAGTCGTTATAGGTAGTCAGACGCCAGCCCCCCTAGCCAAGTTGCAAACGATAAACGTGAACGCTTAGTAATCTCCAATAGATTTTCAACTTTATACCTAAGAGCATAAAGTTGAAAATCTATTAAAGACTACTGAGCGTTAGCGACCGGAACGAACGAAAACACTATGTAATCTTCAATAGATTTTCAACTTTATATACCAATTACAAAAAGTTGAAAATCTATTAAAGACTACTGAGAGTTTACGTTTATCGTTTGTGACCTGGCTAGGGGGGCAGAAAGTCTGACCTTCAGTCTATCCAAGGAGTATCGAGATGCCCAGTTACTGGGTGGTGGAGGTCTGCTAGGCAGTCGCTCTATGTAAAACATGGGTATTCAGCCGCATTCGGTTAGACGGGAAGCCGACCCCAAGCTAGTTAGGCAAAGACTAGGGAGATAATGAATATAATGAATCTGTTGATCCATACTAATATTATAAATGGTTAAACTACTGAACCGATTTTGATGACATTTGGTAAGGAGTAAGCTTAAAAATCCCAGGGAACGACACACTTATTATCTTTCTTCGACTTCGCATCGGCAATAAGCGACATTCACACAGACGAAGACGCGGGAAAAAAAACGTACCTTAATATCTGATGAAATATTTTTATTGCCTTTTTTTTTAAGTGGGAAATCATCTAATGACATCTCGCGCTTTTGGGTGGGGCGCGAGGGCGTGTCAGACTTTTACTGACTAAAACCCGGTAACCAAAATACCTAATGGTATACCTACAAACAGTTGAGACTGGTAATGTAGTCTTCTCTATCTCTACATCAACATCATTTTAACCGAAAAACGTCTACTGTTGGACTTAGGCCTCCCCCAAGCGTCACCACAACGAACGGTCCTTGGCGTCTCACATCCACCGGATTCCCGTGACACTCACCAGGTCATCGGTCTACCTTGTGGGAGGCCTTACAACGCTGCGTCTACCGGTTTGCGGTCGCCCCTCCAGAAACTTTTAGCCCCATCGACCATCTGTTCTGCGAGCAATGTGCCTTGCCCACTGCCACATAAGTTTAGCGATTCTTCGGCCTTCGGGATTCTGGAGCGAGGAAGAGAGATGGCACCCTATATAGCTCTATCCCTTTAACAGTTCAGTATAGGTCGTCGAATGGATTGCGTTAAGAGCTCGTAGTAGGGCTTCTGATCTCTACATAGTACAAAACAAAGTCTGTCTGTTTATCCGTTAACTCCTCGTAAACCACGTATCGGATTTTGATGCAGTTTGCATTACTACAGAGATCAATAAACGAGGAATATTTGTTTTAATTTGCACCCGTGCAAAGCAGAGGCGGGTCACTAGTGTTTAATAAATGTTCATTATTTGATGTGCAATAAAGTGTACAAATATAAGATTTGCAGGCACGGTCGGCGCAGTGGTTGAGCGTTCGACTGCTGCGTTGCGTATCGCGACTTCAATTCCTCACTGAACAAATAATTGTAATTTCTTATGATAGTTGTTCTGGGCTTAGCTAGGTGTCTTATGTATATGTCACCGTGGGGGTGGGCCACGACACTTCTTGGGCACATATCCTTGTAGGTTTTCGACATAGTGGGTAGCCACGAGCAACCACCACAAAGCGAAATAACTGAACAACGTTTTATTAAAATAAGATCATATTAATATTCGAACAAACACTCCGCTCGGTGCGAGCTCCGATCATAGAATTCCCGCCCTTCCAGCGGCCACGTCCTAGCATGAGTCATCATGTTACGTCACGCTATCGTTCGGTAGTGGGAGTCAATTCTTCGACATATATGAGTTTACATGTTTGTAACCACACATACACCTCTGTCGCTGGTCGCCGCCCGCCGGGCCTCCTCCGGGCAACTGGAGGTCTCACCTGGCGGCGGCTGACCGCCGAGGTGTCGTGAAATAGCGGCACTGTATGAGAACAGTGCCGCGGCGCTTCCCACTGTACAAAATGCAGCTACACATGGGCAAACAGCATAGTATGCGTTTGCCATAGACTATGGCTATATGGTCCCCCCAACTCTGTGCCCGTCGTTACGGGCACCTAACCCGCAACCGCGGGATAAAGGCTACGCCTACAACCCGCCTGCCGCGCCCCCTTGCGGGGACGCAGCGGCTTCCACGGAGTGAACCACACATACGATACTGGAGTAATTTCAAGTGTGGGAAAACGTCATAAATTTTTTTTTTAATAACAGTTCATAGATTCGAGTTCGCCACTTTAAGTCTGAAGAGCTCGAGACGCTATCGATGACATCAATAATGATCTTAAAAATATCTGTCAATGGACTAAAAGTTTTGAACTTTTAGTAAGTCCAACCAAGTCACAAGCTCTCATTATTGGTAACAGATATTTTTGTAAATTGGTTGAGTAACCAATCTCTACCTCCAGTTCTGTACGATGCCGTTGCTATAGTTTATTCCAATAAAGCTAAAATCTTAGGTGTCTTCCTAGATTGTAACCTGTTGCGGAATATCCACATTGCGGAACTAAGCAGGAGGATGTTTTGCTCGTTTCAGTCACTAAAACGTCTCCAGAAGTTCCTGCCTTTCTCAACTAAAGTTACTCATGCTCAGTCTCTTTTTCTACCTATCCTAGACTACGCTGATGTCTGCTTCCTTGATGCGACTGAGAAACTTCTTGATAAGCTGGAGCGTCTGCAGAATTTGTGCATCCGCTTCATTTTTGGCCTTCGAAAGTACGATCATGTGTAGGAATTTCGAAGGCAATTGAAGTGGTTGCCTATTCGGCAGCGTCTGGATAGCCACACTCTTTTCTCTGTTCTTCATAATCCCAATTCCCCTGTGTATCTCTTTGAGTATCTTGTTCCGAGAGGTAAGCCTTGTCGCTCTTCATCCTCTCTTCTTCTTTGTTTTCCTCCCCATTCCTCCAGTCGTTACAGTGGACCTTTCACTGTTCGAGCTATGCGCCTGTGCACCTTCTCTTCCACACACACTACGGGCTAGCCCCTCGTTGAAGGTTTTCAGGGGAAGAATCAGGTAAAATTTCTTGTCAACATGACCCCTAAATATGTATGTATAGGTTTTATTTATTTTATGTATGAAGTATGTTTATGTATTGTATACTTGCACTTATTTGTGTAGTTTATTTTAGTTTTAAGTAATTATGTTTACAAGTAGCTTTAGTTCTGTTGTGCATATGAATTATCCTCATGTTTAAAATTCCTTAATATATGTACATATAAGAAAACCCAATTGTGGGATAAGCTGGCCTGTGTACATTACCTGTTCTATTTTTCATTCATTGTATAATTTGCGTACAATCCATACTAATATTATAAATGCGAAAGTAACTCTGTCTGTCTGTCTGTCTGTCTGTCTGTCTGTTACGCTTTCACGCTTATACCGCTGAACCAATTTTGATGAAATTTGGTACAAAGATAGAATGGAGCTTGAGAAAGGACATAGGCTATAAATTATCACGCTATTTGCTATGGGGGGTGAGCAATATTCCAAAATGTCGGTATTGAACGATTTGCCGTGACTTCGATCCCCAGTTATAGTAATAATTTTTGTGAGTATTTTGTCGTCTTTTTTGTATATAATATGCGATGGTACTTCGATTATAATAATAATAGGACTTTTAGCATATTTTTAACACATCTTAGACATTTTTACTCCATATTTTTGTAAAAAGTAATCAAACATGTAATAAAATCTAAGTGGAAAAACGAAAATAATATTTCTTTTTTTCTTTTAGCTTCAAATTTAATATCTGAGATGAAAATCATCACGCTATCATCGACAAAGGGTTAAGCAGACAATGATGACGTTTATATAAGAACACCTATTTTACACAAAAATCAACGAACACCGTAGTGCAGTCGTGTCTGGATTAGATCGGCACGTAAGGGGATAGTGGTTCAAAACTCAGTTTCTTTTTTGTGATAGTTTTGTTTTATTTTATTGTAAACAAGAAATTTTTACATATTTTTTTTGAATTGAATTGAATTGAATTGAAAATATTTATTTCAGACACAGTAAAGATACAGGTCCATATTGTGTTAGTACAAACTTATAACTATGCTATATACTATTTTTGCGTTCTTACTATTAATTTTATCGATAGTCTGGTTTCTACATCAGCACTTTCGAAGCAGTTTGGCAGATTTTACTGACCTTCACTATACAAGACAGAAATCCAGCGGTTATGCATGAAAGCATAACCGCTGGATTTCTGTCTACAAAGAGATCTAAAGAGATACAATAGAGCAGCTATCAGAAAAAATGTCTTAGAAAAACTGTCATCCTATGCCTCAGTGACGCCATCTGGCTTTGAATAGCAAACACACGAATTAAATTTGTCAAACTATTTATTTAACTATCGCTCGGTAGGTGGCCAGGGGCCTTACCATGATAATGTCAAAATGTCAGACGTACGAGCGAAAAAGAGTGATGGAGCTATACACCCTATATAGCTCCATCCCTTTAACAGTCCGGTTTAGGTCGTAAAATGGATCACGTTATGAGCTCGTGGTAGAGCCTCAGTGTGTGATAAAGGTAAGGTTAAGCTTTTCAGCAATAGATGGCGTTATCACGAAATCAGCAAATGTTTCTAGACCTATTTATAAAAATTATTGAATTCTAATTAATTGCTTCGTAAATGCCAAAAATATTTACGAAAATAAACCGCAGTTAGGTCCAGTCATTTTATCATAACAAGATTTGTAATAGCGTAAAGCGCGGTGGGCCTTGGGCGCGGTCGCCTCCTTCTGCGAAGCAGTAATGCTAGCAAAGGAGGCGGCCGCACGCGCGAGACAATAACTCTCGCGACCCAGCCGATCCGAACCGAGGGGTTCCGATCCCGATTTCAGGCCACCGTAGGCGCGGGCTTGTGGACGGCGAGCAATGGGTAGCTCACCGTCCGTCCGTCCGGTAACCGTCCGGACCGAGCCCAAGTCGTTGACGGCGTGTAGTGTTCCACGCGCAACTCAAGGAGGTGTCAGCAACCGTAGGGGCCCAGCAAGGTCGAAGCCTATTGGGGCCATGGGTGATACGAAAGAGATTCCCGGGGCCCTGGAACAATGGCAAAGAAGGAACAGGAGTGGGTTTTATGTATGTTTCTTTCTGGTTTATGTTATGATAAAACAACGCTGTATGATTTTAAATTTATTGGTTCATTAGATATACTAAAAGTATATTATACCGTAGAATTATCTTTTTTACAACACTAAATAAATGTTATTTAACGTAGGCTATCAAAAAAAAAGTGGATAAAGTAGTTTTCAGTTGCCAAAATGTATAAATAGTCTGAGTCACGGAGTTGATACTGAGGTCGATACCCACAGTTTTTAGTGTGTGCACCTTTTGTTTTTAGGTAGGAAATCATCAAATAACTTCCCCCGCTCTGGGTAAAGCGAGAGGTAGTACCAGACTTTTGCTGACTGAAACCCACCTGTGTTCCTTTAGTTGCCCTTAGCGGTCCAGGGCTATGGTAACTTGCACGCCACAATTGCGGCAGCAAATACCTTCTTTGAGGAAAGTCTAAAAAGGCTCTCTTTCCGCCTGACGCAGGTCTTCATCGAACGTAGATGTTTCGGAAGGACCCCCAAAAAACCAGCAAATATAGGTAGGTACTTAATCACAGAAAGATGCTTCTTGAGCAGTTCGTGAAGGTTACCCGTACTTCAAGTAGTCTCTCCCTCGGACTTGACCACAACCTACTGTTTGGAACAAGTACCTAATTTCAAAGATTCCAAAAATTGAAGATCATTAAGAATTTCATGAAAAACCCATGAAGACATATTTCACACAAGGCCCCGACGTGGTTTGCGTTCCTGAAGATAGTTTGATTATGTATGATGTATCCTACATTACTTGCAGCCTTAAGTCGACAACTGGACGTTACCTCCTTAAGAGTGGTCAGTGAGTGGTGATCAACACTGGGACAATATTCTGACGGATGCCAGAGTCAGTCACAGCCCCAATTGGTTGTAACATTTGTTCGCTGTCATTTTATAGTTTTGTGGAGTCACAAACACGGAGTAATGAGGGGGTATTAGGGTGTTTCGAGAGGTTTCTGTTTCAAATTTGACGTTATGTAAGTCAACATCAAACTGCAACAATTTATTCACAAATTCTTTATAAGTACAGTTGTGGAGCAAGATGACATCGTAGGTTACTCTGTAGTATTTTAATAATCGCTAGCAGTAGTGGACTATCAGTGCACGTTATCCAGCTGAAGATGGGCTGAAGCCGATTATGCTCCTTCGAAATTCACCTCCGCCAAAGTTGCATAACGGACCCGGCTAAAAGTCTGCAGAGAATTATCATCGAGGCAAATTCTTATGGGAGGTAATTCTTTCGAAAAATCTCATAGCTCTAGCAGGCATTGGCCCTAGAGATCTTCGTCAGGCGAAAAGAGAGGACGCTGTGGTGTCTTTAGAAAGCCACCACAGCGTCCTCTCTTTTCCTCAAAGAAGGAAGATTTGCTGCCGCGTGCAAGTTACCGTAGCTCTAGAACACTAAGGGTAATTAAAGGAACACAGGTCGGTTTCAGTCTGTAAAAGTCTGACACAAACTCTCGCTTTACCCAGAGCGGGGGAAGGTATTTGATGATTTTCTTCCTAAAAGTAAAACGTGCAGACACTAAAAACTGTGGGTATTGACCTCAGAACAAGATCCGTACAGACTCTTTATACATTTTGGCAACATTTAACATTTTGAAAACTACTTTATCCACTTTTTTTATTGCCTACGTTAAATAAAATTTATTTAGTGTTGTTAAAAGAAAACAACGGTTTAATATACTTTTAGTCTATTATAATGAACCAATCATATTAAAATCATACAGCGTTGTTTCATCATAGAATAAACCAAAAACAAACTTAAACTATCACCTTTTCCTTTTAGGGGTAGGCAGAACCACAGTTTATCAACTACTTCGACCTTAACATATCTGTTTCTGTTTATTGATGATGATAAGTAATTTATTTGATGTATATCATGAACGAGTATTCTATTACTGGTGAGCCAAATAAATAAAATAAATTATACATAAGACATAAGAAATACATTTTACATAATATATTTACTGAAATTAATTTCCGTTATTTGAATTAGATGTTTTTAGCACGAATCACAAGCACAGAATTATTAATTACGTTTGTGCATTTTTACTAACTTGACGCAGACAAAGTCGCGGGTAACAGCTAGTAAAGAATATAAATATAAGGATATATAAGAATACAGATTTTAGACGTTTATATATTTGATTTTTTTTGACGTGACAACGTCTTATAAATTGGTTTGCCGGGTGACACTTCAAGAAACTGCGTTACGCTCCGCTCACGTTATGCGCTCACAATGAGAGCGAGTGAGAGGCACGTTATTTCATCCTTCTTCCTACTATACGAATGAATATTCACATTAAAATTATTTTACCACTCAAAGTCGTTGTCACGTAAAACTTTCGCCCGTATACCGACTTTACAGGCAACCAATTTTTTTTTTTATCAATAACTTACATATTTTTTTTAAGCTAAAAAATTCTTCCCCATTTGGTAAAAATCTCATAAAATAAAAAAATATTACGTAACGCAGTTAAATTAAGTAGTTATATTCTAATGTTATTAAAAAAGTTATAATGTAATTCTGAGTTTCAAAGATAACTTTTCTATTACAGATAACAATAATAAAGGAAATTGAAATACGAATATTAAATTGGTTTTGAGACCGATTCTCACCTTCATTGAGTCGGCTTTTGTAACGGTTCAAAGATCCGTAGTAAATTGCGGCAAAGGTTTGAATAATGATTTGTCACCTAAAAAAGATTTTGGTAGAAAGACAGAGGGTGAGGATACAACTGGCTTAAATAAAATAAATGTAAACCTCATGCCTTTAGACCCCGAGGCGATAGGCAGGAATCTTTCACCTTTCTTTTTTAGGGTTCCACACCTAAAGGGTAAAAACGGGACCCTATTGCCAAGACTCCGCTGTTCGTCTGTCACCAGGCTGTATCTAATGAACCGTGATAGTTTGTTAGTTGAAAATTTCACAACTTTACTTAAAAACCGAATAAAATAAATATTTAAGTGGGGCTGGATCACAACAAACGTGTTTTATTTGCGGTTTTTTCTACGAGCGGTACAGAACCCTCGTGCGCGAGTTCGACTCGCAAAGGACCGGTTTTTTTTCTAAAATAAAAAGGAAATAAATTAGTTTGCCCCGCTCTAGGACTAACTAGATCTTTGATGGGTATAAGCTCTCATGGGAACCCATTACTATAATTGAACTTAAATCTAAACCCAAGCTCTATTGATGAATCATACATTTCATCAAGCAAGCAGATTTCCGAGCACTAAATGATTTCTAAAAGTCCATTTATTTTGACCCTTTCAACATTACCTAAAATAAACTTTGCAATTTGATTGATTCAAAATGTTACCTTACTCAATAAACGTGCAAAGGTCTGCAAACCGATCGAAAACGGAAATTTACAATTCCCTGCGCAGAAATAGGGACATCATTATAGTGACATATAGATACATGGTTCTTGATTGCCACATGCCATAAAACAATTACTGTGGGCAATGTGGTGGTTAACAATGGGGGTGGGGGGGTACTGCGGCATCCCTCCGTCTCATGTTGCGTTCGGAATTTAAATAAGACATTATCTTGGTGAAACAACACAGCTTCGCGTGTTTGTTAAACTAAGCAATCAGATTGCGTTTCCTAATATTAGCTTTGCACGTTCTGTTTCGTACATTTAGACTTTGTTCTTTTTTACAGTTAACCGTTTTATTTTCAAGTAATCAAATATTTACATATTTCAAAAATACTAGGCAAGTCGAACTCGCGCACTGAGGGTTCCGTACAAACTTATCTTACGCAATGATTTTTCCGAATCGCAAAATAAGTTTTTTTTGTGACATAACAAGAAATTTACTATTTTCAGATTTATTCCTATATCTGTGCTATAATACCTTGCTTTATGCCAAATTTTAGGATTCTGGGTCAACGGGAAGTACCCTATGAATTTTGGTTCCCCTGAGAGTATTGAAATATACGTTTGTTTGCGACATAAACGGCAGCATCTTTTGTTTTCGTAAACTCAGATATTTGATTTTTTCACAGCTTCAAGGGATTGCAAATTTGAGTATATGGTTTTAATTTCAACTCGATACCTCCACGCGTTCCCGAGATAAAGGGTCTTAACAGACAGACAGACGGGCCACAAAGTGATCCTATAAGAGTTCCGTTTTTTCCTTTTGAGGTACGGAACCCAAAAACCACTTAAATATCATTATAAATAATATATAAAACATAATAAAAAATAAACGTGAGGCTTTCATGGTTTTCACACACCAGATCCCAGGAGTTTCCACCTCAAGCCTGCGCTATAGTTCCTACAGTTTGTACTTTTAACATACACGAACCTACATACTAACGTTTTCAGATAACTATAGTTGTTTTATTATGAAACTTGTTGTTGTTGTTATGTTTGTGTGTTTGTTATACATCTTCTCGCCGATATATTTGCTTCAATTAAAACTTCGTTGTGGTGGTTGCTATCAAAAGTTAATTCTGCGTAGCACTCTGGTTTTATTAGATACTTTTTCTTTTCATTGTAAATAAAAATATTTTTTACTAGCTTTTGCCCGCAACTTCGCCCGCGTACATAAAATATAGCCTATGTCACTCTGGAATAAAGCAGCTTTCTATTGGTGAAAAAATTTTAGCAATCAGACTAGAACTTTTAGAGATTACCTCATACAAACAAAAAAACAAAAATATAAAAAAAAAAAAAAAACTTTATACCTATCTTTATAATATTAGTGTAGATGATGTCAAACAATTCTCGTATTTCTTACTACTGTTCGTACGTTCCATATCACATGCGTTCAAAACCGCTAAAGCTATCAGCTTCTGTAGCTATTGTTAATATGTGAATACGTATAGTGGATCGTCTGCTAAGCCTTTAGCGCAGGCTCATGTTGTGACGAACGTATCTGGAGGTGACGGATGTAATAAGCAAAATAGCGTCGCTCGTGTGCGTGACCTTATTTTACAGTAAGCTTAATCTAGTAGAAATGCTTGGCATTTTTATTAATATTGCATTTGAATCCATCAAGGAATGCAAAAGAGCAAACTCAAAAGATGGACAATCTTGTTTGATTGTGTGAACAATAAAATGAATTGAAAAAATGTAAACGACACATTTAAAAAAAATCGTAACACACAGTCAGATGCTACGTTGGTACGATTTTAGAGGCCCCTACCAAAATGGTTGAGCTGAGTGGTGCTGATATACGCGTCATGTCCGTGAACGGGCGCTGTCGGTTGAAACTGGTCATCTCTTAGCTGCCAGTGGTTTATTTTAATTTCTATATTTAGAATTTGTTTTATTTACATTGTTTTCACATAATAGTAGCGACAAGAGACGTGTCTAGTCGATGGATATTTGTAATACATAACATGATTGAAAAGAGTCCATAGAGTTTCTTGTATATAATGCCCCATAGAGATCTACAGATCTTTGGAATGTGCAATTAGTATCATAATTTTTTTGATTGACTGATTTCTTGACAATTCAAAAGTACCTGTGAATGGTTTATTAGAAATAAATACTTTGATTTTGATTTTTAGCAAGATCCCAGAACCAGATATTACTTTTTTCTAATTGATAAAATACATGGGATTCGGTTCAGTATTGTTATTATTAAGATAAACATTATTCACTTTGCTGAAAGTCTAACTTCTAAGTTCATAAGTACTAACACTACTCCCCATAAACTTTATTAATGAGAAAATAACACGATCTTGATTGATCTTGGACTATTTTACAGTTTTTTGCAAAATCATAAGAAAGTATAAAGTATTCCATATACAAACATACAAACATACAAACATACAAACATACAAACATACAAACATACAAACATACAAACATACATACATAGATAAATATAGCCCTGTCTTTGCTGTTGTGCAGTCGGGTAAAATATTGTAATGTGATTTTTCGATTCCTTTGGAATGGTGTCTGATGAAGGATAATTTTGTATGGTTTCAGTCAGTATCACACTAGGATTGACTGTTACTCTTTTGATCAATTTTTCACCTACTTCCTGTAATCTGATAGAGTTGGAATTAAAGACACCGAGTTTTGATGACAGATAGGGTGTCATATAACAGATAACAAGAAGTAGAGGAAAAATTGATCATACTTTTAGAAAAGTGAATTTTGTTTACTCCGTAACTTGAGTACCAGATACCGGTACCGGTTGGGCCGTCGGCCCAAGTCAGCAAGTATGCATGCGTACATACTAACAATACTGAATCTCACACATTTCATTAAACAGAGAATAAGTAACTTCTGTTGGCTCTTGGATTTTGCTCTAAAAGCGTACCTACGCAGCATCCATATTGATTTATTAGTTTAACATACATAATCTATGTATTACATAATACATTGTGTTTTCTTTTATTATTTTTTCTTGAACCATGATCAAAGAGACCGGTCTCCACGATACAAGGAATCCTAGTGTGGAGACCAGTGAAGTATTTGATGTAATAATGCATTTTTCCGGAACATTAAACCATTATTATTATTATCATCCGACTGTATGTTATGATTAACGCTTCGATTACATTTTTTCAGTTCATTTTATTTTTGACACGTTTTTCCGTCTTTTTATTTCTCTTTTATGTATTCCTTGGTGATTTTAATTGCGAATCAAGCATTTATTTATTTATTTAATACTTCATGCACATAAAGGTACAGAGGCGGACTTAATGCCTTAGGTATTTTCTACCAGTCAACCTTTGGGTGATGCAGAGAAGAATAGTGGTAGGTGCGACAAAAGAAAGAAAAAGAGAGGTTAATATAAAAAAGATATACAAATGAATCATAGATACAACACAATATAGGTAAATATAATATGTACATAATTTAATGAACTAAATATATATACTCAAAATTTAAACAAAAAAACAGAACATGGTCCAAATCGACAAACAGAGAAATATTAACGTTGTGATGATACTACTGCCAACTTCTTACGAATATGCTCGCGAACCTCAATCTTGAATCTTAATCGGCTTGTAACCATCCTGACCTCTTGGGGGAGCGCATTCCACAGAGAAATAGCCTGAACAAAAAAGAACAGTGAAGAAAGTCAGTGCGATGAGTAGATATATAACAGCGTATCATTATAGCATTTCTACTAGATTTCTAAAATAAGGTCACACACACATCGCAGCATCGGAGCAGTGGTGGTAAGTGGTAACGGCCCCAACATACCAGTTGTAGATTGTGAGTTCAAACCCAACTCACAATCTACAACTCGTACGCTCGACTCGACACGCTGGTCCTGGCGCAGAGGGAGTCGCATCAGGCGGCGGCCGGTAACCGTCCGGACCGAGCTCGAGTCGTCGACGGCGCGTAGTGTTCCATACGCACCTCAAAGAGATGTCTGCAAACCGTTGGGGCCAAGCAGGGTCGAAACCTGCTGGAGCCATGGGTTGTGTGAAAGAAAACTCCGGGGCCCTGGAATGAAGGCAAAGAAGGAACAGGGTGAGTTTTAGTCAGTAAAAGTCTGACACGCCCTTTTGTTCCGCTCAAGAGCGGGAAAAGTCATTGGATGATTTCTGACCTAAAAAAACACATACACATAGCTAATACTTTTAGCGGTTTTGAACGCGTGTGACATGGAACAGTACGCACGGTAGTAAGATTTACGAGGATTGTTTATGTGTGATTTTATATTTACTTTCTTATTTGTTTTGTTTTCAATGGCTTTTAACATAAAAAATATTTTTATGTATAATGAAAAGAAAAGTATGTAATAAAACCTGAGTGCTACGCAGAATGAATTTTTGATAGAAACAACCACACGGCAGTTTTAATACTTAATCCGGAGTTTCATGCCGGTTCTTCTCCATAGGAAACGACCAATTTGGAACCGTGCACTAGCTTCTGACGTTTAATAAGTACCCATGTAAACCTATGTGAAAAAAAAACGATTTTTGAATTTCGAATGTTTGTAAAGGGCTAATTGAAGCACGAATATCGGCAAAAAGATGCATATAATAAACTTAAAAGATTCATAATAAACAAATAGTTAATAATATCAAGGTACTTTGCATGCCTTATATTTCCACTATTTGTAGAAAATGTTTGTAACATCGACAGGTGATAATGCGATCCGCATTTGCCGCATATTTCAAGAAAATGGAACACCATTTCCTTTCGTTGACTTTTCAGCTTGCGTTGAAAGATATTCTGATAAACATTACACATTTATTATACCTAAAATATTATTCATAGATGGAAAAGAGAAGATCTAAATAAATAAAGACATCAGTGTCTAATGCGAGTTTTCAAACGTACTCGATTACATTATGCGGTGTCTTATATCGGCGTAGAACGAACAATTGAAAGTCTACTATGTCAAGTAGGTATTTTTTTTAGGTGTGAAATTATCCAATGAGTTCTCCTGCTCTAGGGCGTTGATAGCGGAAGGGCGTATCAGACTTGACTAAAACCCGCTAAAACTATGTTCCTTCTTTGCCTTGTATTCCAGGACCCCGCATTTCCATTTCGGAAGCAAACCTACGTGGGTGCGGTGCATCGATAATCGAAGCAAAACGGCTCGTACTCTTGGTTTGGTAATTACTTTGTAACATCTTAATACGAGCTCTGCGGCGCAGTGACTTGTTTTATACAAATGACGGCTAAAGCGGTGACTTTGCCCGCACGTTGAATTCGTGTGAACCAAATTGGATCGCTTCGCAATCGCAGTCACGTTGAATTATCTTTAGGACGCGGCTTTATAACGTAAACATTCGCTAATTTCAAATCGCATTGCGGTTTTCCTTCATTGTCACCAGATGGCGTTTATTCAGTTACAATACAGATGAACATTGATTTACGTAAACGCGATTGAACACGTTTGAAAACTCACACTTCACAAAACCACAAAAGGATTTACCAGGGTTGCAGAATTGTTTGAAAGAGGTACCACGGCTCAGGAACGCAAAAGGCAACTGTAGGAATAGAGCTGGGTTTTAGTTAGTAAAAGTCTGACACTGTCTCTTGATCCACCCAGAGCGAGAGAAGTTATTTGATGATTTCCCGACCAAAAAAACACCACAGAAGGAAACAATAAACCAAAAAGTTTTGAAAGCCTACCTACTCTACAATGTGAAAAATTAAGTGGTCCTTGAAATGAGATGAAAAAAGTTTTATAAAGAAAGTCTAAGCTATTCTAATGTCTCTTTTAGTATATTTTCTGTTCCTTGGCCCTTTATTGTCTATAATATATATAAACGAACTGCCTAACTCCACGAACCAATATACTATATTATTCGCAGATGATACCAAAACGTGTTGACAAAAGAGAAAACTCTAGATAACAGTAAAATAGTCACGAATAAAGCATTGACAGATTTAATAAATTGGCTAGATGAGAATAACTTGAAAATATATACAAATACAAATAAAACTAAATTAATGTCGTTTTTGTCTTTTAATAACCATAAAAAATTAGGACGAAATGAAATGAAGTAAGTAAGTAATTTTTTTAGGATTAGTTATGGACAGGCATTGCAATTGGAAAGCTCAAGTAAATAATGTATGTAAGAAAATAAATAAATTCGTATTTGCACTTAGGAGGATCAAAAACTTAACTGACATTCGAACAGCCTTGTTGGTGTACCATAGTCATGTTGTTCTGTTTTAAGGTATGGAATAACTGTATGGGGGAATTCAACAGATGCGCAGAGGGCATTTGTAGCCCAAAATAAGTGTGTAAGGTCAATTTTCAATCTAAAGTGGACAGACTCTTGTAAACCTATATTTATTAAACAAAAGCTGCTGACCCTCCCATCTCTATATTTGAAATCTGCAAATTTGTAAGAAATAATTACTTGCTTTTTGAAAAAGATGAAAAGGCCGAGACAAAGAGGAAAAAAACACAAAAGTCACTAGCAGTCCTGCGTAATAGATTAAAAGTATGCAACAAAAATTGTTATACCATGGCGGTGAAAATATTTATGACCACTTAGCCGAAAAATTTAGAAGTGCTAGGTACATATTTGGAATTTAATAGAAAGTTATAAAACTGGTTGTGTGACAGATGTTTTTATTATATCAATGAATGTTTTGAATTTAAAATGTAAAACTTCTATCATTTATTATGACATTACTATAATATTTAAAAATTTTCATTGTTTTTGTTATTTTATTTTTTTCTTGTTGACGAAATCATTTTTATTATAAATTATTTGTTTTCAATTATTTAGTATTTAATTTTAATTTATTGGTTGAATAGTTATTTTTTAAATGATGAAATTATTATATGAGATTGTTAATGACTAAATGTGTACCTGCTGCATGCTAAAGATCTAATATCTAAATATTTGTACGGCTAAAATGGCGAATATAGTGAGACCCCACTAAATGTTAAGAACTTGTTAGTTACTTATATTCTTGCAAATAAATATCATTCATTAACTGTTTCTGTAATATAATGAAATAGGTAGATACATACACATTCAAATGAGACTCTAATACTTATTTATAACATAAGAAATAGCGCGCACAGGGATAATCGTCGGTTGGTACCACGTTCCATGGAAAGTGACAAAGGGACTTCGGCCCCTCGTACACTTTCCAAAGGTCCAGGACTCTAGGTTTCAGAGATATACAAACATATGAAAACGTGCTTACAGAAGTACAATAAACAAATACAAAATTCTCTTACGTGTAAAGAGTATTAAAACATGCTTCATCTTGATAGCATTTTATGAGACACGAAGGGACATAAATTTCTGACGCCATTATTACGTTACCTTTATCTTCCTGCCTTCAAAGAATTTCGTTAAAACAACGCTCTATGGGAAATGGGTTATTAACGCTTCATAACTTGTTGAAAAATGGGAGCGGACCCCTCAAACCGCACGTTTGGAGTGCTCCCTGTAATTTGGGCTTCCAAGTGGGTGACCTTTCCCTTTGTCACGTTTTATAATTTTAATTGATTTTCTCGAAAATTTTAATTACGGGTGTTATTAGTTAGCTGCTAGCTTAATTGTAGCTGCTGCGAGCATTATTTTTATTATACTTTTGGGAACACTGCTGTCTAGTCTACAAGTTATCCCCTCAAAAATAATATTGTATTACGGAAATATTGTAAAATCATGATATTTTTAAAAAGAGTAACCATGGAGTTTCTTGACAGTTCCTCTCCTTAGAAAAAGACCAATTCGAACCGAATTTTGATCTTTTTTTATGCACCTGCCATGTTTTCTCTTCACTACTCTTGGTTGACTGGTAGAGAATTTAATGCCTAAGGCTTTAAGTCCGCCTTTGTACCTTTGTGTTGCTTATAGTTTTAATAAATAAATAAATAATAAACCGTGCACTAGGTTCTAATGTTTTGTAAGTGGCAATATTGGCCCATTTGAAATAAAGTATTTCGAATTGAAACATATTCACTTCAATACATATTTGAAAAAACAAGAAAAAAAACAGAACAGAACAGAGTAAGCTTTATTGAAAAAAAAAATTTGGAGTATCTATCTCTTATTCATTATAACTGTGGACGGCGCGGTTTGAGCAGTGGGGGAGCGATTGGCTGTTGCACTGCGTATCGTGGGTTAGATTCCCGCGTGGAAATATATACATATATATGACTTACAACAAATAGTTGTTCCAAGTTTGGGCGTCGTGTGTGTGACTTTACATGTTTGTGAATCCACCCACGATACAGGAGTAAAGGTAGAACTACATTAGGCACACGTAGGCCACATACGCCGATCTGGGCGCGTCGGTCTCCTTACATTTTATATGGCAACTTGACTTGTAAGCTACATTAGATCCACGCCACGAGATGCTATGTACAAATCAGGCGTGGCCCACGTGTGCGCCGGACTAATGTAGTTACCGCTTTATAACTGGTCAAGTCGCAGTCAAGCGCTGGTTTATATCAATTAAAAAAAAAAAAAAAAAAAAATAATCTTCTGTGGGGCAGCGTTTTTAAAACAAAAAAAAAGGTATTCTCACCATTATAGTCATCATCATCATCATTTCAGGCGAGAGACGTCCACTGTTGGACATAGGCCTCCCCCAAATGTCGCTATAATGACCGGTTCTGTGCGTCTCACATCCATCGGATTCCCGCGACCCTCACCAGGTCATCGGTCCACCTTGTGGGATGCCTTCCAACGCTGCGTCTTCCGGTACGTGGTCGCCATTCCAGAACCTTTCGTCCCCATCGACCATCTATTCTGCGAGCAATGTGCCCTGCCCACTACCACTTAAGTTGGCGATTCTTCGGGCTATGTCTGTAACTTTGGTTCTCCTGCGGATATCTTCATTTCTGACGCGATCACGCAAGGAAACTCTAAGCATAGCCCTTTCCATTGCCCTTTGAATGACTTTAAGCCTTCTGATGAGGCCCATTGTAAGCGACCACGTTTCGGAGCCATATGTCATCACTGGCAACACGCACTGGTCATAGACTTTCGTCTTGGGACACTTTGGTATATGGTAGTATATGATATAATTATAGTAGTATTTGATAATATCAATGACGAAAAAAATAGAGCATAGCTTCAGGCAAAGATTAGTTCTACGCACGGATATCGGTTCTACGTGTATCTCAATCTAGAACATGCCTTACTCAAATCCATTCGCATAGCTAATATTTTCCTTCGATTGTGTTATTGTAAAGTTTATCAACTTCCAACTTTGAGACGAGAACATAAGGTTGAAAATTGTTAGGTGGAGTCGCATAGCCAATAGCTGGTGGCATTAAAAGTTCTATACCCAGTCATGTGTACACACGAAGGTACGATTGCATGTCCTCTTTCCCCGATTCTATTATATTGCGTTAACAATATAACTATCAGTGTATCATGTATGTATAGATATAAGGGGCCTTAACATGTTATGCGTACCTACGTGTTATGCATGTGTTATGTGTCAAGAATGCGAGCGAGAAAGAAGGATGGAGCTATCAACCCTACACTTGCAGCCCGAAAAATTGTTTAAATCAACTTAAAAGTTACATATACATCCTACGGAATAATTGGTCACGTTTTAAATACCTACTGCTTCTGCCCAAAGAAATGAACAATATTAATTGAGAGTCTTCAGCGAAAAAAAAAATTGCATCTCCCATACTCATTGTATAGTTACAATGAGTATGGGGCAATTTAATAGTTGCATTTTTTTTTTTTTTGGTTATTTTCCAAAATTTCCTTGAATATTTTTTTTCAGATTGATGTACAGATGCTGTATCTAAAATAAATATAATATAACCATCCATTTACATTACATCATACGGATAACTTGTACGTCTTAAAATTAAAATTTATTTGACCATTACACAGTTTTAAACTTCCAATTTACTAGCAATTGTTGAAAAATGTGGTGAACAATTAATCTACATGACATTTTACGAAATTTTCAATCTGTGGAAACTTGTTCCTACAAACGCTAAAACCAAATACGGGAAAGGGTGTTAACCACAGAGCAGTGAGGTCGGACCGTAAAGTACAATATTGATTCCTAAAATGTTTTAAAACTAGCACACTTAGGAGTAATTTGAAAAGCTTTTAACTTGTTTGTTAACCGAAATTGTATCTAATGTCTGTTTCCGGAAGGTTTAAATTAAGTTAACAAATGAAATTTAACAGACTTACTGGCGGAATTATCCATTCACTACCAAGGGCCCATGACCTCGTAAATGCTGTCCTCCGTGTAGCCATTACCTACTGTGTGGAACCTAATGGCCACGGTTGGTGCAGTGGTCGAGCGAATGGCATTGCGGGTCGCGGGTTTGGTTCCAGCACGGAACAGGCCTACAGGTTGTTCCTGATTTGGGTATTTTATGTATGTGAGTTTACATGTTTGTAAATGCACCCACAATGTCCCATTGATATAGGAGTAATTCCAAGTGTGTGATTATGTTTATATAGGTAACTTTCCTTATATATTAGTATAGCCAAAAAAATCTAATACATACATACACTCCTATCAAGATCAGCGACTCTACATTGGAAGTTGTGGACGACTCCGTTTACCTGGGACAGACGGTCCAGTTGGGCAAGTCTAACTTCGAAAAAGATGTCAATCGTCGAATCTGACTCGGTTGGGCAGCGCTCAGGAAGATGCTCGGTATCTTCTCGTCCAATATAACTACCACAGTTTTAAGACGAAAGTCTATAACCAGAGCGTGTTGCCAGTGATGACATATGGCTCCGATATCCGGAGGAGAACCAAGGTTACCAAAATAGCTCGAAGAATCGCCAAACTTAAGTGGCACATTGCACGCAGAACAGATGGTCAATGGGGACGAAAGGTCTGGATTGGCGACCACGTACCGGAAGACGCTGCGTTGAAAGGCCTCCCACAAGATGGACCGATGACCTGGTCAGGGTCGCAGGAATCCGATAGATGCGAGACGTACATGACCGGTTGTTGTGGCGACGCTTGGAGAGGCCTACGTCCAACAGTGGACGGCTTACGGCTGAAATGATGATAATGATCATAATTCAATCATCTTCACTAATTAAGATATCCGCAGGAGAACCAAGGTTACAGACATAGCCCAAAGAATCGCCAAACTGAAGTGGCAGTGGGCAGGACACATTGCTCGCAGAACAGAAGGTCGATGGGGACGAAAGGTTCTGGAATGGTGACCACGTACCGGAAGACGCAGCATTGGAAGGCCTCCCACAATGTGGATGGTCGCGGGAATCCGATGGATGCGAGACGCACAGTAACTTATTAAACCTAAATAAAACATCCTTATCTTAAATGGTATTATAAAAATGGAAAATTAAAGACGCTGACAGATTTACATCATTAAAATATTTTTGGCTGAATTTCCAATAAATCACAAAGCGAAGCTATAAAAATGTAATAAATCTCGTTAAACTTTAAAATTTCATATTGTACATTATAGCTGCCAATTTACTCAAAACGCTTCAAAATAAATCATTATTATGTAGATCTTTTTCAATATTTCTCTCGCTTTACCTAACATGTTCATCGTCATCTATATTTGTATACCTACTTCACTAGTCTACGGACAAAATGCACAAAGTGGTTTTAGTAGTTGTTAAACCAAATCTTTCCAAGAGCCTCCTTACCTTCCCCGGTTGGTGAGCAGCGGGCGGCAGAGGTGGTGATGCATGGCCCACGTTGTTGGGGGAGTGTCGCACCCTGTCGAGGGCCCTCGCTATAATATAAACCAGTGCTTGACTGCAATCCCACCTTATGGTAAGCAATGATACAATCGTTGATGGTGAGGCGCACTAGTTTATTAGGAGCCTATTCACTCTAGCATAGAAGACACCTAAATTATAACCGAACGGGAAGACCGCAGCAGGCAAATTGTTCCAGTCCTTTGATGTATAGCATAGCATAGCATATTCAGCCTTATTATGTTCCCACTGCCGGGTTCCAGGCCGCTTCTCTAGTAGAGGGAATGGGCCGTAATCCACCACGCGGGCCCAGTGCGGGTTGGTGGATATCGTCCGTCTTCGAATTTTTGGTTTTAGGACAGTAGGGTATTATTGGGCATTCTATGCCACTGTCGGCAAGTAGCTCGGCTAGTGCGCCTCGCTATCCGACAGTGGCATAGAATGCCCAATAATGAACGATCGACTCGACTGTGTAGTATATTACTGTACTCACCTGGAGATCATGTGAGTTATACCACTGGCCGCCAGTAGCCGGGCGAGTTCACCGTGCTGCGGACGATGGTATGACATGCGTTTCGTTGTTAGAAACGACTTGATGATTTTGATATGCGCTTCATATATGGTGGAAACGACTTGTTGGGTTTTGTAATGCGCTTCAGCATGGAAACGACTTGTTGAGTTTTGTAATGCGCTTCAGCTTGGAAACGGCTTGATGAATTTGGCACGTATTTTAGTATTAGAAACGACTGGTGTTACTGGACTCATACAAAGATCATGCGAGTTATACGACTGGCTGCCAGTAGCTAGGCAAGTTTGCTTGGCATCGGACAGTAATGATAACCATCGACATGATCAATGATTAAGATTTAACTTAGTCATTTTGACATGCGTTTCGTGGTTAGAAACGACTTGTTGGTTTTTGTAATGCGCTTCAATGATGGAAACGACTTAGTGATTTGGTCATGCATTTCAGTATTAGAAACGACTTGTTGGGTTTTGTAATGCGCTTCAGCATGGAAACGACTTAGTGATTTGGTCATGCATTTCAGTATTAGAAACGACTTGATGATTTTTGTAATGCGCTTCGTGGATTGAAACGACTTGGTGTTTTTGAAATGCGTTTCAGTATTAGAAACGACTTGTTGGGTTTTGTAATGCGTTTCAGCAAGGAAACGACTTAGTGATTTGGTCATGCATTTCAGTATTAGAAATGACTTGTTCACTCACTGCTTTGAAGGGATCTGCATAATAAACAAGATACATTTTATATTTGGTTTATTTGTCGTAAAACATTGGTTTTTCTGGAAATAATGTATCTACCGAACGCACGAGCTCTTGTAGTTTTCGCCACTGAGACGAATCCGAGTCGGTCTGGAACTTGAGTCGCACAAGCGCCTTCTTCCACAGCTCCTGGGAGTCGGTGTGGCGCGCGTCGTCAGCCTTGTACACCTTGCAGTCGACGTAGTACTCTCCGTTGATGCTCGCTGCTCGCCGCTCGCAGCCGTTGGCGACTCGGTTAACGAAGAATGATGATAGACATGTACTCGATGAATCGTCTTTTGGCAAGGTATCAGACCCGTAGTTGCTACTGATACCGAAAACATCATTATCAGTACTGGTTTTTTTACTGAAACAACAACGAAAACTTCTATTAGTTCATCATACACTTACAGGGTACATTTACCGTTTAGATACGCACAGGAAAAAAAAATACACACTTAGTCAATATGCCTGTAGAACATGAGAGACGTACAAATAAAAATATATCAGGCACTTATAAAGTCATATCTGTCAGCAGACTTGTAACATTACACGAATAACTGATGATTATTAACTGGTATGGCGAACTAAATTATTGAATAGTTTGTTTACCTCGTACGAATTAAACTCGTTGATGGTGGGTTCAACTTGCGTTTCTTATTGTTGTCTGCAGACGGCTTGCGGCTGGGTTTCGTTTTCTGGTCGGGGATCGGAGCTAGTTGAAAGTACTCGCACTCAGAATCAGACCTGAAATAAAGATACAACAAAATAATAGTCAAACATAATTATTACTATCACCTGCATCGGGTCAGATCTCTGAGCTATGAACCGAGCGGGAATGTTTTATACTTACATTTTCCAATTATCTCCAATCGATATGGCAGGCTGATGAAAGCAGTCGTAGTGACTGACAGCAGCAGGCAGCGGTTAGCTATCAACACTGATATTGACAGAATAACGCAGCAGGATCGCAGAGCACTTCTTGAAGATTACTTCCACACTTGTAGACTTCAGTTAGTTTGTACCGAGTACATCGAAAACATGTAGCTTATAAATCGGAAAACGAACGATAATTCACCATATTAAAAATGACGGCAACCGTTCATA
Source organism: Mythimna impura (assembly GCA_905147345.3). Classification (NCBI taxonomy): domain Eukaryota; kingdom Metazoa; phylum Arthropoda; class Insecta; order Lepidoptera; family Noctuidae; genus Mythimna; species Mythimna impura. The sequence goes on along the minus strand of LR990343.1, from coordinate 14,966,416 downwards.
AAATATTGTGTAAAACAACTTTTATCCTTAGACGTATTATACTTGTTCAAAAAGTGCACAATAAGGTTGTCTCAGGTAGCATCGAATGACGAGACAGTGAAGCGACTTAGGGTTGACAAAACGTTAACCAGTAGATAAGTTATCAACAACGCTAATAGGGAATATTCTTGCAAGTAATTTAAATATTTGGCAATCTAGAGACAATCATTAGATTAGTATTTATTATGTTATACATCCAAGTTTTACTTCTAATACTTTTATGCTCGAGTGAAGTGGGTACAGGAAATAAGTTAACGTTTCTAAGGTACTCATTTGACCATCTACGTTTTGATCTCGTCGTACTTTGCTAGACTTCCTAAAATAAATCAATAATATAATTCCCATAACCACACTAACAGCCATGAGTGAAACCACGCTCATCAATATCTAACGATATACTATGATATATTATAATCGTAATAGTGCATTGTATAAAATTTGTATATTGCTTATAAATAAAATGCGTACCAAGTTATTACCAACCCTAACTAAAATAGCTGATTATTGTGAATGTGAATTAAACAATTAAGTTTGACACGCGTGTCACATTTGTGCAAAAACAACTTTTATGATGAAATATTTTTCTGCTTGTAGACAAAAAAATAAAATTTCGTAAGGCATCAATAATATGTTGCTATGTTGTAAACTCTAAAATATTAGATACTTATTGTTTCAAAGGTACGATGGAGTGAGCACCTTTCTAAACTATCACAGAACAATTAAGTAAATTATAAATAATGACTTACTTAATTGTTCTGTGACAGTTGAAGAAATGGAGCTCCCTCCATTTTTTGTCTAGCAGTGGGATAGCATAGACTTATTATTCAATAATTAATATTAATAATTATTATAAATAAATATTGTATTGATCACACGAACGATTTCATCTCCTGGAGCAGCTGTAATCGCTATATTTTGGGACCCGAATTATATCTACATAATTGGAACACGTGTATAAATCATTTCATACTGAGCAGGTAATTATCAAATATCAGAACATAATGACTATTTTTCTATACCCAGAATATATAATTACATGTATACCTAATTATTTATCGATACCTCAAATAAAACCCTTTTTTTATTTCAGATACATTGCTTAAACGTACCAGTGAAGAACTATATAATGACCCGAAATATAACAACATATTTGGACCAAGCAGATGCACATTCCTATATTTAAAACATTTCATATTTTGCTGGTAATTATTACTCATTACTAATTATTAATACATTTTCTTCCCAGAACATACAATTATCTACCTAATTAAATTATGTACCTAATGTAACCATTTTTTTTTCAGATAAATTCTACCTAAACATAGTTACCGACTTGCATGTGAAGAATTATACAAGGAATCTTGGAACGAATGTAAAATAGTCCTGATCAAGTTGTACTAATAATTTAAATATTTTGTAACTGGTATACCTAAGATCGTGATTATTAATTGTAACTGTTGTAAGTATTACCTAATCTATTTTATTTAAATAAGCAATTATTTTAAGTGTTCTTTAATTTTTAAAATAACATAATGCCTTACTGTTCTGATTGCAAAGTATTTGTAGTAAATCGTCGATGGTCTGGTCATTTACGTAGCAATGTACATAAAAACAATAGCTCTACCTCTATTTATGATAATGTTGCAATTATTAATTCTTCTTTTAAAGAACGAATCATAAGTTACAAAATCATAGCAACTGGCGAACAAATAAATAATTTTCCTGAAATGTTCCTTAATAATATTAGTAAACAAGTTGAAACTCTAATAAACCGATCATTATTGAAACATACAGCTCTGAAAATAAATTTTGAACTTTTTTCTTTTTTTCTTATGTTTAAAAATGATCAAAAGGAAATGAAATCGTTCGCCACAAAAAACATTATTATTAATTTTAATTACGATTTTGATTCAATTTATAAAGCAACGGTTGATTTACTGTTAAAGAAAATTGAAGAGTTTCAGGAGAGAGATAGTGGTTGGACATTTTTGAGCAATTCCCATGTAGAAATAAATATTAATAAATATCAGCCTCTCGGTGGATCTAAATTTATAACTTTACCAAAATGTATAAAAAATAAAAAAGCTTGTTTGAATATTCGTAACAATGATGAGTATTGTTTTTTATGGTGCGTAGTGGCGGCTCTGTACCCTGCTAAACAACACCCCGACAGAGTTTCATCTTATCCCTACTTCCAGGATGTTTTGAATGTTGATGGTTTGACATTTCCGATAACATTTTCGGGTATAGCTATATTTGAGAAAAATAATCCGTTTTTGAATATTTACGTGTATGGTTTAAAAAATAATAAGACTATCGTTGGACCTTTGTATTCAACATCGAATCAAAAATCTAAGAGTATCCATCTATTGTTCTTAGAAAATAATACTAATACCCATTATTGTCTTATCAATGATTTACCTCGTCTAGTCAGAAATCAGATAACTAAACATCATGGTAAACTGTACTTCTGCGAAACGTGCTTATTGTTTTTTCCGACGCGCACTCAAATTGAATCACACATGTGTGGAGGGATTGCCACGGTATTACCAGAAGAAGGAACATTTTTAAAATTCAAAAATTATGATAGAAAACAAAACATTCCTTACGTCATATATGCTGATTTCGAAACGATACTCGAACCGATTTCCGGCGATAATTTCAACACCACTAACACGTCATACTCACATCGTCACGTACCGGCCGCGTTCGCCTATAATGTAGTGTCATCATTTAACGATATGGTTGGCGGCTATAGAAGTTATCGCGGAAAAGATTGTGTTTCAAAATTTATACATTTACTGATTGAAGATGCTAAAGCAATACACAGAATTCTAACTAAAAGCGAGCCTATGATATTCACAGAAATAGATGCTCTTGATTTCAAACGCGCTATTAAGTGCTACCTTTGTGAAAATTTACTGTTGACAGATCGAGTAAGGGATCACTGTCATATTACAGGCCGGTACCGAGGTGCAGCACATCGACACTGCAACCTACAACACAAAGTACCAAAATTCATCCCAATATTTTTTCATAACTTATCCGGATACGATTGTCATTTATTTATTAAAAAGTTAGGCGAAATTCCAGGACAAATTAAAATAATACCCAAGACTAAGGAAAAATATATATCGTTTACAAAGTTTATTCCTATTGCTGATAATGAGTTTATACAAATAAGGTTTTTAGATTCTTTCAACTTTCTAGGAACTAGTTTAGACAAACTTGCTAAAACTTTGCAAGTAGACGATTTTGTTAACCTTAAATCAAATTTTTCTGATGAAACACAATTTAGTTTGCTAATTCGTAAAGGTGTGTACCCCTATGACTATATGAAAGATTGGAAATGTTACGAACAAAAGTCATTACCATCGAAATATTATTTCCATAATTCTTTGACGAACGAAGGTATAAGCGATGAAGATTATAATCATGCTCAGAATGTATGGGCTGAATTCAATATTACTGACCTAGGCGAGTATACAGATCTATACTTAAAAACTGACGTGCTTTTGTTGACAGACATATTTCAAAATTTTCGGAAAACATGTAAACAATATTACAAACTCGATCCTGCCTTTTACATAACTGCACCCAGTTTATCGTTCGATGCAATGTTGCTAAAAACAGGTGTTCAGTTAGAACTGATTTCGGATCTAGCTATCATCAGAATGATTCAAAGCGGTATACGAGGTGGCTTGTGCATGTGTTCCCATCGGTATGCAAAAGCAAATCACAAATACATGCCAGAACATGATGCATCACAGCCTCAGAGTTTTATAGTATATCTAGACTGTAATAACCTATACGGCTTCAGCATGTGTCAGTATTTACCATATTCTAGTTTTAGATTTCTTGATGAAATTGAATTAACTAATTTTCGTGTAGAAAATATCGAGAATAACTCTGAGTGGGGCTTTATATTAGAAGTCGATCTTTTTTATCCTGAACATTTACACAAACACCACAATGATTTACCATTTTGTCCTGAGAAATGTATACCTCCAGGAGGTAAAACGAAGAAACTAGTTGCAAATTTGCATAATAAGTACAACTACGTAATACATTACGTTCATTTAAAAAAATGTTTAGAACATGGTTTAATATTACGTAAAGTTCATAAAGCTATTACTTTTAGACAAAGTCCCTATTTAAAACAGTACATAGAATTAAACACTCGATTAAGACAAAAGGCAAAAAGTTCTTTCGAACAAGACTTTTTTAAGTTGTTAAACAACAGTGTTTTTGGCAAGACATTAGAAAATACTGAAAATAGAGTAACCGTTCATTTAGTTAATCAATGGTGTGATCAATCTAATCGAACTAAGAAATTTATATCCTCCGAGAGACTTGTAGCCAACCCCTATTTTCATAGCGCTTCTATTCTAACTGAAAACTTAGTTGCAATACAAATGAAACCTGACCAAATTATTTTAGATAAACCTATTTATATTGGATTCACTGTATTAGAACTTTCTAAGACACACATGTATGACTTTCATTATAATATTGTTAAACCTTTTTATGAAGATCGAGTGCAGCTGTGTTATACAGATACCGATTCGTTTGTTTATAAAATATTCACGTTTGATTTTTACCATGACTTGAAGTGTAATTTTTTGCAATATTTCGACACCAGTAACTATGATGATAAAAATGATTTTAACATACCGATTATGAACAAAAAAGTGCCAGGTTTGTTCAAAGACGAAATGGGAGGAAAATATATCTCAGATTTTGTTGGTTTGAGATCCAAGCTTTACTCAATAAAAACCGTTGATAAAGTCATTAAAAAAGCAAAAGGAGTAAAATCAAGTGTAGTAAGAGACTTAAATATAACAGATTATGAAAATGTTTTATTAAATGGTGGAATTATTCGTAGAAAAAATATTATGTTTAAATCTATAAAGCACGAAATATTTACTAAGTGTGTCAACAAAATTGCTTTATCTCGAAATGACGATAAACGCTCAATATCTGTAGATGGAATATCAACGCGTGCCTGGGGTCACTCACTTATTTTAAAGAGCGAAAATGTATTTTAAGATTAAGCTAATTAGTAATAGAGTTCGAATATGATTTATGTAACGTACGTAATCTTAATATAGCTTTTAAAATATACCTAAATAACTTTTTAATGTATGATAAATATAATTCATAGTTTTAAAAACCTAAGTTATTGTAAAAATATAAATAAAATGTGAATGACTATGACTACTTGTTTAATTTATGATTTAAGACATCATCCTCCTTTTTTGTAGTTGGTTAAATAAAATGAAACCCGACCAAGATTCAAGTTGCAACATGAACTGCACGTTGAAACTTGAATCGTTCGTTTTTCAGAGGCAAAATGTATTTTGTACTTATTACAATAAGACTGATTATACAAATTTTGAAGAGCCATGTTTGCGTCAATTGCATAACGCTGATCATACAAAATACCTATTACAAACACGTAACAGTGCATTACCCTCAGAAAAGCTTAGTTAACATTTTAATCTAAATTGGGAATCGTTGCGATGGTATTTTTTTTTTTTTGTCATTTACGAAATAAAACTCACCTTGAGTACTTGTACGAAGCACACAACGTATTGCTTATCGCGAGCATGTCATTGGTAAGTTTCTCAATTTATTTTTATTTTGTTTAGTAACTAGCGATAGAGTTTTCAGCAATTTTGCTCAAAGCTATTAGTGAATCTGCTATGAATGTTGTAACCCGTTGACAATTCGTTTATGCAGCACTATATCAACGTCTACGGTTTAGTTTAAACTTAATGAGCGTCTATTTTTGTTCCAGAATACAGAATCAGAGATTATGTTTAGCCAGTACGCTCAAAATCCTTATGAAGGATTCTCCGAAACGCTTCACAACGAACCCGAGCACAGCAAACATGTGACGAAAGAAAAAAAGTCAAAACAGCGATGCAGGGAAAAGTCGAAGAAGCACAATCCAACTAAATCTTTTGTGATGAGCCGATTACAGCGACGAGGCATGAAATTAATAAAAATATCAGTCGTAGATCTAACCAATAACAATTCGCAAACCAGTGACACAGACAGTGACAGTGAGAACGTTATTATAAGTGCTCAATACATTGTTAAAGACGCTATCGACAATGTTATGGACGAAACTGAATCTTTAGTTAAAAAAATATCTAAATCTTTAATAGATAGTGATTTTTAATATATATCTGTTTGCGTAAGAAGTTGATTAGGCAAATATTTAGTACTTATTATGTTGTTTTATTTAATTTTAAAGTAGAGTGTTTTATTTGAAGAAGTGTTGGGTGTTTAACAAAATAAAAGCAGTTTTACTATACAAATGTTTTTTTTTTATTTATAAAACCAATAACCATATAAGTAGGTACACATTTATAACTCTAAATACTTTCTTATACATAACACATTTTTAAGAGCACAATGCTTTAAATGTTTTATACAATTTAAATTAATTCTTCCTTCACAGTATTTTTTATGTAAAATATAGAAATTAGGACATCCTTCGGTACCAAGGTCTGATACATTACAGTTCTCACAAAGTTCCTTTATCCACTTTACTTTCTCCAAACCATTAACAACGATTTCCTTATTTTCTAGATAGGGAACGATTACACGATGAAATTCTTTATAGTCGATATACCCTTCGTTCCAATAAATGCCTCTGTTTCTTTCCAGCCATTTAACTTGCCTCTTTTCGTCACTTGTTAAGTATTTAAACAAGTATGGTGGTTTTATTAAAAATGTTTGCGTATAATCACGGGTAGCAAAAGCTAACTCTTTTATTATAAAATTATTGTACAGATCTTTAAACCCTTGAACATCTAATATGACAGTATTCGGATTCATGATATTTTCCTGACTGTATTACTTAAAGGTTTATATTCAATAATACAGTCATTCAATATAAGACAATACGCAGAAGTTTGATCGGGTATTTCTGAATCACTCTCGATTTCCACTCTTACGTCTACAACAGGGCCTGTCTTTACATTATCAGCTTGTCTAGAGCAATCGATGACAAATAGTGGCGCCAAATCTTTAAATTGTTTTTCACTTAATAAGGGCTCCGGTCGACGCCCGTAATAAGACTGTTGAAATCTGACGTATTGCTCGTATAATAAAGCGATTCTGTTATTCGCGAAACTCACATTTAGGTTTTCATACGGAAAGTAAGTAGAGTTGAGGTACACTTTTACATCACGAACATGACAATGATCGAACTGAGACATATCAGAACTGCTATTGTTTTTTCTATTTGTCTGTAGTCCCATAATAATGTATCTTGGTTTCTCTATTTGCGAGGATGTTTTGATTGACCAGGTATGTTTTGTAGTTTTAGGTAAAGCAGGATATTCGTACAGATCCCAATTTCTGAATATCATCTGGAGTGGTCGATCTTTTTCTAATAGTTTCAGCAAACTTATTTTTTCCTTGTCAGACACTTTAACGTGCGGCACGCGCCAAATGATTTTATTTATCTGTACGTCTTCTACAATTTCACCAGTGTTAAGTTTTACAGCATTCAGGTTAGTGTTACTTCGTAGCAATATCAGTTCGTGCCTACAATTTATCACGACTTTCTTGAAATCCTCTGCGAAACCGATAATATTACAGAGTGGTATAGAAGCAGAAAAATTACCTCCGTTAATGTTTTTTGTACCATCTATATTCCAGCCCCATGAATTCGATGTCTTTGATTCGTTCTCATTCATTGATATTAATGATTTCATGGTGGTAGTTACGCCAGCATTTTTTATTCTATCAATTTCTACTCCATTTAACTCGTACCTTATGTCTTGAAACAAGTAGAGTAAAGCATTATTCGTGAAATGAACACTAGTGGCTTTATCTTTCATATCCTTTTTGCTAACGATAACGGATCCTTCCAAATACAAGGTACTCGCTGATGGGAGAATGTACAAGTCCTGTTGATTAATAGGTATGCGAATTTCGTCGTTTCTATTAAAACTAGTTACATAGGGCTTGTAAGAATGAAATTCAATTCCTTCAACCGTATTATCATAAGTTGGAGCGGATAAAACGTCTAAGATATTCATTTTAGTAAACCAATCACTTTGAGAAATGTCTTGTTGTCTTTAGTTAATTTTATTTTCTTCTTACAGCGAGCTCTTAATGGGGTGGATGCTTGAGCGGGACTGATATTTTGAATTTGTTGATGCACATATTTATTGTAGTCAATCATTTTTTGATTCTAAGATGCAAATACAGCTGCACTTCTTCACCGCGTAAATTTATTAAGCGGTTATTTATATCTATCAATCGGATATGTATGCAGCTTATGTTGTTTTGGTTGACTGGAAAGTATATTGCGTTTTTTGGAATTTCTATAATTCTATAGCCAGGAGGTACGTTAAGCGCGAATTCGTGAATTATGTGACTCGGTTTTCCGTTTGTGTACGAGCCGCTTACGATATCACATTCGATCCTGATCACTGTCGTAGGTAAAATGTTGACTGGAAACTGTGACACATGCCATTTATTTGGTTCCAAGATCTGCTTATCAAAACCTAATAAATTTCTGATAGTATCCTCTTTACTAAAATTTATGTTTTTTGTACAGAATACAGTAGTTTTTAATGTATTGTTATTGCACTGCAGTTTGATTGACGCATCTTTAATGTTAGATTTTAAGTAGTCATTAATATCTTGCAATTCGTAGGTGCCTTCAGGTATTTCAATAACTTCGTTAGAGCCATAATAGAATTTGTTATTTGTTTTGTCGATGTTTGGAATAGAATTAAATGTTGAAAAATGCAATAAGGCACACTCATACTGTTCATTTAGTTGCAATGTGTTAGGATAGTACGTAGATAAAGTTGACGAGTTTCCAGTTATTGACAATGTGAATGACATCTTGCAAATGATAGAAATAAAAGAAAATTATAATTTTTATACGTTTTTATTCCAAAAAGTCCTTAGATATTCTAAACATAAGTGACCACAGTTTTCTGTGTTAAATTTCTGATATCTAGTATAATTATAAAAAATATTACATTTCTTAAAATATCGCATTAATTCCAACGGAGGTTTCAAATCCCCAAAGCTATCAAAATATTCACAATAGTTGTTAACTTTAACATAAGCTACCCAATGTGTTCCAACATTCTTATAATTATCCAAGTTAACGACACCACATTCAATCCGTTTTGGCATCCTTGGTAATTGATCTTTCATGTAGACTCCTCGAAAGTAGGGGATGTTACGTGCATACTTTTGAATATCTACATTAGTTAGAGGACGATTAGGTAGCTTATTTCTTAGTTTTTTGAAGATTTTATAAATAAACCTTTACCATTTTTATGTGACTTAATGTATAAGCCCTTGCCTAACTTTAAAGACTCCATGGCCTTATTGTGTCTTACTGTTTCTTGCAAATTTTGCTGACTAGTTTTGTAATCGTTTACAGTTTTTGCAATACCCGCCGCACCACCAGCTAAAGTACCTAAAGCCGATAAACCCGCAAAAATTGGGATTAAAGGTAGAATTCCTCCAGTTTTTGGCAATGGTATCACACGCGGTACTCGAATTTTTGAAATTTTTGGAAATATTTTTTTTGCCGCTGCGTAAGCAACGTTGATTAATGTTTTGTTATCCTTTGGGTTCAGTTTCTTGATCGTTGAACTTATTTTTGACACGAAACTCTTAAACGTTTTGACGCCGGCACCAGATTTTAATTTAGCTTTCATAACTTTGCTCACTATCCATGAACTCAGTTTTTCACCTTTTCTGGCATCTTTCGACTTAAGTCTTTGTTTAGCCATATTTAATAGTTGTAAATCGGCTTTGTGGCGATTGGGTAAGTCTGTATGGTTTGCATAGGCAATGTCGTGATGCATACAAGCTTCGTCTAGCTTATTCACACCGCGATCACCTCGTTGTAATCGTTTCTGGAGTTTGGTTCCTGGCCCGCAATAATTGTAACCAGGCAAATGAAGTTCGAACGGCAGATTATTAATTAATGAATTAACTAGTTCACCTCCTTGCATTGTCCGAATTGCAATGATGAAAATAGTGCAAAAATAATGTTTATATTAATATTATTTTAACCCACAATTGCATTTTTGTCTATCCAACTGTTTTCTGAATTGTTTAGACCCAACCATTTTACGAACATTTTTGATCCTTTTCTTTTTAAAACTCTTTCTATCAAATAAACACCAGGATAGTTAAATTTTTGAAGTTCTTGCTCGTAAAAAGTTCCCAATATAGCTTGCTTTCGCTGATCTTCTAAATGATATGTAACAGGTATGGTAAAATTAATCTTTTTTATGGTAAATATTTCAGTTGACCAATTAGGTGTATAACCTTTCTCAAACTGGTGTTTGTATTTACTGATCCGAACGAAATCACCCACTTTGAACTTAGGTTTTCTACAAATAGGAACATGTTTAAATGATTTTTTTATATTTTCTTCTATAACTGATACATTAGCTTTATTCACTTCGATTGGTTTAACTCTAATTGTTCGATGTTTTGTGTTGTTATATGTCTTTAATATATCTTGTAACGGTAAATCTAACCATTTATAGTTTCCATTCAGACTAAAACATTTATATAATTTATTTTTAATAGTTTTAATGAGTCGCTCTACAATCGAAGCTTTTTTGGTAGAATATGATGAGTAATGGTTAATATTGTATGACTTCATAAGCATCTGAAATGAGTTGTTATAAAACTCTGTTCCCATATCCGTTTGTAAATTATCAGGTTTGCGTTTGCTGTTTATCAATATTTTTTTGAATGCTCGAGTAACATCGAGTTTATTTTTTGTTTTTAATGGCTCTGTCCAAGCATACTTTGAGAAGCAGTCAATCACCATTAAAATGTAATTATAACCTTTATTATATTTCTTTAGGTTTTGCATGTCCATCAGATCAGCTTGCCACAAGTCATCGACTCCCTTTAGAATGACAGGACGTCTAAGGAAATTTCTTCGTGCTGCTTTGTGTATTTCATTAACAATTTGCTGTTTTGTCATTACTGAGTTTTTTGAAGTAATTTGTCGACCTCTTCTTTAGTATAAAACTTATCTTGCAAATGACTTATAATTGCAGGTATCTTGGCTTTTAAAGTAACTTGAACTGTTTCCCGTGCATCTATAATACTTTGTGAACGCAATGTACCAATAAGTGTATTAAATTCTTTTATCATATTAGCACTCATTCGATCTACATAATCCTTGTTCACTGCATCACCAGCTTCTACTGGATTTTTTATTCCTCTCAGTCTCGATGTTTTTAAATCAAAATCTCCGTTTTCTGATTTTAATAAGGTATTTTCATTAATCTCAAATAACTCTGATAATCGCATTCTTTTATGAATATGATGTCCGAATTTATCTACGTTCATGTTTAAGGTGTATTGTGTTGTGAGGTTTATGATAAAATGAACACACGTTTTAAAATATGTAGGTATTTTATTTATTTATAATTTTACTTTCACGTAATTCTTCAATGATAGATATAATTTCATTATCTAATCCTGTGTTACCAGCATCTCGAGATGCAATTAATAATTTTAATCTATCCACCAGTTCATTTGGATCGTTCCAATATACAAAATCAACCTTTTTCTTCCACATTTTTGTTAAGGGTAGTCCTTTTCCCTTCGATTGAGGGGTCTGAATAGTACTTTGTAGTTTGAAAATAGGCTTAATAACTTGCATATACTTTTGACCTTTATTACTTTTTATTGGTTTATCCGGCTCATAGTCTCGTCGATGTGCATTTGTATCAAGTAGCATTGACTTATAATGCTGCATGTCACTCTCTGTAACCATGTTTAAATCTACGGTCTTCTTCAATAACAACTGTTTCAAACCAGACGTATTTCGGTATTTGCGTCCAGCTACAGTGATATATTCATCGCCGATCGTTATACGAGCAGAACCTAACATCAATTTCCCGTTCTCTACTCTGACACCGAATGGAATATCTGACAGTGCTTCTGAGGATACAGACCAGGATGACGTGTCACGACCTGGGTTGTTTTCAACTAATGATTTATATGAAGAGTCACTTTCGATATCAGATTCATATTCATCTGAATTGTCTTTTTTATCATTGGCTTCTTGATTCTGCAAAGTTTTATCAATAAACGGAAGTTCTTCATTTTTTGTAGGACACAGTGAAGAAGTCTGCTTACTGGCTTTAGCAATCTGGTTGAGTGGTCCTGTTACAGGCTTGAAAACTGATTCCAGTGTTTGCTGATTGTTAATGTCAACATCTCTCATTTTACGTACTTTTTTCTTAACAGCTTCGGCTGCAACTACTATTTGTCTTTTTAACGATTTTTCCATTGCAGAAAAACAAGCCGATAGTGATTGATTAAGCGATGATTGAAGAATAATAATATCACGAAGGTAACGGACTTAAATAACTATATTCTTAATCAAAGACTACAAAGGTATCAAATTTGTTTCTGTAACATCCCTTATTTTTTGAACAATCTTTATTAATTACTACATAATTGAAGGGCTCATTCCATATTTTTGAACACATTTCACGAAATTCAATCCACGTCATATCAGTGTTGACATGTTCTTCATAAATATGACGTAAATTAATGTCATCTTGTTTAAAAATTATGATTAAGTTCGCGTTGTCTCTTACTAACTGCTTAGGGATTTTACTATAAGTTTGATTTAGATAAAAACAATCGATGAACTTATGTCTTCCCATTGCGAAATAATCACGCATGCTATCTTGATTTTCGCAAGCAACATCATCAAATATTATCACAGAGTTAGGTTTCGCGTCTTGAACTCTTAGCACTTCCTCATTTCCATGATATTTCTGAAGTGAAATACCTGGTACTCGTTGTAAAACTTTTTCTAAAAAAATGTATTTGGGTTGGTACAGAGTTTTCGAATAAACATAAACATTTTTAAATCTTAATCCATTTTCGTGTATGAGAAGACCAATCAATAAATTGGTTTTTCCACAATTGGATGGTCCGCAAATGATACATCGAACTGAGTCAGGTAACAATTCTCCGTGACGAAAACTAGTCTTACAAACATCCTCGCAGATTGTTGTAACATGTAGTGATTGTGGTTGCTTTACAAACTTCATGATTACACTTGGAAACCAACTGATTGCTAATGAGTAAATGTATCTGATACATTAATATTTATAAACTGAAATAGTACTCTATCTTTTCCGCGATAGTGCGATCGTTTGAACAATGACAAACTCGCAAGATCATTGATTAAGTGGTTTGGAAGCGATCGTACAATATTCGATATTCTACGCGAGTTTTGTAGCAATGAGAACTCGCCCTAGCTACTGGCGGCCAGTGGTATAACTTGCAAGATCTCGAAGAGAGTACAGTAATTTGCTCTACCGTCGAGTCAATCGTTTATTATTGGGCATTCTATGACACTGTCGCGTAGCGAGGCGCACTAGCCGAGCTACTTGCCGACAGTGGCATAGAATGCCCAATAATACCCTACTTAGGACATGCCGGTTTCCTCACGATCTTTTCCTTCACCGTTTTGAGAACAGTGGTGATGAAATAAATTACACAAAGTAATGCGCCTGGCTGGGTTTGATCCCGCGATCTGCAACTCGTAAGTCGGGGCCGTTACCACTTGGCCCCACTGTTCTCACTCGGCCACGATGAACGGCCTTCGATCTACGCGGTATAAATGATGAGGTGAAACACTTAGGGTTGAAAATACGTAAAGCGAGCCTCGCGCGGTTCCATACAAAAGTGTTCCGTTGCGGGGACCCGCGCGGGCATTTTTGTATGGAACCGCGCGGGACTCGCTTTACGCAGTTTCAGCCTTTAGTCCGGACCTTAAGGTTTCAACTAATGCTATTTTTATATTAATTAAGACTGAAAGGCAAAGAAGGAACAGGAGTGGGTTTTTAGTCAATAAAAGTCTTACACACCTTTCCGCACCGCCTAAGAGCTAGAGACGTCATTGGATGATTTTCCCATAAAAAAAATGCTTATGTCTACCAAATATGATTCCGTATTTGCAAAACCCAGACCACGTACTATTTTAGAGATTTTCGACCTAATACCATAAAAAATAAAATAGTACATAGTTACAGCGTATTTAAAAATACATCAGCGGACTATTTTTTGCTTATAGCATAGCATAGTCGGCCTTATAATGTTCTCACTGCTGGGACTCAGGCCTCCTGGCCTGAGTCCCAGCAGTGACTAGTGTGGAGAGGACTCCAGGAGGGGGAATGGGCAGTAATCCACCACGCGGGCCCAGTGCGAGTTGGTGGATGTCACATGTCTTCGAATGTTTTGGTTCTAGGACATGCCGGTTTGCTCACGATGTTTTCCTTCACCGTTTTTAGAGCAGTGGTGATGAACTAAATTACACAAAGTAATGCGCCTAGCTGTGTTTGAACCCGCAACCTACAACTTGTAAGTCGCGGCCGTTACCACTCGGCCACCTATGGCTCTTATTCACCTGAACTACATGCTAAAAAATTACAAAAAATAAACTAAATTAGTATGTTTTAATATTTCAGCTATTTTAAGTGAATCAAAATCAAAACTTTGGGCTGCCAATATTAAAAAAAGTTTCTACAACGCAGCTTAACGTGTTCACATCATACTTTGAAACTAAGCATAAAAATAGATAAACATAACAACGATAAATTTAAAGTTTTATTATTATCCGATGGCACTGAGTTAGGGCATTTTTTCTTACTATTTATAAAGAAAGAAGTAAGAAAGAAAAACATTTTGTTTGTGGTAAATGACGTAATCTACAGAGAAACTTTACTAACAGAGTAACTTTACTTAGTCCGTTCCATCATCGGACCACAAGACGTACGACGTTGCGTCACCGGTACATGGTGAACATCCCACCCATACGTACAAAGCGTTTTGGGCACACATTTAATATGCGTATAGCTATGGAGTAGAATTCCCTGCCGGAGTCTGTGTTTACTGATAGCTATAACCTAAGGGTCTTTAAGTCAAGAGTGAATAGGTTGCTTCTAGGCAAGCGTGCTCCATCGTCGGCCACATCATCGCTTACCATCAGCCCCCCTAGCCAAGTCACAAACGATAAACGTAAACTCTCAGTAGTCTTTAATAGATTTTCAACTTTATGTTATTGGATATAAAGTTGAAAATCTATTGAAGATTGTGTTGTGAGTGTTTTCGTTCGTTCCGGTCGCTAACGCTCAGTAGTCTTTAATAGATTTTCAACTTTATGCTCTTAGGTATAAAGTTGAAAATCTATTGGAGATTACTAAGCGTTCACGTTTATCGTTTGCAACTTGGCTAGGGGGGCAGGTGAAATAGTCGTCAAACCTATCCATAAATAAAAACAGGTGCAATCTATACGTGATGGAATTCTTCTATTATCATAACATAAAAAGCTAAGGAGCCTTTAAATATAACGAAACGTCTATGTTCATTTCTGATGCATTTTTTAATCAAGAAATTGTAGACTAGTGTTATTATAATCTGGAGTGATTTAGATGTGTTTACAAAGGTCGTACTACAATATTAAAATCGAGCAAAAAAGCTCCGAAAAAATAACGTTTCGGATCTCCCTTAAATTTTAAATTTTATTTTATCATTGTCATTCAATTCATTCATCGCTGGGGAGTTGTCATTAAACCACACTTTGTTAGATTTACCAAAGAGAAGATTAGAAGCACTACCACGAGCTCTTAATACGATCCATTTGGCAACCTAAACATTTTTTTGGGTCTGCCTCGCTACTGCAGCGCTTCGGGTATGTTCGCATGGGCCCGCACGGACTGTTTCCATGCGACCATGCGGAAGCGTTGTGCGTCACTTGTGCGCAGAGTGCGGGTCAGCTCCAATACCGTTCTGAAAATGATAGCGAGTAGGTTGGACTGTCCTTATGTGCGGCACTGCTGTGACAGACAAGTTACATACAGTGTCGCATCTAAGAGACTATTATAAATTGAAATGTTTTGAAGTTTTGGTGTGATTATTATTTTTTATTTTATTTTTGGATTATTGTGATTTTAATGTACCTATTGAATTTATTGTATTTTAATTTATTGATTTTTTATTGGATTTAATTTATTGTATTTTTTGGAATTATTAATGTGTTGATGATATGGGTTTTACCTGAAATAAATGAATTTTATTTTATTTAAACAGCCCCCCTAGTCAAGTTACGATCGTTTCATTTGCGTCGAACGCCTCGAGTAGGCCACGCCTCCGATTCCTTTGTTCTGACCACGTGAGTAAGCGTTGAGATGACGTCAGAACAAAGGAATCGGAGACGTGGCCTACTCGAGGCGTTCGACGCAAACGAAACGATCGTAACTTGGCTGAACTGTTTAAGGGATGGAGCTATACCTATATTTTACTGACTGTTAACGCTTGGTGTGCGATGTCTACGATAAATACATTCAGTCTACCTATTGGTTGACTGTATGTATGTATGTATCGGCAGTGGCGAAATCACTGATGAATAGTGGCAACGTATTTATTGACCGATTTGTTGACTAACAAATCATTTTATTTTTCTTTTTCCTTTTATTCTTTTCTTTTTCCATTTCATTTTTTTCTTTTTTTCCTCTGTTTCTTTTCTATCTGCTGGGCTGACATAGTTAAGAACGCGATTTCGATTCGATAGAAGGACCAATTGTCAAAGCCTATTTTTTGTTTAGTTCAATAGTGCAAAATCTGAATATTATATGCTATAATAGTAGCTGTATATTTTTCTGAAAGCGAATATAAAACGTTTTTCCTGTAAACTTCATACCATTGTTACTAAATCACCTCACTCGTTTCAGCTTTTAGAATTACATTTACAGCCTTTTAGCGCTGTGGCGCGGTGGGTTACTCATAATTCATTTTACTGTTGTTACGTAAGTACTTACCTACGCGAGGTGTTACTTCGGTGCATAGTACCACGCTGCTCCATCACCCCCTTCATCGGTATTCCTGAGTCATTACTCACGGGTCGTTATGAGCCTCACGTAAACCTACGTTTTAAGAGGCTTTCCACATGACGATAAAGTCGTCGCACCGTTTCGTGAAACGTGCAAAAATCACAATGAAATGTCTCCACATAGAATAAGAGTGAGTTAGGCAGTGCCATTGTATTAGTCGCATTGTTGATGAAACAAAACAGAATCGTGCCTTTGCTTCTCTATATGAGTTCAAAGATAACATCAATTTCGTAGAAGCGAAGCGACGCGGCGTTGACGCATTTCACATTCGCAACCGAAAACCCGCTAACGTTGCAACTGTCGTGTGTAAGATCCTTAACGCCTTTGCATTTTCACTCTACGTAAGGTTCGTTTTATTTAACTGCCACATCAGCTCATTGTCACATTCCACGTGTGCCGATGCTTCCTCGAGGCGAGACGCTCCGGGTCTTAAAATGTTATTAGGCAGAAGGATACACTATCTTTTGGAGAGACCCACTGAATGTAATCAAGCTCAGTAGCGTCAAGTTTACGAGTCTCTTTACTGCTATTGACGTTGTTGATCATGAACTGAGACAGCCTCAGATATTTTTACTAAATGTAATAAGTAGTTTTTTTTTCTCTTTAGTCACAAATTTAAGCCTGCTTTAACAGAGCTACATATTATCTGCAATCAATCTGTTCGTCTATGGAATATCTTGTTAACTTGGCATTTTTAAATCCTTTATTAATAAAAGGTGAAATTGAATTTGATTTTTCTAGAATATATTTTTATAAGTACAAAGATTATTTTGCAATATACCTACATATTTATTGTAACGACATTTATTTTTTACTTTTTAGAAAGCATAAGCTCACGATTTATAGTAAAACGTTAACAATACATCAGGCTTTCAGAGTTTTTTTTTTAATGTAGTCAATTCGACGCGTTCTATTCGTAGAAATTTATTTCGCAAATAAAGTATATTTGTTCGACCTAAGCGGGGTCAAATTAGCGTTAACTCTATAGAGTGATAAACTTAGTGTCGTACGTATATAAATCGCTCTTTCATTGAATTTGGGGCAGGACAGCTCACACAAGGGTCACTTATTATTTTGTTTGCCCGTAATCTATATGCTTGTGTGCTGAAATTCAGATCCAGACAGTAAATCTTTTTTCAATGAGAAGGGCGTGTGTAAAAAGGTTTTAATAACATGCATATTTCACTTAACAAAACTTCTAATTGCTATTAAATTACTCTTTGTCCCGTGCAGACATCTTGTAAATATTTGTTGTTGTTGTATGTGTGGACTGTTGTCTGAAAAATAAATAAATAACAAGAATTATGTAGGAAAATAATACTTTACAGATCTATAGGTTTTTTTGAGGTGGGTAATCAGCTTATAACTTTTCGCGCTCTAGGTTGGGGCGAGAGGCACGTGTGTCAGACTTTTACTAACTAAAACCACACCTATGTTTCTTCAGTAGCCTTTTACCATCCAGGACCGTGAGTATATATACTTTTTAAGAATCAATACCATGGCCCTAGCAGGCTTAGGCCCTGCTGGGACCCTACAGTTTTTTGACATTTTATTGAGGCGCGTGTGGAACACTACGCGCCGTACATGACAACTCGGACACAATCCTTACAGGACGAGCGGAAGCTCGCGCCTACTGTGGCCTGAGATCACTCTGAAATTCCCGACACCCAGGATGTCTTCTATCGCGGCGGTAGGCGTGTGGATGTACGTACCCTCATTCTTAGGGCCTTCTCCTTCGCTAGTATTACTGCTTCGCAGAAGGACACAACTGCATCCCATTCATTCTCCCTCCGGACCATGGCCTAAACCAGGGCCCAGCGTTAGTTCTATAGGTACGTCAGTGATCAGTTAGTTGCAATTAGAAATATTGTAATAGTCAATTATTACTCTTGTGAGTCGGCCGGTCTAAATAAGAGAGAAAATATTACTTATCTACATTCAACTTTATTTTCTCAACTTATTCCAATTTACCCTAGTATAGTTTAGAAGTAGGTGAGGCGGGTAATAAAATGAGAGATAATAGAACTTCAAGATAATGAACATAAAACTAAAAAAAAAACTCGAAGCATTTATTTTAATGAAACCTTTTGCTGGCTCTTTTGAATTGTTAAGGTGGATCAGTCATAAAAAAGTCGAAGCTATTTGCACGTTTCAAAGCGTAGTTCTCCATGAAGAAGAACAAACAATAAATTTCACGGACACTCTTTTATATAAAAAAAACAATTACAATAATAAGTTTACGTCAATTTTATTATTCAAACATGACTATTAGAGATAACAGTGATTTAGGCACTTCATAATTATGGTCCTAAGTCCCCTCTTTGAGGAGTGGCTGGAAAGTTGTCACGGCGTCCTCGCCTTCCGCATGACGTAGGTCCTCATCGGACATGGCGAGTTCGGGACGTTTCTGCACCAGATTTGTGCGAAAGAAACGCCCAGGTGTCACCATTGTATGGACCGCCCGGAGGAGGAGATTCACGGTAGAGTATATGGTCGAGGTGTGCCTCGCTTGGGCGCAGTATCGCCGTGTCCTCGTAGGGACGATCGGCGGCAACGACCTCTCGCGCCGGGGCCTGGTACAGGCCATGGTCCGGAGCGAGGAGGAATAACAGTGTTAGCGAAGGAGACGGCGGCACGCGTAAGGTAACGGACTTCCTCACGCCCCAGCCACCGGGATTCCGACCCTGATTTTCAGCCACCGTAGGCGTGGGCTTCCGGACGGCGAGTAATAGGTAGCTCGCCGTCCGGCCCGAGTCCGAGTAGTCGACCGTGCCTAGTGTTCCACGCGTGCCTCAAGGAGATGTCAGCAAACTGTAGGGGCCCAGTAGGGTCGAAGCCTACTGGGCCTTTGGGTTGTGCGAAAGAGGAGTGGGTTTTAGTCTAGGTTTAGGTCTAAAAAAAAGATTAGGTAGGTATCTCTTTTTTTAGCAGTGGTTACCTGCAGAAACGTTATAAACAAAGACCTTAAAAATGAACGTGTTAGGTTTTTAATTGAAATAATTTGAACAAAAGTACTGTGAAGGATCATCCAATAAGTGAAAAGCGCCCGAGGATAATGTTAAAAGGTCGTTAAGCATTTTAATCAAGTTAAATTGTAATGCGTTGTAATCTAAGAACTCGGTGTGAAATGGACTGAGATGAATGTAGTTACTTTTTAAGAGATGTAAGAGAAAAATGATGTTCATTAAAAACAACGTGTGCTTATATGTTTGTGGTCGTCAGATTGCAAACTATCTTAACGCCAATTTTATTTTCGTTCATAAAAAAGTTCAAATTCAATTCAATTCAAATCAACTTATTGTTTCTCACAGTTTTTTTTAAAAGAGTAACCATGGAGTTTCTTGCCGGTTCTTCTCCATAGGAAACGACAAATTTGGAACCATGCACTAGCTTCTGACGTTTTATAAGTGCCCATGTAGGCCTATGTGAAATAAAAACTTTCTTTGACTTTTGACTTTGACAGGTGGAAATTCAGTTTATTTGATATAAGTAATTGAATAAGGATCGCTTACACATACTCATAAGGGGTAATATTGTAATCATGTAAAGCCTATAATCAATAAAATTATTACTCATGTCATTGCCCATTATTTATACTTCTATACTAATATTATAAAGAGGAATGATTTTGTATTTTTGTTTGTAATTAATAATCTCAAAATCTATTGGACCTTTCAAAATTCTTTGACCAGTAGAATGCTACTTTATCGCTAAGTAAAGGTGCTACTCGAACCTCGGCTGCAGGGTACGGATGCAGGCAGCAAATGCAGCGGCTGCACAAAGCCGGCTGCAGCTTCACAACTATACTACTACTACAACAACAACTAAACAACAACAACAACAAAAACAACTTTACTTCTTCTGATTTTCTATGTAATGATTTCTGTCAAAACTGCAGCCGAGGTTGGAATAGCACCTTAACATCTATCATCATTATACATAATATAGGTATATATATTTTCTATCACGCGGTTGAAGCAGTCGGCACAATCTAGTCATACATAAACTTGGTCCAAATAGTCAAATAAAATTTCAGAGTCATACATACGATTTACATAATTAATTTATTCGTCAATATTTTTGGCATTAGAAAGTAATTGACTGGGTGATATGCTTTACCTACTTATTAAAAATCTTAAAGATATACCTATATATTTTTTTAATTCAATTTTGTAATATTAAATTTAAATTGATTTATGTCGTGTACTTCTTAAAGTATCATAATTACTAATATCGCTTTTTGTTATTACGTCTACCTACCTCATAAAAATAGGAGGGGGAGAAAAAGAACATTTTTTAACCTAGTAAACGTGTGAATAAAAATTGGTGGTTAAATGTTCTTCAAAATGCATATGTAAATCAATCAATATTTTGCGAAGAAAATGGTTTTAAAGGTCAGCGGAGCTCTTTGCAGGCGCAGGAGACAGTATGAATATGTATGCATTTAATTCCGCCCAGATGTAGGGCATTATATGCTTTAATCAATGTCAAAATGTAGGGAAATATGTGTTTTCGACTGATTGAGAACAGGATACGAATACAAAAGTTCTTTGAATATACGAGAATTACTCCACTGTGCTAAATGAGCTAAGATGATCAGCTAAGTCTTGGTTTGCAACTAACTTTCTTGTTGGTATTAGTGTAAAATATGTTGCTTTGCATTCAGTTGTTCAGGTTTCAAAATTGTAGGTGTACGTGAAATCAGAATCGAAGAATCTAATCAATTGCAACCAGCTCATTTATCCATATGTGACTATGAATAAATAGGACTTTCATTCAATGTTATGAGTTGATATCAAGATTACCAATAAACGTATTATCCGTACGAAATTATTATCAAGGCACTATTTTCCGAATGGATTTTCCACTGATACGAACCTTCAGCTTACTAGCATTGTGTGGTTATCACTGTATAAAATCAAGGCCTCATAAATATGTACTTTGACAAAGGAAAACATTTTGTGTTTTACGAGGGCATGGCCTGATAAATGTTGAGTTCAAATACACAGGATATTGGTCCCACTGAATAATGAAGCTCTGTGAAAACAACTTGGAGTTACGGCATCATAACTGGTTTCATTGCCAAGTGCGAATTGGGAGCTTGCGTTTTATAAACACAGATCAAATAGACGTAGCTTTGTGTTTAAATTTTCAACTGGTCGAAAATGTACAACAACGTACACTGCTCGTTACGAACCTGTAGTCTTTTTGCTGAAACACTAAATCATGCAATGAATATTGGAATTTTCGGTTTCACTCGTACCTAGATCTGCATAACATTTTCACAGGCGACTAAAAATACGTTCCAATCTCACAGTAATTACTCGGTAGTCTGTTTGTTTATTACTCCAGCCGACGCATGATGGATCGATGGCTTTATGATTCACTGTTTACTTTTTGATAAACATATTTAAAAAAAATGTATAAACAATTCATTGTAAAATAGAGCTGTTTTTGTTTGATTTTACGAGTAGAATGTAATAACATAATCTAGGTGTTGTATGTTATTTGTGTCTACTTGTTATAAAACACATGTCTATTTGTGTTCAGGTATCACCAGGTACCTGACTACCTCTGTCGTCTGAAGGACACGTTCATCATTTATCCCGGTCACCAGGGAGAGTAGAAACGCAGTCGCTGTGAAAGCGATCGGTGGCCCAGCTAAACGCATGCCAGAGAGTCATGGCCATACGGATATTGCGGGGATACCGCACGGTTTCCCGCAAAGCGGCGAGCCTCCTTTCTGGCCTCCCACCATTGGATTTGAAGGCAACAGTCCTTGCACGCATGCACGATCTGCGCGTGGAGATGCAACGCCGGGGCGAAACTCCGCTGCCGCCCCAAGTCACGGCGGGATCTCATGGTAGAATGGCGATAGCGACTGTCGCAACCCAGTGTTGGGCACGCCACAATTATGATGGTAAGTCCCCTCATTGAGGAGGGGCTGGAAAGACAACACGGTGTCCTTACCTTCCACATGACGCAGGTCCTCACTGGACATGGTCAGTTCGGGTGATTCCTGCATTGGATTCGTGCGGAAGAAACGCCCGGGTGTCACTATTGTGTGGACCACCCGGAGAACACGGTGGAGCATACGGTAGAGGTATGACCCGCCTGGGCAAAACACCGCCGTGTCCTCGTGCGAGGAGGAGTGGCAGGCGGTCGCCTACTTCTGCGAAGCAGTAATTCTAGAAAATTCGGCGGCCACACGCGATTCCGATTTCCAGCCACTGTAGGCGCGAGCTTGCGGACGACGAGCAATGGGTAGCTGGTAAAAAAATGTCTATTTGTGTGGTAACGTTGATACAGATTTCAATGTTTTTATTCGTCATCATCTCCCTAGTTTTTTCCCATCTAACTTGGGGTCGACTTCCAGTGTGACTAGATGCGGCTGAATACCCGTGTTTTACATGGAGCAATTGCTTATCAGTCCTCCATAACCCAGTTACTGGGCAACACATGAATATACATGCTTTCCGAGGCACGGAGTGTTAGTAATGTCCTGTCAAACTTAGAAAAGTACATATGAATTGAAAAATTCATATGTACAATATTTTATTAGCGTCATCTAATTTAATAGTAATGATCCGAATTACAGGATGTCAAATAAAAAAAAATAGCCCTCTTATTTATAAGCCATCAATACCTAATAAGACTTTTTTTTTTTTTTTTTTTTTTTTTTTTTTTTTTTTTTTTTTTTCGGTGGGAAAATCATCTTATGACATCCCCCGCCCTTGGGCGGGGCGGGAGATAGTGTCAGACTTTTACTGACTAAAAACCCACTCCTGTTCCTTCATTGCCTTTCGTACCAGGGCCGAGTCTTCCTTTCAGAATCAGACCCTTGGCCCCAGTAGGCTTCGACCCTGCTAGGCCCCTACAGTTGCTGACATCTCCTTGAGGCACGCGTGGAACAGCACGCGCCGTCGACGACTTGGGCTCGGTCCGGACGGTTACCGGACGGTCGGAAGGCGAGCCACCCATTGCTCGCCGTCCGCAAGCCCGCGCCTACGATGGCCGGAAATCGGGATCGGAATCCCGGCGGCGATTGGGGCGTGAGGACCGTTGCCTCACGCGATCGGCCGTCTCCTTTGCTAGCATTACTGCTTCGCAGAAGGAGGCGACCGCGTGCCACTCCTCCTCGCTCCGGACCATGGCCTGTACCAAGGCCCGGCGCGAAAGATCGCCGCCACCGATAGCCCCCACGAGGACACGGCGTTGCTCTGCCCAAGCGGGACACACCTCCACCGTGTGCTCCACCGTGTCCTCCGGGTGGTCCACACAATGGTGACACCCGGGCGTTTCTTCCGCACGGATCCGGTGCAGGAACCTCCCGAACTTACCATGACCGGTGAGGACCTGCGTCATGCGGAAGGTAAGGACGCCGTGTTGCCTTTCCAGCCACTCCTCAAAGAGGGGACTTACCGCCATAATTATGGCGTGCCCAATACCTAATAAGACTGGATGTCTTCCAAGAAATGGAAGATAAAACATACATATTTATCTCTCGCTTAGACCCTGATGTTGTTCAGCATCAGTATTACAGTTTTATACAAGAAACATTTTTCTTTATATTCTTCATTTCTATTCTAGGCACATCGCATCGAGACATTTGTTCTCGTAAATCATCGGATTTATGTAGAATTCTAATTAGCGTCGTACGATTGCTTTTCCTGTCACAATTCGGAAATCATAATTTTATTCTTTAAACAATATTTAAATAATTTTTTGCTTAAATATTATTTGATTAATTTATATGTGTTTAGAAGTTCAGATAGTTTGAATTTGTGAAATGTAAGTGATTGGTTGACGCGTTCGTTACCCAAAGAATTAGCTTTGCCATTCAACGTGCTGCCAGTCTTCTGCCCCCCTAGCCAAGTTGCAAACGATAAACGTGAACGCTTAGTAATCTCCAATAGATTTTCAACTTTATACCTAAGGTCATAAAGGTGATGAAATAAATAGCAAAAAGTAAAGCGCCTGGCTTGGTTTTTGAACCCATAACGTCTAACTTGTAAGTAGGGTTGTTTTAAAAATAGGTATTTTTTAGGGTTCCGTACTTCGAAAGGAAAAAAATTCAAAATTCAAATATTTTTATTTCACATAAGCCTACATGGGCACTTATAAAACGTCAGAAGCTAGAGCACTAGGAAAAAACGGAACGCTTATAGGATCACTTTGTTGTCAGTCCGTCTGTGTGTCTGTATGTCTGTCTGTCAAGACCCTTTATCTCGGGAACGCATGGAGGTATCGAGTTGAAATTAAAACCATATTCCCAAGTCTACGATCCCTTGAAGCTGTGAAAAAATCAAACTTATAAGTTAACGAAAAATACTGATACGGCCGTTTATGTCGCAAAAAACGTATATTTCGACACTCTCAAGGAAATCAAAATTTGGCTTAAAGCAAGGTCTTATAGCACAAGTATAGGAATAAATCTGAAAACAGTAAATTTGTTGTTACGTCTCAAAAAAAAAACTTTTTTGCGATTCGGAAAAATCTTCAAGACTCCATTCGGGAATTGAACTATTTACATACCGACTCGCACTTGCCCAGTTTTTCCTTTATTGGTTCGTTTTTGCTTTTTGTATTATTCAGTTTACTGTAGAATAACGGCTGCTGTTGCGTCAGTAATTTACTTTTTGACGCGCAGTGTGGCGTGTATCCAATTCGATCCAATAGTTTGTAAACTAATATTCTCGCTCTGGTTTGCTGGCTGCAGATTTAATACCTAGATACTTTAAATACCTACGAAGTAATACCAATTTGGCTGCAGCGGTCTTCTCGTCCCATTATAATTTAGGTGTCTTCAAGGTTAGAGTGAACAGGCTCTTAATAAACTAGTGCGATTCACCATCAACGATTGTTCCTGCACCGGATTCGTGCAGAAGAGACGCCCGGGTGCCACCATTGTGTGGACCGCCCAGAGGACACGGTGGAGCATACGGTAGAGGTGTGCCCCGCTTGGGCAGAGCACCGTCGTGTCCTCGTGGGGGCGATCGGCGGCAGCGATCTCTCGCGCCGGGCCTTGGTACAGGCCATGGTCCGGAGCGAGGAGGAGTGGCAGGCGGTTGCCTCCTTCTGCGAAACAGTAATGCTAGCAAAGGAGGCGGCCGATCGCGTGAGGCAACGGGCCTCACGCCCCAACCGCCGCCGGGATTCCGATCCCGATTTCCGGCCACCGTAGGCGCGGGCTTGCGGACGGCGAGCAATGGGTGGCTCGCCGTCCGATCGTCCGGTGACTGTCCGGACCGAGCCCAAGTCGTCGACGGCGCGTAGTGTTCCACGCGCGCCTCAAGGAGATGTCAGCAACCGTAGGGGCCCAGCAGGGTCGAGGCCTACTGGGGCCATGGGTGATGCGAAAGTGACCCCCGGGGCCCTGGAAAAAATGGCAAAGAAGGAACAGGAGTGGGTTTTTAGTCAGTAAAAGTCTGACACTATCTCTCGCACCGCCCAAGAGCGGGGGATGTCATTAGATGATTTTCCCACCCGAAAAAAAAAAAAAAAAACCATCAACGATTGCATCACTGCTACCCATCAGGTGGGATCACAGTCAAGCACTAGTTTTTATCATTAAAAAAAAAGTTTGAGATCTGAATGAACGTTAACTAAGAAATACCAATCCAAGGCAACCCTACCTAATTCTATTATTTACCAGGCATTCTTGATTCTACTCTGGACTGAAATTCAATCGATCAGCTAGACTCTTTGAAGTTTACGCTTTGTGGAAAAAATACCTATTTAATATCAATCTGGATAAAACTTACGAAACCAAAATATAAAGAATATAAGGCTAATAAATCACAAGATATCTACAATCAGACAAGAATGTCAGAGACAGCGTAAAAATATGTCATATTTGATCGCAGGGATAACAAGTAGTGATGCCACCGAAGTGTCTTAACGGAAACGGAAATAGATGTCAAAAGTAAATCTTTGCGGATACGGAAGCGGAAACGGAAGCAGAAGCGGAAGTGTTAATACTATGAAGAAAAAGCACAATTTTGTTTTTTGAAAACAACAGGTTTACGTCGTAATCATGTCATGAGGCGCGGTGATGCGCAGAATGAACCAAAAAAATATAATAATAAAGAAACTCATTGCGACACGTTTGTGTACCGCCCCCGCTCCTCTTCCGATATGTCCAGTCGTCCACGCGCAGCCACCCCCGCGCTCCTCGCTCTATTCTTCCGTTTAGAGTTATGTTATAAATTTTGCGAAAGCAGAAGCGGAAACGGAAGTGATAAAGCTTGCGGAACTTCTGCGGAAGCGGAAGCAGAGTTCTGTTGCAACACTAATAACAAGACACCAAATATAGAGTATAACAAATACAGTTCAATGGCTTAAGTAGTTAGTAGTTATTGTTTCAAAACTGAGAATCAATCTATACGTCATATAAATAATCTGTAAGTAAATAAGTATATAAAATAAATAAAACTGAAGTGTCTGTTTGTCGTATCAAAATAAGATACTTTTACTAAATGCATATGAAAGTATATTTGATTAACTATAATTTTTGTCTGTCTGTTTGTTCCGGTTAATCTTCGAAACGAATCGACCGATTTACACGAAATTTTTGCTCATTATCATCATTTTCATTTTTATAAAAAAAAACTAAGTGTATAAAGTTTACCATGCCTCATGTTAGGCAAGTAGAAACTAGTGTGCTAATAAAAGGTAAAGAGTTGAGTCCTGGAGATAATACAGTGTTCTTGGGCGTAACTCTAGATGCTAAGCTTCAGTGGGGCCCACAAAAAGACAAATTATCAAAAAAACTTAGCTCTGCAGCATACGCTGTTAAACAAATTCGAAATTTAACTGATGTAGAGACTGCCCGTTTAGTTTACTTTAGCTATTTCCATAGTGTCATGTCGTACGGTATTCTACTGTGGGGAAATGCCGCCGATTTACAGTCAATTTTTGTTTTGCAAAAAAGGGCTATTCGTTCGATTTATAAATTAAGTCCCAGATACTCCCTCAGAGATAAATTTAAAGAAATCAATATAATGACTGTACGCACAGTATATTTACGAGAATATTTCGTATGCACATAAAAATATAAACATGTTTAAAAAATACAGTGATGTTCAGTGTTGATGTACAGTGATGTTCATAATTTTAATAATAGGAACAAACACAAATTTGTGGTTCCTACAACCAGGCTGAAAAAAATAGGGGGCTCATTTAGATGCCAATGTAAACACTTCTATAATAAACTTCCTAGTCATATTCAACAACTAAGCCATAATAAATTCAAATTATTTGTAAAGCGAAAACTTTAGGCTTTTTACACTATAAAGAACTATGTTGAGGACCAAAAGGCTTGGGATTGACCTGCTCCAGTACGCACTGCAACTGTTATCTTATTATTATTTATTTTTCTCTTTTGTTTTTAATTTCAATTGTGCTTT
The DNA here is from genome assembly GCA_905147345.3 of Mythimna impura. Classification (NCBI taxonomy): domain Eukaryota; kingdom Metazoa; phylum Arthropoda; class Insecta; order Lepidoptera; family Noctuidae; genus Mythimna; species Mythimna impura. The sequence continues at coordinate 14,938,029 of LR990343.1, read as the reverse complement.
TTATTATTATTATTATTTATTACAATTTGATATTGTAGATTATTTTTATTTTGCAATTTAACATTTTTGTTTTCTCTATAAATTTTTGACATCAATGTTTACTTTGCTAAGTATTACATTTTGTAAACAATATTTTTCCTTTTATTATTGTGAACGTGAGGACTATGTTGATTGCTTTTTTTTCCTTTTCAGTAATTTTAACGTATGTCTGGCAATTTGAGTATTTTCTGCGGCCTACCCAAATGTCTGTACTACTACTGAATGGTAACTTTTGAATCCAGCTTACCCATACAACAAGTGCAGATTCAGTCCAGACCAATAACATCCGGTAAACTAAATAAATTTAACAGCACTTTAATTAGCAAGTTAGGTGATTGGAATCTTGAAGTGAACAATGGTAATTTTTTGTATAACGATTTTTTTTCAATAGTCCAAACCGAGTTCAATAAGACTTTTGAAAAAAAAACTAAAAGTATCTGCCCTAAGTTTAGATTTAGTGACTGGGCAACTAAAGGAATCTTAATAAGTAGGGAAAGACTTTTTGAGCTGTATGGCCTTAAGCCTATTTTTAACACTGAAACTTTTAATATGTATGTTGCTACATATTCAAAAATGTTTAAAAACACTTGTAAGGCAGCTAAGGCCTTGTACATTAGCAACAAAGTTAAATCGGCAGATAATAAAATAAAAACGGTTTGGAAAAATATAAATAATGAAACCAACAGGAACAAAATACATAACAATGATTACACATTGGAGACACATCAGGGTCTTATTAGCGATAACAAACTAGTTGCAGAAGAATTTGTAAATTTCTTTGCCAGTATACCAATTAAAACTACTGAAGCCCTAAATTCGTCGCCATCGTATGCTTTTAGTTTATTACAGGCGAACGTTGCAGCCTGTTCGACTGAATTTAACTTTAAGCATATAAACCCTATAACTGTAATAAAAGCTTTTAAACAAATCAAGGTTAAATTGACAGAAGATTTGTGGGGTATGTCTATCAAAGTTTGTACCTCAATTATTGAGACTATAGCGCCGTACTTAGCTATAATATTTAATTTGTGTATAGATCAAGGAGTTTTTCCGGATCTGATGAAATATAGTAAAGTGATACCACTTTTTAAATCTGGGGACAGTAAAGACACTAATAATTATAGGCCGGTGTCCGTGTTGCCGGTTTTTAGCAAGATATTTGAAAAGGTGATGTTAAATCAAATGCTTAATCATTTTAACACAAATAACATCTTACACGATAAACAGTATGGTTTCACCAAAGGACGTTGTACAACTGACGCTGGTGTCTCCTTACTAAAACACATTTTTAATGCATGGGAAGAGGCACAGGATGCTATAGGTATCTTCTGTGATCTGTCTAAGGCGTTTGATTGTGTGGTTCATGAAACATTACTCCTGAAACTTGAGCATTACGGACTAGGCAAAACAGCTTTAAGCTTATTAAAATCTTATTTGATTGACAGACAGCAACAAGTTCAAATAAACGGTGTCAATTCGTCGAGATTAAATGTGAAAATGGGGGTACCCCAAGGTTCAATTTTAGGTCCTTTTTTATTTTTAGTTTATATTAATGATTTACCCTATCTGTTGCAAAATAAACTTAATATGGTGTTGTTTGCCGACGACACTTCTTTGATTTTTAAGATAAATAGAAGGACTAATAATCTTGACGACGAAAATAACGCACTATTGCAGGTCCAAAACTGGTTCACTGCTAATAATCTAGTTTAAACGGAAAAAAAACTAAATGCATAAGATTTTCCTTACCGAATGTCAAAAGTAGTGATTGTGACGTAATACTAAACGATGAAAAACTAGAATTTGTCGACAAAACTGTTTTCCTGGGGATAACGCTTGACTCTAGGCTACAATGGGGTCCTCATTTAACATCTCTTGCAGGACGGCTTAGCTCAGCTGCATATGCTGTTAGAAAAATCCGCCAATTTACGGATGTTGATACCGCTAGACTAGTCTATTTTAGTTATTTTCATAGTATCATGTCATACGGTATCTTACTATGGGGACGGGCTGCAGACATCGACTCAATCTTTATACTACAGAAAAGAGCCATCAGAGCTATTTACAATCTTCGCCGGTGCGATTCTCTAAGGGAACTGTTTAAGGATATTAATATCATGACGGTGCCTTGTCAATATATTTATGAAAACATCATGTACGTTAGAAAAAATCTTCATCTTTTTAGCAAAAGAGGCGATAGACATAATTATGTTACAAGAAATAGGGACCAATTAGTTCAACCAGGTTTCAGACTGGCTAAAGTGGCGTCTTCTTTCATGGGGTACTGTTTGAAATGTTATAATAAAATACCTCCACAAATATTAGAACTCAATGAAACAAAATTTAAATCTTGTATTAAACGCACACTATGCAGGCAGGCATATTATAAGTTGGAGGATTATATTCAAGATAAAAATGCTTGGCTCAATGCTGGTCCAGCTCCACTACCACCGGGGTGAACAAATTGATTAGATTGGAAATTATTGTTATTATTTCTAAATGTTTTTTTTTTTGAATTTTTAAATAATAAAAGTATTGTATAATGTAGAAGCATTTTTTTCAAAGTTTGTAAATGTGAGTACCATGGAGCTATTTTATGGTTTTTTATGTTACTATTGGACTTGTTTGACATAAATCAGCATGGCAGTTGAGAGTTTATCATGCTCACTCAAATGTCTCACTGATGGTGGCGCATGTGTTGGATCATTCGGTTCCCTTCAAAATGGTTGAGCTGAGTGGTGCTAATATTGGCGTCATGTTCGTGAACGGGCGCTGTCAGTTGAGACTGGTCATCTCTTAGCTGCCAGTTGCTATTTTAATATCTATATTTAGTTGTATTTTTACTTTATTTACATTGTTCTCACATGATAGCGACAAGAAACATGTAACAGAGATATTTGTAATTACAAAACATGATTGAAAAGAGTGTCCATGGAGTTTCTTGCACATTCTTCTCCATAGAGATCTACGCTTTGGAATGTGCAATTAGCATCATTTTTTTTTTCTGACTGACTGACTTCATGGCATTTCAAAAGTGCCTGTAAATGGTTTATTTGAAATAAAATGCTTTGAATCTTTGAATCTTTGTCCTTTCCTTGGTATTGTTCGTCAAGTCGTTGAGCTCCTTAGTAGTCCTGAGTTGAGCTTTACGAATACTGACAAATGCTTGCACTGATTGGACAGTAGCACTCAAATCTGTAAGATTCTTTATTGAAAAGACCATTTCAGACAAATCTGCATGGTTCTCACGTGATTTGACCATTACATATTTACTGTATGGACTTTAAAAGAGACTTTGACCCCTGAGTTTGTTTCGATGTTTCTTCTCAGGGTAGTCAGCTAGAAAACACCGGCCTCATCTAGTTTAAAAATGACGAAAAAAAAATTGACGTGTAAAAGTGTTTTTTTAAACCTATTTACAAAATAAATATTATTTATCATTTTATCATTTATAGCTGATATTACAAGGAGTAATTTACTTTTCATTGTCCTACTGGAACGGAATTAAACTTCATAAAAATAAATAAAATAATAACGTCGCGCGGTTGGATCGAGGGCCTGATACAGAAGGCAGGACTCCTCGAACCACCCTAACCACCGGTGGCTTGGACCCTGATCCTGACACCGCGGCGGACTACTATTTTTTATATTTTTAAATGTTTTTAAATGATTATGTTTAAAAAAATATTTGAAATATGTATCTTATATGTAGGTACATAAAATTAATAAATGGAATAATAAAATAAAAAATCTTTGAAACGTAAAAAAAAATATTTTGAATAAAAAGTATATTTTGTAATACAAATTGAATATGATAATTAAGTAAATAATTTAATAATATGGGAGTTATGTCTGCCAAAAATTGATTTGTAGTTTGGCAGAAGTATTTATTTATTTTAAAATTGTGTGAAACTAAAATAAAGCACTTATTATTATTATTATTAACGTTTGAACATTTGACGGGACTTTCACTGGGATTAAGTTAATGAGTAAATTAAGCTGCTCTCAATTTTCCCATGGGAACGGGACTTGATTCCTGGGTTACTATGCAAAAGAAGTCGCGGGTAAGAGCTAGTTTGTAATAGCGTAGCATAGCATAGTCGGCCTTTTAATGTTCCCACTGTTGGGACTCAGGCCTCCTCTCTAGGAGAGGGAATGGGCCGTAATCCACCACGCGGGCCCAGTGCGGGTTGGTGGATGTCACATGTCTTCGAATTTTTGGTTCTAGAACATGCCGGTTTCCTCACAATGTTTTCCTTCACCGTTTTATGAGCCGTGGTGATGAAATAAATTACACAAAGTAATGCGCCTGGCTGAGTTTGAACCCGCGACCTACAACTCGTAAGTCGGGGCTGTTACCACTCGGCTACCACTGCTCTAGTTTGTAATATAAATTAATTTTAAAACTATGAACAGCTGGTACGAGTGTTCGACGAACTTACGAAAGAGTAAACATTGGACGGCCAGAAGAATTTGATTCGTACATTATTTGGCACTCGTTTGACATAGTGACGGCCATAGATATGGAGAGAATGCTTTTGTAACAAATTAAATTAGAATTGATACTGCAAAGTAGGAAGATTGTCAATGTCCTAGCTATGGTTTACAATATCGTACCGTCGTGTGTCTTAAGACTTTATTTCATATTTATTTGACCTTGCAGTTATTTTTTTATTATTATTTCTTAAACTAATATTGCGCTATTTCCTCCACTCAATAACTTATGACTTAAATAACTTTGACTGAGTCGAGGTCGAGCAAGGCACACTCGACCTTGACTCAGGCAAAGTTATTTATTGAAATTAATTAATAAATTTTTCTCTTTTGTCGTGGGTACTAGATTTATTAAAGTGGGCGAAATTTCTATTAAAATAACTTGTGAAGAATGTGGTTGGAGGTGTTAAGTGTACGCGTGACTTTTAAATTACTGGCAATTTTTTCAAGAAAATTGAATTAATTAACTTAGTATCATGTCAACCGTCAATCACGATGTTTTTGAGTTATGGGAACATAAATGGTGATAAATCCCGTAGTAAAAGTCGTTTATATTCAAGTACACTTACACTTACTGTGAAATTAGCAATTTTCAAGTGACTTTGATCATCATCTTCCGGTCCATGTCCCAATGTTTCTCGGCATAACACCACTATTACTTCAATGTATGTTTTTATTTTTTTATTTTTGTAAGCTTTTTACTATCACTAATCATAAGTTACTTTACTTACAAAGCGAACGATATTGTTGTCTTTTAAAATAAAATTACTTATTATTTTTTGCACACGCTTTTTTCTTCTTTTCTGTCCTGTAAACCGTCATATACTAACCCTATAGATTTAAAAAATCTAGTCAATGTTAGACAACTTCAACGACGATAATTCATAATCGTGACTGCAATAGTCGAACCCCTTAAGAGGTGCACACAGCCTACTATCGCCGCCAATTGAAAAAAAATCAAAACTAATTATACACACAAAAATGCATGCTAGAATCAAAAGCGCGTTCATAACAAAAACGGCCATTTTCATTTCAAATGCACGATTTAGCTATACAACAATACCAATATTAATTTAAGAGTTGATAATCTCCATGGGTTGTCCGAAACGGAACCCTGAGGTCCTGAAACGCAAAGCAAAAAAGGAACATAACCCACTCCGGGTTTTAGTCAGTAAAAATCTATCACGTCCTTACGCTCCACCCTAGAGCGAGAGAAGTTATTGGATGATTCCCCACCTAAAAAAAATGTGTTATACAAATACGTACTTTATTGCCTTTTTTATTGTTTTGATGAGCAACATTTTTTATTTTTTATTCTAGCTATAGTGGGCTGTAAACCGCCTCTTAAATGAGCAAACTAGTTGGTAAAACTACTATTCAAAGTATGTACACACCCCACAGAAACTTATCTACATTATCCAGCCAGTTCTCTCGTAGGGTTCCAAATCATTTTCCATTGCTGCATGTTGTATATTCCTTGGCATTCAAGTCACTCGATGTTAGATAATATCGACCGTTAGAGATTAGTGTTTATATAGTAAAAGCTAAAAGTAAAGTCCTTTTTTTGTGGGAATCCATCAAATGACTTCTCCCTCTCTTTTACTGACTAAAACCCACCTATATTCCTTCAGTTGCCCTTTGAGTTCCAGGGCGCGGTAACTCTTTCTAACAATTCCGCAAGCTATAGGCAACTGTCAATTTTATGTTGGTGAATATGAGCGTTCTCTAAAAAATACGTAATCACCTTAGTTACAAACGAAGTGGAGTTGCTGGCCATTCAGCAACTCTATATAAAGTTCAAAATTGATTTTAAACCGTAATCTTCAGTCCTACAGTGATCCTCAATACTGTGATAGGGGAGACGCAAATGGAAAGCTTCTGGTTCAAGAAGCTTTCCATTTGCGTCTGTATCACAGTAAAATGGAAAGCTTCTGGTTCAATTATACTGTTATTAAATTGTAGGTTTTTATATATAAAATTACGTCTAGATTTTTATTGACATCCCCCTAACTCTATTGTTTTTTCATCTACTCGTATCAATCCTAAACTTTTTAAAACATAAACCTTAAAAGTATATCTTGTCAGTTTGCAAGTTAGTAATATTAATGTGACTTCCATGGTCGCCACAATACTTTTGTTTACTTCGGTAAGTGTGAGCGTCAGCGCTGGACAAAGGCCTATGCCTCTATCCTAATTTAGACGTGGGCGAAGGCGCATCAGTGGGGCCTTTTTCTTTCATAAATTCGAAAACGAGACAGTGACTGTCGCAACCCAATGTTCGACCAACGTCATCGCTCACCATCAGGTGAAATAGTGATCAAGCGCGAGCTTATCAAATATAAAAAAACCCTCATTCCTAAAGAGCTTTGGGTGCGAGGCCATGGGCGCTTCGCCAACGCTTAGCTACGCTTCTGGCGCTGGAAGTCATGGGGTCAAGTGTCATTATATATTATCATAGCTGGGAAAAAGTCTCTTTGTCCAACCGTGTGACTCTTCAGTCTTCAGGCCAAAAACGACAAATCCAGAGAGTTATGTAAAAAAAAAACTGATACTCGAAGCTCTTTTCATGTTGTTTTCTTTACTTTTACGTCGTAAAGAAGTGTGGAACGTTGTCGTTAGGTAATTACGCTATTGTACCTTTTTTCTCCATAAAACAAAACATTATTGTCACATTATCAGGGGCCGGAAAATCTTCTCACAACGACGTGAATGCGAACAAAAACGAGCGGCTGAAGTTTTACCCTCGGGGAGTAGAAAATAGTACTATAATGTGAAAACGGTAAAATGTTTCACCAATTCTTCACTTTTTGTACAGCCAGACTATTTCTGCTGTGTTTTTTACACATGTGGTGTGACCTATTTATAGATAAGTATTTTTAGCGTAATCCATTTGTTATTTATAGGGGAAATTCATATCTTCAATCTTCCCATGGACGCGACAAAAAAGAACTGTCCATGAAAGGGCCAAGCTGATTTTGCCATTCATTTGAAATATTACTACAGCTTATCATCTTTACTTTGAAACGTTGCTGTGGAGGTGAATTATTTTAGGACGTAATTTTTAAAACTTATCTTTATGTATATAATTCTTCTGTACGTGTGTTTGTCACTCAACTCCACACAATGCGATCCTTGGATAGTTTGAAAATAAAATTGAACCCGGTAAAGTGGCCCTGTAATCGGGTTCTCAATTCTTTGTCTGACGAAAAGATAGCTTTCGGACAGGACAACGTCTGCCGGGACCGCTAGTTAATTATATAAATTGCCGTTTTTTAAAACGGGTTGCTTTGAAGTGTTATATCTTTGGATTGACTTGGAATTATAAGTTCAAATAAACTTTATATTAAAGGTACATTATTCTTTTTCCAAAATTAGGTATTTATTAAATTTTTTGTGTTTTTTATTTTCTGTAATATTGCAGTTCTTATAACCATGAAAGCTAATAAAAAAACGTTTTTTTTTTCATATTAAGAGTTCCAACGTAGAAATTATGCATTTCAAAGGGCAAGCATTATCAATTACGCATACCTACGACTTTCTTATAACAAAAGAACTTTGTGCTCTTGGTTTAATAGCTTTCGTTTTGGAAATTTTGTCTTGTTGCCGCACTGAGGAGAAAAGTTATTCGCGAGATAAAATTTTCCACGTGAAAGTGATTGAAACAAAAATAGACATCCCATTCATTAGCAGTTTTAAGTCCGTATACATCATCAATATTGCATACCGCTTGAGGCACATTGTTTCCGCGCTAGAACTCATATTACAAAATAATGCAAGTTTTCTTATATTTCATACAAAAATAGTTACAAGGACGATATTACAGAAAATACAAAACTCAAAGAAACCAATAAATACCTAATTTCGAAAAAATAATAACGTACCTTTAATATAAAGTGTATTTGAACTTATAATTCCAAGTCAATCCAAAGATATTGTTATATCTTTGGATTAACTTCAAAGCAACCCGTTTAAAAAAATAGCAATTTCATATTTTAACCCCTAATAAGATAATTTTAATTTGATTGATAATACAACGACAAACGTAAACAAATGGCTAGTTGAAGGTTAGTTGCAACAAAAGGCTTCGTAAAACACACATCTGACATCGTAAGTCTGAGTGCGTAAATCGGGGTTGTTACTAACTCCGAATTAGTTGCTAACTCGGGCCAATGTATGAAATATTTGTTATTTAGATAACCTCGTGTGTGGAGTAACTAAGTTGACCCTGGTTTGCGTAAGTAAACCTCAATCTGCAACACTGAACTTCCCAGTTTTCGCCGCATACCTAAGATGTACCTACGTGGTAGTATATTAGAGCCTGTTCAAATAATACGAACAAGTTAATGAGTAAGCTAATAGGTACGAAACAGTAGAGCGAGGACAAGTCATACAAATTGACAGTGTACCTCAAGGAAGAAAAAGGAATGACCTGGACTGTGTGGCGCGCATTTACCAAAGGCTTTTAAATTCCCTTTGGTGATCGTCAGTGTTGCCGTATTTTTACCAGTCTTCCCTTTTACTTATCATTGAAAAAATTATTTATTTATTAAATGATTTATGCACACAAAAGTACAGCGGCGGACTTAATGCCCTAGGCATTTTCTACCAGTCAACCTTTGGGTGATGCAGAGAAAAATAGTGTTATGGGTAGTAAAAGAAAGAGAGAAGGCGAATACAATAATAGATATATTAATAAATCACAGATATAATACAATTATATATAATCAAATTAATTAACTATATACCTACACTAATATGTCAAACAATTGATCCAAATCGAAAATTGGCAATCATTTACAACAAATTACATTTACAACTTATACACAAAACACATTGCATTTTAGTAATGCCAATACAGAAAATAAACATAGTGTTATTAACAAATTATAAAAATTGCTGACACAAGAAAGTTTAAATAATTTTGTTCTTACAAAAATAAATACCCATCACGGTTACTATTTCAGTATATTCCTGGGAAAATACCTTATTTTTACCCTAAATTGAATCTACCTGGGTATTTATCAGGTAAAATCCCATATATAGAGATGGGATTCTACGTGTTATATACCAAAACTTGAATTACCATGGTTGAAGTTCTGTGTACCGTCGAGTAGGAAGTTTCTTGCTAAATGCTTTCAATGTAAAAGTGGGGGAGACTAAATTAGAGACAATGGAAAAGTTTGGTGCATCTGCTTCTCGTTTACGAGTAAATCCTCAAACGAAGACTTGATACTTACATGAATGAAAATCAAACAAGTCGAATGTGCTTTGGATGTTAGACTGAAGAAACTTGAGTGTTTAAGTCGAGTATGAGTAATTTCTGAACGATTACAGACTGTTTATTATAGAGAGAGGGTGTTGGATATCTATCTATCTAGCTTAGCATAATCAGGCCTCCTCTCCTCTCTAAGGGAGAGAATGGGCTGTAATCCACCACGCAGGCCCAGTGCGGGTTGGTGAATGTCACTTGTCTTCGAATTTTTGGTTCTAGGACATGCTGGTTTCTTCACCGTTTTGAGGGCAGTGGTGATGGAATAATTTACACAAAGTAATTTGCTTGGCTGGGTTTGAACCCGTGGCCACTACTCGTAAATCGGGACCATTATCAAGGGACAACTACTGCTCTATCTTTCTATAAATAATTGGAATGTTGCTCAAGGTAATGTTATTTAACCGATTTCAAAAGGGAGGGAGGTTCTATGTTCGGCTGAATGTATTTTTTTTGTTTGATGTGAATAATAATATTTATCGGTTTGCATTTATTTTCTTTATTGTACACACAACTTCAAATTTAAACCAGGAGAGCTTAGCCAACAATTGGGTTTTGGATTATTTTCAATACTTGATATTTCTTTTGTCATTGAATAGTTCATGCGTTATAATATCATTATAATGTTTTCACTAGATCTTTTGACGAGACTCGATTGAAAGTGAAACTCAGTGGCAATGAATTGCAAACATTTGTCAAAATGTAGGAAAATGTGAGTTGGGTTTGACAGATGGAGACCGAGATCGAAATGCGAACGTTCCTCAAAAATGTGAGAATTTCGCCTCTGACGTCACGACGAGTCATGTCCCCGTCCACATGTTCTAATTTCTGCTCCTTTTGTTTGAAAATTAACGTAATAAGCCAGTGGCTCCCAATCTTTTTTGTCTTGAAACCGCATTGTTAGTAGGGACAGAAATCTAGTAAAGATAAATTATAAATTCCATTTTTTACTTATAAAGATGAAACTGCTGTCTGACATATCAACGCACAGCCTAAACTACTGAGACTAGGATCGTGAAATTTTGCCCAAAGGTTTTTTTTATAATGTAAGCGTGCACTTAGAAGGGATTTTTAAAAAGTCAACCTTTAGGGGGGTGAAATGGAGGGGTTTGTACTTATGCAAAATCGTAACCTGCACAAATAGTAACCTAAGTTAATAATAACAGTTGTCATTATTTGTTTTTGAAAACTACCCCCAACAGAACAACTTAGGGGGTTAAATATTGTATGGAGGATTCTTATTTCTTGGGTTAATAAACTTAAACCTGAGTATAAATTCTTACCAAAATGAATAATAGACACTGTCATTATTATTTTTTCAAAACGGCCAAGAAAATATTTTCGCGAGCGAAGTCGCGGCCAAAGTGCTAGTAGAAAATTAAAATTACTTTCTTCCCTACGTCGTACTCCTTAATGCTAAGGGTCGTGACCTATGCTTCATCACTTTCATTCGTACGATATTCGTCCATCTGTTTCTGTCTCTGGCGGTGTGTAGGGCATTGTATACTGTAGAGTCAAGAGCGGTGCGGATCTGGTAACCAACGTATTGAGCTGGGCCCACGAGGCCTTTTCCCATCCACTTAACCGTTCAAAATTACTTTGCATCAATGTTGTTTCTGATTTAAATATTTATTAATTTTAAATATTTTACGGAGCATATTTTGGCTCTGGTGAATCACCAGTTGTCTACGTACGACCAAAAACATGGTTTCAAGCAGTCAGAAGTTGTCAATCAGTACTTCGTCAATCAACAAGGCTTTACGGGATAGATCATTGTGAAAACTCAAGGCCTAACTGAAGTCCTTTACTTAGTTGCTACTTTATTGTTAAAGTTTCTTCTAGTTTAATCCAGGATCGCTGTAGAATAAGTTACCGGGGAAATGTAAAAAGATATTTGTAAGTAGTTTGTAGGGTTCCGTACAGAGGTTCAAATCAAGGTTTTTAGCGACAGTTATCGAGTGAACTTCAGTGGCCGTTTTAATTTATTCGTAATTATTTATTTTTTCAAAGTACAGTAAGTATGTTTTATACGATTATTTCAAAAAAATATTTTCCGTGGAAGATGAGTAGACCTTTAGTGTGGGACGCTACCAGTGTCGACACTCTTATGCCATATCATCTTCCTAGCTCATCGTGCTCTGCTGGTGCTGCCGCTGCGGCTGCGGAGAACCTCAAGCGGCGGAAATATAACAGTCTCGTCGGCAGTTATATTTTTAAGCCGTTTGGGGTTAAAACTCTTAGGCCGTGGGGTCCGAGTGCTCATACGCTTTTTAAAGAACTATCCAAACGCTAAGTTGACACTTCGCGTGACCCAAGGGCTGGCTTTTACCTCGGTCAGAGAATAGGCATTGCCATAAAGCATAAAGCATAAGCATAATCAGCCTTTTAATGTTCCCACTGCTGGGACTCAGGCCTCCTCTCTCTAGGAGAGGGAATGGACCATAATCCACCACGCGGGCCCAGTGCGGATTGGTGAATGTCACATGTCTTTGAATTTTCGGTTCTGGCATTGCCATACAACGTGTCAATGCCGCCAGCCTTTTGGGCACACTTCCAGTCGACAGCGATCCGGAGGAGTTTTATGACGCCATATTTTAGTTAGGAGTAGCCTTTAGTGTATATATATACTTTTAATTAGTTAAGTGTATTTGTAATTTTATTTCTAGTGGATATAGTGATAAAAATTGGTGTTTTTATTGTATCTCAAGTGCTTACACAACTGGAGAATGTGTTGAAAAATAGAAACATACGCGAACTTAGTAAAATGGAGCTGGGAATTTTGTTAACCACCACCACCACCACCACCATACGGAACTAAAAGGAAAAAAAAGTTGCGCCTTTGACTCGCGGTAAAATTTCTTTCTATCAGTGATATACCACAGACTAATACTAGGAATTAAACCCACGTCTCCACGCTCAGCAGTCGCTCTAGCGAACAATTTGCTTGCAGCGGTCTTTTTGTCCGATTATAATTTAAGTATCTTAAAGGCTAGAGTGAATAGGCTTTTAATAAACTAGTGCGATTCGCCATCAAAGATTGCACACTACTTACCATTGTGGTGGGATCGCAGTCAAGCCCTAGTATATATATATTTTTTTTATATATCATATAAAAAAAAGGTTTAGTTATACCGCTTTCACTCATAATTCAAACATAAATAAGATCTAGTCCACTTAACAGTCTACGTAATAGTCAGATATGAATTTAATCTATACAAAGTGTAGGTCTGGTCGTCACACGGTTATCTGTGATCTTTTTGACGCGCGCCGCCACAGCCCCGCTAGCTAAGTTCTACGAAGCAGTATTTGACGAAATCGAATTCCTCTACTGTGAGACTAGGGTCGGATTGCCTTTAAGTAATGTAATAGTTTATTTGGTTGGATTTTATTCTCTTCGGATGTAGGTATAGGGGCTGTTTGGTAAAGTGAACAGATTTTGTGAACGAAAAATAAGTAATGTTCGATGACATGGATAAAATTATTAACTGTTAGCAAAGTAAGGGAACATAGATTACCAATGTTGAAATTTAATCCTCGATAGTCAAAACTACTTACTAATATAATGTTGAATTGCAGCTATCACATATAGGTAAATATTATTATTACATATTTTTACTTACCCAATTATTTTTCTGACTGTACAATCAAAAGGTAAGAACGATAAGAAAAGCTGGATGCTTATATGTAAAAAATATTAAAAAATAAATTAAATTCCCTGATGCTACGGCGTAGTAAATATAATTTGATATAAATGCTACACCGGCTACGGCTACGCTGTCGTAGCAAATAACCTATGTGCTACGCGTTGAGTTATTTAATATTGCAGTTTTATGAGTATTGATCTCATTCACAGAACCTTTCTTGAACAAATCGATGTCGTTAAATATGTAGTATAAAGGGAGGTTTTTTTTGTGCATTTGCTCGGAGCGCTTGGTGTCATAGAAAATAGCAAAGGCTTAAAAAGTGAACGTGAACCTACACACGAATCCAAGACTAGCCCACCATCGTGAGGTAGAATATCTAGAGCTATTAAATAGAGAAGGTTTAATCCGCGTAAAGATTAACGCTTTATTTCCCCGCATGGCGTATGTTCTTATTCTAAACGATAAAGTCATTATTCCCTGCCTACTAAACGAACTTAAAGACTTTCTATTGCACAAACCAAGTTTCCTTCCATCTTTGTATACAAAAACAGAAGTCCTGACACATTGACTCATTAACGCTTAGCCGAAACCCTTGCATTTGGAAAGCTGAAACAAATCCCGCTCTTGAGTGGAGCAGGAGATAGTGTCAGACTTTTACTGACTAAAAACTCACTCCTGTTCCTTCGTTGCCTTCGTCCCAGGGCCCCGGGTTTCGTTTTCACACTACCCATGGCCCCGGTAGGCTTCGACCCTGCTGGGCCCCTACGATTTGCTGACATCTCCCTGAGGCGCGCGTGGAACAATACGCGCCGTCGACGACTTGGGCTCGGTCCGGACGGTTACCGGACGGTCGGACGGCGGGCTACCCATTGCTCGCCGTCCGCAAGCCCGCGCCTACGGTGGCCGGAAATCGGGATCGGAATCCCGGCGGCGATTGGGGCGTGAGGACCGTTGCCTCACGCGATCGGCCGCCTCCTTTGCTAGCATTACTGCTTCGCAGAATGAGGTGACCGCCTGCCACTCCTCCTCGCTCCGGACCATGGCCTGTACCAAAGCCCGGCGCGAGAGATCGCCGCCGCCGGTCACCCTCACGAGGACACGGCGTTGCTCTGCCCAAGCGGGGCACACCTCCACCGTGTGCTCCACCGTGTCCTCCGGGCGGTCCACACAGTGGCGACACCCGGGCGTCGCTTCCGCACGAATCCGGTGCAGGAACTTCCCGAACTTACCGTGTTCGGTGAGAACCTGCGTCATCCGGAAGGTGAGGACACCGTGAGGTCTTTCCAACCACGCCTCAAAGAGGGGACTTACTGCCATAATTGTGGCGTGCCCAGCACTGGGTTGCGACAGTTGCTGTCGCCATTTCTCCATGAGAACCCGCCGGAGCTCTGTCCGCCATGCTGCGACTTGTCGTGGCAGCGGAGTTTCGCCCCGGCGTTGCATCTCCATGCGCAGATCGTGCATGTGTGCAAGGACTGTTGCCTCCAGATCCCATGGTGGCTGGCCAGCAAGGTGGCTCGCCGCTTCGCGGGAAATCGTCCAGTATCCTCGCACCATCCGTATGGCCATGACCCTCTGGCATGCGTTCAGCCGGTCCGCCGGCTGCTTCCGCAGCGTCGGCGCCCATACCGGTGCGCCATAAAGGGCCATGGACCGAACGATTCCCGCGTAAAGCCTCCGGCAGGAGGCGTCTGGACCCCCCAGGTTGGGCAGGAGCCGCCCGAGGGCAGCCCCAGTCCGATTTAGTTTGGGAGCCAGACGTCGGAAATGCTCCACGAAATCCCATCGGCTGTCGAGAACGAGTCCCAGATACTTCATCGTCGACCCGACGCCGATGTGGACTCCTCCTACCGTTAGTTGGGAACCCCGTGGTGGCGCGTTCCGAGGGCCGTGAAAGCACATGGCCTCGGACTTGTGCAATGCCACCTCGAGTCCCAACTCCTGGATCCTGCCCACGACTATCGCAACCCCGCGTGTCGCTAGTTCGACCGCCGCCTGGTACGACTCTCCCCGCGCCAGGACCAGCGTGTCGTCTGCGTAGCAGACTACGCTGACCCCGTCAAGGAGGTCGCCGCGCAGCACGTAGTCGTATCCGATGTTCCACAAGGGCGGCCCTAGTACCGATCCCTGCGGAACACCGCACGACATCTCTCGACGTTCCCACTCTCCCTGGTGACCAGGGTAGATAATGTACCTGTCCGACAGGTACGCCTCGACCACACGACAGAGGTAGTCGGGCGTCCGGTGATACCGGAGGTCCCTCCTAATGCTACTCCAAGGCAGGGAGTTGAAGGCGTTGGCGATGTCCAGAGACACCGCCACGACACACCTGCCTGCCTGTCGTGAGAGCTCGCACGCGCATGATGGCGTCCACCATGGAGCGCCTCCTGCGAAAACCGAACTGGCCGTCCGCCAGATCCGGCCCCACCCGTGTTAGGTGCGCGACGAGGCGGTCTGCAATTACTCTTTCAAAGAGCTTGCCCACCTCGTCGAGCAGCACAATCTTGCAGAATGAAAATGAATGAAATGAAATGAATCAGCAGACTATTCTTACAAAGAAAAGCACTGAGCTGATTGTGGACCAGGCGTTCTAGGACTTTAGAGAGGAAAGGCAGTATGGAGATTGGTCGATATTCTGAAAAGGAAGTAGGATTTGATTTTTTGGGCAAAGGAGTAATTTTGGCCTCTTTCCATATTGATGGAAAGACACCGTTGGAAATGGAATAGTTAAGGATATAACACAGGATAGGAAGGATTTCATCAAGGACAGGGAGTATCATTTTCCGACTGACACAATCACTGCCAACTGCGTTAGACGTGATTGAAACTATGCTCTTCTTAACATCACAATCAGAGAGTAACATGCGATTCATCACTCCTCATTACATTTTTTTAAAACGTGCACAAGGAATAGCAACAGACATTTCGAAATTCAACCCGTAAGAGGGTCAAAAGGGGTTTCATGCGAACAAAGCCTAGTAAAGTATTAGTTAGTATTATAATATTACACCTTTTATAATATCAACAAGACAGACATGGTTGAGCGATTGGGTATTGCGCTGCGTGTCGTGGGTTCGATTCCCGTACGGATCAAATATTTGTATGGTCTACATATAGATATATATATATATAGTTCCGTGTTTGGAGGTCTTGCATAATATGTAAGTTTATAATTATATTTGTGAACGCACCCACGATGTAACATTGTTTTTAGGGTTCCGTACCTCAAAAGGAAAAAACGGAACCCTTATTGGATCACTTTGTTGTCCGTCTGTCTGTCTGTCTGTCAAGACCCTTTATTTCAGGAACGCATGGAGGTATCGAGTTGAAATTAAAATCATATACTCAGGTCTGCGGACTCTTGAAGTTGTAAAAAATTAAACTTGTAAGTTAACGAGAAAAAAATGATACTTCGGTTTATGTGGCAAAAAACGTACATTTCGACACTCTCGAGGAAATCAAAATTCATCTAAGGGTACTTCCCGTTGACTCAGAATCCTGAAATTTAGCATAAAGCAAGGTATATACATATAGCACAAGTATGAAAAATTTGAAAACTCTAAATTTGTTGTTACGTCACAATTTTTTTTTGCGATTCGGAAAAATCTTCCGTGACTCCATTCCAGAATTGATCTATTTACATAGGTAAGTTTGTACAGATCCCTCAGGGCGCGAGTCCGACTCGCACTTCCCTAGTTTTTTTTTTTATTATTAAAAGAAATAACGAAGAGTTGAAATGTCTTCAAATAGCGAAGGTAAACAACTAAAATAAATATTGGGAACGTGATTTTTAAATTATGGGCTGTTAAATATGGTTGTTAGAATATTTCCTCTGCCTTTAAAGAGTTAAACATCTATAATGTATTAGTATTGTTCCGCGTCTTTTCTCCCGTGGCCTAATCTGAAGAAACCTTGCGAAATTTCAGGATAAAAACACTAAGCAAAAGAGTAACTTTCTGTCTGAGAGAGGATTTTTGAAAGTACGTAATTGGATCAGTATTTGTAGTTTACCTTTTACTAAACAACAAGTTTAGCTCTTCAAAATATCACTAGCTTTTACCGGGGGCTTTGCTCCATGGGTAGTGTGAAAACGAAACCCGGGGCCCTGGGACGAAGGCAACGAAGGAACAGGAGTGGGTTTTTAGTCAATAAAAGTCTGACACTATCTCCCGCTCCGCCCAAGAGCGGGATTTGAAATAAGGATTGGGAATAAGGAGCGGGATTTGGGATTTTCCCACCTAAAAAAAAAAAAACCGGGGGCTTTGCTCGCGAGAAAGTTGAAAATTGACATACTCTTGGGATAAAAAGTATCCTATCTACTATTCCAGGACATGTTCTACCCATATACCGAATTTCATCTAAATCCGCTGAGCTGTTTGAGTGTGAAGTAGTAACCAACATACATATACATTCAAACAATAGGGAACATGCATGTAAAAACATATTGATTATTTAACCAGTTTATCAATCAATATTCAACAATAGAATATTAAATGTGAAAATAATATCAAAATAAGTAGAAAAGTAAACGAGATATAACAATTTCAAAAAATATATATCTATTCCTCTCGCCAAAATGTCTTTTTCTATGACAGCTGTACGGGTCTGATGTAATTTCACATCAAATTCCATATCGGGCTTTCTTATTAGCAGTTTTGAAGATTTATAACTTTATTATTGAAGAAAATATTTTAAAACATTCTTTGATATTTGTTTACTAGAGCTAAAAATGATTTAACTTAACAATTTTTTTTTCAGAATAGAATAGAATAGAAATACTTTTATTCGGGACAGACAAAGTACAACGGTTACAAAGTAAAAAAAAAAGGGCAAGTGCGAGTCAGACTCGCGCACTGAGGGTTCCGTACAAACTACAATTCTCGAATGGAGTCTCGAAGATTTTTCCGAATTGCAAAAAAGTATATTTTTTTTGTGACTTAGATAATAACATCGACTTATAGTACATATATATCGATGGATAATAACAAATTTACTGTTTTCAGATTTATTCCTATACCTGTGCTATAAGACCTTGCTTTATTCCAAATTTCAGGATTTTGGGTCAACGGGAAGTACCCTATGAGTTTTGATTCCTTTGACAGTATCGAAATATACGTTTTTTGCGACATAAACGGCCGTATCTTTTTTATTCGGTAACTTAGAAGTTTGATTTGTTCACAGCTTCAAGGGACCCTAAAAAGACCAAAGTACAGAGTGCGTTATTATGTGTATTCCTTATGGTTGTGCTTATAATGTTAGTGTCATTATAGTTATTTATAATAATATTATACAGTATTCACAGTGCGATGTTTTATTATGCACATAAAGTTTCTTGGATTTCCTTTTGTGGCCGAGTTACATTTGTAGTCAGCTCAAGGACTACTAAAAATAAACCCTAAGAACACGGCATTGTACTGCACGGTATATACCTACGAGTATGTACATTTCTATGTAAAAGATACAAAGTCTTCTTGTTATTTGAATGACGTTAGTCTGTTTGTTATGGAGTCTTGTTTGTTTAATTGTTGATATACATTAGATGTAATGTGCATGTAAAATAATAAGCACTGGCAGAAGCCAGCGACTTCGGCTGTATGAAAGTATAAAAAATATGCCTGTGTCACTTAGTGATAAAGTAGTAATACACTGGTGAATGAATCAAAGAATTTTTAAAATTGATTCAGTAGCTTTTCTTTTAACCTAGGGATCTTTAAGTCAAGAGTGAATAGGTTGCAGGCTTGCGGACGGCGAGCAATGGGTGGCTCGCCGTCCGACCGTCCGGTAACCGTCCGGACTGAGCCCAACGAAAGCGGCCCTGGTACGAAAGGCGACGAAGGAACAGGAGTGAGTTTTCAGACAGTAAAAGTCTGACACTATCTCGCGCTCTGCCCAAGAGCAGGATTTGTTATTAGATGATTTTCCCACATAAAAAAAAGAGTGAATAGGTTACTTCTAGGTAAGCGCGCTCCATCGTCAGTCGCTTTCCATCAGGTGAGACAGCGGTCAAACGCGAACCTATCAACAACAATAAAAAAACTTTATTGTACACCATTAAAAGTTACAATATATATATGTGGATAACAGAGTTCATATACACAGGCGAGCTTAATTCAAAGTTGAGTTTTCTTTTAGCAAACCATTGAGTGATAGAGACAGATCACAAAAGACGGTAGGATCCAGTGCACAATTGAGTTTGAATTGATTGCTTTTGAGTTTATTCATTACAAACAAAAATACAAAATTTTCCTCTATATAATATAAGTATAGAAGTATAGATTGGTAGGTACAGCGTACAGTTTTGAGGAAAGAAATTTAAGAGGGTCCGACCCGTCTATCGTCAACCTGAGCATGATTTAAAAGCTGTTGGTTCATCCAACGCAATCCAACGCAATGTTTGATAAAGAGGCAACGTGAAAAAAGAGAGATTACACCTGCCGCTATAGCCAAGTTACGACCGTTTCGTTTCTCTTGCGTATAAACGCCTCGAGTAGGCAACGCCTCCGATTCCTTTGTTCAGACGTCATCTCAACGCTCAGTCACGTGGTCAAAACAAAAGAATCGGAGGCGTGGCCTACACGAGGCGTGCGACGCAAGAGAATCAAAACGAAACGGTCGTAACTTGGCTAGGGGAGCAGAACGTTCTTTTGGCATTCTGTCATTCCGTCGTTCTCGTATATTTCACAAAACTTGTTACAAGATAGATGTGTTTTTTTTAAACTAAAAGTTTTTGAAATAATTATAATTGTTATTCAGAATCTTGATTAAATGTGCAAGGTTTCTATATTTTTTTTTTGACATTTTTAATGTATGAGTATCTACATTATGAAGGGCCAAAGTTCACGCAAAATAGCAGATTTTCAGAGGTGTTTACTGGATTATAATATCTAAATATTTAAAATTAAAATTTTATAACTTGATTTCAATTAAAACTTGTTAATACCCAACAAAACATCTGTGTTTATAAAATATCTAGAGGAAGATGCTATAACTAACGCCATAATCACGTTTTTTTTTAGTTGGGAAAATCATCTTATGACAAATATCATCCAATGAGTTCTCCCGCTCTGGGCGGAGCGAGAGGGCGTGTCAGACTTTACTGACTAAAACCACACCTGTGTCTTTCTATTGCCCTTTGGGTTCTATGACTACGCGTTTCCTTTTCAGAAAATCCCCGCGGTCCTAGCTAACGGGCATCGGCCCTCCTGGGCCCCTACTGTTTTGCTGACATCTCCTTGAGGCGCGCGTGGAACCCTGCGTACTGTCGACGACTTGCGGTCGGTCCGGTCGATTACCGGATGGCCGGACGGTGAGCTACCCATTGCTCGGCGTCCGCAAGCCCGCGCTTACTGTGGCTGGAAATCGGGATCGGGATCTCGATCCCGGCAGCTGGGGCGTGAGGGCCGTTCCCTCGCGCGTATGGCCGCCGCCTTTGCTAGCATTACTGCTTCGCAGAAGGAGGCGATCGCCTGCCACTCCTCCTCGCTCCGGACTATGGCCGGTACCAAAGCCCGGCGCGAGAGACATTGCCACCGATCGACGAGGACACGGCGGTGCTCTGCCCAAGCGGGGCACACTCTACCTTATGCTTCACCGTGTCCTCCGGGCGGTCCACACAATGGTGACAACCGGATTTTTTTCCGCACGAATCCGGTGCAGGAACCTCCCGAACTTACCATGTCTGGTGAGAACCTGCGTCATGTGGAAGGTCAGGTCGCCGTGTTGTTTTTCCGCCTCTCCTCAAAGAGGGGACTTACCGCCATAATTATGGCGTGCCCATTACTGAGTTGCAACAGTCGCTGACGCCATATCACCATGAGATCCCGCCGGAACTCTTTCCGCTGCAACTTGTCACGGCAGCAGAGTTTCGCCCCGGCGCGAGCGTTGCATCTTCACACGCAAATCGTGCATGCGTGCAAGGACTAAGCCCATTACTATTAAAATAAACAAAATATATCTCACCACAGTGACAATTTCAACTAAAGGCGAGTCTGAATCTAACATTTCTAAAGAACACTGTTTAAAGGCAAGGACTATAATCTGGTTTAATGACTATTAAAATTTGAGGCCTAGGTCTTTACTTAAGACCCATTAATGAACGTTTCTAATGTATTTACTTAACGCTGTAAGTAGGTTACAGGCTTTATATATATAATAAAAGTCGTTTGATATACGTGCAAATTTGTTACGGCAACCCTCGGCTCCATAACACACTCGCCTACGGCTCGTGCGAATTCCGCCTCGGTCGCAATGACAAACTTTCTGGACTTGTATTAAAATGTACTATTACCATGATCTGCAAGTCTGATTCTGAAAGGAAGACCCTGGTACGAAAGGCAACGAAAGAACAGGAGTGGGTTTTTAGTCAGTAAAAGTCTGACACTATCCCGCTCCGCTCAAGAGCGGGGAATGTCATAAGATGATTTTTCAGACAAGAGATAACTCAGTACACCAAGAAGTATCAAGAAAGACTAGCAAAACATAGAAATTAACTGGCCCTCCAATTATCAGGAGATGGAAGCTAAAGATACAGTAGACTTAAAAGACAAAGTATCTCTTCTCTTTTGGATAGATAGATAGCCCAAAGGTCTATCCTTAAGATTATACATTGTAAACCACGTGACTATTCTACCACAGAATTATCCAAGGAGAGCAATGTATTAACAGTGCGACAGCTGTTTATTCTACGCACGATGCTCCGGCGGCATTCACTACTTCCCCTAAATAAAGAGGTTTTAAGAAAACGTAGTGGTGCACTTGTTTGCCCCTCTGTGCGTTGTATGACAGCTTTCGCACAGCGACAGTACAAGGCATTGAGTTCCAGGCTTTACAATGAAATCAACAAAAAGATCTTACTATACAAACTAATGCATAATTTTAAAAATAAATTATCTAGTTGGTTAAAGTCATTAAACTACGATGAATCGGAAAAACTCATCGAAGTCGTTAAGTGATGTTACAAAGCTTAATTTTTATTTTATTTTTATCTTAATTTTTTTTTTTTTTGTTCTCTTCTTCTTTATTTTTTCGGCCTAATTATTAAAAAAATGCACTAACCTAGAAGACATACCTAATTTGAAATATCTACATAATATGCACCAACAGAATAGGATAATACATTCTGAAATAGACTGCACTAATAAAACGGTGGACCGCCGACTACCCAAGATACGGGCAGTGCTCAGTTTGGGAGTCGATGACTCACTTTTGGAACTAACCAGTGTAATGTGATGTTATCTAGTCGTTGTGATTTGTGTACTTTTTTGGAAGAATAAAGAATTATTATTACTATTAAAAAAAAAAGATACACCAATGTGGAAGAGGCACTTGATTGCAAAGTGTAGGTACATCCAAGCTTCTGACATATAAAACCCAGAAATAGAATTTCAGAGTGGCCTATTGTTATCTGAATACATATAAAAAAAGATAGTTTAAATATATAAGTAACTAAATAAATTATAGCACCAGTGTTCTTTTATACTAGCCAAAGAATATTCGGAGTCTGATCAGAACTTTCAAACACTACATTTTACAAATATTTATAGAGAAACAAACAATTTTACGTGTTTTGAAGTGCAGGTGTCCGACCATCATAATTTGGCTAGTGTTCACCTTTTAGTTTTTCTTTTTTTTTTTAACGTTTAGGCTTTGGAATCGTTATCAGCTGGGAAAAGGCTTTTCCCAAGCCTTTCTTTCAGGTGCTTTCTCGTACAAGTATTAACTTAAAGAAAATACGAGCATAAAGACACATTCAGAGGTTAATCAATTTATCACTGTTTTCGATCAAAATTTTGTATTCTCGTCGTTTCACAAGTAAGCAACCCAAGAATATTTTTTATAGCTTTTGCTTTAGTAACGCCATCTAACGGAACTTTAACAATACGCGAACACGCTTTTCCGGCACTGAAATCCTGAACTCAAAAGTTTTCATCTAATTATAGAAAGTTCTGATAGATGGCGTTGTTACACATTGGTAGCCAGCTAGCTAAATGCACAAGAAATTCTAATTACAGTGGATAGATGTCGTTGCAGTTGCTGAGGACTAAAATAAACTATCATTCTAATTTTTTTTTCGTAAATTTTGATTCTGTCCAGTATTCTATAAAGTTCTATTTTCATTTTATTTACGCTTCATCCTAGAGCTATTTTTTCTCAAATTAATTTTTATTAGGCATTTTTTTTTCACAACTTTCACACAATGCCGTCTAGTCCCAAACTAAGCAGAGCTTGTGGTATGAGTCCGAGATAACTGATAAACATACTTATATATTTTTAAGTACATACATATCATAGATAAATAACACCTAGACACAGAACAAATGATTGTGCTCATCACACAAACATTTATCCTAGGTGGGAATCGAATCCACGACCTCCGGCATAGTATTCAGAGTCACTGACTACTAGACCAACAGGCTCGTCAAAAATAAAAAAATAATTTACTTTAATCGAGCAATTTACGGAGCCCATTAGCCAGGTGTGGTGCATGACATACGATTACAAAATTAAATTTTCTTTATTAATATGTTGGTTCGCAGGTTTGCTCGTTGTTCAGCTGAAGTCAAGTTAGCGTTATTTAAAGCATATTGTCAATCTTTCTACACGAGCAGCCTGTGGGTTAATTATACCCAGAGGGCATACAGCGCTCTGCGAGTGCAGTATAATAACATCTTCAGAATGTTGTTGCGGTTGCCGAGGTTCTGCAGTGCGTCCGCAATGTTTGCAGAAGCGCGTACGGATGACTTTTACGCAATACGACGCAAGCGTGTGTCGTCACTATTAGGCAGAGTACGCGTCAGCAGCAACAGCATTCTGAGGATTATATCTAATAAATATCAGTGTCCGATGCACTCGCTCTGGGTAAGCATTGTTGTTGGGACGGTGAAATAAAAATAAAATTATGGAATCACAAAATTATGGAAATTGTTGGAATTGTTAAATTATTAAATTTTAAATTATTAAATTTTATTATAAATTTTAAATTATTCAATTTTATTATAAATTATTCAATTTTATTATAAATTTTAAATTATTCAATTTTATTTTATTAAATTTTAAATTATGTAATTATTCAATTATTCAATTTTATTATATTAAATTTTAAATTATACAATTTTAAACTTTTCAATTATTCAATTTTTTATTTTTATTTTTTATTATTCAATTAAATTGTAAAACAAAATGTATGTTATGATTGTATTTTGTACCTACTAACATAGTTTATAAGTTTTAAATTGTTACTAATCATCATTATGGATCATTGTTATCTGAATAAATAAATAAATTATTATTATTATTATTTATTAATAAGGGTCTTATTAATAATTGATTTTCTTTATTAAAAGTTAGCTGAACACACATAGCATAGCATAGCATAGCATAGTCGGCCTTATAATGTTCCCACTGTTGGGCCTCAGGCCGCCTCTCTAGGAGAGGGAATGGGCCGTAATCCACCACGCGGGCTCAGTGCGGGTTGGAACACAAACTCTTGCGTAATTCTTAGTAAAATTTCCAACGTCTCTATTTTCATATTCTATGTTAATATTTATTTTACTAAGTAGGTCCTATTTAGACTAGGTGGGGAGAATAAATCATTTTCAATTTAGTTTCTGCTAGGTGTTTGAGCTTATCTGGCAGAAACTTATTAATTCAGGGTAAAGAAAGTCTCAAAGCTGTTATTAGAGACGCACATTATAGCAGTCCATTAATCTTTCGGCCCACTACATTTACCATTCAGCCATTATTTTACGTCAGGCCTTTTAATAAGCTGCTGAAGATTCTGTATCTAGACTGCTATGACTTTATAATGGCCATTCCATTTGTAGATAACATTATTATTTTGTACGCGCAAGTACTCTATTTTATTAAAGGAATTTATGACTGCGTAATATATTGACGTGTAACCTACATTTTTAGGGTTCCGTACCTCAAAAGGAGAAAACGGAATCGTCCCTTATAGGATCACTTTGTTGTCCGTTCGTCTGTCTGTCTGTCTGTCTATCTGTCTGTCTGTCAAGACCCTTTATCTCGAGAACGGGTGGAGGTATCGAGTTGCAATTAAAACAATACACTTAGATCTGCGTTCCCTTGAAGCTGTGAAAAAATTAAACTTCTAAGCTAACGAAAAAAGAAGATACGGCTGTTTATGTCGCAAAAATCGTAATTTTGATACACCTAAGGAAATCGAAATTCATAAGTCAACGGGAAGTACCCAGTTGACTTGAACCCTGAAATTTGGCATGAACAAGGTCTTATAGCACAAGAGTATAGGAATAAATCTGAAAACTGAAAATTTGTAGTTACGCCACAAAAAAAAAATTCTATTCGGAAAAGTCTTCGAAACTCGATTCGGGAATTGAACTAATTACATAAGTTAGTTTATACGGAACCCTTAGTGTGCGAGTCCGACTCGCACTTGCCCAGTTTTTTTTCTCTGTTATATTCAATATTTCATAAATATTATGATACGTTACAAGTACAGGATGTATCTCAAGAATCTTGCGTGTTCTTAAGAACTCGTTGGAGAGGATCATTATCTTGTTGAAAAGTTTCGTATGAAGTTTCGTATTCCCGCAAAACATTCTGTGTATGTAATTCCTCACTGAAGTGCGCGTACGTGACATTGGCCTACATTTTAATTAAAGTTCAAAACTACTTACAGTTGCTACTAGAGGTCAAAGCGAGGCAACTGTTCTGTATTCGGTATAGGTATGTATAAATGGAATTCGTAATAATGTACGCCCCATTATGAATGTTATATCTATGAGATACATGCTTACTTGTGGTCTCATCAAATTTTCCTAACTAAAGTTATTTATAGTTGTGGGTGTATTGCTGATCACCCCAGGTGACACTATACACTCAGACATTTCCTAATATAATATATTGTAGAAACGCTTTTGGAATGTACGAGTACTGTCAAAAACGGGCTGAATAAGAACAAAACTTTAAAGGGTATTTTTACTACTTCAATTCCAAAAATATTGCTTTATTAACAACCAATAAAATTGTATCAAAGTGAAAATAAACCTACTCAAAGTTTTGTTTCTATTTAGCCCTAAATTTCTATTCACCCCGTCCCCCATCCACTATTCAGTGCCTAAGTAAACAGTTACTGCTATAACAAGAACTTTATAACCTTACAGCTCTATTAAACATATTGTTAGCAAGATCCTTCTGAACCCATAATTACATTTGCGTTCGGATGTATATATAAAAACCGCGGGCAGACGTACAAAGAGATCCCTCGTATTTAATGTTCTCTGTTGAATTACTTATGCTCAGTGTCCTGTGACAGGCTAATGTTTGAAATATCGACATTGCACGCCTCTATTTTAAGCACGTGAAAAGTGGAAGGGGCGTTAAGGTCTTGGGGTGTGTAGGGTGGTGAAGGGGGTCGTCGGCATTCAACAGGCGGCGGTCGATACGGCCGGCGCCGCGGCGCAGCGGCCACGTTTACCTACCCTACATACTACTCTCCTCAGAGTAACACCACCTCACATATTTTTACAAAAATCTTAACTCATTACATGGTTTCTTCGTCTTCATTTTTCGTGTTACATTTTTGTACCGCGTTGCTTCTAAGAACTCGACTTCGTTAGATGAAATGAAATGGAAAGATGGCTTAAATTAAAACTTCTTTTTTTTTTAAATAAAATTACAAAATTAAACCTTTTAGAAATGGTTATAAGGTAGAGATTTAGATCGAAATGAATTTACTATAAAGTTGGCTGCATTACATAGAATTGATTCACAATCGGAGTAGGTTTCCGAACAAAATAATGAGTCATTTTTATTTTATCCGGCACCTAGTAATAGTTGTTATTAGCTGTGCCGGAGCCGGTCGTAGATTAAAAGAACTTTTATTGAATAATTGCAATGGGTTTATCGGGGTTTATGGTTTCTGATTTTCATTTCAACAACACGTAAATAACAAATTGTGTTTCAAAATTATATAGCTAAGGAAATGAAGTTTTCAGTAAATAAATACACTTTTTTTAAAGTGGGAAATCATCTTAAGATTTCTCTTACTCTAGGGTGGAACGAGAGGCCGTGTCAGACTTTTACTGACTAAATGTCCTTCAGTTGCCCTTTGCGTTCTTGAACCGCAGTAACTCTTTCAAAAATTCCTGCGGCTCTTGCTCTTGCACTTGATTTGCAAATTCGGTTGTAGATACAAATGTTTGTGTAAATAGTTATAAAGCTATACGTATTTTATTAGGACATATTCTAGACAAGGAAAGACCATTGTGATTTGAATATTTTGAATTGCGCTGAGTTTTCTAAAGGTCTCATATTTTTAAAATATAAATAAATTGTTTGTCTGGTAATCTGTATAACACGATTTCCTAGTGCAGATCCTGATCTCCCACAAAGGAATCTACTATAATGTTTGTGTGTAAGGCAATTTTGTGGGACAGAAAATAAATAAGTATTTATGTTATGTTAGTTTGCTAAACAATTGTTTTCTTTAACTCCACTTACGATTTAAAATCATGAAAGACGGCTGCACCAATATTTAAGAATAGCTACAGCCAGTGGCTTCGCTCGTGTGAAAGTAGGTTTCTCCATATAAACTTTGGACCGTAATTTCATAAACTTAGGGGTTAAATTTTGAAAAATCCTCTGTAAGCACTAACGGCCCGTTCGCGACCTTCCCGCTGTGAGCGGTAGCTAAGCGCGGGGCAGCGAGCGGTCAAATCAAAAGTATGAAAATGTTTGAAGCACGCCACGAGACGCCGCTCATAGCGCCGCGCTCCTGCCTACCGATGCTACCCCGCTTGCCGCGCCGCTCACCGCTAAGACCGAAGTCGTGAACATGCCGTTAAAGAAGATTTTTCACCTTCCTGCTTCATTACTTTCACTAGTACGATATTCCTTCATCTGTTTCTGTCTGTGGCAGTGTGAAGGGCATTGTATACCGTAGAGTCAAGAGCGGTACGGATCTGGTCGGACCAATGTATTGGGCTGCGCCCACGAGGCCTTCTCTTCGTTTACTTTACCGATCACGATGAGCCTTTCGAGTTTGCCACCGTCTTTCCTTGTTATGTGACGGAAGTGATGAAGACGGTGCACTATACCGTAATCTCTCGTCTACTGTTAGATTTGAGCCTCAGATTGAGACGAGTTTTCCGAAGGAAAGTCCCTTATCTCGGCTCCACTGCCGTCTTTGTTAACAAAGAGCTATACTTTCGACGCGAAAATTACTCTACTAATGTATATTCCCTTATTTATTGCTCGATGTTCACTAGCACGTCGCATATGTAATACGTTTGTCCTTGTGTCGCAATATCACGCTCAACGAGCAATGTTAATATTTTCACAGAAGCGTTTTGTTACAGGCCTTTTTTTTTCACTGTAGTTTGCAGATTTTTTTAGTTTAGTTTTTACTGATAACGTATGATTTATGTTGTGAAAAATGTTGCTGCTGCCCTGTGTGTTGCTGGTTTGATTCTCGCCATGGAAATAGTACATTTTGATACAAGTAGAGAAAGTTTTCCAATGCGACCGAGGCGGAATTTGCCCGAGCCGTTGGCAATTGTTACGGAGTCGAGTGCTGCAGTGAAAAATCCACGTGTATCAAACGATGTTTTTAAACACACTTACGAAGATATAAATAAATGGCCGTTGACGCGCGACTCGTGGGAGTCACTTAGAGCCCAGCCTGATACGACAAATGTAATAAATAGTGTCGGGAGCGAGCCCAAGCACTTATTCACACTAGTGCGAAAAAACAATTGCGTTCCTTAAAGCGGTATTGAAAAAAAATTTGTATGACCAACGGATTCGGGTTTTGGTGCCTTGTGTACGTGAGTTTGCGTGTTTCTGAATGCTTTCACAATGCAGGAGTAATGCATTCCTAGTGTAAGGTTTTATATAAAAAAAAAACTTGGTTCATTTTCGTACTTTCGATCAGAAGTATCAGCCGGAGTCTGGGTGTAATTTATGTATATGTCGGTGAAGTCAATAGTACGGAAGCTTGAGAACGAATGAACGAGCTAAGTGAAAAGTGACACATGTGACTTTGACAGAATCCGCGCTGACGTTTGCACGAACCGAGCTAATAAAAGTGCCGACCGCAGAGGTCCGTGGCTCTTTCCTCTGTCGGCAGCCGTGCGTACAACGTCTAGTCTCGGGGACTGTCTCACTGCTCGTTGTGTAAAGTGAATACCTAAAGCTTGCATCATAATAAATCAGTTGTATGATCTGGAATAGTTTGTTTATTGCTCGATAGCCAGCCATCGCCCACAAAACAGAGTACCAATGGACAGAGCTTCAATGATGATCGGGCATCCTGCGCCGACATATATATTTAGAAATACATAAATATGTTTATCAGCTGTGTAGTACTCATAGCACAAGCTCTGCTTAGTTTGGAACTAGACGGTGTTGTGTAAAAGTTGTGGAATATTATATTACATCATCATAAAAGAAAGAATCGTCGAAGATCTACGTGTATTATGTTTTTTCACGAAAATAGTGTGTTGATTGCCGCGTTTTACGGTTATCGAGAGTACTTGTACGAGAATAGTCGTAGAGACATATGGCCGAGTTCCTATGGTTCCAGCATCTCGTCGTAAACTTGGTACTTACCTAGTGTTAGTATGTTGTGGAACAGATATCTACTCTTCGTGTATATCTACCACCAACAGATGTTTCCGTTTCTAAAGGTTACGATCGATACTGGCTGCATATTTATTCGTACTTTGCATTTATTTAAATCTAATAGAAGTTGAGTGTGTGAGTATTATGCATCATAAACAACCGTTTATCAGATATGCTTTTGATTTAAATGTGCCCTCGTGGTTGGGAGTGTCATATTCACTTAGGCCCCTCGCCCACGGTGACTTTTTGTAGCGATACTGTAGCGCGTTAGTCGCGCGTTGGTATTTTTTCTATAGCGCTTGCAAATGCGACTAACGTGCGTTAGTAACGGTCGCGCGCTTACGAAACGTGCGACAGCATCGCTACAAAAGGTCGTCGTGGGCGAGCGGTCTTGTTGTCTTGCTGATGATCCAGCACTTACGCCACGCAAGTGCTGGATCTCTCAAGCCCGAG
The DNA here is from genome assembly GCA_905147345.3 of Mythimna impura. NCBI lineage: Eukaryota > Metazoa > Arthropoda > Insecta > Lepidoptera > Noctuidae > Mythimna > Mythimna impura. The sequence goes on along the minus strand of LR990343.1, from coordinate 14,907,528 downwards.
TTCAACAATTTTATAGTGAACCGAATGTTCTCTTCAAATGGTGGAGCTGAATGGTGCTAGCGCATGAGTTATGTTCGTGAACGGGCGCCGTCAGGTAGGACTGGTCATCTGTCAGCTGACACTGCTTATTTTCACTATTATTCTCGACGCTTTTAACGTGGACTTCTCTCTTTATCGTTCTCATGTTATATTAATCATCATCATCACTTTAGCTAAAAGACGTCCACTGTTGTACATAGGCCTTCCCCAAGTGTCGCCACAACGACCAGTCCTGTACGTTTCGCATCTATCGGACTCCCGCGACCCTCAACAGGTCATCGGTCCATCTTGTGGGAGGCTTTCTAATACTGCGTATTCCGGCACGCGGTCGCCATTGTTAATCTGAACCAAATTGTATATTATATTTTTTTTAATATTCCACAACTATCACATAACGCCATCTAGTCTCAAACTAAGCAGAGCTTGTGCTATGAGTACTAGAAAACCGATACTTACATATTTCTAGTATACACTCAGACACAGAAAAAATGATCGTGCCCATCACACAAACATTTGTCTTGAGTGGGAGTCGAACCCACGACCCCCGGCATAGCAGTCAGGGCCACTAACCACAAGACCAACAGGCTAGGCCAGTATATAATTTTGCATACAGCGTAGACCCGGATAGATAGGATAGCTTTTATCGGGGTTAGTACCTAAGTTTAATGGATAGTCTAACTAAGATACAAGTGAAGTGAAACTATAGAAAACAGCCAGTTGAACTACAAATCTTAATATACAATTCTAGATGTTTCCTCCAAACACTAGTGGAAAGTTTTGGAGTACAATCAATTTAGTTATTCAAATATTGTTCGACAAACTTCCCTAATAACAAATCAGTTTAACTGTGTACTCAGTCAGTAATTGCTGTCCAACTCCATTTGAGGTTTGTGTAACTATACTTGCTGATCAGCCCTCGTTTCAGAGATTCACGATATTAAATAAATTGACTTTGAATTGCTTAGATAATTATGTACACTTTAATTATGTAAGTACAAGTACCAATGTCGGAATTAAATTGTGATTTTAATACGACATACCTATTTGTCTCTCTGAGATGGGAAATCAGTAAGAGACTTCTCCCCATCTAAGGAGGATTGAGAGTAGTACTAAGAATACTTTTTTGATCAGGTGATTAAAAAAACTGGGCAAGTGCGAGTCGGACTCGCGCACTGAGGGTTCCGTACAAACTTGATAGGTAAATTGTGGTTTACGATTTATGACGTTTTTTAAAAATTACTTACTAGATCCCGTTCAAACCTATTTTCGGTGGGAGTTTGCATGACAATGTACATCATGTATTTTTTTTAGTTTTATCATTCTCTTATTTTAGAAGTTACAGGGGGGGGGGGGGGACAAATTGTACCACTTTCGCGCAAACTATTCAGTTTAGAAAAAAATGATATTAGAAACCTCAATATCATTTTTGAAGACCTATCCATAGATACCCCACACGTATGGATTTAATGAAAAAAAAAAATTTTTTGAGTTTCAGTTCTAAGTATGGGGAACCCCCAAAATTTATTGTTGTTTTTCTATTTTTGTGTAAAAATCTTAATGCGGTTCACAGAATACGTCTTCTTACCAAGGTTTAACAGTATAGTTCTTATAGTTTCAGAAAAAAATTGCCTGTGACAAACGGACGGACAGACAGACAGATATGACGAATCCATAACGGTTCTGTTTTTTTTGCCATTTGTCTACGGAACCCTAAAAAGTATAGAATACTTTTTAATAGCTTTGCTTTTTAGCTTTTTAATGCTCTTTTATGTGTCATTTATGTTGAGTGATAGTCAACATGAACTTGTAAGTAATAATTTATATCTTTTTTAATTATATCCCAGAAGGTGAAAAAAGTAAAGTATCCAACACGGGGATAAAGGTGTCTTTGTCTTTGGTGGAATGAATTGCTCACTTCACACAGGTTTCAATATTAACTCCCTCGCAGCCCTCGGGAGTTAATTATATAAATCTCTTACTGCGTTCGGGATTTAAACTTAGAGGAATTCAACTTGCCACACGCGACTCAAGACACTGCTATAAGCCGTAGTCACATAATCTACCATCGATATATATGTACTACGATTTATCCCAGGAGTATGTTTCTTTGGAACCATTTTCTACTAACCCGCAGGCAAAGCCAGCAGCAGCAGCTAGTTAGAGACGTAAGTTTGTATGTATGTTTATGTTTGTTACTCCTTCACGCTGAAACGACTGAACGGATTTGGATAAAATTTGGCTTACGGGTTTACCATGTGCTGGAATAGGACAGATACATTTTATCCCAGGTATGGGTCTGTGAGTGAAGCACGGAGTGGATTACTAATCCATATTTATTGGTTTCCTATTCCCCCTTATCGGTAAAGTAACGAGAAATAACTGAACGTTTCAGTGTACTCCTAGTCTATTCACGAACACGGTGTCTCTTAACCTAATTGCTGGAACTTGCAGCCGCGAACTTTAATTAAATTTAATGTAAAAGTTCGATGTTTACCTAATGGGTTTTGATAGGTTCTGTTGACTTTGAGTTTTTGTTATACCTGATAGTTGCAGAATTAACTTGAGAGTTTATTTTTCAATAGTCAGATAACTTTTGATTGAGGAATAAAAATGGCAGTTTGACAGCTTACATAATTAGAAAATATGTCAAATGGCTATATTTTTTCTTCTGTTAAAAATTATCTGACTATTGAAAAATCACCCCTAAAGAGAAGTAAGTTTATTGTATTTAAACCGTTTAGGTACAATTCCGAGATGGACTGCAGACCGCAAACTGCACACTACTAGTTTCTAATGAATCTCTTGAAATTGATTCTGAGTATGGCAACACTGCGGCCTGCAGTCGCGGCGTGCCACCTGCGGCCGCGATACGAAGCGAGAGAGCGCAGAGTTCATACATACAAAAATGTCGACTTTTTTGGAAGATGATGAAGATAAATTAATTAACTTTGTTGCTGCTCATCACACAAGTCATCATCATGTTCAACTTCTAACAAAAGTAAAATATCCATAGCTTTGTTGGATATTCTGTCTTGCACGAAGGTACGAGTACTGGAGTGACCGAAGCATGGTTTTATGCATTGTGCAGCCGCGACATGCATGCAATAGAAGCCCAGCCACGCTTGGAATAGAAGCAACTGCAACCGCAGGCAGCACTGCGGTCAACCGCAGCCGCTAGCCGCAGTGCTGCCTGCTGTTACAGTCTGCAGCCTGTCTCGGAATTGTACCTTAATGATAAACCTACCTACCTTGACGTTATTTTTTTGCTTCTGTTTTTTAATTTTTTTTTGTTTCGTGTTACCTAATATTATGTTTGTGCCTTGTGCTGTACCAAATAAATTATTTTTCTTTCTTTCTTTATAAACTTAGAAATATTGGAGTTGTTTGTAGTACTGTACAATACTTATTTATTTATTATTATTAAGGTAAAACCAATGTACAGCATTTTACAAGTAAGGATAACAATTGACCTAAGTCTTACACAGTCGCCAAATACTTATCAAAATAAAATATTAATTAATATTGATTTGTAACCAGTGAATATCTGAAATCTCGTGTCACAGTATCTTTTATCGAACTCCTCCAAAACGGCTAGATCGATTTTAATGATTGTTTTTTTGTGTATTTTTTTTGTGGTCTGAAAACAGGTCGCAGGCTATTTTTAACCCTCCAGCACCCACCCCCTTTTATTCGTTTGATAATTTATATGGTAGAACAACGTGTGCCAGCTAGTAAGCTAGCAGTTTTATGAAAGTCAATTAACAGTTATGGGTTCGAACTTTTTTAGGATGGAAGTACATATTATTTTATAGGGGCTTTGATTCATTTAAAATAGTATGTTCTATCCTAGGTATTTTATTTTTTTAAATTATTTTGGTTCAAAACGTTGAAGTTACAAGTGATTAAAATATAGACAAAATTAACATCAATTAGAATCAGCAAACCTACTAATAAAAGCCGAGACACTAAAATTAGTTCAGAACATTTCGGCAAACGAGCAAATAATAGGACCTTACGCTGTACGACAAGGGTCTTCCCAAGACAACGGGAAAGGGCCCTTAATAGTGTCCTCTCTTACCTTTTATTGTCCCATCGAGTCACGTGGCAACCCCATTGCCATTTACGGCCACAGTTTAAGGGCTCCTCCTGACTAATTTCTTTTGGACGCCGTCCAGGAAACAAGCAGTTAGGCGCGTTTCACGTTGGTTTTATTTTACTCAACAACCTGTTTATTTAAAACATCTCGAACTTGTTACGGGAAGACTACGGGACTTACATTACTAAATTTTCTTCACTACTTCCTTTGCGTGCCAGTCGGTTTTAGCGGACGTGAAGACGGAGTCGAAGCCAGTTAAAAATTAGGCTATATCCTTTCTTGGGGTTCACGCTTACTCCGTACCAAAATTTCATCAAAATCGGTTCAGTAGTTTAACCATGAAATCGTAACAGACAGATATAGATACTGTCACATTTACATTTTGCAGAAAATTGCTTTTCATTCAACACATTTGGGGAGATCTGATTTCAATTAATAAAACTAATGTTTTTTTAATCATAAAAATGGGTGTCTAAGTACAGGTTTAGAAAGGTAGGTAATAGGTCTTTACCTATGAAATTGGAGATTTTTAAAATTTTGTGTTTTATATTTTCTGTAATAAGTACTGCTATATTACAGAAAATATAAAACACAAAGAAACCAATAAATACCTAATTTCAAAAGAAGAATAACATACCTTTAATATAAAATTTATTTGAACTTATGATTCCATGTCAATCCAATGATATAACACTTCAAAGCAACCCGTTTTAAAAATCTCCAATTTCATAGGTAAAGACCTATTATTAGATTTTCTCAACCTAAATTATAATATTAACACGCTATCAAGTAATACTAAGTATCCATGAACATTCGCTAGTCTCACGTCTTGAAATAGGTACCAGATTATACAACATTAGTTTTAGTAGGTAAATGCGAAACCCGAAACACGTGTTTAGTATTTTAATGTAAAGAATCTGTGTACAAATTTCGTAAGTGTACGATGAAAAATCACGAAGTTATAAGTTTGTTATGTTACCTGGTTGGCCGCATAAATACATGATCACCGGGCCACCCGGGTGACTGAGGGGTGGTTTAACTCCCGCCGCCAGCTGTGCGCTAGTGTCTAACGTCCGCTATAACCTGCCGTGACCTGTGTTGTACTTTGTGTTGATGGTGTCCAACTTGTGACCTTTTTCAAATATTTTTGGAAAAAAATATAACATGGTGTTAAAATTATTGGAATCGATTCAGTTACTGATTCTGAATAAACTATATTCAGGTTTCGCATATACCTACTAAAAATAATGTTAATGAAACACTCAAGTTTAGTGCCAAATATTTGCTAATGGCCGCTGGGACGCCACGGGGTTTCGAAGTCTGGTGGCACCTCGCATTAACATGGTGCGACATATGGCGACCCTATGTACATCGTAACTTGAAATATCTAAGATCGCGAAAATACCCCTAGAGTTAGTCACTTGCGACACTGTAAATAAGGAAAGGAAAAAGAAAACAAATTATTAAGTTTTAGGTTTATTTATTTGGTAACTTGTACAACAACAGCAGTACACACACGCATAGCTCAATCTCTCAAGAAAAAATCAGTTCATGTAGGGTCAACATAGTTCTTGGTAACCAGTCCACTTAAGCCTTCCAAAACTATGGGTTTGGAAGGCTATTGGCCCTATATACTATTTTTTAATTCATATAAACTAGTGCTTGACTGCGATTCCATCTGATGGTAAGCTGTGACACAATTGTTGATGGTGAGGTGCACTAGATATATCTTGGCTTTCCACCTATCGCTTTGGAAAGCACGTTAAGCTGTTGGTCTTGGCTGTTATTTGTAACTTGTGGTCGGCTGGCATGGTTAGGAAAAGACTAGGGAGATCGATTGAAGTGTGTATAGTGTATACCCATTACTTACGGGTATACGCAGTATTTACCATAAAGATCACAACGCAAACTATTTTTTTTTATACTACTAACTATAAAAAAAAAAACTAAAAATAAAATTAAATACGTTCGTCGTTGGTCCTATACTGATATGGGAATTATATGTTCAAGTAATTTTCCTACTGCTGGGACTTAGGGCTCCTTTCTAGGAAATGGAATGGACAGTTATCCACCACACGGGCCCAGTGCGTATTAGCGGATGTACGCATGTCTTCGAATTTTTACTTCGGTTTCCTCATGGTAATTTCTTTCACCGTTTTGAGAGCAGTGGTGATTAAATAGGTAGTTTATTCTTTCAAAATCTAGACCTCAGGAAAGCTAAAAACTACTTTATTGCAAGTTCCAAAAAAGCAAAGCAAGTTGCCGTTGTTGTTGTTGTTGTTGTTTGTTGTTGTTGTTTGTTGTTTGTTGTTTGTTGTTTGTTGTTTGTTGTTTGTTGTTTGTTGTTTGTTGTTTGTTGTTGTTGTTGTTGTTGTTGTTTCTGTTGTTTCTGTTGCTGTTGTTGTTGTTGCAAGTTGTTTTTGTGGTTTAGTTTGTTGTATCTATATATGTAAAAAATAATAGCTGTTCGTTAGTCTCGCTAAAACTCAAAAACGGCTTGACCGATTTGGCTAATTTTGATCTTGAAATATTCGAGATAGTCCAGGGAAGGTTTAAACGGTGAGAAAAAATTGAAAAAAACACTAAAAAAAATCCGAGTACAGCGCCATCTCTAATTAAAATGTCATTATAAAATGAAATATGCTGTTCTGGTCATTTCAGTAGATGGCGTTATCCTTACTATTAGGCGGTATGAAATTCGCCGGGTCAGCTAGGCTTTTCAATAAAATAGATTGCGTAGGTCCACAAATTCACAAATTACGTACTTATATACGACTACTGACGACCCTAGTCAATCGACAAGTCTTTCCGTTCAGTCCTCTTTAATTTAAGTAAACAAAACTTCTTCTAAGGAATCTTCTAACCCCTCACTAAAATTTTTGGGCTCTACCTGATCTTTTCTAGCCTTTCTTTGGTCACTAACATAGGTACGTGATGTCCATTAGAAGAATCCAGTTTGGCGGATAATATTAAAATAACTGGATAAAAATAACACGAAAAGGGCAAAAAGATTGGAAAGGTTGCGTCGTAAAGGTATTCATCCCCGAGGAATATTTCAGCCGCATCTGGGTAAGAGACATTATATTTTGAGAATCATTGATACCATCTAATATACTTCTATATTAAAATCTCTTCTCGGAAAGCAAAATAACAAACACGAAGGTATCTCGGTCTGATCTTATTTAGTGATTTATCTGATATTATTATATCTGATCGCGTTAAAAAGAAATACCGTGCACGATTTTCGCGATATTAGTCGAAATTTCTCGTATCTGGGTCTCAGTGAACCTAATGGGATTATTTTATTCGTTATTATAGTACTTACTTCATCATTTTTGTTGGTTCATAAAAGTGACGTTTCATTAACAAATGCCTCTTTCTTTATTTTGTAATTCTTTTCTCTTCTTTTTTATGCTTTTTTAAAGTAGGAAATTATCTAATGACTTCTCGCGCCCTAGGACGGAGTGGGAGAACGGTCGTGTCAGACTTTTACTGACTAAAACCACACCTGTATCCTTCAATTACCCTTTGCGTTCTAGGACTACGGGTTTCCCTTTCAGAAATTCTCCGCGGTCCTAGCTAGCGGGCATCGGCCCTTCTGGGCCCCTGCGGTTTGTTGACATCTCTTGAGGAGCGCGAGGATCACTACGCGCTGTTGTCGGAATTACGGCGGCTAGGGCGTGAGGACCTTCGTTCCCTCACGCGTGCAGCCTCCTCCTTCGCTAGCATTACAGCTTCGCAAAAGGAGGCGACCGCCTGCCATTCCTCCTCGCTCCGAACCATAGCCTGAACCAGGGCCCGACGCGAAAGGTCGCTGCCGCCAATTGCCTCCACGAGGACACGGCGATGCAACTAAAGGTACAAAGGCGGTACTAAAACCAACTATGTTCCTTCTTTGTCTTGCGTTTCAGGACCCCGGGGTTCCCTTTTCGACTAAGATGTGGCTATATTATCGGATTTCCACAAACTTTCGCGATATCGCGACAAAATGGTCGAGTAGTTCGTCGAATCGCGAAGTAGGTACTGTACGTAGTAATGCTTGTCGAAACTTACATAGCCGCATAAAAATGTGATTGACCGCTAATGTAAACAACAACATCGCATATACGATGTTTTTGCTGTTACAACGCGAAACGAATATTTGCGCGACAATGTAGCCGAAAATATGTTATCAATTTCTTCTATATACGTTTACAAAACTATAATCTTCTCTGTACCTAATGTTTAAAGGTAACGCATTTTAAACGATCACAAAGGTAGTCCCAAAACACATTTTTGGCCGGTATAAAGCAACAAGTAGATAATTTCGCTAATGAATTCCAGTATTGACTCCAGCCTTCACCAATACTCGAACGCTATTCAAATTGTCCCGGTTAGATGGTGAGGTGTAAAAGTTTACGAGTTCACTGGGTCCCAGGGGTCGGTTATACAGATGTCGGTGTATCGGCTTCACACACCTACGGAATCCTTTAGATGTTCGAAAGTACTTTAATTTTTAGGGTCCAGTAGCTCAAAAGGGAAAAAAGGAATCTTTATAGGATCATTTCAATATCCGTCTGTCTGTCAAGACCCTTTTTCTCAGGAACGTGATAAGATACCAATTTGAAATTTATAATAAATAGTCCACCTAGCAATTCCTTGGAGCTGTGAACAAATAAAACGTCCAATCAACGCAATCAAACGATACGGATTTTTATGCCGCATATGTCTGTCCGTGGTGGACAGACATATGCGGCATAAAAATCCGTCCTAAGATGACTGGTAGAGATTGCCTAAGGCGTCCATTACACGATTTTTTTTTTCTTTTTTAGGTGGGAAAATCATCTAATGACAAATCCCGCTCTTGGGCGCAGCGGGAGATAGTGTCAGACTTTTACTGACTAAAAACGCACTCCTGTTCCTTAGGTTTTGCTGTCAGTTTTTCCATAGTCAAATATTTTGATTGACGAAAAACCTACCGTCTAATGCGATGACAGGCGATGACTGACGTTTGCATGACGAAAACATAATGGCGATAACATTCCGTCATTCAAACATCATTCATGGTTTTGATTGACGCTTGCATGACCGTGCAATGGACGCCTAAGGCATTAAGTCCGCCTTTGTACCTTTAGTTGCATATAGATATATATATATATATATATATATATATATATATATAAATATTTTGACACTCGCAAGGGAATAAAAACCTTTAAATACAAGCACAAGTATTCATGATGTTCAACACGAAGTACCCTTAGGTTTGTTACAGGCACTAAATAGATAGGTACAGACGTCAATCTCATGTAGATAATGTACTTCACTTTTCATACCTACGCTCAGCGATCGCGCTAGGGTCAGCGCGTGGTGCCGAACTGTCCGAGTACGACCGGGCGCGGTGATAAATGCCTACCTAATCTGAATTGTAAAAATCTTACATGGCCCCAAAATCATCTTCTCTTTCTCGGCGCGGGGCTTGTTCTGTGTTACGTTAAAACAAACCACCAAAATAAAAGCAAATATCTACTTACCTCTCTGAAACAACTGGTAGTTTAAAAAACGTCAATTCACTGTTTAATGTTGAATTTAAACAACCATCCACTGAACAGTTAAAAGAAGGTTTTTTTTGTTGGTCCATTATTCCACAAAAAAGATCTCAGACGCGTGTCTGAAACGGATAGCACTCGAGCTCGCATTGAGCTGAATTGAGCCAAGATATCGTGTCCGTGAGCGGTGTCTATGTGTGCGTTGCTCGAGCGCGTTTTGTATGTAGATTGACTTCTGCACCTGTCTATTTTTTGTTACAGGTTTGTTACCTCTTGGTTTATTAAACAAAAACATTTTTTGACGATTACAGATTTACATTTTGTAGTTGGAGAATTGAATGTGACTTATCAATATACCTAGCGATGTATGGGAAACCATTTTATCAATTACAAAGTTAAGCTTATTCTGAAACAAACCTTAATTATTTTTCTGTCAGTAAATTAAATAAATCAACGACCCCTTCGCGTGCGAGTTCGACTTGCACTTGGCTGTTTTTTTTACATATCTCTAGAAATTAAAAGCGTTTTTGAAGTAACTGACGTGTGATAAAATCTCTCAATGTTTTTCTCAGATGAGTAGATATTCAAAACTAAGAGAATGGCTTCATCTACGTTTTTAGAAAAAAACTAAGTTTGCTCTCAGATTTTCTCAGGTTATAATAAACTTAAGTTTCATTAGAATTTTACTAAGAAATTTATTTCTGTAAAATAACACTATCACACTAACTAATATTACAAAGGCAAAAGATTGTGAGTAGATTTTTATGTTTATTACTTCTTCACGATCGAACGGTTGAACGGATTTTGATGAAACTTGGTACACGGGTAGACATGCACCTGTACCATGACGTATAAAGTAAGATTGTTTCATTCTTATTTCCAGTGTGGGTAAGAGATGGCGCTAGACAACCTGTATAGCTCTGTCTCTTACCCACACTGAAATAAGAATGAAACAATCTTACTTTGAACGTCATGTTATCATGACGTTCAAAGTAAGATGCCCCGCATGTCTAGAAATAGAACATAAAAATATTTTATTCTTTTTTTCCCGAAAGTATATTCCCTTGGGATATTTTTTTATTATCACGCCCTGGTCACGACTTCGGTCTTATAGCGAGCGGCGCGGCAAGCGGGGCGGCATCGGCAGGCGGGTGCGCGGTGCTATGAGCAGCGTTTCGTGGCGTGCTTGCACCGCTCGCCGCTCCGGGCTTAGCTACCGCTCACAGTGGCAACGTCGTGAACGGGCCGTCACGCGGGTGAAGCTGTAGGTAGTTATTGTATAAAGGCGAAAGTTTGTAGGTTTGTACATGTGCATGTATGTTTTGGCTAACGGGTAGATCACATCGTGGAATTGCACATAGGTTAGGTATTTTTTATCTCGGGAGTATGTTTCATCGGGATAATATTTATCCTCACGCGTGTGAATCCCCTGCCGCTGGCAGAAGGAAGTGATAAAATAAAGGCTTTATAATTTGCCTAGAACTTCAGTTATAGGCAGGCAATTTTCTTTTCTATAGTATCAATTTCGGGGTCTCCATTATTCAATTTTAATAACATTGAATAGAGTAGTCCCTGTTATAATGAAACTGTTTCGGTCAAATAATGTCTAAACTTATTGAAATACAATTAATTCAGTGTAAACAAATACATTTGTGGAATACAAAGGGGTTTTCTTTTGCTTGATTCTAGTTATAATTAGTTTTTGTTATGTTTAGTTCTTAATTAATATATACATATATACACATCTTTTTGTTTGAGTTTCTAATTGATAGCTTTGCTTTTTGATATTTTTATGAAGTCAAACAATACAAACACAGCAAACAACTCAAAATACAAAATTATTGTAACCATTAAGATTTTTTCAATATACTTACTCGAAAACCCGCCCTTATCCCTATCTCTTTTAGGCACGTGATTTACTGTTTTTCGCACTAGTGCAGAAAAGTGCACGTGTTCGCCCCGCCACAATTTTATTATATTTATCGTATCAGACAGGGGGCTAAGCGATCCCTACGAGTCGCGTGTCAACCCCCACAAATCGCGGATCAACCCCCGTTTATTTATGTCTTCGTAAGTACCTAGGTATATTGAAAAACGTCGTTTGATACACGTGCAAGTTTGTCACTGCAGCCCTCGGCTCCATGACACCCTCGCCTACGGCTCGGGCGAATGCCGCCTCGGTCGCAATAACAAAATTTCTTCACTTGTAACAAAATCTACTATTGGTTTTTTTATTCAAATTCATGCTATTTAACAAATATTTTCTAGATGAAAGATAAGGAACAAAGAAACATTTAATTTGAATAGTTTCAGCAAATAGCTGTAAAGGTTTGTATTAAACTCTAACATTAGCGTGATACTAGGTATTAATTTCCCAACTGTTGGTTACATCCTACAATTCAAATGAAACTCATAATTCACCAATTTAAATTGGCACTATTGTCTTTACAAATTGGCTGTATAATCTTTATTCTTGGCCATACAATTCAAAAGTAAATCCGAACTGGTTAGCTCAATATGAAATTAGAAAAAAATATAACAAAAGGAATGATAATACCTGTATCAAAGCCACGATAGCCAAGACTGGATTAGATAACAAAATAATGTTGCTACAGAGTTGGCAAGGAGGCGTAAGACTAAGCGCAGACTTGAAAGGACACTGTTCTGAAACAACTGAGACAGATTATCGCGTTATAAAAGTAACAATGGCGCGCACATTCGCATAGCTAACCTAATGATTGATGCCCGGAAGACACGGTGGAGCACACGGTAGAGGCACGTCTTGCTTGGGCAGAGCACCGCGCCGTGTCCTCGTGGGGGCGATCGGTGGCAACGTCTCTGGCGCCGGGCCTTGGTACAGGCCATGGTCCAAAGCAAGGAGTGGCAGGCGGTCGCCTCCTTCTGCGAAGCAGTAATGTTAGCAAAGGAGCAGGCCGCACGTGCAGGCGCGAGGGAGCGGCACTCACGCCCTAGCCGCCGGGATCCCGATCCCGATTTCCGGCCACCGTAGGTGCGGGTTTGCGGACGGTGAGCAATGGGAAGCTCGCCTTCCGACCATCTGGAACCCAAGTCGTCGAAGGAGCGTACCGTTCCACGCGCGCCTCAAGGAGATGTCAGCAAACCGCAGGGGCACAGCTGGGTGGAAGCCTACTGGGGCCAATGGTCTGCTTCTGAAAGAAAGACTCGGCCCTTGTATGCAAGGCAACGAAGGAACAGGAGTGGGTTTTTAGACAGTAAGTCAGACACACCCTCTCGCCCCGCCCGAGAGCGGGCGAAAAAAACCTAGTGCTAGCAACTAGTGATTAAATAATGTCTTTAGACAGACTTCATAAAATCTAGGAAAGCTTTGCGATATTTAACTGTTTTACTTCTACAGAAAACACGAAGAGTGAGTTTTGCCTCCGGTGTGCGCACCGTCTTAGGAGGGACTTGGGAGACGGGCGGCAGTAAGCAGATGGCGGGTAAAATACGATCGATACCTTCCCCATGAATAATTAAGATGGATGTACTGCTTTATAGGCTTTCGTAGTGTGAACATTATCATTTTGATACACCAACTTGGTAGAAAATGTGATCAGAATTTTTATATAGCGTTGGAGAGGTATCTTACGTTGAAAAATTTATAAATTTACTTATAAAATCAACAAAAAATTATGATTAATGAGGAAATATCGACCTATACTTACTCCTCACGCCCCAACCGCCGCCGGGATTCCGATCCCGATTTCCGGCCACCGTAGGCGCGGGCTTGCGGACGGCGAGCAATGGGTAGCCCGCCGTCCGACCGTCCGGTAACCGTCCGGACCGAGACCAAGTCGTCGACGGCGCGTATTGTTCCACGCGCGCCTCAGGGAGATGTCAGCAAATCGTAGGGGCCCAGCAGGGTCGAAGCCTACTGGGGCCATGGGTAGTGTGAAAACGAAACCCGGGGCCCTGGGACGAAGGCAACGAAGGAACAGGAGTGGGTTTTTAGTCAGTAAAAGTCTGACACTATCTCCTGCTCCACCCAAGAGCGGGATTTGTCATTAGATGATTTTTCCACCTAAAAAAAAACCTAATACTTACTGTATTTTTAAGGTGGGGACTTCTCCAATTATTCATTAAAAATGAGGTCGGGTTGGATTCCTTAGGGGCGACTCAAGCTGTGAGACGTATAAACATTGTTATTTGAACGTAGCTACTGTAAAAATAATAACGTACCTAGCGAAGGTATAATTTATTCGAAAAAGGTAAAGTAATAGATAAGATATTTGGTAATGATCTTCATTTTTTGTGAATAATATTATTTTACAAGGAAGGCCAGGCTTAGACTGGTGAATCGAGTTAAGTATTTAGTAATAATGGCTTGTTAAGAGCTACTCCTTAAATCGTAGTAGTAGTTAGCCTATTATGTCTCACTGCTAGGTGAAGGCGGGAGGGAGGCCTTCTCCCTTTTCCATACACGTCTGCCCTCAGCCACTGCAGGTCAGTCACTCCGGTAATTGTCAAGCTCATCTTTCTTCCTTCACCTCGGTCTGCTGCGATGTCGCCTTGCGTTTAATGGCCTGTTGGTGTAGTTGTTAGTGACCCTGACTGCTATGCCGGAGGTCGTGGGTTCGATTCCCACCCAGGACAAATGTTTGTGTGATGAGCACGATCATTTGTACTGTGTCTGGGTGTAATTTATCTATATATGCATGTATTTAGAAATATATAAGTATGTTTATCAGTTGTCTAGTACCCATAACACAAGCTCTGCTTAGCTTGGGACTAGACGGCGTTGTGTGATAGTTGTGAAATATTATTATTATTGCATTTATTTATTTTTATATACATATCATTTATATTTTTAAATATTTCTTTAGAAAAAAACGTAGCTATTATTAAAACGTTATTATTATTATTAATGGTACCCAATAAGTGGCTCTTTTAGCACACAGTTCATCTGACATGCGGCAGACATGTCCGGCCCAATCACACTTTGGAGTAGCAGTTTTTCGGGTAATATCTTTTATCTTAGTGAGAGTGCTATTTAATATAAATACACAAACCTTCCTCGCTTATTATTATTTTTATTAATGAAAACTATCAAAATATATTGCTTGGTGTAACGGGAATTATGTTTGTACTGTATTTTACTTCGCGCCGAAACTGAAATGCAATTCTATTATTGTTCACATAATGTAGTAATATTTTCATTACGGGTCAAAGGATTCGCAAGTTTAGATATATATAAAAAAATACAATCAATGTATCCTGGCAACACCATCGCGTCTAGATGTCACTTATTTTTTTTGCGGTAAAAGTTTCGCATGGAAAAAACTTTATCCTATCTAATTATTTATTTAGGATACATGGAATAGTATTTTTTTAGCAATTTAACAAAATCCTAAGTGATACATCTTATTATTCATTTATAATACATGAAATAGTTCCTTCTTTAGCAAAATTAACAAAATTTCAAGTGATAACCTATAAAGTGTATTGTGCAATAACGAATTTCAGTGTCGAATTTAAGCCTTGAATCTACAATCACACAGGATGAAGAACCGATATCCAGCAAAAGCCAAAGCACTAAGTGATCATAGCGAGTACTGCATCTCAGACTTACGAGTCGAAACCTTGCTCAATCTTCAATCAGGGTACGAGATACCATTAGCGACGTTGTTTTCGCACGCTAACTGATTGGAAGCTGCCAGACTGGTACGTGATGCTCTTAGCGGCTTATTCTACGTTGCTAGTCTGAAAAGGCCCCTGAAACCTGTCATCGAGGACGCGATCCTCATCGGGCAATGGCGGAGGCACTAAGTGATCATAGCGAGTGCTGTTTTTCGGACTTGCGAGTCGAGGCCTTGTTCAATCTTCAATCAGGGTACGAGATACCATTGGCGACGTTATTTTTACGCGCTAACTGATTGTAAGCTACCAGACTAGTACGCGATACTCTTGGCTTCGTTATTCTACGTTGCTAATCTGGTATGCATCTGTTATAGCAGGTGAGTCCCATTCATTTCTCATCAATCCAAAGAACAAAATGGCAAAAAGACTAAGTTCGACGTGCTCCACTTTATCAGTGCCTATAAAGGTCACGAGAAGGCCAAGTTCATACTACCCATCTGTGTATTATTAATTCGTGTAAAAACAGTACACCACCTATGTGTAGATCGCTACAAAACATTCAAACTCCTTTAGTGAATACGAGATATTCCAAACCACCATAAGGTGGCAAGTTATACTGCCTAATATGTAAATTATAAACTTTCCAAAGTAATGCTAAAGAATACGAGATATTCCAAACTGTCTTAAGTTAATCCAATGTACCTAGCCGGATTGCCGGTAGATACCCACCTGTGTCCAGTTGTTGGACTAGAAGCCAACCCAAAACCATGGGAAAAGGCAAGGCAGAATTATTGACACCCTTACCGACTACAATGCTGGTGGAAAATACTGCCATAGTGCGAGCATAACGGTGGACGATTATCAAACCTATTTTTTGCTGAGTTAAATAGTAAAGACCTATTCAATAGAAATATTATTATTTCCTTATGGTTATGTTGTACACTGACCTGCAATATATTCAAAATAATAAAAACAAAAACAAACCATGGAACACGAGATGTTCACAATGATATATATCTAAGCACTAAGTGACATGAATACTTCATCAAAAATTTACAAATGATATTATGTTCACTTATAGCAACAAATATCAGTAAGTGTTGATTATGATATGACTCCATGTAATAATATCTATGGAAAATCTTGATATAATTTAAACGGATTAAATTCATAGGTACAGCATATCATTCCACATCCTCAGTATTTAAGCTTATAGTAAAAACCTTGCTCAAAGAGCATGTAAGCTAACTTTTAAGGAACCAAAACCTAAGGAAATCGCAGGTTAAGTCCTCTGCTGACACCAGCAGTCCTGAATAAAATTATAAGGTTCTAAAGTTTCAATACCAGAATTACAGGAACTCCTCACAGGCTCGAAGAACCCGTGCACCAGCACCTTGGAATACTTGATGTATGACACCAATGCCACAATTGGTGTGGCCACCCGCTGGGCTGAGCGGTTTGAGGAAGCTACCATTGATTTTAAGAAGAAGTAACTTCTCACTGTTGAAAGCAGAAGGGAATAATATTGACGGGCAAAACCACCAGCCCTACTTACTTATAATCACCCCAAGGGAGTAAGTCAGCAATAAACTTATAATGAAACACAACAACTAAATAATGAAATATGTGCTGATATATTTGTAAATAGTTGTTAGAACAAAATGGTATGAGGTATCTACCTTACTTAATGTCTAAATCACTCAATAAACTAAAAATTCAATATAAATGAATGTCAAATTACACAAACCGTGTACGCCTGCTATTGACAATTGCACAGAACTAAACCTAAATTCAAATCTTTTGTAAAAACTTACCTGGTTGGTGCTCCTAATAAATAAATAAACAGACCCCCTATCAACATATAAGGTTGAAATAAACAGGGAAATCTTTGTTGTAACAAAACAGAAATAACAAGATTCAGATTTAATTTGATCTGCACTGGTATAACATTTCCAGTAGCAATTGTCTTATATTGACAATATTTTCTGTGTTCAAAGCAAATATTGTATGAAGGGAAATTGCCTCATTATAGGGAATACCTAGGAACAAGCTTCCCATGACTAGACAACTGGCCTTGTCATGGAAACATTACTTCTGATGCATTTGGCACATAAGAGCTCTCATGCCACGGGACACAAAAAGTGTGCACCAAAGCAACTTGTTTCACCAAGGACTCACTTCTATGACAATCAAAAAATCTCACTGCGCTTAATAGAAAAATTACTTTGCAGCATACATGACTCCTGAACTTAAAAATTTAACATAAAAGTAGACAACTATCTACCACTTGGTAAAGAAATGTAATGTTAGATTTTATGTTAGATCATTCAGACATTCCCAAAACATGCATGGCATACCCACCAATTTTGGGACAGGGATGGTTTGCTGAACACAGTTTAATATCATGCCTATAAGCCTATATGTATCCTATAAGTCATATGGTGAAATTATGGCTTCTCTCTACTTTGTTAGGTTGTCACTGTCAAACAGTGTCAGAAATGCAATAGACAACTTTGTCTACGGTGCAGCTAAAACCCGGTCCACACATGACCTACAGTAAAACTAGTCTTTTGTTTGGCTGATACTTTTAAATTTATTTCATGTTTATCCAGGTAGAATAAACATATTATCTTATCTCCTCTTTATTCTCTAAAATAGCTAAGTGGGACTGAATGTTCAAAATACACTTACTTAATTGAGGCAATGAATTACCCCATTTGAATTACTAGTATCATCAAAACTATAAGTACTTAACTTACCAATACAAAAGTAAAATTGCATTGAAACAAAAAGGGGGGGGGTGTATGCTGGGGACCAACTAGTGCAACAGGTCCTCGTGAAAAGTCAGTGACCATACAACTTCTCTAGGTATCTAGTCCCTAGCAGGAAGTTCATTCCATCGACATGACATAAACCCCTCCCTCAAGAAACAAAGTTTCTCGTTACATATAACATAAACTGTGACACAAAAATACTACTGTGATGACAGAGAAAGACAATCGCATTAACTTCCATAATATATAAAATAATTGTATTTACATATATTTAGATAGACCCATATGCATATACATACAGGTATATACAAGTATACACATACATGCTGAAATAAACGTTAGTATACTAGCTGTATCATGCAGTAGAAAAAAAAAATAAAAAAAATAAAAAATAATAATAAAACCATAGCCCTATTATCTTTGTTCTCCATATGTCGCAATAGTTTTTCAACAACCGGGGGTTGTCCTTCGGTGCACTAGCATAGCGCGTACAGGGATAATCGTCGGTTGGTATCATGTTCCATTATAATTATCTAAAGGGCCTCTGCGAGTTGGCTTCGGCTCCTCGTACGCCTTCCAAAGGTCCAGGACCTCAGGGTCCTGAGATAAATATTGAAAATACATATAATAATAATAATAATAATAATTTAATATAATAAAATATAATTTATATGTTATGTTAAATGAACAAACGGAATAATAATAATAAAATCGATAAGCTAGACTTCCATACCAGTCACCTACAATGTCAACACAAATATAACTTAGATGTGAATAGATACTTATCGTTTGAAACGAAAATGATGAATGTGATAATATATAATGCATGTACCTAATTGCATTGCCTAATGCAAGGCTAATTATATGATGCATGTAATGTAATTACATTACCCCCAGTGACATTTAAAACATCACTATGGTATGATAAAAACAACTAATGAGATTATTCTGCTTCAATAGATTTCAACAAATTGTCTTTGTGTTAAGTGGGAACAGCAGTACTATAAAACCAAAGTAACTCTTTGCCTGATTACATTTAGTAATAATGACCTTGTAATATAGCCGACATCAACGGCTAGGTACAGGGGCGCTGGCTTTTAGAAAACCTCATGGGTGCTCATGCTCATTTGATGGACTCGAAAAAGTGGCGAAGTGTGAGAAGAAAAATGCACACTGATCAACCGACAAATAAATAAATGTCCTACTTACATACTGCGTACCTAATTACTAATTATGTTCGATAAAAATATAAAATGAAATCATTTTATAAAAATGAAACTAGTTTTTAGTATCAAGAAATATTATAATGTAACCGTAACCTAAAAGGCGATAACTTATCTGTTTCTTGATGTCTATTCTCAGGGGTACTCGGCACCCACTGTTTATTTCTCATAATCGGCGCCCCTGGCTAGGTACATATAACGATGATGTACAAATAACCAAGTAAGTACTAAAATATACTGAGAGTAATGATATAATATTTCTAAAATAAGCTAGTAAGTCATAAGTGACTTTCATTAAGAATAATCCAATTAATTACAATACACGTCTCACCGTGGTATTATAACTGCCCCTGTTGAAGATAACATGCTTCTCATCTAAATCAGTTGCCTATCAATGAATCAAATATATTTTTACAATACGAGAATACTTGTCACACAATACTTTAAAAAATGAACGGATAGTCTAGTCAACACCTTGGGACACTCCCAGCAAGAACGTATGACTGTAGCGACAAAAAAACCTTAGGGAAAACTGAAATCAACTCATATCTTACTATAAAAAGAAACCGCACTTGAGTTGATAGTACCAGTACTAACAATAGCGTAACAATTAATTATTGCAGCAAACTCTAAACATCTACATTATGTGAACAATAATAGAATTGCATTTCAGTTTCGGCGCGAAGTAAAATTGGGAATCAAACGAGCTTACCTGTTAAGCGAAGTCTTGATTCTAATTTTATGAGCGCCGAAACTGAAATGCAATCACCCACCCACCACTAGTTAATAGCCCCAAAGCTGCAATAATTAACCTACCTAACTCACAGTTATCCTTACAGGGAAATAGTGAATGTAAGTATGCGGTAACAAGTCTGTCCAAAAGACAGCTTGTTCCTTGTCCTATAATCTCTAAAGTAAGTGACATCTAGACGCGATGGTGTTGCCAGGATACATTGATTGTATTTTTTTATATATATCTAAACTTGCGAATCCTTTGACCCGTAATGAAAATATTACTACATTATGTGAACAATAATAGAATTGCATTTCAGTTTCGGCGCTCATAAAATTAGAATCAAGACTTCGCTTAACAGGTAAGCTCGTTTGATTCCCAATTTTTGTTTATGTGGTGTACAATAAAGAATAAAATAAATAAATAAATAACATACGCGAAAAGCGGCTTTGTTTTAATGTCATTTATGTCGATAAACTGAAGAAATGGCAATGGCTGCAGTCTTGTAAAATTCACTCGTGGCAATTTATTAGCGTATCTTTGTATGCTTTTTTTTTAAACATAATAATGAAATAATATGAAATATTATTATTGCATATAAATAACCATAATATGAGTAGTAGCTAGTTATTTTTTTAAATTTAATTTAGGTGTATTATGTTAGGTTAATCAAGCGTCAAACAGCTCTTTCGTGCCCAACATCATTTCGAGTTATGTTTGTGCGCTTAGTTTATGGCAATAAAGATTGAATTTACAAATCTGTTCAGACAATAATTAGATCAATATTATCATTTTTAAAAAATGCTAATTAGTTTTTTTTATGTGTCTTTTATTTTCTTAATTCAGAAGTCACAATTTCATCAAAATTCTGTATCAATATTTCCTTCAGTATTTCTGAAAACTTATTATTTTTTTATAAATGTACTGTATCCAAATAAAAATAAAATTACCTATACAAACCTAATAGAAATACGTAAATAAGAAAAAAGGACTATTTAACAATTATGATATAAATAAAATAACGAAACAATTACATCAGCATTTAAAAATACTAACTATAATTACAATAAAATAAAATAAATAATAATAAAAACCCTAATCTAATTACAACTAACTAAAACTAAAGTATGGCGTCAAAAAACTCTTCCACATCGCTGTCGACTGGTAATGTGCCCAAAAGACTGGCGGCATTGCCACGCTGAATGGCAATGCTTATCTTCCTAACTCGTCGTGTTGTGCTGGTGCTGCCGCTACGGCTGCGGAGAACCTCAAGCGGCGAAAATATAATAACCTTGTTGGAAGTTATATTTTCGAACCGTTTGGGGTTGAAACTCTTGGTTCGTGGGGTCCGAGTGATCACAAGTTGTATAAAGATCTGTCAAAACGTCTAGTTGACACTTCGCATGACCCAAGGGCTGGCTTTTACCTCGGACATAGGATAAGCATTACATCAGTAGATAAATACTAAAGAAGACATTATTATAATAGTATTAAACGACCAAATAATTCTAGTATAAAAATTGCATGTATATTTGTATTTATAGGAATCAGACTAAAAATTATTTTTTTGAATATTTTTGACAGATAATTAAAACCAAGAAAAAATACTGATGTAGTATCTGATGTTGCATGGAATAAAAGGCTTTTTTATTTTTTTATATTTCTGAAAACTAAAGTACAGTTTAGCATCATACTGTCTGTAAAAGGTCCTAATCAGTAAAGAAGATACAAACATTTCAAAGTTTATTTATACATTATCGTCGGGTGAAGCGTCCTGCGAAAGGTCTGAATCACTCAGGCAGTCAGTTCAGGCACGAACTATCAAGTTTGAAGCTCATTTTCATTTTGTGTACTTTACTCGGAGTTAGTTACTATTGATCTACTCACCCGGAAAGGATATTAACGTTGAAAGTCGGACGGAAGAAGAAATAATTGAAATAAAGCTGCGTTTTTATCGATTGCTTGAAATTTGCTGTTCTTATATGTAATCTATGAACGTTAATCTTGGGAACGGTAAGTAAAACATATATTGTCAACAAAAAAAGTCTATCGTATAAGAAAATAGTATCAAGATAATTTGTGTATTTTAAAGTTAACAAAATTTCAAGTTCAGATGAACGCAAGTTAGTAAAGTACTAAAAGAATAAATACCTACAACAAGGTTCTGTTTAATCTGCTGGGTTAGGCTGGCTGTGGGATTATTCGAAAGGGTGACTGTGGAATGACAAGGGCAACTGAAGGAACACAGGTGGGTTTCAGTCATCTTTGAGAAGTGGCTACAGAAGTGTCGGCGTCCTCACTTTCCGCCTGACGCAAGTCTCTTTACTAGACATAGTGTTGTTTAGGGAGGTTCCTGTGCCACATTCGGCAAAAAGAAATGCCAGGGTGTCGCCATAGTGCGGGTTGCCTGGAGGACGCGGTGGATTATACGATACCTCTCACGACCGGCTCTGTTTCAGGCCTTAGTATAAAATGAAAGGAGCTGTGAGTTTTAGCTAGTAAAAGTCTGATACCCCCTCTCGCTCCATAAATATGTTTATATTGTGTTATGTTTATTATGAAAAAAGTTAATGGAATGTACTATTTATTGGGAAATAAAAAGCTTAATTAAATAAATATTACTAACAGTTTTAATAAAATTGAGAGTATTAGTTTAATATGTCCTAAGCCTAGCCCGTCTCATTATGTAACGAGTCGAAATGCTATGGTACCAAGCGTCGCAGATGCTTGGACGAAATTAAACTAAGCTTGAATTTGCATATTCAAATAACATGTTACTTCCAAAGGGGGATCCTCAAAGAGTATAGAGGCTTTTGGTTAAGTTTTTAATTTGTGAAACATGTTAATAAATTGAGAATCTTTGTGGCCTACGAAACGTAATTTACAATTTATTCATTGAATTCATGTAAAGTGTTCTATTGCAAAAAGTTCAGTCGTTTTTTATTAAGAGTACCTACTATAATAATGGCACCTAAAGCGCAGTTACTCTCGGACTGCATATAAAAGAAAAAGATACGATGCTTGCATCATATTTGCATTTTAGAATTGACGAAAAATCTACAGTTTTGATTATAAAATTAAAACACTATAACGATAAAACTTTGCTTGTAGAATATTCTGACAAACAATCAGAATGATGGCATATGTTAGTACGGTTTTAAATCGACAATAGTAATTTTTAGAGACATCTTATAATTTTTTTCTTTTGTAATAAATTTGCTGTATTATATTTTGAATACATCATCTATCATTTATATCTAGCATTTATCCTAAAAAATAACATTGAAAATTATGATTCTGTATACTACAGTGTATCATATACTTTTGCGCATTATAAAACTCGCTATTAGCTCCTGTAGTTCCTTTAAAGGTAGATTTTACGTAAATTTATTTATAATAATTTTATCTATGGCTTGACTCAGGTTAGGTTAGGTTAGGTTAAAAAAATGGCCATTAAAAAGTATTTCTTTCGGTTACTGTTAGGGACTTGTATTGTAATAACCTTAATAACTTGCAATAGAATAGAATAAAACTTTATTGTACACCAAAATACTAAACTAAACTTTTAAACTAACTTAATCTATGGGTATAATGGCGGTCTTATCGCAATATTTTAGCTAGAGGTATATTGTTGATTTAATTGGCTGCAACACAATCTTACTGGCAAGGTTAATCTAATAACCAGCAGGTCACGTTATCCTTTATAATTGGTGTTCATATTACGGGAAACGTAATCCTAAATAATTGTTTGTCTTTACCTATAAATTGCCGTTTTTGAAAACGGGTTACTTTGAAGTGTTATATCTTTGGATTGACTTTTGATAAGTTAAAATAAACCTTATATTAAAGTTACGTTATTCTTTTTTCGAAATTAGGTTTCTTTGTATTTTCTATTTTCTGTAATATCGCAGTACCTACTTATAGAAAATACAAAGCACAAAGAAACCAATAAATACCTTCAAAGCAACCCGTTTTAAAAAACGGCAATTTCATAGGTAAAGGCCTATTATAAACTCATCTTTTAGTAACATGCATTTCATCTCTCCCTTTCACAATATGACCGTACCAACACAAGCGATTCGTTTTCAACTTGTCAGTCGTTTTTTTTTATTTGTCACTTTCACACGGGTGAAGCCGTATGTAGGGGCTAGTTCTAAATCAATATTTTGCATACATCTCTTTAATAGTCACTGTTAAATTATTGACCGATGTCAATAATTGATGTTTGAGTTGGTAGGTTGGGATGGTTGGTGGGTTGGTTGGGTTGGTTTGATGGTTGTTTATTGTTGATTGTTGATTTACAGTTGTTTGTTATTTCTATTTATTATTTTGTTTGTTTCGTGTTTGTTTTTTTATTTTGTTTGTTTTAAAAGTTACGTTACGTAGCCATAATTATGTTGTTTCTTTATGTAAATTGGCCCAAGCGAGTTTTCAGCTGCAGAAATCTATAAACCTACCATTAATGCAGAATCAAACACTACAAAATTCCTCCACATTGTCACAGAACCTACACCATATAATATTTAAAAAAGAAAGTATTCCTTTGATATATTTATTACAGCCAAACTATGGACCTCTTTGTACAAGTAGAAAAATGGCTGCATTTTCCGCTCCACCAAAATTATGAGGACCAGCCAACAATGTCACGAACATTTTAGAGTTAGAAAGCCGGTATTTTAATTCAAAAATTCCCTTCCATGCGAGGATAGTTTCATTAGCAAGTTAAAATTTCTACACCAGAAGAAATTTTACGACAAAATTGATCGATTCGTTAGTTCCAATTTGTCTAAAAATAAAGTTTGCGGGACGCTCTCGTTCGTATGTGTGGAGGTCGTCTCGAAAAAGGGTGAACTAATTTCCATGAGCTCTTATCTGTCAGGAAGTATTTTTACATTAAGTTATGTAAAACTTCAAAGCATTTATTCAAACGGTTTAGTGCTGGACGTGAAAGTTGGAAAAGTCAGATCGCTGACACTGAAAACGCTATCTGGATTTTATTGTAATAGCTTCAATTTTCAGAACAAATCGAGGAACAGGTTTTCTCCAATTCTAAGTAACTATACTAAAAGCTATATTCCTTGAAAAAACTGCCGGCAGATTCTAGACTAAAAGCTTTCATCATGTCTAGATGGTGTCACAAAGAGAATGTTCATTAAGGAGTTCCATTTGTCAGGTGTTGCCGATCAACGGAGGAATTATCTACGTACCTACTAAGTAATAGTACATTACGATACAAGTGTGTAATGTTAGTGATTACCGTCGAGGCGGTATTTAGACCCGAGCCGTGGCGAGGGTCTTAAGAGAGCCAAGAACGGTAATCATTAATTACTCACGTGTGTCATACGGCGTTTTTCAATACACTTGTGAAGAAAATAACAGTAAAACTAGTAAAATTTTCTGTGACATGGCGTGGCGGTAAAAATCTGTTTTCATAAGTCGCGCATAATTTTTTTTTTATTTACCCCTAGAGGAAGGCTAAGGTATTTTGATCATACTGCCTAGTTTTACGTTTATGTTTTCTTGCGTGAAAAGTTTTTACGATAATGTCTTTCGTAGTGACAATAGAATACGGATGTAACATTTTCCAATAATTTTGTAGTATTTAATTTTATTTAATGAATACAGCCACTGAACTTCACTGGAATAAAAAAAATCACGCCAAAAACCGCGTGCATCTTAAAATGGCGGCCATAGACCACAAAAAAAAAAAACAAATTTTTCAACACACTTGCGCAGAAAGTGACTCTTATTGCACTGCACTTAGGTATATAATGGCACTCGTTACCAAACTGTGACATTTTGATTACCATTACGCACTAGTGCTATAATATAGTTAAAACCTTTTTCTTCAACCTCTTTGTTCGCAAAACAAATTTTGAATTCGAATGCGTTCAATAGTATATAAATTAGTGTCTTACTTACCTACTTATTTCATCCAGTTTCAAAGTTAAAATGGACAAATTTAACTTGTACAAACGATTTAATTAATAAACATTTAGTAAATAAATCGTACATTAAAATAAAATTTGTTTTTTTTTGTGGTCTATGGCCACCATTTAAAGATGCGCGCGGTTTTTGGTGCGATTTTTTATTCCAGTGAAGTTCAGTGGCTGTATTAATTAAATAAAATTAAATACTACAAAATCATTGGAAAATGTTACATCCGTATTCTATAGTCACCACGAAAGACATTATCGTATAAACTTTTCACGCAAGAAAATATAAACGTAAGACTAGGCAGTATGATCAAAATACCTTAGCCTTCCTAGAGGAAGGCTAAGGTATTTTTAACATACTACCAAGCCATACGTTCGGTCTCGGTTCGTTCGGTTTTTTTTGGTGTTTTTTTTTTTGTTTTTTTTTCCCTAGAGGGGTAAATAAAAAAAAATGATGCGCGCCCTTATGAAAACAGATTTTTACCGCCATGTCACAGAAAATTTTACTAGTTTTACTGTTGTTTTCTTCGCAAGTGTATTGAAAAACGTCGTATGACACACGTGAGTAATTAATGATTACAGTTCTTGCCTCTCTTAAGACCCTCGCCACGGCTCGGGTCTCAATACCGCCTCGACGGTAATCACTAACATTACACACTTGTATCATAATGTACTATTATTTGAATGTACGATTTATTTACCAAATGTTTTTTTATTAATTAACCTTTTGACGTGCGTAATTAGAGACACAATAGTAAGACAATGGCTTGCGGGCGCCGGCTACCGCCTGAGCGTTAATGAATTAAATCGTTTGTACAAGTTAAATTTGTCCATTTTAACTTTGAAATTGGATGAAATAAGTGGGTAAGTAAGACACTAATTTATATACTATTGAACGCATTCGAATTCAAAATTTGTTTTGCGAACAAAGAGGTTGAACAAAAAGGTTTTAACTACATTATAGCACTAGTGCGTAATGGTAATCAAAATGTCACAGTTTGGTAACGAGTGCCATTATATACAAGTGCAGTGCAATAAGAGTCACTTTCTGAGCAAGTGTGTTGAAAAATATTTTAAAGCTACTTCTTTGAATTAAGCATCAGTATAAACCCCGTCTTCTCTCACTTAACTAAGTTTATAGACAACTTTTCAAGGTGTTTCTACTTTGGAAATGTCAGACATCTACATTTTCATCATTTGATCTTGAGGGAAAATTTTCTTTAATTAAATAAATATCTCGCCGTCAAGGAAATAGGAACGTCGGTAATATTTTCCCTTCATCGATGGAGATATTTCAACTAGAGATGGGCTAACTATGGACTGGGCCGACAACTATATTTGAATTAAGAATTCGAGACAATATCAATTTTTTTTCATACAATACAAAGTTCAAATTGAATAAACCTGTATTTTTCAAGGGCCCTATTATTTAACAAGCTGTTCCCCGTGGTTCGACCTATATTTTTGGTTACGCCGCTGCTCTTTTGGTCGTAGTCTTATGTTATATAACCGAAAGCCTTCCTCGATAAATGGGCTATCTAACATTAAATGCATTTTTCAATTCGAACCAGCACCCCTAGCCAAGTTACGACCGTTTCGTTTGCGTCGAACGCCTCAAGTAGGCCACACCTCCTAACAAAGCAATCGGAGGCATGGCCTATTCGAGGCGTTCGACGCAAACGAAACGGTCGTAACTTGGCTAGGGCGGCAGTACTTCCTGAGATTAGCGCGTTCAAACAAATTCTTCAGCTTTATAGTATTAGTATAATTACAAAAGACACTTAAAAATAACGATTAAATGAATTTATTTTGAATAATAAATTCTAATAAAGACGAGTAGTCAGTAAGTTCTTAAATGGCCGACTGGTCTGACAACTAGTCGCCGCTTATAAATATGGTCGGATATTCTGAATGCAAATGCTTGACTTCTTGATGACAATATGAAAATCGCACGAGTATATATGTGGCTATAATATTATTTTGAAGAGTGTCCTCATGAGAATACTCATGAACCCGATTATCAAGCACGGTTAGCGCAGTGGTTGAGAGATGGATTTCCGCACTTGTAGAACCTAAGAAAGTTGTTCCGAGTCTGTTTTATGTATGGGAGTTTACGTGTTTATAAACGCACACACGAACGCACACACATTATATAAAAAAAAAACTGGGCAAGAGCGAGTTTGGAGTCGCGCACTGAGGGTTCCGCAAAAATTTACCTATGTAAGTAAATAATTCAATTCCCGAACGGAATCTCGAAGAATTTTCCGAATCGCAAAAAAGTTTTTTTTTGTGACGTAACAACAAATTTACTGTTTTCAGATTTATTACTATATTTGTACTATAAGACTTTGTTTTATGCCAAATTTCAGTCAAAAATTTTTTCTTGTTCTCGAGATAAAGGGTATTGCCAGACAGACAGACAAACGGACAACAAAGTGATCCATTTTTTGCTTTTGAAAAACTGGAACCAATCTAGTACCTATCAAATAATAAAATAACTTTCCAAATTTTGGTTTATATTTTCACTTTAAATAATGGAGTTCTGAGGAAACAAACTAAAAAAAATTTAGAAAACTGAATTGAAATCTTCCTCTTTTTTTAAGTTAGTTCAAAATATAAAATGACTACTCAGTATTTACTGGTGAGTTATTTGTTTTACTGTCTGTGTTTTTATAGATTCGAAGTTATTTATTATAATAGTCATTAAAAAAAATATATAAAAAAAATGAATAAAATAAAATAAAAAAATAATAAAAAAAAAAATAATTAATAATATTTTTTTTTTATAGATTCGAAGTTATTTATTATTATAGTCATTAAGCGCCGACTAATTAATTATCATCAGGAAGATGATGCCCATGATCACGTGTTATTTGTGGTCGGTACAACACGTTATATTCATCTATTCTGTCCTGCTACTGACTCCTTTTTCTTTCATGTCACTCGTCACACAATCTATCTTTTATTTGACGTCCCTCTCCCTCTCTATCCATCATTCACATATACCACCGACTAGTGACTGGTTAGTCGGCTTTTCCGACTAGTCGGTACATCTCTAGTTTCACCGCATTCGATTAAGACTGAAGTCGGAATCAAACAATACTATTAAGATAAATAAAAAATTCAAAGCTTCTGAACTTTTTCAATTTAACGATCATTGATGAAAGTTCGTGGCCTGGATTGTCTTTCGAAGCTTAAGGTTTTAAAATTCATAATTTCTTGGATCGGAATTATATTGTTTTGAAGGGGAAAAGATGCTGATGAATACGGTTGAAAACAATTTTAATACCTATGTACCTACCTACTATTTTAAGACTTAGGTACACACATACAACACAAAAAATAACACAAACTGACAAACAGACACGAAGACACACACTCAGACACGAGACATACAGGTACGAAGTTCTTTCGATCCTTATGTTCAAACATTGTTTCAACTGATCACGATTGAAAAACGAAATACTAGAAGGACACGAGATTTTTATTAAATTTTTGACACTATTAATTCCTATATAGGTAAGCTGTACCAATGATAAAAAAATATATAGGGTGACTGGTAATTAGTGACCGATACTTAAACACATGATTGTACTCATGATAAAAACTTTCCCAAAGAAACTTTTTTTATTTGTTTTTATTAGGTTTATTTGGGAAAGTTGTTTGTAATCATGAGTACAATCACGAGTTTAAGTATCGGTCGCTAATATCATCAAATGAATTCTCTCGCTCTAGGGTGGAGCGCACTCTCGTAAGTGTCAAACGCACCTATTTTCCTTCAGTTGCCCTTTTCATTCCAGGGCCAGGGTAACTCTCGTATAAACCCACAGCGAGTCTTTATTGTCTGAAGCTATCACTTGTGTATAGATAAAACTATATTAATGTCCTAATAAACCTAGTTCTTGGAATAGTTGATGTGACTTGGAAATTATAATAAAGTGGTTTTTTTTATGCCAAAAGAAACATGTGAAGTGGCTTCCTCAGTTTCTCAGTTTTTTTTTGTAATGATATAAACTAGTGCTTGATTGCGATCCCACCTGATGGTAAGCAGTGTTGCAATCGTTGATGGTAAAGCGGACTGAGCCTTTTTTCTATATTGTACCCTAATATTTGCTGAAAAAGTTATTAAAGTAAGCTGTGATATATATATTTCATAATTATGATTTCTCTTACAAAATTGGTAGCTTAGTAGCCATAGCCATTTCTTGCGACTTCACTTTCGTGACTACGGGAAGTGCGCATTATTTCGGGTTTGATAAACCTTTCAACTGTTTTCAACAATAATGTACCTTTTACAAAGATATAAACAAACCAACAAACCATTTTGCTTTTTAGGCTTCCGTACCCCAAGGGTAAAAACGGGACCCTATTGCGATCACACCGCTGTTCGTCTGTCTGTCACCAGGCTATAATCTCATGAACCGTGATAGCTAGATAGTTAAAATGTTCACAGATGATGTATTTGTTCTCTGTTGCCGCTATAACAATATATACACAAAAACAAAATAAAATAAATATTCAAGTGGCTTCCCAAAAATCACGTTTGTTGAATAATTATTTTTTTGCCGTTTTCTGCTACGAAAGGTACGGAACCCTTCGTACGCAAGTCCGACTCGCACTTGGCCGGTTTTTACTATATAATAGTTGTAAAAAAAGAAATGAATGTTAGTATGTATGTTTGTTTATTTATTAAGGGCAAAACTTGCAAATGAATTTCGAAACTAGCCCTAACCGATTGAGCTGTTTACATGACATGTTTAGCTTGGATGACAATGATTGAAAATAAACTTTAAATTGAATAAAATTCATCAATTTGTTACATTATAAAATTTATATAATTTAAAAGCGTATCACAAAATTTTCCTGTGTAAATGAACAAATAAACATAGGTACAAGCTGCCGTGTAGGTAATGTTCCCACTGCTAAAGCTTAGGCTCCTCTCTAAGAGTAGTAAAGTCCGTAATCCACCATGCGGGTCCAGTGCGTGTTAGTACATGTCATGTCTCTTCAAATTTTCTCAAAAAACGGTGGAAGAAAACATCGTGAAGTAGCGAGCATATCCTAGAACAGTGTCTGTTATCGAACTCCTCCAAAAAGACTTCCAATTTTTATGATTTTTTTTGTATTTTGTAGTTCTTAGAATAATAGGTCATAGAGTTTTTACCCTCCTACCCCACCCCCATTTTTCATTTGATTATTGATATAGCAGAACAACGTTTGCCGAGTCAGTTTATAGTTAACTAGCTTTTACCCGCGGCTTCGCCCGCATATATAAAATATAGCCTATGACACTCAGGAATAAAGCAGCTTTCGATCGGTGAAAAAAATTTAGTAATTGGACCAGTACTTTCAGAAATTACCTTTTACAAACAAAAAAAAAACAAACTTTACCTCTTTATAATATTATAAGTGTAGATATTTACTGGCCTTAGTTGACTGGCCTGTTGGTCTAGTGGTTAGTGGCCCTGACTGCTATGCCGGAGGCCATGGGTTCAATTCCCACCCAGGACGAATGTTTGTGTGATGAGCACGATCATTTGTTCTGTGTCTGGGTGTAATTTATCTATAATATGTATATATTTAGAAATATATAAGTATGTTTATCAGTCATCCAGTACTCATAACACAAGCTCTGCTTAGCTTGGGATTAGACGACGTTGTGTGATAGTTGTAGAACATTATATTATTATATAACCTAGTTTCGACCACGTAGCGTTTACACTTCTTCAAATATGTACCAACTTATCTTTACCTTTTTTTCATTTGACACTTCGATTTTTCAATTGACAGTCAAAAAGCCTTCAGTGAGGTTAAAGTGAAATCTGGCAAGGTTATAGAAACCTCGAGGAGGAAAAGGTCAACCTTATTGGTTTATTTAGTGGCTCCACCCCAGTTACTTACTGTCGAGGAGGACTTATTTATGTCCACTGTTTTATGTCGGTGCTAACCCATGGAGAGCGACACTTTGTTGTGCGCACAGATGGTATTAGTTAATTATATGGCAATTAGTGTTAATAGCAAAATTATTTCTATAAAAAAAAATTAGCTAGACTAGGGATTACTCTTGTATTGTGGTTGCGTTTAAAAACATGTAAATTACATAATCAAGATCTGTAGGCCAAAAAAATAATTGTACGCGCAGAAATCAAGCCAGCTACACGTAACGCAGCAACCAATCGCTCAATAACCGTGCTGTCAATACTACTACTGTTGTAATGTTTCTTGTGTATTTTTTTTCGGTGGGAAAATTATCTAATGACATCCCCCGCTCTTGGGCGGAGCGCGAGATAGTGTCAGACTTTTACTGACTAAAAACCCACTCCTGTTCCTTCTTTGCCATTTTTCCAGGGCCCCGGGGATCTCTTTCGCATCACCCATGGCCCCAGTAGGCTTCGACCCTGCTAGGACCCTACGGTTGCTGACATCTCCTTGAGGCGCGAGTCACCCATTGCTCGCCGTCCGCAAGCCCGCGCCTACGGTGGCCGGAATCGCCCCCACGAGGACACGGCGGTGCTCTGCCCAGGCGGGGCACACCTCTACCGTATGCTTCACCGTGTCCTCCGTGCGGTCCACACAATGGTGGCACCCGGGCGTTACTGTTTCTTGTGTTAAGTAGTCAAGTAATTTGGAGCTAGTAGTGTACTGTGGACTTCGTTTGCCACACACATTCGATTCGCTGTGCGTATGGCTGCTTACCAATATAGCCAGACTAGCTTAACACAGAAGCGTCTTGGGTGCGGTTTCTACGGTTTTACTGAAATCTCTTTGAGGCGTGGAACACTACACACCATCGACGAAGTGTCTCGGTCCTTATAGGACGAGCGGAGGGTGACCTATCCATTGCTCGTCGTTACGAGACCTGGATTCAACGTAGGCAGTGTATAGTGCCTACATGGAATCCATATAAAAAAAATCTTATTTGGAGCGTTTATCCTGTAGAAGGTATCGTTCACATCTTACTCACCAGCATTTATTATTCACCAGTTTAAGCTAAGCAAAAATATTCTCACCGATTCCTTCACAGATTACTCCTACTCCTATAAGTTCGCGAGTGATAAGCTACAGAACCCAGCTAATACTTCTAAGCCTTATTTTATGTGACTTTGCACGTCTAAACATATCCTTAATATCGTGATATGGGTAGAACGGAAGCTATTTTGTGTGCGTCCGTTTTCTTTTAAGCACTATTTTTGTCAAATAATATGTGACTTTCATGTAATATGTTGATCACAATAATGTTATGAAACTTGTTGATGTAAATATAGGTACGTTATATGATTCGTAAAATAGGGGTGTTGAAAGAGTGTGCACGTGTAGCCTTTTGTGTAACTTGAGAGCGTGCGGCGTACTCTGGACCTTCTCCTGTTTCGACCTTTTCTGACAGGTCAACGTATGTGGTTTTTACGGTAGGTATGTGTTGTTGTTATTGTTTACTTACGAGTTGTGCGTTGCGGGGTCATACCCAGTCAGGCGCATTACTTTGTGTAATTTATTTCATGACCACAGCTGCTCTCAAAACGGTGAAAGAAAATATTGCGAGGAAACCGGCATGTCCTAGAAACAAAAATTTGAAGACATGTGACCTCCACCAACCCATAAAATAGAAATTTGAAAAAAAAAATCTTTAATAAAATCTATATGTATAAAAATAGAAACTGACTGACTGACATATCAACGCACAACCAAAACTATTGGGAAAAGAAACGTGAAATTTTGCCCAAAATTCCTCTTATGACGTTGGCGAGCATTAAGAGAGAACTTTCCAAAATTTACTCCCTAAAGGCATAAAACGGGGTTCTAAAGTTTAAATGGAGAAACCTATTTTCACGCGGGCAAAGTAGCCGGCAGCAGCTTATATATAGAAAGCAATTAGAAACTGTTAAAGTTCGAAACTATTATTTCGAAATATACGGTTTTTGCGAAATAAACGGTCGTATCTTTTTTTTTTGTTAACTTAGAAGTTTGATTTTTTTTCACAGCTTCAAGGGACCGCAGACTTGAGTATATGGTTATAATTTCAACTCGATACCTCCACTCGTTCCCGAGATAAAGGGTCTTGACAGACAGACAGACCGACAGACTGGCTACAAAGTGATCCTATAAGGGATCCGTGTTTTTCCTTTTGAGGTACGGAATCCTAAAAATAACAACAATTTGATACAAATAAAACATGCTCGACCCAAATTTCAACAAATAACAGTTACAAGTAACGAAATCACCATCAAACCTTGTATGAAGCCATTCAATATGAGACACATAAAAGAAACAGCGATATAAGGTCAATTGCTATCGTCAGTAGCAAAATTGTCTCAATCAGTTCTATCCAGAACAATTAAAGCAATTGCTACGTCATTATTCTTTATTACTAACGACAGATGTTATTTCTGCTCAGTCCTTTGTGAAACTTGTGTATTTAGTAATGATCTTGTAAGATTACAAATAGTTCTATATATATGTGAAAATGTATACTTAGTTCAGTCATTTTTTTTACGGTGTGAAATGAAAGAAAGAAAGAGAAGAAAGAAAAACAGTTTATTTACGCGAAATGACGCAATCTTAAAACTAGCTAACAAACATAATAAATAGATAGGGAAGATATGCGTCACATCCGAAATCATCCAATCACTTCTACCGCTTTAGGGTGGAGCGAGAGGGCGTGTCAGACTTTTACTGACTAAAACCCACTCCTATGTTCCTTTTTTGCTTTACGTTCCAGTACCCCGGGTTTCCCTTTCGGAAGCCAACCCATGGCCCCAGTAGGCTTCGGTCCTGCTGAGCCCCTACGGTTATGGTTCATCCATGGGAGTGAATTAACTTATCCCTTGTAACTTACTTAAGATTATAAGTTACCAAGTTACTGTAATGCTTTATGACGTTACTTAAAAACGTTTAACATTAATATATTATTATGTGGGAACCAAACCGCACTGGGCCCGCGTGGTGGATTACGGCCCATTCCCTCTCCTAGAGAGAGGAGGCCTGAGTCCCAGCAGTGGGAACATTAAAAGGCAGATTATGCTATTATGTGGGAGCCTTCCCTTTTCTATCATTCTATCAGTATCTAGAAATAAGTGTGACGCAGGTGTATCTGTCCACTCTGTCAAGAAAATAAAAAAAAATCGGGCAAGTGCGAGTCGGACTCGCGCACTGAGTGTTCTGTACAAACTTACGTATGCAAACAGTTCAATTCCCGAATTGAGTTACAAAGATTTTTCCTTATCGGAAAAAAAAAATTGTGACGTAACTACAAATTTACAGTTTTTAGATTTTTTTCTATACTTGTTCTTATGAGTCCTTGCTTCATGCCAAATTTCAGGATTCTGGGTCAACGGGAAGTACCCTATGAATTTTTATTCCCTTGAGAGTGTCGAAATAGACGTTTTTACGACATAAAACGCCGTATCTTTTTTTTTCCTAACTCAGAAGTTTGATTTTCACAACTTCAAGGGACCGCAGACCTGAGTATATGATTTTAATTTCAACTCGATACCTCTACGCCTTCCCGAGATAAAAGGTTTTGACAGACAGACAGAAAGACGAACAACAAAGTGATCCAATAAGGGTTCCGTTTTTTCCTTTTGAGATACGAAGCCCTAAAAACAACATTGTAAAATATTATTATCAAATTTAGAGCCTAACAAACTAATAAAATACTCGTAAAACAAAATTCAGAAAGTTAAAACATATTGTGCCTACATCAAATAACACGGGACTAGGGCAAAAGGATGATGATGATGACCTAAATACGAGTAATAATTACTAATACATACCAGCTTCTAACTGTGGCTTCGTCTACGTGAATTTCAGTTATTGCGGACGCGAAGTCGAAGTCGAAGCCAAGTAAAATGTACCCTATATCCTTCCTTAGGGTTCAAGCTTGCTCCATGACCAAATTCTGTTAAATAGTTTAACCTTAAAAGCGTAACTGACAGACAAATATACTTTCCCATTTACATATTTAATATGGATATTCAAGGGGACAAACGATTGTCGATAGAATAGTAGAACATCTCA
Organism: Mythimna impura; assembly: GCA_905147345.3. Lineage (NCBI taxonomy): Eukaryota > Metazoa > Arthropoda > Insecta > Lepidoptera > Noctuidae > Mythimna > Mythimna impura. Next base: position 14,871,587 of record LR990343.1, on the reverse strand, counting down.
TTTAACCTAGGAAGAATTTAATGCATAGATGCACCGATGAGCAAAAATACACGTAAGTTTTAACCTCAGCTAGCATCAGTTATGGCAAAACATGTGTCTGACATGACAACTCTGGGGTCAATACCCATACTCTGATCTTGCCAATTAATGGTCATACTCTGGTCTGGGAATGTCAATCTTCATTTGATTATTTTGTAGGTACCTTACAGCCATACTGAAAACTTTTAGTGCGAACACAAGATCAAGGTCATAGCTCAACTATTAACGACTAGCTTTTGCTCGCGGCCTCGCCCGCGTACATAAAATATAACCTATGTCACTCAAAAATAAAGCAGCTTTCAATCGGTGACAAAATTTTAGCAATTGGGCCAGTACTTTCAGAGACTACCTCCTACAAACAAAAAAAAAAACTTTACTTCTTTATAATATTAGTGTAGATTTATTGATCATAGTTTCTTGATATTTAAGCCAAATACATAACCACTTCTCGTGGTTAAACTTCAGTTAGCAGTACATATGTATAGCAGAGAGAACAAAGTGTTTGGTTTGGAAGATTTACGCCTATAATACGAGGCTGTCAAGGCACACGTCTTTAATCGTGATGGATCAAGCTGGGTAATCCATCTCGAGACGTAAAGTCAGAAGTGTTGGTGGGGGGCTGAATACAGACAACTAAGCGATCTAAGGATCATTGATGATTAATAATGAAGATTGCTATAATGGAAGTTTGAAATATTCATAGCGCTTTTGGATTTTTTGTATAAAGCTATTGATACTAATACTATACGACTGCATGTTGCAGGTCTTCCATGCAATAAATGTACTGTGTAACTAATTTAGAGGAGCAATATCAGAATTTGTAGTCGAACGACTTTTTGTAAAGTTATATTGTTCACTATCTTTTGCCAACTAAAAAATTATCCCGTACATAATTCCGAGACCAAAAGTCTCCTGTTATAGGACATCACACGAGTAGACCATGTTTTGGAATAGTTCGGAACATGGTCTAGCCATGTGCTAAACATCGATTTGAATGTTTAGCTGTTTGAACGTAAAGGTGTAACCACGTTGGTACGCGTCCGGACCGAGTCCAAGTTGTCGACAGCGCGTTGTGTTCCATGCGCGCCTCAAAGAGATGTTAGCAAAGCCGTAGGGGCCTACTGGGGCCATGGGCTGTGCGAAAGAGAACCCTGGGGCCCTGGAACGAAGGCAAAGAAGTAAAATAGGAGTGGGTTTTAGTCAGTAAAAGTCTGACACGCTCTCACGCTCCGCTCTAGTGCGGGAGAAGTCATTGGATGTTTTCCCACATAAAAAAAAAACCAAACACGTTGTAACATGTACACACCATCTTTGGCGTGATCGTGTGAGGCAACGGTCCTCACGCCCTAACCGCCGTCGGGATTCCGATCCCGATTTCCGGCCACCGTAGGCGCGAGCTTGCGGACGGCGAGCAATGGGTGGCTTGCCGTCCGACCATCCGGTAACCGTCCGGACCGAGCCCAAGTCGTCGACGGCGCGTATTGTTCCAAGCCTCCTGGCCTACTGGGGCCATGGGTAGTGTGAAAACGAAACCCGGGGCCCTGGGACGAAGGCAACGAAAGAACAGGAGTGGGTTTTTAGTCCGCTCCGCCCAAGAGCGTGATTTGTCATTAGATGATTTTACCACCTAAGAAAGGGTTAATTTGAAAAAAAAATATTAGGTATAGTATTTTTGTGGGCGTGTATTACATATAATTATTAGGTAGAGGTATATAATTAGATTGTAAGTGCGGCTATAGGTGGTCGATGTTACGGGCGAACTAATCGCCGGCGGGCGCTGCGCACTCTACTGGGATATAAAATGCTGTGTCAGCGCCCCTATAGATTCATATTATCAATTTATGATTTTTTCGTATGATTAATACTTTTGCGAAAAAAATAAACTAACAACATGATATTTTTTAAACGGCTTTAATCTTTAGAAATACATTTATACAAAAAAATGCTGATTAAATGCTCTGCAAAATGTACATAGCATAATATGTAAATCAATCAATATTTTGTAAAGAAAAATTAAACTGCTTGAGTGTTAACATGTTTCATTCAACCTGTGAACGGATTTGAATGCACCGTGAATCAGTTTAATCCATGTTATTTTAAAGTAGCGAGTGAAAACATAATCCTCAACATATTTCGGAGCTTCATACAGTGTCAAACAAAATCATAAAATAATCGGCTTACGCGTAAATTAATTTCAAAATCTCAAACAACGAACTGGTAATTCAGTGAGGAATTTAGCCGCGTTTTAATACAGCTTCATAGTTTTCCTACTGCATTTTCGTTTGCCTATTTTCATATTCGGCCATGGTTAAAATGCTTTGCAGGAAAAGGTTCACGTATTTTATTTGTCTACGATTTTTGATGAGCTCAAAGATAAAGCTAACTAAAATTTCAAAGCAGTTGTAAATTATGTCAAATCTTGCACAGATCTTACGTAGCGTAAGTAAGGAGTACCCTAAGGCCTGTCTTATGTAGTCAGAAACCGTTTTCAATGTTATTAAAGTGGATACCTACAACAAGGAATATTAATTTGAAAAATCTTCTTAAGATAAACAAACTAAAAAGACGAAAACTGCCTGCTGCCGTGAGCAATAAAGATTAAGACTTAAAGTGTCGGCCATTTTGGTCGTATAATATTGAAATAAGTTTAAGAAGCATGAAAAGTAGTCCTTGGCAGCATGCCGGAATGTTTTATCGGAAACTGAAGACCAAAAAATATGACTTCCTGAACGTTGGAGAAGTTTAAAAATTTAAGACGTTAGATTTTAACTGTTTTATTAAAATAGTGCAGTTTTACCTATGCTTTAAACGATCCCAGTATTTTGCTACCTACCAAGTAAGTTAGTTGACCTTAAGAGGTTTTCTTTTTGAGGTCAACTTTAATGTTTGTTAGTTGTATTGAGGGAATTGGAAGTGGTCGTCTCCTTCTACGAAGCAGTAAAGCGAGCGAAGAAGATGGCGGCGACCGTGTGGGAACGCGGTCGCCTGTTTAGAACCTTTCGGGCAGATCGACCATCTGTTCATCTGTTCTGCAAGTAATGTGCCCTGCCCACTGCCACTTAAATTTGGCTCTCCTGGTCACTTTGGTTCTCCTGGGGATATCTTCATTCCTTATTCGATCACGTAACGAAATTCCGAGCAAAGGCGTGCATAGATAGAACAACTATACTAATGTATTTTAAGGGTCAACAATAATACTGAAACTTTAAGTTACAAACGACAATTCAAATTAAATTCCTTCAAACAGATAATTTCGTCTCATTAGTCTTGCGTGCTTGATTTCATTGTTAAAGGAGAAACAATAGAAGCATTCAAATCAATACATCGGTACCACTACCACAGACTAAAAAGTTTTTAGTTCCAGACGATTCTGTCAGTGTGGGTATAAAACCGAAGTGAAAAATCTAGGCTGATTCAGCTTCATATTTAATTTATCTAGCTCGCAGTTTATGCTAAAAATAGCACTCCAATCGTATCACATTTTTTATCGAACTTCAAGGATTTTAAAGAAAAAGCTTATCCATTACTTTATAAGTTTGCTGAATTTGTCTAGTCGACAACATTAATAACGCAATGATTTGGCAAAATGAAATTAGTACCTAGTAGCATCTGGTAAGTTCCGTATGTCATTTGAAGGATGAGCAATATTATTATAGGCTGAAAGGAAATAATATTATAGTTAACACTTCTCCAGGTGGGTGTATAAGAGGACACTAAGAGAGGTCCTCTGTGTGAGCAACTGCGTCGTCCAGGTTACTAAAGAGTTATTCAGTAACGTTCTATTGGTTCCTCAATGTAGTGCCTGCAAAAAAGCTAGTTTAAATGCAAAGCGAGTTAATACTTCTACACGAAATTCAAAGCAAACATATTTTTTTAAAATGGCTTTAAAACAAATAATCAAAGAAGTTTTAATAGGTAATTTTGTTTTCCTTTAGAATAAGGATTTAATGCTTTTGCAGTAGTTGGCAGAAAACGTATAAAGTCAGCCTTCTCGGTGAGCTTCTATTTTGCCGAGACATTGTCCGAATACTTCTTCTGTATACTTGAGATACAAAATTTCTCATCACAATGTCCACTTTAATAGAAATCAATTTGTAAATATTTCATTGATACAGCCACTGAACTTCACTCGAAAATATCCTGTCAAAATCCCAAAGCAAACTTAGAGCTTAGAGCCTTTAAGTTGGTTTGTTTTTGAATGCTAAAATATGTTAAATAGATAGCTATCATATTATGGGAGATCCATACCAAGCTCTGTCATATCTGAAATGGCTTTTTGAGGAAAGAGCCATACATATTTTAGTGGATCTATCCTGGCAGGCACGTATGAGTCAATCATCGTTTACCTGAACCCTAGCTTAGGGAGCTCAACGACCCGGTGAATATTACCGCCATGATACATATCACTATATTGCGAGGCACCCACAAACCGATAGATAAAGGTAAATGTCCCACAAAATCATAAATAATACATTTAAATGTGTCCCGAAACAAAATGTACGGTCTATTAAATAAATTAAACGAAGTCGATGGCAATACAGAGGTAATAGCCGATGAATATTTGCGTCGGTAACTCGTTATTGATATGTTGGTATCCATTAGTGGTCTCGTATTAATGAATATCGATGATTCGAACACTTTGTTTGTATTTGGGCGTTTTATTATTAAATTGACTTAACATATAAAATATTTAAGTCAAAGCAGGTAAGAAGAAAGGAACAGGAAAGAAGGTACTAAGGTGAGGTTTCCCCAATAGGACCGAAGCCTACTGGGGCCATAGGTTGACTTTTGAAAGGAAAACTCGTGGTCCTGGAACGCAAAGCGCAACGGAAGGAACATAGGTATGGTTTTAGTTAGTAAAAACCTGTCAAGCCCTCGCGCTCCGCCCTAGAGCGAGAGAAGTTATTATATGATTTTCCACATCAAAAGAGCTGATGTTAATTTTTGAAAAAAATCTCTTTAGAATACAAAGAAGAGATGGAAAATAAGTGATTTAGACACCGTGGGTAAGAATAGTAGGAAAAAAAAGGACAAAAATAATTCACTTTGTAATAATAGAACTCACAATGCAAAAATATACAATTATATATACTTACATAGGTACATACTAGTAAAAAAATACGAGTACCTGTCACAATAATGAATACATAATAAAAATCTTATACGATTATAAAAATGTGTCCTTATATGCAACTGGGTATGACGAAATTGAAATATAGTATTGTTATACATACTGGGTTCCTATTTTATTTATTGAGCTATATTGGACGTATACCAGTGTAGTCAGTGTAGGTACTGAATAATCTATCAAAGCCAATCGCAAATCGCAAAGACAATGGTTTGATACTCGTATAAAGAACTTGTTAGGCTATTTATTCCAAATGCCAGTTTCGATTTTTTTATTTTATTAAAACTTATTTTTTTATAAAAGAACTTGGAATAAATTATTTTAATAGGTAAGTGTCGTAAAGCACACTACATCACAGAGATGGATACAATAGAAAAGTTTATTTTATCGTAACATCGTTTTTACAACGAGTTTTTACAACGTTTAATTTCTAGTTCTGTTTTTGTTTGAGAAATAATCCCGAAAACTTTGGATCATGCTATATAATTCAATTTAATCAATTTTCCGATAAGAAGATTCACTTTAGTAAATATTTTGGTTAGTTAAACAGTTTAATAGAAAGAAAAGTGTTTTAATTAATATCTTAATTTCCTTATTACGTTTCTATTACAATGGGTTAATTAATTAATTAGAAATATGTATTAAATTGAGGGTTTGTGAATTTTGAAAGTGGACGTCTTTCAGCTTAATTTATCGATGTCTAGTTTCTGCCAGCGTAGAAAATGAACCAAGAGAACTCATTCCTGGGATAAAAATGATGTTGTAAGCTATACCAGGATATTATATTCTACAATTTTCACACAACGCCGTCTAGTCCCAAACTAAGCAGAGCTTGTGATATGAGTACTAGACCACTGATAAATAAATATAGAATAGTAGTAAACATTACAAACAAACAAACTTTTGTAATACTAGTATAATTAAATTGTAATGTAGAGTCGAGAATGTCAAAAAAAAAAAAATGGCTTACCAGGGTTGCGCTATTTGAGCACACAATCTTGGCTTTGTAAGTCCTCTCTTTGAGGAATGGCCACTGAGGCGCCAATGCGTCCTTACTTTCCGTCGGACGCAGGTCCACAGCGTACATGCGTGCTTAGAAGGTGCCTGTTTCAGATTCGGCAAGAAGAAACACTTAGGTTTTTTCATTGTGCGGATCGCTCGGAGGACACGGTGAAGTATAAGATGGAAGTCTTCCCGCTTGGGCAGAGTTCCGCCGTGTCCTCGTGAAGGCGATTGCTGGTGGCAACCTCTCGCGTCCTACCCTGGTTCAAGTCATGGTAAAGGGTAAGAGGGAATGGGAACCAGTTACTTCCGTCTGCGAAGCAGTAAGTAATACAAACGAAGAAGATGGTTAAAACTGTAAGGGAGAAAAACATTCTCACGTTCTAGTCACCGCCACAGGAGATGCCACATGCATAGAGAATCTCAGGGTGATTCCTGGCCACTGAAGGCGCATACTTGCGGATGATGAGCAATAGGTAGCTCGCCGTCCGGCCGTCCGGTAAGGACCAAACCCGAGTCAATGAAGCGTTGTGTTCCACGCGCCCTATAGGGCCGATGCTTGTTAGGGCTCCGGGAAGGGTCAAAAGAGTTGCCACGGCTCTGGAACGCAAAGGGCAACTGAAAGAATACAGTTTTTAGACACTAAAAATTTGACCTTCTCACTCTACCCATAACAGGCAAGGGCAGATCCAGGATTTTGTTCTAGGGGGGCACAAGGTTCGAACGGGCACAAAAATCCACAATAACTGTAACTTCAAGTTTATTTCTACAAGTTTTTATTCATATATACAACTGATAATTTGATTTGCGAAAGCATGTAGTGTGATGGAGTCCCCACAGTACACAACAATACGGACTGGGGGGGCACGTGCCCCCGTGCCCTCCCTTAAATCAGCCCTTGATAACGGGAGACTTATTTGAAGTTTTTTAATGCATATAATTTAACTAATAACATCATAAAAAAATAAAAATTATATTAATTTAATAATTTTAGAAAATTTATTTAAAAGACTAATCTTCAATCTAAACACCTTTAATAATATAAACTTGAAACATCACATAAACTTCTACAGTAGATCCCAACACACAAAGGGCAAGACAGATGATGATTAACTCTGAAAATCGCGCTATTACATTTCATTCCCGTCGTACCTAACAACATAAAGTTGATTCCATTACCTGAACATTAATTTGATAACACGAACTTGCCCTGGGACACGCTGGACACCACTAACTTACTTACCTACCTAATATTGTCTTCCCTCTTGGGGCTCATTAAACCTACTGTCAACCCTGTGTATAAATAAGGAAACAAATACGCAGATATTTAAATGACGAGATAGAAATGCAGAAAAAATCAAAAGTTTTCTAATAATAATAATTTTATTACGGGTGCCATCTAAGCCCATAGAAACCTTTTAACATTTTATAACATTGCCAGCGACACTGTTCGCGAGAAAGTGGTCATAAAAATTTGACATCCCTAAACCGTATTTTGATTGTATGTGGCTTTGAAAAACGAATAATGTCAGTTTGTATTATACATTTTGATTAATATTTGTGCTAAGTTTTAAGTTGATTAACCCAAGAAATAAAAATCCTCCATACAATCCCATAAATGCTTCTGTTGGGGGTAGTTCTAAAAACAAATAATGATAACCTTTATTATTTACTTCGGCTACTATAAGCAGGCCTGGCGCACTCCACACTGTAGGTATAGAAATGTGCCTATGCCGCGCGGCCTTTCTTGCAAGGCTAAATTCAGTAGAGTGTCACACGCGTGTTCAATTTGCCACTTGACCCGCGCTATCAAAAATAATTTTCGAATTCTTTATCGAATATTTTATCGAGCTTTTATTTCAAGTATTTGCAACATTTTTCACGTAAACGAGTCAATGACCTTAAAGATCATTCAATATAAGTAGACCTCCCAGTACTAGTGACTACCTTACTAATGCAAGGTCTTCATATATTGGAATTATATCTTACAAAATGTTAATTATTATGTATATTATCTTAAATGATGTTCTAATAAAAGATACTCTCGATACGTGGACTTAAGGTGCATTTTGATTCGTTATAAGCGCAAGTACGCTCGGTAGGCAAATATAATGAAGGCCACATCCGTGCCGTATAATGTTTGATGAACATTATTAACGTTGTTGGTAGGTTTTTAATCGCATGTTTTCTTTCGAAGAGTGAAATTTCTGTACTTTTACTATTACTTATTCTGTGATAATAGTGCTAACTTTTACGTACATTGTTACATACACGAAATGAGATTTTGCATACAAATGTAATTCCCTTTTTTCACCCTCTTATCCCCTCGGGTGCCCCGGGGGTATTATTATTACGTCATTGCGCGTTTTTACGTAAATCACCAAAAAAAAAAAATAATAAAAAAAAACTTTTTCTGGATTTTTCTAGGAAAAACAAATATATAGAAACCAAAATTTTCGGCTAAAAAAAAAATCGTACAAACGTGTGTACAAAACGACAATTAAGAGTTTTTCAAGGTCATTCAAGTTGTACAGACGTATGTACAATCGGCGCTCGAGGAGTTATAGGTTGAATATTAAAAAAGTCTCTTCTTAGTGCCCGCCTACGTCATAATGCCTTGTCCAGAATTTCAGGTTCCTAGTCCCAGTAGTTTTGGCTGTCCGTAAGTCAGTTTCTCCTTTTATTTATTTATTTATTAAAACTTAATGCACTAGTAATAAACACTGTACAAAGGCGGACTTAATGCCTTAGGCATTTTCTACCAGTCGACCTTAGGGTGGTGCAGAAACAAAACATGGTAGGTGCAGCTTAATGGTAAAGAAAAAGAAAAGAAATACAATAATAAATATATACTTTATACTACTACACTACTACTACTACTTTTATGTATATAGATGACTGGACAAACCTACACAAGACATGACCCACTGATTTTGAAAAGGGCAGTCAATACGTATAGCTGTTGCGTTCAGAATGCTGTATCCATTAATAAATCTTTGTTTTTTTTTTAGTGCTAAGTCATCAAATAATCCCTCCCACTCTATGCGGAGCGAGAGGGACTGTCACACTTGTACAGACTAAAACACAGTTTTTTCAGTTGCACTTTGCTCTCCAGCGACACGGTAACTCTTTCGAAAAATGCAAGGAAATTGAAAAATATCCCATTATTGATACTGGGGTGTTGATCTCTATGACGCCACATAGGAATTACAATTCAAATTTCTGTATCGCTGTATTAGGGCTATATTTCACCGGGACACCATGTCGGCGTGACCAGTCGCCGCTACCAACAAAATGTATACCTACAGCTCTATAGAGAGTTACTCACCTGGTGTCCGTTTGGTTGTGCAACCAATTTGGCGGCGCGACCAACTCGGACGCGTGCACTTAAGGTTCATTTTGACACTGTCTCAGTGTGGTGTAGCGACTCTGGTGTCTTTATGGTGTCTAGTTTGGTAGCTTACGGACACCATGGTGGCGCAACTGGTCGCACCGCCATGGTGTCCAGGTGAAATATAGCCCTTAGAGTTCTCTGCGCAATTAGAACGTATACAACAGTCCGAAATCATCTATTGCGCAATTTCCCGGACCAGACACAACACCAGACGAGTGTTGTGTCTGGTCGGCGGATCCTCTCTTATCAACGGATGTTTGCGGGACTTTACACTTTGTACCGCATACCTGTAAAAGATCTTAAAGAAGCTTGAGAAACGATCAAGCGAGCGCAACTACGCTCGGTAGGCAAATATAATGAAGGTCACGTCCGTGCCGTGCAATATTTTATGAACATTATTAACGTTGTTAGTGTGAAGCTTGAGAAACGATCAAGCTAAACCTGTAGGTACCTACATTTGTAGTTCTACTCCCAGTTACACATCAGGTAACAGGTTTTACACACCAGGAGAGATAGTGGTAAAACGCGAGCCCTATCACTATCTCTTTTTTTATAAAAAAATAAAAAAAAGCACAAGGATCATCAAATGGCTAGGTTCGTAGTTTCATTAGGTAGGTTTCTTAGAAACATTTCGATATTATGTCTGTGTAACATCCCTTTCAACATTGCATACCCTGGCTACTTACGCGATCGTATTTCGTTCACTCGCTCTGCCGATATCCCATGTATATCCCGCATCTTCCCATCCTGTAAAATCCATTTCCAATACTTTAACAAAAGCACAAAGCAAAATTGTAAAGTACGTTTAGTATCTTTCATTTGTCCATTTATCTTTATATAAGACTAAAAATTGCCGTACAAAGACGGATCTTTTCTGGATCATCTTATAAACTTTTTAACTCCTATTTGACCCTAATGATCAGTCTTTCATCTGAAAGCCTAAACTCTAAACTCCTGCGACATTTCTATCCCTAAACAGAAACAGACTCTATTTATATTACGATGGGACATCGAGATAAGAATTTGAGTATCTCTTATAGGAGATGGGTGGATGTCGACACCCCCCGCGCCTATGTACATACAGAGGCCCTACCAAGAACTCTTAACGCCATAGCTCTATCCATTAGTCGAACTAAACTGTAGTCTTAAAGGGATGGAGCTATATAAGGTATATAGCTCCATCCCTCTTTCTCGCACGCTGGCCTGACATTTGAACACATCATGTTAAGGCCCTGTTTGTCACAGATATAGTGTCATTCGAAAAGGACAAAAGTGAAATATGAGTATAAGAGTAATTTTATTACAAGTTCATCTCTGATTTAGTTCGTTTAGACATTGTGTGGACATTTATGCTTGTCAGATTAAGGACATACATATACATGTGTGTCTATTTTTTTGGAACTACGTTTTATTATATTTCCATAAATGTAATGCAATAACCAGAATGTACGTAGTTTATTAAACAACATAGAATTGAAAATGTTTTTGATTTACCATACATTTTTTTTTTTGGGTGGTAGAGCGAAAGGACTTATTTTGATGATTTCAAATAACTCCTCCTATTTTGGGTGGAGTGAAAGGGTCTTGGACTTTTAATTTTATATTTATATTACAATTGAAATTGAATTGAATTACCGGAAGACGCAGCGTTTGAAGGCCTCCCACAAGGTGGACCGATGACCCGGTGAGGGTCGCGGGAATCCGATGGATGCGAGACGCACAGGACCGGTCATTGAGGCGACATTTGGGGGAGGCCTATGTCCAACAGTGGACGTCTTTCGGCTGAAATGATGATGATGATTACAATTGAAATGCACCTGTGTTCTTTCAGCTGTTCTTTGTGTTCCAAACAAGTGCTTTGTAATCTAACAAATTAAATTGTATTACATAACAATTAGTAAATTACCTTTACTTTCTCAGTTTGTAGTTATAATGAATTAATTGTTAGGTAAGTTTATTGAAACTATACGTTCTCGTAAACCTTTGAAAGGTGAATATTTCAAATGTTTCCAGAATAGAATCCAATCAACGGATTGTGTATTCATTCTAATAAGTGAATAGATTGTGAACAGATTGTGTAGAACCCTTCAATTAAAATGTAATTGATGGGTTCATCACAATCTATTCACTAAAAGTGGCAATCTACTCTGGTTTCTAACGAAAACATGATGAATATGTGGCAGTACCAAACTGAAATAAAGGAGTGCTTTCAAAGCCAGAAACACACTTGTAGCGCACCGCGCGAGTTCCCGATCTTATCTGGCGTTGAGACGCGGTCGCTGAGTGAATATCGCGTTTTAAGATGTCTGTGTTCGCGTTACGCGTAGTGTTTTACTAATGTGTTCTTTGCGCAATTTTCGGCTCCATATTCCTTACTTTCTTCATTTCATGTTACAAACAAACGCGTGGGTAATTGTGCGTAGGCAGCTAATTTACGTAGGGTAGCATTATTAAGACATAACTCATCTGCGAACTTTATTACAAATTTAGCCACCTTATTTTGTTACTTACATTAGCGTTAGAACGCTCTGTATTTGGTTTTGCCTTGGTCTTTAATACTGAATATTCGAAAAAAAATATTGTTTGGATTCGATTTCAGCGTGATTATAAAACACGGTTCCCCAATTTATGAATTGCATTGACTTCTTAAGGCAATTATTGTTACCCAGGGACAAACAAATCAAACAACAAAACATTAATTGTTCAGTACCACATGACACAGCAGCTCAGGATCAATGTTGCATATGTAGTAATTAAGTATGAGCTCTAATCCCAGGTTGCACTGAATAGAATAATAGCACAGTAATTAACATAGAGGATACAAGTAATAGTTGCGGCTGTAAGCAATCGCGACACAGAATTGTACTATTACATCAGTTGAAACCGCGTATGGTTTAAATTGTTGTACAGAACTAAGTGTATGAATGAGGCAAGCTCTAAAAATCTCACTCTAAATTTAGTGTAGTAAATAGATCAGTAGTCGTATTTTGAAAAAAAATCACCCTGAAAATTTAAGTGATATGAACATGACGTGAGCTGATAATCCATCTAATCTAGGATGGGCACGCCATGATTATGGCAGTAAGTCCTCTCATGGTGAGTTGTGAATAAAATTTACCGGTTGAAGTTCGGGATTGACACCATATTCTTTTTTTGAGTGTAGAATACCATCAAATGACTTGTCCAATGATTCAGCAATTGTAATTTTGGTTATATTAAAATTTGTAGTATTTTATTCATTTATTATTATTTCTGTATACTGATACTTTTGAATTCCGTCCTGCACCTTCTCTGTATATTATACTGTATCACACGGAACTTTTAATCAGCCAATACTTACTGCTAATTAGTCCTGGATCATCAAGATACAGACAGAGCCTAATTTGGGGCCCACGGCCACCTCTGATGTGTTTTCTATTTATTTTATTCATATTTGTATTGTTATTATATTTTTTAAACTTGTATGTGTGCTAATAAAAATATTATTGTTATAAATGACTTCTCCCCCTCTAGGTCAAGTGAGAGGGAGTGTCAGACTTTTACTGTCTTAAACCTACCTGTGTTCCAGGGCCACAGAGGCTCTTTCAAACAATCCTGCAATCCTAGTAGGGATTAACACTCACGTCAAGCTTATTTTACCTAAGTTTTCATTGTAAGATTTTTTTAGAATAGCATTACTTGTAAAATGTACAAATACAAAGGAATGCAAGTAGAAATTTAGAAATATCTACTTATTTAACAATTTATTTTTGCCATGTGCAATTATGTCGCACTCTTGTTGCACGACTTTCTCTACCAAAAAACATGTTGCTACTAAAAGTCTGGTAGTGTAGCGTTGAAAGCATGAGCTGTCAACACAAGTTTGCACATAAATCTACTCAGTAGTTGAACTTTTTAATGGTAAAACTGTCACAAGTCGCTATGGATAACATTCTTTAAGAGGGTCCTTTTCACCCGCCTATCGTCAACATCGAGCATGGTTTAAAAGCTTGTTACTTCATCTAACGCAATCCAACGCGATGTTTGACGAAAAGGCAACGCGAAAAAAGAGAGATCACGCCTGAAAACTCTGTTAGCATTCGGTAATTCCGTGATTTACTCGCATATTTTACGAAACTTGTTCCAGAAAATAAGTGATTTTTTAAACCCTTAAAAGTTTTTAAAAAAAAATATGAAGTTTATGCAAAATAGCAGATTTTCAGAGGTTTTCAGAGGGGAGGATTAGTTTTATACAAATTTATAAATTGATTTCAATAGATGCCTAGATAATAACCACAAGATACCTACTGTGTTTCCAAAATATCTAATAAAAAATGTGTAATAACGTCATAATCGCGTAAGAGCAGTTGTATGAAAAGCAGTGTAAATATATGTCGAGTTGCAACCCCTTAAATGGTGATGAAAAAAAATTTCGCTATACTAATATTACTCATAGCCTTTTGGATTTAACATCCTGGTGAAAAAAGATTTTTCAGCTAGACTCTGCGTTACCTGCAAGGCTGTTCAGGGAGCGTTAGACGTTTGGAATCGCGAAACGATTTGAGATTAACGACACTCTGGGAGGCTCCTTTGATGCATCTCAAAGTGCTCCTATATCTGCACTTTGAAGAACCTAAAAAATACCACTGACACTGCTATAAACGTGGCAAACTACTGGGCCCAAAAACTATGAGGGAAAAGAAAACAATAAATCCGAAAAGAAGAAGAATTACTCACAAATACCTAAATGACTCTGTTTTTGTCACGTTTTTAGATCTAAGTCGCTAAACCAAATTGTTCCTAGAACTAGCGCTTGAACTGTCTCCAATCTTGACACGCCTATTTCGCCTTAGACTGTAAAAGTGCCGATTGCTTGGAAGCAAGCTAACTTGCAACCCTTGCCCAAGAAGAGCCGTTGGGCTGACCCAGCAAACTACTGCCCCATCTGTGTAACGAACATCCTTTTTAAAAGTATGATAAGGGTGAATAGTAATATCCTGGCATATAAGCATAGAAGCTATCGACATCCTCGCTATGGCTTCCGCCGATATCGATCAACCAAAAAAATCTTCTAGCGTATGATGCCATTCAATTTGGCATATGTTTGAGTGCTTGAACTTGTCTTTAATGCCAATTGAGTCAAGTTCAATGCTGGTAAAACCCAGGCGTATCGTGTTTATGTATGTATTTTATATTATTAGAATTATTTCTAATGTTGATACACTCATCATCATCATCATCATCATTTCAGCCGAAAGACGTCCACTGTTGAACATAGGCCTCCTCTAAGCATCTCCACAACGACCGATCCTGTGCGTCTCGCATCCACCGCATTCCCGCGACTCTCACCAGGTCGTCGGTATACCTTGTGGGAGGCCTTCCAACGCTGCGTTTTTCGGTGCGCGGTCGCCACTCTAGAACCTTTCGGCTCCATCGACCATCCATTCTACGAGCAATGTGGTACACTAACAGCCCTAAATCTATCTCTTTTCGTTCAGTCTATTTAAAAATTGTACGTAATAGATTGCCCATTGTGACAAGACCACCCATCGTACACTGGTTTTTATTTTATAAATGTTTGTGCTGCGTTTTTAAGATGTTCAATAAAGAAAATATAGTAAATACTGGTGTCTCGTTGTATCCGGTTTGGTCTTAAGGTCTAGAGTGAATAGGTTTCGTCTATGAAAAAAAGCAGTTGAAAATTATCTTTATGAATTGACTAATTCATACTCTGATGTAGCCACAATTTAAATCGTAGCATGCAACGTTTTGCACGGACCAGTTGATAAACCCATAGAGATGCACCCGAGCGTGTCTAAAAGATAATGCGATTTGGAATAATATAACATGTTACTGTTGGATTCCTAGTTATTAGAAACAAATAATTTTATTTATCTTATGAATTTTTCCATGAACATCGCAAAATAAGGGTTAAATCTAACATTATTACAAGGGAAAAGATATCAAACGTTATGTTTTTATATGCCGAAATATAACTTCTAAAAATTGGACTGAATGATAATGAAAACTATTTCAAAAACGTTTCTGCAGAAATGTGCGGATGCCTCAAGTTGCGGTACTCTAGATTAGAGTTGCAACAGGACTCTTCTGCAGAAGTGAGTACTGTAGTAAGTAAAGTACAAAATTCCAATTTAATTAAATAAATCTTAAAAAAGAAAATTGAGATTTTTCTTCATAGTATTAACACTTCCGCTTCCGGTTCCGCTTCCGCTAAGATTTACTTTTGACGTCTGTTTCCGAACCTACTTCCGCTAAGACACTTCCGTTGCATCACTACTCTAGATGCTGTGAAAGGCGATAAGTAAACCAACAAAGTTACTAAGAATACTCAAGACTAAGCAAAGTGGAAAAGATTGTGGTAAAAAGCTAAAATTTCTTGTAAGTCGGGCTAACTCTAGTTAAAACGAAGGTAATATAACGTCATTGTTATCAAATCATAGCAGTCATGCCAAATGTAATAAAAACATTTTCTTGAAAATTCCTGTGTAGTAGGTTCCAGGGGTGGGTTTTAGTAAGTAAAAGTTTGACACGCCCTCTCGCTCCACCCAAGGGCGCGAGAATTAATTTTATGATTTCCTACCAAAAAAATCCCATTTTTCTTTTTTGTATTTTTTTTTTTATGAAAGCGTTGACCCTCACTAGAAATTACTCCTGTATTGTGGGCACATTCACAAATATGTAAATTCATACACACAAGACACCTAAACCCAGAACGACTATCCGTAGGCCATATACAGATTTGTTCCGAGTGAGAATCGACACCGCGACACGCAACACAGCAGCCAATCGTTTGACCACTACGCCAACCATGATGTCAACTTACAGTATTTTGTAGGGTTCCGTACCTCAAAAGGAAAAAATCGGCACCCTTATAGGATCACTTTGTTTTCGGTCTGTCGGTCTGTCAAGACCCTTTATCTCGAAAACGCGTGGAGGTATTGAGTTGAAATTAAACAATATACTCAGGTCTGCGGTCTCTTGAAGCTGTGAAAAAATCAAACTTCTGAGTTAACGAAAAAAAAAAGATACGGTTGTTTATGTCGCAAAAAACATATATTTCGACACTCTCAAAGTAATCAATATTTATAGGGTTGTCATCCTTTGACCTAGAATCATGAAATTTGGTATGGAGCAAGGTCTCATAGCACAAGTATAGGAAACAATCTGAAAACTGCAAATTTGTAATTACGTCACAAAAAAAAACTTTGTGATTCGGAAAAATCTTCATAGATAAGTTTGTACGGAACCCTCAGTGCGCGAGTCGGTCTCGCACTGCCCCGGTTTTTTTTTTTTTGATGTGGGAAATCATCAAGTAACTTCTCCCGCTCTGGGAACGAGAGGGTGTGTCAGACTTTTACTAACTAAAACCCAGTTGTGTTCCTTATGTATTCCGTATGCGCAACCCATCATAGTTTTTCGAAGAGAACAACAGTTTACTTAAGCAAAAGTATTATAATACGTTAAAGCTTGAAGATTACACAAGATTTCCGTGATTTGCCGGCAGAAAAGCCAATTTCGAAACTGAAAGCAAACCAATTCATACTAATCCGGGTTAACATGAGGAAACGTTGCCATAACAGTTCGTTCACTCTAGTTATCTTCACCTATACATCTCCAGCGAGTTATTTCGGAGCCGAGCGTTCGGTTAATTCGGACGAGCGTCATCGTCATAATCCACTTAACCACACTGCCGAACACCGACTGACGTTACTCCGCATTCACACCAATGTTGTATGCATAAGTATGCCACAAATCCCAAGTTTCATTGCATTGCTGAAGTGTATGTTGGAGTGTTCCGACATTGTGAACAATAAACAGATAAAATAGATAAGCATATATATTTATTGGTGAAAATGGTATTTAAAAGTCACAAAATAACAACAATTGACCTTTTCTAAAATGCATAAAAAAATATCTAAATCTTTTTATTTCACATAGGCCTACCGGGTACTTACAAAATGTCAGAAGCGAGTGCTAGTGCACTAGTGCACAGTTCCAAATGGTCGTTTCCTATGGATAAAAACCGGCAAGAAACTCCATGGTTACTCTTTTAAAAAAAGTGATTCATCATCATCATCTCAAAGTAATCTATGAAACCACGGAGTCTACAATGTTCATAAATTCATACTATAAAAAAGAGGCTATATAAAAATAAAAATAAAGCTATCAATAATGAAGTTAAGAAGGTTAAATTAAAGTCGAAATAAATAAAAAATATTGCAAAAGCAAGTTTATAATTAAATTAAAATCATTCATCCCATTGTAATAATAATTTAAACATAGAAAACATAAAATAAAAAAAATATCTTAAAAATAAAATGATTATCATTGAAATTCAATCACTAATTAATTTGATTCTTGATTTGAATATTGCATATTTTTTTTTACAAAAGCTATTCTATCACATTTTATAAACCCTTTTTGTAACGTATGTTTTAATACATTTACCACGTTATAGTGTGGTAATTCGATTTTTAATCCATTGCAAATTTTTAAAGGAGATAGAATTGGACGTGACAATAATGTTATTAAACCGTGTCTTGGTAGTGATAGGAATCATGTTTGAGTGATAGATTACCATCAAAACGTTATGGATGAAGTCAATTTGTGTCGGAGGCAGTCGCTATAGGGAACGGGGCCTTTGAGAGAGGACGTGTATGCATGCGGATCAACATAATCCTGACTCAATGGCTTGTGGGTACAACCGTGGTAGGAAATATTGCTCGACTAGGATACTCAGTTATACCTATGTTGGTATTCGTCACTGGTGTAAGCCCTGATATTAAAGTTAAGGATCATTGTATGTTTGTATATGTTGAGGAGCACAACGATCTCCTTGTTTTTAACACTAGTTTTTGTTAGCGGCCTCGCTCATATGTAAATATAAAGTAGCTTATGTAGGGATATAAGTCAGTTAGCTTTATATAAAGTCACGCAACTTCGGATTAGATAATTGCAAGCAATAACAGCAGAGTTTCTGTTATATTAGAGTTTTATGTATATATTATGAGCTGTTATTGTTAAGTTTAGCTATTATTTACTAGATTCTACATTAGGGAACTAAGTATTACTAGAAAAGATAGATGTTTACGATGTTTTAATTATATCAGATAATCTTAGTTAGTATGATGGTTTTAAGTAGTTTTGTAATGTAGAGTTGTTAATAAGTTGTAAATTGTAGCTAAAGTAAGGTGAAAAGCTAATAGATTATTTTTAATGCTCGAACGTGGTTGGAATAGAACAAAAAATTGTATGGTTGCACCTAACACTACCACGGCCCAACGTTCGAAATATCGCTCGTATTTATTTATTTATATATACTTTATTGCATACCAAGATTACAAATCTACAATCTGATATTTAATTACAAAAAAAAACATACAATTGGCGGCCTTATCGCACTCGGCGATTTCTTCCAGGCAACCCAGAATGGATAGAAATTGCCTGGACACAAAATGGGGTTGCACTTGGTGCAAATATAAAAGTAAACAAAAACTTAATACATACTTAATACTAAAATAGATACACATATACATACATACAAAATATAAATATATAAGCAAGAGAATAAGTTAGTGATGAAACAAAGACATGATCACAGTGACAAGTAATGATCCTTCACAAGCCTTTTAAATACAGGCAGTGTTTGCGCACGCTTTATTGCCACAGGCAATGCATTCCATAGACGAGCGGCCTGGACAGTAAAAGACTTATCCAGGAAAGTAGTCGAATGCATTGGCATTTTAAGTTTCAAGTTATCTGATGACCTAAGAACTCTCATGTGGGAGTCGCAAAGAAATTGGAACCGTTCTTTGAGGTAACGAGGGGTAGAAGGGGAAAAGAGCACATTATACAAGAGGGAAAGAATATGAGCATTACGGCGAAGGCGAATTGGCAACCACTTGAGTTTAACACGAAATTCAGTAACATGGTCATATTTACGCAAACCGAATATGAACCTTATACAAAAGTTTTGAAGTCGCTCAAGTTTATCCAGTTGTACTTCAGAGAGGTCAAGATAGCTGGCATCAGCATAATCAAGGATGGGTAGAAGAAGAGATTGCGCAAGCGTAATCTTGGTGGCAGTCGGCAGAAAATTACGCAGTCTTCTCAACGATCCAGCAGATGCAAATAATTTGCGGCTAACTTCTTGTAGTTGGGCAGTCCAAGAGAAATTCTTGTCGATGAATATCCCCAAGTTCTTAACTTTCTCGCTAAAGGGAATTACTGAACTGTCAAAAGAAACTTGGGGAAGAGTCGTCCAGTCGATCTTCGAGACCATCCTAGAACTGCCCACCACTATAACCTGCGTCTTTACAGGGTTTACCATGAGTCCGTACTTCTTGCTCCAGTCGCATATACGAGCCAGATCAAGGTTAATGGTCAAGATAGCCTCAGACAGTTTTCCAAGAGGTGCCCGTGAATATATTTGAAGGTCATCTGCATAAAGGTGGTAGGAAGAAATTAATTCGTTGGAGATTGAGTTAATAAAAACTGCGAAAAGTAATGGTGATAAAACGCCACCCTGTGGTACCCCGGCAGAAGTACTACACCAAGAAGACATGGTCTCTCCGATGCAAATACGTTGCCGTCGACCGAACAGGTAACTATGAAACCAATCAATCACTGGTGGAGATATATTAAGAGAGCATAAAATACCAAGTAAAACATCAAAATCAACCGTATTAAAAGCATTACTAAAATCTAGCAATGCCAAGACCGTCAGATTGCTGCTTTCCATGGCTGATCTTATATCGTCCGTAATATTGAGCAGTGCTGTAGTGGTGCTATGACCAGGACGGAAGCCGGACTGAAAAGGGTTGAGGAGATTATTTTTGGACAGAAAAGTACTTAATTGGTTGTGGATTAAACGTTCTAGGACTTTAGACAGGAATGGTAAGACGGATATTGGACGGTATTCAGAAAAGGATGTGGGATTGGACTTTTTAGGTAGAGGAATTATTTGAGCATCTTTCCATGAACATGGAAAGATACCACTAGATGCTGAAAAATTTAGAATGTGACAAATGACAGGGAGGATTATGTCCAGTACCGGCAGTAACATTTTACGGCTGATACAGTCACTTCCTACTGCATTGGAAGTAATTGCTAGTATGCTCTTCTTAACATCACACGCAGAGAACTGACCAAATACGAATGGAGAATAACTGGGAGTCGGAAGAGATGAAAGATAATCTAATGTATTCAATTTTGTTGTCCTATCAAAATTGGACGAAGCTGTAAAATGATTATTCATCGCATCGATGTCTAAATCTTTAGGAATCGACTCTCGTCGGGTTTTGCCGACCCCCAATGATCTAAGAAAATTCCAAACTTTGGATGTGTCCCCATTTTGGACCGAGTTATGAATATGTTGGCGGTTAGCATTCCTACACACCTTATTACAGTGATTTCGGATGGAGACATATCTTTCTCTATTAGCGTCATTAGGGTGACGCTTAAATTTAGACTTAGCTATAGCTTTCTTATTCATCAAAGATTTAATTTCATCCGTCAGCCACGGTGCCGGAAAATGTCTGACCTTGACTGCTCGAACAGGAGCGTGGTGATCGTAAAGCTCAACAAGCTTGGTAGTGAAAATATCAACTTGCTCATCGACCGATGTAGAGACATATAGAGAAGACCAATCTATATTGCTAGCATCCTCGCAAAGACCGTCAACGTTCATGCCACCAAAATTGCGTTGCATAAGAATTTTGGCTTTAGCTCTAGGTGGACGAATTTTATATGAGAGAAAAATCAGATCATGATAAGAAAAGGCATCAGCTGAGCATTGGCCATACTTAGCGACGCGATCAGGAGAGGAGACAATAATCAAGTCTAGAAGTGAAGGAGTACAATTTGGAGAATGGTGAGTGGCACTTAGCGGAAGAATAGAAAGATTGCTAGAAGCCGAAACATTATACAGGGAAGAAGAGCGATGATCCTTTTTCAGGAGACAGGTATTAAAATCACCCATGATTATGCTATGACTGTACGAAGGGATTAGCAGTTCTAAAAGGTTTTCGAAAGATGAAAAAAAGTTAATGCGCAAAGAGGGACAGTAATAAACGCCAAGTAGCAATTTTGAATGATTAAGTTCGACCTCAAGAAAGAGATGTTCACCAGCATTTGATGGCGGAGGCTGTGCTGACACATGTACAACAGAGTAAGGAATATATGAACGGAGATATATGGCAACACCACCACCACCACCAACTGTCCGGTCATTTCTTATAAGCACGAAGCCAGGAAGAGAGTAACTAGTGGAAGGGAGACAAGGTTTAAGCCACGACTCAGAAATAAGAATAGCATGTATGTTTTTACAGTCAAAACTTGCCAGCATATCGTGGAAATGGGCCGGAATGCTCTGGGCATTAATATGTAAGACATTAAAGTTCTTAGGAACATCAGAAAACTGCGCCGCAAGACTGTCTGCAAGAGAAGGAACACTCACAAAACTGTCATCATCACTTGTCATAGAAAAAAAACTGTCATTATCACTGCTTTCATCATCTGTAGACATAAATATATATATATAATTTTCTTTTTAACTAATACTACTTACTAAAAACTTAAAATATTACTAATTCACCTGCTGGTTGCGCTATTCAATAATTTTTGAACAAAACTTTGTCCGAGTAACAAAGCAAAATAAAATAAAAAGATGTCGAAAGAAAATTATATATAAAAAAAACAAAAAACAAAATTGTTAAAGAAAAATTATACCGAAACAAAAAAAAAAAAAAGTTTTAAAATTAAGTTACATGTTACTTAAAAAGGAACGCATAGAACTGACATTGACAAGACACTGACAGTACCGAGACGTCACAACAATAAATGTCAATGTCAAATGTTCTTAAAAACATTACGTGACGGTACAAAAACAAAATAAAACATTACCCGGACATGCATCAATACATCACAAGGAAGAATATCACTTCTTAATAGCAGCAACACGCTTTAATCTTGCGGTCCTCGCAGCAGCAGTAGTCGGAACAGCGTCTGGCACGACCGATTTAGGTTCACCTGGCTGTGGCTCACTGGAAATCGGCGCAATCTTGTCCAGTTCAGCGAGGGACTCCACTCGGTGCCGCGTATCGTTGGTGCCGAGGACGTAGACGCAGCCCGCCTTAGTCCAGCTCCTGGAGACGCCGCATCTTTGCCTCGCAGCCAAAAACACATCATGCCGCGCCTTTGTTAAAAATTCGGACATAGTGACACCTGAAGCTCTTAGCTTAGCTTTGGAAAACCAAATTTTATCCCGCACTGCAAGACTGCGAAGTTTAAATAAGATAGGCCGTGTTTTGTTGGCCACCACTCGTCCCATTCAGTGACATCGGCTGATGTCACCAACGGTGAAGTCGCTCATTTGTAGTTTACCGGAGATCACCTTAACAATGAGCTTGGCGGTGTCCTCCTTCTGCTCCTCATCAACACCATGCAACAGTAGGATTTTCCTCCGTCCTCGCATTTCAAGCTGGTCGACACTTCGGGCAAGAAGCTCCACCTGCTGCTGAAGACTGTTCAGTGACTGCGTGATGAATGTGCGGAACATTGCAAACTCTGCAGCCAGGCTTGAACTTGTGACAGGAGATGGAGGGGCCCTCTGCAATTCCTCTTCGAAGACTGACATTCTCGCGTGGAACAACTCCTTCAGTTCACCAAGAGTGCTAGTCAGTGAATCCATAGTGATGATGTTATGATGTGAAGTGAACAGTAGTTAGTAGCGAAGAAATAATGAAGAGATAACGCTACACCAGCAGGTATTGATTATGAACTTTTAAAATATTTCATAAATAATTGTATTAAAATGTATAATAAAAATTAATTAAATTTTAAAACTGGATCAAATTTTTGTTGTGTCACTGGTACAACTACCCACCAATAATCTTTTAACAAAAAAACTAACTTATAGCCAGAGTGCATCTCATGACAATTCTAATAATCCCAAACACGGTTAGATTAAAATCTGTTTTTTAATTAAAGATAATGATTTGACAATCGTACGTGATTGTCGTATGTGATTGCCTCGTATGTGATTGGTCAATTAGAATTTTAGTGATCATATAAGACTACCACTACTTCCACCCACATACGAGGGGTATAAATATAGCCGCCTCATGGCCAGACATCGTCGTCGCTTGTTGTCGTCGCTTGCCATCTTCGCTTCCTGAAACATCGGTCAAGAGTGAATAAATCCTGAAGATTTCAGTTCCTGACTTTCATTTTCTTCGGGAATCGTCCACCCCTGCGCCTGAAGCCTGAATACTCTACAGTATACGTAATTATTTTTATTTTACAATATTGATTCTTCTTAAAAATAAAGTCAGAAAATATTTCTTTATATTTGTGGAAAATAAGTAGCCCTTTAGTATGGGTATAGATGTGTGTGTAGTGTCCACCATCGTCAGATCGTCGTGCTGCCGCAGCGGTTGCGGAAAACCTCAAGCGGCGGAAATATAAAAACTTCGCCGGCAGTTATATTTTCGAGCCGTTTGGGGTTGAAACTCTTGGGCCAAGGGGGTTCGAGTGCTCATACGCTATTTAAAGAATTATCCAAACGCCTGGTTGACACTTCGCGTGATCCAAGGCCTGGCTCTTACTTCGGTCTTTTTTTTTTTATTAATGATAGGCTCGCGTGTGACCACCATCTCACCTGATGGTAAGCGATGATGTGGTCGACGATGGAGCACGCTTGCCTAGAAGTAGTCTATTCACTCTTGACTTAAAGACCCCTAAGTTGTAGCTATCAGGAAACACAGACTCCGGCAAGGAATTCCACTCCTTAGCTGTACGCACAATAAATGTGTTCTCAAAACGTTTTGTGCGTATGGGTGGGATGTCTACCATGTACCGGTGGCGCAACGCCGTACGTCTAGTGGTCCGATGATGGAACGGACTTGGCGGAATTAGATTGTGCAATTCCAGTGCACACTCCCCGAAATGTAAACGATAGAATACCGACAGGCTAGCAACTCGGCGGCGATGCCCAAGGCTTTGGAGCTTCGACTCAACAAGTGCATCATTGCCGATGATCCTCTTGGCTCGCCTCTCAATCGACTCGAGCGCATCAAGCTGGTATTTGGCAGACCCGTCCCAAAGATGAGAGCAGTACTCCAGACACGATCGAACTTGCGCATGATAAAGTTTTAGCAGCTGTTCCGGCGTGAAGTACCGTCTGACCTTCGCGAGGATTCCCAGCTTTTTTGCTGCCAGTTGAGCCTTTGCTTCGATGTATGGCCCAAAGTTGAGAGTTGACGTCAGCGTAACGCCAAGAAGATCAAGATGGTCGGTTATTGGCACGGTCACACCTCGGAAAGATGGAGCCGGGTGGAATTGACTCCGTTTAGCGGAAAAAAGACACGCTTGGGTTTTAGTTGCATTTAACTTGACCAGATTGGCATCGCCCCAATCGGAGACCGCCTTCAAGGACGAGTTCAAGCGTTCAACCATAGCCTCTCGGGATGACTGGATCTGTGACCCACTAGCGCGTGCGTCAGCCACATATCTCTCGGCAACAGTGCTGTCGTCTGCATACCCAAAGATATCGGGTTTAAGTAAGTCATTTATGTGCAGCAAAAACAGTGTTGCCGAGAGTACCGACCCCTGAGGGACCCCGGCATTAATATCCATTTGACCGGACGAGCAGCCATCAACGACCACTCGGATGGATCGATCCCTCAAGAAGTCTGCGATCCAATCACACAGACCAGCGGGTAGATCGAAGGAAGGAAGCTTAGCAATAAGGCTTTCGTGCCAGACCCTATCGAAAGCCTTCGAGATATCAAGGGAGACGGCAAGCGCTTCCCCATGCTTCTCGATGGCCTCGCTCCAGATGTGAATGGCATACGCTAGAAGGTCCCCAGTGGACCGATTTTGGCGAAAACCGTATTGCCGGTCACTGAGGATGTCGTTAGCTTCTAGGTATGCCAGAAGTTTCTTGTTTAGCACCCGTTCCATACTCTTACAGAGGACGGACGTAACAGAGATGGGTCTGTAGTTTGCTGGGTCAGCTCGACTGCCCTTCTTGGGCACAGGCTGCACGTTAGCTTGCTTCCAAGCAATCGGCACTTTTCCAGTCTCATATGAGATGCGAAATAGGCGTGTCAAGATCGGAGACAATTCAGGCGCACAAGTTTTAAGCACAATTGCTGGTATCCCGTCGGGGCCACTAGCTTTGTTCACATCGAGGTTACGGTCAGATTAAGAATTGCCATATAACGTATTAATTCAGTCTTTTGGGCACACTTCTAGTCGTCAGCGATGCAAAGGAAACCTAACTATCATTCCTAAATTTCATGTTGTTTCAGTTAAAGAAAAAAAATGACGTACAAAAGTGTTATTTATGACCCATTTGCTAAATAAACGTCATTTATCATTCCGATTAAGAACAATTAATTGTGTCTTTGAACATGAATTTGATTGTACAACGAACAACAAAGTCGTGTTTGATGTAAAATAATAATAATAATAGTAATGTTTCCGTTTCACTATTAATTTTGTTATTCAGTGCGTTAAACCCTTTTGATGTGTTTCAAAGTCAAAGGCAAATCATTTATTTCAAACAAACCATTTATAGGCACTTTTGAATTGTAAAGAAGTCAGCCAGTCAGAAAAATGATGCTAATTGCCCATTCCGAAGCGACCTCTATGGAGAAGAACGTGCAAGAAACTCCATGGACACTCTTTTCAATCATGATGTGTAAATATCTCGGCTAACTACCTACATGTTTCTTGCCGCTACTATTATGTGAAAACAATGTAAATATAGTAAAAAAAAAAACAAATATTAAATATATAAATTAAAATAAGCCACTGGTAGCTAAGAAATGACCAGACTCAACTGACATCCTGATTTGTCTTCTTACGCCTAACAACTGCGTGTAATGCAAACATGTGTTTAAAAATAAATGTAGTCTTAAAAAGTCATCTCTAATTTTTAGTTGCTGATGTTAATGCATCAGAATGTTGTGATCAGATCCGCTTAGATTAAAAATTCCGCCCAGTGAGACTTACTTTATTTTAGTGGATTTTAAGGAATAAATTAGGTACTGTGTGTTTGAATAACCATTTACTAAAGTGGAATTGGGCTGGACATATCTGCCGCATTTCGAGTGAGCTGTGGGCTAGAAGAGCCACTTCTTGGATCCCATTAAACGCAAAGTGACATCGTGCCAGAGAATGCCTCGAGAGGGAGGCCTTCGCCCAGCAGTGTGACATAATAAGCTAACAACAACAGCATTTATCAAAAAACATAGTCCTAAATAATAATACAATTAATAAATAAAGAACACCGCGCAGCTTCAACACCTTGGGAACCTTATTGGAAACACATCGATAAACACAGCCATTTCTCATAAAACAAAAACGGTAGCAAACTTTCACTATCCGGTTCACTTAAAAATCAGTCGCCAGTAATCCATTAATAAATGTTGCCTATGAGAAAATGTTGCGACAACGGCGTAAATGCAATTACTGCCACTTGTTGCCGCGCTCGGTGGCTAAAATTGCGTTTTATTCTCGCTACGATGGAGTTAAGGGTTAAAACAATTTCAGGAACAATATTTAAAAGCGACACGAGATCATGAAGATTGACAGTATCTATCAAAAGAATTGCCAATATCGTTGTATTCTGGATTGAGTTTTTATGTGGTGACGGGAGTGTTTTAACAATTTTTAGATACAGGCTGAGTCGATTTTTTGCTGGTTAGGACTGAACTGTAAATGGATTTTTAAAGGGCCTTTTTAGGGTTCCGTAGCCAAATGGCAAAAAACGGAACCCTTATGGATTCGTCATGTCTGTCTGTCTGTCCATCCGAACGAAAAAGTGGCTGTGACATACACAGCCACTTTTTTCCGAAACTATAAGAACTATACTTTTGAAACTTGGTAAGTAAATGTATTCTGTAAGCCGCATTAAGATTTTCACACAAAAATAGAAAAAAAAAACAATAAATTTTTGGGGTTCTCCATACTTAGAACTGAAACTCAAAATTTTTTTTTCATCAAAGCTAAACGTGTGGGGTATCTATGGATAGGTCTTCAAAAATGAAATTGAGGTTTCTAATATCATTTTTTTCTACTAACTGAATAGTTTGCGCGAGAAACACTTCCAAAGTGGTAAAATGTGCCCCCCCCCCCTGTAACTTCTAAAATAAGAGAATGATAAAACCAAAAAAATATATGATGTACATTACCATGCAAACTTCCACCGAAAATTGGTTTGGACGAGATCTAGTAAGTAGTTTTTTTTTAATACGTCACAAATCGAAAACCGCAATTTACCTTTCAAGTTTGTACGGAACCCTCAGTGCGCGAGTCCGACTCGCACTTGACCAGTTTTTATGGATTGCATAGTGCTGATTCGGTTGCTTTTATATTACCGACATCGACAAAATTTAAATATTCCAAGAGGTAGTTAAACATTTGTATAAATCAAGTATCTATTCTATGAAGTTTCCGACTTTTCTTCCTTTTCAAATATACCCGCCTGAAATTGATTTTGATTCGAAGAATCAGTTGACATCTTTGAGCAAAATCTTAACTGAACTCAAAACAAAAGTTATGAATGAAACCTATGATATGATTTCAACGGAAGAAAATTGACACAGAACCAACAAAGCTTTCAAATTCGATACTTTGACAAATGCTTCGCTCTCACGACCGCCCTCAGCCGTTTATTTTACTTTCCGTTACGTTTCGAATTACAAAAGAATATTTAATTCCAATAGATTGTTTACCATGTTTACAGAAATAGTCTTGGTACAAACATCGCCTCGACTCGATATGTTTAGAGAACAGATATTACTTCAGGCTTTTCATATTGCCTTATGTAAAGGTTTCTTACCTACTTGGAGATTATTGGATATGATAGGTAGGTACAGGGTGACTAGCTAAACCAGGGACATATTGAAAGAGTTATCAGTATTCAATTCTCGTTCCGTTTGACCTATTCATACATAAGATGAAACGAGAATTGCATATCTTAATGCTTGACCAAATTACTTAATAAAATACAGTCTATGTATGGCCTCATGTTGGGCGCCAAATTGCCATTTTGAGTCAGTAGAAGGTGTTGTCTTTATGGGTTTAGTGGACACACGCATTTTTATCTAAAAATACATCATACCTGTTAAAAGAATTTTAAATGAAATGATAATATCACAGTTACAGTAGTCCCATGCTGGGCACCAGTATAGCAGTATAGCGCCCAACATGTGGCGCCCAACGTGGGCCAGATTGCCGCCTTCATGGGTGTAGTGGGCTCACACATGTGTATTTAAATAAACACATCATACCTGTTACAAAAAATGTCAATTACACGATAATATTACAGTTACACTGGTCCCATACTGGACACTAGTGCGGCTGTATAGCACCTAACGTTCTCTAGATTGCCGCCTTCGTCGGTTTATTGGAATCACGTATTTGTATGAAAAGAAACACATAATATCTATCACAAGAGATAACAATTTTACTATACATTACAGTCATACTGCTCTTATACTGCGTAGGTACTAGTGTGTTGGCGCTAGAGGATATGATCCCATATCTCGGGATCCCGGGATATCGGTCATATTCTAGACCCGAAATTTTCGGGGTTGAAAATCATAAATCCCGATATTATTGAATTAATATATTTTTTAAAGTTTTGTTTAACAACAGTTGAGCAACAACTTTGGCTTCTAGATTAAAGACATATTTATCGCACCGCATACAAGATCACCGGCGACATTTGTGTTAAGTGAAATATATATATATATTAAATAATGTAACATAGAGAGTGTTATTAAGAATTTGTTTTGAAGTCAAAGCAAGGCAGCCACAAAAAACAAACAGATTATTTGGGTAACTGAAAAGATGAACAATAAAAAGAAAAATGGTAATAAAGAAATAGACATGCAGATTGAATCTACGTTTTAAACTACCGAAACTGAGTTACTATTGAAAGAAAAGCCTCAGCACGAAATAGAAAACAGCATTACTAAAATTCACGCATTATTCAAATACCTAAGTAATAAATGATACTTGCTATAATTAAAGGTCAATGATCAGTTGGGGCTACACTGAGTAATTAGTGATGGAGTAGTATGGCCCCAGCCAGTTTTTTTTTCATTAGTTTTTTTGGTGCATTTTGCCTACAAGTACCTACTTGTTTTACAGTTAAACATTCATTATAATGATTAATTTACGTCCCTCATTTTCGTCATACTACGTGAATATTTAGTTAATTCTAAATTGCCTAGCTTGTGGTTGTCGACATTTAATTACTTCTGTCATTAATCTACTCAACATCGGGGCTGCTACTTAAAGTTACAGACCCCTAAGGGGGCCGTACATAATTTCTATTTTATTGTGAAGCTTTAAAATTAATTAAAATAGATGTGTATATATAACAGTTAAAACTGATTTGAATTCAATAACTTACAGTGCTGTTAGCAAGCCGTAAAGATTCCCAACTATTGCGTATTGTGTTTATGGAAAAGTAGACGTTCACAAAATAAAATTGCATCGTGTAGAAAATTAACATGTTTGTTGTCCCCGAACTTTTGTTAGGCCTTACCTATTAAATTAGACTTTTTTTAAACGGTCAACATTGAACTTTGGGTTGACTGGGAATTATAAGTTTAAATAAATTTTATATAAATTGTACGTTATTCTTTTTTCGAAATTAGTTATTTATTTATGTCTTTTTGTTGAAAAGCAGACTTTTTTGAGAGACTAACTCTTTTAGAATATCTGCTTTTCACTTAGTTGGTAGTATTTAAGATACTTAGTATATTATCAATTATCTGGTTGATTTAGGTAGTAAGTTAAATCCACAAACAGCTTCAAAAGTGTATTTTGTGAAAAGAAATGAAAATTATATAACAACGTACCTATCTATTGATCAAAACGATTGACTGAGGTAGGTTATACAACGTGTTTTTTTGATATCCCATAACTCTGGAGTATGAATGAGACCATATCAAAGAATCAACGGGCATACGAATTATTTTTCAATAATCTTTTTTTTTTTGTTTTCATTTTCCATACATAATAATTCGATAAAAAAACACCCGGTAAAATATGAATAAATATGTAATGTCATATTTTTTTACAATTCTACTACACTACTGCGAAGTTTGGCAACGTCGCAAAAGTAAAGATTTGTCATACGGGTGAATTAAATTAATTAAGATTGATGATATCTTCGAAACTATGCATTTTTGGACCACATATTCTAGGACTTTCAGTATTATTTTTTCTAATAGAATATAAACCTTGAGTTATGGGATATCAAAAACATCACGTTGTATAAAATATCAAGAATTTTAATTACAAACACTCTCTACAGAGTAGTAGGAGTTGTCAAAAGAAGCTAGTAGTAGTAAAATCCAGAAGAATAAAAACAAACGACGGTCGACCTCCGTGAGCTTCAAACAAAAACTAATAAAACGTCCGCTGAGCTTGACATAGCTAACGAGTTTGTGCAGTATCTTGAAATGTACTGTACAAACTCTGTCAACTTTAATACAGCAAAATGGAACCGACTTAAATGTTTAATAAGATGTCTTGATAATTGCAGAAACTTTGTAAGCTTGGATTGTGGTTTCTTATTAGAATTAAGTGTTTCTCGCTGGGGGCTTTATAAATTTTAAATATAGGTACTTGCAAAATCTCGAGTCAGACTGTGAGCTTTGAATAATTTGAACGCATTAATTTGCAAATTTGGGTGAGATTGTGACGAAACGAAATGTCCTGTCGTGACAACGCTAAACCACGTTTATATGAGCTTTTGATTTGCATCGTAAATTTAAATTTCTTGTTTGTTTTTGTTTCAGGTAAGACAGTGGATTGCACTCGAAATAACCACAGTAAGTAACTAATAAAATCTTTATCAAAACATTCATTGTGTGACTTACAAAGTGCTGACATAAAAATTGTACAAGGTAGCGTAAAAATGGAGGGAAGAGAAGAATTATTAAAAGCTCGAAACATGAATAAAACATCCTCATTGCAAATGCATTGAGTATTATTCAATCTGGAACCTTTCATGGCTATCACAATAACGCATAGAACTGTAAATAACGTAAGAGCACTCAAACTGGGAATTTCGAGCGACATTGTTTTTTAAAGCTCTGTGTACTATCTACTTTATACGAGTTTCAAGTTGAATTATCTCATGTCATATACTCGTAGTTCTGTCTCTGAACGTAAAACTGATTCGTAATAACATTAGTTATTTTTAAATCTCGACGAAAAAAACATAAAAATCGTTGATGCGAAGCCAGGGAAAAATTATAACAGCCAATAATATGAAGTGGCATGCGATTTGACGGGAGATTAAATTGAATTAGGCTTTTAGAGATTGGATGACTGAAATTGCTGAAAAGTTATATGTGGTTATTTTGACAAAAAAAAGTGTGTCATTTCAAATAAATATGCTTTTCGATTAACATATATATTACAGACCAAATAAAATTATGATGATTGTAAAGCTAAGAGTTTCATCAATTTTGACTGTTACACTGTTATAAATTTATGAGAATGTGTATTTCTGATTGCTGAACACAGTGTAAAGCGATGTCACTGAAGTCTTTCCTATGTTTCGGATATCACAGCAATGTGCGTTGTTTTAACCGCTACGATTGGTGAGGGATAGGTATATAGCATTACCGATACTACTCCGTATTTCATTATGTCAAAACATTGGTTACGTGAAACAAATTGGAATTTTGTTTGATATACTGATATACCTGAATTGTAGAACGAGTGACATGTCGATACAAGAGTTAATTAATCGGAGAGGAACGGCTCAACAAGCGTCGGATCGATCAGAGACGTCTGAAGTGCTAATGCCATATACCAACCGTACTATTTGATGTGTAATTTCAGCAAAACAAATTAACTGGGAAGGTTGAGCTTGAAGAGAAGAAATAGCATAACCACGATTAAGAAAAAAGTTTTCGTAAACAATTATGCTCATGACAAATGTTGGTTGGTAGTAAAAGAAAAGAAAGTGCAAATTTGGTAAATCGACTACTAGAACAAAATGCGCGGACGCGCAATTTTACGCGCGTTAGTGTTAGCAATGGCAGTCGCAGTGGTAAGTGAGGTGAGGGTGTCGCGCTCGCGCATTAACCAATCAGAGCACACGCTTGAAGCCCGTTTTTGGCGGTCTTTGATTTGTGAATTTAAAAATTTAGACAACCATTATAGCAATAACGTACTTAACGTAGATTATTTATGTCACCAACAACAAATAAATCAAATGTTCTAGTTTCTAGGAAGAATTTTATTTTTAAAGAAAGTTACTTCCAGCATCGGACTACTACTATTGTATGTGGGACATCCCACCCATGCACACAAAACCGTTTTGGAAACACATAAATTGTTCGTACAGCGAATTCCCTGCCAGAATATGGTGTTTTATATTTATATTATTTATAAATACTTTGTCCACCTCCATTACTTAAAGAACACGACAGCGACCTGTATAGTGTTTAACGGTAGAAATATTGATTATACGATTACTAACCGAAGCTTCCATTATTTACCGTGTGTTCCACTATTAAACTAATGCTTACATTTATCACTTGCGACCTTTTGTCACTAGCTTCCGGTCAGCGCACGATCATAACACCGGTCACAATAGAATCGGTTCTGTTTTGGCCACAGTTAATGGCGATCCTATGTCTGACGGCCTAACACGGACTGAGGTCTGTATTTAGTTTTAGAATTATTAGGCTGTGTTCATGAGCTCTACGATACGAGGATGTGATTTTTCCTAAACACTGGGTCTTTGCAAACTGAGAATGAATCACACTAACATTATAAAGGCGAAAGTTTGTGACTGTGTGTGTTATCTTTGTTACTTCTTCACGTTCGAACGGCTGAACGGATTCGGACAGCCGACTCCGTGGGTGCTTGGGGGCTCGACCACCCATGAGAAATAAATAATGGGTGCTGAGCACCCCTGAGAATAGACATCAAGAAACAGATCAATAATCGCCTTTTAGGTTACGTATAAATTATAATATTTCTTGTTAATAACAACTAGTTAAATTTTTATATAATGATTTCATTTTATATTTTTATCCAACATAATTAGTAGTTATGTACGCAGTATGTAAGTAGGACATTTATTTATTTGTCGGTCGATCAGTGTGCATTTCTCTTCTCACACTTCGCCACTTTTTCGAGTCATCAAATGAGCATGAGCACCCATAAGGTTTTCTAAAAGTCGGTGCCCCTGGATTTGGATGAATTTTGGCACACGGTTACTCGGTTAGACCATGTCCTAGATTAGCAAATTTTTGTCCCGAGAATTTCTACTTTTACGCGGGTAAAGCCGCTGGTAACAGCAATTTTCTAAATAATTCTCTTCTTTTCGAATCGATGATGAACTCGTTAAACTGTTTGGAGCCCAGTAGGTGGCAAGTGGACTTGAATGCCAGTAGGTCTAAGGGTTGATTCAGAACATTTTTATTCCAGTTGGTCAAAACATGGCTCGAATATAGCTGTAAACCAATCAGCGCATCTGTCAGTGCATAACGTTCATATATCGTCGTTGTTCGCGATTAACTTACGGTAAGTTCGTTTTTGGCAACAACCCGCTGTTTATACGGTTAAACAAATGCTGTATAAAACGTTCTTTAAAATACTGTGTGATAGGAATATTTTGGTGTTCAGTATAATGCAGTGGTGTCGTGTGAACATAGCTTCATGGGTTAGAATGTGAAGACTTTAACGGATAAGAATCGATAAAATCATATGGATTATGGTTTTGAATGGGCATCTTGACAATAGGTATTTAGTCGTCATTACAGTATATACGTGTAATTACCTACGTAGGAGTTATAAACGTTGTTAGCCTGCGGTATGCATTGCTGTAGACCGACAAATGTTAGGTTGTGTGGTATAGCTAATTAGAATATGTGAAAGCATAATAGACATAATTTTTTCACTGTAGGGAGCAGGGTTCAGCAAATAGACGGGGCCTACCAGGACCGATGCTTGTTAAGGCTGCGGGATTGTTCCTCAGAATCGGTAAACAATAAATAAAACCTAGAATAATCTGTTAATTCGGCGGTAGGAAAGTTAGATGAATATCGCCATCTTCGGCATCGAACCTAAAAAAAATTAACGTGAAAATTGAGTGGCTAGTGTTTACCATCCACGGATCAATTCATTGTTTCATCTTTCATCAATAGAATGTACGAAGAGATTCAGCTAACTACGTACCATATGACGCAGTGTTGGAAGGCCTCCCATAAGGTGGGTCCAAGACCTGGTGAGACACACATGAACGATTATTGTGGTGACACTAGGGGAGGCCTAAGTCCAGCTGTGGACGTCTTTCGGGTGAAATGATGATGATCATGATTTATATTGCTTAGTTCAAATATAAATCGCTTTTGCTGGTGGCTCCGCTTGCAAAACTCATAATATGAAAATAATGTATGGCTTAAAGCACTCAGGGATAGTGTAGCTACATATTAGCGAAAGAATTTTCAGAATCGATTCAGTAGTTTCAGAGCTGGGTAAGCTCTGAAACTACTAAATCGATTCTGACATACAAACTTACAACATATCTTTATAGTATTAGTAGACAACCGGAAATGGTTACGGTTCTTTTTTCTAAAAAAAGAAAAACTACAGAAGTTCAGAAAGAAATAGGAAAATTATTCATCGGTCACTCGGATTAAATTCTTTGAGTGTATTGGATCAAACGCGGTTTCACAGTGAATGCATACGAGCGATTCCCCTATTAAATTACGCGTGTTTCTGGGTCGTTCAGCCCCTCTCTTTGATTATGTCGCACTAGTTTCTGCCTGTTGCTTCGCCCGCGTCAAAGTCGGAAATTATCCCAAGAGAACAATACTCCTGGGATAAAAGTATCCTGCCAACATGCGCGTGCGAGCCCTCACGAAGGGGGATGCGGTGTCCCACGGCAGGGTCATGTCGTGTGATCGAGGCCTACCTGTCGGATAGGTACATTATCTACCCCGGTCACCAGGGAGAGTAGAAACGGAAAGAGATGTCGTGTGGTGTTCCGTAGAGATCGGTACTAAGACCGCCCTTGTGAAACATCAGGTACGACTACGTGCTGCGCGGCGACCTCCCAGACGAGGTCAGCGTGGTCTGTTACGCAGACGACACGCTGGTCCTGGCTCAGGGAGAGTCATACCAGGCGGCGGTTGAACTAGCGACACGCTGGGTTGCGACAGTCGTGGAGAGGATCCAGCAGTTGGTACTGGAGGTGGCACTGCACAAGTCCGAGGCCATGTGTTTTCACTGCCCTCAGAACGTGCCACCACCGGGTTCCCAAATAATAAGTAAGAGGAGTTCATATCGGCGTCCAGTCGACGATGAAGGACCTGGGACTCGTCCTCGACAGCCGATGGAATTTTGAGGAGCACTTCCGACGTCTGGCTCCCAAACTGGATCGGACTGGGGCTGCCCTCAAGCGGCTTCTGTTGTAGACGCCTCCTGCCGGAGGCTCTACGCAGGTATCGTTCGGCCCATACAGCGCTCCATAAGGGGCCATTATGGAGCGCCTGTATGGGCGCCGTCGCTGCGAAAGCGACCGCCGGCCAAGCTGAACGCGTGCCAGAGGGCCATGGCCATCCGGATGGTACGGGGATACCGCACGGATCCCCGCGAAGCGGCGAGTTTCCTTGCTGGCCTGCCACCATGGGATCTGGAGGCAACAGACCTTGCACAATGCACAATTTGCGCGTCGCGGTATGGCGGACAGAGTTCCGATGTGATTTTATGGTGGAATGGCGACAGCGACTGTCGCAACCCAGTGCTGGTCACGCCATAATAATGGTGTTAAGTCCCCTCTTTGAGGAGTGGCTGGAAAGATCTCACGACGTCCTCACCTTCCTCATGGCGCAGGTTCTCACCAGACGTGTTCAGTTTGGGAGGTTCCTGCACCGGATTCGTGCGGAAGAATCGCCCGGGTGTCACCACTGTGTGGACCGCTCGGAGGACACGGTCCACCGTGAGGTGACCGCACGTGCGAGGAAACGGCCCTCACGCCCCAGCCGCCAGCATACCGATCCCGATTTCCGGCCACCGTAGGCGCGGGCTTGCGGACGGCGAGCAATGAGGGCCCAGCAGGGTCGAAGCCTACTGGGGCCATGGGTTCGCTTCTGAAAGGAAAACCCGACCCTGGAATGCAAGGCAACGAGGGAACTAGGAGTTGGTTTTAGTTAGCAAAAGTCTGACATGCCCTCGCGCTCCGCCCAAGGGCGAGAGATATCATTTGATGATTAATGCGACTATCTTAAGCTTTGGTTGCGTCTTTATAGTTACACTCACAACATTATCTTTATACCATAGATAATTTATTAAAATAAACTTGCGTTGAAAATTAGAAAAATTCTGATATCTACGACGACTATTTAGTCTTCGCGTGTTTGACAGTTTATAACTAAGACAGGTGAACGTCTGTCGGGTCAGCTAGTATTAGTATTTATAAATAAGATACAGCCTATGGATAATCTGCTGGTCCAGTTTCACTACCACTAGGGCGCACAAATGTTTTTTTTTAAAGTGTTTTCAAAGTTTGTAAATGTGAGTACCTACCATGGTACAATTTAAGGTTTTAGGTTACTAATGGACTTGTTTGACATAAATGAGAATGGCAGTTCAGAGTTTGTCATGCTCACACAAAGGTGTCCGATGGTGGCGCGTGTCTTTCGGTCGGAATCATTCGGTTCCCTTCAAAATGGTTGGGCTGAGTGGTTTTGATATACGCGTCATGTCCGTGAAAGAGCGCTGTCAGTTGAAACTGTTCATCTTTTGGCTGCCAGTGTCTGAAAAGAGTGTAGTACGCGTCATGTAGTTTCAAGTTGCACATTCTTGTCTTTAGAGACTTACGCTTCAAAATGTGTAATTAGCATAACTTTTCGGACTGACTGACAATTCAGAAGTGCTTGTAAATGATTTATGTCAAATAAATGCTTTGAATCTTGAATCCTGTTTTATAAATGAACACATTTTGTTCCACAGCTTGTGCTGTTGTTTTAGCACGTATAGAAGTTTCGCGATGTCGTTTACGGGACGAATAAGTTTGAGTGAAATGATGGAAGTTAAGCGAGAATTGTGTACCACTAGTGTACTACTACTCAGCTTCTTAGATCAAAGCTTTATTCTTTTAAACTGCATAATGTACCAGGTACCTACTTATTTATAGAGTTATTCCTATCTTTTAAATCGTTTCTTCCACTCGACTCATCATTCCTTAATCAAATTTACAGTTCTATAGCTATTTATTGACTTAATCGTGGTTTCCCGACATGTCATGGCGACTGAGTCGAGTGAAGTGGAGGAGCTTCGTCCAAAAGGACTTAAAATGTAGGTGTAGACAACATATTTCACAAATATTGTGTTTAGCGCGTCACAAACATATTTTGAAGTCTTTTCTTAATTTAAGTAAAAAAAAAACTTTTACAAACAAAAAAAAAATTGAACCGACACCGACATAATAATGTCTACTTTTTGAAATCGGTGTTTCTAGTTTCGTTTTTTTTTTGTCCCGATTTTCGAAGTTAACGTTATTTTTCACTAATACAGTAATTTCCAAAATAAAGTTGGTCCAGAATAGACTGAGAAATTGGTGAAAATACACAAAAAAATTCAGCCGAACATAACTTCTTCCTTTCTGAAGTCGGTTAAAAATCATTTTGTAAACGCTAAGAACCAATTCAAAATCAATGCCTTCTTTTATATAAAATTAAAAATACGTAATGCGTCACGTTTTGACTGAGTACCCTTCAATAATTTTATCTGGAGTTGTTAAATACCAATCATTGTGCCCTATTAAAAGTAATGGAATAATTTATGTACTATAATAAATGCGTATAGCCTTGTGTACGATTTGATGGTGATTTGTGATAACTATATTTTGTTTTCGAGGTAGATAGCATACATAAACATATCAACTCGAGTATGTATTAGATAAACGTTCAGTCATTTAGTATTTTTATTTGTAATGAATAAACTGTAACAGTAGTTTTTTAATGTAATCGATTAGTGTCTTTTAATTTAATTCTAATTTATATATTTTACCTGCAATCTGTATAATCCGGTATTTTATACAATACCTAGGCAATGTATAGAATACCTATAACGTGTAAGTAATGTATGAAATATTATTTATTTTACACTTTGCCTATGTATTCTTAGATACAATACCGAATACACAGCCGGTAATTTGTGTAAAAGACGAAAGCAGGGAAGAAGGTGACGTTATTTTAGGGCACTCCGGCACGGACTGGTTAGGTTAGAAGGCTAAGGCGGAAGCCTGCTCCCGCTTTAAACTGCGAGGTTATTTTTTTATAATTCTCCGGAGATAGGAGCCTTACTTTAAACCCCGCAGACAGAAATCTCCGCTCCGTTTCGGTTCCGTGCCCTAAAATTACATCACTTTCTTTCCTACTGTTTTTACACACATTGATTTCAAGTAATGTTTCATTTGCCCCTGATTTTTTTTATAGGCAATAAATATAGACCAAAATCTATTTATTTTACACATTGCCGGTGGACCAGCAGGTACTCTATACCTAGGTAAATTATGTAATGGACAATAATATTCATAATATTTCATACATTGCCTGGACGCCTCGGGTATTCTATACAATGCCTAGGTATTGTATAGAAAACCTGAATTATACAGATTGCCGGTAAAATATATAATATGTAATTTTGTAATTTTAAACAACCACTGTAAATCATGATGTGCATGCCTTTAATTGATTTGTTTACACGGAACCATCCTCTGAACATTTAATCTAGATTATTTTGTGAACAAGTTGTTGGTGTGCCTTATTACCTAATAAAAATAAAATAAAAATCAAAAATAACTTGTATTCCTTCAGTTGCCCTTTGCGTTCCAGGGCCATCGAACAATCGCTTAGCATTGCGTTGCGTTGCGTTGCGTTGCTACGTTGTATCTTAGCACTGTGTTGCGTTGCGTTGCTACGAGTACGTTGTACGTACGTTCTCATTTGGAACTCAGTTTCATATTATAATTTATATGCGCAGCTTTGAATGAGTTATTTGGTGTCCTCATACAATTTATTGTGGCGTAAATGAGATTTATTTGTTTATATCTTCGTATAAGGAAATGAGTTCCCAAATACTGGAGTCGTTTATACGGGAAATTGTTTTCTGTACTGAAAAGTCATGAATATAAACGGGAATATTAATTTTGAATTAAATTATACTTACGTATGAATTTTCTTAAGTCGTTCATATAACGGTGAAAATTT
This sequence comes from Mythimna impura, assembly GCA_905147345.3. Taxonomy (NCBI): domain Eukaryota; kingdom Metazoa; phylum Arthropoda; class Insecta; order Lepidoptera; family Noctuidae; genus Mythimna; species Mythimna impura. The sequence continues at coordinate 14,831,755 of LR990343.1, read as the reverse complement.
TCAAATTGGATGAAAGAAGAAATGGGGATTATTATGGGGATGGTATTCTATGATTTAATAATATCAATTTCGTAAGAAGCCTCTTATTTTACGAAGTCGACAGTTTTATAAACTTTTCTGTACTTATTTTGTATGTACAGAATGCAAGCGCTTAAAATACAAGTATGAAATGATAGGTTAAAAAAATAAACTGATAAGATTTTATTATAAAGACCTTTAGCCACTGGTTGAACGTCAGAAAAATCAGGAAACTACCTGAAGGGTCACACCTATATTTCATCAAACTACACAATACGTGTTGTGGCGTCGCTAAGAAAATTTTGATCTTAGCCAGTCTTAAGGTCAAGATCGAAATGTCAGACATTTTAAACCTTCCAGGATATTCAGGTTAGACCTAAATGTCAGTTAATTTTGAACTTCAAGGAACGCTATTAGATCATAAGAACGTTACAGGTCGTGGCTCGTAAACAACGGTTGGCAACGTGTTCGAGATCGATCGATTGATCTACGCCGCAATAATTTAGATGCAAGCCCCTGAATGAAGTCAATGAACTACGATATATCGATCCGAATCGAACAAGTAATATTTATACAACATTCATCTTTGTTGGATAATCAATTTGGCAGATATTAACAAGTGCTTATTTCATAGTTAGCTGGGAAATCACATGGAAGGAGTTTTTCATTAATTACGGTAAAAATATCTCACAACTTGTCGAGAAGTGAAGTGGGTTCTTGAAAATGATGTAACATTTAGTTTATTCTCTGAGAAGACTTCAGTACTTGTAAAAACTTTTCAGACTGAACGATATAGTTTTAATGACACGTTTTTATGAAAGTTTCTAAAGTGGTTTAATATTACAAAACATTTTGTTAGAAGGTACCGACGTCGTTCAATTTTTTCCTAGGAGCTATAGACAAGATAACTGAAAGAAAGTGTGAATTTTTAAGAAAATGCATTTAGTGTGTCCACAAAAACTGAATTCAAAGTTGATGTTCTAAGTAAACATTTAGCAACAGGGGTGGTCGTACAGTAGACCCCACATATTTATACATTGTAATGTTACCCGGCCGTGTTTGTGCATTAAATATCTTTTTAAATATTCAGTATTATGCATCCGCCGCATTGTTTATTTATTTTGTATAATTTAGTCGTAATATTGTCTGCATTCGTTTACTCTAGCTGTTGTTGATATTATTTTTTTGCAAAAAGAAGGTGTACATACTGGGAGTGTTTGGACCAAAATATCTTCATCTTATGTTTAAAATATGGATTACCGTTTTCATGTTTTACAAGCTCAGATGGATCCCTAAAGAGATACCTACCGTGGTCTTAGAACGCAAAGGACAACTGAAGGAAATGAATACTAATATTTGTACGCCTAATGTCAAAGCGTAGAGAGCGAACAAAAATGTAAAATAAATAAATCTGAAATCTAATTCTGAATCTAAACCTGTGTCAGGTAGATTTTAGTCAGTTAAAGTCTCTCTGAAAAAAAAAATGGATCCCTGAAAAAGGCCAACCATATTTTTCCATCATCCTCCCGTTCACTTATGCTATTAGTGCATAAGCGGATTAGAGGCTACGTTGCATTTTGGTTTATTTCAAACATACAACAGCTTAGCGTCGGAAAACTCATTAAGTGTTAGTGAAAATAGACGAAAACGCCAGAATTTATACTCGCAAGCTGCCCATGGGATACAAAACTAATTAAGATCTGCGATGAAAGTACGGCACGTTAGGTCAAAGCCTCCACAATACATTTTACAAGCTTATTCTTTACTCATTTTCTCGTCACGTACAACTTTTCATGTAAACAAATGGTGCGTGATCCGATTTTTTTCCGTTAAATCGTTTATTTGTATTTGCGGGAGTGTTGTTTCACGATTACATTTGAACTCTGTGAAATGTTAGACAATACATTTGGGCGCCGACCCCATTTACATCATTCAGTAAGATGATCGTGTCGTCTCTTGGTACCAAGTGTGGGATGGATACGTTAGGATATAAAACAAAAAGGTATTATACTAATATTATAAAGGAGAAAATTTGTGAGTGTGTGATTGTGTATGTTTGTTATATACTTGGTAGACCATGTCCTGGAATAGCACATAGGATACCTGATATTTTTATTCCGGGAATATGTTCCCTTGGAATAATTTTCAACTAGCACGCAGGCGAAGCTGCTGTCAGTACCTGAGTATTCATAATAAAAGGATTTTAACGTACTTCGTCCGTTTTTACAGTTCTCAAAATTGTAAGCACTTTTTTTTCTTTTTTCTACAACTACACCTAATGTTTATCACGAAAAGTTTGTATATGTAGGAATCGGTCTAATCTCAGCATGACTATTAGAACGTAAAATAAAAATGACGCAAAATAATTACGTCATCGCTAGTTTTATTCAATTTAGTGTGGATAGTATGAAGCACTCAGGTACTTGTGTCGTACCTCAACACATTTGTTAGAGCAAAATATTTCACAACTAGGCTAGTAGATTTGTAGAGAGAACAAACTAGTTTTGTTTGTATGTCCTTCTGAATCTCACATTGTAAAGTTCTTGGACATAGACAAGTTGAAAAATTATCTACGTAGGTATTAAGTTTGTGGAACTGTTGTGGGTTAAAAGAACTCGGCAGCCTGTGAAAGTGTGGGTGGTTTTAAAATTTGTATTGCGTTTGTTTTAGTGATTCTCTCGTAGAGATTGTCATATTGTTCCTGATTGACATCTTTATGAGTTTCTTATTTAATAATTTACGTGTTCCCACGTTAATAGGCACTTAGTTACGTAGGAATAAGTTCAGAGACGATCATAATATTTGAAAATTATGTAAATCACTTATTTAAACATTATAAACATCGATTATAGGAAAATTATGCGGGATAGTCCGTAAGCCGATTCATTTTCATCTTACTCCCAAATAACCTCAAAACTTTGAGCCAAATCGCTATCATTATGCGTCAACGACTTTTACTTTTATAGTTCAAAACTTACTAAAGCATAACATTTCATAGATCGTAATATAATATTACGTAGTGTGACTGTCTGTCACTTATTCCAAATTAATAACAAGAAATTATATTTATTTTTAAACACCACGTAAATTGTCCTTTTTAAAGAAAGGGCCGATAGAATTCTAAAGAAACTATTGAATTATGGGATTTCTAATAGCGCACATGTGCAAGTCAGACCCAAACCTTTTAGAGGCAATTAAGAAACTATACAAAAACCGTCATAAAAACTTGTTAGCAAACGTGGGAGTTGCTAGGCGAAACTGACCCGTAAAGCGGAGGAGCCAGGGTGTTGGCTCGACGACAGGACACTTGGCTTCGGACGAGGGTAGGGCTCTGACGTCCAGCAGGAAAAGCGAACTGACTCAGTAGATATTGTAGGGCTACATAATGTCTCGTTGTAATTCTTAGAAGTGCTAGGATTGTGATCCAGTATTAGATACAAGTGGACTAAGTCCAGTTTAGGCTTGCATAATATTTATAATACAGATCCGTGTGTGAGTTAGAGTACGAATGGATGGGCGTTGGTTGTGCGTAAGTAGTGTGTAAGTACGCGAGTGAATCTTAGCGACTGTGTTGGTGACCGAATGGGTGAGTGTTAACTCTTTTATCCTTATACCATTCCTTGACAAGGTGACCTAAGCTTGCGGTTGGTGTTAGGGACTCGGAGAAAGCCTTCCTTTGGAGTGAACTTGATATTAACTTCTTAGGGGTGGGCTCGACACTGATTTCCTTCGGGGTGGACTTGACCTTTTGCCGGCCGGCGTACCTACTTGACGCAACTATGACTGAGGCACTGCCGATTGAAGGCTGAACCGAATATATATTCGTTACATACTAGAGCCAGTTTAAGCTATAATAAGATCACAAACCACCAAACGTTAGCGACGGCTACCTCCCCCTAAGGACTGACTGACAGTAGGATACTTTGCATTGCTCTTGATATGCGCACACTTCCAGGGAGAGGGGGTAGGCTTCACTAATAGCCTGAACTGCATTGATAGTCGTTCTAAGGAACGCTAGGGATCGCATCTCGTTAAATCAACCCGGCCCCCGTAGGCCAGCCTCTGATACAAAAAATAATATTTAACGAGAGACGAAACTTGGACACATCTCAGAAAAGTTCCGCAGCTAGGCATAGCTCGGAGGTGTGTAGGTTATGTTGTCCTCACCCTGGGGCAGAGTAAGGAAGTGAGAAGTGTCGATATATAAACCACTTCGGCGTCTAGCGAGGCAACTGTAAAGAGTTCTACGGCGACTGACGATGCGTCACGCTTGTTTAAATCTTGTATTGTATTGGCGATGGTGGATAGGTCGTTATAAGGAATTGATTGTTATGGAAAGTGTGTCTTATCCAATAGCAGAGGCCTCACAACCCTTTGCCGTAGGATTGGTCAGGACATGCACGGGTGAAATGGATTAAAGTAATTCTAAAATAATTAATTCTAAATACAAGCGTCACGTGTCATATTCCCTTTTGTAGCCCTCTCAGTCCCTTAAATTTCATAATTCAAAAGAAAAGTAGATTATCCTTCCTTATCCATGGATTCCCAATCCCAATTGTTTAATTTTGTTTTTCTCTACCCTATCCCCGTCCCTTAAACTTTCTAAGTCGGGACGTGGTGATAAATCTCCTGGGAGTCCATTACTGAGGTGGAGGTCTGTCCAGGTCATCAGGATGAGGACCACAGAATGGGGCGGGGAGGGGCCCCATTCCTCCCATTTAGTGGGAAGCCGACCTTCATACCTTCATGTAGGCAAATTCAGGAAAAACGAAAATTTTATCAGCCTAGGGTCTTTTAGGAACAGTCACATATGGTGCCGTGACCAGGATTCTCGTCATTAAATGTACTGATTCACTTCAGTGCAACGAGAAACGATATTTATGGGTTACTACTAAAATAACACAACGTAATTTTCTAGAGATATAAAATGATAGGACTATTTAGACGTAGAAAGAATTACAACGGCTAGGTAAAGATCTGAATTTTGTATGTAGTTGAATCCTATAACTACGTACTTACATAAATATATACTTTTATAGCAGGTTCGATTCCTGCATGATTTGTTAGTTCAAGTATATAATTTTATTTGTCATGAATTTTGGGTTCGATTCCCGATTAATTCGTTGGTTGATAAATTCTGGAGTTCCTGTGTCACGGATGTGGGTTCAATTCCCGCTTGACTTATAATGATTTATTCAGTTTCAATTTCTTTGTGTTATCAGGGTTCGATTCCCGTGAACACGGAGATATAATTATGTATGTAGATTATAGCTTGTATGAATGTGTGTTTGTGTTTATATGCTTCTAATAATGGGTTCGATCCCCATGCTTATATGAGGAGGTAATGTTATGTACCTAGTTAGTGTTAATAGTTTCAATAATAATAGGGCCCTGAGCTAATGTCAGAATGGGTTCGACTCCCTGCAATCATAAGTTTTAAATCTGAATGAATGTTTGTGAAAATGAAATGTGGTTTTGAGGTTGAGATCGGTGTGTGTGCTAAGTGAAAGGAATGGACATGAAATATAATTTAGTACCTAAGTCTAACAAACGTGTAGATTATCTACACAGTGACAATTCGTTTACAAAGATAGTAGTAGGTATATCTTTTAGTGATTATATTATAGTAGGATATTCTAAATATTGCCAAGTCTGCAGCGTATGTTATATTATTTGAATAGATACTTGTGTGGCCTTATTATAAATTCCAGGATATTTAAATCTACCCATCGCTGCGACAACGCAGTTACTAAACTTGCAGTTTGTGCGTTGCGCTTAGCCCGTAGTTCATCTGGTGGCTGACACCACCTGATTCCAGTGATTGCTGTAGCGAAGTCCCTGTTGCGAAGCTAAGTTTCACTTTTATTAGACCCTTACGTTACTTGGCGTATGATCTTTGTTATGACACTAAATATTAGTGATTAGGGTTACAGAAATAAAGGAACACTGCAGAGTTTTGGTCAATAAAGGTCTGACGGTCCCTCGCGCTCCACCCAGAGCGAGAGGAGTTATTCGATTTTATTTCGTAAATGGGAAATCCAATGTAAAAAAAAAAATAAAATGGCGTAGGTACCAAACAAGTCGCGTCACAATTATACCAGTGATTAATTTGATTTATATGTAAGAGCGAGGGAGGCATTATCAGATTTCTCAAAGTGCCCACGTTTATAGGAAATAGACCATCTCTAATGAATTCGTCTCAACTCTTCTAGGAAATCCAAAACTGTCTGTTCTAGCAGAATCAGTATCAATAACTTCCTAAAACTTGTTGCATTTCAGGACTATTCTATCCTCTTAGAATCAGAGGGGGGTTATTACGTCTCAGTGAAATATAATCTAATATTTTTATGTGCTGACTATTTCAGCTACTCTTGGAGTCGATCTCAGCAGCTGACTCAGCGTGAAGGTGCATAAAGGATGGCCTTTGTCCTGCGACAACTGCGATAGGCTGAGTTTAGAACGAGCGAGCACCGTAGGTACACGTATAGCCCTAGAAGAGACCCTGGTATGTAAAATTAAACTATAAGCATGCACAGGTCTACTGAAATGCAGTTGCTCGAAAAATTACAACAATACTAAGTCGCAGAAAAATCCCGTTATAATAGTTACACGCCGACTACAGGTTAGATGAGACGCTGGTGTAAAATAAAAACATAAACATAAGGTCTCATAAAACGATGATTTTTCGATATGACAAGAAGGTATAGGTATTATTCAAAATAACGCTTCGTGGTAATTGGGTAAAACTAGGTTTAGATATACCAGCTATGTATCGAATGAACGTCAGATGGGCCTGAGAACGTTTTATAGAACTAGGTATCTTGAAGATGGTTCTACGATATATCATGCAATAATAATTGACGTTATATATATATGTACATCTTAATTGATTCATGTTTCAAATCGAATGGTTATGAGTGTTAGCTTCTTTTGCCGTACCTACCACGTGGTATTTTAGGTATGAGCTTCTTATGACACGTATATAGAAACTCTAGCGCTGACTAGGTTTTATCGATATATAATTTACTCATGACGACCAAATATGTTTACCATATAGGCCGGTTACGGCGAGCCACTTAAATGTACCTTAAGTGTGTATTTTACGACTTGACATTCTGTCAATTAGTTTAAGAATAACAAAAAATTGTTATCCGTTTTAAAATAGCGTAACATAATTTTGGACCTCTTGAAAACTCATTTAGCCTGAGTTTTATGGAAAACAAGCCCACATTTATGTCCGCCATGTGGCGAAAGCAATATTTTGTGCCCATTGAGATGCCATATTCATCACAATTCTAAAAGTCAATAACGAAATGACCCGACGCACATTAAGGCAAAGAAAAAAAATTCAAGTTGTCGCAATGTGGCCGACCCTTATAGAACAAAAAAAAGGGTCTTGGTGATAAAACCACGTGAGCAAACAGCGCGCACACTGAGTTGGGATAAAGAGTGAGAACTTAGCCATTTTAATAGACTATAGGTAGAGATAGGTAAAGCGGTTGTGTAACAACCCAGGATGTAGCTGCTACACATTGCCAAATTATAGCCGACATCCCATCTTACTGGAATAATTGTAGCTGGATTCCCATTTTACTGGAATGATTATAATAATTAGATTGATTGGTTGTCTGATTTGATTTTTTAGATTGTGTGTGTGATTGTGAGTTTATACGATTGTGTGAGTCACGAATAAACGTTTTTTTTTCTTTCTTTTCTTTCTAACATTCCGGAATGGTAAAGCGCTATAGGATTCTTTATTTGTTTTATTACAATACAAAGTTTTTTTTGGAATTCCAAATGTTTTCTTTAGATTTTAATCCTATTTCATAATAATATGTATGTAAAACAAGGTTACAGGCATACACGTCTATTAATTAGGTATTATAGTATGCCAATCTTAAGGGATTATGAATGATATAGATTCAGTGAATGTAGTCACTAGAGGATATTTCCTTGTTAACGTCTAGTACGTTAGGAAATCTTAGCAGACATTTTATCTTATTGGACTCATGTACCAGTTAGGAAATCGTAGCAGACATTTTATCTTATTGGACTCATGTACCAGTCCAACTAGATTATTAGACTATTTTAACCCACCAAATGGGAATAGGATTCTATATTAGATTTAATGAGAATGAATGGTTTATCCTATTGTGAAAGCTCATCCGCTTTACTACGTCACGCGTCTGATTTTCAGAGGGGGGAATGTGACTGTCTGTCACTTATTCCAAATTAATAACAAGAAATTATATTTATTTTTAAACACCACGTAAATTGTCCTTTTTAAAGAAAGGGCCGATAGAATTCTAAAGAAACTATTGAATTATGGGATTTCTAATAGCGCACATGTGCAAGTCAGACCCAAACCTTTTAGAGGCAATTAAGAAACTATACAAAAACCGTCATAAAAACTTGTTAGCAAACGTGGGAGTTGCTAGGCGAAACTGACCCGTAAAGCGGAGGAGCCAGGGTGTTGGCTCGACGACAGGACACTTGGCTTCGGACGAGGGTAGGGCTCTGACGTCCAGCAGGAAAAGCGAACTGACTCAGTAGATATTGTAGGGCTACATAATGTCTCGTTGTAATTCTTAGAAGTGCTAGGATTGTGATCCAGTATTAGATACAAGTGGACTAAGTCCAGTTTAGGCTTGCATAATATTTATAATACAGATCCGTGTGTGAGTTAGAGTACGAATGGATGGGCGTTGGTTGTGCGTAAGTAGTGTGTAAGTACGCGAGTGAATCTTAGCGACTGTGTTGGTGACCGAATGGGTGAGTGTTAACTCTTTTATCCTTATACCATTCCTTGACAAGGTGACCTAAGCTTGCGGTTGGTGTTAGGGACTCGGAGAAAGCCTTCCTTTGGAGTGAACTTGATATTAACTTCTTAGGGGTGGGCTCGACACTGATTTCCTTCGGGGTGGACTTGACCTTTTGCCGGCCGGCGTACCTACTTGACGCAACTATGACTGAGGCACTGCCGATTGAAGGCTGAACCGAATATATATTCGTTACATACTAGAGCCAGTTTAAGCTATAATAAGATCACAAACCACCAAACGTTAGCGACGGCTACCTCCCCCTAAGAACTGACTGACAGTAGGATACTTTGCATTGCTCTTGATATGCGCACACTTCCAGGGAGAGGGGGTAGGCTTCACTAATAGCCTGAACTGCATTGATAGTCGTTCTAAGGAACGCTAGGGATCGCATCTCGTTAAATCAACCCGGCCCCCGTAGGCCAGCCTCTGATACAAAAAATAATATTTAACGAGAGACGAAACTTGGACACATCTCAGAAAAGTTCCGCAGCTAGGCATAGCTCGGAGGTGTGTAGGTTATGTTGTCCTCACCCTGGGGCAGAGTAAGGAAGTGAGAAGTGTCGATATATAAACCACTTCGGCGTCTAGCGAGGCAACTGTAAAGAGTTCTACGGCGACTGACGATGCGTCACGCTTGTTTAAATCTTGTATTGTATTGGCGATGGTGGATAGATCGTTATAAGGAATTGATTGTTATGGAAAGTGTGTCTTATCCAATAGCAGAGGCCTCACAACCCTTTGCCGTAGGATTGGTCAGGACATGCACGGGTGAAATGGATTAAAGTAATTCTAAAATAATTAATTCTAAATACAAGCGTCACGTGTCATATTCCCTTTTGTAGCCCTCTCAGTCCCTTAAATTTCATAATTCAAAAGAAAAGTAGATTATCCTTCCTTATCCATGGATTCCCAATCCCAATTGTTTAATTTTGTTTTTCTCTACCCTATCCCCGTCCCTTAAACTTTCTAAGTCGGGACGTGGTGATAAATCTCCTGGGAGTCCATTACTGAGGTGGAGGTCTGTCCAGGTCATCAGGATGAGGACCACAGAATGGGGCGGGGAGGGGCCCCATTCCTCCCATTTAGTGGGAAGCCGACCTTCATACCTTCATGTAGGCAAATTCAGGAAAAACGAAAATTTTATCAGCCTAGGGTCTTTTAGGAACAGTCACAGTAGCCTCAGTAATAGGAAGACACTTAGTTGATGCTCTTGAGTTATCGATTAACACCTAAAAGGATCAGGGATAATTGACCGGCTTTGCTGCCGTCCAAAGCAAAAATGGCACATCTGCCCTTTTAGGTAAAATTGAGATATTTATCTACATATTTAATCAGGAAAGAGATGTTTTAGCTATCTAGAAATATTTAAATGTGTATATTTTTCATCAAGATTCTATGTTTGAGTTACCTACTCTAGTCTCGTCGAATAATTAGGTTCATAAGTACCTATTTTGAACATTTCAGATCATTTTTTTTTTTGTTCGTTTTTCTAAAATAATAATAATAATATTAAACAACTTTCACACAACGCCATCTAGCCCCAAACTAAGCAGAGCTTGCTGTATGAGTACTAGATAATTGATAAACATACATATTATATTTCTAAATACATACACTACACCAATAGTCTAAAGAGGTAAAGTTTGTTTTTTGTTTTATTTTTGTTTTTAGGAGGCTTTTTTTATGGTGGGAAAATCATCTTATGACATCCCCCGCTCTTCAGGAGATAGTGTCAGACTTTTACTGACTAAAAACCCACTCCTGTTCCTTCGTTGCCTTTCGTACCAGGGCCGAGTCTTCCTTTCAGAATCAGACCCTTGGCCCCAGTAGGCTTTGACCCTGCTGGGCCCCTACGGTTTGCTGACAACTCCTTGAGACGCGCGTGGAACATTACGCGCCATCGACGACTTGGGCTCGGTCCGGACGGTTACCGGACGGCCGGACGGCGAGCTACCCATTGCTCGCCGTCCGCAAGCCCGCGCCTACGGTGGCTGGAAATCGGGATCGGAATCCCGGCGGCGGTTGGAGCGTGGAGACCGTTGCCTCACTCGATCGGCCGCCTCCTTTGCTAGCATTACTGCTTCGCAGAAAGAAGCGACCGCCTGCCACTCCTCCTCGCTCCGAACCATGGCCTGTCCAAGGCCCGGCGTGAGAGATCGCCACCGCCGATCGCCCCCACGAGGACACGGCGTTGCTCTTCAAGCGGGGCACACCTCCACCGTGTGCTCCACCGTGTCCTCCGGGCGGTCCACGCAATGGTGACACCCGGGCGTTTCTTCCGCACGGATCCGGTGCAGGAACCTTCCGAACTTACCATGTCCGGTGAGGACCTGCATCATGCGGAAGGTAAGGACGCCGTGTTGCCTTTCCAGCCACTCCTCAAAGAGGGGACTTACCGCCATAATTACGGCGTGCCCAATGTTTGTAGGAGGTAATCTCTGAAAGTAGGTCTGATCCGATTGCTAAAATTTTTTCATCGATAGAAAGCTGCTTTATTCCTGAGTGACATAGGCTATATTTAATGTACGCAGGCGAAACTGCGGGCAAAAGCTAGTTATAGACAAATTACCAGTCACAGAACAAATGATCGTGCTCATCACACATCATTTGTATTTGGTGGGAATCGAACTCGCAACCTCCAGCATAGTAGTCAGGGCCACTAACCACTAAATTAACAGGCCAGTCAAAATATGTGTTGGTCAGATGCGTCCCTTTTCCTTATGGTGGCAGATTTGCCGAGTTATCTCACGCGAAATAGCAGAGAAGCCTGACTGCTTGAGCCGCTCTAATCGCAACTACTCATCCGATTTGTTTCGGGAGGCTGCTGAACATCTTAATTGGGGTCTTGAAAGTATTCGTATATTCCATCTTAAAAGCGCTAAATTGGTTTAGGAATTGTATCGTTGGGATATGGCTCTTTTGTTAGGGATAAAGAACGATTACCTTATACATGCATGTTCACTTCACCTATAATATTGCGTGTGCCTACAAAAAACAGTATAATTTCATGGAAAATTAATTTAAAACAAAAAATAAAGTCACGATTTTGTATTTTTTTTAAAACAAGTCCGGTTAGCCTTAAAAAAAATTTTTCACGAAAAAAAATTTAATTGCTTTTTTTAGACAGACTGATACCAACAGTGTAAAACCAAGTTTTTTTATCTTCGTTTATGCGAAGTTTGTGGTGTTCGAATAACCTCGAAAATTTCGATATTTTTTATAATTATATATTTGCTGAATTTAAACGGTGCATCCTACGGATTCTATATTTTTAACCCACCCTTTTTTCTATTACCGTACAAAACAAAGCTGATCTCTATTTAACTGAACAATAAAACATAAAACAATCTTTCGAACCCACTGTCATTGTTACACAATATTACATCGAAAACTGTCCAATAAACTGCGAAACACGAGAAACTACGTAAGAAACAATAAGAAAAACAATGTCCGTTATATTTGACCGAAAAAATAGTAAATAGTGATATACGGGACCCGTAGTCCTGCCATATTGTAACGTAAGAGGACCATTTGTTATGCCTACTGTCTGTTCTTGACCGCGTTTGGCCTTCGTCGTGTGTGACCCGTTAATCAATTTGATAGAACGATGTTCGACGCAGGTCAAATCCATAGTCCATAAATTTTTGTTGCGTCCGTTTCCGTGGCTGTAATCATTGTTTTATAAAGATACTGTCCTGCAGATCTTCTTCACAGTATCGGTTATTACGGGTTAAGGCGCTTTGACGTGTTTAAATACACTATGAAATTCATTATGAAACACATTATTATGAGCCCGTTGTGTCCCATTGCAGGGCAAATGTCTCCCTTCCGTTCTTAGTTTAGGAGTTGAAATCTTCACACATGAAATACATTGCGGGCCTGGTGCTGAGGGAAAATATATGAATTAAGAGGGGATGATATTTTAAAGTTAATTTATTTTGTTTTAATTCATTTTGTTACTAACATATTTGTTTAAGTATTTCATATACATTATGGATTTTCTATATCTGAAATAATATATATATATATATATTATTATTTATCTCAGGACCCCGAGGTTCTAGACCTTTGGGAGGCGTACAAGGAGCCAAAGTCAACTCGCAGAGGCCCTTTAGATAATTATAATGGAACATGATACCAACCGATGAGTATCCCTGTACGCGCTATGCTAGTGCACCCAAGGACAACCCCCGGCTGCCAAAAAACTATTGCGACCTATGGAGAACAAAGATAATAGGCTATGGTTTTTGGAGTCTTAAGTGGACTGGTAACATGGAACTATGTTAAGACTATGGCCCCTGCCTGAACAACGTTATTAATATCCATCGAAAAAAGGCAGGGGGTGACTTGCACATTCAATAAATGTTATTATGAAATGCAAAAACATTTGTTTTCTTCTCTGATTGAAAATTGATGAAGTGCAATAAAATTATTACCAAAAAAAGGTTTGTTTTTTAGATTCATTCAGTGTTTTCGAATCCAACATTTCTCGGAACGAGAGAATCAAAAGCTTCATAGAAGTACGAGTGGCGGTCAAAACAAGTGAGGATCATCCAGATCCAATTGGTTTTTGTGAAGCCGGATTTTTTGCTGCGTCCATACAGGCAACCCGCTTATAGTCATACGAATATAAAACTTTATTTAGGTGGGAAATAAATAACTTGGGTGAAGCAAGTGGGAGAGTTAGACTTTTGCTGACTAAAACCCACCTGTGCTCCTTCAGTTACCTTTTGCGTTTTAGAGCCAAGGTAACTCTTTCGAACAATCCTGCAAAACGAATACAAAGCTTAGATAATAATTGTTTAAATTATATATTTTAGGAACAAGACGTGAGCCTTGCTCCTAAAATATACATTTGACATTAATTTGTAAAACTGCCCCAAACTGATTAAATTTCACGCAATACGACCCAAGCTCTTTTCAAGGGTTACCTATTGTTATTCTGCTTATGAAATCATTGTTTAAAACAGAGATGTTACGGAGGTTCAATTTCAATTTTGATTCGGATAGTTCGGAACTTTCGATGATTTTGCAACTCCGATTCTGGTTTCGGTTCTGATATTTTTAGGGTTCCGTACTTCAAAAGAAAAATAAATGGAACCCTTACAGGATCACTTTGTTGTCTGTCTGACTGTCAAGACCCTTTATCTCGGGAACGCGTAAGGTATCGAGTTGAAATTAAAACCATATACTCAGGTCTGCGGTTCCTTGAAGCTGCAAAAAATCAAACTTTTGGGTAAACTGAAAAAAAAGATACGGCTGTTTATGTCACAAAAAACCTATATTTCGAAACACTCAAGGGAATCAAAATTCATAGTGTACTTCCCGTTGACCTAGAATCCTGAAATTTGGCATGAAGAAAAGTCTCATAGAACAAGTATAAGAAAAAATCTGAAAACTGTAAATTTGTAGTTACGTCACAAAAAAAAACTTTTTTTGAGATTCGGAAAAATCTTCGTAAGTCACTTCGGAAATTGTACTGTTTTCATAGGTAAGTTTCTGCGGATCCCTCAGTACGCAAGTCCGACTGTCACTTGTCCGGTTTTTTTTATTGATATAAACTAGAGCTTGACTACGATCCCACTTGATGATAAGCAGTGATGCAATCGTTGATGTCACCATCAACGATTGCATCACTAGTTTATTAAGAGCCTATTCACTCTAACCTTGAAGATACCTAAATTATAATCGGAAGGGAAGACCACAGCAGGCAAATTCTTCCTTCAATGTACCTACGTGGTATAAACGACGAGGCAAAACACCTAGTCCGAATTGTAGAGGTGTCAACAATGTTAACGCGGACACTCGCTGCACGTTGGGATGTCCGATTGTTGAAAGGCGATGGCGGAATTAAAACATGTACATTAGGAACGAATATCGATGGTTCGAGTCCTTATCTGAGTTTTGCATTATTTTTAGTAGTGTTTCATTTGACGCTTCCATCTCCGCCTCCAATTTCGTTTCTGATTCTGGTTCTGATAAATGAAATTTTAAAAGTTCGGTTCCAAATTCGGTGCAAATAGAATCGCTTCGATTACATCCCTAGTTTGTAACATGCATGTTTAATCACTGGACATTGTTCAGGCAATGTAACTAGCTATCGCATCGCGGCAGTAAGCAGTTTAATAACTAAACATGTAAATACGTGTTTTGTTCGTGTCTGGCAAATTAGAATGTCTTGAAATTAATTTAGGAGCCTGAACAACTTTCAGCGTTTTGAGCCTTCTAAGTAACTTTAAGTATTATAATTGTTCATTGCCTAGCTTTTCGTTTAAGCCTAACATGTTTAATTAATTAATTTAATACAATGAAATATTGCGTAGAAAATTTATCTTACAATTTCATTTTATTGTATCGAAAATTCGAAATTGTACTATTTGTCACACTAATATTATGAAAGCGAAATTGTGTGTGTGTGTGTGTGTGTAGGTTTGTTTACTCTCCACGTTCGAACGGTTGAACAAATTTGGTTGAAATGTTCAAGTTCAATGTTGAAATGTATCATCACATAATATATCCCTTGGGATAATTTTTTAATTTCACGCGCGTAATGTGGCTGAAGCAGAAGATTTTTAACTTAATAATAATAATATTTTATTAATAGATTACTTTTAGTCCACAATATTTGTTAGCACACTTTAGCTAGCATTAGCACATCCATGCTAGTTCAGAAGTATAAAAAATATAATTTAATATTATGATAAACTTTGGTATTCCTATAATAGGATTAAAATTTTATTCATAAAATGGTCAGTGAAACTTAAAATTATTAGTGAAGGAAGCAATATAATAAATTAATATGGTCAAAAAATCCTAAAAGTTATTTCCACGACCGGTGCAAATATTTTTTTTTTAAATCTTTGCCCCACACTAGGAATTACACCTGTATTGTAGATGCGTACGCAAACATGTAAATTCTCATACACAAGCTACTCAGAACACCTCTCTGTAAGCCTTACAAACATTTGTTTCGTGCGGGAATCGAACCCGCGACACGAAGCGCAGCTTAGATTATATGCCTCTAGATGTAGCCATGAGACTGTAGGGAAGTGCGGAAGTGAGAAGCATATATACGAAATAAGTAAGAAAATTGAGACAACACATAACATGCTCTGTCTCATTCGACGTGCCGGTTTTTTGCTTGGCGAACTTTAAAAAGTTAGCCAAACAAAGGCCTGTCACTGTCACTGAGAGGTCGACTCGAGTCAATTTTTATGTTTTTAGAATAATTTCGGCAATTAAAGTACCTAATAAGTGTATGTAAGAGAAACAGACTCCAATAGTTAAGTTTTTAGTGTATTTCATTGGTCATATTTAAGGAAAAGTTTATGCATTGAAGTTTTATAATGCTGTCTCATGTGCGGCCATGAGGTGGCTACATCTATAGGTATTTTATCTAAGCAGCGCAGCAACTGCACTAACCGTGCTGTCAAAATTACTTGTTTTCACAACCCTGGGTGTTTACTTGAGTCATTTGTATGGTACATTAATGCAAGAAACATTACTCTTCAAGGGTGTCGCCACACTTGTTGAGTGAGGAAGCTTTCAGCTTATCAGGCGGGGGCAGGTGCTCCCCCTGACGGTAACGGGGTACACATACACGTTACTAAGAGCAATTTTATTTTATTATAATTGAAAAAAAAAACAGTATTAACAACCAACAAAAACAACAAATTTTGAAACTATTAACCAATGACATGTTTGCGTATTTAATTCATATAAACCAGTGCTTGACTGCGATCCCACCTGATGGTAAGCAGCGATGCAATCGTTGATGGTGAGGCGCACTAGTTTATTAAGAGCCTATTCACTCTAGCCTTGAAGACACCTAAATTATAGTTGGACGGGAAGACCGCAGCAGGCAAATCGCTATGAAGAGCATACTTGATAGAGAGAAAAAAAAGTTAATTACAATGATGGTATGCACTTTAACAATACGACACAATCATGATATTACATCTTGCAATGATTTTAGATATCCCTATATTAAGTGATCTCTCTGGTTTTTATTTAAAACTCTACTATACATGTCTATGGACTTCTCTTGAGGTCATATTAAGTCTAAAAAAAAACCAAAACCAAAGTATAACCATTGTGTATCTATAACCATTCGTTGAATGATTTCGAGTAGAGGCAAAGAATTTTCTAAGGGATCTTAAAATACAAAGTGGAGTTTCTTTCTCGGAGTAAATATTAGTCACTGAATGCTAATGCCAGCAAGGTTTTAATTAAAACTATATTTCTAAGCCGTACGAACATTAGCCATACGCGCAAAGATATATACCACTAATTTTTAATTACTACAAATACTTAAAGGGCTTATTAAAAAAGGTCTTGTTATTATTTAAGTAAAGTCTCATTAAATAATATTCATAAACAGTAAAGTTATTAGAGTTTTTTTATATACCAAAATTTCACTCAATTTATGGAAATATTGTACAGGCTCTAGATCAAAGCGGAAAAATACTCCTAGTATTCTACTAGCAATTGTTATGAGTGATTAATTAAATTATGAATTTACTTTTGTCTTCACAAATAGGATCAGTAACGGGTACGGACAGAGCCCTACTTTATTTGTATTAATTAAAAAATAGGGGTGTATAGACGCAAGTTACTTGAAAAATCTCATATCTTAAAAAAATACAAGTAAAAATCTCTCACGCGATTATGAGCTTCTCTTCATTTTACGGAAAATAATTTAGTTTGGTATAGTTTGTGCGGAGATATAACATATCTACCTTACATAATATACGGTAGATATCTAAGATATCTATTATACAAGGTAGATACCTTATATCTTCACTATACAAAACTATCTAAGCGAAAACTTATCAGTTGATGTTATTGCTTTACTTAATGTTATTTGTTTAGATGTTCTAGTATGGTGGTACGCTCGGGATATTATTTTTATTTTTATAAAAAGGAACAGCAAACAGCTACAATATAAAACTTAGGTACTACAGATCTGTCAAACAAACAACAACAAACAATATTGTAGCCCACAGCGCTGCTCACAGATTGACTGTGGGATACTTAAATAAAATCATCCTAGTGATTTTATTTAAGTATCCCATACACCAATAATAACCCATACATACAATACAGATTAATGTAAATTAACTTGACTATTGGGCATGATTAAAAACAAATACAAAGAGAAGTAATAAGACAAACTTAAATAAGTGGAGAGAGAGAGAGAGAAAAAAGAGAAAAAAAAGAAAATAAAAACATTTATGAAAGCTCCTTACGAATGATACTTTTGAACTTACACGGTGAACATGTAACAATATCTAGTAGTTCAAAAGTCTCATTGTAGGCATCAACCATTCTGCGAACAGGCGAACGCAAACCGGAATTGGACTTGCAAGGGCCCACCGAAAATAATTTACCAGCGAGCACCTTTCGCTTATGGACTGTCCTAGGAACCACATAACTTAACATGTTAGATAAATGTATGCAGTCAAATTTATTTCTATTTTATTCCTCCAAGTATTGTTGTCTATTTTCAAGCGTCGGCAGCTTGTACTTGGTAAGCAAATTTTGATAAAGTAAATAATATCCGTAACATCATGCATGGTACGCAGGAATTTGTACTGAACACGCTCAATAATTTAATTGTACTTCTTGTAATATGGACTCCTCATACCTTTTAGAAGAGAGCCTTTCTAAAATCTGTTGTAGAACGCATTACAAATCCGTAAAGTTGATATGCTTTGTTGACAATTTTCCCTATGTGTAGGTCTAGGCAAAGCTTGGAATCAAGGACAACACTGAGATCACGAATAGAGTCCACTTTAAGCAAAGGGGCATCACACAGTGTATATGTGTGTTTAATTACAATTTTATTTTTAGTGAATTTTATGAAGTTACATTTAGGTAGACTCAGTTGCAACTTATTATTTTTCTGGCAAAAGGAGGATAGTCGGTACAAATCTTGTTGAAGAAAAAGGCAATCATTCGTTTGTTGTATGTTCCTGTAAACCTTGTCGTCGGCCTAGAGAAGAAACTTGGTATTTTGAAAGCATTGACTGATTTCGTTTATAAATAGAATAAATAAAAGATGACCAAGGATTGAGCCTTGAGGGACTCCAGAGGTCACTTGTGCTATGTTTGATTGATGACCATTGATAACAATCCTCTGACTCCGATTGGTAATATAAGAAGCAAACCATCTCAAAAGATTGCCACGGATTCTGTTGAACGAAATTTTGTTGAGGAGTATAACTTAATTGTTACTGAAGGGCTGAGGAAAGGTTCGAAAGAATTTTCGTGACTCTGGAACGCAAAAAGCAACTGAAAGAACACATATGGGTTTTTAGTCAGTAAATTAAAATATCTGTATAGTGACGAGAGAAATATGACGAAGTTTAACTTCAAAGAATCATGAAATTCAAATTGATAAATTGTTTAACGAAACACAAGGTGACCACTAATTGCTATAACTTAGATAGCTACCTCAGTTTAATAGATTTTCGATAGAATACCCTATTCTTGTTTTATTAATTTACTTTGAAAGGTAATAAAATGTCCAATTTAACGGTAACAGGCTAGGATGGGTCGAATTCTTTTCAGGCCCAACAAAGCAGTTAAACTAGGTTCCGATCAGTGCAAAAACTCATTTCAAGGGTCATTTAACGAGCTTAATAAAGCGAGTCCCAGTTTGCAGGTAGTTTCATAACCTACTTGTACTTTTAAAGAGACCGACCTGAAAAGTATATACAATTATATTATAATATATAAATTATTTGAAACTTTGTATTATTTAATACAATACATAAATTTAGTCATTGTCACTTATAGGTCGACTGATGCAAAATGAACTTACTAAAAATGTCAAATTTCACAACACAGGCGAAAATTATTCTACAGATATCGCCTTATGTTTTCCATTTACGTAAAATAAGATTCGCCATGACGTATTTTTACGTAAATGGCCTAACAAGGTGAACCGATGACCTGGTGAGGGTCGCGGGAATCCGATGAAGTGGACGTCTTTCGGCTGAAATGATGATGATGATTGAAATATTCTGACAGTTACAGTTGTTATTCATCATCATAATTTCAGCCGAAAGACGGCCACTGTTGGACGTAAGCCGCCCCCAAGTATCACCACAACGACCGATCCTGTGCGTCTTGCATCCACCACATTCCCGCGACTCTCACCAGGTCATCGGTCCACCTTGTGTCCCGGCCTTTCAACGCTGCGTTTTCCGGTGCGCGGTCGCCACTCTAGAATCTTTCGGCCCCATCGACCATAAATCCATACACATTGAAGTAAATAAAAAACATTGCCACTAAAATAATATATCCCACAAAACAAATAAAACAATGTTTACTTATTTTTCATCCATCTTTTCAAAAAACCTTATACATTCATAACACACATTTATACATCTCCCAGCAACCAAGTCACACTCCGGTATTAGAGTCAGAAGTGCATTAAGCACTTATAGCGCACGAACAACAAGACACTGTCTGCGATAAAGAATCAGCTAACAATCGGTGTGTTCGCGGCCTAAGGTGTTGTTTAGGTACGAGAGGAACAAACAACCTCACCAGCTGAGCAATTAAATTAGGGCAATCAGATTCACCCTGAAGAACTCGACAAGCGAAGCAAAAAATAATTGCGCCTTACTTCTAGAGAGTTAAATTTCAGAATTTCGAGCAAAAATTTTGTAGGATATAAAAATGGATAGTATCCAAACAATTTCTAAAAGATAAATCTAAGGAATGTTTTTTTGAACTTTCTCTAGAATCAAGATGTAAGAAGTCTCATAGGGGTTCCAAATAATGGAAGATGACTCTAATTTACTTCTGACTAAAGCCATATAGACCAGTTTAGTTGCCATTACAAATGTCAAATGCCAGTTTAATTGGGCAAAAGCTACAACACAAATTCTCAATTCACATTCTTCTTCGAAATCTTGTCGCAAATTAATCAGATTAATAAAATTGTATGTAATACTCGTAGTTGATGAGTAAGGTCAGACGAGAAAAATCCACAGCAGAATATAGGTTTTTCATTTGCTTCCATAGCCAAAACCGATTGCCCTTTTCCGTTACTGAGAATTTGATTGTTATAAGATAGATTTATGTATATATCTATAGTAGGCGTGTGTAACTCTTTACTGAACCGACTCAGTGTTCCGAAACATTTTAGTTTTCCGAAAGATTGGAACAGCAGTAATGTTTTAAATGCATCATGCCGTTGTTCCATATATTCTGTTTGTATCTTGTGAGCCGATGTTTCAAATGTTCCGTTTGTATCTTTTGAGTCGATGTTCCAAATGTCCCGTTTGTAACGCCCGGGTGCCACCATTGTGCGGACCACCCGGAGGACACGGTGGAGCACACGGTGGAGGTGTGTCCCGCTTGGGCAGAGCAACGCCGTGTCCTCGTGGGGGCGATCGGCGGCGGCGATCTCTCGCGCCGGGCCTTGGTACAGGCCATGGTCCGAAGCGAGGAGGAGTGGCAGGCGGTTGCCTCCTTCTGCGAAGCAGTAATGCTAGCAAAGGAGGCGGCCGATCGCGTGAGGCAACGGTCCTCACGCCCCAATCGCCGCCGGGATTCCGATCCCGATTTCCGGCCATCGTAGGCGCAGGCTTGCGGACGGCGAGCAATGGGTGGCTCGCCGTCCGACCGTCCGGTAACCGTCCGGACCGAGCCCAAGTCGTCGACGGCGCGTGCTGTTCCACGCGCGCCTCAAGGAGATGTCAGCAACCGTAGGGGCCTAGCAGGGTCGAAGCCTACTGGGGCCAAGGGTCTGATTCTGAAAGGAAGACTCGGCCCTGGTACGAAAGGCAGCGAAGGAACAGGAGTGGGTTTTTAGTCAGTAAAAGTCTGACACTATCTCCCGCCCCGCCCAAGGGCGGGGGATGTCATAAGATGATTTTCCCACCGAAAAAAAAAAAAAAAAAATGTCCCGTTTGTATCTTGTGAGCCGATGTTTCAAATGTTCCGTTTGTTTCTTTTGAGCCGTTGTTCCAAATGTTCCGTTTGTATCTTGTGAGCCGATGTTTCAAATGATCTGTTTGTATCTTTTGAGCCGATGTTCCAAATGTTCCGTTTGTATCTTGTGAACCGATGTTTCAAATGTTCCGTTTGTATCTTTTGAGCCGATGTTCCAAATGATGCATATCACTGTTTCAGAACATTTCAGTGATTCAGATGCAAATGTTCCAATCGCAAAGATGACACACTTTTTCCACGCTTAATACATATGTGTCAAAATTGGATGTATACAACTTTGCTTAGACACTGTTTTGATTTAAAGTCCCTGTTGTTTCTTTTCCATTTTTTTTGTTAAAGAGTTGTTTTGGATGGTTTTGCTAAAACCATGATCACTCCATTAACTTTAGTAGTGCTTATTTTTAAAATTTCAACGAGGATTGTAGAACGGCAAAGTTTAAACTACATTTAAATTATAAAAAATCCTGGAAAATTGACCAGATTTGACAGCTCTTGAACATTCCTTGTAGGGTTATTTATAGATACTTATTGTTGTTAATTTTGAACAGTAAAGCAGAGTAATTATTACTTCAAAGGTAGGTTACTTAGTAAAATAAGCAACATAGCATAAGCATAAGTAGGCTCATAATGTTCCCACTTCTGGGACTCAGATCTCCTCTCTAGGAAAGGGAATGGGTAGTAATCCATCACACGGACCTAGTGCGGATTCATGGATGTCACCTGTCTTCAAATTCTAGGACATGCCACTTTCGTCACGATGTTTTCTTCTACCGTTTTGAAAGCTGAGGTGATGAAATAAATTACAAAAAGTAATGCGCCAGGTTGGGTTTGAACCACTTACAACTCGTAGGTCGGGGTCGTTACCACTGAGCCACCACTGCTCTCAAAGTATTCAACAATTTTATGAAAAACACGATAAAAAGCAATCGCGTTTTTAGACACCAAAAAATTATTTTTACAAATAAAATACCACCGACTTCAAAGTAAATAAAAAAACACTAAAAAAAGTACCATCAATGATTGCATCGCTGCTTACCATCAGGTTTTTTTTTTTTCGGGTGGGAAAATCATCTAATGACATCCCATGCTCTTGGGCGGAGCGGGAGATAGTGTCAGACTTTTACTGACTAAAAACCCACTCCTGTTCCTTCTTTGCCATTTTTTTTTCCAGGGCCCCGGGGATCTCTTTCGCATCACTCATGACCCCAGTAGGCTTCGACCCTGCTGGGCCCCTACGGTTGCTGACATCTCCTTGAGGCGCGCGTGTAACACTACGCGCCGTCGACGACTTGGGCTCGGTCCGGACGGTTACGGGACGATCGGACGGCGAGCCACCCATTGCTCACCGTCCGCAAGCCCGCGCCTACGGTGGCCAGAAATCGGGATCGGAATCCCGGCGGCGGTTGGGGCGTGAGGACCGTTGTCTCACGCGATCGGCCGCCTCCTTTGCTAGCATTACTTCGCAGAAGGAGGCAACTGCCTGCCACTCCTCCTCGCTCCGGACCATGGCCTGTACCAAGGCCCGGCGCGAGAGATCGCTGCCACCGATCGCGCCCACGAGGACACGGCGGTGCTCTGCCCAAGCGGGGCACACCTCTACCGTATGCTCCACCGTGTCCTCCGGGCGGTCCACACAGTGTTGGCACCCGGGCGTCTCTTCTGCACGAATCCGGTGCAGGAACCTCCCGAACTTACCATGTCCGGTGAGGAACTGCGTCATGCGGTAGGTAAGGACGCCATGAGGTCTTTCCAGCCACTCCTCAAAGAGGGGACTTATCGCCATAATTATGGCGTGCCCAGCACTGGGTTGCGACAGTCGTTGTCGCCATTCCACTATGAGATCGCGCCGGGAGTCTTTCCGCCATGCCGCGACTTGGCGCAGCACCTGAGTTTCGCCCCGGCGTTGCATCTCCATGCGGAGGTCGTGCATGCGTGCGAGGTCTTTTGCCTCCAAATCCCACAGTAGTTGGCCAGCAAGGAGGCTCGCTGCTTCGCGGGAAATCGTGCGGTATCCCCGCACCATCCGGATCACCATGACCCTCTGGCTTGCGTTCAGCTTGGCCGCCGGTCGCTTTCGAAGCGACGGCGCCCATACCGGCGCCCCATAAAGGGCCATGGACCGAACGATTCCTGCATAGAGCCTCCGGCAGGACGCGTCTGGACCCCCTAGGTTGGGCAGGAGCCGCTTGAGGGCAGCCCCTGTACGATCCAGTTTGGGAGCCAGACGTCGGAAATGCTCCTCGAAATTCCATCGGCTGTCGAGGACAAGTCCAAGGTACTTCATCGTCGACTCGACGCGAATGTGAACTCCTCCTACCGTTAGTTGGGAACCCGATGGTGGCGCGTTCCGAGGTCCGTGGAAGCACATGGCCTCGGACTTGTGCAATGCCACCTCGAGTCCCAACTCTTGGATCCTCTCCACGACTGTCGCAACCCCGCGTGTCACTAGTTCGACCGCCGCCTGGTACGACTCTCCCCGCGCCAGGACCAGCGTATCATCTGCGTAGCAGACCACGCTGACCCCGTCAGGTAGATCGACGCGCAGCACGTAGTCGTACCCGATGTTCCACAAGGGTGGACCATCAGGTGGGATCGCAGTCAGGCACTGGTTTATATGAATTAAAAAAAAAAAAATACAAAATAACTTTAATTTCGGAAGTCGGTGTTTCTATAATAGTTTTCTCTTCGTTATTTTTAAATTATTTTTGCTTTTAATTCATTAACGCTCAGGCGGTAGCCGGCGCCCGGAAGCCATTGTCTTACTATTGTGTCTCTAATTACGCACGTCAAAAGGTTAAGTAGTATTATTCTGGCTATAGGTGTATCGAAACTAAAAAATGTAAAATAAAAAACTTTTTACAAAAAAAAACCGACTTCATTCAGGTCTTCTTCAGTCGGTTATTTATTTTTTTTTTTTTTCTTGTTACGATAGTTTTGTTATTATCTTAAGAGGAGTTCCGTTCTATATCTTCTAAGTTCCACATCAGATCATAACAATATTTATATGGGACCAACTCTCGAAAGCATAACTTTTAAATGAATAAAAATAATAAATACAAACGGCATTCAGCCGAACATAGAACCTCCTTCTTTTTGAAGTCGGTTAAAAAGGTGTCGATTTGGCAGATGTTACTTACT
Organism: Mythimna impura; assembly: GCA_905147345.3. Classification (NCBI taxonomy): domain Eukaryota; kingdom Metazoa; phylum Arthropoda; class Insecta; order Lepidoptera; family Noctuidae; genus Mythimna; species Mythimna impura. The sequence continues at coordinate 14,806,808 of LR990343.1, read as the reverse complement.
ACATGAGATTGTAAAGCCTGTATTAATTCTCTATCAATCTAGTGAAGAATAAAAAAAATATCCTAATTAAAAATTAATATCCCATTTAAGCACCACGTGATACCGGCCATCTTAAATAGAGATTGCAAAATTGCATGACGCAAAAACACTAAAATTTGCCTAAGACTTGAACCATCGCTACATCGTCTATTGATTAGAGTTTTTTTTGGCTGTATTTTATACTTTTACGATCTGAACTAAATTTAAGAAAGCGAATGAAACTCTTTTGGCTTGTTATAAATAGATCACGTTGAAAGAAAAGCAACAGGTTTTTGTGAGGATATCTTAGTTGCTATTTATTTTTAATAATTATTATTTACCTTCAGCCAGCGGCTCCGTCTGCGTGGAATTAGTTCCACCTTTATAAATTATAACCTACAAAATATTTCTAATGTTGGTACAAATTTTCATTTGAGTCTAGTCGTTTGAGAGTGAAGGAGCAACGGACATATATAACACATACACACATATGTATAAATTTCAGACTTAATTATATTAGTGAGGTTGCGGGAGTCCGATGGATGCGAGACGCACAGGACAGTTCATTGTGGCGACACTTGGGGGAGCCCTATGTCCAGCAGTGGACGTCTTTCGGCTGAAATGATGATGATAATAATGAATATTAGTGCGTCTACGAAGGTCCTCGATACTGGAGTTTCAGACATTTGTACCTAGATGATTTTAATGACTGTTTGACTAGCCGCTACATGACAGTAATATTCATAATTGTGGGGTTCGATACGTTTTATCGTAAATGTATTATGTATTTAGTTATCTGTTCTACTCTAACAGGCGGATTTTAGATATCTTCATCTCAGGTATACTAGAAGACATTTATTTAGAAAACCTCTGTACCTAATTTTCTGTTCTGTTAGTCTAGTCTAGTAGGGACTCTCGATGTAGGGTTCGCGTACCCTTAAGGGTCCGTCATTTGATGGTATAGGGTCCGCGACAAGATTTTTGTAAAGGCTGGTTGGCTGCCAAGCGCGCGCGATTCGTATGACGCCTATTATATTTAAATAAAAACTATTTACATACATCACATTACATAAACAGCTATACTTTATCATTTTCTTTTTTTAGTATTGAAGGGCCAGAAGTTTGAGAAACCCTGATCTAGTCTATTAAATACATAATGCGTGTACATATAAAAAAAACAAACATAAAAAAATCGTTCAATTATAAAAATTAAAAGCTGTATCACCCTTGACTATAAAATTTAGATACAAAAGAAGATATTTTACTTACCGTTCGCAGAGGTGGGACTTATCGATCATCCCCTGAGTGGGTCAAAGGAAAAGTCGGTATTCACAAAGGTAAAAGGTAATTGAAAATCAACTTGAAACAATGCGTAAATACGGCTAAGCCCTTAATGTTTTTAGGTAAATTAGCGTATCGTGCTGTAATTTGCGTGTGGTTTTGTTACGTGTCGCGTTTCAGATACGAGGTGACAGCCTGATTGTAGAGATAATTGTGCGGAGAAAATCTAATTTAGGTGGTTATTTTAGAATAAGTTTTAATTATTAGCTATTACAAATGCAATAACCTGAAGAATCGCCAAACTTGAGTGGCTGTGGGTAAGGCACATTGCTCACAGAACAAATGGTTGATAGGGACGAAAGGTGCTAGAGTGGCGACTACGTACCGGCAGATGCATCGTTGGAAAGCCTCCCAGAAGGTGGACCGATGACCTGGTGAGTGGTCTCTGGAATCCGATGGATGCGAGACGCTCAGAACCGATCATTATGGCGACACTTGCGATAGGCCTATGGCCAACAGTGGACGTCTTTTGGCTGAAATGACGATGATGAATGCAATACCTGCATACAAAAATATAAACAGTATCTACTCTGCTAGTAGTAGTTCGGGAAATACAATTTTCTTCTTTGTAGGCCAGAAGCTGCCATAGCGTTTTATGAGCACAGTCCATTTAAGTACAACTGAAGATAGACGCAATTGCACACACAATGTAAAGATGTGTTTCATTTTCGTTGCGTTTCCTTTGTAGCTAGGTAGCTAGCGGCACTGATACTCCGCTAATTCTCTGTACGTCATTGCATTGCAACCTTTTTGTTAGACTTCGCATTAATAGCAAATGTCATGCTATTATGCAATAACAATTATGAATGAATGATGTGTTTATGTTCGCTGTTCTAAAAAACAGTCACGAGTCGGCCTTCATACTTCGCAATCTGAAAAAGGGCAAATGACATTCATATTTTTTTCGGGATCCAGCTTTTTTTTAAAGGTCATAAAATTACGGTTTATACTTTCGGTTTGTTTACTCGATAAACAGAAAGGTTACAAAAGTTAAATGAATCCGGATTTTAATTCGAAAATGTTAATGGCACAATAAAATTATTAATAAACTTTTTTGCCTTTCCACGTGCAAAGGACAATTAGAGTGTGAGAACTGGGCAACGTTTCACGCTGCCACAGACCTTAATTTGAGAATTATAAATTCCCTTTCGTGGGAGTTTTGCGAAATACGAGTACGAATCAGATACAGGAAAATGTTATTAAAAAACTGGATGGTTCCGTACTACAATATTAAAATCGAGCAAAAAAACGGTTACAAAATAACGTTTCATGTTCGGGAACCCCTATTAATTTTTAATTTTGTTATATATTATTGTAGCGGCAATAGGAATACACATTCTGTGAAAATGTCAACACCCTACCTCTTACGGTTAATGAGATACAGTCCACTGACAGACGGACGGATGGACAGCAGAGGCTTTAGTTATAGTCCCGTTACCATCCTTCGGGTATGGAACCCTAATACCTAACGTTTCCATGAAAACTAACGTACGATGTAATATTTCCATATCAGTCAACAGCGTAGGTCGTTCAACTCTTTTGGTTCATATCAAACCTCAACAACAAACACGTGCAATGAATCTGTCGTTAATCAGTACAGAACAAGTAAACTATTAAATATAGCAACAAATCAATGTCGAGACTTACTATAGTAATGTAAGACCATCTCCACAGATTCTCAGACGGTTCCGATCTTCAGTGTTTGTGCGGCGTCTCTCCGCAGACCATGTCCCACCTTCGATCAGTCCACCAACCACCACCAGTCGTCAACAGCGCGTAGTGATCCACGTGTTCCTCAAGGAGATTCAGCAAACCGTAGGCAGCAGGGCCGATGCCCGCTAGCTAGGACCGCGGGGAATTTCTGAAAAGGAAACCTTCCTAGAACGCAAAGGGCAACTGAAGGACACAAGTGTGGTTTTAGTCAGTAAAAGTCTGACACGCTCTCTCGAAGTCATTAGATGATTTCCACAATTAAAAAAAAAAACAAAAAGAAACCTTCGATCCTGCACCACGTGCCCTGTTACCTGTTCACGTAGGGACCTAATGACAGCATCAGCGGTTGGCATTGCCGTGGCCGAATACTGGGCCAGGCAATGAATTTAACTAGTTTTGCCATCGATACGCTAAGAAGAAGTAATTTAAGGCTTACTGTCTAGGGACGCGTAGCTTAGACGCGTATTCGACATTATACGCTTGATGCCGTGTCGTTGCCGCTTCACCGACACAGTTTCATAGTTTTTGCGTAAGCTGTAAACAGGCGTACACCAAGCGTATAATGACGAATACGGAGCTTCAAACTATATGGAGCTTCAAAGCTCGTTTGAAAAAATGGCTTATCGAGCAAGCTTTTTTTTCTTTTGACGAATTTATGATTTAATTTAATTTAACTTTGACGCGAATGTTAATTTGAATGAAAATTATTTTGACTTTTATTTTAATTTGTAATTTGACTTCGATTATTATTATTTTATTTTTATTTTTATTTCTTGTATTTTCTGTTATTTGTTTGACATTTTTTATTATTTGACATTGTTATGTACATAATCATTTGTTTTCATATTTTATGTAACATTCTATAAACGACTTGTAAGAATCCCTTACCAATAAAATACTATGACTACTATGACTATGACTACGCGTCTATGAAGCTATGCGTCCGTGGACAGTAGCCCTTAGCTGTTCAATATTTACGGTAGAAGGACGCAGGTGTCACATAAACCCTCCCGCCAATGTAAACATATTGTTTATAACTAATGAGAAAATTTTAGTTTGTTGGCAAACGCTCTACTCTCTAGTTCGACATGTTATTTTAGATCTTTCTAAGAATAAGCGGAAATATCCCACGAATATTATAAAGGAGAAAGTTTGTATGTGTGTGTGTGTACGTTTGTTACTTCTTCACACTCGAACGGCTGGACGGGTTTGGATGAAACTTGGTACACGAATAGATCATGACCTGGAATAGTACCTAAGATACTTTTTATCTCGCGAGTATGTCCCCTTGGGACAATTTTCTTCTTTCACACAGGTGAAGGCGCTGGCAGCACCTAGTATTATAAAGGCAAATGTTTATATGTGTATGTTTGTTCCTCCTTCACGCTTAAACGTCAGAACGGGTTTGGATGAAATTTGGTACACGGATAGACCATGACCTGGAACAGGATACTTTGTTATCTTGGAAACATGTTCCCTTGGATGGGATCATTTTCTACTTGCACGCGGGCAAAGCCGCTATCAGACACTAGTTATTAGTACAGTGAACGAGTGCTTGTCTAAGTAAACATTGGCGACAGCTTTGCACTGCTGCGTGCGAGTGACAGCGACTGAGGAAGCAAACAGTTCACTGACTTGTACTAAACGATTTATGTATTAAACAAGACGTTAAATATGACGGATCGTCGTAAAATTAACGGTCACAGGCCTTTACGGATGTTAAATTAATTAATGATATGCCTTATCTGTTGGCTGTAATAAATTCTCAACGACCGTGTTTTGTACAGTTTCAATCTGTCTGTGATTAAAATCATATCTGGCCACAAGCGTCCACTTCTGAGTATAGACCTCCCCGAGGGAGCTGTACAATGGACGATCCGAGTCTCGCTTCCGTAATCTCCTCGCTTGAAAACGGATCTGTTTTGAAGCTACATACTCCGACATTGTTGTCTTCCTTGTACATACCTATATTAAATAAACATACTAGCCAATAACAGCACAAAATTAATACACAGATTCCTTGACATGGCTGAATCTGAAAGTCAGATTGAAGCTAAACTAAACGAAATTGTATCGGTCTGCTTAGACATATTTTGATTACGAAGTCTAATCGTATTATTTCACTAAGGCAATCTTCGGTTGTCAATATCACACAGCTAACTAGAATAAAAAGGCCCATTAAAAATCTTACAACCTAGATATATATATACGTTCACGGCTTTACTTGCGTGGAAAAGTTTTCAGCAAATTACAGCATCCAACGTAAAAAGTTGCGTGAAATTTAGAGTGGGTGAAAGTGTTTCCAGTGGGTTTCCCACACAGGGAAATTACAACCCATACAATTGAGAATTTCTTGCAGCCGAGAATTGAGAGCCGCTAGTTCTTTTGCAGACCGACTCTAATAAAGACGAACATAGCATAACAGCATAAACAGCCTTATAATGTTCCCACTGCTGGGACTCAGGCCTCCTCTCTAGGAGAGGGAATGAGCCGTAATCAACCACGCGGGCCCAGTGCGGATTGGTGGATATCACATGTCTTCTAATTTTTGGTTCTAGGACATGCCGGTTTCCTCACGATGTTTTCCTTCACCGTTTAGAGAGCAGTGGTGATGAAATAAATTACACTTATTCATAAGTCGGGGCCGTTACCACTCGGCCACCACTGCTCACTCGACGAACACAAACACAAATACGACAAAGACGAACATAAAAAATGAATTATACTTTTGTATATCGTGAAATATTCGTAAAAATACATCTGGTCATTACTCATTTATTTTAGTAGATCTTCATCCACTGTATCCCGTTTGATTCGCAACACCGTTCACGTAACAACCTAACCCAGAAAAATCAATTTATGATGATCCAATCTAACCCGAATTTTCCAGGTGTGTGTGGGATTCTGTTATTTACAACTTGTCGTTGTGGCTGTCTCAATACAATTTACTGTTTTATATTATAAGCTTTGTATGACGACCTTGGTGATTCGTGCACGATTTGTATCAGTAGATAATCTGCTAATGTCGCAGAATATGAAAATAGACAGACTCATACAATATTGAGATCTGAATCGTTCGCTCTTTGACGACGAATCGCTTTGTGGTTGGTGACTGTGTACTCTCTCCGAGATTACCACAATTGTGATTTGATTAATTTAGGTTGTGACGCAAAGGGTTTATTTAGGACTTGATTTTAGCTGGATTTAGGGGTTATTTGTCAATTGAGATTATTCCTGTCAATTATCTTTGGTGTTGCTTGATGTAACGTGTGATTAACATAGTAAAGTGTAGTAGTTGTATAATAATTATTTTCATCATTTCAGTTATTGACATGACCCATATGCACAAAACGTGTTGGGAAAACCATTAATTGAGCATACAGCTAAGGAGTGGAATGGAATTCACTGCCGGAGTCTGTGTTCCCTGAGAGGTAAAACATGAGTGAATAGGTTAGTTATAGGCAAGTATGCTCCATCGTCGACCGCATCCTCGATTACCATCAGGTCAGGTAGTGGTCAAGTGCAAGCGTATCAATAATAATAAAAAACCGGACAAGTGCGAGTCAAACTCGCGCACGAAGGGTTCCGTACCATCTACACTAATATTATAAAGAGGTAGTTTGTTTTTTTTTTGTTTGTAGGAATAATCTCTGAAAGTGGGTTCTGGTCCGATTGCTAAAATTTTTTCACCAATAGAAGCCTGCTTTATTCCTGAGTGACATAGCGTATATGTTATGTACGCGGGCGAAGCTGCGGGCAAAAGCTAGTTATCTATAAAAACGGCAAAAATTACGTTTGCTGTATGGGAGCCCTCTTAAATATTTATTTTATGTAATGTGTTTTAGTATTTACTGTTATAGCGGCAACAGAAATACATCATCTGTGAAATTTTCAACTGTCTAACTGTCACGGTTCTTGAGATACAGTCTGGTGATAGATGGACAGATAGACAGACAGGCAGACGGACGGACAGCGGAGTCTTATTAATAAGATCCAGTTTTACCCTTTGGGTACGGAACCCTAAAAAATGAGTCTTTTAATGGAACAACAACAGCACACAGGTAATCATCTACTTAAGTTATGAGGTAACAGTTAGGCCGCTATCCCACTGGCGTTTTACGAGCGTTGGCGCTTCTCCAACGTCTGCTCAGCGCCAACGTTGTGCAGACGCGACGTTAACGTCGCGGTTTTAGGTGTACGCAAGAAACTTGCGTAAAACACCAGTGGGATAGCGGCCTTATTATTGGGGCATTTATATATTGCCTAGTCTAACGCCCGTGAAGATTTACTAGGGTATTATGTAGGTACAATTAATTAGTTACAGTAAAATATTGTTAGAAAATAAGCGAGTGTCTTTCGAAATGCTTAATTATGCCATTAATGATAACGAACTCTTTAATGGAATCTTTAATAGGATGGTCGATGAAGCCGAAAGCTTAAGGAGTGGCGACCGCGCACCAGAAGATGCAGCATCGGAAGCCCTCACATAAGGTAGACCAATGACCTGGTGAGGGTCGTGGGAATCTGATGGGTGCGAGACACATAGCCGGCCGTTGTGGCGACACTTGGGGGAAGCCAATGTCCAACAGAAGATGTCTATCGGTTGAAATGATGCTCTTAAGAAGGTCCGTCCTCACTTGTCTTTAGTCACCATGAAACCATGCGGTTTAAAAGTTTGTTGTTTCATCCATTCTGTCCTCCGTGCATCCAACGTATTGTTTAATAAAAAGGTAACGTGAAAAAAGAGAGAAAATGCCAGAACACTCTGTTGCATTCGGTGTTTCCGTTATTAACTCGAATATTTATGTAAATAGTACACCATGAACTACCTGCGTATCTTTTTTCTTCTTCTCTGTCAAATCCATCCAAAGGTTGTCTGTAAAAAATCGTTTTTAGCGATAAGACCGCCCATTGTGACACCCTTTTAATTTCTTTATTTTTGGTGTACAATAAAGAATATTTATCTATCTATCTATTTCACAAAACTTGTTCCAGGATATACGTGTTTTTTTAAACCTTAAAAGTTTTTGGAAAACTTTTTCGTCATTAAGAATCTCGCTTAGATGTGCAAGGTTTCTATAGATAAATATTATTAATTTATGAGTCAAAATTTACGCAAAATAGCTGATTAATTATTACTCATGTTTTAATTTCAGTAAAAACCTAGATAAAATACACAAAATATCTGTGTCTAGATATTTTGGAATATCTAGAAAAGGATGTGTTATAACATTATAGTCACGTAAGAGCTGAGTTGCATCTCACTGGAAATGTATCTCAGGTTGTATACTCTTAAATGACATTTACCTGTAATAATCAAACGTAATGGTACTCGGTCTCTAGTCAGACCATTACAAGATCATAGATTACCTCTAGCACGTGAACAATATTGCGTGCAAAATTCCTGTTTATACCAGAATTGTGACTGTGGTACGGCGACAATCATTTATCTTATCCGCACCGCAGATCTATGAACAAATTATTCACGAGTTTCGCAGCTGTCATTTGCTCCTCACCATAATAAATAGTCCGCTGCTTTGTTTAGATCAGAAAATGGTTATGTAAACATTTCAAAACTGTCCTTTTAATGGTGATAAATGGAAAATATTAGCTGGAATGCTATTCCCTGAGGTGAAGAATCATGTTAAAAGATTTCTATTCACATCATTCTTTTTGCTCTACTGTTCTCAAAACGGTGAAGGAAAACATCGTGGGCAAACCGACCAGTCTTAGAACCAAAAATTTGAAGATATGTGACATCCACCAATTTGCACAGGACCCGCGTGGATGCAAGCTTATGTCTATATGTTTAGTCTTAGGTTTATAACAGTCAATTGATGCCAATCTTATTGTGCTTTGCTTATCACTATAAATAAGTAACGTACTATCTAACACTTGGTGGAGGTGTGCCCCGCTTGGGAAGAGCAACGCCGTGTCCTCGTGGAGGCGATCGGCGGCAGTGATCTCTCGCGCCGGGCCAAGGCCAAGGTCAAGGTACAGGCCATGGTCCGGAGCGAGGAGGAGTGGCAGGCGGTCGCCTTCTTCTGCGAAGTAGTAATGCTAGCAAAGGAGGCGGCCGATCGCGTGAGGCAACGGTCCTCACGCCCCAACAACCGCCGGGATTCTGATCCCGATTTCCGGCCAACGTAGGCACGGGCTTGCGGACGATGAGCAATGGGTAGCTCGCCGTCCGACAGTCCAGTAACCGTCCGGACCGAGCCCAAGTCGTCGACGGCGCGTACTGTTTCACGCGCGCCTCAAGAAGATGTCAGCAACTGTAGGGGCCCATCAGGGTCGAAGTCTACTGGGGCCAAGGGTCTGATTCTGAAAGGAAGACCCGGCCCTGGTACGAAAGGCAACGAAGGAACAGGAGTGAGTTTTTAGTCAGTAAAAGTTTGACACTATCTCTCGCTCAGCCCAAGAGCGGTAGAAATCATAAGATGATTTTCCCACCGAAAAAAAAAAAACTATCTAACACTTACTTGGCCAAGCTCATCTTGCAGCTGTCGAAGCCTCAACGCCTCCTGGGCCGCTAAAACCATCGCCATATATTCGTCATCTTCAGGGAGGGGAGTCATTTTTGCCATAACATAACTTAAGGTTCTTGGTTCCTTGTAGGTATCTCATGATCTTTTTTACTCCAAGCCAGTGTTGATTTCCTGGGTCATTGCAGTACCGACTCAACTTGTTTACTGCCTAGGTGATATCAGGTCGTGTAACTTGTGGCAGATATATCAGACAACCCACCGCTTCCCTGTATGGGAAATTGCTGTCTTCATTCAAAGATTTCTTCTCAAATTTCATATTTACCTCTATCGGAGTGCATACTGGTTTGCATCTTTCCTTTTTATTTCACACGGTTTGTGCATTTAGTCAGTGGCCAGCTTAGAAAGTATTTAGTTTTTGATACAGAATACGGTCACTTGATTTCAATTTGAATGGGGATGTAACAAATTCTAACGTTTGTATTTGGAAGCAAATGTATCGAGTCCGCCTTCTCGTTAAACTTCAGTGAGGCAAACAATACTACAATAAAATACTCAGCTTCCCTTTTAGCAAGATCGGGGCGATCTTGCTAAAAGGGAAGCTGATATAATATTTTAACAATTCCACATATTATTTAGTTAGTATACACATTTTAGATAAAAAAGTACACTAATTTTACATCACAATATCCATTAGAAAACCTTTTGCGAATGATTAAAATGGACACTGTACTTTACTCGAAAAATCATGCTAGAGCTCATAACAGGGGAGTAGCTACCGCCGTATATCAACGATACGAGGCCCCCAAGCTACAGGGGCCCTGAAATGTGCTATAATTCGTATTATGTTCATTCATCCACAATCTTAAATTCCCTTATTGATATGAGGAATGAATAATATCTATATGATAGGCTGTTCTAATAGTTTTTAGCTCGCTCCGCTCGTTCTAGCTTTTTCTACTTATGGCGACAATAAAAATTCAACATATTCAAGTACCTTCAGAATTATCAAATAAACGAGCTCATTTTCGAGGCCTTTCAAGGCACTAATTCTATGCTAATACGACCTATTATGTAAATATTAGGGCCCCATTAGGACTAGCTACGCCACTGGCTCATAAGGCTATTGACATGATCTATGGATATTGATTTTTTTGCAAAAAGGAAGGTTTATAACTTCAATTCCAATTAATAGAGTGATAAGCCATATTAAACATATTTTGTGTGGAGTCATAAGATGAAATCCGCTTAAACGGCGATACTTAGTGACTGTAGCTGTCACGGTTGAAGCGGGCGCCATGTCTGTCAGACTCTTACGACGTCTTAAAATCATCGTGAATTTGAAGTGAGAGAGAGACGGATATATATACAGGATGAATACCCTTTTCACAACAGAATTATGATGGTTTCAAAATGTAATGTATGAGGGCAATGCTTATTAACGATAGCTAACAGGTGAGATTAGCCATTCTTCATCAATAACGTATATCTTCGTTTGCTAATGTTAACAAACTGCGATCAACGATACATTTGTCAATTTGACTTTCCTGTGACTACTGACACATATGTATTCATTAAACTTACGAGTACCTACGTAACATTGGTTACTTCGTTTTAATTAGGGTACAGACTCTTTTTTCTGAGTTGGAAAATCATCAAATAACTGCTTCCGCTCTAGACGGAGTGAGGAGTGTCAAAGTTTAACTCACTAAAACTCAGCTGTGTTCCTTCAGTTGCCCTTTGCGATCGAGGGCCGTGGTACCGTGGTCAAACAATGAGCTACCTAAAGCTCGCCGTTCGCAAGTACATGCCCGCCATGGCGGGGAATCGACTTCCGATGCCCGCGGCGACTCCTGCGTGAGTTGGGGTGTAAAAATGTCCTCTCTCTCACGCTTTCACTCGCATTACAGCTTCGCAGAAGGAGGTAACTACTTTCGATGCTCTCTCGCTCAGTACCAAAGCCTGGACCCAGTCCAGGCTATGGTACTGAGCGAGAGAGCCAAGAGAGAAAGTTCGCCGCTGCCGATTTCATCCCAGAGGGCACGATGGTGCTCCACCCAAACTCTGCCTTTAGGAAAAAAACACAAAAAAAGAAAAATTATTGGTTTGTTTGTAGGAGTTAATCTCTGAAAAATATAATTCCATTACGATAATTCTTTCAGCAATAGAAAGCTACACTATCACTTAGAATTTTTCACCCGGAAAATGCACGATCCCTGTGCGATAGCTTCTACTTTTCAATGTATCTTAAATATAATGCCGCACCTGCACCTAGGCACACCCAAGGTACTTCCTATTTACTGAAACAACAATTACTCGTCTCGTACAATACTCTAGCCCATTCAGAGTACTGTGGACTATCGCAATAGTACCCATTACAATACCTTGTAGCTTTATTGGCATTCCGATGTGGAAATGTTAGAAATGCGCTGTCAGTTGCCGGGTCTATATTGAATAGTATTTTTCAATTTCTATCCTATTCTGCATGTCTGACGATTATTCTCATAGTTAGATACAGAATAAAATTGAACCCTTTATTTTCTTTTTTAATTAAAAGTTAAATTTTAAAGTCAAATCTGCGATCAGTGTTTGACATTATGAGCAAAGGTGAGTGCGATATGTCAGTCAGAGTGTGCCCCCATAGAGAACTTCTCGTCATCTTCTATGTGTGTGATATCCTTTCGTTTGTAACGCTTTACGTAGCTACGCATCGTGAGTTGTGCTGCTAATGTATTCGGGTGCTTCTCTAACTTCTCCCGGTGTTTTGAAGTGACGTTTTGGATTTCCTTTATTGTGGGCCTTTTTAGATGTGCGTGAATTTCCTACTTGGTCAAGTACAATGGGACATTGCTGAATATTTGATAAGTAGTAAATATGATATGGTAAAAAAAATTGTACCTAGATGTAGCTCCTGTTTTTAGTTTCATTTATTTAGCATCCTGTTTCAATCAGATACCTACTCAACTCATTGTTAAATCTAATATATGAAAATCTTGTGTCACAATGTTTGTTATTGAGCGCCTCGGAAACAGCTTGACCGATTTTTTTGATTTTTTTGTGCACATTTGGCAGGTCTGAGAATATGGTATGGTATGGTATGGTGTGGTATGGTATGGTATGGGATGGTATGGTATGGTGGTGGCATGGTATGGTATGAGGTTATTTTTGACGCTCTTACTTTCACCCCCATTTTTTTCTTTGATAAATTTATATGGCAGAACAACGTTTGTCGAGTTAGCTAGAAGAGTAGTAAGACTATAAGTATGTACATGTATCTGGGTACATTATGTCTAGGAAACTGGGATACAAGACTTATTCAAAGGAAACTCGACAGTTTGCTAAGCCCGCTTATGCAAGTTTTGGGAGTCGGAACTGAGAATTACGAGTGCACAATGAGCGACAATGAGTGAATTCCGGTGATAAATTACCTCTCTGACTTAGGCCGCGTTTTGCGAACCAGCAAATTAAGAGTATTGCAGGATTTACAAGTGCTAGTTCTTTTAACTATCTGAAACAAAAATGAGTATTGCAGATCTCTAAAACAGAAATAATCTCACTAAATATAATATTAAATGCCACAAATTGTGTTTTTTTTTAGGTATACCTTCATAAAATGCTATGGCAAGTAGGTATCATGCATGGAAGACACTATAAAAAACCCTCATAAAGGCATGCTGAAAAGCTTTATATTATAATAAAACATATTAAGCAATGCTCTTGACCCTATCCCATGTAGAATGAGCGTGAGTAATGTTCTTATAGCACTAAAATCTAGCGCAGGCAACCAAGATAAAGCTCAGTCTAGACGCAGACGCTATATGCTGTAAATATCATGTGAAAGTAATGGTTGCCTAACGTGTGCCCCGGACTTAAGTCCCCTTTTAAGGAGTTACGACGAGTAGACGAAATGGTAACAATTACTGAGTTAGGAACAAAGTTGTGAAGTTAATATTCTTTCTTCATGATATAGTATTTCATGAAGCTAGTAGTCCACTCTATTGTATAGTTGGTGGATACCAACCTGCATTGGGCCGTCCTGGTGGATTAACGCCTTTTCCCTCACAAGAGAGGAGGCGAAAGTACCAACATTATAAGGCTGATTATGTTATACTTTTATTCTAATATTGTACTATACTAATGTACTTAAATGCTGTAGTGCCGATCACAGAGTACTTTGGTAATATACGCGCACCGGAAGACGCAGCGTTGGAAGGCCTCCCACAAGGTGACCGATGACCTGGTGCGATTCATGGGAATGCGATGGATGCGAGACGCACAGGACCGTTCGTTGTGGCGACATCTGGGGGAGGCCTATGTCTAACAGTGGACGTCTTTCGGCTGAAATGATGATGACGATATGCTAATAGTCTACTACAACGACCCATCAAATTCTCCTAAAAACCTTTGTAGATGGATGAAGGTTTGAACAAATGTTTAAGAAGATATAAAACGTTTTTATACCAAGAACTTTTAATACTTAGATTGCGTAGCTAATAAAGTTTTTGACTAAAATAAATTTATTTTCTCAGTTTATCGTATCTACGCCAAGAAAGTAACGTATCTAATTTTTAATTAGTACAAATACTTGAAGGGCTTATTAGAAAAGGTCTTGTTATTATTTAAGTAGTCTCAATAAATAATATTCATAAACAGCAAAGTTATTAGCGTTTGTTTATATCCCAAAATGTCACTCAATTTATGGAAATATTGTACAGGCAATAGTCATAGAATAAATGACGATCAAAATGGAAAAACATTGCGCGTAGTATTATCTAGTAGCAATTGTTATGAATGATTGATTTTATTATGAATTTACCAATTATGAAAAATTTTCGTAGACAATTTTGGGATTTTGTTTTTTACTTTTGACTACAAAAATATGATCAGTAACGGGCGGATAGAGCCCCTTTTTTGTACTAATTAAAAACTAGGGGTGTATTTTCTAGTCGTGAAAATAATACGCTAATATTCGGAAAGTGTATAAGTATCTTGGTGTGTCGTTTCGTAAAGTCCCGCTGATACTCTTTATTACAACAATTAACACAAAGGAAGAAAAAGCCACCTCAAACCTCCAAATATGCACGTGATAAAGCCGCATTTCATAACCCAAAAAAATAAAAGCCACACAGAGAAATCATTATTATATAAAAATATATTATTCCATTCAATAGGTGGTTTTACTACGGACACAAAACATATGTGAAGAAGTGTATTTTGCTTTCTTCCTTTGAGCCTTGTTATGTCTAAGCTTGTTGTTTGTTCTTAAGCAAACAGACATGAATATGTCTACAATATCTACGTACGTACAGATTACTTTGATATTATATGCGAGTTTAGTTTTGAGCGAATATTTTCCGTTATTCCCTACTTGTTTGCATTCAAAACAGCAGTTTTTCCAACCATACACGAAGTGTTTTATCAAAAACCTTCACAATCAAACTCTCCAGCATTTTGCCAATGAAACAAAACACGATTGTAATTTCGAATTTCACAAACAAAAGTTTAAAATACATGCAAATATAAATCGGACGTTCACTTAGCCAGGTTGAAAAACAAACGATGTATTTCCAGTCAGGCGTATTATTTAAAAAGTATTAAAAGGGATCGGGCTGTTTCCATATCGTCGCCATAATGTGCTTTGATGATATTATTTGGATATTCATTAATCACAGAAGCGAAAAACACGAACAGATGTAAACAGATTTGGTTATGTCAGTGTAATGAATACCTTCGTTATTTACCTTTATGTGGATGGTTTTAACACTTGATTGAAAACAAATACGATAAATGGAAAATACATTCTATGACAACAAGGGGTGTGTGATATTTTAAGCACTTGCCTAATCAAGAGTAAACTTTAGGACAGAAACTAACTCAAAAAGTTTTCCCTCACATTCAATTCTAAAAACAAACGTAAATATAAAACATACGAGTATCTACATCGCATTTTTCATCGAGTAATTATACCGTCTAAAACCCACTGAAAGGCCGTGTACATGTGGCTGCTTTCAGCCTTATTGCAAGTAAACACGGGCCTACATACAGATACAACATCCACGTCAATCTGAATCTACTCTTTGATTTATTATTCCATGAATCATCGTAGTGTATCTACAGACTAATAATAGTGAATTACCTTTGCCTACATATCATTCATCTCGTAAAGAGAGCGTAGTTTGGTCGTGTTCGATCTTGGTTATAAATAGTGATCGATTTGGCGGGCAAATTGACAATACAGCGACTAGTGATGCGCGATCGTGAGTCCGAGTTGTTTGGCGGACCAACCAAAACTTTTTATAGCAGTGACAGCTCGATTTTATCAATCACTGGACTCATTCGACGGAAGTTTCTCTCGTGATCTGACTCAATTTTCTCGTTTTGATGTATGAAAATGGTATTAACTTTCATTCGTCTTCTTACACATTTTTATTTTGTCTCCTATAAAATATTGTCGCTATATATACTTTAAGGAATATGACTCATATCTCGTTTATGGGTAAGTTTTCTTACCTTTACGCTTCAAATGGCAGTAAAACGGCAGAAATAACAGTGACGTGCCATAAACTCAGCCAGTTAAAACTGTGTATGTGAAGAATGTGAAGTGTCGCCTTAAATTATATATAGTTTAATCCTGAGCCATATACACCATTTTTTCCTTACAATTATTATCAATCTATAAATATTTACAGAGAGTGAGTCTTCCTCATAGAGCGATAGGTACATACGCATGTATTGACCGATATTGTTATATATTGAATGTTTCCCTAAATACGCTGCGGTAGACTGATACACTATTGTTATCATAATTTACACCCAAAGATGACTAACTACTGCCTATATAACATAACCTCGATCAAAATAATAAATAGGAAAATACCCATGTTTGTTACTCTTGGAAGCGTAATCGTTGACTAGACTTAGTTGGTTTTCATATAGAGGAAACTCTCTTGCCTAAAAACCTATATACCTGAAAGAAATCCTTTGTGACCCTAAGAAAGGAATTCTCATTACATTGGAGTACGCATTTTAGTTACTAGGCAAACATAGATTCTTGTAGTTCCACAGTCAGATGTAACCTATATCGGAAGTCCTCCTGGCGCAATTAGCCTTCTCTTGCAACACCCACAGGATGTCACGGCGAGGTCAATTAGAAGCCGAGACTACTTGGAAAATTACTAGTACAACACATGACAGTAAATATACTTTAGAGGAAATCCGGCGTGATGGCTTCTTGCTACAATTAATAATATTGTGGCACTTGAGAGAAAACTCTAGGACGATCGATCAGCTTAAGTCAGTTCTATATTTCATTTGGTTTAGTTAAGACATGAGTTATGGAACTCGAATGGTGTTGGATAGGACCTGACCTAGTGAGGTGACGATAGTTGGAGTAAGGTATTCATAGACCGGAAGAAGAAACGTTGGTCATCCGGAGGCGAGAAGAGCAGACATTGTTGCCAACGCAGGTAGAACCTGAATGAGGCTGGCACACGAACATGGAGGTTAGGACAAGAAAAGAGAGAAAACGAACGAAAAAACGGTGAGAAATTAACATGATAATGGTTATGATGATAAGCTTAAGTCCTATATGCTCTCCTTCTGCGAAGCAGTAATGCTAGCAAAGGAGGCGGCCGATCGCGTGAGGCAACGATCCTCACGCCCCAACCGCCGCCGGGATTCCGATCCCGATTTCCGGCCACCGTAGGCGCGGGCTTGCGGACGGCGAGCAATGGGTGGCTCGCCGTCCGATCATCCGGTAACTGTCCGGACCGAGCCCAAGTCGTCGACGGCGCGTAGTGTTCCACGCGCGCCTCAGGGAGATGTCAGCAACCGTAGGGGCCCAGAAGGGTCGAGGCCTACTGGGGCCATGGGTGATGCGAAAGTGATCCCCAGGGCCCTGGAGAAATGGCAAAGAAGGAACAGGAGTGGGTTTTTAGTCAGTAAAAGTCTGACACTATCTCCCGCCCCGCCCAAGAGCGGGGGATGTCATTAGATGATTTTCCCAACCGAAAAAAAAAGTCCTATATGCTTTTTTGCTTTCCACTCAAACTATTTTATGTGGGTAAAATGCATTACTCTTAACACTTTTTGAAAACACCAGTATACAAAAAATCGCTTAAAATGCGAGGTTTACAATTGATAAAATAGTTTGTAGTTATCGATAATAATCTTTCATAGCCCATCACTAAGGATGATTGCCCTGTTTAGATGGTGCGCGCACGATGCGGGGCCATCATTGCGTTCCACGCGCCGAGTGTGAATTAGTACATGTAATATCTACATTCACATCTACATACGTTTTACGACTTATTTTGTTGCTACTGAAAAAAGAACTGGATGCTCCGCCCGCTTGTTTTTTCATGATGTTAAAAGCTTTTCGTAGCACCGCTACTAACTATATCAAAAATGAGTAAATAAGAGTTAAAATCCATTTTACTTAAAAATTGAATGTGCCGAATTCATTTTGTTTTCCTATCAATGTAGGTAAATAAAATATCAGTCTATTTATAAGTGCTACTTAAACAACAAACTTCGAACGAAGACGCAAACATCGACGTCTTGGTGACGTCGATATTTAATTTTCTGTTTAGATTTTCAAAGAACTACAAACATTTTCGTAGTCGCTAGATTACAGGATCAATCTCATCTAGTATTCAGGCAAGTTTACTGGAAGCCATGTTAGAACCGACGGCGTTGTCTGCTGTAAAACCTCTAAGAGCAATCTTAGGATCTCGTTTTATGCATTGAAGTTTGATCTTCCTCTTTGAAGAGTCTCAGAACGAGTCGATAAGTTCGATTCGTTCCCTCCCCGATTGTTTATTGTTTTTGCTAGAGTATCCGAAATAAAAAGATATTGCCATTTGGCGTATATTGCGGCTGCTTTCATACATATTTGATAAAGGTCAGAGCAGGCGGTTTTAATACCTACGTTTGCAGAAAATTGGGCCTTTAGAGCAAATAGGTGACACTTATCTTAAGTCCCTGTTCAATGATACGATATACGAAACAAGGCTCGTGTGATCGATTACTAACGCTTTGATACTCGAGATAATCAGACATAATTATACGGTCCAAGGCATTCAATCGGAGTTTACGCTCACGCACTTAGCCCAATTTCAGGCAAACGATATCTTCGTGTTCAAATAGATTTTCACTGAAAATACTTTTTAAAAACGTCCTCAATGAAGCGTGAGGTTCTTGTCGACGAAATAATGAAACGAATATTCTAAGAAAGGTGAACCCGGCTGTAATTCCTTGCCAATATTAATACAATTTAATTTTCATTATTACGTGTTCGAGCTTTATTAGAATGGTGCCCTGTAGTGACAGGGTTCTAATTCAGACACTGATGAAAGTGAGACGAGGGGGCGCTAAGTACTTCCTAATGAAATTGTGAGTTAAAACAATGATATTATTATTTTGGAAGTACTTTGTGTAGAGACAGTCATTTTCCTGTTACTGGACATTAAATTATGGAAAGTGCAGTATCAGTCATTGTTCCAGCTGACTCGTGTACTACACTATGATCGATATTCTGCAACTCTAACCTAGATACCTCAAATTCTCCTTAACGATAGATCTTGGAATTTACATGACCGTCATGTATACGTAGAATAAATAGGATTTAAATTAAACAGTACCCAGAATGTAAAACAGAAATGGATAGTCGTATGCAGTGCGTCACAGATGTCCCTCAGGAGCTATAAATCATAATGGTCCAAATGAGTGCACGGCTAAAATACGTTCACGGCCAAACAACAAGGCACAAGCACGTTCAATAGTGACATAACATCGAAACGACCCGCTTAGGAAAGGCCACGCAGCATCTCTATCTCTAGCGTCTACGTAGCGTTCACGGGATCGCCTCGCGGGGTGAAAACCCTTTTGCGGTCGCACAAAAACATAAGAGACGCGGCGTGAACAAGGTAAATAGGAATTAAGAGAGAAGGTTCAAGGGCTAGAATCGTGGGAGTCGCGCGCGAGCGGGCAGTATGTTCGTCCTGCTCGCTCGCGCCCTAGGCTGCGACGCGCAGTGACGCTCCAGTCGCGGTCTGCCGGCCGTCGCGACGCTCGGGCCCGCTACGCCGCGCCCGCCGCTGCCGCTCCGCGCGCGACGTGATGCACTGCTAGCACCAGCTCGCTGCCAGCCGGTCCCGGTGCCGACTGCAAGGGACCCCGGCCCCGCGGCCCTCTCGCGTGTGTTGTCAACAGTGCAGTGTGCCACTGGGGCATTGTTTCATGTTTGTATATATTTTGAATGGCTCATCAGTGACAAAATTTGATCAGCTCTTGATTCAGTTGTCATTATCTGAAGAGGTGGAAACCGCACGCGATTTCGGTATGCTATCGGAACACTCACTGGACCCTTATCCCTGTTCAGGTTTAGGTGTATATTATATTCGCTCCACGCGATTATTGTAACGAGTTACGACACATAAAAGATAACAGTTTAATCCGAATATCACGCAGTAAAAAACATGCATTAGCGCTTTGCGCAGCGTTGCTTACGAGTACTCTAATGTGTAAAATATAATTCTGTTAAAGTGTCAAGGTTCTTTGAAACACGCAACGTTAGAATAACGTCAATTCTGTAATATGATCACAGCAAAAAAAATACTTATTTACATCCTCTGTGGTAAGGATTTTCTAATACTTGCCTTTCATTAAATTAATAAACACACAATTCATTACTCGTTTAGTTCTGTAAAACACACTGGCAGAGACGCAAAACGCTCTCCTAAACACTGGCACTGGCTGAAAAGACGAGATTTCTTACACATTGAAGATATTGATTTTGTGAACAACTTGTTGCATGTTTGTTGGTCCATCGCGAAATAATATTTATAACGACACTTTCCTGAACAAAAATAAAATAAGGCAACGCTCTTAGGAAAATTCATGAAGATTCCGTTTCTGTACTTAGATAATATTTAATATACAATAAACTATCTCAAGCAGCTATAAGCATGCAAACATATTTTACGACATCTGCACACTTACTGGGGCTAAAACTCTGGTAATTAATCTTGGTAATTTAAGAAAGAAGGTGAATTATTGAAGACATACGCATGATCTACGTCTTATAGCTGATAATCTCAAAATATATTATTTTTATCGCTTCCTGTCATCAACTCTTTCTAACATCGTGGTTGCTTCATGTATTTTTAGGCAATGTCGTGCTATTAGTTACACGTTCCGTGGTTATATTATTTATTTTAACATTAAAATGTAACTAATTGGCCGTGAAGCTGGACACATCAATGTCAAATATAATAACGCTATATGACTGATCGATACTGAGTAACACACTTTTCAGCATTTATGATTTATGAAAAACGTTTTTTTCATAAACTTTGAAGGGCCATTAGAAATCCATTTCATTGAGCAGTTTCACACGAGGTATATGGTAATAGCAGTCAGTAAAACGACTGAGTTTTCGCGTAACTACAGCTGATAATAAGATTAGATCGTGATAATGTTAATGCAGTAATTAGATTGTACGTACGACGATGTAAATACAAATAAAAGGCATTTTAGCGACTGTCATGATAACAATAATTCAATTAAACAAATGCATTGAAATCTTTACGTTTCAGCGTGTATAAAACTTCCAGGATTCTTGCCAAGATTTGTTTTTCTAAATCTGTGGTTTGCAAGTTCACTCGCGTACATTGAATTTGTGTTTACACGAGGCAGCGTCGTAACGAAGTTCTAATGAATGGTATGAGGCATCTCATTAGCATCGTATAAATCTTGAAAGCGAATTTAGTGATTGGTACAACGCGAAGAGGGCACAGCGCGTCTCCGTTTAGTCGGCGATGACGTACGAATAGCTAGACAATTGAAACCAGCGACCGCTCAACGAGTAGTAATTGTTTCTGCCGATCGCTATTGGGCTGGCAATTCCTTATACAGGTCATAATAATATCATTGAATAAATGAAAATGTCTGATCAATGTGCTGTCTGACAAAAGCAACTAGGAAGTACTGTGACGCGTTATTTGGCATCGTCACAATGTTTCGACTGATTATTTCTATGTACAGTGGCCTTGACCGGCGATATTACCATTAAAATTGATTGCTTTAAAAATCCCCAATACCATTATTTGTTTTATTATTAGCCCTTGCTGTTGTTTCATAAATTCTAGTCAAATGAATACAGTTAATAAAGGTCACAGCAATTATTATTGATTTTTTTAATAACAAAAGGTTTGTGGAAATGTACAGCGGTGAAAGTCTTTGACTTTGAATTAAATGGTAGGTATTGAACAAAAATTGACGTGTTTGTCTAGACTTTAGACCGAAGCTCAATACCAACAACAATTTTAGAACACTTTGTCCTCATGATCAAAGATTTCATTAGTATTCGAAGAGAAAATTTAATGAAAATTCCTGTTTCATTAATGATAAATTATTTGCGTTAATTTTAGAACAACACTTATTTTTAAGCTACAATGAGAAGTTTGTAACGTAGTACAAACTGCTTCTATATTTTGATTGTTTCAATTTCAGACATGCCATTTTCTACAGTCTGTTATTATTTGTTTGCACAAATAATTGCATTTAAATGAAACCGGTATGATTGGGCGTATTATACCGAAACCAATTATGATAATAACCTCGATGCAGGAATTGATTGATAGGAATTAATTAACGGCCTTAGCTAATTAAATAAAACCTTTATAAAGCTGAAGCTCAAATAATTAAACAGTAATACTCTGTGGTGGGTACTCCATATGAACTATAATATGTAGAGCTGAATAAAACGATTTCAAATTATAATACTTACATAATTTGACAAAGTTTTATTATTTTTAATAATAATAGACTTTCGATATTTCCGAGTTTATCTTTTTATCTACAACTGAATTAAGATTGGAATGTTATTTCAATTTATCAGTCGATAATTCTTTAGCAAGATTTGCAAATAAACACCTAGGATTAAAAAAACATCTATTACTCTAACACCCATGAGATATATGGATTTTGTAATATAATATAATAAATATGGATTCGAAGTCCATTGTTGTATCTCTTCCCAGCCATTACATTTTCATTCAAGTGAAGATACCGAAAAACTATTCAATTCTGAGGAAAACTTGTCTAATTTCCTTATTTGGCTACAAGTGAAGTAGATAATAATAGCTTTATTTTTACATGGTTATGTTTCGTACCTACCCATTATGGTTACGAAATATATGTCTCGAATTAAGGTAACTGACACGTCGATTATATCTAATTTAAACGACTATATTGTAGTTCAGTATAACGAAAATAATGTAATACATAATGGTTCTATAGTAGGTATCCACTATAATGGTATCCATTAAAATGTAGTCACAAATGATACTATCCTGGTTTTACCCTAACCACGTTATTGATAAATAATTTGGTCACAATAACATGCAATAAACTAAAATCATTTTAATGTAACTCAAACATTAGAATTATTTCAAACTGGATATTAGGAATGCCTCCTGTATCGTGGGTTCATTCACACACATTTAAATATATATACACAAGACACTGGAACAACTATCTGCAGGGCATACAAATATTTATTCCGGGAATCGAACACACGACACGCAACGCAGCCGTCAGTCGCTCCACCACTGCATCAACCGTGTTGTCCATTTCCCAGCAAGTTAATTTAATACGTCAAAGAGACCACTGAAATAGGTAAACGTCAAATCAGTATTCCTCTTTAACATAAATCATGGTCGGTCAGAATTCAATCGCTGGGAAATGTTCTTCAAACATACGGATTGAGTTACTCAAGTTGGGTTTTCGGATGAATAAAAAAATCTTATGGAAGAACCAGCTAGGCCCAAAGTGAATTTGCTACCATATTCAGAGCGACGCGGGATAGTAACAAACGACATTATATTCAGCCTGCCTACCGATTCTCGAGATCTCATGTGAATTATTCGATTGAATCTATTGAAAGGTTTAAAGTGCGATTTCGTTTGTCTTTCTTTTACACTCCTTATCTCAATTTTTGTGACGGTGGCTTTACGCGGTTGAATTTATTACAACATAATATACCTACGCATTCGGCTCATTCGGCGCTTCGAACAGTGGAAAGTTTTATCATTAAACTAATCTAAAATATGAAACTTTTATCAAAATTTCGGCCACATCATCCCATTAAAATCGGTTCAGTGGTTTACGAGATAACTTTGAGCTTAACTATTTATTATGTTGTGGAATTCAGTTTTCGAGGTTTCATCAAAATGTCCTTGTTGCTTTTATATAATTCAAGTTTATTGTGTGTGTGTTACACATTCATGATACGAGTAATAAAATGAGGACCTTATTTCAAGGCAAAAGCACGTATATATTTCGGAACCCAGCTGTTTATTTCGTGTTGCCGTAGACAGTATCGACGTGGTTTCTTATTGCTTATTTTAATATTTCAATACGACTGGAGGTGAATTAGGTATGCTCAAAGTGATAGCCTGTAAAGAACTCCGCGACTCTGCTTGGCAGTTGTCCAATACGATACAGCAAAGCGATACCTTGCTATACGTTTTCATCTACGCCTGTATTCCCATCGCCATGAAACTTCCACATGACTGTATGTATAAGCTAAACATTGTAGCATGTAGTGTAGGTGCTCTAATATGAGCATTGACATATTTATTTATATTTTATTCGATATGTTCATCCTTACGTCTGGATCTAGGCCATGTGAGTGATTCGATAGCATTGTGATTCGATGTTTCTATGTTATACATATTGTGTTTCTTGTAGGAACTTGTAATAAATAGCCCAGCAATGGGTTAAAGTGAATTTATTATATTTGTATACGTAAGAAACTTTACGATGATGCCGAGATAATAAAATCCGATGTAAAAGACAGAAAGCGAACACAATTACTGGACATATTTGTTTTCCCTTCGCCCTTCCCTTCCGTCTGTCAAAGTTTTCCTCTCGAGTTTCCCGATAATAAGCGTTCACATAAGTCGACTGACATATCGATACCTTAACTTATCTTAACTTCTAAGCCAACTTTGAAGACTGAACTAGATCTTTGTAACTAAAATTATAAAAAAGTGCCAAAACGTAGAAGATAAGGAAGTTGATTGGTGACGTGTGGGGCGATTGGTGTAATCAGTGCAGTGACGTATGGTGATAAGGTGTGGGTGCGCATGTGTGTGTGGTGTTAGTGTGAGGGGCGCGCGCGCACGGCGTCACGGTGGTGGGAGGCGGGGTGTTCCGTTGCTGCGTGCCCTGGTGCGGGGCGCGCGCGGCGGCGCCCGTCGACGACGCCGACTATGCGTTGCGGGAGGGCAGCCCGCAACTCTTACACGATGATTATGGTAAGTCTCGTTTTATTTATTTTATTGAGTAGAAATGTACCGTTTCCTGAAGTTAGGGATATTTCATTCGTTCAACATTTGATTAACGAGTAAGAATATTATTACAGCCATCGAGTTTTGTTACGCATGCAGATAGACTCTGTCTTCACTTGGATACAATATTGTTTTGAAAACATTATAAAAAATACCCAAGATGAAAGAAAATTGTGTCCCACATGCAGGCTAATCCGCGTGCGAGCAGTAAAAATAACCTAAAAGTGAAACTAAATCTGTAAAGTAAGAATATTGGAAAATGAAAGTCAATAGTGAGTCAAATGTCCCCAAAATATTCGGAAACTTCTACCCTGCCTCTATTTTGACAATCTCAAGCCTATGCAATTAGGCTGCGTGGAAGGTCGAATTCCTATATTATTAAGAAATATTGCATGTGATTGGTTGGGTTCAAGTGCCTATTTTCCGGGACCATTAAGAATTCAGTTCCGTAACGAAAGGTTTAGGCAAAAGACGTCTCATTGTATGACGGATTTAACAGATTTGAAGTAGGCTTTACTATCCCAAAGTATAAAAGCCACTATTGCAAAGTAAAAAAATCTGTTTGTTTACTTTTAGATCGAACTGTCAAATCGATATCAATGATACTTACCCAAATTGCTGCATTGATTGAACGATGTCTGTTTCTTACAATAGGAAGATAGACCGTTATGGAATATATTATATTCTACCAATATTAGTCATCATTACTATTCACCATTGTTATTCAGTGTTAATATTAGTGTTTATAAGGTACACACATTGTTTGCTTTTTAAAGTGCGCAGCATCACATAGACCATTACCTACTTCTATTATTGTTAAACAATTATCTAACAAGCAACTATTGACATTTAGATTGCTTTTATGAACGGCTAAGGTTATTTGAATAATGACGCTCATAGAAAATGTTACATTTTGCTGTTAAACAATATGCAACACAATATCTCCGACTGGTGTACCTTATTGTAATATTCATAAGGTTTTTTTCAGCGCTCTAAGTAAAATAATAATATGGGTAAATGTGTACGATTTGCCTATGTATTTAATTAGTTCATCATTTGAGTGTACATGTAGCATAGCATAGCATAGTCGGCCTTATAATGTTCCTGTTGGGAATCAGGCCTCCTCTCTAGGAGAGGGAATGGGCCGTAATCCATCACGCGGGCCCAGTGTAGGTTGGTGGATGTTACATGTCTTCGTATTTTTGGTTCTAGGACATGCCGGTTTCCTCACAATGTTTTCCTTCACCGTTTTGAGAGCAATGGTGATGAAATAAATTACACAAAGTAATGCGCCTGGCTGGGTTTGAACCCGCAACCTACAACTCGTAAGTCGGGGTCGTTACCACTCGGCCACCACTGCTCATATACCATCACGCTAGTGTTCCTTGACAAACTAAGCAGCAACAGATGTGTTTGAGTCCTACGAAACGTGGCGAGCTTTTTGTATACCTACAGTTATATATCCAATTTCTAGTTAGCTATTTAAATTACTGAATTACTTGTCGAGACATTAATTCCAACATTCGACGATTTTAAACCAAATAGAAAACAAAATGTTAGCTAAATCATTGGTACAACGAACGATGTAATGTCTTGAATGTTTATAGAATAAAACCGAAAATGTATCAAAAGATTTTTTTATTAAAAGTAAAATTACTATGTAGATACTGTTAAATTTTAAGAACTTAATTTTATTTTTTCATCAGGACACAATTTTTTTTGCTGCTTTAACGGTGTTTTTAATATCGTGCGAATTTAATCACGCATGCTGTATTGCCCGCATGCAATAAATTTCAAAATACAAAAAAAACGCGTTCCGCGTGCGTATTCCACGGATTAAAATAAATATTTGTATGAAATGGACATTTGCTCGGCTTACGCGTACGGGGCAATCCAGCATGCGTGATCAAAACCGCACGATATTAAAAACACCCTTACAGTTTCAGTTATTGTGTTTTTATTTTATGTGGCAAATAATTTACATTAAAAAGACTAATTCGGCGGTTTTTATCTGCCATTGTTGCAAATACTCTTATTCCGTCGAAATTCGAAAACAAAGTCCGGTTACTCTGCCTTCAGGTGAGCCTTTAGCGTTCTTGTGTTAAAATATTTTCTTTAAATAAAAACATTATCAATCACTGAAGGAGCAATAAGCTCACACAAAAGATTGCTTCTCTCTATAAAAGAAAGTCTCGAGGGAACTTTATTTATTCCCAACAACGATTCATCAATGGGTTTTTATTTTCTTTATTAGTGGTAAATAGAGTTTAAAGTACAAAAGAAAAAGCAGTGCTATTTCAATTCACGTTTAAAGGTTGGTTCCGATAGTAATAAATCTCAAGTTAGTTTTGCCTGACTTGTTGGCTCAGGAATCGGGTGTCGAAGTTTGCTGAGTGACATTAAATTACTCGCCCAACTTAAAGGTTACTCGGTAATTAACTAAGAACAAAAAGGTCTTGCCTATTTGAGCCTCGCCCTAAAACTTGATAACACAATTAACACAAGACATAAGACCTTACATGGTATTATTATGTCAGCATTAGTAAACTAATGATGTCTCTGAGGGAACTGATTTCATTTACTTTGATCGGATTTCTCTCTCTGAAGGGTTCTATTTCGGTTTTATGAGCAGTGGACTGGAATTTACTTCTCCGGAGTAAAATTTGAAATTATTTAAAGCATTGCTTCACTCATTCGGAAAATGTTGGATATTGATGTTTAAGTATTATAATACCATCGATTCAGGCAATTAATGAGTCTGCTCGAGTTGCGGGATTGGTCGAAACAATTATCGTGGCTCCCGTAAAGGGACACTGAAGGAACACAGGTGGTCTGACTCTCCTTCCTACTCCACTCAGAACGAGATAAGGCATATAATAATAATCATCATCATCATCATTTCAGCCGAAAGACGTCCACTGTTGGACATAGGCCTCCCCCAAATGTCGCCACAATGACCGGTCCTGTGCGTCTCGCATCCATCGGACTCCCGCGACCCTCATCAGGTCATCGGTCCGCCTTGTGGGAGGCCTTCCAACGCCGCGTCTTCCGGTACGTGGTCGCCATTCCAGAACCTTTCGTCCCCATCGACCATCTGTTCTGCGAGCAATGTGGGCTGCCCACTGCCACTTAAGTTTGGCGATTCTTCGGGCTATGTCTGTAACCTTGGTTCTCCTGCGGATATCTTCGTTTCTGACGCGATCACGCAAGGAAACTCCGAGCATAGCCCTTTCCATTGCCATTTGAGTGACTTTAAGCCTTCTGATGAGGCCTATTGTAAGCGACCACGTTTCGGAGCCATATGTCATCACTGGCAACACGCACTGGTCATAGACTTTCGTCTTGAGACACTGTGGTATATTGGACGAGAAGACACCGCGCAGCTTCCCGAACGCTGCGAGTCGGATTCGACGATTGACCTCTTTCTCGAAGTTAGACCTACCCAACTGGACCGTCTGTCCCAGGTAAACGTAGTCGTCCACAACTTCGACTGTAGAGTCTCCGATCTTGATAGGAGTGGGTGCTACATGGATGTTTACCATGACTTTTTTTTTGTCCATGCTCATTTTAAGTCCCACTCTTTCGGAAGCTTTACTGAGGTCACCGAGCATTGTACTGAGCTCCTCCGTAGTCTCAGCCATGACTAATATGTCGTCGGCAAAACGAAGGTGAGTGATGTGCTCGCCATTGACATTTATGCCTAGCCCTCTCCACTCCAGAACCTTGAAGACATCCTCCATTGCGGCCGCGAACAGTTTCGGAGAAATAACATAATAATATCCGACGAAAAAAATAATAATAATTGAGTCAATTATTTTTTGATCATCGTATTCTGTACTTATTTATATTATACCTAAATACAACATACCGTGAAATAATGCTGTATGTAGCAACGAATTTACAGTAAAGTTGCGGAACCAATTAAAATAACTTCACCCCATATTTCCCTGAAGTGAGTGTGTAATGGACTCACACTTCACGCCTACCAATTAGTTTACTAGTTTTATCGTCAATTAAATGGAGTTTACATTGTGAGCGATTCTATGTTACGCGGGGTTATGAGGCGATAGACTAGGGTGCTCGGGAGCTAGGGAGCTATGGAGCAATGGGGCTATGCAAGTTAACATAATGATGGGCGGGAGTGGTCGCATTTAGCTACACAAACATTGGCGGGAGGTGGATCGATGGCAGACGCCGCCGCCGCGACCCCCTTCTGTTGACTTTAAATTAAGCCGAGTTTTCACCACTGAAAGTCCCGTTATGTAATATAACTATGCCTAGCTCCGAAACAGAAGCGCCTGTTTACATATGACGTAGATTTGCTTTTAATTAGCACCCGTTTTTTTAAAGGTAAACTGCTGTTTAGTCAGAACAATGGTATCTTCAGAACACAGCGCTATGTATTAATGAAGCATTTAAATCTGGTAGCCGTAATTATTCGATTAAAAAATTCGCAAAGAATAACGACCTTTAGGTGCCACCTCCCTTTATAAATGGTTCCGTAGCAATATAATGACTTGGGCTATTACCGTAATAGCCATTATTTCATTATGATGCCCACAAGTTTCTACGCAGCAAAGCTCGTTAATCACAATCAACCCTTTACATCGTTACGTTTAGTTTCTCAATCCAATATTCTCCATTCTATTAGTCGGTTGACACAATCTGGTTAAACTCCCGTTACAGCAATGCTATTAAACGATAACCCGTAGTTAACTGGAGAAGTCGGATTGATTAAATTTGAAAGCACCAACCTACCTGTTCAGTGGGAGAGAAATGCCATTTGTGGGTACAGCGGTCGACAGAGTTTAACGTCAAGCGTGCTTAACCGATAGCCTGCGTCACAAAGTACGAATGTAAAACTAGAGAGAAAAACACACACGTCCATACAGCTATGTATGTATTACAGGTCCCTAATATTGATTTTGCCTTAAATGTAGGTCAAAGTTCCAGTAATGTTTTGGAGACTAAAAATATGATATTAGCTTCTTCGTTTCTCTCTAAAGGATTCAATAAACCATTCACTCTGTTGCTATGTATTTTATTATGGAATTATGGGCTTTTGTCGTTTATTCGTATTTGCAAAAGTCCTCATGTTTTATCGGATATTGATATTTAATATTCGTGACTTTTCGAGTATATTTATTTAGTTGTTATGATACTAAAATCTTCACTATTGCCACTGAACTTCGAACTAACCAGGATGTTGGGCTATCGATTCACAAAGGCCTGGTCGTGAATAATTAAACGTTGTATCACCGGCCACAGCGATGCTTCACTCAACCTCTAATTTCTCGGCCGATTAACTTGCCTGAATGTTACGTACACCACATCTCAGTAAACAACACCCGGTTTATCAAGCCAACGTAGGTACACTCCAAATAAATTCAGCCCCATAATAAGTTGCCTTAACAAACACCCTTTGATATTATATACTTCCCTAAGAAGTCCAAAAACAAATTGTTTTTCTTACCCGTGGTAACGTTTTCAAAAAGTCTAACAGGCTCTTTGTAAGGCGGCTAAAGATTAAAAAAATAAAATACCCCGCTATTAGCCCTAAGCAATTAAAACTGTTTTGGTTTAAAATTGGTGAAAATGAGAGTATAATGGGTTGTTTTTCTATTGTAAACTATGTAACTATTTTCTATGTACTAGATGAAAAGGACGATTTATGACCTTTCATAAGTGCCCTTTCCAGTATCAAAGTATATTAATAATAACCACAGATTATATCATAATATTACCATGTTCCACCTCCTACATTGAATGTCTGAGCGCATATTTTCCAGTCCCAGTCAAAATTTGCATAATAAATTTAGTTGATCGGCGTCCCTTGAGTTTTCTTCTAGCAAAATTGATTTTTACAATTCAGGTTGATGCTGGGCCTTTTTATTTTATATAATCTTATAATACAATCATCGATAATCATGAAAAAATAATCTTATTCATATTCTGATCAAGGCTTGAACTCTATTTCTCAAGGGAAGTGGAAATTACTCGTTAAACAAAGCCTCTCTGCGTAAAACTACGCCTGATGAATACATAATATCAATATACGCGTTAAATAACTCTCAAATACCTATTACAAAGTACTGATGACTAATATTGGAGGAAAGTGATTGTTCATTATCGAAAGTACAGTTTTTACTGCGTGCAGTAGGTTCGCTTTGCTATATTTTTTTAGGATAGGCAATGTAGTCTAAAGCTTTAAAATACTACACAGTTTCATTTGAGAATATCAATATAATATTTTTTCTCTCTAGTTAAAATACAAGTTTGTCTTTTACAAAATAAGTCGAAGCGTTAGCTCCTTCAAATTGTTATTACAGATGAAATTAGGAAAATTCAACAATCAAGGAGTTAGAAATAGGGCTGTTATCTTATGAATTAATTTTGATGGCAGAAGTCTTTAGCAAATTTTCCTTGTGTAGTAGTCCCAAAGTAGGCAGCTGAGACTTCTACATTAAATACCTTCGACTTTGCTCGACCTGTTTGTTTAGAGCCTTTATTGCTTGTTTGCAGTCGCCCCAGAGCCTGTAATAAGCTCACCGCGTCCAATCGGTCAACAGTCCCCTTTGCCGGGGATCGAGGAGGAGGACGATTCTGATTGGCCTCTCGAGGACGCTACAGACTTGACGATCACACCGTCTTACAAGAGTACTCGAAGTAGCACTGACACTGCGTATACGTCATCGAGAAGTTCGGGGAAGAAGCGAAGTTTTGGGAGTCCGTCGTCGGTGAAGATATGTATATCGGCGACGGCTAGGAAGTCTAATAAGGCACGTACGCGTGGCTCAGGGGCCGCCAGCGCGTCGCCGTCGCCCGGGCAGACCGGCGAGGACGTTGCGCCGGCGCCGCAGCCGGCACTCGGCAGGATGCAGGCCGAGCAGGGCAGCATCGGCGAGCTGCAGAAGTACCACGGCAGATACCTCAAGAGCCGCCGTCATACCCTAGCTAATGTTCGGTGAGTTAAACTTCAACTATCAGCTTATCCGGTCCGATGTGTTTATTTTCACCGATTCTCGAGGAAGCCATCCAAGGCGTCCTGTCATCCTTAACCAAACTCATTAATTTTTAATGCTCATTTAGCCAAGGTGTTGGATCCTAAACTAGTTTCTAGATCCTGATATTAACCACCAAGTAGTTAGCATAATAAAACCATGTTTACAAATGTTAAAAGTAGTCAGCCTACAATAGCTTAATGATACCCAATTGTTTATTAAACGTAGGCTCGTAAAATGAATTTTATGGCCTCACGAAGTACATTGGAGCCATTAAATGTGATGCAGGAGTTCATATACATAATTATAATGAACGGTGTCATAGAAAATTTATAGTTGTTAAGTGTTTTACGAACTTCGTTATGTACGCTTACGTAGTTTACACCTACATACGTACTTCTACGTAGTGTATTTTGCGTCACAAATCTTCGTTATAGTATTAAACTATATAAATTACTAATTAATATTTTATTTCTTTTTTTGCATGTGGTGCACACAGATTAAGGTAAGATTGGTATTTTGTTTATGTTTAGTAACTTATTAAATAAAATTAACTTCTCTTATTGTTATAAGTTTTTTTGTAAATTAACACGAAATATTAATATCGGTAACTTTTTGCCATAGATTAAAAAAATGGTTTCTCAGGTAAATGAGAGCGTAAAAAACTGCGCTCTCATTTATCGCTCTAAAAAAGAAAGATTGTTTTAAAACATTTTTTTTAATAATAATATAAACTAGTGCTTGCACATTCAAAACTTTGTTTGATTCATCAGCATTATGACACAATAATAAAGCGCTTTTTTCTTTTATTACCTACTTTAATAAAATTTAGCCAATATCTATCCAGATTTCAGCATTAGTCTGGACATTATCGAACTGATTTATACTTGTTCAAGTTTTTATCGATTTACCCATAAACATAACATGTATATACCTGTACCTATGTCTTACTGAAAGACATGCGAAGCGTCGCGGCGCCACAACGCTATAAAGTGTTCGAAGTGATACAATATGCGATAAATTTGGGAAACTCGCTTCCAGAGCACTATGAAGTAAGGGATTTACTCATTGGACTTTTTGGCCTTTTATACTAGATGCTGCCAGCGGCTTTGCCCGCATAGAAAATAATTGCAAGGAAACATACTCTTAGGATAAAATTATTCTGTATTAGTACATACGTTTTATTTTGTACTGCAAGACGTAATATCATGATTGTGTCGTATTGTCAAAGTGCATACCATCATTGTAATTAACTTTTTTTTTTCTCTATCAAGCATGCTCTTCATAGCGATTTAAATGCGAAAACATGTAATTGGTTTATAGTTGCATAATTTGTTGTTTTTTTTTTAGTTGTTATTACTGTTTGTTTTCCGATTACAATAAAATAAAATAAATAAAATACTATCCTATGTTAGCACGTGCTGACATAGGATAATTTTTATTCCAGGAGTATGTTTCCTTCTAATTTAGCACACACATATATCTTGTTCTGGAATAACTTCCAGGACATGATCTTCGAGTGTGCTAAATTTCATTCAAATTCATTCAACAGGTTCAGCGCGAATGATGAACAATACACGCTCACTAACATAAGTTATTAGTGTCATAATGAGTTTTAATATTAAACTGAATACTGAAGTATGACTGAGTTTTAATTGTAAAATGTTTTTGCGCTCCAGTTCCGCATGGGTGTTAGAAATCTTTGAAATTCTCGGTTTTCCTCTACATCTAAACCTTTCTCACGAATGGTTAAAACTGTATGAAAATCTGTTCAGTAGTTTTTGATTTTATCACGAACAGACAGACAGACGCGGTGGAGACTTTGTTTTATAGTATATGTATAAAGAAGGATATTAATATACACAAACATTCTGTTTGCTGGAGTATGTTTTTGTGTCTCATCTTGAAAATCAATATGTAATTACTTTAGCGTTTTCATTAAATAAAAAGCTTTCATAAAAATAATGTTTCTTTCAGTCACTAAACCTTTAAGTTTAGTTTACGTTACCAAGGTTACTCCTGACAAATCGTTACCGTTTTTACTTGACCTAACTCACCACAAATGTCTTTAGCGCTTAAGCTACCCCGGGACCGACGAGTAAATAATCACGGTCGGCAAGCCCTATGCTCTAAATTAAATAATTATTCCGTCATTAAGAAAACAACGCTGCTGTAATTACGTACCTAACTCATTTGAAATTAATTATAAAGAACTTATAATTGCCAGCGGATAATCAGTTGTACGTAGGAAAATCTCACGAGATTCATTGTGCCTAAGATTACGGCGAAGAAAAAAGAAATTGTTTATAATACTTACTGATAAGTTTGCAAGAACAATAAGTTTTTAAGTATGTTCGTTCTGGGTTCAGAATCGTGTACAAGTCGTATGTAAGTCATGTAATATTAACATGTCACTATCAGAGGCTGTGCTAAGTCGGCCGTTTCGTTTGTTTGAAAATCATTATAACTGCAAACATTGCTGGGTCAGACTACTTGTTTCTTGTTTTATGATTGTGTATGTGGAGAAGGAATGAAATAGCGTACAATGTTTGGGTCTTCTGTTTTTATTTAATTTTTATGTATTTATTTATCTTAGGACCCTGGTCCTAGTCCCGGCCGAACTAAAATCGCAGAGGCCTCTTAGACACTATTTCATGGAATGTGGTACCAACGACGCGCGCTATACCAGTGCACCCAAGGACAATCCCCGTGTGGTAGTAAACTATTAAATTTATTATTGCCAAAGAAGATGTTTTCTAGAGAACTTTAGTTTTTGCATGTATTTATTTTTCTCATTTGAATTATTTTTTGTACAATAAATAGGTCACTTTTTTCCATCGAATTCCCCCAATCCCCTTCTTCATCATAAAAATATACATTAACCAACACCGATTATGGATTTCTCATGTTCTTAGAGTATTTCTTTAATGAAAATCGTGAATTATTTTCTAAGGTTTCCACAAAAATACTTTTTCCTTCGATATTTTCCTTATTTTTGCGAAACTTTTGATGCTTAGCTCTGCTCACGTTTCCCAGTTATAATAAATAACAATTGCAAAAAAAATACTGGTTTTCCTATTTAATAATTGGATGAAAACTTGAATGTTTACGTTCTTTCTTCCAGCTTATTTTCAGGAAATAGAGTCATATTGTTGCTTATTATTTGAATAGTAAAACTTAGGTCGGTACCTCACCAAGTTAGTTGAACAAGTATGAAAAATGCTCGTCTTGTCGCCGACGACGTCAAGAGAGGAAACTTCCACACTTTTTCTAACCATTGTTCCAGCTTCAATGCTTAACATCGTTTTCTTTTTGTACACTTCAAAAATACGGTGAGATTGGAAACTAGTATCAAACATGAAATATTTGTGTTATCAATTACTAAACTAGGCAAGTTTTGATAGTGTAAACGAAGTATTGAATACGAAATTCTATCTAAATATTAGTAGAAATACTCCCGACCCTTTTCAAGTGTTTCAAACAGATTGCTTAGGTTTCGTGAAAGAAAAATACTGCCTTTGTTTTTTCTGTTTCGTTAAAAGTGAAAAAATAGAAAAGGTTCCTATTGCTGAGAGATATACACGGCTTCAAAAAACCTTTAACGGTTGACAAACATCGGACATTCAATATTAATTTATACTTACCTGAATTCAATTTATTGGTCAACCCAAGCGTAATTAACGCGTGATATGAAAACTGTATGCATTATACAACGCCCCCGATACAGCAATATATTATTTTAATAAGTTCTGCATATGAATTTACGTAACCAAGTTTTACCATACAATAAAATAAATAGTCCTTGGTGGGCTGAAAATTAAAGGCTTATTTACTTTCTATATTTTATTCCACAGATACAGCAATTTTAATATTTTATTTAAGCAAATCGAGCGCTCATGCTATAATAATGTTTGTTCGGAAATTTAATCAAAGCAATATCGGAAAAATTGAATCATACAATATTATATTTATAAAATAACTTGCGTTTACGTTAAACAAGTTACCGATGCCGAAAAGTATCGAAAATTCGAAATTTTATTAGTTGATTGAGTTTACCTCCGGTTTTATTGGGACGCGTGCGGCTTGCGGCCATCCCATTCTAATCCATTATGCCATTAGATTTGTATTGGAAAATAACGGGGCTCAAGATTCCGTTATTGGACAACACTTTGCTTTTTGAGTTCTATTTTATTAATAGGCACCCGTCCTTCAGGATTTTAGACTTTATTTCCCTACGGGTTTGTCGGGTATGTTTCTTGGTAGCTCTAACACGTGCTGCTAGTAGCTATATTTAGTCCCAAAAGGGACGAGCCATTTGTTAGTGGCAATTCTAGACTGTAAGTCTGAGCATTTTCTTGCCGGAACATTAGCACAGATCAACCTAGGATTTGATTCCTGCAACAACTGCGTAAACAATCTCACTACAAGAAAAATCCAGAATTAGGTACTAACAAGATTAATAACTCTCATGTCGTAAGTCTGCTATCTGGAAGAAGTTTCTTTTGAAATAAGCTCCTTTGTGCTCTTTTCTTTTCGATTTAAGTGTTTGTCCTTATAATAAGGGCGAAAGTTTGTATGTAGATATGTGTTTATGTTTGTTACTCCTTCATGCTCAAATTGCTGAACGGAGGGAGATCATGTCCACATAGGATTCATTTCATTACGAGAGTATTTTGCTTTAGAATAATTTCCAACTTTCACACCGGTGTAGCCAATGGCAAAAGACAGTACATAAATAAATAGGTAAGAAAAGTTATTTACCTCGCAGGACTAGACGAAAATTTTGATCGTAAAAATGTTTTGCCATTGCAACTACGATAATAAGCTGGTTTTGGCACCACTGCCAAATCCACCAAAATACTGTTTGCCTTTATATTATGCAAAATAGCACTTCTTTGTGGAAAATCTAAAACTTTTACTGACTGACATTGAACACTACAACCGTGTACAATTGTATGGGGTGCTTTATTTATGATTCACGAAATAAATACTAAACAAAAGATAGGATCGCTGAAAGTACTAAGAATAATAATGCGGACTTACGACCTTTTAGTGCTTTACACAGATGGCTACCATTTCTTCCCTGTCTTCCTATAATCTAATGAAACATTGAATAAAGTCTGAATGGAAGTGTATTAGCAGGTGGTTCTGTCAAGCCGTCACCGTGTTCGTATTTTCCCAAATGATTGATCGACACCGCCCGGTGATTGATTCTCTGTGTCACCTGATACAGAAACGTATGGCCCCATTTTATATCCAATACAATTCGAATACGCATACCGTACTACATACATATGCAGGGACATGTACTTTGTAGACCCTAAATCGAAGGATATTTTTATGAAGTTTCTGACGATATCACAAAAACTGACAGGCTAGGATTGACAGCGATTTTTATTAGACAGGGGCTAATGGCAAAATGATGCCCATATTATCTTCCTCATGTTTATGTAAAATGGCTCGCGATACCACAAAAAGTGATCGTAGGATTCGCACCGAGACCTCTAACCCAACCACGGTGAAACCCAGAAAGAGGGTAATGATTTTATGGTCGTTGAAATCTTGCAGCTGTTGGTCGCTCTTTCATGCATCCTTATTTTATCCTAGAGTTAATTTAACAGGTATATTCCATAATAAATTACACGCATATATACGGTAACCTACTTGAAACGTCGGACCTGTAGCTTGCAAGGAAAATCATCAACCGGTTGAAAGTGAAGGGTTCACATACCTAGCTACTCCATAAACCAGAATTTTTCATTTATTTTGAGTTAGAATATGCGATGGTACGCGTTCCATTCAGCCTATTACAGTTGTTTTTCACCTTCGATATTTTAGTTGCTTAATTAACAAAATAGTTTTTTAGTTATTTTGTGAATTCTTTTTTTTTTGGAGTGATCTCTGAAAATCATTTTTTGTTTGTTATATTAAGCTCAAATTGTGTTCATGCTTATTTATCAAAATGTTTTGTAGATATTGTTAAAATAAATATCTACCATTCACTTGTAAAAACATATTCTACTAATTAATGTTAATTAATTTATGTGAGCAAAGATTGGTTCTTTAACATATTTGAAAACGACTCTTGAACCGATTTAATTTTACCACTGTTTATTTTATGTAATTTACGATACACCGTGAACTTATTATAAACTCTCCTTGAGTATCTTAAATACATAATCTTTCTGTAATATTAAGATGGTGGAACGGTGCTGCGTGGAGGCTGCTGCGCAATAAAACTAGATGATCAAACCATAAATTGAAAGTTATGACATATTTTATTTGAACTTTAATGGTTTCAGCAAAATAAACAAGTCGCTAGTGTCTGTCATAAAATAATTTAGAACAAGTTGTGTCTAGGGACGTTGGTAATTATTTTTTCTATCGTCGTTGCCTCATTACTGAGAGGTCTTGACTTATAATGACGTTGATGACTTATCTTTCTATTGATCTAGCTCTGGGGCTGATAGCGGAGCTCATTCATGAGCGAACGTGGATGTACGATGAATGACAGGTGTCAGGTTTTGAATTATATAATAATGCACATCAGACTATGAATAAATTATTTAGGTTCATGATTAATGATTAGATACCCGCCTTCGACCACGTGGAAAATGTTTACTTTATATTGTTTGGAGCGTCTCTGTCTTATTTATTTAAATATTATGTACAGTAGTGGACACGCACACATATATAGGTGGGCTTAATTCAGTAAGGCAATTTTTTTCTTGTCCTATATTTCGCTGATATGTCAGGTCCTTTTACAAGTTACGCTAGAAAGTGTGCTTAGACAGAGTTAATGGTATTGAAACATTGCTTATATTGAAATTAAGTAAATTAATATTATGTGCATTGCCTTATTCTAACAGTTTAGATGATCATGACAATGATTAAGTTTTTAGCCTAAACAACTTGATGCATATTATATCATGTCGTCATAGTGACCGTTTATTGTGATTTGATGCCATAAATATCTTGAAGATTTTATTTTGATTCGGGAACATAAATGTTTCTTCCGAAATAAGTCGACCCAACGTAATTCTTTAAGTTATAAGGAAAGGAAAGATATCACTGCTTGCTCTGTTGATCACCTATGTGAGGTAGCATATGCAGAGGTTGAAGGCCGAACTTTCTTATGTATCTACAGACCACCTGCACCTTGACATCTTTTTAGAAGAAATACTAAATAAACATATTAGAGATAAAAAAATAGTTTTCGTTTTTGGGGACTTAAATATTGATTTACTAGTAAATTCACCAGAAAAACTTCTCTTACTGTTTAGTTTTTTTAATCTAAAATGTATTTATAATGAACCAACAAGAATAAAACCTGCTTCACTTTCATGAATAGATGCTTCATGCACAGATAGGCAAGCAACCACCATTCTCAACCACGTGGTTAAACGTCAAGAAAGAAAAAGCTTTCAAAATTTACCAACGTTACGACGGTTTATCAGTCTGGCTAAAGTGTATGACCCCGAGTAGAGAAACGTCGATAACTACATTCCAAATCGCTCGGTTTTGTTTTTGAGGTCGTTTTAATGGCCTGCATCTTTCAGCTTCGTTTTTGTAACGATGAAACTCAATTGGGGAATCACTTCTCTCAGGGCTCGATAAATTGCTAGTAACAGTTTGATTTTTGAGCGAATTCCGTTTGACGAGAAATGAAAGATGAAATTGCTAATAGTCGCAGATTGAGTATGCAGGTGAGCGGAATATCGATAAAGGCAAACTTCGAAAAATATTTTTAAAAGATTTTCTGCTCTAAATTGAGATAACGTACGTGGCTGTCATCGTGTTATCTAATGCGCAGCTTTTATATTTTTTAAAGTTTACTTTGCGGTGCATAATTTTGAATATTTTATTCTTAAACTCATTTAAACATTTATACATTCACAGTCGCTGCGTAAAACAAAAATTGTGTTCGAGAATTTGCTTCAAAGGGAAAAGCAAAACATCGTGAGTCGGCTGCCGTTGTGTTCGTCGACCGGCGAGCTATGAAAACGACATGAAAGCCTTCCGCAATGCTCACACACCTCCGCCGCAGGTTTCCGCTGCAGGCCACTGCTCAAAGCGTCTTGCTTGCTGTATGAATGACCGGAGACTTCCAACCCTCCTCAAAGTCCTTAGAGACCCGTTTGAGGTCGCGATGTCACGGAAAAGTCTCATGTTGCATCTGACACGCGATGTACTGACTCTGTACAAACGACTGCATATCTTTTCAAACATATTCAACAGTTTCAGTTTCTACAATTCACTACAAGACTTATGCATTTACGGGAAACAACTCTTTTCAGAAAAGTAGGGTGTAAGGGTGTAATTTCCCTGAAGAAACGGCGCTGTAAAAATAATAGAGCACTTTCATTTTGTGAATGATAGTTCATTAGGTGTCGGAGGCGTGACTAATGATGTCACCCCCATACACTCCACTGAGGAATTGCCACTTTGAAGGTTTCATTTGGAAAAGTGCTAATCAAAATTCATATAAGATGTCGTCAGTGGCCTGTGTTTTAACATTAAGAGAAAAGAAGAATTTATTCTCATTATACCCCTGTGTGTCTCGACTAATAAGTTAATGGAGTCTGCTATAAAAGAACGGTCGCGGTCTGAAAGAAAACAAATGTACGTGCCTATTTTTTAATATTTCATGAAGCGAACGTTTTTTCTAGCGGTCTTTTGTTCTTTTTCTCGAAGTCACTCGCTTTTTAATGAAACGCACGTCGTGAGCGAAGTAGCGGATACAGCAGCCTTTCAAAAGAATTGTGGGAGACTGCATAATATGTATGTATCGGAGTGCTCTTAGCGTATCGAGTGGATGAATCTCTACATTTCCGCGACCGACTCCGCTGGCTTACACGCTGCTCAGGAACACGAGATACAGTTTACGAGTGCGTAGGTACGTATCCAAATCATTAAAGATATTTCGCAACCGACAAACGTTCGTAAACTTTTAGAATTAAAAATAGAAGATGTTTTAAAATTAAGTATACCTAGATTTATGTCTGCACAATCTGGATTTCGTGCTAAAATTAGGATACATAGTCATGTACGAGTACGTTGAATTGTATTCTTTAATTGAAAAACGAAGTCAATGACAAATAGTTCGTATTTACTGTATTTACTATACAAAATGTACCAACTCGGTATCAATTGGAGCATGTAATTCGTGTATGTTAAACATTGTGTATGTAGAGAATGCTCGGTAACAGTCGTAATTATTCGCTATCACTGCGATCTATTATGGAACAGGGTGATGCAAACACTATTTACAGAATGTCAACATAAATCTAACTTTAACGAGTATCTCGAATTAAAAGTAGAATTAGTGCGAGGTGTTAAACACCGCTGCTGGAAATTAGTTCAGCTTCGTGCGATTTTCCATCAAGTGAGAAATATTCTTCCCTACGATTCCTGTGAACGAACGGAACAACACCCAAATAATGCATCCTCAGTTATAAGATTGTTAGCTACCTTTTTCTTCTTCTTCTTCTTTTCGAATCGAAGGTTTTCTATTCCCTCAAAGTACCTATTTGAGCCCAGTAGGTGGCCACGTTTAATGCAGTGTCTATTTTTTTATTTGGTCTTTTAACAATTGTTTAGTTAGACAAATAACTCGAAACAAAAATAACATGTCTTTAAAACTTTAGATAATCCAACAATTACTTAAAGGTCGGTGGTGTTTTTTAGTTCTTTGCTATGTAAATAAAAATATTGGCAAAATTTCGAAATGGTTGAATAACATGAGTTAATTTGACAATCCGCAATATTCGAGTAAAGCAAGTAGAAAATAAAATCACTCAGTCATAAATTAGCATACCTTTGGTGAATAAATACTTAGAATCGGTTCAGTAGTTTCAGAGCTTATCCCTTACATACAAATTTAAAAAACTGTACTTTATAGTATTAAGTATAGACGCAAATGGGTACGCATATTCTCCCAGCCATACAGATATAAACCTACATTTTCTAACAAAAATGAGTTTAATATTTCTCATGTCGAATCTCCTAAGGCAAATATTTTAAAATACAAATACATATCAAAGTTTAGATAAGCTTTATGTCATAACATAACCGCTTCCCGAAGCGATGTAGGGCAAGAATATGATTTCAGATTTAGCTTTGCAGCCGCCGAGCGCACGATATGAGATTTCTAGCCTGTCATCGCTGAAATCAACTGTGCTGTATATTTTCTTCTTCTGAACAAGTAAAGTTCTTCTTTTTCCTGCCCTTATCCTGTATTATTTGAACACGTCGGGGTAACACGTTTTTTTCTTCCGTTCTGCCCTGTCACTGTTTATCATGACCTTATTAATGATGTATTAGTACTGACATTTTGTAATGACATTACCTACTAATACACCTAATTAGGTCAGTATAAAAATGCGTAAATTAAACTAGTTTTATATAATTAGGTAATTAAGCCAATATTTTTAGAAATTACTACTACTAAGTATTCATAAGTTTGTTTTAAATATTTCTTTATAAAAGTCCTTAAATAAATTATTATTATTATATTATTATTATTATTCAGGCCTGTCACCCGTCACGCTATTTCTAACTACATCTTTCGTTTCCTCATACAATCCATCCATCTTTTTTTTGGCCTCTCCTTCATCCATCCACATGTATACTTATAACTTTTAGTAACATGCATTTCATTCTTCCTCTTCACATGATTATATCAAGACAAACGATTTCCTTTTAACTTTTCAGTCACTGGCACCACTTTCAAACTTCCTCTAATATTCTTATTTGTGATTTGACGAGAATCCACCACACTTCTACCTGAAAATTCTTTTTTTTTTATCTTTGCCCCATACTAGGAATAACCTGTAACGTAGGTGCGTTCACAAACATCTAAACTCACATACAAATATTTGTCCCAAACGGGAATCGAACCCGCAACACCCAGTGCAGCAGGCAATCGTTCAAACACTGCGCCAATCGTGCTGTCAATTCTAAACATGTAAAGTACCAACTAATTACCTATTTCACGTTTTCAGTGTACCTAAACAAACGAGAAAAATATGGAAATCGAGTGGAAATGAGAAAAACTTTACTTGTTTCTAATCTTGATTGCAGAAAAACACTTGTTTATTTTTACGTGTTTTTGTCAAGATTGTGACAAAAACACGAGTATGATAATTTAATGAATAAGCTTTTCCTCATTATTATTGATTCTCTAATGAAGCTTTCTGAATATTTTGTCGCTATTCATTTCATTAAATATTAAAATGAGAAAAGGAACACGTAACGATCTTGACGCTTTTAAAATTGTATACATAGAAAGAACAATAAATGAACGGCATATTTGGTTGCCTCCCATTAATTTTTGAATATAAAGGTTTACAGAATCACAAAAAGTTCGCTTTATGTTATTCAATATTTCGCCAGTAACTGTGAAAACGATTTTGTAAAGCGGAACAAATAAATAAATATAAAATACCACGATTTCTCTTTCCGCTTTGTTCTTTAAATGCCGACCAAACGACAATAAAAGAAACAAAACCCAGTCGCCATCTTGAGCGGGGACTGAGGTATGCTGCTGAGTTAGAGTTTCCATTATCATGTCGGGAAAAGATTTTATGGTGTTTTCTGTTGGGAAATTGTTATTCAAGTATTCCTCAATGAAGAACTTTACCTATGTTCCTGTAAGTGTAGAGCAGTGGTGGCCGAGTGGCAACGGCCCCGACTTACGAGTTGTAGGTCGTGGGTTCAAACCCAGCCAGGCGCATTACTTTGTGTAATTTATTTCATCACCACTGCTCTCAAAACGGTGAAAGAAAACATCGTGAGGAAACCGGCCTGTCCTAGAACCAATAAATTCAAAGACATGTGTCATCCATCAACCCGCACTGGGCCCGCGTGGTGGATTACGGCCCATTCCCTCTCCTAGAAAGGAGGCCTGAGCCTCGGCAGTGGGAACATTATAAGGCCGACTATGCTGTCAGTGAGCAAAAAACTATACAAACGAGTGATGTTGTGTGCGATCCACAAGACATTTGCGCCGCGCGTGGAAGGGTTTTCAAGCCGGGTCTGTTACCTTGTTATCAAGCCTATACTGTCCCACTGCAAGACAAAATAATCCCTCCATTCCTTCCATTGTTTTCAGCTTCGGGCCATTTCTTGCCAATTCCTAAGGAAGACGTCTAAGTAATTTCATGGCACTAATTTGGTATTTTATGGGTCCACCGCTCGATCGACATGTGGCAGACTTATCCAACCCAGCTCTGGGCAGCATATGATCACTAGCGAGTCCGACTCACACTTGTCCGGTTTTTTTTTTCTTAGTTTAATCTAGGTGAAGTAAAACTAAAGTATTTTATTTAATTTAATTTATCCAAAAAATATTTTTTCAGTCATAAATAGTTATAAAAAAAAACTATTTTCGTTCTTATTTTCTTTGTTAGCAACGATTCGCCTTCCACTTCCATTTGATACTTACTACTTAGACACTTCACACAGTGACACAGAGATGAGCAGAATATAAGAACTGGATTCTGATTAAACTTTTTCATTCAAGTTCATTTTTTTTATTATGGATAGGTACGTTCGCGATTGACCACTATCTCACCTGATGGTAAGTGATGATGTGGCCGACGATGGAGCACGCTTGCCTAGAAGTAACCTATTCACTCTTGACTTAAAGACCTCTAGGTTATAGCTATCAGGAAACACAGACTCCGGCAGGGAATTCCACTCCTTGTGCGTATGGGTGGGATCATTCTATTAAAAATTTATTGTTTGCTCACCCTACCCTATTTCTTCGATTTGAGAGCTATAATGACACAACATGGCGAAAACTCGATCCTATTCTTATTTGAAACAAACGCACTGTATTATAATTATTTATGACTGACCATTGAAAACCAACAGAAAAGTTTGTTACAATTATCCTTTTTTTTTGGTGGGAAATCATCTAATGACATCTCCCACCCTTGGGTGGGGCGG
Organism: Mythimna impura; assembly: GCA_905147345.3. Lineage (NCBI taxonomy): Eukaryota > Metazoa > Arthropoda > Insecta > Lepidoptera > Noctuidae > Mythimna > Mythimna impura. The sequence continues at coordinate 14,761,943 of LR990343.1, read as the reverse complement.
GAGGGCGTGTCAGACTTTTATTGACTAAAACCCAATCCTGTTCCTTCTTTGCCTTCGTTCCAGGGCCCCGGGGTTCTCTTTCGCATCACCCATGGCCCCAGTAGGTTTCGACCCTGCTGGGCATCACATATCCTAAGGATATATTTGGCCCCCAAACTTCGACCCTCTTCTATACAACGCAAGCTTGATGGTTTTATTTCCTGAACACTTTCAACGCGGGTCGCTAACCTATTCAAGTCATGTTAAATAATTCGGTAACGCCTATTAATCTGTCATGACTAGGTGAAATTACAATCCCCTGTCAGTTTCCTCATTTGGGAATACTTACCTAATTTCCCTTTAATAATTTTAAGGGTTATTTATTTATCTATAACAACGAAGCTTTATATCCACAAAATACTTGGGCATAATTTATTAAATTAGCAACTGTAGGTGTCTACTTACCTAACTGGGTTTAGGTTTATAAAAAGTATCCGTGTGGATACTTTTTATAGATTGTATATGTCGGTGAAGTCAATAGTACGGAAGCTTGAGAACGAATAAACGAGGTAGTTGAAAAGTGTCACACGTCACTTTGACAGAATTCGGGATTTTTTAATTTTTATTTTTCGGTGGTAAAATCATCCAATTCCATCCCCCGCTCTTTTTCGGAGCGGGAGATAGTGTCAGACTTTTACTGACTAAAAACCCACTCCTGTTCCTTCGTTGCCTGTCATACCAGGGCCGAGTCTTCCTTTCAGAATCAGACCCTTGGCCCCAGTAGTAGAGCTACCCATTGCTCGCCGTCCGCGAGCCCGTGTGCCCAGTGGCCGGAAGTCGGGATCGGAATCCCGGTGGCTAGGGCGCGAGGACCATTGCCTCGCGTGAGCACGTTCGGCCTCCTCCTTTGCTAGCATTACTGCTTCGCAGAAGGAGGCGACCGCCTGCCACTCCTCCTCGCTCCGGACCATGGCCTGTACCAAGGCCCGGCGCGAGGGATCGCCGCCGCCGATCGCTCCCACGAGGACTCGGCGGTGCTCTGCCCAGGTGGGGCACACCTCCACCGTATGCTCCACCGTGTCCTCCGGGCAGTCCACACAATGGTGACACCCGGGCGTTTCTTCCGCACGAATCCGGTGCAGGAAGCTCCCAAACTTACCATGTCCGGTGAGGATCTGCGTCATGCGGAAGGTAAGGAAGCAGTGAGGTCTTTCCAGCCACGCCTCAAAGAGGGGACTTACCACCATTATTATGGCGTGCCCGCACTGCGTCGCGACAGTCACTGTCGCCATTTCACCTTGAGATCCCGCTGGAACTCGGTCTGCCAAGCCGCGTCTTGTCGCGGCAGCGGAGTTTCGCCCCGGTATTGTATATCCACGCGCAAATCGTGCATGCGTGCAAGGACTGTTGCCTCCAGATCCCATGGTGGCAGGCCAGCAAGGAGGCACAGAATTCGGGCTGACGTTTGCACGAGCCGAGCAGATAATGGTGCCGACCGTAGAGGTGCGGCTCTTTCCTCTGTCGACAGCCGTGCGAACAACGTCTAGTTCTCAAGGCTCGTTGTGTGAAGTGAATACCTAAAGCTTGCATCATAATAAATCAGTTGTGTGATCTGGAATAGTTTGTTTACTGCTCGTTACCCAGTCATCGCCAACAAAACAGAGTCCCTGAACAGAATTTCGATGGTGATGGACATGTTGAGCCGACATATAGAATACTTGGTACCTACATGAACTCTACTTATATTATAAACACGAGAATTTGTTACTTCTTCATATCGAACGGCTAAACGTTTTTCGATTAAATTTGGTACGAGAGTAGATCATGTCTTAGAATAAAACATAGCATACTTTTTATACCGAGAGTATGTTTCTTTGTGATAATTTTTTACTATTACGCGGGTGAAACCACTGACAGAAACTATAAGTGATTGATAAAATCAAAACGATGTTTACGCTAACGCATTTTAGTGATTTGTGAGCCTGATCTAAAAGGTTACAACCATTAAACAGAAACCGGTCAAGTTCGCTGAACTTATACATGTATCGAAATATTGTAGCTTATTTATTTTGCAAATATGAAACCAAACATTCGTAAACTTCGCTCCATTCGCCAGTTGTAAAAGTTCTCTCGTGTAAAAACGAAGTTATACGGTCGAGTTTCAAAACAAATTACGTACCTAGTGTCTAGTGAGAATACAAAAGGGCTCTTCAGATGTCTGATGGCTCTAGATATCTACTTTTGTGTGTATTTAATTGACTGTTACTTACCTTTCCAATGAAATGACTTAAAGATAGAGCAAATCTTTTCTCAGATGAAACGTTTTCGGTTACGGTTATTGGATTCTTTCGAGGCAAGGTTTTCCTAAAAAGATTATGCCGATGTCCCATTTAAAATATTATGGATTTATCCTGACCCAGTTTTGGTTTAAATACCAATCTAATAATGTTAAGGTATCTTTTTGACACTGAAATAATAGGTTTCTGCTGATATGATTTAATATAATGTCTGTATACATTGCAAAATGGATGACGTCCACTAGGACCGATGCCTGCTAGAGCTGCTGGATGGTTTTAAAGAAAAACTATGGCCCTAGAACGAAAAAGGTAACTTAAGGGGTCACATGTGGCTTTTAATCTCCCTCTCACTTCACCTAGAGCGAAAAAAGTTATTTGATTACTAGCTGCTGCCAGTGGTTTCAATCCACGTGAAAATAGAATGTCCTTGGAGAACATACTCCCGATATAAAAGTGACCCATGTGCTATTCGAAGATATATCTACCTGTGAACCAAATTTCATCTAAAGCCGTTTAGCCATTCAAGCGTGAAGAAGTAACAAACATACACACTCACAAACTTCAGCCTTTGTTATATTTTTTTTTCTTCGTTTATTAAACAATAACATTAATACATTCATGCTATCATTAGCATGAATGTTTTAATTTTATTGTTTAATTTTTGAAGACCAAGTCATCTTGGTCTTCAAAAATTATGATTGATTACTTTCTGAGTAAGTGTTCAACGAATACTAGACAAAAGCATTATTCACCGGCACGATCCAGATTACCCTTACTCAGGGAACTGAAAGCGCGTGAAACTGATCGCGGGACATTCAATTATATTCTTATAACATTCCACTGAGTTCGGGTCCCGCAAGTGAATTATGTAATAGGGACCCCCAAATTCCCATTACCATGTCGAAATATCGGGCAGATACCAAAAATAGAATTTATGAGTGTAGGTGGTCTTGATAGATTGATATCAAAAATCTAATTTAAAGTTAACATTTTGCTTGCCTACGCAAACGTGGAAAACGTAGAAAATACAATTTCTTATTCAGGGTTTAGGCAAATGAAAATGTTGAGGAAAATTTACTTGAAAAGATTGAAGTATTCGGTGACTGGGTTTGAGTTATTTCTATGTGTGTACAATGTTGGAGTGATTACTTGGAGGGCGACGTGAGGTAACAAGAAACATACAAGAGATTTCTTGTTACTTTGCTGGTGTTCAATTGTTTAATTACTTATTACAAAATAAATTATGGCAAAAACAAGAGCTAGTGACAAGTACGTGAAGTGTGTTTGAGAGGAATCCTGTTATTTGAAACTGAAAAAATAAGATTTTTATATAAGTAAAACATAAATAAAATAAAAAGCCATTATATGGCAATGCAAAACAATTCAAAATAAATATTAATTCCATTTACATGCAATTTAAATAATAGTAAATTATTTTATATAATTTAATTAAATAATACAATTTCAATAAATTAGTGATCTAACTTTTCTCTAATATCTAGATTATTAGTATTTACAATTTTTACAACATTATTATTAAACATAAAACATACAACATATTATTAGATGAATAAACGATGCTCTTTGTACGGTTTTAGAAAATACTCATAATATTTTCGTAAGATTACATTTTTTGAACAGCAAACATTGACTTTAATGGTTCAGTTACAACTTACAACCAATAAAATTTTAGAAATTTACAAAAATGTAAAGAAATGCGAGTTTGAAAACCTATGAAATGTGAACGAGAAATGTAAAGAGTGTATCATAAATCGTATAACGTTCAATAGACGAGTTTTCAGGCTAATAGCCGTTCTTGGTATCCCTTGTTCGGCAGATTTACGATGTGCTAAGCCACAACCATTCCAATTGGACGCCATTTTCCTCCCACTGATAATAATATTAAAATATATTCCTATTTATCGCCGTATGAGAATTTACGCATTATCGATGTTCATTTTAAAAGCATTGAATGTTACATACTAACATTGCTTATTTATGTTTTAAAGTGCAACTATTTTAGTGTGTTTTGTAGACTTACGAGTAGGTATATATCTTTGAAAGGTGCAATATTTCGGCCATACCGCACAAAAACCATTCGAACACCTGGGAAATCTACTATCTGGGTTACTTCAGAACCAAAAGAAAGAGAATTGTTTGACGTGGTATGTTCATGTGAAGAAGAGGAATGAAAGGCATGGTACTAAAAGAGTTATGAATATACATGTGGATGGATGGAAAGGGAGAGGGAAGCCAGAGAAAAGACGGATGGATTGTGTGATGATGGATATAAAAGAAAAGGGAGTTAGTGTCAGCGTGACGGGTGACAGGACAAAATGGAGGAAAAAATCTTGTTGTGCCGACCCCAAATAGTACGGGACAGGAGCAGAAAGATAATAAAGACTTGAGACCAAAAAGTTCGTACTCGCGTTATACGATAGTCTGACCAAGAGAAGCAACACCTGGACTCTAAGGTAGCCATACACGCTAGGGTATATCTGACAGGTTTGCCTGTACAGTTGAGTTATACAGGTAAGCCGGAGCGTGTATGTTGCACAACTGTGCAGGTTTCTACACAAGCTTACCTGACAGTTATAACTGTGCAGGTAAACCTGTCAGGTATACCCTAGCATGTATGGCTACCTAAGATCTCCATAAATGGAGGGAGATCGTCAAGAAGTTTAGTCGTTTTAACTCACAACAAGCAAACAACGAAAGAGGAGGATTTTAGTGAATCCTAAGTTTGAGCTTTGGTATTAAAAAACTTTTTACAAAAAAAATACAACCGACTTCAAAGTAAAAACGAACACTTAAAAATGCAAAATAACTTTAATTTCGGAAGTCGGTAATAATAATAATAATAATAATAATAATAATAATCATTTATTTGCTAATAATGTAGGTATACAGATAAGGTGTTATAATTGTTGATTGTCCCAATACATTTTGCCTTACGGCATGCAAAATATTCATATTTTATAGTAAATAAGGAGAATATTAAAAAAAAAAGTTAAAAATTGTCAGCTCATTAACTTAATCGTTCAATTATGTGATATGTCGTACAAATTCAGATAAAATGTCATATAAATTCAAATTCAATGTCATAAAAAAATTTCAATACAATGTCATAAAAAAAAAATCGAATATAATGTCATAAAAATAATACAATGTCATGCTTGAAATAATACCATGTCATACAAATAATAAAATGTCATACAAATGATAAAATGTCATCAAATAGAATACAATGTCATATGAAATGAAATAATAAAATACTATTAGGAACCAATGACATGGAAAAATAATCACATTGAAGGAGCAACATTTTACTTGATTGTCTTGTCATACAGAAATTCTTTGATTGAGTAGTAACACTTATCCAGTAAAAGTTTTGTTAATTGCTTTTTAAACATTACTATAGGTAATTCCTTTAAATTTCTTGGCAAAGTGTTATAAATAATGGGACCCATGTGTAAAATACTCTTTTTTAATAAAGCAGTTTTATGACCACCGGTATATAGTTGATTTTTATATTGGGCCCTTATTACTCTTAAGTGTTGCCTTATATCACTCATTGGCGTAAATAAGTGCAGATTCGTTCTAACGAATATTGCAACCTCTAGTATATACAACGATGGGAAAGTCAGAATTTTGAGAGATTTGAAAACTGGTCGACAGCTTTCTGTCACCTTAAGACCAGTCATTGACCTAAGGCAACGCTTTTGCGCTCGAAATATGCGTTCTCTCTCGCTGCAATTTCCCCAAAATATGACACCAAATCTTAACAATGAGGCAACCAAACCATGATAGGCTGTCATCAAGGAATTTAAATTCATTTTTTTAGCTAAGTTATAAAGAACAAATGCAGTTTTACTTAACTTTTGGCATATGATATTAGCATGAGATTCCCATGTTAATTTTTGGTCAATATTTATTCCTAAGAATTTTGCCTCGAAGGTTGATTCTACAGTTTGACCATTATATTGAACGTTTATATTCTGTGGCTGAAGCCGCTGCCAAAAATGCATGACTTTAGTTTTTTGTAAATTTATAACTAAATTATTTTTATTGAGCCAATCTATCATGGATTTAAGTGTAATGTTTATTTCCTTTTCATATTGAATTTTATCTCTGCATTCAATTATGGCTGTACTGTCGTCTGCAAATAATGTCATCGGTTGAGTAATTTGGCGAGGCAGGTCATTAATATAAATTAAAAATAATAAAGGCCCCAAGACACTTCCTTGTGGAACTCCGAATTTAATGATTCTGCAATTTGACAAGTATTTTACTTCACGTTTAGTTCTACTACAAACTCTCGTAATTTCTGTGTACTGTTTTCTACCCATGAGGTAAGATTTTATTAGGTTTAAAACGTTACCTCTTACACCGTAGTAGTTTAATTTAGTTAATAGTACGTCATGCTTTACGTAATCGAACGCCTTCGTCATGTCTGCGAAAATTGCACATACAGGATTCTTCTTATCTACATTATTCATGATCACTTTCAGAAGATCAAAGATAGCCAAATTAATATTTTTATTTTTACGGAAGCCGTATTGTTCATCGCATAATATATTGTTTTTAGTCATAAATGAGTAGATTGATTCATATATAATTTTTTCAAGTATCTTAGAAAATACTGAGATTAAGGCCACCAGTCTGTAGTTTGTCATGTCTTCCTTACTATTTTTCTTATGTAGTGGTTTTACAATCACAGTCTTTAATTTTTCAGGAAATATACCTGAGCTTATGCTTGCATTTATTATATGACTCAGTGGTTTTGCTATAATGTCAGAAACGTACTTTACGGCAATGGTAGAAATACCATCAAGTCCAAAGCTTTTTTTATTTTTTAATTTTTGGATTACACGTACAATATCTTGAGGCACAACCGGAGGCATAAACAAAGAATTCTGGATTTTAGTTCCAATTATATTGCACGGCTGGTTATTAGCAACATTCTGAACCTGGTCAACAAAGAAATCATTAAAAGAATTAGCAATTTGCTGCGGATTCTTTACTAATTTGTCACCTGTGTTAATTTGTAAAATTGGTTCTTTCACTTGAGTAAAATTATTAATTATCTGCCATGCTGTTTTTGATTTATTTTGTGAGCTGTTAATTAGATAATTATTTTGGGCTTTTTGAGTGAGATTTACAATTTTTTTAAGTCTTTGCGAATAATTTTTAAATATAATTTTGTTATCAGATGAAGGTGCTTTTCTATATTTCCACAGAAGATTTCTTTGTTTTCTGCTACAAATCCTTATTCCTCGTGAAATCCATTTCATTTTTTTGTTAGGTTTTACATTAACTAGTTGATTAGGAAAACATAAGTCATACAATAAACGAAACAAGTCAATAAAATTATCATATGCTTCATTTGGGTTGTCTGTTTCAAAAACTTCTGTAAAACATAGAGATTGCATGTGCTTTCTAAATAACATTAAATTTTCTTTACATAAATTACGTTTGCGAGTGCGCCAAGAATTAAGTTTACATGTTTTATTTACCTGTATTTTTAAAATCTGTGCGGTATGATCGGATAGTGCTAAATCTATAATTTCACTCTCACATTTTTGTCTAGAATTATGTGCAAAGTTATCTAAGCAAGTACCACTTTTTAGTCTAGTCGGTTGATTGAATTCTAGTTTAAGGTTGTAATTTAACAGCAAGTTTATAAAATCTGAAGTCAAGTTATTTCTTTTAAGTGTGTTAATATTGAAGTCTCCGCATAAGACTATTTTTTGATTGACCTTATTACACAATTTCTTTAATAAGGCATCTAAATTATCCATAAAGGTATTGATGCCTGACATATTTGGTGGTCTGTAAATGCATACAACAATTAATCCATGCTTACTTAATTCTATTGCACAATATTCAAACACACCTGTAATAGACGTGTTAGGAAGTTCCCTAAACTCATACCCTTTTCTGACAAGTATACACGCCCCTCCGCGTTTTTGATTATTTCTCGAATAACACGATGCTAGTTTGAAATTAGGTATGTTAATTAAAGATTCATGTCCGGAAGTTACAAAATGTTCAGTTATACATAATATGTCAATATCTATGTCGGTGTTTCTATAATAGTTTTGTCTCTTCGTTATTTAACACCGACTTCCGAAATTAAAGTTATTTTGCATTTTTAAGTGTTCGTTTTTACTTTGAAGTCGGTTGTATTTTTTTTGTAAAAAGTTTTTATTTTACACTTTTTAGTTATGGTACCACCACTAAAAAGTACCCCTCAGCCAAACTTAAATACCTTATAGCCAGAGTGCATCTCATGACAATTCTAATAATCCCAAACACGGTTAGATTACATTAATTTATTACAGAGTTCCGGTGCCTAACTTCAGGCTTCATCATCAAATCAGTTCGATATATTCCCCCTCTTCTTTTAGTCAGTCATCGACTACACGTATAAACAAAGCAATTTTACTTGTTACGACGGTTCTGCTGTGATCCTATGAGGAGTTCTGTTCCATATCTTCGAATTTCATGATCAGATCATAACAATATTTCTATGGGACCAATTCGGAAGCATAACCTTTCAAACAAAAAAAAAAATTTCAAAATCGGTCCACAATTGACCGAGAAATCGGTGAACATACATAAAAAATAAAAATAAAAAACATACATTCAACCGAACATATAACCTCCTCCTTTTTGAAGTCGGTTAAAAAGGATCTTCACCATTAAAGAGGATCATTTCAGATACGTATTACAGATTAGTCAGACACGCTCATATCTAGTCTGTAACTAAAAGCGAATAAAGAAAGCAAATGCTGGAAATGAATATGGCCCTTTTTTTAGGTGGGAAGATCATCTAATGACAAATCCCGAACTTGGGCGGAGCGGGAGATAGTATCAGATTTTTACTGACTAAAAACTCACTCCTGTTCCTTCTTTAATAATAATAATAATAATTTATTTGACTCAGATACAGCTGATCCATATTTTTGTTAGTAGAAACTTAAAAAATTTCTTTGCCTTCGTCCCATGACATCGGGTTTCGCTTTCACACTACTAGAATCCAATCGAATGCCATTCAGTTCAGAACACTTATTTATTCTTTCCTTAAAATATTGAATTTATATTACTACTAGCTGCTGTCTGCGGCCCCGCTCACTTGAAATTAGTACTTCCCACTTGTAAATTATAGCCTATTTGGTAATAGAAGATATCAGGTATCCTAGTACTATATTCCATCCAAATTATTTCAGCCGTTTGAGCGTGAAGGAGTAACAAACTAAAAAGCGAAAGTTCATGTGTATATAATTTTTAATATTAGTGTGATAACTTTCTCCTTTCTCATTGTAGCGTTAAGATACTTTGAAAGCATAGAATTTTTTCTGTTAGTGATCGTTACAGATCTCAATAATTGGTTCTTCTTCTTACGGCGCGGGGCGGCGAGCGGTAAGATCAAAAGTATGAAAATATTTGAAGCACGCCACGAGACGCCGCTCATAGCGCCGCGCGCCCGCGTACCGGAGCCGCACCGCTCGCCGCGTCACTCGCCGCTACGACCGAAGTCGTGAACAGTTAGCGTATCGGTGGAAAATTTTGTTTATTTTCTTAATTAAATCCCTTGCATTCCAGCATTTGGCCACGGCAATGTCGCCCGGGTTTATTTATTATTATTTATTTAATCTTTATATAATACAAAAGTACAAAAGCGGACTTAATGCTTCAAGCATTCTCTGTTAGTCAACTTAGGGTGATTAAGAGATAATAATATGGCAGATGCATAAAAAATAAAGAAAATTTTATTTAAAAAACAAGGGTACAAAAGTTTGTATATTTACACTAGGTTTAATAATAAAACACCATTACATCCTAAAGACACCAATTCTGGTAATCTAATTAAATTAAACATACATATAAAACATATATTAGAAGATAAACGAAAGATTATAATCAGAAAATTAGCGGTTACTCCACAATACTTGAGGTGGCTCAAGGATAATGGGCTAACCGCTAATTAAAACTGAATTTAACACAGAAAATGTTCTAATTTCTCAGAAACAGAAAATCTAAAAGACAGATTTTCGTAGAAACAAAAAGGTCTTCTCAGTTATAACTTCGATAATTCTGTTAATATGTCAATAAAGTACTTATAGTCCCTTAAAAGACCTAACTGGATTACTTGTAAAGGTTTTGTAAGAAAATATTCTTGTTAATTTCGCTTTGAATGAAGCGAAGTGATAACGGAAAAGTAAAAGGTACGAACCCTTTCTATATGTAAAATACACATCTATTTCTTGTAATATATGAATTTATCTATTCACTGAAGGATATAAAGCTGTTTTGGCCCATTTTTATGTTGTTAGATTTTATGTTGAGCAATAAACCTTTAAGGAGTAAAGATCTACATAATATGTACAACATGTAACTAGAATAATGCACACCCTGATACATCCAAATTACTACAATTAGGTAGTTTTTTTTAATAAATTTAAATATCTCATTTATATAACAGCATATATATAAAAAGGGAAACTGACTGACTGACATATCAACGCACAGCTGAAACTACTGGAATTAGGAGCGTGAAATTTTGCACAAGGTTTCCTTTTATGACGTAGGCGAGCACTAAGAAATGATTTTCCAAAATTCACTCCCTAAGGGGATGAAGCGGGGGTCCAAAGTTTGTATGGAGAAACCTACGTTTCAAAAAAATCATATAAAAATATTTTTATTTCACATAGGCCTACATGGGCACTTATAAAACGTCAGAACCTAGTGCACGGTTCCAAATTGGTCGTTTCCTATGGAGAAGAACCGGCAAGAAACTCCATGGTTACTCTTTTAAAAAAGTGGTTGTTTACGCGAGTGAAGTCGCGGGCAGAAGCTAGTAGGCAAATAAAATGGGAATCGTCGCGTTACGCGCGTGCGTAGATACCAAAACCAATGCGCTACCAAGCGCATTGGTTTTGGTATCTACGCACGCACACAAAATAAACACGATGAAAACAAGACTCATTAATAATTTATCAAAATAATTATAAAAAAGCAATATGATATAAAAGCAGTAGTAGTAGTAGTAGTAAGTAGCTGATTCTGAAGACACTGCTTTCAGCATGTGCGTTAATTATATTACATTTTGTATTTATTCGAGTCGTACTGTACGATATTTGCGAATTTCCTTGCGTGATCGAATCAAAAATGAAGATATCCGCAGGAGAACCAAGGTTGCCAACATAGCACGAAGAATCGCCAAACTTAAGTCTTCAGGGCACATTGCTCGCAGAACAGATGGCCATTGGAGTCGAAAGGTTCTGGAGTGGCGACCGCGTACCGGAAGACGCAGTGTTGTAAGGCCTCCTACAAGGTGGACCGATGACCTGGTGAAGGTTGCGGGAATCCGATGGATGCGAGACGCACAGGACCGTTCATTGTGGCGACATTTGGGGGAGGCCTATGTCCAGCAGTGGACGTCTGTCGGCTGAAATGATGCTGATGGTGACTACGATATATTCCTCCGAAACTACTGTTTGAAATTATTATAAAAAAATCTCTAACACAATATTTTTTCTTTTAAAGTTTAAATAAATGTTTATTTATTTTATTTAAAACTAGCTTCTGCCAGCGGAAATTATTACAAGGGAACATACTCCTGGCAATAAAAGTATCCTATGTGCTATTCCAGGACATGATTTTCCCGTGTGCCGAATTTCATCCAAATCCGTCCAAGAAGTTACAAACACACACACGTTCACAAACTTACACCTTTATAGCATCAGTGTGATGTCTAATGAGTACTAAACCCTCTAAAGAGTTACTTATGGAAGAGGATCTCTACAGTACCTACGTCGAAACTAAGTAGGAACCTCGCACAACTATTGATTAATTATTCTTTTGTTATGAACCAACCTCACGCTGTAAATTGTAAAAACAATGATTGGAAACGAAAGGTCATGAAGGAATTGCAGCTGTAAGCTTCTTCCACATTTCATGAAACACGTACTTGTGACCTTTAATCACAAGTTCGTGGTTCATGACTTCACATGTAATAAAATTATATTTTATCAATAGATTAACATGTTTGAGATTGCCTATGTGTTTATCACACGTGTCAATCACAACGTTACATTTTTAAAATCGTTAGCGTTAAAACGTCACTTTGTCGAAAACCTTTAGATGAATTTCGAATAATGCGCGGTGCGTGATAATATAAACGCGAGACGGGACAGGCTTTAAAGATAAAACAATACGCTTCTGTCTTAAGTTGGCTATTATCTATACATCATGTAACACAATAAACGCACGCATGTTGCCAGTGATGACATATGGCTCCGAAACGTGGTCATTCACAATGGGCCTCCTCAGAAGGCTTACATTCATCCAAAAGGCAATGAAAAGGGCTATGCTCGAACTTTTCTTGCCTGATCACATCGGAAATGAAGAATTCCGCAGGAGAAACAAGATTACCAATAATAGCCTGAAAAGAAGAATCACCAAACTTACGAGGCAGTCGAGGTGACCTGAACTTCGTACCGCCTAACAGTCAATGAATGTAGTATATCTTTCGATATACTCAACTAATTGCGATGAAACAAAGCCTAAATAATATATCAAGTTACACACAATTTTCATGTATAAAAGTTATCTACATCGATTTCGTACGTTTTACGTGATGCGCGCACAACTAAAAACTTCTACAGAATTATTATAGATTATTTTAGGATAAAAAATTACTTATTCGATGAATTATTGATCAATCTTGATTTCGTCACTAGTGTTTGTGTGTATGTGCGTAGGCTTGTACTATTACTTATTCTGTGGCGTAGGTAGATACCACTAATATATTATTTACCTATAATATGGATATCTAGTTTCTTAAAAAACCCTCCATAAAAGAGTATGACAACTAAGTGCATTTAAGTAAAATTTCAGTGCTTGATTTGTGATTATAACTTAATTTTCTATTTGGCTTATGAATGAATGTGCATTATTTCAGTTATCTACATGATATATAGATATAAAATAGGCAACCAAAACTGACTGATTGATTCAACAAGCAAACCCAAACGCATTGAAATTTGGTACGCAGATAGTAATTATGACGCAGGCATGCGTTAAAAACGGGATTCCAAAGTTTGTATGGAGAAACCTACTTTCCCGCGGGCAAAATCGTTGGTAAGAGCTAATCTATACTAATATTATAAATGAAAAGTAAATCTTTATGTAAATATTTTTTCACGCTTAAACTACTGAACCGATTATGATGAAATTCGGAACAGAGTAAGCTTGAAGCCTAATGTAGGATATAGGCTACTTTTTATCTGACTTCCTTTCACGTCCGCAATAACCGACAGCAGTAACAGCTAGTCTTAAAAATATCTTATCTTATATCTTTCGATATCTACGCGTTGTTACCCAACTGTGTAAATATTGGTTTAAGTACTAGTTAAAATCCCGAAGGTGACAATATGTCCCATCTGTCATAAATATTTAACAGAATATAGAACGTTCAAGACATTAGGTAAAAGGTGTTGGAAAATTATCGTACCATATCTAAAGGGAACTCTTTTTAACAGACCATTGAGCTCTTACAAACGATTTAGCCGCTTCTTAGAAACATGCTCATGATTATGGATGGCCTCGGACGATAACTGAAGAATATTTTCTTTGTTATTAGTGTACAATATTCGTGTCAGTGTCTCTATAAGCAAGTGTAAATTATTGGCAGCTATGACATTTGAAGTGTAGCAGAATAAATCGGCGAAGATCCTAAAGAGCGAGTATTTGTGACATCGTCGTCTTTTTTTTTATACAGGATTTGAGTATGTCTAATTTTAGTGAAAAAGGTCATTAGACTGCTGGTGAGTTTTAAAATAAACACATACATAATATATAAAGTCGAAAGTTTATTTATATGTATGTTTGTGTGTGTACCTATATGTTTATTTGTTATTTTTTCACACTCAAACGGCTGAATGGATTTTGATGAAAATTAGCACACGGGTGGAACATGACTTGGAATAGGATACTTTTTATTACGATAAAAATTATCCTATTCCCTATTCTTTTTTACGCAAGCGAAGTCGCTGTCAAAAGCTAGTTATGTAGATATATCTAAGACATAAAAATGTCAGTGTCACTGTCTGAATAATATTAGGTACCTAGTTGGTGGCTAACTTTTTTTTGAGGTCGGTGTTTATTAAATGACTTTTTCCGCCCTAGGGTGGAGCCAGAGGGCGTGTCAGACTTTTACTGAATAAAGTCCAACTTTATTCCTTCATTTACCTACCCTGCGTTCTAGGGCTACGGTAAGTCCTTCAAACGTTCCCGAATACATCTTCATACAATAAAGTAAAATAAATAAATTGTTACAAGAAGAAGTTCAAAAACATAACTTACCCCAATTACGAAAGACATTTAAAAAAATCTCATTACTTAGAGCAAAAAAATAACAATGACTGCCAAACGAATTTGAGATGGACATTTTTAGGAAAACCTGTTTGAAGAGCTTATCTCATAAAAAAACGGGATTAAGAACGACGTTTAAAAATAAAAGCGTTGAGATTAGGTTGAAATCTGTGCTATCTTTGTCAGAGACATTACGGAACTTCAAAACTATCCGATATCCGAATTAAAAAAATATCCGTAACCGTAACCAAAACCGGTGAAAAAGTTTCGGATAGTTTCGGATAAAAGCGGAGTCTAAAAGACAGGTTTATTTTGTTTTACAAATGATATACTAGAAATAAAAGTCAAAACTTTTATAATTTTTAAATTTTAATATCCGTAACCAAAACTAAGACTATCCAAAACTAGCGGACAATCCGAAATAATTTCAAATCCGTTACCGTATCCGAAAGCGGTGTAATATTATTCCTATACCAACAGCTTCGGATTTAAAGTGATAATCATATCAAGATTAAATTATTCAATACGATGCAGTGAGATTATGTCTAAGTTTAAGACATAAGCACTTTTCTTCTTTAGACAGAGAATATATATAACCAATAGATCCTGTTATGCTTCCATTACTATGACCAAATGTGAGTCTATTTAGATGTGTTGATGTTAATTCCACACACTTAGCATAGCATAGTCGGCCTTATAATGTTCCCACTGTTGGGACTCAGGCCTCTTCTCTAGGAGAGGGAATGGGCTGTAATCCACCACGCGGGCCCAGTGCGGGTTGGTGGATGTCACATGTCTTCGAATTTTTGGTTCTCTGACATGCCGGTTTCCTCACAATGTTTTTCTTTACCGTTTTGAGAGCAGTGGTAATTAAATAAATTACACAAAGTAATGCGCCTGGCTGGGTTTGTACCCGCGACCTACAACTCGTAAGTCGGGGCCGTTACCACTGGGCCACCACTGCTCTCAAGACACTTATCCCCAGGAATATCATACGCCCTATTCTAGGACATGATCTACCTATAAGCCAGATTTTAAACAAATCCGTTCAGCCGTTTGAGTGTGATAGAGTAACTAAGATACACACGCATATACCATCACACATTCATCTTTGTATAGATGAATGTGTGATGGTATATGCGTGGTACTTCATAGGTATCAAATTTCATAATTATTATTATAAACCTGAAAACAATAAATCTACGCTTACCCCACAAACAATTACCCTCACTTTAAACTTCATATAACAGGATTTTCCCAACATTATTTTCCACTTACAAAACGTCATATCGTCCAAGTTAAATGATCTTTTTTACACAATTTTGCATTAACTAAGTTTGCGCCGGAGTTCTGCTTACCTGGTGGCCTACTTATGTTCGAGATTTATAGTGCAAGATGAGAAAGATCCGCCGTCTAGTTGGGAACTACATTCGTGCATACTTTACCAACGTGGATTTATTCTGAGGTAAATTATGAAAGTACACTTAAGATCTTCAGGTTCGTAAACATCTGAAAACTTCGTAGCAGATTCTCGAATGTAAATTTGACGTTCTGCTAAACCAAGCGTTTCTTCATGTCAATGAAACAAAGCGACTCCGCGTTATTGGCACCGAAATTATGGTAGATAAGGGCCTTGGCATGGGGACCCACTTATATCTACGGTAATAGCAAGATAAGTCACCACAGGCTAGGCTAAAAAATAGCATGAAGAAGCTTACTTTATATAGGTATGAAATCATCAAGCACCATTGTTAGAATGGTACAGACAGCAGCATCAATTGGTTACCCCTCTGACATCAAAATACCATAGAAAAGGAGGGAAACCAATTAATGACGCTGTCCGTCTGCGTAATCAATGGCATCAGAGTCAGATATTTTTTTTACTGATATGGTTTTTGACTGTTATCTCCCCTGGTGGTAAGCGAAGATGTGCTCGACTACTAGAAGTAACGTATAAGAAGAAATTTAATCCTGAAACTGGAAAATAACAGACTGTAATAGGCAGGTATTATTATGTAAACAGCACGCTTGTGTACCTAATGTATACATTGTACCGAGGCCAAGGAAAAGGTATTCCTATTTACACTTTCGGTTCAATAAACACATTGTACGGTCCTTTATAATTTGGGACGGACCTTTTGTTATTTACAGGTATTACAAATTTAAAGAATATCAGAATTTCTTTGGGGAAAAATCACATTGTTCCAATTGAAAATCAAATCGTGATCAGCTTTCACAGCCATGGTTGTATAGCTATTGTTTCAAAATTCTAAAGTATCGTTATTTATTAGCCGTACACCGCAGGCTGCCCCTCTTTTTATTCTAAGATCTGTCAGTCCATCCCAAGGTTGTCTGGTAGATATCGATGTCAGTGATAAGACCACCATTGTGCCCATAGAATTAAGTTCGAGCATAACACTTGAATAACTGTTTTAGGGTAAAATATTGCTGTTATCGTGTTTATGCAGCTACCGTTCTTCATAATAAGTAAATTGAGGTAGGAAAAGGTTAATTTATAACCAATGATAATATTAAAACCGTACATTTGAGAAGGCAGAAACAATTTTCATTGACAATATATCACCTATCTTTATCTTTTTAACACTTATATATTTTATTATTTGATGGCACGACTGGTGTAGTGGTTGAGCAATTAACTGCTCAGCCGCGTGTCGTGGTTTTGATTCCGCACAGAACAAATATTTGAAAGGCCATAAAGAGAATTGTTCCGGGCCTCAGTGTCTTTTCTTTATGAGTTTACATTTTTAAGAACTCACCCACAATACAGGAGCAATGCCTAGTAGGTATGAGACAACTTTACAAAAAAAAAAAAACTTTCATTTCAAACTATAGTTTTTATCGTAAGGCATAGCAATAACTTTAATACTATTAAAAAACTTGCATTCCCAATTTAATATTGCACTTATATCTACCATTAACATTTTATCGTTTTGGGATGGAAATAGCCCATAAACGAAGCTGTAGATATTTTACTCTCTTCGTATTGGTCGGGAGAATATTACAAATTAAACCTCCGTTGCTGATTGGACATTAAAAGGAAAGTTATGCGCGTATTGGTATTTTTCACTTCACGTTATATTGTAATTTTTCGGTTCTTTGCGAGTTTTATTCGTAGGCTTTATAGTACGCAGAGATGTCTGCAATCAGTGGTGTAATGCAACACTGTATTATGGCCGAGTGACGAACAAAGGGCGGAATGACAGCGAACAGTCAACAAAAGGATTCGATGTTCCGAGCCGGGCTTTTCATTTGGTGCTTACATACTCGTACATGATGTCGATTGTTTGAGTTTCAACTCGAGTCGTTCTTGTTGAACATAACACAGTAGGTTTGAATGACAGTGAAATGGATTAGCTTTTACTAACTTTAAATCACCATATCACACTATGTGTTTGTGTCGATATTTATTACTATTTCATGTTCAAACGGTTGAACGGATTTGGATGGATTTGACATACGGGTAGACCATGTCCTGAAATAGCTCCTAGGATAATTAAATTAGTATTTATTCCTGCAGTCTGTTGTGTTGGGATTATTTTCTACTTCTTTCTTTTCTACAGTAGCTAGTTGATATATTATTATAATTATCCTTATTTACTGAAAGTCTCTGGATCTGGCCACTTACAATAAAAGAATGAAACAATTATAGAATTCGAAAATGGAATTCTTTACGAGCATGATACTTTTTAATTTGCGAGACTGTCATTTGTTCTTTCATTGTGGCGTTCTTCCGAAGCAAAGACATTAAATATATACTACCAATAGACAGGACATAGCGACCAAAATCGTGCTCCGATACTTATTACCTAGTGGTCATAAGTCGCTCAGTCTAGTATGACGCGCCTACACGTCAAGTCGTGTTTGTATCCGCTCTATGCATTAAAAGAAAATCATTTTCTGAGAAAATATGCCGAACTGCGCATTACGCTATTGCAAATCTTGTTATGATAAAATGACTGGACCTAACTTCGGTTTATTTTCCTAAATATTTTTGGTATTTACGAAGTAATTAATTAAAATTCAATAATTTTGAGAAATTGTTCTAGAACATTTGCTGGTTTTGTGATAACGCCATCTATTGCTGAAAAGCTTAACCTTACCTTTATCACACACTGAGGCTCTACCACGAGATCATAACGTGATCCATTTTACGACCTAAACCGAACTGTTAAAGGGATGGAGCTATATAGGGCGTATAGCTCCATCACTCTTTTTCGCTCGTACGACTGACACTTTAACATTATCATGGTAAGGCCCCTGGCCACCTACCGAGCGATAGTTAAATAATTATAAATTTTGACAAATTTAATTCACGTGTTTGCTATTCAAAGCCAGATGGCGTCACTGAGACATAGGATGACAGTTTTTCTTAAGACATTTGTTCTGATAGCCGCTCTATTGTATCTCTTTAAATCTCTTTGTTCCGAAGATTGTGTGTCGCTATCAAAATTAATTTTACTTGTGAACATTTTCGTTCAATGATTTTTTACGATTTTCGTTGTGGCTTAAGTCAACAAGAGAGTTGCCAGAGACTTAAATTGGCATTTAGTGATGAAGCACCATGTCGTAGCTCTGTGTATTCGTGGTTTAGAGAATTTAGACGTGGACGTGATCATAATGAAACTGACAAAAAAATTACTTGCCAGCAAATTTGTGCTTTGTTAGGCATTGGAATGAGCCAAGTGCAAAACATTTTACATGTGCATCTGAAAGTTCGGAAGCTTTACACTCGATGGACATCACATGAGTTAACGGAGGACCAGAAACGACTGCGTGTCCAGTGGTGCCGTAAAATGATAAAAAAGTTTATTGGAGGACAATCATTGGCTGTATATAATATCGTGACAGGTGACGAAACCTGGGTGTACTGCTTTGAACCCGAAAGAAAATGCCAGTCGGCAGAGTGGGCTTTCCTTTTGAAGACTTGCCGACGGAAGTTAGGAAAAGTCGAATTATTAGGTAAAAAAAGGTTGCTTCTTTTTTCAACAAATCAGGACATTACATTACAGCATCACTTGAAGATCAAAGCACAGTGACTACAGATAGGTACGTCAACACTTGCTTGCCCAGAGTCTTAGGAAAAGTTCGCGAAAAGCGTCCTCATAGTAATGTACTCCTCCACCACGATAACGCATCCTCACATTAGGTAACAGAAGCCTATTTGAAGGCTTCAAATATGGAACTGATGATGCATCCGCCTTACAGCCCGGACCTCGCACCCTGCAACTTTTATTTGTTTCCAAAAATTAAAGACATACTTAGAGGCACACGTTTTACGAGCCCTGAATCGGCGGTGAATGCATTCCATAAAGCCATAGAAGAGGTCCCTAAAGAAGACTGGTCCAACTGCTTTGTAATTAATTGCGAGGGAATATACTTTGAAAAACAATAAATGTATCGTAAGTCTTATCTATCAGTGATATGAAAGAAAAGGGAGTTAGTGATAGCGTGACGAGTGACAGAACAGAATGGAAGAAAAAAACGTGTTGTGCCGACCCCAAATAAAACGGGACAAGGGCAGGAAGATGATGATGAAGTCTTATCTATCAGAATCCAGAAACTTTCAGTATGCCCTAAGTATTGTTTTGGTATTGATAGAAATATTTAAATATTTTAATTGAACATTTGTTATATTTCTGAAGTGCTTATTTATAGTATCAATAATGAACCTATCCATTCCATAATTGTTTTATAAACAAAATTCGTGCGTAACGTATTCGTGTTGAACGTCATTATGCCCGGTGGAGATATTCAATAGTAAAAATGACGGACTGCTATAAATACCAGTATCATGTTAAATATTTCTATAATAAAACAAATTTTATTAAATACTAGTGGTCCCGACAGACGTCCTACCCAAAAGCTGGTTTATCATCAAATAAAAAATTTAGAACCCGATTGCAGTGCCACCAGGTTCTAGTTCGGGAGGTTCCTGCATCGGATTCAGGCGGAAGAAACGCCCGGGTGTCACCATTGT
Source organism: Mythimna impura (assembly GCA_905147345.3). NCBI lineage: Eukaryota > Metazoa > Arthropoda > Insecta > Lepidoptera > Noctuidae > Mythimna > Mythimna impura. The sequence continues at coordinate 14,741,288 of LR990343.1, read as the reverse complement.
GTGAACCGCTCGGAGGAAACGGTGGAGCATACGGTAAAGGTGTGCCCCGCTTGGGCGGAGCACAGCCGTGTCCTCGTGGGGGCGACCGGCAGCAACGATCTCTCGCACCGGGCCCTGGTACAGGCTTGGTCCGGAGCGAGGAGGAGTAGCAGGCGATCGCCTCCTTCTGCGAAGCAGTAATGCTAGCGAAGGAGGCGACCGCACGCGCGAGGAAACGGCCCTCACGCCCCAGCCGCCGGGAACCTGACCCCAATTTCAAGTCATCGTAGGCTTGAGCTTGCGGACGGTGAGCACTGGGTAGCTCGCCGTCCGGCCGTTCGGTAACCACACATTAGGTTATCTTGTGGCGTGGAAGCTAATTTTGTTCGTCCTATATAAATAGAGGCTGCAGGCCCATTTCTTAAATGTACCACTACTGTACATGAACTTTAAATAAATAAAGAGGGTACATAGGGGTGAGTTTTAGTCAGTAAAAGTCTGACACGCCCTCTCGCCCCGCCCTAGAGTGGGAAAAGTAATGGGATGATATTCCACCTAAAAAAAATACCAACGTAATATCAGGTATATTACCAATGTCTCGGAAAACAAATAAAATAATAAAAATTCAGCGGAAGAGCTCCGGGTTTGAACTTTTTAATAACACTGTCATTTTGTCTTCCGTCGGTCCCTCATTTCGTATTTAACCGGCTCTCGTAAAACGTTTATTGACATTTTGACAACTTAAATCCATGAGCATCGAGACACTGCTCATTTCCTTTATATTTCGTACGAATGGAAACAGTAAAAAGTATTCCTGAAAAATAGGTACAGCGGATACGCAAAAATAGTCACTGAAATACTTTTAAAGTATTAACTTTTGGCACGTGCATCAAAAAATTCAAAAGTCAGTTTTAAATGAATTATCGTTTCATTTATTCATTCTCTTTACATATTTTATACATTTTTAAATGTTTCCTTAAAACACAATAAATATTTATAAATACAAAAAATAGTGTCAGGAGCAGAGTCCAAAGCTACCGGTAATTACCGGTAGCTTCGACCATGTATAGGGACTTCCTCACAGTATCGAGAAATACCTTATCGAGGAGAACTACCCTCTGTATCTGGCTTTTGATCAAACCGCACGACGACAGCTTCGACAAATAGGCTTTTGGCCATCAGACCAAATCAGCACAATAACAGCCAAGTCCACATTCCACATATCGACAAACTCGTGTACTAAGTCGAGATTTCTAAACGTTGTTCTGCCATATCAATTAACGGTGGAAAAAATAGAGAAGGGTTAAAAATAACCTACGGTCTATTCGCAGTCCTACCAAATATACTTACACAAAAAAAAAAAATGATCAAGCTGAAGATCAAGGAGTTCGATAACAAACACTGTGACACGAGATTTATCTAATTATATTAGAAGATAATTCTCATTTTTTCTAGCTTTTTTTTGTACTTTACTTTTTTCTTGATTTCTTGATTTACTACGTATCAAACACATGTCTGTAGTTCATAAAAACGTTCGTTCGTACCTTGAGGAAATCAAACCCTCTGCCAATACCGTCGCCAAACAAAACGAATAAAATTTAATACTAGTTATTGCTTGCTTTATAGACTGTAGAGGTACAGTCAGAAACAGAAGTCAATTACCACTTAATTATTGAGCAAATAATTTAATTTAACAAAAATTATTTTGTGTTAATTTTGATGACGTTTCAATTGAGGAGTGTTAATAGATTTTGTCACTAACAGTACCTTGATCAGACAAGGCTTCCAGTGTTACAAACAGAAAATCATACTAATATTGTAAAAACAAAAGTTTTGGTAAGTATGTGTGTATTTTTTTAAGGTGGAAAATCATCTAATGACTTCTCCTGCTCTAGAGTGGAGCGAGACGGCAAGGCAAACTTTTACTGACTAAAACCACGCAAATCGTAGGGGCCCAGCAGGGTCGAAGCCTACTGAGGCCGTGTGAAAACGAAACCCGGAACCCGGGGCCCTGGGACGAAGGCAACGAAGGAACAGGAGTTTTTAGTCAGTAAAAGTCTGACACTATCTCTATTACTACACTATTTGTCATTAGATGATTTTCCCACCTAAAAAAAAACCAATGTTCCTTCAGTTGCCTTTACGTTCTAGGTAAACGGGTAACCTTTTCAGAAGTCGACCCATGACTCTAGTAATGTATGTGTATGTTTGTTATTCTTTCAAGCTTAAACAGTTAAACGGATTGAGATGAAATTTGGCACACGGGTAGATCATATCCTGTACTAGCTTACATAGGATACTTTATATCCCGGGGCATGTTACCTTGGGATTATTTTCTACTTTTACGGACGAAACCGCGGATAGATGCTAGTGTTTTCATATTTCGTGGCGCCATGTGGCACAACTTACCAGAAGTTTGTAAGTAGTGGCGGTTAGCTCAGTTCCTCACCGCTTGCAAACTACATAATAATCCGATTTCAGCTGTTTACTCTTAGAACTAACTTGTCTGGAGGATGGGTACCAGTTTTATTTTGAGAAGAACATTTTTCGAAGACGTTTCTATTGATTGGATTAGCTTTGATTTATTGGTACGAGATAATTTGTTACCTTAACTCGGTACGTATCTAATACTTCCAACTTTGTTTCCAATTATTTATATTACAACTAGTTTCTAGCAGCGGCTTCGCCTGCGTAAAAGTCGAAAGTTATCCCAAGGGAACATACTCCCGAGATAAAAAAGTATCCTATATCCTATTCCAGGATTTAATTTACCCGTACTCCAAATTTCATTCAAATCAATTCAGATGTTTAAAATGAAGGAGTAACAAGTACACAAGCATACCTACATATACGACATTATTTTTAGTATATGCGAAATCTGAATATAGTTTGTTCAGAATCAGTAACTGAATCGATTCCAATAATTTTTACACAAAAAAAAACACCATCTTATAATTTTTCCAAAAATATTTGAAAAAAGTCACCAGTTGGACACCACCGACACTAAGTACAACACAGGTCACGGCCGGTTATAGCGGACATTAGACACTAGCGCACAGCTGGATGCGGGAGTAAAACCACCCCTCAGTCGCCCGGTGATTGATTATCGGTGGCCCGGTAATCATGTATTTGTGCGGCCAACCAGGTAACATAACAAGCTTATAACTTCTTGATTTCATCGTACGAGTTGTGAAATTTTGAACACAGATTCTTTACATAAAAATACTAGACACGTGTTTCAGGTTACGCTTACTTAAACTAATATTGTATAAACTTTCGCTTATATAATATTTGTGTGATGAGTTATATTACAGAAGCTTCCACCCGTTGCTTAGTAAAACAATGTTTTATAATCTCGAGGAAACTTTCTTCCAGCATCAAAAGTATAAAAACATTTGCAACTACTGTTGCAAATAGGTTATAAAAAACATTTTTACACGTGATTTTTTTCGTTAATTTAAATTAGATGAGGTCAGTGTTTCCTAGCTGACTACCCTGAGAAGAAACACCGAAACAAAACGAGGTCAAAGTCTCTTTTCAAGTCCATACAGTAAACATGTAACCAGTCAAATTATATATAAGTAATAATAATGTAAGAACCACGCAGATTAATGTGTGAGATGGTTTTTTGAGGAGAAAACCACATTGGTTTAAGAGGACCTATCTTGTCATTGCAAACATTTCAGGTGAATGGACTCGAATTATTTTGTCTAATCCAAGTAGATGACAAGTTTCATCAAAAGTCTTTGAGTAGGTTAGATGTGAAAACGGAATAGACCGACAAACTTCAATCACTCTACTTAGCCTGACAATACAGTTACTGGGTAACACGATAGCCCTTGGCAAGACTAGTGGCAGGTTTTCTCAAAGATATACTTGATCACAAAGAGCTCCCAACCCGAGATACATTTCCATACAACCGATCTTACGTGATTGTTATGTTATTACACATTTTTCTCTAGATATTTTGGAAACACAGATATCTTGTGGACATTATCTAGGATTCTTTTGAAATCAAAACATAAATTTGTGTAAAACTAATAACTAAACTAATTTTAACAAGTTTTATGAAATATTCGTGTGACAGAATTACCGAATGCCAACCAACAGAAGTTATCTTTGTTTTTTTTTCGCATTGACTCGGTATCAAACATTGCGTTGGATGAAACATCAAGCTTTTAAATCATGCTCACGTTGATGAACGATAGATGGAGCGATAAGGGCCCTCTTAACGTGCCTTCCAACGCACGGAGGTGTTTCAGTATGTCCCTAATGGACCGACTACGGTAAGCAATACTTAACATCGAAGACCGCCCATGGGGCTGGTTTTATTAAGCCATGAGTATTACGAGATTTTTATACTCCTAGATATACATTTATACACTTATAATATTAGTATGGATCTGACTCTATATCCTAAAAGAAAGCTGTATCAGCATCCAGTATTCAGCATCACAACCATCACCACCACCACACCACACCGCCCACACCATATGCGTCGTACATGTGACGTGTCGACCATATCGTCGCTTTAATAAACAACAGGTAAGATAGTGGTCAGCACGAGCCTTTTTTTTTTTGACCACCATCTCACCTGATGGTAAGCGATGATGTGGTCGACGATGGAGCACGCTTGCCTAGAAGTAGTCTATTCACTCTTGACTTAAAGACCCCTAAGTTGTTGCTATCAGGAAACACAGACTCCGGCAAGGAATTCCACTCCTTGGCTGTACGCATAATAAATGTGTTCTCAAAACGTTTTGTGCGTATGGGTGGGATGCCTACCATGTACCGGTGGCGCAACGCCGTACGTTTAGTGGTCCGATGATGGAACGGACTTGGCGGAATTAGATTGTGCAATTCCAGTGCACACTCCCCGAAATGTAAACGATAGAAAACCGACAGGCTAGCAACTCGGCGGCGATGCCCAAGGCTTTGGAGCTTCGACTCAACAAGTGCATCATTGCCGATGATCCTCTTGGCATCATCATCATCATTTCAGCTGAAAGACGTCCACTGTTGAACATATGCCTCCCCCAAACGTCGGCATAATGAACAGTCCTGTGCGTCTCGCATCCATCGGATTCCCACGACCCTCGCCAGGTCATCGGTCCTCCTTGTGGTAGGCCTTCCAACGCTGCATCTTCCAGTACGCGGTCGCCACTCCAGAACCTTTCGCCCCCAACGGCTACCTGTTCTGCGAGTAATGTGCCGTGCCCACTGCCACTTAAGTTGGCGATTGTTCGGGTTACGTCGGTCAGTGTAAGCCTATTAACAATAAAAAAATATTTTTACTGAAAAACCCAATATAACCTCAGCTCTAGTTTTACCTTTCAGCGTTTATTACCAAGAGGATTATCTTTAGCTTCATCGTCATCCATTTAGTACGGTTAAGAGACAATCCCGGGAGCAGTGCCTAATACGCACAATTCTATTATACCTGCGAGAGAGACGGTCCCTTGATGACAGCTTTATTGCCGTTATCAGACAAGAAATACTTCCTTCTCTTCTCTGAATATATTTTAACGTAAAAGCTCTGTTTCTTTATATTCCGTTTTTTTAATTAATTTTCCCACGTATTTGCTGTTTGAGAAACATTACATTTTTAATTAATAAAATGGGTACGTTAATACCGGAGCTGCAGCATTTTATCAATACACTTTTAAGATTAACAAACAAATTGAGAATTTTCCGAAAATGGATGAAACATTTTTTTATTTATTTAATGGATGCAGGAGTTTATCACTTTATGCAACGAATAATGCTAAAAGAGAATATATTTTAATCAACGACTTACCTTTTCGTGTTCGAACATTTTTTTTACTTGCTTTTATTTAACTTTCAATGTTTATAATGTATGTTTGTTTGTGTAGGTCGAATCTTGTAATAAAATTTTAAAACAGTTACCCCTAACCGATTAAGCTGAAATTTTGCAGACATGTTCAATTTGGATGACAATACATGTTTAGCTAAATGGGGATATTCCAAATCCAATATAGCGGACGATATGTTTTTAAAGCTTGTTTTTTTTTTAATATTTTATTATCTTGTTCTGTATTATTAAATATCTTGTTGAACAAAACGAACATCAGAACTGTAAACAATTAATGGCTAAAGAGTTCTGTGACTCATAAATACAGTTTGAAACATTTTTTTTAAATAAATGTCAAGGTTACGTTGTGACTGTTACAGATATAATTTGAAAAGTTTTTCTTACAATATAATTAACGAAGTTGTTGACAATGCCAGAGAGTTTGTGATTTTGCTAAGGGAGCTTACAGACACTCGACATCTCTACCGTCGATGACAGACGACTTCCTACAACTTTTGGTTTAGAGTTTGAATGACGGCGAAAGTTCTTCAAATTTAAATCTGATCAGTTATCATTGCTATGATGGGCGATTTCGATCCTGTTCCATAATTCACATAAACTGATCTGTTGTTTTTTTTTTTTTGGATCATCATATCCCCAAACTTTTCCCAACTAGTTTAGGGTCGGTTTCTAGTCCAACCAGATAGACTTTCAGGTTTTTTTTCGGGATGAAAGATATCGTATAGCGTTCAGAAGATTTGTTTAGACCTTCTTGGTAATTTTATAGACTATGTTCCTTTAGAGTTGTGAAAGAAGTATCCAGATATATTTAGCTTCACACAAAACTATAGAGCGACTACTGTCATTAGTTGACGCTGTGTTGGCTGATGACAGGCTTGGGCCATCACGAAATGTTGTCGCTTGTCTGTAAGTTCTCTAACAAATCGGCGGCGGTCTGCAGATACCCGTTGATGTGTATAGCGACATTGTATTAGATTATGAGAACACTTATTCACACGTTAGTTATGATCCTCATTGGAGTAATAAAATGTAATGGACTAGCGTTTTGTCCACCACTGTTCTTTTTTTTTTTTTTTATTTCTTCATTCCTAATTTATTCTTTTGTTTTTCATAGGTATGTATGAGATTTCCAGATTTTATTTTTATACCTAGGTATGCGTATATATCGCTCGTTTTATGCTGCTATTACAAAATATGGCTTATATTATTTTTGTCATATCAAAGTAAATAAGTTAGAGAGCAGTGGTGGCCGAGTGGTAACAGCCCCGACTTACGAGTTGTAGGTCGCGGGTTCAAACCTAGCCAGGCGCATTACTTTGTGTAATTTATTTCATCACCACTGCTCTCAAAACGGTGAAGGAAAACATCGTGAGGAAACCGGCATGTCCTAGAACCAAACATTCGAAGACATGTGACATCCACCAACCCGCACTGGGCCCGCGTGGTTGATTACGGCCCATTCCCTCTCCTAGAGAGGAGGCCTGAGTCCCAACTGTGGGAACATTACAAGGCCGACTATGCTATGCTATGCTAAAGTAAATAAAACACATGACCCGTAATTGTGGAGCGTTTCTTATTTTATTCATAAAATTGGTTTGGTACCTACATAAATTCTTTGAATTTAACTTTGAATATGTCTAATTAATATTTTTTATGATTTTTGTTCACTGGCAATCCACAATATATTTCTTATGCGATAAGATCGCTAATTTTTGTATATTTTTTTGTAAATGCACATTAAATTATGTAATAAATAAAAAGAAAACTATTAAAATGTTAACTTTTCTCGCACGGTCATTCCTTACTACATAGAACTAGCTTACATAATCTTTCCAGAAACACACGATTGCCTTTCCTTCGTAGAAAATAAATCAACTATGTAGGTAATTGACTAAAAAGAAATCCCAGTCATAATTTTTTGAACCTAAAACCGTCTACGTTGTTTGGTAAAATTATTTATCGTCTAAATATTGTTCTAATTTTCGAAGCTTAGTGCAATTTATAAAATAATACCTTAGTTGGCAGAACGGGAACAATTTGAACTAAGCCAGGTGTAAAGTTCGGAAATTGCAGTTAGCGTTCAGAGGTAATATGCGATCTGATAGGGATATCGTAATTACCGACAAAATTCTGCTCAGCGGGAACCACTTACACACACATTAGTTGCAGCTTCCGATGAAATCACACTATTATTATAAAGGCGAAAGTTTGTATGTATGTCAGTATGTGAATGAATAATAATAATAATATTCCACAACTATCACCCAACGCCGTCTAGTCCCAAGCTAAGCAGAGCTTGTGTTATGAGTACTAGCCAACTAATAAACATACTTAAACATTTCTAAATACATACATATAATAGATAAATTACACCCAGACACAGAACAAATGCTCATCACACAAACATTTGTCCTGAGTGGGAATCGAACCCACGACCACGAGATAGCAGTCAGGGCCACTAGCCACTAGACCATTCAGTATTACACTGAAAAAATTGGTTTTCTGTGGATAATTAAACATAACAGAATTTTCAAGTTCTGCACAAGACGACGCCTGCGCGCTAGATCGTTACAATATTTTCTATCAAGTTACAAATCATAATTTTTCACAAAAACAAAGAGCTATTATATTTCAATAAATGTATGTAAGTGCGTGTGTAGGTTTTTTAAGATAATATAAGATTTTTTTTTGGGCTCGGTCCGGTCAATTACCGGACGGCCGCACGGCATGCTACCCATTGCTCGACGTCCGCAAGCCCGCGTATATCGTGGCTGGTGGTTTGGGTCAGAACTTCGGCGGCTGAGGCGTGAGGACATTCGTTCCCTTACGCGTGCGGCCTCCTCCTTTGCTAGCATTACTGCTTCGCAGAAGGAGGCCACCGCCTGTCATTCCTCCTCGCTTTGGACCATAGCCCGAACCAAGGCCCGACACGAGAGGTCGCTGCCGCCGATTGCCTCCACGAGGACACGACGGTGCTCCGCCCAAGCGGGGACACCTCCACCGTATGCTCCACCGTGTCCTCCGGGCGGTCCACACAAAGATGACACTCGGGCGTTTCTTCCGCCTGAATCCGATGCAGGAACCTCCCGAACTTGCTAGGTCCGGTGAGGACCTGCGCCAGGCGGAAGGTGAGGACGCCGTGTTGTCGCTCCAGCCACTCCTCAAAGAGGCGACTTACCGCCATAATTGTAATGTGCCCAAATACAAGTACCTATGTGGTAAAGCTATCGTTTCATTTCTCTCAAAGGTCAAATTTCGTAAAATTAAGTGTGATCAAATTTTAAAATGTGGTTAAGAAGCTTATTTGAAATTAGAAACGAACGCACACAGCTCCCCCATTTCTGATGTTGATGACTTATTAAAACTGAGGTAGCCCAGTATGTTAGGCTGTGGAATTATTGGTAAAGAAGAGTCACCGTGACCCTGGAACGCAAAGGGCAACTGAAGGAATATGGGTGTGGAAGGGTGTTTTTAATATCGTGCGGATTCCATCACACTTGCTGGTTTGCTCCGCATGCAGAAAATTTCAAAATGCAAAAAATTGCAATAAATACTTGTATTTGTTTTTGTACTTGTATTTGGGACATTTACGGGCATCGATAAGTCGATGTTTACGGGGGTTACGCGTGCGGAGCAATCCCGCATGCGTTATAAAAACCGCACGATATTAAAAACACCCTTAGACCGTAGAAGTCTAACACTCTTACTCCACTTAGAGTGGGAGAAATTATTTGATGGAATTTCACCCAAAATAACACCCTTAAATCCCTGTGTTGGCAAAGATGTAAGTGTTATCACATAGAAAAAGCTGTAATATCTGTTAGCTGCCAGCCTCTCTACCATATTTTGACTAAAGGAAAATCAGGTCAAGGGCACGCTACAATGACACAGACGGTCGCAGTTGTCATACAATATTGGGCATTTGTATCTCTTGTCTAATCAGAGTAGGCTCAGTCAGCTTCATTAGAAGTTGATGTTTCGAAAATGGTTAGTATAGATTTTGTAGGTCAAACTCAAAATTGGACCGGTCGTGTACTTATTTGGGGAGAAAAACTAAAGGAGAAGTCGAAGGAGAGCCGAGTCGAGAGTAAGTGAGCAATTAAACAGTATAGATATATGGAACAGTACGGAAATTACCTACAAATATTCGAAACGGCAAACTCACACAAACATACGCATCGACGAGACTTATAAGCGTTTCTCGCGGTCCTGTCAGTAGCGAATGCCGCTTAGGTCTCGTCGATGCGTATGTTTGTGTGAGTGTGCCGTTTCGAACATTTGTAGGTAGTTTCCGTACTGTTCCATATATCTATACTGTGGCAATTATCTGCTTCTATAACTTGAAATTACTAGAGGACACATTCGTAGGAAGATTTAGTGACATGTGTGGCACAGTGATTGAGCGATTGGCTGCCACGCTGCGTGTCGTGGGTTTGATTCACGCATGAAACAAATATTTGTATGGCCTATAGATAGTTGTTTATAAACGTTATAATGGCGGGACCAACTCTTGTATCCGAATGATTCTACCACGTATATTTAGTACGTTTTAGTACTATTTTGTACCCTTCCTGAGATTTTTGTACCTCACACGGTGTAAACGGAATTTCATGATATTGTTGGCCCCGCCATTATAACGCGTTATAATGGCGGGACCATGCTTGTACGCCAAAACTATAACGAATTTCAGCATTCTGATAAAACTAGTATTTAGTACGCGATTTAGTACCTCCGAAAATCAACAATAAGTGACGAAGATATTATTAGTTTCTTTATAAAATCATTTTTTTTATTTTTGACATTTTCTGCGCCTGAACAATTTGACGACCGAAATACGTCAGGTAAAAAGTTGCAGTTACATTTCGTACAGGCGCTTTGTTATTATTTATGTATTTTATTTATATTATTACATAGCACTATATTAATAATAAATATTGATTAGGCCACACAGGAAAATTATTATTGTACGTTTTAATATATTGTATAAAGTTGTTACTATAAATAATCTGTGTATCCTACTTTTTGATGATTTTTACAATTTTTACTTAAAATTTAAAGATATTAAAACCTACAATAATAATTTTCGTGTGTGGCCTACTCAATATTTATTAATAACATAGTGTTATGTAATAATATAAATAAAATACATAAATAATAACAAAGCGCCTGCACGAAATGTAACTGCAACTTTTTACCTGACGTATTTCGGTCGTCAAATTGTTCAGGCGCAGAAAATGTCAAAAATAAAAAAAATGATTTTATAAAGAAACTGATAATATCTTCGTCACTTATTGTTGATTTTCGGAGGTACTAAATCGCGTACTAAATACTAGTTTTATCAGAATGATGATATTCGTTATAGTTTTGGCGTACAAGCATGGTCCCGCCATTATAACGCGTTATAATGGCGGGGCCAACAATATCGTGAAATTCCGTTTACACCGTGTGAGGTACAAAAATTTCACGAAGGGTACAAAATAGTACTAAAACGTACTAAATATACGTGGTAGAATCATTCGGATACAAGAGTTGGTCCCGCCATTATGACGTTTATAGTTGTTTAAAGCTCTGTGTGGTTTTTGCACGTGAGTTTAAATATTTGTAAGATCACCCACGATACAGCAGTAATTCCTAATGTTAACAGCGTTTAAATAAAAACAATGCAGGTACGCTATTTTCAGACAAAATCAGTGAAGAAGTTATATTAGACACTGGCTGCTGCCAGCGGCTTTGCCCGTGTCATCATCATCATCATCATTTCAGCCGATAGACGTCCACTGCTGGACATAGGCCTCCCTCAAATTTCGCCAAAATGAACGGTCCTGTGCGTCTCGCATCCATCGGATCCCCGCAACCTTCACCAGGTCATCGGTCCACCTTGTAGGGGGCGTTCCAACAATGCGTCTTCTGGTACGTGGCTGCCACTCCAGAACCTTTCGGCCCCAACGGCCATCTGTTCTGCGAGCAATGTGCACTGCCCATTGCCACTTAAGTTTGGTGATTCTTCGTGCTATGTCGGTAACCTTGGTTCTCCTGCGCATATCTTCATTTCTGATTCGATCACGCAAGGAAACGCCTAGCATAGTCCTTTCCATTGCCCTTTGGTTGACTTTAAGCCTTCTGATGAGGCCCATTGTGAGCGACCACGTTTCGGAACCATACGAACGAACGAACGATTGCTGATGATGATTGGGAACGTTTTGCCCGTATGATAGTAGAAAATTACCCCAAGGGAACATACTCCCAGGAAAAAAGATGTCCTACGTGCTATTCAATGGCATGATCTAATGTTCAGCCGTTCCAGAGTGAGGAAGTAACGAACATACAAATATGCACTCTCACAAACTTTCGCCTTTATGAGTGTTATACATTGAGTGTCACGGCGGCCACATCGAATTTTTTGCAGACAACCTTTTGACGGACTTGATAGAATGGGATAAACGATTTTCCTTATTATGGTGGTCGCATACCCGTAGTCTATCAACATAGCTGGTAGATAAATGCTCCACTTTAATGTAACTTCGTCGTCGGTAGTTTTTCACCACGACAGCAGTGTGGGGGGGAGGGAGGGGGTGTACTTAATGCCATCCGCCTTTTACAAGTTATATTCATCGTAAAGTTCATTTACAATGTTGCGTTAATTATTATTAAGAGAGCTTATCTTGTCTTGGCATTTACTTTTTATTGTTTTAGTATGAAATTTATGTTTGTGAAGACCTACTTCTGTTTTGGATTCCATACTTCAGTCGACAAAAACGGAATCTTTATAGGATCACTTTGTTGTCCGTCTGTCTGTCTGTCCATTTCCTTTTCTCAATGTGTTCTTGAGCTACATGTTAAGCGGTTTTGCTAAATCCTGGGCAAGATGTAAGGTCTCAAGCGAGCTAGCAAGCGAGTTCGATTCGCACTCGAACGGTATTTTTTAGAAATTTCTAAATTAAACATTTTTAGTACACACACTGTTTTTTTTTTCGGCAAATCATCCAATCACTCACTGTACAGTTGGCTAACTATTAAATTTTATTCTTTTTTTCAATTCTGAGCAAATCCGTTCCCATCTCACTAATATTATAAAAGTGATTTATGTATGTGATGTGTGTGTATATGCGTTACTCCTTCGCGATCAATAACCTGAACAGCTTTGGATGAAATTTGGTACACGGGTACTCCATGTCCTAGAATCAGGAATATGTTTCTACTGGCACAATTTAAGCATAAGCATAAGCATAATCAGCCTTTTAATGTTCCCACTGCTGGGACTCAGGCCTCCTCTCTAGGAGATGGAATGGGCCGTAATCCACCACGCGGGCCCAGTGCGGGTTGGTGAATGTCACATGTCTTCGAATTTTTTGGTTCTAGGACATGCCGGTTTCCTCACGATGTTATCCTTCACCGTTTTCGCACAACTTAGTTGTTTATAATTTATATACGAGTATATAAAAGGGGAAACAGACTGACTAACATATCAATGCAAAGTTGAAACTACTGGGACTAGAAGTGTAAAATTTTTCACAAGGTTTCCTCTTATGGTGTAAGTGAGCAATAGGAGGGTATTTTCCAAAAAGTACAGAGGGTACATCTTGGAAAATACTCTGGGGGTGGGATGAAACGGGGTTCCAAAGTTTGTATGCAGAAACCTACTTTAACGCCGGCTTTATTTAATATAATCACAAAAGTGTTCATTCAGCTCGACTCGCTATAGTAATTTTAGCTTATTCTTTTTTTTATATAATACCTAAAAATAAACCACACATTTTTAGTTTCTTAATCTTTCGTAGCTTACGTAACCTCGCTTATACTTATTTGAAATTGGCTCACCACCCGGGTTAAATTGAGCAATATTAGAACTCAAGGTCTTGCCATATTCCCCATCAGTAGTTTAGCGTCTGGCTATAACCGCTTCAAATTCTGCGTGATAAGTGGAGATATGTTAACCCCTTCCAAATTGGAATGTAACTACATCCTTGCTTCAAATTGCCCCAGAGGCAGGAAATAGTTGGTCTACGTTTGTATTTGTACAAGTTTAAAAAAGGTGCTCCAATTGTGCAGTTTTTCTGAATGTTATGTGACCTACGAAACTGGTATTTGATCTGTCAGCGATAAGACCACCATTATACCCATAGATTTAAGTTTGTGTGTGTTACTGTTTCGGAGTACTAGTTCTATTCTATTCTATTCTATTCTATTCTATTCTATTCTATTCTATTCTATTCTATTCTATTCTATTCTATTCTATTCTATTCTATTCTATTCTATTCTATTCTATTCTATTCTATTCTATTCTATTCTATTCTATTCTATTCTATTCTATTCTATTCTATTCTATTCTATTCTATTCTATTCTATTCTATTCTATTCTATTCTATTCTATTCTATTCTATTCTATTCTATTCTATTCTATTCTATTCTATTCTATTCTATTCTATTCTATTCTATTCTATTCTATTCTATTCTATTCTATTCTATTCTATTCTATTCTATTCTATTCTATTCTATTCTATTCTATTCTATTCTATTCTATTCTATTCTATTCTATTCTATTCTATTCTATTCTATTCGTAAATAACGTATTGATAGTAATTTAGATGCAAGTCTATATTATATACCTACGTAGGCATATAATATAGACTTGCATGTAGGAAATTCTCGAACACGATTCTCTGAATGCCTGGTATTCGGAGAATCGTGTCAATACGGTACCATTGTAGTAATGTAGATATTGTAACATTTAGTGTGAATGGAGTTAAATGAATTGAGTCCAATGACACTATCAGGCATAATGGTAGCTAGTAGGGAGCTACGTTTTTATTCAATTTAATTTTCATGAATAGCTATTCGTTAATCCATACTATCTATCTATACTATAATATTATAAATGTGAAAGTAACTCTGTCTGTCTGTTACGCTTTCACGGTTAAACTACTCAACCGATTTTGACGAAATTTGATTACAGACATAGGAAGCTTGAACTTCAAGGATGGACATATGTTACTTTTTATCTTCGACTTCGATTTCTCATCCGCAATAACTAACCTTTTACACGGACGAAACCGCCGGCAGAAGCTATTAAAACTAGAGATGCACCGAATATTCGGTTACTATTCGGTATCCGGCTTATCCGGCCCTTTTTTACTATCCGGCTACCGGATGGTAATGTACTATCCGGCCGGATACCGGATAATAAACTTGGTAGATTTTATAAATGGAATCTAACTATAGACACAGTTGTAATTGAAGCTTTTATTATTTTAAACAACTTTAACTTTTTATAATAAATTAATTATTTAAAGTAACTTGGTGATAATACTGATAGTTAAAAATTTACTTATTTGTAACTAGTAATAATATTGGAAATCCACCAAAGGTAAATTATGATGTATAAAAACAAGATTTTCAGCATTTTTAGGAAGCAAACGATTCCTCTTGTTTTCATATATAAGCCCAGCCTCTGAAAACAGTCTCAACTAAACTAACATTAAAACTACATTTATGTATAATAAAATCTATTTTTATCAATAATTGCTAAGATTGGTGTACAAATAATCTTACAATATAATTAATTACATCGTCTCGTGTAGCGACGAAGTAAGCAATCAAGTGCCTCTAACGAAATTAGATAGGAACCCACTTGTTTATTAACACAAATAGAATTATTACATTATACATAACACGGCCTATTATTAAACCACCAAGCAAATTCTGCCAGCTGGTTCGCCTGCGTGGTAGTGGAAAATAATCCCCAGGGAATATATTACCAGGATAAAAAAGTCTTGTTCGGGTGTCTACTCGTGTCTATATCCTGGACATGGACACGAGTGCAAAGTTTCATCCAAATCCGTTTAAACTTTTGGGCAAACATACACATATATACATACTTTGCCTTTATAATAGTAATGAGATGTGTGAAAAATAAAAGTCCTGACTGACTCGCCAACGCAAACCCTTGGATCTAGAGAGCTTAAATTTTGCATTATGTTCTCTTTATAATAAACCTTAGGAATAATGAAGAATATTTTAAAATTTAATCCCTAAGGACATTTATTATAAGTTATCACACACACCTTTAATATAAGTTAGCTTGTTTCTTATCCTATTTTTACTTTTTATTATTCATTTTGTTGTTTCATTGTTTACAAAATATAAAAAACCGAATTTCTACAATGTTACAAATTAAAGTTATCTCAACTCAAGTCCCCAAGATACAGGTTCTACCTAGTTTGGGGACCACCATCCAAATATATGTAAAATTACTAATTAGTTACAAACAATATTAATCATTATGTAATAGTTTTTAAGCTGTTCGTTATTTATTGTAACAATGAACAATAAACATTCTTCTTCTTATTCTTCTTATTAAACGGGATGGCAAAGTTTGTATGGAACATAATTTCTAGTCAGATGTTTCACTTTTCGCACAGATGAAGCCGAGAAAAATAGAGACCTACTAACTTCGTATGTATCTATTTTTCAACAAAATGTACAACGAACGTACTACATATGTACATACAAACTGTTTGATATTTTCGTTTGACAAAACATAGAAATCGGTCGTGTGATTCTTTCAATATAACCGATACGGATCAAAGGATTCAACTGTCCTCGCTTTTCCTTTGCAACTTGATTATTTTCGTATCTACAGGAATCTTTCTGTCTATGAACTTAGACACGAGAAATCATTTACAACACACTTGTCACATGCTCTTTGTAAATAATAGACGAGATGTTTCTCCAAGTCTGAACATGTCACATTTTTGATAGGTCAAAGTTCTTGTTAATAAAATTGGTGCGTCATAATGGACATGAGACGCCATATTTTTTGTGAGCAGAGTTTGGTAATGAAGATTTTTTAACAATGCATTATAGTACACGCCACATCTAGACAATTAATTTGTCTAGAGTTTTTTTGGTAAGGTTAAATAAATGCCTCCTGCTTATTTTTTGGAAATTTGTAGCACTTCTTTCTGAAAGCAAAATATAGAGACCTGCCTAACTATCTTACCTTGGACTTATAGCATAATTAAATCTGTTTTCTATCTAAAGGTACTGATAAACTTGAGCACTCACTTGCAATGAGCATTCTAGCAAATGCTTCTTACAGAAAAATTAACGGTAGCGTTTTAGCGTGCATTCTAGCGAGCCTATTAGTAAACATTCTAGCGAGAGGACAGTAAACTTGCTTCAAACTTTTTACTAAATATAGCAATTATGTCATTATTTATCTTTATCTTTTTTTAAATGTAATCTATATGTACAAATGCAGCTCATACAATCGGCAAATCAGCCCCCCTAGCCTAGTTACGACCGTTTCGTTTCGATTCTCTTGCTTCGAATGCTTCGAGTAGGCCACGCCTCCGATTCCTTTGTTCTGACGTCATCACAACGCTCAGTCACGTGGTCAGAACATAGAAATTGGAGGCGTGGCCTACTCGAGGCGTTCGACGCAAGAGAATCGAAACGAAACGGTCGTAACTTGGTTAGGGGGGCTGACATCTTCATCAGCTTGGGATCGGGCTGAATTATGATTTATATGGGCTGTATTTTACATAGAGTGACTGCATATCAGACCTTCTCAACCCTGTTACTAGGACACACATAACTCCTTGGATAGGCTGATGGTCAGACTTTCTGGCGTCTGACTACCTATAACGACTGTCAAAGATCTACTAATGACAACAGGGGCCAACAGCTTTACGTGCTTTCTGAGGCACGGGGTGTCAGTAATGTCCTAGATAAACTTAGAAAAGTACTTAAGAAATGAATAATTCACATTGGTACTTACCCGGTTTCCACTGGGCTATCACAACACAAGTCTAACAAGTCAAGTCTGACATCTTCATGTAGAATATTTTTTTAACGGGCATCTAGAGCGTTCGCTAGAATGATCGTGCATTAGTTCTTAACGAGATGTATGCTTGGCTCTGTTCGTTGCTCAGTTCAACAGTTTAAAAACGGCAAAGGATCGATGTTCTGTTAAGTGAATGCTCAAGTCTATCAGCACCTCTGAGTAAATATTTTCGTGTATTGACAATAGCTTTTGGCCGTCACTCGGCGTCTCGTCGACTTGGCGACATAGGCTAACAAGTTCTAATTAACGGTATCAATAACTTGAAGAAAACAGATCGCATATCGGCAATGTGTTTATTTATTAGTTGACTAACTGACCCATACATTATTGTAATTTATTTATTTCTTGTTAATTAAAATAGAACACATTCAATTACATTAATTCACTTAGAAATATGAGAAAAAGAACAAACGTAACAAGGTATCTACGTAACATTGTCAGTGGGATATAATTTGAGTGTAATTGAATTATTTGAATTAATAGATTTAGATTGAATATAAATTAAACAAACAATACTAATATACGTAACTAAATTCATAATTGATAGATCATTTATTCTTTAGAGCTATGTGGAACAGGATGTAAAGTCCCGTGAACCTCCATAGAAAAGGGAGATTTGCGGAAATTTACACCCCTCTGACTCTGTTGTGTCTGGTCTGGGTAACTTCTCGATAGTTGTTTTCGGATTATTATATATGTCGCTGGCCGCGACATATATAATAGTCCGAAAACAACTTCTCTCTCGATCTTAGAAATTGATCACTTTATGACATGGCCAAGAAAAACTAGCCAGACCGTTTTAAACATTAAAGTTTGATGATATGTTGTAATCCTCGTTTGGCCTACTTTCTTCAGACCTTTAATTATCATAGAAATCTTATATCAATGATATGGCCAAACGAGGATTTACATAATCATCAAACGTTAACGTTTAAATGATCTGGCCAGTTTTAGTTGAAGATATCATGAAGTGATCAATTCTAAGATCTGTCCATGACATATATTATTCTAATCGCATGGAGAACTCTGATACCGTGATGTAGAATAGTTCCTATGTGACGACATAGATGTCGCTACAATTCTATTAACTAGCTTCTGAGAGTGGCATCGCCTGTGTGAAAGTAGAAAATTATCCCGAGGGAACATAATCCCAAGGTATTAAAAGGGTCCTTTAGTCAGTAAAAGTCTGACACGCCCTCCCGCTCCACGCTATCGTCAACATTGAGCATGGTTTAAAGGCTTGTTACTTAATCTAACGCAATCCAACGCGATGTTTGACGAAAAGGCAACGCGAAAAAAGAGAGATAAATTCCGTGATTTACTCGAATATTTTACAATACTTGTTCCAGGAAATACGTGTTTTTTATTAAACCCTTAGAAGTTTGAAAAAAACAGTTATCATTCAGATTCTTGACTAAATTTTCAAGTCTTTTATTGTTATACTTTTTTGACTTTTTAATTTTTTTAGTAAATTATGAAGTGTTAAAGTTCATGCAAAATTGCAGATTTTCAGAAGTCTTTACTGGATTAGTTTTACACAAATTTATAAATTGATGTCAATAGAAACCTAGATAATATCCACAAGATACTGTGTTTCCAAAATATCTGATGAAAAATGTGCAATAACGTCATAATCGCGTAAGAGCGGTTGTATGAAAAACAGTGAAAATGTATGTCGAGTTGCATGCCCTTAGGTATCCTGTGTGCTATTCCAGGACATGTCTTACCATGATGCTTATATAAATACAAATTCGTTCAGCCGTTTGTGCGTGAAAGAGTAAGAAACATACTCATACACATATGTACAAACTTTCACGTTTATAATATTGGTATGATGACTAACTTTTTCCTGCAACTTCTCTGCTATGTCCTAATTTAAAGGAACAGTATGCTTTTCCTGGATACAATGTAGCTTAAGACACCCATCATTATCAACATCATCATATCAGCTGTAAAACTCACTGCTGGGCATAGGCCATAATGATAATAATAATCATTTTATTTTCAGGCATCAGAGGCCCATAGACAAAATACATACAATAATCTTAAACAATAATAAACTAATACATATTATAAAAACAAAACTTATTTAACTATTATTAAACACGTAATCTAGTCGGCGTCGTGTTGTGCTGCGTGGCATCGCATAACCGTCCTCGGAAACGTCGGTATACGACACCTTTCGGCCAGAAGTCCTCTTTCAAAAAGGTCTGTAGCTGTTGAGTTGGAACTCGTACCACGAACGACTTGAGGTTGACGTCGTGGCGCGCTTCCAACCTTACGACCCTCAGAGTCCAGTTGGTCTTCACCTTCAAATACTCCACGACTTCCTCAACCTTCGTGTAGTGATGCAGGCGCGAAATGTATAGCTGCGTCGTAGGCACAGCAGGACGTAGCAGCATGTTCGGACCACTCGGTGCGGTACCGCACTGGTTACGGGAACAGGGCTTCTTCTTCTTCTTCTTTTCTACTCTTGTGAAACCCTCTTCATCCACTAAAAAATAATGACCAGTCTTGTGCGTCTCGCATCCATCGGATTCCCGCGATCCTCACTAGGTCGTCAGTCCACCTCGTGGGAGGCTTTCCAACGCTACGTCTTTTGGTACGCGGTCCAGACCCTTTCGGCCCTATCGACCATCAGTACTGCGAGCAATGTGCCCTACCCATTGCCATTTAAGTTTGGCGATTCTTCGGGCAAATTCTAATATGGCACTCAGCGGTCGGTAATGTAGGTTTCTATGAGTATCAATAAAATGGCTTTTGAAATCTGGTATTTCCGGAGATAAGGTATACTCCTTCATCCGAACCTACAAACTTTAAATAACTCTTGATAAAATTACTCCACATTTAGCAGAAAATATTTTACTGGAAAGTGTTATAGAATTATTTCTGGTAAATTAAGCATAAACACCAACCTGCCATTTTAGTAATTAATATCAAAATCTCAAAATAATTAACTTATTAAGCTGACGGTACGCCTTTTCAGCAAAAGCCGGAAACTTTCCTTTTGGTAATAAGTTCTCAGCTATATTAAGTGGCACGTACCTATTGAATGAATGATTGATCGATGTTTTGAAGTTGATTGAGATGTTCGTTTGCCGATACCCGAATAGCTTTGACGTAGCGCTACTAATATTGTCTAATGTTGCCGATTTTATGGTCGTTCGGATTTCTGGTTCAACACTATATTTCTCGGGCTCGAGTTTGACCTTTTATGTTTCTTTAACAATGGGTGTGTAGTTAGTAAAAGTCCGCTCCGGGTCCCGCTCTGTGTGGTTGAAAAGAGAGCGCCCTTTCCAACCACCCAGTACAGGTGGTGATACCTATTTGAAGATTTACTACCTCAAATAAAACAAAAAAGGCAATATAATACTAAGATCCCAGAGCTGTCAGACATAACTTATTTTGCACACTTGCACTATATTCTACATTTGAATTAAGGATTCGAAATAATTGTCAAATTTGTAAGAACAAACTCTGTGTCATTTATTATTATTATTATGATCCTGTTGTATCCCACTACAGGGCGAAGGCTTCCCATCCATTCCACTCTTCTCTGTCCTTAGCTACTTCTGGCCAATCTTTTAGGTAGGAGTTCAACTCGTCCCGCCATCTCCTTCTGGGCCTGCCACGTCGCCGGATCCTGCTGTTTGGGATCCAGTCAGTGATTGCCTTCACTCAATTTCGTTGTGATATGCAGCAGATGTCCTCTCCTAGAGAGGAGGCCTGAGTCCCAACAGTGGGAACATTATAAGGCCGACTATGTTATGCTATGCCGCAGATGTAGCCTGCTCAGTTCTATATTAGTTTGGCGGCTGAGTTGCCTACGTCTGCGATTTGTGTTTTAGAACTAAGTATACTGTTCCTTATGCGGTCTGTTCTTTTGACCACGAGAATACTTCGTTCCATTGCTCGCTGGCAGACCCCGAGTGCGGATTTTTGACGTTTCGTGGTTTCATGGACCTTCGCTAAGGAGCGCAAATGTGGTCATTACATTTGCGCTCCTTAGGCAAGGGTCTATGAATTTCCTTTTAAGGGAAAGTGGAAATAATCCTTTCATCAGGTGTTTCATCGACCAGTAACTCTATCATACAAGTCAAAAAATTTTTTTCATTTATTATTTTTAGAGCTTAAAAATATAAAAAGCTTTCACTTAATAAAAAGTTAGTCTATACTTGGGTTGGTGGCCATGTATTAAAATTATCTCAAAATATAAATTGTAATGGACGATATTTTCTGGGACCGTAAACGAATCAGTCATGTTGAAGTTTTGTTTACGATTTGTATATAAAACACTTTCCACACTCGATTATTTTTCCAATAGACGGTATGAACATTCCTATACAGTTAGAGGACTTACTTTTAATGGACCAAATACAATCAAGGTTCTTAAGTCGACCTGTATTTTTTTACAAGGTCATAGAATGTATCTTATACTTCATTTGCGTTAAGACAAGACATTTAAACGAACGTTTTTTACTGTCTGTTCAACCGATTTTGGATTTTATTGCGTTGGTGGCATGATAAATGGCGACTGCAGTAAATATTTGGTATTGTAATCACTTTTTTGCTTTTAATGCCATCCTTCTGCCTTATAAATAGAAGCCAAAATCGGTTGAACAGACAGTAAAAAAGGTTCGTTTAAATGTCTAATCTTAAAGCGAATGGAGTGTGGTATACGCGCATCGCCATCTCTATCTATACTTTATGTTCTAGTGTTAGCAATTTTGGCATAATTGAACTACTTCTATTATTTATAAGTAAAATTTATTATCCTATTTTTACATTAAAATAATGTGAATGTCTCTGTTCGCGTTATACAGATAGTGTATTGACTCAACTGTTATTTGAGTCACTGACAGTTCACTCTAACGTTCGTTCGTTCGTGCGTTCGTTCACGAAAAGCATTGCACACGCGAACCGAGGCATTCTAGTTTGGTCTCTCGTCGAGTAAGGTTGATATAAAGTGCAAAACCTAAGTAAATAAAATAGTTATCCTGAATAACTGTATTCTCATTTCCTGACCTCCAATACTAATAGGTAGATATTGCAATTTACCTCTATTTAAATTAATTTTAGAGGAAAACCGTGGTGTAAATTTCATCTACTCTTCATTAGCATGTCATTCACAGTTCCTGGTGAGTGGAATGTCAAGCTTCATTAGCGCACCTTTTTGAAATAAGCGGGGGCATTAGTTTAGTTAATGTTTATTTAAATATAGCTGAAGTGCCTTCCAATTAGTGTTCCGCAATAACTCAGCAATATAATGCATAATTATTGCGGTAAATAATGAGTACTGAGCTAGTCTTGCGTACAGTCGAAGTAAAGTAGGTGTCGATAGATTTAAAACCTACCTGACTACTAGACGACTCAAATCAAACATGCACATATGTGGCACAGTAGGCGTAGTGGTTGAGTGATTGGCTGCTGAACTGCGCGTTACGAGTTCGATTCCCGTACGGAATGAATACTTTATGGCCTGCTGATAGCTGGGTATATATTTCGGATCTGGGTGTCTGGTGTATATGACTCTACATGCAAGCCCCAAAATTGCAGGGGCCATTTGGGTTAATTAAATAAAAAAATATAAAAAATTCAATATATTTCTATTTCCAATTGATCGTTTCCTATGGAGAAGAACCGGCAAGAAACTCCATGAGGTAAAACCGCAAGACTCTGTATTTAGTAAATGGACGTTCACTAAGCAAATTATCGTATTTTTTTGAGGGATTGAAATAAGGATTGAATTTTATTTCACTACATTTTGATTTATATTTCCAAATCAGGCTTCTATTTATTTTACGTTACTAGAGATTTGAAGTTCAGAATGCAAACCTTACTCGGGTTGTTTACTTTTCTAAATTGATAAATTGTTACTTCGACTTCGTGCTTCAGCGTCTGATCCAATGAATGAATTAAAGATGGCTTCTCTCGGGTTACAGAGAACGAAAGATCATTTTCCAAATGTATCTTAGATTTATTGTTAGATGTTTCTTTTATTATTTACATTTAATTACACTAATATTATAAATGTGAAAGTTTGTATTTCGTTATTACATGCTTTATGTACACTTTATGTAAAGAACAGAGGTAGACTTAATGTCCACCTTTTTGTATTTTTGTCCTGTGTTATTCATTTTCTACCAGTTAACCCTTGGGTAATGCAAAGAATAATAGTGGAAGGTGCAATAAATGAGAGCGAAAAAGGTAAATACAAGAATAGATATACTAATAAACCATAGATATAATACAATTATACAATATATACTCAAATTAATAAACTACATTTGTATAAATGTTGCTAAAAACGCTCCAACAGCTGAACAGATTTGTAAGAAAATTGGCACACGGATAGACCATTTGACCTGGAATATCTTTTTATCCCGGGAGTATGATTCCTTGGGACAATTTCCTACTTTCGGAAAGCGAAACCACTGCCAGCTAAGCTAGTAAACTATATATTTATACATAGGTTTATAGGTATAATGACCGTTGCGGAAAACTTATGAAGTAAAACTACGTGGATAAGTGAGATATATTTATCACCTATGTTACCTTAATATATAATTTAATAGTGTTCATATTATGAAGAGTGCCTTTTTTTTATTCTTGATAGGTTTGCGCTTGACCGCTATCTCACCTGATGGAAAGCAACGATGCGGTCGACGATGGAGCGCGCTTACCTAGAAGTAACCTATTCACTCTTGACTTAAAGATTCCCGGGTTGTAGCCATCAGGAAAAACAGATTCCGGCAAGGAATTCCACTCCTTAGCTGTACGCAATATGAATGTGTTCCCAAAACGTTTCGTGCGTATAGGTGGGATGTCCACCATGTACCGGTGGCGCATTGCCGTACGCCTGGTGGTCCGATGATGGAACGGGCTAGGCGGAACCTACAAAAGAACTGCTTACTAATTTATCCAACAATTCCGGTTCCAGTAATAAAGTAAGCTTGCTAAATGTACATGGAGCGGGGATGAACTGCAAATGACTCGCAGCTCTAAGAATTTATGTTCACATTTATTCAGTAAATTGTGCTCACCCAAGACTGTATCCCCGACACGCGCTCCAAAAATGTGCAACTCCTTAAGTATCATTGTCTGCGTCTAAAGCGCGGAGATTATTCACATTGCATTCCCTAGAAAAGCGATTTCATGTTACAATATTTTAGTCTAGAATAGGTACTCCAAAAAATGCTGATTGTTAAAAGTGCGAGCGCCCTCGAAACGCAAAGTTTCAGTCTCAAGGTGACCACTTGTAGAACTTTTTGAATAGCGATATTAAGCAGCACGACTTTCTTTTTTTTCTGCCGGTTCATGTTCATCAATGTCAAAATGCTTTTGTGTATAATGTGGATGTGTTTGAGCGACACATGTAGATTGTTTCATCATTTAACGCGTTTATGCGGCTACGTGTTGCGTGGAGTAATTACCGCTCCAAACCGTAAGTGTTCTTTATTTTGTTTTTAATTTTCAACGTACCTACGTTAAAAATTAAGAATTTTAGCGTCACAAACAGCAATATGTTTTCAGGTTACTTCAAAGAACAAAACAATGTAATAAGCGTTGATTAAACATGTGTTTACTAAGAATTATTGAATGTTTGGTTTCGAAGATTAAAGAAGGTGGTTATTCAAAAATTGTTGGTTGTATTTCATCCATTTTATTGGTTCAGAAGTAGGTTAACATTCCGCAAGGTGTAATGGTAGGCGCAACTTGTTATTGGCCGAAACTGTTTTATTTTTGTTTTGTTTGTTATTCTTCTGTTCCGTTACGTTGATCCTACGCGTCGATTTGAGCTAAAAAATATTGTTTATGTTGACGTGAATGATAAACAACTCAAATTATAATTCATAGAAGGAAGTACAAGTTAAGTTGTTTACGGTGCCGCGGCGTAAATATTCGTTGAGGAAAATTAATTTTCACTTAAGCTTTTCGCAAACTTAAAATGAAAGATTAGGATCATTTGCTCTACAAGTGGATTGGGTTTTGAAAAATGGTGTTTAAAAACAATTATTTGAATGAGGTACAACATGTTTTTTTTGCAACTAAAGTTTTTTTTTTATTGGGTGGGAAAATCATCTTATGACAAATCCCGCTCTTGGACGGAGCGAGAGATAGTGTCTGACTTTTACTGACTAAAAACCCACTCCTGTTCCTTCTTTGCCTTCGTCCCAGGGCCCCGGATTTCACTTTCACACTACCCGTGGCCCCAGTAGGCTTTGACCCTGCTGGGCCCCTACGATTTTTTGCAACTAAAGACAAAAAGGCTAGGAACAGTATTTTTTCTGGGGATCATCTTGCCACCGTGACGGCTTAGAACGTGCCTCAGATGAAACAATTATGTAAATATCTACTCACTAATTGCTCCACCATTTTACTTCATCCGTGATGAGTACTGTAGTAAAAATTTATCTTAAAAAAATGTACACAATTGCTTAGACGATTTAATTTACATTACTATGCTAATGTAAGTCTGTGGTATTATAATTTTGCAAAGCAAAATTGAAGAAATAAAAACTAAGTTGTCTTAAATTATTTTTGTTACTGGTAATTCACGTCGTTTAAGTTACTTAGCCTCAGCAGACCGGTATGAGTATAGTCCTTCTGTCAAACGCTGAGATCTTCCCAAGTTTATGAGATGTGTTCCAAGAAGATTATAATGTTAAGTACAGTATATAGGGTGACTTGTAATTAGTGTACGATACTTAAACACATGATTGTGCTCATGATAACCAACAACTTTTACTATGGGAACGAACCTAAAATCGCGAAAAAAAATCTGCTGTTCAGTACATTAGGCAAACATAAATGTACTGAACAGCTGATATTTTTTTCGTGATTTCGGCTTTGCTCCCATGATAAAAATTGTTTGTTATCATGAGCACAATCACGTGTTTAAGTATCGTACACTAATTACCAGTCACCCTATATGTTGTGTGTACTACGTAGGTACCTAGATACTAATTTCGAGGCTAAACTGCCTCGAAATTAGTATTAGAATATAGATAGGCACTCTGACAGCCGTATTGTGTTCTAAATATAGCTGTTTAGGGATAAAATAAGTTTTAGTTATTACGAGTTACCAGTAACCCTGTATACTTAGACACGATAGCAATATATATATTAAAGTTCAATTAATTTATTCTTCAAAAACCGCAGAAACAGCCCAGTCAGTCAGAGAGTTTCAGTTATGCCCGGTTTGCACATGGCCTGACCGATTGCTATAATTTATTGTGCGTCTATTTGGGCAGAATAAACATGTTTTCTTTCTTTTTTCTTTTCTTTCAGAATAATTTAATATAAATTATATCTACGTACTGTAATAAAATTTTATTTAATAAATCATGAACTGGACAGTATAATTTAGTGCTCCGCTTGCAACGTAAATAACAATGAGGGATACAGTAAAAGCACAAACTCATTAAATAATCGGCATTTAAATTAATTAATTTAGGTCCTCATCAAAAGTTTAACTTATCCAAAAATCAATGAAATTTCCTTGCTTAAAAGAGATTCACAGGATCAAACTAAAACATTGCACATTGCTATGAGATAAGATAGTCATCTCTAGAACATATGGCCGATGGGACCGAAAGGTTTTTTTTTTGTTGGTTGGGAAATCATCAGGTAACTCCTCCCGCTCTCGGTGGAGCAAGAAGGAGTGTTAAACTTTTACTGACTAAAACCCAGCTGTTTTTGTTCAATTTTTCTTTGCGTTTTATGGCTGCAGTAACTCTTTCGAACTATCCCCTAGCCTATTAGGCCGTAAGGTTCGAGAGAGACCGCAGTGTACCAATAGACGTAACGTTGGAAGTTTCTCACAAATTGTACCTGTTGACCCGGTGAAGAACGCAGGACTCCACTACGTTTGAAATGCATAGGCTGCATGAAAAACCAATCTTAATGGGGGTTAACTTTGATCATAATAAAAAGCATAACTAATATGTCTGTCAAATCATAGCTTTCCATAACATAATGTTTATTGTGTAGATCTTTAAAATCACGGCGATGTATTGCGCTTATTGAAACCTTCGACATTTCTGGCAAGTTGTCACAAAACCGATAAAGTGTTTTTTTTTTCAAAGTGTGTCTATATAAAGTGTGTATATATAAGATATACACCATGTAACTAAAAAGGTCTCACGTGCGTATGTAGCTATACGGCATGAAATATACTCATAGGTACAATATTAAATAGGTGACTAAAGGTACAGAGGGTGTAACAGAAAGTTGTGGTCATATTTTAAAAACTGCTTCTGAACATGAAATTGTAAAACATTTTTACAGTTTAAACAAGTGATTTTCAAATCAGGATTTTCATCATCAGTTGATCAAAATTAGTATGAGAGGTAAATTTTTTTCAGGGAATTGATTGCGACTTCCTTGAAGAAAGTTGTTCATTTACATGGTCAGAAGCATTTTTTAGTTTATGACCTCACCTTTCTGTTACAATCTGTATATCTTTTTGGTACAGAAAATACTCTCGACAAAAAAAAAGTTTTTTTTCTGGTTTGTACACCTAAGTAGATTATTCTAAAAAGGAAATAACACGATACATAGAATCTTGGTACCTAAGTTAGTACTTAGGTACCAAGATTCACCTCCAAGATTCGCCTACATATTACCACACTAATGTGTAATGTGTGGTAATGTGTAGGCGTTCGTCAGCCCTACTAAAATTATATCGCCTGTACCTAACTTACTGAAATGAACATTTTATTGGATGCCTATTTGTAAGTATTACCTACGATCAAGTTAACTTCTCTATTAAACGCCGACGTCGTGGCGACGCCAACCGAAAATGAAGTTACCCTTCATTATCCTTGATAGGCCATTAAATAATAAAACTGTATTCGACTTGCTTTATTGAACTATGGTAATTTAAACATACGCGTTAAATCTCTCGCAGTCAGCCGCAAAATGGCAATACAACGGCAGATGCTCCAATGTTATATAGTCTAAGTACTAGCCTATAAATCTATGTAATTCGTAGTAATAGTTTTGTTGAAATAAATAAGATTATTATCTTTAACTACAAAATATAACTTAATAACGAAAAATATAACACCAAAATTTTTGTTAAATAAAATATTAAATAACTCCATAAAATTTAAATCCAAAGTCTTGTAAGAAGCAATGATAACCCAATGGTAATGGCCCAGAGATACGAGTCGCGGGTTCTAACCCAGCCAGGCGCATTACTTTGTGTAATTTATTTCATCACCACAGACTGCTCTCAAAACGGTGAAGGAAAACATTGTGAAGAAACCGGCTTGTCTTAGAACCAAATATTCAAAGACATGTGACATCTGCCAACCCACACTGGGCCCGCGTGATGGATTACTGCTCATTCCCCCTCCTGGAGAGGAGGCCTGAGTCCCAGCAGTGGGAACATTATACTTAACAGCAAAAAATTTGTTAAATAAAATATATTTTTAAGTTGTGTAAACAACCAAAGCTATGGAGGAACGCAGTCTCCCAATGCAGGTTTATTGTATTTGTATAACTACAATGCGTTCCAAATAAGAATAGGATCGATTGACAGGTAGTGACGTCACATCATACTGTCAAATCGAAGAATTATTATGGTGAGCAAAACAAGAAAATTTTAAAATTTAATTTATTTACGAACTGTGAACGAAAATAGTTTAATCAGAATCCAGTTCTTCAATTTTGCTCATCTCTGAGTTCTTCAATTTTGCCCAATTTCTTGCGATTTGACAGTATGACGTGACGTCACAACATGGCGTCGATCCTATTCTTATTTGGAACGCATTGTACGATACGACAACCATTTATACTAACATTACAAAGAGGAAAGTTTTCTACTTTTATTCGTAATCCGATTTTAAAAATTCTTTCACTAGTAGAATGCTACTTTATCCCACAGTGATATAGGCATATAATTTTTTACTATCGAGCAGGCGAAGCCACTGGCAGAAGCCAGTTTATTACAAAAAGGTATGTTACCTGTACGTAGAACAATTTCCAAGAAAAATTATCACCGTATCATTTCCACGTCGTACATGCGTGGGGATTCTTAATACTTCATTTGAGAGAAGGTATTATAGAATCATAAAGATATCGCCACAAAGGAATTATCATAATACGGTTTTATTAAAATATCTACATTTGAGATGGGACGAGACACAATTGGATTGTGAAAGTTTTCCCCAATTCTTTGGATATATTTCTAACATTACAATGTATTACTTACATATTTTTTTTTGGTTGGTTGTATTTGGTCGTTCTAACATATGTTTCAGGATTAATATTATGAACTTGTTTTTTCATTCACTGTCTTTGGTTATTTTATCCTGTGAATGGGTAGGTAACCATAAACATAAATTATTGCATCTGGGTAAGATCAGGTGGAGCTTAGTTGAAAAGAGGGATTGTTCAAACAAGTTACCGCTTTGTGTAAACGAAACAGGAATTAAGATATCCGCAGAAGAACCAAGGCTACCGAATTAGCTCGAAGAATCGTCAAACTTACGTAAGCGGCAATGTACAAGGCGCATTACTCACAAAATCGACAGTTGATGGGATGAAAGGTGTGTGAGTGGCGACCGCATACCAAGACGCAGCATTGGAAGGCCTCTCACATGGTAGACTGATAAAATGAGGAGGGTTGCTCGAATCCGATGGATGCGAGATGCACAGGATCAATCGTTGTGGCAACACTTAGGGGAGGCCTATGTCTGCAACAGTGGACGTCTTTAGGCTGAAATGAAGATAATGATGCAAAAATAAACATAGCCACCTCCTGGGCCTCAAATTATCAGCCGGTGACACGAAAAAGACATCAACCTAAAAATAAAAATGATATAAAAGGTTTATTCCGAAGGTATGTTTTTTGAATCTCTCTGTGAATTTGTTTTGTAAAATAAAATTATTTTGATGGATCGGAAAACTCAACATCGTCTGTAAAGTTTAACATGCGACATCATAAAAAAATTAATTTGAAATGATATTCCTTGCTTAACTGAGAGAAAATATAGAATACTTTATTCCATTTTATTTTCCGACCGGTTTAAAACGTTGGCTCTTTAATCACTCAATAACTTCAGCATTCTCGACGTTCGTTGCGTCTAATAAGCGACTACATAGCTACACTTTTTTTCTCGTAGCAATCTGAAGCAAGTGGAATTTCTCGTTGTAATTACTCCAACTATACAGGGCTATTTTTCAATAACATTTGTATACTTGTCCCTACTTTTTTTTTTCGTTTATTAAACAACAACATTAATACATTCATGCTTACGTATTTACATACCAGCACAAACCATCGCGGGTTTAACGGCGGTATGTCAGAAGCGACAAATTCGGCGCCAAAATATACTTTAGGCGAACAGTAGGTATACATACAGAGTCATCATTCAAAAGATACTTTCTTTTTTTTCTTTTTTTTTTAATTCCTCTCAAACTACTACTAGTGAAAATCATCTCCTTAGCCTTTTCTCAACTAACTTGGGGTCGGCTTCCAGTCAAACCGGATGCGGCTGAATTTTCGCGTTTTACATGGAGCGACTGCCTATCAGACCTCCATAACCCAAATACCTACTGGGGAAAACGATACTCCTTAGGTAGACTGATTGATGGATGACCATCCACATGAGACGCCTGCCAGGCCTCTCACTATCTGTAACGACTAAAAAATATCTACGAATGACAACTGGACGAAACCAACAGCTTTACGTGCTTTCCGAGGCACTCTAGTTTTTTTTTTTTTAGCGAACGCTGATGGGAAAATTTTGAAATTTTAGTTAGCAGTAAAAGTTAAAACAGACACTGATTTATTCACATTTATACTGGTCATTGAGAAATAAATCCAGAATAAAACATGCCGAATGTAAAGTTTACTGCTAATTAGCGCCTCGCGGTACGTCTATACAACTTTACAGCCGTTTTATTTATCCTATGAAAGTTTACGTTACTTTACGAACGAAAGTCACGCTCATGCGTAAATATTATTTTAAGGTAATTCACGCCTCATTTGTACTCAACTTATTTTAAGTAAATCTGTTGAGTCATAGATACTGTTACGAAGTATTGATGTAATATTTTTATCAAAGAAATAGCGTAATTTGTTATGGAACGAATTGCACTGGAATTGTTTTGATCTTTTAGCTGTATTTATTTTGTTATGCGTTTCTCGTGAAGTGTAACTCGCTGCTCCCTGCTTGTGAATTCAGTGTAAGTACGGTTTCAGTGTGATTGTTTAGTGAAATTCATTTTATCAAAAATGTTTGCTGCATTTGTTGTTTCAGTGAAATATAAAACTTGTTTGAATGGTCACTTGGTCTATACTATATATTCATTTTAAGATATTTGGTCAATCAAATCACAAAAAGTAAAAAATTTGTAAGGCTAATGGTTATCTAGAGCTAATTGTGGTATGTAATTGTAGCAAATGTCATCTATTTCAAAAACTTAATTAATATTTTTTATGCAATATGCATGTTGTAGAAAGTATACCTACTTACTGAAAAAACTAGAAAAATAAGCAATTTTCTAGTGCTGCAAGATTAGCACAGATCTTTCGAAGCTGAAAACTTAAATATACACTACTGGTAGTGGTATAAACATCATCATCATCATTTCAGCCGAAAGACGTCCACTGTTGGACATAGGCCTCCCCCAAGTGTCGCCATAACGACCGATCCAGTGCATCCATCAGATTCCCGCGACCCTCACGTCTACCGGTATGTGGTTGCCACTCCAGAAGCTTTCAGCCCCGTCGACCATCTGTTCTGCGAGGTATTAACAACATAATTATTAAAAAATCAGGCCTAATCGTTAGTTTGCAACTGACATTAGGGTGCTTATCAATATCGAACATCATGTTAGTTATCTTCTTTGTATATTGTTTTAGACTCAATAATTTATTCACTATTATGATGTTTACAATATAATGTTACTAAGCTCTACTAATAAATGGATAGACAATCTGAATGATTTTATATTCTATTTTGTATTACAATACCTAATAATTCCGCTTCAAAGAATCTAAAGTAGGTAGATCATCTAGATAAAGGGCGACACTCGACCTACAGCGATATAAAATATCTATTAATATAAAACACATATTCGCATTTCACAGAATATTTTACAGCAAAGTAATTGCTTTGATTTATAGTGACATAAAGCTTGTAAAGAATTTGGCGTCTCAATTCTTTCAATTTGTCACCTGGCCACGCTTTATGCGTGGAAAACTTCTTATGACTACGGCCTTCGTTGAGGGAATCTAAAATATAACAGCATTATGAAATGTCGTGTCCAACAAGTTTTTTTCCATCGTATAATAGCTTTATGCGATAGTGATATATTGAGCTGATCTACTCTACAGGTGAATAAAAACCCGACGCGACACGACCGAGTTACAAGTATCTGACAGTGCCAAAAAAATTCTAACTTCTTAGCTGTTTTTAGCTCATATTCGGCCTCTACCCTTCAATAACTTAATCTCTCAAGAGCTTCCTTCAACGTAATGAATATTTCAGTACCTTAGTGAAAAAAAAAACTAATCAAACTATAAACAAGTAAATGTCAAAGTTTGTTTATTTAGTCAGTCTAGAGTTATTACAAGAAATATGAAAATAAAACATTTCTTTTTACTAGACAACTTCAGCTTTTTTTATAAATTTGGCTTGGAATTCAGTATGACAGATATCAAGGTTAAAATAAATAAAGGCTAACGAAATGTTGTTGGTCATTCAACGAAATTAATAATTTAGGAGCTGGTCGTATCAGCAACATCGGAATCCGGCGACGGACAAAATACTTACAAATAATAAAAGAGGTAGAAAGTCATCTGTTTTATCTACTACCATTGAATGATTCAAATAGACAGGGCACTATTGAGGTTAAAATAATAACAGCCGCGATACGGTGGTCCTGGAACGCTAAGGGCAACTGAAAGAAACAGGTAGATTTTAGTTAATAAAAATAAAAGTCTGACATCTCTTGCGCCAGTCGAAAGCGGGAGAAGTCATTGGATTTCCCACCTCAAAAAAATGGGTGATCCCGATGAAAAGCAACATTTGCCTGGGTTATTCTTAACACGCACGTTAACAATTGTTGTGGAGTTTCGTTGTGAAGGTCAGAAAGGCAGTCGCTCCATGTAAAAAACTGTAGTATTCAGCTGCATCTGGTCAGACTGAAAGCTGACATTAAGGACGGCTCATATACAACGTGGCGCCGACAATACGACTATAAATTAAAACACAAGTAGTAATAGTCCATAGGAATATTATTAAACTACTTACCAAAAAAATCCTAAAATCAAAATACAAAAAATGTTTTTTTCAAACAAACTAAATATCATGAAATCAGCTAAGCTATAGTTCATCGGTCATAGGTAAGAAAAGTTTAGCCAGATTGATAAAGACAAAATTGAAAGAACACTTTTAATTGCAAATAGGTGTTAGTCGTTAGAAAACATCAAATAAGTCGAGACAGGCGTGCATGGCAAAGCAACAGGTATACTAGAAGTATTCTTCTCGTGTTTTATAATATGACCAACTGGCACTTATGTATTTCTAGAAAGCTGACATAAGCTTACCTACATAGGCAACGATGAGAAACTGGACTGTAAGTAATATTTAAACCACTCAATAACTCTGCACTAGCATTTGTTTTAAAGTACCGGGATTACAAACGAGAGAGAGAGAGAGCAATAGTGGCTCCGTGGTAACGACCGAGTTTGTAGGTCACGGGTTTAAACCCAGTCAGGCATATTACTTTGTGTAATTTAATTTCATCACTACTGCTCTCGAAACGGTAATGAAAAACATCGTGAGGAAACCAGTCCTAGGACCAAAAATCCGCAGACATGTGACTTCCACCAATCCGCACTGGGCCCGGGTGGTGGATTATGGCCTATTCCCCCTCCTAGAGTGGTGGCTTAAGTCTCAGCAGTAAGACTATTAAAAGGCTGATTATGCTATTATTATAATTTACCACTTTTTTAAATCAAATCTTGTAATCTTTTTTTTGGGTAAAGCTCGTCGCTATTATAAGTCCCAACCTGCAAATCATCATGCTGCAAATCTTGGTGCTTCAGAGTGTGTATAAATAAATTTATTTTAATAACAGTCCGTGACATTCAACAAAATACTGATTCTATTATCATCATAATATCTCAGCGGAGAATATAATGAAGCTACAATTGCTAACACTGACACAGAGTGATCGCTTCGTTGACAATATTACAGCTGGCTAATCATCTCAATTGATATGACTGGTCCAATAGGCAAACACGACATACATTTGTCGGGGACTGAATTCATGAGAGTGATATTATTGTTGTCAATTTATATCTGAATCTACTACCTACCTACGTCACAACGTCATTAATTTGTTGTAGGTAATGAGGGCTTTTTCAATGTTTCATTGTATAGGTAATTTTGGATTTTGACATATTATGTTACAGTCAAAACTGCTAATTAGTCTAACCCACTTTTAACTGCAAGATTTGATGAGAAGTAGGTTGGTAGGTTTTTTTTTTAAATTCAACTTAACTTAATAATAATTTAGACTGTGGCTAGTCAAGACTCGTTTGAGCTAATTAGTATTGATTGTAACATACACAGAATCAACAGTTACTACCAAAAAAAAAGCGCCATAGCAATGAAGCCACATGAGTCTTACAATGGTATTAATCAGTTAAGTACGACAGAATAGTAAATAATGGGATGAACGAGGAGTAAATAAGATAACAAAAATAATGGTTATATATAGACATGATTGTAGGTACGCGGTCTGTGTACATGTGCTCCTGTAGAGCCAGTACCCAGGAAAAACATGTACACACAGGTTAATCACTTACAATTTTTTATTTTTTATTAATCCACAACTATCACACAACGCCATCTAGTCCCAAACTAAGCAGAGCTTGTGCTATGAGTATTAGAGAACTGATAATTATATGTTTCTAAATACATACATACATATTATAGTTAAATAATACCCAGACACAGAACAAATGATCGTGCTCATCACACAAACATTTGTCCTAGGTGGGAATCGAACCTACGACCTCCGGCATAGCAGTCAGAGCCACTGACCACTAGACCAACAGACCTGTCAAAAATGTGCCCTTAAGAGTTGTACGTCGCGGATTCAAACCACCACCCAGCCAGGCACTTTGTGTAATTTATTTCATCACCAAAACGGTGAACGAAAAAATGGTGAGAAAACCGGCATGTCCTAGAGCCAATACTTCAAAGACATGTGACTGGGCTCACGTAGTAGATTATGGCATCTTCTCTCTCCAAGAGAATAGGCCTCAGTTCCAGCAGTGGGAACATTGTAAGGCTGATTATGCTAATATTCTTTAAGTAGATGAAATATTGTGATCGTTTTTAAGATGGAAATTGTGATGCCTACTGCCAGCTACGATAAACATCTGTCTGCCGAGTGATTACGGCATTCTCCCCTTTTATTGTAGACATATAGCAACTAAGTGAGAAATAGGTCATTCGCAATCAGGACACCGGGGACCATTTTTCCTTTTCTTTTTCTCTCAGTACCGAGTCATTGTTTTTTTTTTTATTTGGCAAATTAATTGCTATTAAAAACATCAATTTAAAACAAGTTCAATATTTTATCGGCACCTCGATAAATATCGTGAAGTACCTATATTACCGGTAAACGTTTACTCTAGCCTCTTAAATGACGTGCTGTCTTTGCTTTAGTTAAGTAAAATTTATTTGAGACAAAACAGATATTTATTAGATATAAAACATTATTTTTATGTGTATATTTCTCGTTTGTAATTTTAGATTTTTTTATATATTATTACAAATGGCAGTCGTTTGGCTATTACTTTTATGCTTTGTATTTATTTTTAACTTTTGCGGAATTGTTTCAGATTCTGAAATTCATGAAGAAATGTATGACAAACTGCTGGCCTATTCTACAAATAATATCACATTAGGCCGCCAAAAAAAATTTTTATGGTTAAGATTGAAACAAAAAATTATTCATTACTCATTTTCCAATTTTTTATTTTATTGTTTTTCTCTCTTTCCAAATTTATAAAAGGCTGTGTTCATTGACAAACCCACTTTGTCACTTTCATATACAAGTTGTTCTAATACTAATTTCAGAAGATCCAAGTAGCTTATAAGAAATGCTAAAAGGTTTATAACATTTTATTTACTGTATACAAGCAATCTATGTACCTACATGTATATCTTTGGGAGACATTAAGATTAACGTTTAGTTTAGTATTTTGAATAACTTAATTTCACCAAGCCCGTTTTATCATTGAAACACCGGACGTGCGGTTATGCGCCCCTGTTACATGGTGGACATTCCACCTATATGCACTAAGCATTTTCTTATAACACATTCAATGTACGTATAGCTAAGAAGTGGAATTCCCTGCCGGAGTCTGTGTTTTCTGATAGCTACAGCCTAGAGGTATTTAAGTCAAGAGTGAATGGGTTACTACCCAGTTGGGTTAACTTAGTGTTCAAGCGTAAACCTATCAATAATAATCTATAAGTCGTGTTAGTTACACTATTTATAACTCAACAACGGCTGAACCAATTTGGCTGAAAATTGGTGGGGACGTAGCTTAGAACCAGGAGACGGATATAGGTTACTACTGTTTATCCCATTCCCGTGAAACGTGACGTAAAACCTGTTTTGACAAAAAGCAACTGACATGGAATAACAAAACGCAACTGACAGCTATGCGTAATGTTGTCTATGGTTAAGTAAGGTTGAAAATTTGACAATTTGAAATTTTGAAGTTGACCGGTTGATGTATTTTATGGTATATTAAATTAATATACTGTAGAGTAGGGTAGAGTAGAATATAGTAGTCAGTTGACGAGAGCGAAGCCGCAGGCAAAAGCTTGTAATTAAATAAAAAAAACTTTTTCCTACAATGTCCCTACCGTGGCCTATTCCACGGAAGCTATGCATTTTTCCGTAAACAAATAAGCCTATTTTACCTGGCAATAGTGTAGCTAGCATCGATAAAGGAATTTCCATTCAGAGGGCCTAGTGCGAGTTTTCTAACGTACTCAATCACGTTAACGTAAACGTTGGCTTATGTCAAATCGTATAGAAAAAGAGTTTTTCTTTTATTGTCACCATACATCTTCTATATATATAAAAGGAGAAACTGACTGACTGACATATCAACGCACAGCTGAAACTACTGTGACTAGGAGCGTGAAATTTTGCACAAAGCTTCTTATTGTGACGTAGGCGAGCACCAAGAGAGGATTTTCCAAAATTCAGCCCCTAAAGGGTTGAAACGGGGCTTCAAAGTTTGTATGGAAAAATTTACATTCACGCGGGCGAAGCCGCTGGCAGAAGCTAGTCGCTTATATAATTCTAAGGTAGACGCCAGATTTTAGAATAAAGTGCATTGACCCTCCTACATTTATTGACATTCTTAATTTCAAAAACGCAAATCAATATATAAATATAAAAGGAGAAACTGACTAACTGACATATCAATGCACAGACAAAAAACTACATGGCCTAGGAGGGTGAAATTTTGCACTAGGTTTCCTTTTATGACGTAGGCAAGCACCAAGAGAGAATTTACCAAAATTCATCGCCGGGGATGAAACGGGGGTTCAAAGTTTGTATGGACAAAACTACTTTCACGAGGGCCGCTGGCAGGTGCTAGTAAAGACATAAAGCTGTCTTGAATCGAATCTATCATGATCCTTTACATATTCTAGTTTTTTTTTTTTTAGGTGGTAAAATCCTCTAATGACAAATCCCGCTCTTGGGCGGAGCGAGAGATAATGTCTGACTTTTACTGACTAAAAACCCAATCCTGTTCCTTTGTTGCCTTCGTCCCAGGGCCCCGAGTGTCGTTTTCAAACTACCCATGGCCCCAGTAGGCTTCGACCCTGATGGGCCCCTACGATTTGCTGACATCTCCCTAAGGCGCGCGTGGAACATACGCGCTGTCGACGACTTGGGCTCGGTCCGGACGGTTACCGGACGGTCGGACGAATGAAAAACAGATCGTTGTTTATTTTTCAACGCAAAGATAGAAAGAGGTCAATGTGCTTTTAATTTTCAATGAAGCCTGTAAAGCAATTTCTACCTAACCGAGTTGTAACGGCATGGAACAGGCTCCCGGATGTTAGGGTTAATAGGACAGCAAAGTAACGACTTTTTTAAGGATTTCAATAATAACTGTTTATTATCCTTTTCTTTATATTGGAAGGTGTGTTTCAGTAATATTACGTGAGTCGTGCGTGTGCTCCTAAGCAAGGCTAAAGGAATACAGTAACTGTAACTATACTAGGGATTTCAGTCTACTGCTGACAAGGGGCTCAGACCAATTAAATACAATATTTATTGGTTGGAAAGAGAAAGACCTTAGTGTTGAAGTTGTATAGATTTGTTTTTGTTACACTCCAACACCGGAAAGTGTTGTGAAAGCTCCCACATTGAACTGCTTCAAAAATCGGTTGAACAGACTAAATACCTTCAAACTATATTAAAATCAGTTAATAGCTGCTGTGTATCTTACCAAATAATAATAATAATACTTTATTTATTTATCTGGCTCCTATTAATGTACTAATTAATGTTTACTTTAACGTGATCGAATTCATTAAAAAACTCTCGCTAAAGCCCCGGGACTTCCAGAGATTATCCCACACAAACAACTAAACAAACAATTTTGATTAATATCTGTAACATAATAATTTAAATCAATGAATTTTATTAAAACATTTATTGCAAATAAATGTATGACGAATGATTACTATGAAATAGTATTATTCGTAGAATAGTCCAGCCCTATCCTACGAATAATACTATTTTATGATTTACGACTAGAATAAATATTATTTATTATTCACTGTTGTTTACAACCTGCAGAAATGTTTGTGGACTTGTTTACGAAATAGTAGAGAGGGAACGAAAGACACAAATAGAAGCAGGTCTCTATTATTAGGAAGGAATATGTAACTAAAAATAGTCGAGAGAGGTAAAATTCTTATTTCGTTTTGCAAAGAATTATAGAAAAAGTTTTTTGAACAAGCCATTGTTTGACGAGATTGTATTTAATAGAACGGTTAAATTCTAAAAGTACAACCTATAAAGAACCTTTGCATGGTTTTATAAATACTGGTATTTTTCTTGATAAAAAAAAACTTTATTTTAAAATAAATAAAAATCACTCATTGAAATACATTTAATCTAAAGATAGTCAAAGTTTCAAGAATAAGGCCTGTTACCAGCGCGTGTTGCTATAATGACATAATAATTTGGCTCTGCAACATGGTCACTCACAAGGACCCAAGGTTACCGATATAGCCTGAAGAAACGCTAAAAAAACGCTTCTCTTAAAGAGTTCTTCTGAAGAGAGGCGGACTGGCTGGAATAAAGCCCTCTGAATTGATAACCGCCATGGCCCACCCACACTGGTCCATCATGGACTAAGTACGGAAACCAAACTCCAATAAATAGACAGACGCTTTCCGCATTATTACAAAACGCGATCTAAATCTTTTTCTTCTAAGTAACACATTGCTTTTGTAATTTTTTTTTTATATTATTAGACGCCAACCTTCATAAATTCGTTAGTTATTTATTTTGTTAACATATCATTTATTTTAATTGTAATTATTTATTTTTCTTGCTTTTTTATATAGCCTCTTTTTTTATAATGTGAATGTGAGAACACTGTAGACTCCGCGAATTCTTAGGTTACTTCGTATTACGACTCACTTTTTTTTAATATGATTATTATTATTGTGCTTTTCGGTACAATATTGACTGGTCTAACACTGTTCTTACATAATATCTAATAATACTGTAATATGACAATATTGTAAACAACCACTTTTTTTAAAAGAGTAACCATTTAGTTTCTTGCCGGTTCTTCTCCATAGGAAACGACCAATTTGGAACCGTGCACTAGCTTCTGACGTTTTATAAGTGCCCATGTAGGCCTATGTGAAATAAAAACTTTTGAATTTGACTTTGAGTGTAGTTCCGGGATTATTACTGGGTTTAAAACCATGACTAAAATAATAAAACGTTATTAAAAATTAAGTTTATCACTAGTTTCTGATCTGATATCTTTGGCAGAAAAGTTAGACCGTCGAAAACTTTAGTTTAACTATGGTACCAATTTCGATACTAATATGTATATTTAATGTTAGCTTTGATTGTTATTGTGTGTTATTCCATATAAAAATCGTTAAAAATGGATATTAATATGATTGACTTGATCGATCTGGAAGATTTGAATATTTTGGAAACGTCTCGGTGATCTTACAGACATTGTTATCATGGGAATTCATTTGAATTGAGTAACGAAGATTTTGCATATATGTATAGGTTCAAGAAACGTTTTGAAGACAAAAGAGTGGTTCTTTTACAAAGCACTTTTAATCAATCATTTTTTATTAAATGTTTTATGTTCTTTATAAAGAATTTCATCACTATCACTATCGTAGTCAATAACATTTTTCATTTGTTGTTCCACTTTTTACTGTAGCTCACAATTACGTACACAACAACAATACAATAGACACGACTTATGTATAAACAAACCAACATGTAACACTTAATAGTCACAGTAATAAGAGTAATGAATAAATTATTAATTAAAAATCCGTCTAAATGAGCCTTTACAGTAACAAACCTAGACCTTTTAGGTACTCAAAAAAA
The DNA here is from genome assembly GCA_905147345.3 of Mythimna impura. Taxonomy (NCBI): domain Eukaryota; kingdom Metazoa; phylum Arthropoda; class Insecta; order Lepidoptera; family Noctuidae; genus Mythimna; species Mythimna impura. The sequence continues at coordinate 14,699,958 of LR990343.1, read as the reverse complement.
AAATGAAAAATACAGTGCAAACATGCAGTACTAAAGCATTTTATGTTTTATAAAATGCTTTAGTACCGCAGTAATAAAGCATTTTATTTTGTAATAAGACGGTTAAGAGTTTGAATCAGGACTGCAGAATCTCAATTGTCTGCATGTACTACCGCCCATTATTTATCCTTCGTGATGCTTAAAAGCCGATTCTCGCATCTAATCTTCGTCTTATTAAGTTTACATTGTGCTAATCTAGCTTCGAGTGAAGCTATATTTACGTTAGGGTATGAATGAGACAAACTAAAAGAAGAGAAAAGTTAAATGCAGTCGTTGCTACTTTACGCTCGAAACATTATAATATTCCTTTTGTATCGTTTATTAGAAGATATCTAAGAAATAGGTTTATCTAGTTTTTAAAAGGACCTTTTTTTACAATTTACCACTAGTTAACTGCCCCTACCGATGGTAGATCGAACTAACACACCCAAATTTTTCTCACGAATGGACAACACAAAATTTAAGACGTAAGTATATGAGAAAACACATCTATATAAAAAATCTTTGTCACGTTACAAACGTGACAAAGATTATTTATTTATTTATTAAACTTCATGTACAGTAGTGGTACATAGGCGGACTTTAATGCAACAAGACACTCTCTACCAGTCAACCTTTGGGTTAAAAAAGACAACACTGAGAACACCCACTGAGATTATGATGTTGAAGTACTTTGTAAAATAAAAACAGTGGTGAAAAGATTAGACAAACGACAGAAGTCGATTGCCCAGGGTGCGCTAGACGTGATACGAGGTCGAAAACTAAGTCGCTCCATGAGACTTTTTTATGCACCCTGCCATCAAGACGCAAAAAAGAAGATCGTATCATTCATACTCAGAGGTAGTATTCCTACACAAGTCATAAAGCAGATACATATGTATATACATAGCTCAGTTTATGTATTATTAAATGGCAGTTAATATGAATGATCATACGATCGCATCTCGTTAGATGATATAGTGTTTCATTTATTATAATTTAATGAATCTCTAAATCATATTTATGTTTATGATAAATGTGACTGGTCCAGGGCTATTTATAGGCGACCCCCATACTTCCCGTGTGTTATTAAAGGCTAGAGGGGTTCTACAAAGTAGGTGGGTGGCAGCACCTACCTATCGATATTTATAACCTTTTATTGTGATCAGGATTTGTGTGCCCAGGAAACTGGGTGAAATTAAGTGTGGATTATACAACATGTCACATAATAAACGCACATGTTGAATGTAGTATATTCGGAACCAGCTACTGAATCGATTTCAGCTATTTTTAAAACTGGTTATTTTTATCCTAAAATTATTCTTATATTGCACGTACTGAGGGTTCCGTACAAACTTACCAATATAAAAAGTTTAATTCCCGAATCGAGACTGGAAGATCTTTCCGATTCGCAAAAAAAATACGGTTTTCTGTGACTAGTTTTCATAATTTTTCCTATACGTGTTTTTTTTTTTCTGGTGGGAAAATCATCTAATGACATCCCCCGTTCTTGGGCGGAGCGTGAGATAGTGTCAGACTTTTACTGACTAAAAACCCACTCCTGTTCCTTCTTTGCCATTTTTTTTCCAGGGCCCCGGGGGTCACTTTCGCATCACCCATGGCCCCAGTAGGCTTCGACCCTGCTGGGCCCCTACGGTTGCTGACATCTCCTTGAGGCGCGCGTGGAACACTACGCGCCGTCGACGACTTGGGCTAGGTCCGGACAGTTACCGGACGATCGGAAATCGGGATCGGAATCCCGGCGGCGGTTGGGGCGTGAGGACCGTTGCCTCACGCCATCGGCCGCCTCCTTTGCTAGCATTACTGATTCGCAGAAGGAGGCAACTGCCTGCCACTCCTCCTCGCTCCGGACCATGGCCTGTACCAAGGCCCGGCGCGATCGCTGCCACCGATCGCCCCCACGAGGACACGGTGGTGCTCTGCCCAAGCGGGGCACACCTCTACCGTATGCTCCACCGTGTCCTCCGGGCGGTCCACACAATGTTGGCACCCGGGCGTCTCTTCTGCACGAATCCGATGCAGGAACCTCCCGAACTTACCATGTCCGGTGAGGACCTGCGTCATGCGGCAGGTAAGGACGCCGTGAGGTCTTTCCAGCCACTCCTCAAAGAGGGGACTTATCGCCATAATTATGGCGTGCCCATTCCTATACGTGTGCTGTGAGACCTTGCTTCACGTCTTGAAATTTTAGGATTTTAGGTCAACGGGAAAGTCTTGATTTCCTAGCGAGTTTCAAAATATGCACATAGACGGAGCATAAACGGCCTTGTCTTTAGATTCCGTCGACTTAGAAGTTTGATGTTTTTTCACTGCTGCTTGTGCAGATTTATGTATTTGACATTAATTTCAGCTTCATTCCTCCATACATTCCCGAGAAAAAGGAAAATGCCAAAGGTATTAAGTCCGCCTATGTACTTTTGTGTGCATGAAGCATTTAATAAATAAATAAATACCTAAGTGTAATTAAGTAAATTTCAGTGGTTGAATTTATTATGATTGTAACTTGATTTTCTAATTGCGGTGTATTAAAGGGTGTGAAATTGTGGATTATTCCAGTAACATGTTGTAAAAGCACCAAGTCATTGAAATCTACCGTATTTTGTTGTCAAACAATTGTATCTTTATCGATGTGGTCAGTAATTTGTTTTATTTAAACTGAAAATAATAACCGTGTACACTTTATTGTATCGGTGTTACAAACTTAGAGAATTACAATAACCGTATGATTAGAGTTTACAGATTGCTTGGTTAACAAACAGCACTAAAGACTTGCAAAGCAGTAACAAAGTTGCTTTGGGCGTCTGTCTGTTTATCCGCAAATATCCCCTAAACCACGGTTTGCACTAATAGAAAAAGTGATAAACGTGGAAGGTTGGTGAGTATAAATATGCACTCGTGAAAAGCCGGGGCGGGTCACTAGTTTATGAATATCAGTATCAGAATTTTATTTATTTATCTAGTTTTATATTACAGATCACTTAAAAAATCTCATTTTATAGCGTGTTTCATTTTATCCGTAGACTAGAAGCTTTTGAAACCTATCCTGGTTTTCCTTGATGACTAGTACATATATATAATTTTCAATACACTTACTCGAAAACCCGCTCTTATCCCACCGCTTTTAGGCACGCAATAGACTGTTTCCCGCACTAGTGCAGAAATAGCGCGTGCTCTCCCCCGCCACAATTTTATTACATTTATCGTATCAGGCTGGGCGCGCGTCGACCCTCACGAGTCGCCGGTCAACCCACGTTTATTCATTTCTTCGTAAGTGTATTGAAAAAAGTCGTTTGACACACGTGCAAATTTGTCACTGCAGCCCTCGGCCTACGGCTCGTGCGAATTCCACCTCGGTCGCAATGACTAACTTTCCGCACTTGTATCAAAATGTACTATTTAAGTGAGGATAACGATAAAGCAGTGGGGTTTATAAATAAGATAATATGAATACCTCTCTGTGTTGTGTGATTTTGCATGTACTGTAGCGAAAATATAATGGAGATTAAAGACTTATTTGCAAACCTGATACATGTGACATTACGTATCTGCATTGTTTTACTACTCTAGTACAACGTGCATTGTAACATACGGCACGCTGTCACCTTATCTAGATTGTCATTTGTTTTCATTATCTCACACACTACCGTGTTATATTGCCACCTTTATTTACTCGATAATAAGGTCTATAATAAAGGAAATAGCGTGTTGTTTACATTGTGATTAGGTGTTGTTATGAAAGATAGACTCTGGCTTTATTAATAAGCATTCTTAAGCTGTTTGTAGTCGGTTTTAGAATAGCCACCCAAGCGATTCCTGTTACATTTCTTTGGTGCAATTTTCTTTTTTTTGAGGTGTCCACAAACGCAAAGCAGAGAGGTTTTTTTTTTAGGTGGGAAAATCATCTAATGACAAATCTCGCTCTTGGGCGGAGTGGGAGATAGTGTCAAACCTTTACTGACTAAAAACCCACTCCTGTTCCTTCTTTGCCTTCATCCCGGGGCCCCGGGCTTCGCTTTCACACTACCCGTGGCCCAGAAAGCAGAGAGGTAGATTATACTCCTCGGTCTTCTGTATAACCTGCCGCAGTATACGGTCTATGGTGCTGCAGCCTTTTTGGAATCTGGTATGTAATAACTCTAATAAATAAATAAATAAACTCTTTATTACACACAATAGTACACCATGTAAATTTCAAATAAATCATAGTGTGACCCCATGAGTGGTCTTATCGCTATAAGCAATCTTTTAAAGATCCGAGAGAGTAGGTACTCTCGTCTATGTATTCAGTGTCGGTACTACAAAGTCAGTTTAACATTATATCTAAGTAAGCACTTGGAAACGGGATGGTACAGCTTAGTTGAAACTGTTTCGCCGGAAACTATGAAAATGCACTTATGAAACTTTAACAACCACCATTCAACACGGTAAGCTTTTTAATTAGCTCAATGAAAACTTTGCTTCATTAGCGCTCTGCGATATAATTAATAAATATTTCATTAATATCCTACGGTCCATTCCGTTCGTTTTATGTATAAATGAGAATCAGTGAAAGGAAATACATGACTTGTTATGGTATTGGCTATAATAATATGGAAAATTACCTGTGGTTCTGTATGAAATTTTCTGACTTAATAATTGTAAAAACAGTTTTAATATACAATCATTGGATTCGATTGTAAATTCTTTAGAAGGCTTAGATTTAAGTATTCTACCTGGTATTTATTTAAAAAATACTTAACCTAACCATAACTACAGTAAATAAAAAAATAAAAATAAAAGCCCATACGCTAATTACAACTAACTAAAATCAAACGAAAATATGGCGTCAAAAAACTCTTCCATATCGCTATCGACCGGTAATGTGCCCAAAAGACTGGCGGCATTGCCACGCTGTATGGCAATGCTTAGGTATCCTCCGTCCGAGGTAAATCCAGTCCTTAGGTCACGCGAAGTGTCAACTAGACGTTTCGACAGATCTTTATACAACTTGTGAGCACTCGGACCCCACGATCCGAGAGTTTCAACCCCAAACGGTTCGAAAATATAACTACCAACAAGGTTATTATATTTCCGCTACTTGAGGTTCTCCGCAGCCGCAGCGGCAGCACCAGCACAACACGACGAGCTAGGAAGGTCGCAAAGGCGCAAGAGTATAGACACAAGTAGCGTCCCATACTAAAGGCCTACCCATCTGCCACGGGGATAACGACCGTTGGTATCTTGCCATTGTCGCGTGCCAGGTCTTAAGGTTCCAATACGGCCCAGCTGGAACACCGACGGTGACAAGAGCGCGTCAAATGATGACGTTGGTATTCGCGTGTCGCGCTATGCGACCCGCACTTCGTCTGCATGACAGACCGTGGTGGCCGAGGCTGTTGACGACTTCGCCACAGTGGCAGCAATGAGGAGAACAACAGGGAGCGCCTAGACGTAAGAAAGCCGCGAGGCGGAAAGTATTATCATCGAGCAAGGTGCCTATGTTCGACGATGGCAGTGCGTGAAGCCAGAGACCCGACTCGCACTCTCCCACAGCCAGCAGGGCGCACGCTCCGCGGGAGCAGTAGATTTTTCAATCTGGTTTTCCTGAACTACTTTGCAGAGCGGCTCATCTTACCGTCTTTGGGATGATGGTTCCTCGGGCGGATTAGAATTCGGGCAAGCGAGTCTCCAGGCATCTATATCTATAGCCTTGATGAAGCACGGCACATTGAAATCAATCAGTAAGGGAGATAGGATATTCCTGATTAATTTCTCAGTGAGGTGAACCGAAGATATAAAAGCTAAACTAATACTAGTAATTTTGTGGACGCCGAGGCCACCCATACGGATAGGAAGGGTATAAGCTTGAGTGCAAGCTCGGTCATCCATGGTCACGTTTAAAATTTTCGTAAAAGTATGCCGGATAATTTGGTCCATTTTTTCCAAAAGATGGGGTGTTATGGTGATGGCCGAATGCATGTATTACTTTTCTTAAACTAAATGGTAGCTATGTTCTATAGGATTGAAAAATACAATTAAAATAATTAAGAAAGAAAGAAAAATATTTATTTGTGACTCACACAGGACAAATAACAATAAAATATTTTTTTTAACTAAACTGTAATTATCATAAAATAAAAAATGTTACAATTTATTATTTCAATTTATTTATATAATAAAACGAAAAAATAGGAAAAAAGAACCAGTGACCAGACTACTACTGAAACAAAAAATATATGTATAATATGAAGGATTATATAAATAATTTATTTAATAATTTTTATCGAACTGTATTTTTAGCAATTTAAGATTAGTCTTAACAATAGTTATTTAGAATTCTTAATCAACATACACGTGTATTTATTTATCTAAACCTTACTCATTTTTAACTTTTTACGATTTGAAGCACGTGATTATAGGCAATCGGATTACTTACCTTTTTCTCGTTTTGTTATTGAAAAAAGACGTCAAATTTATACTGTGTACTTTCTGACAGGAGCGAGAAACTTGAAAATAACTTATTATCTTCTTATCTTCGCAATGTAAAAAGGAACTCGACAAAGGCTCGTACAAGTAAAATGGTTTCTTGTGTGAAAAGTTTTGATGGAAAACGAATGCTGGAGTTTGGCCAATTAAAAATCGATACCTTCTAAGCTAGGCTTGCTAAGTAAATAGCTTTTTAGGGTTCCGTACACAAAAGGGTAAAAAGGGACCTCATTACTAAAACTCCGCTGTCCATCCGCCTGTCTGTCCATCTGTCACCAGGGTCTCAAGTGTGCTATTACAATAGTGTCAGAATGGTCTATCATTGATTTCATAATTGCTGATTTTGACAAATTTGGTAATCTACTAATATAATAGCGTCATTATGACTCTCCAATGGTCAACCACTGACACTCCATTGAAAGAAGTGGCATGGAATGGTAATCTCGTACATATTGATAAATGAATGTCTGACGTATGCGGTAATCTGCTAAAATTTTGACAGTTCCTTTGATCAGTGACCTACCATTAGAACGTCATTGTGCAGTCATTGCTTTTAATAAGCTCGATATTATCATTCTACCACAACTCTATAACGAGACCATTGACTGATCAATGATCGATCATTATGAATTAGCAGATTACGAACTTTTTGCAAAATGACAATGGGATTTATAAAAATAGCAGACTTGGGCCCCAGGCTGAATCTCATGAACCGTGATAGTTAGACAGTTGAAATTGTCACAGATGATTTATTTCTGTTTCCGCTATACCAACAAATACTAAAATCTGAATAAAATAAATATTTAAGTAAAAAATTACGTTTGTTGTGTGGGAGCAACACAACAAACGTAATTTTTTGCTGTTTTTTCAACGGATGGTACGGAACCCTTCGTGAGCGAGTGCGACTCGCATTTGGCCGGCTTTTTTACTTTTTTCTCCCGCAGAGGTCTCGAAGTAAGACTAACTTAGGTCTTGTACTGAAGTTCGTAATTGGTGCTTGATTAAACGATGTCAGATACTAGGACCGTATAATACGCCCGGGGGATATTAAAACTTCAATATTGTTACACTAATTACGTCTTACGTTTAACAAGATACAGCAGATTATTTTGGAAAATATTCGCAACATTTATTAAATGTTTACCATAATTCTCATACTGTGTAGTCAAGAGTTTACAGCATAAAATGAAAACGGTTCAGAACGCCATGAACTGCTTAAGTGATTCGGGTAGGACTGTACCCACTCTAAAATTTGCATGTCCTTCGGGACGCTTAGTGTAGCTACAAAATGTTGCTTTTCCTATTTAAAGTACAAAACTGAAATGAAGATTTATTCGAAAACTTTGACAAGCTTAAGAACTTTAGGGGATACTATTCTTTTTTTGTTAAAAAACGTTGTGACTTACTAGGAATTATTCTTGTATTATAGAACAGGTATCTAGACCATACTAATATTGATTCCGAGCAGGAATCGAATCCGCGACAGGCAGCGCAGCAATCCATGAGGTTGAGTCAATCGCACAACCACTAAACGATCCGTGCCGACACCATAACTATGTAGTTACAATGTTTTAGGACTCTAATAAGCTTTCAGATTTGGGCTCTCAAGAACCAGTGGAATTTCAATTCTGTAATTCTTACCCTTGTTTGCCACACTTAAGTAAGCGAAATAGCAAGAGCTCATGAGATGGAACCGATAGGTTATCAAATGTAAGTATATTGGACATGTACTGATACTATAATATATCAGGAAGGTGCCCATAGCATCACCTTGACTAGAGAAGATAGTGGCATCGAGTTTGGGCTCGTTGGATGTAGAAAGAAAGAAAAAAAAAATTTTACGAGATACTAGCTTCTGCCAGCAGCTTCACCCTCGTGAAAACATATGTAGTCTATGTCATTCAGTGACAAACTAGCGTTTCACTGGCGTATAAATGACATTGTGATTGTGTATATACAAGTGATGTTATATTAGGTGTTGCCTAGGGTCTAATAATGGAACTGGAATGTGCCAATATGATCTGCTGAACTGAAGAATTGATAGAACTGGAAAGTTGCCATAGAATCTCTTCAACCAAACAAAATGTTTTGACAAATGATACCCTGATTGTGATAATGGAGCTGAAAGATCACCATCAGAACTTCTCAGCGAAACTTAATAAACCTATACTGTTTGGGCTCGTTGATTTTGTCTTGAAAAACTTTTGCCACTAAGTTTACTCTTAAGTCTGATGGCCGGAAGGTCTAAAAACTCCTCAATCAAACCAGATAGTTCCTTTGTTTAATAGTTCTTTGGATCTGTGTTGACATGTTTGCTTTGTTAACTGCCTCGTAGGTCACACTTGCTCGATTTCCAGGTTTAGCATAATCAGCCTTTTTAATGTTCCCACTGCTGGGACTCAAGCCTCCTCTCTAGGAGAGGGAATGGGCCGTAATCCACCACGCAGGCCCAGTGCGGGTTGGTGGATGTCACATGTCTTTGAATTTTTGGTTCTAGGACATGCCGGTTTCCTCACGATGTTTTCCTTCACCGTTTTGAGAGCAGTGGTGTTGAAATAAATTACACAAAGTAATGCGCCTGGCTGGGTTTGAACCCACGACCTACAACTCGAAAGTCGGGGCCGTTACCGTTCGGCCACCACTGCTCTCACCCAGGTTTAGCAAAAAGTGATAATTATACGGTTGTACATTACGAATTACTCTGTAGCTGCCCGGAATTTGGAAGTTGGTGGTGTGATACCCCTGTGCCATGGAAAGCACTTAAAGCCAAATATTCCTGTGATAGATTGCCGTTACGACGGACTATGATAATAAAGGAACAGAGACTGCATCTTTATTTGTACATACGCTTGAGCACTATAATATCTTATGCGTACCTGGTTTATCTCGGGTGAGATTGGTCACCATGACCGAAATTTGGTCAAAAATATTATTATTATGGTTCTCAAAAATAGAAACTGAAATAGCGATTAGAATTTTTCCTCAGTATGCCATAGTATTTCTGTTATTGTAAAAGGAGAAAATCGTGAGGAGAAAAAGGAGAAAGGGCAACTCGACATACATTTTCACCTTTTTTCATACAACCGCTCTTAGGCTCTAGACAGACGGACCGCATTTCAACTGCAATCCAACCGCAAATTGCAGTTCAAGTGCAGTTTGAATGCAGTTGACCAGACTGCAATCGAACTGCATGGTTGGTTTGCAGTTCTATTGCAGTCGTGTCAACTGCATTCAAACTGCATCTGAACTGCACCATACCCACCCGCCCGCACTACTTTAACGCTCCGCCCCCCCGCGCATAGAATCAGTAATAGTGCAGTTGTAATGCAGTTGACACAACTGCAATAGCACTGCAAACCAACCGTGCAGTTCGATTGCAGTCAGTGTGCAGTTCACACGATTGCACGCCGACTGCAATTGAACTGCAATCGGACTTCTCGTTTGGTTTGCAGTTCTATTGCAGTCGTGTCAACTACATTCAAACTGAATCCGAACTGCAATTTGCGGTTGGTTTGCAGTTGTAATGCGGTCCGTCTGTCTAGAGCCATACGCGATTATGACGTTATTACACATTTTAAAAAACAAAATTCATTTTTAAACACAGTATCTTGTGGATATTATCTGGGCTTATAGCTATTGGAACCAATTTATAAATTTGTGTAAAAGTAATTCAGTAAAGACCTCTGCAAATCTGCTATTTTGCATGAACTTTGACACTTCATAATTTACTCAAAAATTTAAAAAGTCAAAAAAGTATAACAATAGAAGCCTTGCAAATTTAATCAAGATTCAAAATGACGACAATTTTTTCAAAAACTTTTAAGGGTTACAAAAACACGTATTTCCTAGAACAAGTTTTGTAAAATATTCTAGTAAATCACGGAATTGTTAAATGCTAACAGAATTTTCAGGCGTTATCTCTCTTTTTTCGCGTTGCCTTTTCGTCAAACATCGCGTTGATCGCGTTAGATGAAATAACAAGCTTTTAAACCATGCTCGATGTTGACGGTAGGCGAGTGAAAAAGGACCCTCTTAATACCCGTGACTAACTTTATAAGTGAAGTTAATAGAACAAGCTAAAAAGTAAAAAAAATAATATTCTTTAATTCTTTGTTGTAAACAAAACTTAATACTTATTAACACAGTGATTTGACAATTCATGTACAAAGACGAGCTTAACTCAACAATGAATTTTCTTCGAGCAAACCTTCCTAGCTTAAATTTTTGTAAGTGATGAATGATTAAATACTAAATAAACTGCTTTGATATTATTAAAAGAGTTACCGCGACCCTCGAACACAAAAAGAGACTGAAGAAACACAGATGGGTTTTAGTCAACAAAAGTCTGACATTCCCGCTTGCTCCACCCAGAGGGGTTATTTAGCGATTTCTCGCCAAAAAAGATAGGAAAATACAATTAAAGTATTATTTTCTAAAAACCTTGAGGCGTGAACATTTTACTCTGTCTGAAGGATAAGTCTCAAGCTTTTATCAAAATATTATGGATCTAGTTTTTTAGTTTCTGTAACAAGCCATGGTCCGGAGCGAGGAGGAATAGGCGGTGCCCGCCTCCTTCTGTGAAGCAGTAATTCTGGAGAGGAAGGCGGCCGCACTCTTTAGGGAACGGACGTCTTCACGCCTCAGCCACCGGGATTCCGACCCCGATTTCCAGTCACCGCTGCACAGTAGGCGTGGACTTCTGGACGACGAGCAATGTGCAGCTCGCCGTCCAGCCATCCGGTAATCGTTAGGACCGAATCCAAGTCGTCGACGACGTGTAGTGTTTCAAAGAGATGCCAGCAAAACCATAGGGCCCAGCAGGGCCGAAGCCTACTGGGGCCATGGGTTTATTTTCGAAAGGGAAACCCAAGGTCTTGAAACGCAAAGGCAAAGAAAGAATATAACTGTGGTTTAGTCAGTAGCAGTCTAACAGATGGGAGTTTTAAAGCGGAAGAAGTCATTACATGTTTTCCTACCTTTTTTTTTTTCGGGTGTGAAAATCATCTAATGACTTCCCCGCTCTTGGGTGGAGCGTCCCGATAGTGTCAGACTTTTACTGACTAAAAACCCACTCCTGTTCCTTCTTTGCCATTTTTCCAGGGCCCCGGGGGTCACTTTCGCATCACCCATGGCCCCAGTAGGCCTCGACTCTGCTGGGCCCCTACGGTTGCTGACATCTCCTTGAGGCGCGCGTGGAACACTACGCGCCGTCGACGACTTGGGCTCGGTCCGGACAGTTACCGGACGATCGGACGGCGAGCCACACATTGCTCGCCGTCCGCAAGCCCGCGCTTACGGTGGCCGGAAATCGGGATCGGAATCCCGGCGGCGGTTGGGGCGTGAGTTCCGTTGCCTCACGCGATCGGCCGCCTCCTTTGCTAGCATTACTGCTTCGCAGAAGGAGGCAACCGCCTGCCACTCCTCCTCGTGTACCTCCTCTGACCATGGCCTGTACCAAGGCCCGGCTTAAAAAATAGTTCTAGTTTTTAGCCTATTTTTCTGTTGTGTGTACATAATAAATTAAGTCCAAGGACAACAGGTCTAAAATGGATGAGAAAACTAAGTGATGAAATAAGTTTAGAACATTGATAAATGGCTACTAGATCTGTCATTTGTTACCGACAGTGTTCAGTACGAACAGGTGAATTTTACGCGGGAAAGTTGGCAATTCTAAGTAACGTTCCTAACACCTGCTACATCGTGTAAACTTATGTCATAGTAGGTAGGTATCTCCTCAACTAGGTTCTGGCATCTGTAGATATTAAAATCCTGTCAGCAAAAGTGTACCTTTTTTATGAGGTGGGAATTAACTTCTTGAGTAGCGTAATTAGAGACACAATAGTAAGACAATAGCGCACGACCGCCGGCGTTCGTGCGGGGATCAACAGCTTAATCACTTAATTTTTTCGCTCTGGGTAGAACGAGAAGGCGTGAAGCCTTCAGTTGCCCTTTGCGGTCCAAGACCATGGTAATTGACCGTCTGGCCTGTTGGTCTAGTGGTTAGTGACCCTGACTGCTATGCCGGAGGTCGTGGGTTCGATTCCCACCCAGGACAAATGTTTGTGTGATGAGCACGGTCATTTGTTCTGTGTCTGGGTGTAATTTATCTATATATGAATGTATTTAGAATTTTACTGTATGTGTGAGGTACGAATTAACGTTTTTTCTTTTTTTTTTCTTTATCTATGGTTTTTCTGTCATCTCTGAGGCGTGCGTGGAACACTACGCGCCGGCATCGACTCGGGCTCCTTACCAAACTACCGGACGCTTCGACAGATGTAACATTAAGTCTTAAAATTAAAAAAAGGTTGTTGTGATATAACTGTAATAATTAGACATAATGGTGTCGCGACACTTTTTATAGACAATGATGTATTTTACAAAGCAAGTACATTATTTTATTTTACCATCAACAGTTTTTGCAGCGCACGTGATATAAGCTTTGTAAATCATTACAGTCTCAATCACGCTTAAACGGCTAAGTGGTTTTGGATGAAATTCGGTACAACGGCAGAACATGTCCTGGAATAGCACATAAGATAGTTTACATCCCAGAAATATATATATATATATTCTACACTGACGAAGGCAAAACCGTTCGCTGAAGCTAGATCATCAAAAGGTCTCCAAGATCTCACCTATGTGAGGATGAACAGAAATAAAAAAGTCCATCCAAGAACTTCAATACTTGTTTAATTTTTTCCCGTAACAACATAAATAACTTTCCAGTTTTTATTAGAATACCTCATTTGTTGCCTGATAATTTGGCCTACCTATAGTTACTTTGCCTAAACCGATTATTTTTAGTTAATTTGTAAACTATTCTAGTCAACAAATTTTATTCCTAGCACAATTTTTCACGCGTGGCAACAGTCATTTTTGATGTCTTTTTTATGAATAATTTGTATAGTCACTGCAGTACCCAAGTTTGGTTTACAGTGGGTACCACTCAGTTGGCTTACATCAAGGGTCGGCTCTTAGCCCTTACCTCTTCCTTATTATAACGGACGCTCTGATGTCGGACATCCAGGAAGAGGCTCCCTGGTGTAGGTTGTTTGCCGATAACATTGTGCTGGTTGCCGTGAGTGGCCTAGAGGTTCAGAGCAAATCTACAAATCCGTGATAAGGCCTTTCATACTGTATGGATCAGAATGTTGGGCTGTGAAAAAGACAGATGAAAAAAGATTGCATGTAGCGGATATGAGAATGTTGAGATGGATGTGTGCTGTGACGAGAATGGATAAAGTGAGAAATGAGTATATTAGACGAAGTTTGAAAGTGGCGCCAGTGACTGAAAAGTTGGAAGGGAATCGTTTATCTTGGTATGGCCATGTAAAGAGGACGGATTAAACGCATGTTACTAAAAGAGTTATGAGTATACATGTGGATGGAGAAAAGATGGATGGATTGTGTGAGGAGTGATATGAAAGACAAAGGAGTTAGTGATAGTGTGACGGGTGACAGAACAGAATGGAAGAAAAAAACGTGTTGCGCCGACCCCAAATAAAACGGGATAACGGCAAGAAGATGATGTTTTTTTTATGAATAATTTATAAAACTTTGCCGGCTGTCACTTTTTAGTTTGATAGCAAACTACTACATTTCACCCGCGATTCTTTTTGCGCAAAATTGAACTCAGAACCCACAGGATGAAAAAAATCAAAATAGTCTTCTCTACTTTGCCTACCTTCCAAAATAAAAAATAAAAAACGTTTTAGACTTTATATATAGTCTGCTTAAATATGAATACTATACCAATAGGCTACGGTACCAAATCTGTGAATTTGAAAATACATTTTAACTGCAATATTCTTGCCTAGGCAAAGTAAAAAGGCAAACTCTTAATAAACTAGTGCGCCTCACCACCAATGATTGCATCACTGCTTACCATTAGGTGGGATCGCAGTCAAGCACTGGTTTATATCAATAAAAAAATAAAAATATTTAAAGAAAAACAAAAAACCCGACTGCGTCGAAACTAATTTTAAAAAATACGTAAAAAAATTAACTTAAATAAAAACTAAAAAGAAACAAACAAGCCCAGTAGTTTAGAATTCTGTTATGTAATACTAAATAACTACACAATTTAAATAGTTTTATAATCGATACACACAATAAAACAAATCATACATTCTAATGCAGAACAGAACGACTCACAGTCGGGGCCCCTTGGGAAGATTTGATTGGTAAAATTTGAATGGGCCCCGACTGTGAGTCGGTCTGTTCTGCATTAGAATGTATAATTTGTTTTATGTGTGTATCGATTATAAAACTATTTAAATTGTGTATTTATTTAGTATTACATAACAGAATTCTAAACTACTGGGCTTGTTTGTTTCTTTTTAGTTTTTATTTAAGTTAATTTTTTTACGTATTTTTTAAAATTAGTTTCGATGCAGTCGGGTTTTTTGTTTTTCTTTAAATATTTTTATTTTATTTTATACTTTTTAGTTACGATTCATTGACTTCATTATAAGATGGTAAATTTCGCAATCTACTCATTTCATTGAGGGAGTTAATATCGTGGGGATTATTAAGTAACTTGTGGTGGTCTAAACTACTGATGATTAGTCCCTCTAGAGACCTAACTCGGCTCAAAGCTACATATGCTTGACCTTTAGCAAAAATGCGTGAACTTAAGTCAACCACAGCTCGGTCCAAAATTCCAAAGTAGTTCCTTGGAGCTTGTGTACAGTTACACCCCAGCACAGTATCAATGGCAACATTTTTCGCTCTATTTTACCCTGTCCGCGAAGTGCATCGAATTCTGTCGTCGATGGTTCGATTCTGACTCCTACTCCAGGAACATTGTTTTTAATTGCTTTGTCGTCAAATTCTATATAAACAGCTTGTGGCAATTCTCCGGGTTCCAATTGGTCCCTCCAAAGAGCTGGCCACTCAATTGTCCTTATAACACCCATTGCTCCGTTAACAAGACCATGGGTAACATTCAAATTTCTTCGTAACATAACTCGTGATTCTAAACCGATTGTTAAATATTTAACGAGTCCTCCAGTTTTGTTAGGATCATCAGAAACATATAAGTACCTACATCTTTCGGTTTTTGACCATATGTTTTCGATTCTACTGATACATCAACTGCATGTAATTTATACAACCTAGTAGTTTTTGCCAATATAGTTGTCATCTTTTGCTTATGTTCATCGACCTGTCTAGTAGATGGGAAAACTCGAATGATGTGATTTACAAACGTTCATCAAATGAACAACGCCATCTATCGAGTTTGGTGGTAAACTTTTTTTTACCAAAAATATTTGTTCTTCATGGTTTTTCACTGTTTTTTTTTTATTTGTGTATCGTTTATACTTGAAATGAAAACTTAAATCAATAAGTAAGAAAATTAGCGAGAATGATTGTTTTGTTAAACAACTTTAAATCGTTATATATCCTAAACTGTTATTTATAATGAAAAATGATAAAAGAAACCTAAAGATGATTTTAAAATACCTATTCAACGACACCCCACTTGACATATTTCATCGACTTTTTTTTTTTTCATTTTGACAATGTGGCGTCTGGTTGTAGGTGTGGTGAATTTTGATTACTGTCATGTCTTTAGTGACACTCGCAAAGTTAAGACGAATCGATTGACGTAAGAATTATCAAAATCGGCCTACGCATTTGGTCTCTAGAACGCCACATAGAAACAAACATATATACATACATACATACATACATACATAGACTGATAAACACATTACCCTCCTTTGCGTCGCGCAGTCGGGTAAAAAAGAGGAAATACCATTAACTTTGCCTGGCAATTTCGAAGGTTATTTCTTAGAAATTGTGAAGTAAAACCTATAATGGACTGTTTTAATAGGAGCATAAGTTTCTGATTTGCGTTTCTTCTTTACATGTCACCTACGAAAAAAAAAAACTTCAAAATTCGTGCAAAGTTAGGCCATTTTTGTACTACAGGTTTCGTAACTCAACTTTAAAAAATATACCTCTATAGGTAGATAGGCACTAGGCGTAAAAAATATAACCCTGTCTTGCTGTCGGGTAAATCGGTAAACATTTTTGGAAAATTGTTTTTATTGGGTAAGGTTTCTTTGCCCGACCACTTAATTAACTGTGGCCTGTAATAAGTTTTTTTAACGTACTCAATGGCGTTAATGTACGTAATCGTTAATTTATACTAAAACTGAGGAAGCGCTATCTGGTTTCAAAAATAGTAAACCTCTTCTTTTCCTTACGATTTGACATAATAAGCGAACATTTGTACGTTAAAAACATTGTACTAGGTCCTCTGATTCCATATTTCCTGTCTTGAGAAGGAAGTATGACTGCCATCGCACCGTACAAAATGTCACTCAACTGCCAAAGGGGTGATGAAATTCCGTGAAACAATCCGAACAGTGTATTTCGATTTGAACAATCCAAAAATCGAATGACAAACGTAGGAAAACGCTTTGAGAATGAACTCTTCGCTTTAATTGAAACGCATTGAGGATATCCAAAGGGATTTCCAATAACTGAAAAGCAAAATGTTTTTGTTGTTTTCGATGTAGCGCTTGGGTTTATTACGCGAATAGAAAGTTGTTCAATAACCCTTTTATTGCTAATGGTATTTTTGTGACTGTCTGTATATTCAGAATCAAAATTATAGTTACCTGCCTAGATTTTTTTTACCTCATTAACCACCTAAGTCGGATATATCCGACAATATCCAAGACCTAATACTCCATCTCGTCAGCTCTTCTGTCACTTATGGGGATTGAAGAGCTAAATGAGATAGAGTACCACCCAGTCGCAAACACACGACCCTGGCGAATAGGACACGAAAATACTCGTCGGGCCGAAGAGGTGACTGTGGAGTTCCATATTATCACACTGATGTTATAAAGGCGAAACTTTGTATTCACGTATGTAATGTATGTGTTATCACTTACAAAAGACTGAATGGATTTCGATGAATTGTAGGACTCAGGCAGACCATTTCTTGGAACAGAAGATAGGATACTTATTAATTATACCGGTAGTACCTTTGTTCTTTTCCGCTGGCGAGTAATTTGAACTATGAACGAGCATCTGAAGTTTCATAAGTGCGTGGGCACTTATGTTAAATAAAATATTTTGAATTTTAATCTATACCTACATAACATTACATACATATATACTTACACATAAATAAAACTGAAGTGTGTGTTTGTAATATCAAAATATATGTTTTTTTGCTAAATACATTTAAAAGGATACTTTTTTTTGGGTGGGAATCATCCAATCACTTCTCCCACTCTAGGGCGGTGCGAGAGGGCGTGTCAGATTTTTACTGAGTAAAACCCATTCCTATGATATTTGCCTTGCGTTCCAGGACCCCGGGATTTCCTTACAGTGTGGAGAACTATGTATAGACAGTCAACTCTGTCAGTTATCATCCTCAGAACCCTGTCAAAAAAAATCAAATTATCAGATCAGATTAATCACAGTATTTTCGATTTACAAACGCACTTATAATCAGCCTTTTAATGTTCCCACTACTGGAACTCAGGCCTCCTCTCTAGAAGAGGGTATGGCCCGTAATGCACGCGTGTTCACGCGGGCCCAGTGCGGATTGGAGGATGTCACATGTCTTCGAATTTCTGGTTCTAGGACATGCCGGTTTCCTCACGATGTTTTCCTTCACCGTTTTGACAGCAGTGGTGATAAAATAAATTACACCAAGTAATGAGCCTGGCTGGGTTTGAACCCGAGACCTACAACTCGTAAGTCGGGGCCGTTACCACTCGGCCACCACTGCTCTCACCACATTGTTACACAATGAAGGGATTTAA
Source organism: Mythimna impura (assembly GCA_905147345.3). Taxonomy (NCBI): domain Eukaryota; kingdom Metazoa; phylum Arthropoda; class Insecta; order Lepidoptera; family Noctuidae; genus Mythimna; species Mythimna impura. The sequence continues at coordinate 14,681,659 of LR990343.1, read as the reverse complement.
GGGTATTACAGGCCACTATTACTAGTACATCAGGGTTTAGTTCAGTTAATCGTGCGTGCAATACCGCACACGCTAAGCTGCAGTACCTTTGCCGCTTAATCACTTGTATCGAACACAATGCTAATATTATTATCTACTCGTTTCAAGGCAGTACGGTTAGAATCCTTACGCCAACACGATTACTACACTAATAATATAATACAATTTATTACGAGTATTGAACGCTCCCGGTCTCTGGGATCCGCTCAAAGGGCCTACTACTTACTGTACCAACATATTGGAAATATTATGAGCGTGCATGTTACAGGAAATTTAATATCTTTTGCTTTTAGTACGAGAGTCGGGTTGGACTTTTACTTTATCGGAAAGAAAAGATAACACAATTTGACGGTTTGTTTATTCTGTCCGCAAGTTCTATCTATAGAAAATGTGGCCTTTGCCTCGCAAAGCGTCTGCTCTATGGAATGCGATTAGGAAATTGCGTGGGAACATATCTCACATGAGAATCACTCGAATATCAAAAAGGCGAAAGTTCGAAGGAGTTATGAATAATTATGTTTGTCTGATTGTTTCTGTTTTGCGCTCAAACGGCTGAATTTGGATGAAAGTACACGGGTAGACCATATCGAGGAATAGGATAGAATCTATTATCCCGAACGTATGTTCCCTATAGTTTTAGGATTAAACGCGGACGAAACAAGTACCTAACAACATATGATTAGATCGTAGTAGTGCATATGGTTATTTGTTTGTAAATGTCAGTATGTATCTAAGTTCCGTTCACAAATTCCTTTATAAACTTCTATTACTGTTCAAATTACTGGCTTAACAAATTATAACAAAAATGTCATGTCTAATGATCTCTGAACATCAAAAAATGTCTAAAAATCAAAATTGTAAAAATCTTGAAAGAAAAAGGTAATCATATTGTGACGTTTCAGCTGTCAAACTTCAGCTGAAACTGCTGAAAATTTTCTTTTTTATTAAGTACTTTCTCTGAACTATATACTAGCAAGAAAAGACAGAGATTTTAAATTATATTTACCTACATAATGTATTTCTGTTTTATAATAGATTAATAAATAACCGGTTGTAACAGGTCAAACCACGCAGGGCACGCCATCACGTTTTGTACCAAACATTTGTCTGTTCGCGTAAACATTAACAAAATTATATAGAAATTTTATTACCGACAACCACCCGTTATTTTAGCGTGACCATAACAATAATATACGATCATATAAAATCGTGTGACGCATGTTCAGGAATATGTCCCAGATTTTTTTGGATGAGGGTACCGTGAACAAAACAGTTCGGTATGCAAACAATTTTGCTGTACGCAGGCAATATTCATTGTTATTGCGTATAATAACGTAAAGCACAGACAGAGACGATGTTTATGCAGATGTTCACAAATGACATGAATTCAAAAATAAATATTTAATAGTACTATTATTTTTTTACTGTCGGTATCTACCCATTTAAAATGTGAACACGCGCAATTTCCGACAATTTAATGTAGAATATTTTGTAGTATTTAAAAGTAACTTGTGGTTTGGTTATATATCAGAAATTATTTTAATCGAGCGTGGGTTGTGTATTACGAGTTTATTTTTTTTGAAATCTTATGAATGCTTTCTCGAATTAAATGACCGAAGAGCATTAAAAAAACTAAATAAACATGATTTTATAATACTGTAATAATTTATGAAATATATTGGTACGACATGGTGATCTCCTAAGTTACAGGCCTACACCTGGTTTAGGAGTCAGAGTACCTACCTACATATTTGTGACCGTGTAATAAGCCTATATGTTCATAGTTTTATGATGTAAATGCTGTTTTTTGTGTGAAATAAATTTATTATTTATTATTATCAATCGACTAATCTGCTTAGTTTTTTCCCAACTATATTGGGGTCAGCTTGCAGTCTTACCGAATGTATACCAATATGTTACAATGAGCTGCTGCCTACCAGACCTTCACGACTCAGTATCTGGGTAACACGATACCTCTTTGCAAGACACTTGTTAAATTTCAGGTTTCTAAGTACCCGTTACAACTGTCATGTATGCGATCTATATACACTTCTGGACACATCTATTGGCCCACCTTGTATTTTCAGTTTCGTTTGGTCCTAGCTAAAATTTTATATTAGGTCGAGCAAAAAGTTTTTATGCAGTTTTGAACCTGGCACATTCACAATTTCATTCAATAGTCTTTTTTTGAATTTCGAACACAGAATTTAAAGAAACAAAAGACAATTTGGAGCCTGTTTGTTGATATCAAACAATCGAATACTAAGAAAACTTGGTTTTATTGGTTTACTTGGATTTAATTCTTGAAAAAGTGATTGATATCTTTGGTTTTGCAACAAACATTACTTATTCTTAACATTAAGGTGAGGTTCTATCAATAATCTATGGATACTTCACCTGAAGCCGCCGCCCAAGCTGTGGCACTTATTCAGGCCAGACACAGCCAAAGAAACGTGAGTGCTCAACTTAATTTAAGTCGATCTGCGGTCCGAAATGTTTATCGGAGGTACCTAGAGACTGGCGGCTTTGTTCGTCGCCAAGGAAGGCCACGATCTCGGGTCACAACTGAAAGGCAGGATCGATTCATCGTGACGACCAGCTTGAGAAATCGTCACCTTACCTCCATTGAGATACAAAACCAACTTCGCGACTTCCACGGAGTATCTGTGAGCGCTCGAACTGTTCGGAGAAGGTTAAAAGAACGCGATATGGTACCACACAAGCCAGCTAATGGGCCCAAACTAACGCGAGCCCACCGAACAGCGCGCCTTCATTTCGCACGCAGTCATTTAAATTGGACACAGCAAGATTGGAGCCGTGTACTCTTTTCTGATGAGTTTAAAATTGTGTTACATGGCAATGATGGAAGGAAGAAGGTCTACCGACGTAAGGGAGAGCGTTTCGCACAATGCTGCTTTGAAGAGAAGGTTGCTTATGGCGGTGGCTCATGGACTGTCTGGGGCGGTATATCCGCGAGCGGCAAAACTCAACTTGAGGTTGTTACAGGACCACGGCTGCCAACATTAAATGCTGAAAGGTACATTCGTGAGTGCTTAGAACCTCACGTGATACCATACGCGGACTATGTGGGCCCAAATTTCCTTTTTATGCATGATAATGCAAGAGCCCATGCGGCCGGCATCGTCAGGGAATATCTTCGGGATGTGAACATCACAGTTATGGACTGGCCAGCCAGAAGCCCAGACATGAACCCCATTGAGCACATGTGGGACGAGCTAAAAAGACGTGTTAGGGCTCGTCAGCCAGTTGCCCAGACGATGCAGGAGTTGAAAACTGCCATAGAAGAGGAATGGGAGATGATCCCTCAAAATTTCATAGAGCGGTTGATAAACTCTATGCCTAATCGTATGAGAGCTGTGGTAGATGCCCATGGAGGCAACACGCGTTATTAAATTAAACCTTTATTTGATAAAACATGTTTTTTATTCAAAAATCAATTGCCTTTAACAAGGCGCATATCCGACTTGTTAGGCGTAGCTCCATGTCGTATGGTATTCTGAATTCAAATTTAAAACAATACGATCGAAAAAGATGGTAAAATGTATCAGGTTTAAAACTGCATCAACAGTTTTTGTTCAATCTAGCAATCATATTTCGGTAGGGGCCATCGAAACCTAAACTCTAAGGTGGGCCAATAGATGTGTCCAGAAGTGTATATAAATGTCAGTCAAAACCAAGAGCTTAACGTACTTTGCTTGCGTATGTCGTAAGTGGTCAGCCATCCACGGTTAGGCAAGCGTAGGTTAACCTCAACGTTCAACTCGTTTGGCTGAAATTATTTAGCATGCATAACATTACAGGGTAGAAACCTAAGGCATTATACATAGCGATACAAAAAACTAAATCGTACCGTAAAATTTACAAATGCAACGTGACGTAATCATTAGGAGAGACAATGCTCTTGCCCCAGCCACCGCAGGTAACGCCTTGAGCGTCGGGATTTACTGGTCGATTCGTAACTACCGGTACCATAAGCGCGGGTTTGCGGACGGCGAGCAATGGGCAGCTCGCTGTTCGATAAGGACCAGGTCTAAATCGACGGCTCATTGTATTCCACGCACCCCTTAAAGAAATGGCAGCATAAGTGTTGAAGCTAGGGCCGATGCCTGCCTGGGCGGTGAGATTGTTCAGAAGAGTTCCCGCGGCCTTAGGACTGGAAGAACAACTGAAGGAACATAGATGAGTTTTAGTCATAAAAGTCTGACACTCCCTTTCGCTTCACCCAAAGCAGGAGTTATTTCATGATTTCCTACTCTAAAGATGAGTTGATTTATACATAATCATTATGATAATTCAATTTAAAAAAAAAGTAGAATAAAACAAAATCAAATACATTTAAAATGGAAATACACAGTAACCACAGAAGAAAACAGTAAAATGGTTCAACAAAATAATACATAGAATTTTTTTTTAGGTGGGAAATCATACAATGACTTCTCTCGCTCTTGGGCGCGGAGCGGGAGGGCGATTCAGACTTTTACTGACTAAAACCCACCCCAATGTCCCATCTTTCGCACAACCCATGGCCCCAGTAGGCTTCGAACATGCTGGACTCCTACGGTTTTGCTGACATCTCCCTGAGACGCGCGTGGAACACTACGCACCGTCGACGACTCGGGCTTGGTCCGAACGATTACTGGACGGCCGGACGGCGAGTCACCCATTGCTCGCCGTCCGCAAGCCAACGCCTACGTTGGCTGGAAATCGGGGTCAGAATCCCGGTGGCTGGGGCGTGAAAGGCTGGAGATGTGTTATAAAATAAGGAATTACCACCGAATGGACAAAAACAAAAAGTGATGTCCTTCAGAAAATCGGTAGATTTAATTAATTTTGAAGCACAAAACCTTATTTATTTAACAGTTCATATACACTCAAATATAAAGTAAAGACAAGAAGAAGGAAACAGAAAAATAGGTGATCATCATCATCATCATCATCATTATTTCAGCTGAAAGACGTCCACTGCTGGACATAGACCTGCCGGAAGCACAGAATAAGAAATAGTACAAGTCCGCAAGTATCACCATAAAGGTCCTGTGCGAAGGCCTTCCTATGCTGTCTTTCGGTACGCAGTCGCCACTCCAGGACCTTTCCGCCGACTTGAGCATCTGTTCTGCGAGCATTATATGCCGTCCCCACTACTACTTAAATTTGGCAACTCTTCGGGCCATTTCGGTAACCTTGGTTCCCCTGCGGATATCTTCATTCCTGATGCAATCACGCAAGGAAACTGTGAGTATAGCCATTTATATTGCATCATCCTTTTAGGTGACTTTAAGCATTCTAATGAGGCCTATTGTAGACGACCACGTTTCAGAGTCATATATATTATGTCGTCACTGGCAACACCCACTGGTCGTAGACTTTCGTCTTCAGACACTGTGGTGATGATTGTTTCTAAAGAAATCTCTTCAAATCTGCGTCAAGATATTTGAAAAAAAACCGGGCAAGTGCAAGTCGGACTCACGCACTGAGGGTTCCGTACAAACTTACCTATGAAAACAGTTCAATTCCCGAATTGAGTTACGAAGATTTTTACGAATCGCAAAAATTGATTTTTTTTTGACATGACTACAAATTTTCAGTTTTCAGATTTTTTCCTATTCTTGTGCTATGAGACCTTGCTTCATACCAAATTTCAGGATTATAGGTCTACGGAAAGTACCCTATGAATTTTGATTCCCTTGAGTGTCGAAATATACGTTTTTTGCGACATAAACGGCCGTATCTTTTTTTTATCGTTAACTCAAATGTTTGATTTTTTTCACAACTTCAAGAGACCGCAGACTTTAGTATACTATGGTTTTAATTTCAACTCGATACCTCCACGCGTTCCCGAGATAAAGGGTCTTGACAGACAGATATACAGACGGACAACAAAGTGATCCTATAAGGGTTCCGTTTTTTTCTTTTTGAGGTACGGAACCCTAAAAATGAGATTGTTACACAATAAGAAAGTAAAAAAATAATAATACAAAAACACTCTCTTTTGTTTAAAATTGATTGTAATATTTTTCTGATTTTTTACCCAATTAACTAATTATGTAAGAGTTAAATTCAAAGGAAACATAAACAAAAACGTAACAGGTAGATACTCGTAGGTACCTACTTTTGAAGAACCATTTAAAATACAAAACTTTTAAGTATTCGCGGTTGCTTGGCAACACTGGTTTTGTTACTTCATTCAGTAACGGATGGTTTTAACCGACTGCAAGAAGGGTTATGTTTTTCGCGCGTATCTGTTTGTATGTAATATTCTTTATTACCTCATATCTTCCAAACCGCTGACCGGATTTAAGATATCGTTAGATTTGTCTTGATAACCCAAGTGTTCTTAGATAGGTGACGTTAAAAAAAAGCCAACATAACGACTGTGAGACACTACACTTTAGAGTAAAATAAAAAACCACATCACAGTATTAAAAAAATATATTTTTTGAATACTGCAATATGGGTATCAAATCAAAGGGCTCATCATGAGGATTTCAAAATGGTATATCATGACAATATTAAAAAAAAATACAATTATAACAATTGGAAATATGTTATTTATTATCTATCTACTAGTAAATTTCAAAATTCACATTACACTTTGATATAAATTCAGTAAACAAATGTTTTTTGGTATTACAAGCAGATACTTAAATTTTATTTAAGATACAAAATAAACGAGGCGGATGACTAGGTAGGTTTGTGAACTTAAAAGCGACAAATAAATGTACGCCTTAAATATAGTGAAAAAATAGTGGATTATAACAACTAAAAAGTAACTTTAAGTAAAAACTGAAAAGAAAAGAAACAAGTTCAATCCAGTAGTGTGAAAGCAAATTTAGCATAGCATAGCATAGTCGGCCTTATAATGTTCCCACTGCTGGGACTCAGAGCTCCTCTCTAGGAGAGGGAATGGGCCGTAATCCACCACGCGGGCCCAGTGCGGGATGGTGGATGTCACATGTCTTCGAATTTTTGGTTCTAGGACATGCCGGTTTTCTCACGATGTTTTCCTTCGCCGTTTTGAGAGCAGTGGTGATGAAAATAAATTACACAAAGTAATGCGCCTGGCTGGGTTTGAACTCGCGACCTACAACTCGTAAGTCGGAGCCGTTATCACTCGGCCACCACTGCTCTCTAAGCAAATTTAATTGCATTAATTAACACATAAAATAAAACAATTAAATTGGTTTCTACGCTACTGGACTGAACTAGTTTTATTTTTCTTTTCAGTTTTTATTTAGAGTTTATTTTTTACGCAGTCGAATTTTTTTTAGTTATATTTGCAAATATACAGTCGTAAGAATAGCATAGTCATAGCATTTTAATTTGGTAGAATATTTTCCAGTTTTCAGAAATTCTTACTAAATGGCAGGAATACAAAAAGCCGAGAAAATTTCGTCACCCGTCTCACATAATTTGCAAAATAATATCCGCAAAGATTTTAATTTTCTTTCTTTTATAATTAAGATAATAACTAGTTTTCTCTTCTTTTTCTTTTCGTGTCGATAAAAAATTTTCGGAGACCAGTATTCGGCAACCTGTAAAGTTTTGTCATTGTCTTCGTATAAATTCTGGAAGGGACAGATCGACGGACATTATAGCAGGTGACGCAGGTCCTGTGCCATGACTCAATACTGGCACCGTGTTTGGACAGATTTTTTGTCCAGTGTCCAGCTGGGGTCCGCAGTCGTTTAATAGATTTCTAAATTGGCCACTGCAATTCGCCTGCCCAGTTGTTCTGATGGGGTAACGTGTGGAGGAGTTGGATGTTTCTGCTTGTGTGCATCTCCCGTACTCTGTAATGTCTTTCGAAGATGTCGTAGATCTCTTTAAATTTTTACGGCTCTTTAAACGTGCAGGTAACTGAAATAAGATGAAGATGTCGGCTTTCAGTCTGACCAGATGCAGCTGAATACCTGCGTTTTACATGGAACGACTGCCTATCAGACCTCCACAACCAAATTACTGGACAACACTATAATCTTTTGAGAGCAGTGATGGCCGAGTGTTAACGGCTCCGACCATATATATCGATGGCCCCGACTTAGTTGTAGGTCGCGGGTTCAAACCCAGCCAGGGGCATTACTTTGTGCAATTTATTTCATCACCACTGCTCTCAAAACGGTGAAGGAAAACATCGTGAGGAAACCGGCATGTCCAAGAACCAAAAATTCGAAGACATGTGACATTCACTAATCCACACTGGGCCCGCGTGGTGGATTACGGCCCATACCCTCTCTTAGAGAGAGGAGACCTGAGTCCCAGCAGTGGGAACATTAAAAGGCTGATTACGCTATTATGCTACTATACTCTTTAGATAGGCTGATGGAGATATGAAAAGACTTATTTACCTAAAACGTTGTCAACGACTAAGTTTAACCCAAAATCGACTATAATAGTACATTATGATACAAGTGTATAATGTTGGTGATTACCGCTGAGGCGATATTTAGATCCGAGCCGAAGGCGAGGATCTTAAGAGAGCCGAGGACGGTAATCGCCAATATTCACGTGTATCATACGACGTTTTTCGGCACACTTGAGAAGAAAAAAAAATGAAAAATCAGTTTTATTTAGTATAAAAAAGGAACAATCATTAAATAAGTTTTTTATCTCACAACATAGACTGGAGTCGCGTACTTTACACAGAGTATACCGAAAACGAATTTAACTAACCTTAGTAGCCAAATATTGGTTATCTGGTGCATCCTTTATGAATTTTTCAATGTCATCAGGTGTTAAAACCTTAGATTTTTTACTTCGAAATCCATCGGACAGTCTCTTTAGATAAACTGTTAAATTGCAGTATGTTTTTAAGTCCACTCCATTTTTTGTTCGCACTGTACTTTTTAACATTGAGTAAATACACCATAAAGAGCTAGGTTTGTACCTGGACGATAATTCTTTAAAGTACGCCATGAATACATTTTCGGAAAATGACTGTGTAAGTATTTTTATTGATTTTCCATTGTATGAAATTTTGGTATGCCAACAGATATTTTTGCTTTGAGTATTCTGGTAGTAAACTTTCCATAACGTTAAGGGCTTCACATCTTATATCGGGAGGTGTACAGCACAAATCACTTTCCTCATAAATAGTAGTTGTAGACATTTTTATAAAATAATAATTAACTATTGTATTTTTTTTGTAATATGGCGGCAAAAAAATTGTTCTGTTTTCTTATGCGCGCGCATTCATAATGGCGGCCATAGACTAGCTACTCTAGCTAGAGTGTTTAAAAATAAGAATGAGGTTGCTTAAATAAAAAATAATTTTTGGAATGAAATATTTATTTATTAAACATGTAAAAGTTAAAATAGTTTATTTAAACACAAAATTACATAAAATAAGCAAGACACTAATATTTACTATTGAACGCAATACTTACCTAATGTGTTTTTTTTTTTCAAATTAAAAATTTGTTTTGAGAACAGAGGCTTGACTTAAAGCTCCAAGTGACCAGGTCATTAAAATCCAAAAAAAATGGGAACAGAGGTTTAACAAAAAGGTTTTAACTACATTATCACACTAGTGCATAATGGTAATCAAAAAGTCACAGTTTGGTTATAAGCGTGATTATATACCTAAGTGTAGTGCAATAATAGTCACTTTCTGAGCAAGTGTGTCGAAAACATTATTACTAAAATCTACGTACCAACATTAACGTTTTAATGACCGTCCATCCCGGAAATACAAGGCAATATCCATACTCCCGTAACGAGTATGCAATGACATCTACATAGCATACCTAATACCAATACAAGCACAGATACAAAATCAACAAAATGCAATAAGGATTTCGTGTATTGCAATAAATAATTCAGTGCCGTGAGCCCGTGATGCGAGCTATGTCTGACTGTATAAAGTTTTATTGGAATAATATTAAATATGATATATTTCGTAGCTACTTTGAGTCCTTTATTTTAAACTAGCTTTTGCCGACAGCTTCTCCCGCGCACTTAAAATATAGCCTATGTCACTCAGGAATAAAGCAGCTTTCTATCGGTGTAAAAATTTTAGCAATCGGACCAGTACTTTCAGAGATTACCTCCTACAAACAAAAATTACCTCCTACAAACAAAAAAACAAACTTTGCCTCTTTATAATATTAGTTTAGATTACGTGTTGGACTTCGTCTTAATTACTAGCAAAAATAATTAGTATATATTAAAAGGGTCTAGCCGTACTTCTATAGCTTAACTGCCCCCGATGGGATCCTATATCGTAATCTATGTTATATTGTAGAGGATACTAATAGTAGTTGATCGAGAAGATATCAGCTTTATATCTTAATTACATGGGGAGCTTTTTGAAAAACAGTGTCCGAATTCGACTTTTTCAAAGTGACATGCGTCTTGGACTTTAATAATTACTAGCAAACCGAATTAGTATTTAAAATTAAGGTATAGGAAAGATTTGCATATCATCTTGCAGCTTAGTCTTAGCATTACTAGGTCTAAAACTGCAAAACTTATTGAACGAATTTTCTTGAAACCAAGAATACGCCAAGGTCCTATGGTAGCTATAATTTATCTTTTCTCCCCTAAAATTACCTCCAATAATTGTAGAATATTCTTTGAACTAACAAAATACTGACAGGTATATTATATCGTTACTAATTCAAAAGATAAAAGATTTATTTACGGTTAGAGTAACAATAAACATGAGCCTGTCATCAGCTCATGACTCACGTCTCGAGACGTTTTCACGTCACACGTCTTGCACGGTCACTTGGCAAATGTCCGTCATTCTAATCTATATTAAACTAGCTATTGATTTACAACAATGCTTATTGTTTTTTCAAACATAGACGTACAGAACAGGACTGAGATTTACCGACACATAATAGACTTATCTGTAGGAAGAGACAAATCGAATGTGTGGCTAACACCTGTCTCTTTTTTATGTCAAGTTTAGAAACTATTTAATTTTTAAAACAAAATATATTCACTCTATTTTTAGCTGAAGTGTCTAAACAACTGAACCTTTTATGGAATCATTGAAACAGGCGCTATCAGTCAGCCGTCTTGCTTCATTGAGGTAGTCTCAGTTCTATTTCACCGAGTTTCAATGATTCCATAAATGGTTCAGTTGTTAAGACACATCAGCTATATAGGGTGACTGGCAATTAGTGTACGATACTTAAACACGTGATTGTGCTCATGATAACAAACAATTTTTATTATGGGAGCAAAGCCGAAATCGCGACAAAAATATCAGCTGTTCAGTACATTAGGCAAACATAAATGTACTGAACAGCTGTTTTTTTTTCGCGATTTCAGGTTTGTTCCCATAGTAAAAGTTGCTTATCATGAGCACAATCGCGTGTTTAAGTATCATACACTAATTACCAGTCACCCTATATGTCACAATATCCGCTTGAAATCAAATTGTGTATAATTAAAACAGCCATTGAACTTCACCCGAAAAATGACGCCATAAAGTCTCCAGTAACTGGTTTCATTTCTGTAGGACGTAGTGACCAATGTGATGACAGTGTCACATTGGTCACTACGTGGCCTGCGATATGAACCAATGACCGCATGATCACTTTGTCTCTTTCACACCTTTTTGACCGTATTGATTTGACAGTCGGAAAATGAATGCTTAGCCCAGTTCTCTATGTTTATCGTATATTATTAATACAGCTCCCCATTAGTAAGCTTACTATGTAACGGATTACTGAAAGATTGATAGAAATGTTTGTTTAAATTAATCAACCGTAAATTGGTTGTTGAATACTGTTTTTTTTTTTGTTTGACAGCAAACTATTGAAGTTGTTTTTCTATGCTAAATTGGGAATGAAAGGAAAAAATAAATTGTGTTCGTTTTTTTAAGCCCACGTAGTTGGACATTTGATTGTGATGGTAAAAGTAAGTAAGACTGAGAGAATAAACTCCCAGAGTTCATTCTCTCAGTCTTACTTACTTTTACTAGGTACCTAACATGTTCCTGGTCGCCAGGATCGGGCGAGATCTGTCTCTGCCAGTAGTAGTGAGGGCTATGCTGGCGGAGTCAGAAAACTGGAGGGAAGTTGCTTCCTTCTATGAGACCGTGATGGTCCAGAAGGAGGCCGCTGAGCGAGATCGTGAAAGAGCCGATCCCACTCGGAGAAGAAGGCGTCGGGGAGGCAACCGCCCTGATGCTTAACACGCCGAAACCCCGCTTGCACCATGCAATACAAGTGGGACTTTGGAACCACGGGCGCTCAGAGTGGGGACTCTGCTCGCCCATCAATTGATTACAGGGAAGACGGTGGCACAGTGATCACGTGCTGCCGTGCACAGTGAGGCTCAGGGGAGACCGTTGTACAGTCTCTTCAGGGATCACACATCCGTTTGCACAGAAGCACAGCAGAAGTTGCACAGAAGGGGTTCCGGAATGGTCTTTTGAGAGGTAACGGTGCCCCTTCTACGTGTTGATGGTGATCACCGAGGTGGTTTTAGTGAGGTAAAAATCCCACACTCCCCGGACTTATCCCCAAAGTCCGGGCGCCTTTTGAAGGTTTCCCCTCGAAAACAAAAAAAAAAAAAAAAAAAGGTACCTAACATGTGCCAGTACCCACATTAATCTAATTATCTAACGTAACTTACATATAACATGTAAGTTAAGTTATTAGTTTCCTTCGAAAATCTCTCGACCTATAAACCATAAATGATTCAATGATCCAAGTATGTATAATATGCTGGTATATATCCATTCCTCGAAACGCATGCCTATCATCAAAAGAAAAAATAAAATGCTCATGTGGGCACATATTAATTTATAACACATTACTATGATCATCATCTTGGTTGACGCACTTCCTAATACATTTGGTTCTTGTACATGATCGAGAATTTTTTGTCACTAAAATTAATATGCTCACGTGCCACTCATTTATGACTGGAATAATATTATAAAAATATTTTGGCATCGACCTTTGTAGAGATCGTTTGTGGTGGCATTCAGTGTTTTTTATATTCAGTAGCAACCATGATATTTATGAATGAGTCGGATTTAATTTAATGTAAAACTTGATTTCGTTATTTATATTACAGTTAGGTTTTCTTAATTTAATTTAATAATTTATAGATTACACTTAAGATGTTAGTTTAAATATATTTTAGAATCATATCTTGTTGAATTTTATGTTTAATTTCATGCATGGTTAATTATGGCTCCATTCCAGAAAAAAACAGTCTGCGTTTATATTGCGACTTAGCTGCGTCGTTTTCTATTCCTGAAAAGTCTTTTTACAACAAAATTATGAGCCTTGGAGAAAGGTTGAAACACGATTACATTTAAAAATTTTATAGTATGAAAATTTTCACACTATTCAATTAGATACTAAGCCGGCTTGATTCTTCAAAAGTATTTTTGAATCTCGGTATTTTACCTGGGCAAGGCATTTTCCGTTTGAGGATTACAGCGCCATCTCTGTACAGCCTCCAAAACTACTTAGTCTGGGTGGCGCTGTAAATTTCATGTTTTCACGTGGCCTCTTGTATGGGGTTTATTGGAAGCAGAGTATTTTCATAGTTCGCGTAAATGCCGACAGATGTCGTTGGGTCGCTTTCCCGAGCTTTCGATTTTTACCACGACTTTGGCGCTGTATATTATGTTCATTCGAACATTATTTAACCAAGTCAAATAAGATATTGATACCACGCATCAGGTGGCAATGTATATACAGAAGTGACACAAAATTAATTAAAGCAATTTGCTTTGGTTCTGCTGCTTAGATAGATCCTTTGGTTTAATTTTGGAAAACTTTCACACGTGGATAATTTATCTTTAATCTACACTAATATTTTATAGAAGTAAAATTTGTTTTTTTTTTTGTTTGTAGAAGGTAATCTCTGAAGGTCCGATTGCTAAAATTTTTTCACCGATAGAAAGCTGCTTTATTCCTGGGTGACATAGGCTATATTTTATGTACGCGGGTGAAGCTGCGGGCAATAGCCTAGTATAATAATTAGGAAGGTAGCGATACCATTAAGTAAATTGATCCTTCCTTAAATTCCGTTCAGCTAAATATTGCTATTTCCTAAATGTGTGCTGAGAAGGAAAAGAGAAAGGTGAAACTTTATCATAATTTTTCTGTTAATCTCAGTACCTAATTACTTTCTGACAAAGTATTTTAATTATTGTTATTATTTTTTTCCTTTATTCTTTTTGTATGACATCTAAGGATTTTATGTTTAGGGCAAGAATTTAGTCATGATTAAGTTAGTCTGCAATTTTTTTTTTTGTTGGGAAATCGTCCAATGACATCGCACTCCCTTGGGCGGAGCGGGCCGGGTTTTCCTTTCAGAAGCGAACTCATGGCTCTGTTTGCTGACATCTCATTGTGGTGCGCGTGGAACACTACGCGCCGTCGACAACTTGGGCTCGGTCCGGACGGTTACCGGACGGTCGGACGGTGAGCTACCCATTGTTCGCCGTCCGCAAGCCCTAGCCTACGGTGGCCGGAAATCGGGATCGGGATCTCTGCGGCTGCCTGCTTTGCTAGCATTATTGCTTCGCAGAAGGAGGCGACCGCCTGCCACTCCTCCTCGCTTCAGACCATGGCCTGTACCAAGGCCCGGCGCGAGAGGTCGTTGTCCTCCGGTCGGTCCACACAGTGGTAACACCCGGGCGATTCTTCCGCACGAATCCGGTGCATAAACTTCCCGAACTTACCATGCCCAGTGAGAACCTGCGTCATGCGGAAGGTGAGGACGCCGTGAGGTCTTTCCAGCCACTCCTCAAAGAGAGGACTTAACGCCATAATTATGGCGTGCCCAAAGCAATATGTTTTCCTATTTTTTTTTTCAAAGTGAATGTCTTAAACATGACGTGCCTCTTATCCTTCAAATTGTTCCAGCTTTCTGATGAAAATATACAACCACCCTTTTTCTTGAAATCGACAGACGCGCCAACAAATTTTATTGAAAATCGTAAATTTCTATCTAGGAAATTGGTAAAAATGGTTGAACATCCTCACGAATAGGTACGTGGAAAATCCTTCGTCTATCTTGGCAGGCTAACTTTCTTTAAGTTATCTACTGCTTAATTAATTGTTGAAGTTCTTTTCTCTTTTTCTAGGTACCTACGAAACGAGCTGTAAATGATGTGCTAAAAGCCGTATAGGTAAATTATTTTATTCAAAGTAACATTCAAGTCATAGGGCCATATTTTAAGGCAGCGGGGCTGTTCAGAAGAGTTACCATGGCCCTGGAGCGCAAAAGTTAACTGAAGGAGCACAAGTAGTAATCAGTAAAGACTGTCACTCCTTCTGTCTTCACTCAAAACGGGATGGGATGGGATAATTACCTACCACAAAAAACAAAGCTATATTTTAAAGACCTCCAAGCGACTCAGTAGCCATGAGAACAGAAAACCTTTAATGAAGGTTAAAACATGATCATAATCATCACTATTTCAGCCGAAGTGTCGCCACAGCGAAGGGTCCTGTGCGTCTCGTATCCATAGGATTCCCGCAACCCTCGCCAGGTCATTGGTCCATCTTGTGGAAGGCTTCCGGTGCGCAGTCAGCACTCCTAAACCTTTCGGCCCAATCGACCTTCTTCGTTCTTGGTGTTCTTCATGTTGCCGATTCATCGGGCTATGTCGGCAACCTTGGTACTATTTTTTTTGGTGGCAAATCATGTACTGACATCTCCCGCCCTTGGGCGGAGCGTGAGGGCGTGTCAGACTTTTACTGACTTAAACCCACCCCTGTTCCTTCTTTGCCTTCGTTCCAGGGCCCCGGGGTTCTCTTTCGCACAACCCATGGCCCCAGTAGGCTTCGACCCTGCTGGGCCCCTACGGTTTTGCTGACATCTCCTTGAGACGCGCGTGGAACACTACGCGCCGCTGACAACTTGGGCACGGTCCGGACGGTCTCGACGTTCCGACGGCGAGCTACCCATTGCTTGCCGTCCGCACGCCCAAGCTTGGTTCTCTTGTGGATATCTTTATTCCAGAAGCGATCACACAAGGTAAGGTCTGAGCATAGCCCTTTCCATTGCCCTTTGGATGACTTTAAGGCTTATGATGCAGGAATGTCAATACAGTCGAGTTCGAGGGCATGACTTTGACTATCAAAGAGAGTCTTCACTTTCTGTACTTTACTACTACAAACGAAGTTTTTAAATTATGTACTTACAATAATTTGTGTATGAACCTGGTGGTCTATTATCACAGGCTCAAACACACAAACTACTCACAGGGTTTTGATATTTTAAATGGAAATATTTCAAATATCAAAAACCGGTTAATTTAAGATTGATAAGCGCCCAAAGAATGGTAAACTAACTGAAAGTATAAATATTATAAAGTTAGACTTTTCCTCTGGTAGAACTAACTTAAGTTGCCTACCTAATTATGATGCAGACTGTACCTATTTTAATCAACGGCAGGCATAACGAGGAAGTTGCCAAGAATATTATAACAAGAGCGAGAAAAAAAACTTGGCTTAAGTAATTTCAAGTTTGCCTAGTTTGAAGGAAACTGAGGCATCGGAAATAAACATAAAAGAACAACTTATACATGCTGTTTAGTTTGTTATGTTACCTTACAAAGAACATTTTCGAGTTGTTTTTTTTGTGGTTCGATATAATCCAATATAAGTTAATAATAAGTTCTCCTGCTGTAAGGTGGGGCGAGAGGGCGTGTCAGACTTTTACAGACTAAAACCCACATGTGTCATTCAGTTACCCTTTGCGTTCTGGGGCCACAGTATCACTTTCCGAAATTCCGTGACCCTAGTGTTTATCGGACTTACTGGGAGTTCTGAACGTTCACCAGTAAAACATTTAAAAACCTAATACAAAAGGTATTTAATAAAAAACATACAAAAGAATCACCTTTTTCATGTGAAAATACTATCTCCGTCTATTCTATACCTATTTATATATAATAAATCTGTAGAAAAGTCTTAGTTGTGCGCGCATTACGTTAAATGTACGAAATCGATGTTATTAACTTTTATACATTAAAATTATGTATAACTTGATATATTACTTAGACTTTGTTTTGTCGAAATCGGTTGACTATATCGAAAGATATATGATTTGAATTTTTTTTTAATTCGCAACTCAGATACTCGCAACGCCTGACTCAAAGTAGAGCTAATGATAACAGTCTGTTAGGCAGTACAAAGTTCGTCGGGTCAGTTAGTAAGTATAATAAATACGGAAAATTCTACAAACTACTTATAGAGTGAGAGGGAGTGTCAGACATTAACGGACTAAAACCGTTCGTTCGGTTGCTTTTTGCGTTCCATGGCCACAGTAACTCTACAATTGCTGGGCATTAGACACCCAGTGCTGATTTTCAGCTGGCACCCCGATTGACGCAAACAGTAGTATTTATAATAAACAGTTCTTATCGAGAATAATAAGGACAGCTCTGTAGCTAGCTCCTATTATAGGCACCGCAAATATAATTAATTTCGCATAAAAATAACTAACAAAGAGCATTGTGTGTGGTCGATGCTATGAATGCAGTTAATTTTATGATGCATTAAACCGCATTGTGGGATAAAAAACACGTGTAATGCAACATCCTGGGCTCGGGGATGTTTAGAGAGTTACCGTGGCCCTGAAAAGCAAAGGGCAATTAAAGGAACATGGGTAGGTTTTAGTCATTAAAAGTCTGACACACCCTCTCGCTTCACACAGAAAGGGAGAAGATATTTGATGTTTTCTCACTGAAAAAAGCAACATTCTGAGTAATAATTTAAAATGAAATCTTTATACATCCGTCCCACTCGACTTCCATCTCGAGAAATCCTCCTGGAAAGTAAGAGTCATTCCCTCATCAGAAGGAACTCTCTTCTCCAAGCAAATCGACAAATCAACTCACATTAAATAATCTAGTTAAAAGATACGGCGTAAGTATTACGAGTCTGATGCCATAATCTGATATTGTGATTTGAGAAGCCAAGGCCTATTCTTTTTTTTTTTGTTGATAGGTTCGCGCTTGACAGCTATCTCACCTGATGGAAAGCGACGATGCGGTCGACGATGGAGTGCGCTTAGAAGTAACCTATTCACTCTGGACTTAAATACTTCCGGGTTGTAGCCATCAGGAAACACAGATTTCAGCAAGGAATACCACTCCTTAGCTGTACGCACAATAAATGTGTTCCCAAAACGTTTTGTGCGTATAGGTGGGATGTCAACCATGTACCGGTGGCGCATCGCCGTACGCCTGGGGGTCCGATGATGGAACGGGCTAGGTGGAATTAGGTCATGCAATTCCGACGCATACTCTCCGAATTGCAACCGGTAAAAAACTGACAGGCTAGCAACTCGGCGTCGATGCTCAAGAACACAATATCAACTAATGTTAAGCCGACGTAGTCGACGATGAAAGAATACTAGCCTAAAAATAGCTCTCTAGAAACCTGAACTCCGACAGATAATTTCGCTTTGCCGGCTCTGTTTTAATTACGTACAGTTATTATTATCTCGCGAGCAAAGCCGCAAGCACAGCTTGTGTAACAATATAATTATAACAGAAATTCATTCATACTAGGAGTATATAAATTTTCAGCAATTGCAAAAGCGACAATATTAAATGTTTCTCAGCTAGATGCCGTTTTAAAGTTTTCACGTGAGAACACTGGAGCCCGCTGTAGTTAGCTATGAATTTAAACTCTCGCATTTCGCATTTGCAAGAAAACTTGGACTTGGTATTTAAATAGCCGTTTCCCTGCTTAGAGGCATCTCGTTTTTCTTCAACTAGAAATCAACATAATGTTCTTTCTGTTGCAATCTAACAGAAAAGCAAGCAATCGAAATAAAAAAAATTAAAAAAATGTCGTTTCTCTTACGAAAATAGTGAGTTATTTTTTCCGACAGAGAGTTTCTTTTTTTATTATTTATTTGTTACATCAAAATCATTTATAACATCTGCCAAACTGCATTTTTTTTCTTAATTTTTGTTATTAAAGCATTCTGACAAATGTGAAGAAATGCCTTCGGTTAGTGGTTTAAAAACCATTGTCGAGCACTTTTACATTGTTTTCAGATAATAGTGAGGGAACCTGCCGCTTCTCTTGACATAATCTTCTTTAACAAAGCCGACGAGCAGAGAAATATTCTAAGGATTATGTACCTACGTGTACAGTAGATACTTCCATGCCAACGATTTCATTAAGCAAAACTTGAGAGCAACCTATTTATAAGTCATCATTATCTTCATCTTCCTGCCCTTGTCCGTTTTATTTGGGGTCGGCTTAACACGTTTTCTTCCATTCCGTCCTGTCACCCGTCACGCTATCACTTACTCCCTTTTCTTTCATCCATCCATCTTTTCTTTGACCTCCCTCTATCTCTCCATCCAAAACTCATAACTCGTTTAGTAACATGCATTTCATCCCTCCTCTTTACAAGGCCATACCAAGATAAACGATTTCTTTTCAACTTTTCTCACTTTATCCATTCTCTTTAATTCTTTATTGTACACTAAAACAACTTATAAAATAAATAGATAACAACGTTCATGTACATAGACGAGCTTAACTCAAAGTTGAGTTTTCTTCCAGCAAACCATTGAGAGATAGAGAGAGATCACAATAGAGGGTAGGATCCATTGTACAATTTTAAAATCTAAATATATAAAACTCAAAGGTGACTGACTGACATAGTGATCTATCAACGCACAGCCGAAACCACTGGAGGGATCGGGCTGAAATTTGGCATGCAGGTAGATGTTATGACGTAGGCATCAGTTAAGAAAGGATTTTGATAAATTCTATCCTCAAGGGGATAAAATAGGGGATGAAAGTTTGTATGAAACTTTGTCAATTTTAAACCGATCGGGCTGAGACTTTGCATGCATATAGCTATTATGACGTAGGCATCCCCTAAGAAAGGATTTTGATAAATTCTACCCCCAAGGGGATAAAATAGGGGATGAAAGTTTGTGCCGCAAAAAATATACCTAATTAATAATAATACTTAACGCGAGCGAAGCCGCGGGTAAAAGAATAATACGAATAAAATAATACATAAATATACCTACATATATATATTCACGTTACACCACACACAGCTACCTATTTATAAGTTTTAAATAAAATAAAATACTTAATCTAATGACGAAATCCTTCGTATTCTTGCAATTCAGTCTAGCAAATTGTGAAGAGCTAACCAAAATCTATCAGTAAAACGAAGTCCAGGAATTCAAATTAAAGTACGTACAAAGAGATAAGACTCGAATTGCATTCGTTCGACCCCTGAATACGTCGTCGTCTTCATTTCGAACGCTTGAGAAAAAGGCAAGGCGGAGAGGTAGAATTGAGAGCTGTACAAAACGAATTTAAAATGATTTTGCACCTCATTTTTTTTAAGGTGGGAAAATCATCTAATGACAAATCCCGCCCTTGGGTGGGGCGGGAGATAGTGTCAGACTTTTACTGACTAAAAACCCACTCCTGTTCCTTCTTTGCCTTCGTCCCAGGGCCCCGGGTTTCACTTTCACACTACCCGTGGCCCCAGTAGGCTTCTACCCTGCTGGGCCCCTACGATTTGCTGACATCTCCTTGAGGCGCGCGTGGAACAGTACGCGCCGTCGACGACTTGGGCTCGGTCCGGACTGTTACCGGACGTTCGGACGGCGAGCTACCCATTGCTAGCCGTCCGCAAGCCCATTTTGCACCTCATTCGGAATTTTATGTTTTTTTTATATAAAACGGGCCCACACTAGGAATAACTAATGTATCGTGCGTGCATTCACAAACATGTCAAGTCACATACACTCAGATCCGGAACACCTATCTGTAGGCCATATAAATATCTGTTTCGTGCGGGAATCGAACCAGCGACACGCAGCGCAGCAGTCAATTGCTCAACGAATACGCCAACCGTGCATTACTCATTTACTTCCTATATATATAGTATCATCATCATCATCATTTCAGCCGAAAGACGTCCACTGCTGGGCATAGGCCTCCCCCAAGCGACTCCACAACGACCGATCCTGTGCGTCTCGCATCCACCGCACTCACGCGACTCTCACCAGGTCGTCGGGCCACCTTGTGGGAGGCCTTCCGACGCTGCGCCTTCCGGTGCGCGGTCGCCACTATAGAACCTTTCGGCCCCATCGACCATCCGTTCTACGAGCAATGTGCCCTGCCCACTGCCACTTTAGTTTGCCGATTCTTTGGACTATGTCGGCGACCTTGGTTCTCCTGCGGATATTTTCATTCTTCATTATATATAGTATATCAGTGCATAATTGAGGTGAGCAATAACCTCTTCTCCCACTCTGGGTGGAACGAGATAGAGTGTCACTTATACTGACTGAAACTCACCTGTGTTCCTTTACTTGACCTTTGGATTTCAGGGTCGAGGTAACTCTTTCGAACAATCATCATCATTATCATCATCATTTCAGCCGAAAGACGTCCACTGTTGGACATAGGCCTCCACCAAGTGTCGCCACAATGAACGGTCCTGTGCGTCTTGCATCCCTCGGATTCCCGCAACCCTTACCAGGTCATCGGTCCACCTTGTAGGAGGTCTTCCAACGCTACGTCTTCTGGTACGTGGTCGCCACTCCAGAACCTTTCGGCCCCAATAGCCATCCGTTCTGCGAGCAATGTGCCTTGCCCACTGCCACTTTAGTTTGGCGATTCTTCGGGCTATGTATGTGACCTTGGTTCTCCTGTGGATATCTTCATTCCATATGCGACCACGCAAGGAAACTCCGAGAATAGCCCTTGATTCATTTTAGTTATATTATTAATATATTTTGAAAATATCAAAATTAAGAGCTATAAATTGGACAGTTAAAAGTAATTTGTAATACATTGATGGTCTTTTAATTTTCACTAGCGTTTTGAACCAGCTTTAAACGATTGTTATAAATGTTTGAAATTCTGGGCTTTTCTCTACTATAATATGCATGTTATTATACACTGAAACCTTCTTCATGAATCATTCTATCTATTAGTGAAAACTACATGAAAATCTGTTCAGTAGTTTTTGAGTTTACCGTATTCATACATACAGATAGATGCGGTGGGGGACTTTCTTTTATAATATGTAAGGATATAGAGTCATTCATCTTTACGGTATCTACTTAGTATTCCTAGCATAGTCGGCCTTATAATGTTCCCACTGTTGGGACTCAGGCCTCCTCTCTAGGAGAGGGAATGGGCAGTAATCCACCACGCGGGCCCAGCGCGGGTTGGTAGATATCACATGTCTTCGAATTTTTGGTTCTAGGACATGCCGGTTTCCTCACGATGTTTTCCTTCACCGTTTTGAGAGCAGTGGTGAGGAAATAAATTACACTAAGAAATGCGCCTGGCTGGGTTTGAACCCGCAACCTACAACTCGTAAGTCGGGGCCGTTACCACTCGGCCACCACTGTTCTCAGTACTTAGTATTCCTAACAAAGTATTTTAAACCCAAAATATCCTACTCTAACTTCGATTAATAAGTTTGAAAACTATTTTGTTTAGTTATTCATACATCAATTGGTATTGTTGATTTAGTTATTCAAACAATTAAAAGGCTACATATTATATATTTGTTACTTTGGCACTGTGCCTCGAGGAAGTGTTAAATTGCGTGAATTTCTTGTTACCTGTGCATTAAATAAATACGTGTCTAATTATATCTGAAGGTGAAATATATATCAACGCGGTATAGCATGCGCTGCACTTTGAATAGGTGTACGAAAATAAAATGTGAATGTGCTGTGGATTTTTTTCATGTCTATTTTGGTTCTAGGATGTGTAGCGAACAAAATATGTCTTCAAACAGATGCAGATAAAATTTTATCTTTCCTCTGATTTACACCTCGCATTTTTATTTTTATTTTTTTAGGGTTCCGTACCTCAAAAGAAAAAAACGGAACCTTCATAGGATCACTTTGTTGTCCGTCTGTCTATCTGTCAAGACCCTTTACCTCGGAACCGGAACGCGTGGAGGTATCGGGTTGAAATTAAAACCATACACTCAGGTTTGTGGTGCTTTGAAGTTGCGAAAAAATCAAACTTCTGAGTTAACGAAATAAAAAAGATAAGGCGATACAAAAAAACGTATATTTTACACTCTCAAGGGAATCAAACTTCATAGGGTACTTCCTGTTGACCTAGAAACCTGAAATTTGGCATGAAGCAAGGTCTCATAGCACAAGTATAGGAAAATTCTGAAAACTATAATTTCTAAAAAACTTTTTTGCGAATCGGAAAAATCTCTGTAACTCAATTCAGGTATTGAACTGTTTTCATAGTTAAGTTTGTAAGGAACCTTCAGTGCGCGAGTCCGACTCGCACTTGCCTGGTTTTTTTTTTATAATTTTATATACTTTATTGTACACCAAAAATAAATACAATTGACCTTATCGCATTCCGCGACCTGGAAATGGATCTTTCAGGCAACCTGGAATTCATAGAGATTGCCTGGATACAAAATGGGGTTGCATTTGGTGCATTTAAAAAAAAAACTAAACAATTTGTGGAAAAACAAAGTACTTAACACTAAAATAGATACATAAATATAAAATAAATATAACAACAACAACATACATACTAACAACATACATACTAAATATAAAAGGCAAGGAAACCAGTGCCGTGATTACAATTAGTACAGCTAAAAACGAAACATAAATACAGGGACAAAAATATTCCTTTACAAGTCTTTTTAATATAGGAAGTGATTGCGCGCGTTATATTGACACTAGTAATGCAAATGGCCTGGACAGTAAAGGACTTATCCAAGAACTTAGTGGAATGCATTTAATGTTGACAATTCACAACATATTATGAAAATTTAAATATTATTCCCTTCTCCAATACCCGTAAGGAATGAAGCAGTTTTAAATTTACTGCAAAAAATTAAACTTCCGTGGGATAAATTAATGCAAAGCTCATTTTTCCACGTTCTATAACGTTTAACAGATTCCAGTGTTGAGAAACAATAGCCTCGGACAAATAACAAATCCGTCATTCACGTCATAAACCATGTTTACGGCTACCGTAGCATCGATTTCTAGTTTATATCCCACATCCTATGGTTCTGTGTTTATTATAATCTCGTTTTGTTTATTTTCTACGTCAGCTTTGCCAATTGATAGTTTCTAATTAAAGAGTAAACTTATCTATTGTAACCTAGTTCCACGACCCAGTTGCAAGCTCAAAAGGGTTTTCTGGAAAAATTGTACTTTTAAAAAATTTCGTGGAACTGCTCTGTTGAAGTTGCTGGGTTAGTTTTTATTATGCTTGAGTTGATGACATTTATTAATTGGATTTTAAATCTTTGTGTGTATTTCTACAGTTCCAGGTTCACGAGAGAAATTATAACAGTTCTTGATGGTTAACGTCTCAAATACGTATCCTGTAAATTGGCACATGTTAATGGTCTAGCCAATGTTTAATCCTGTAAGTTAAACATTTAGCACTTAGGTATAAAGATGTTCCATCGTAATACGTTCATAATTTTATGATTCTATAATGCGATTGTTTTTTTTTGGTGATATCAAAAAAAAAATATTATTCTTTCGTTTATCCATTACATTTTAATATATAAATTATATTTTAAATATTTCAATAGAAAATAAAAAATAAAAACATTTATAAATATAAAAAATAGTATCCCACCGGTACCGGGAACAGAATTATTATTATTAAAATAATAATAACGAACGAACGCTACAGCGTAAAACAAGTTTTAAAAGACTACAAAAATAAAATATCATATTTCGTCACAAGGCACTTGGTCAACTGGCTATTGTCCACTAGCTTGTCCAGTTTATTTCTCCACTGTGGCATATCCGACACTTGCGCTTTATTTCATTCCGCTGGCATCTGTCTTTCAACCTCTCGCTCAACTAATTTAAACGTCTGTCATGCCATCAGCCAATCTGTCAGGGTCGTTATTAAATCTTCTAAACTTGTTAACATCTCAGGTGTTTATTGTCTACGAGTTCTGTCTGTAATGTAACAGACTCAGAGAAAATGTGAACATCGCAGTTACATGAGAAATAGGTTACTTTTTATATTGCCAAATTACGATTTGCATTTTCTTTTGCGGTGCGAAAACATCATATTACTTTTCTAATTCTGGGTGTAGCTAGAGGTAGTGTTATTACTGAATAAAGCCTACCCGTATTCTTTCAGTCGCCCATTGTGTTCCAAGGCTGCAGTGACTCCTTCAAACAATCCCACAGCCCAAGAAATTGTGATAAACCTATAACTAGATAATAAGATTTCTATTTTTCTCATGTAAAATCCCGATCATGTGTGCTTTTATGCCAAATATTATTACAAAGGTCAGTGATGAAGGGCTTGTTCAAAAGAGTTACGGTGACCCTGGAATACAAAGGGTTGTAGCGACATCTATAGCGTCACATAAGAACTAATCTTGCATCGCGGAATCAAAGGTCTTCGCGCGATTAGAATATATACGATAGTCCGAAATCATCTAACGGGCAGTTGCTCCCCAGATATAACACCCGTCTGGTCGGAGGATCCTCCCTTTTCAACGGAGGTTTGCGGGACTTTACTCTCTGTTCCGCATGCCTCCAAACTGGTGACCTCGACGTGATTTGAACACGCAACCTCTGATCTGGAGTCAGAAGAAGGAGCACAGATGAGTTTTAGTTAGAAAAACTCTCTCTCACTCCTCCCAGAATGGAAGAAGTTATTGAAGATTCCCCAACTCAAAAAATAAGGTCAAGAATTGTATGTATACGCACATAAGTTTCAGTCTAGTTTATCAACAAACCCAATTTTAGAGTCTTTTTTTTAATTGATATAAACCAGTACTTGACTGTTACTGCTTCTGGCTATTTCTGAGATAAACCAAAACCTATTTTTAAAAACTATAATTAGCAGCCATATTTTGGTGAAAGAAAAAAAGCATTTTGTTACACACGACCGAGATTGCATTGTTACCACAAGATATGCAGGTCTTATTTTAAGTAACATAGCCTAGGATTGCAATGCAAATGAAAGTACCTACCTACCCTACATAGTGAGAGCAAAAGCTCCAAAAGCTCATACTTGGAGCAGTTACGTAAGGCACGGTCGATAACTACGCTGCCGACGGTACATTTGTGCCCCGATTCGCGAAATTACGTGGTAACCGTTTTGCCGTTTTAAATATCTGTTACTTCTAGCACGTTAACAAGTATGCAATTTGGTGTTAGATAGAAATTGTGTGTTTGGTATAGGTAACGACTTTTGGGGACTAGGAAGTCTTGAAGCGAATATGTAGAAGTTTCAAGTGAATTTAATTTTATAGAATCCGAGAAAGATGCGTTAAAAATAGCGTTCAGTCTCCTTTAATTCTTCATTGTACACAAAAACTTAACATACATATAGTATACAAAGATTTGACAATTTAGATATCGTACAAAGGCGAGTTTAAAAATCAACAATGAGTTTTCTTTTTTTTTTTTTTTTTTTAATTGATATAAACCAGCGCTTGACTGCGATCCCACCTGATGGTAAGCAGTGATGCAATCATTGATGGTGAGGCGCACTAGTTTCTTCCAGCAAACCATTGAGTGATAGATAGATAGATCATTAATTCAAGGGTAGGATCCAGTGTACAATATAAACCTAAGCAATATAAACATAAATAAGTCTAATATATGAAAATATATTATACCTACATATTATTATACTCTGATAATATATGGTCGTATTCGCGGAGGCCAAAAATAAAGTGAATGCAGAAATTCTTCCCGTTATAATTTCGTTTTTAGGGTTCCGTACCTCGAAAGGAAAAAACGGAACCCTTATAGGATCGCTTTGTTGTTCGTCTGTCTGTCAACATCCTATATCTCAGGACTGCGTAGAGGTATCGAGTTCAAATTAAAACCATATACTTAAATCTGCGGCCCCATGAAGCTGTGAAAAAAACAAACTTCTGAGTTAACAAAAAAAAAAGATACGGCCGTTTATGTTTTACAAAAAAACGTGTATTTCGACACTCTTAAGGGAATCAAATTTTATAGGGTACTTCCCGTTGACCTAGAAATCTGAAATTTGGCATGAAGCAAGGTCTCATAGCACAAGTATAGGACTAAATCTGAAAACAGTAAATTTGTAGTTACGTCACAAAAAAAAACGTTTTTTGCGATTCGGAAAAATCAGGGATTGAACTGTTTTCATAAGTAAGTTTTTACAGTTTTTTAGTCCGACTCGTACTTGCTTGGTTTTTAAATGTTACATCTTCTGAACACGTGGGATGAAGTATCCTGTTTGTCTTATCAGAGATCAGATTTAAAAATAAATTTGTTAGTAAAAACGTCGTTAACACAGTTTTAATAACATGTTTCCTTGAGTTCCTGGAATATAACGTTCACTTGAAGCAACAATTCTATTAAGCACTTTAAACCATTTTTTTTAAATCCACTTATGTAATGTACAGTGTTTTATGCAATATTCTGAGTAAAAAGCTTATTTCACATAAAAGTTTGCAAGCGGCTAGCATTGCCATGTTTTCTAATGCTCATAAAATCTCTCAGGCACTTACGATAATTTCGAGAGGAGTTATAGCTCCGCCTATTTTTAGACGTTGGCCACCCAGCTCTGCACTTACACTTACAATAAATCTGTTCGGAAGGTTGTGAACTCCTGATTTAGTTTTCAAGCTGGTACTTGAATTTTAGCGGGCTTAGCCTCTACTAAAAATATTAGGTCTCTTATAAATTCAATGTAATTCTTATAAAAGGTTAAAAAGGTGGAGTTTCTACTAAACTTGACTTGCCTATTTAAGTACTGAAAACATTGTAGACATAACTAACTTATTTTAATAGAATAAAGATACCGTTTCAGAAAACTTTTTCAGGCACTAAAAATTTGAGTGAACTGAACGGTAGAATTTACTGACCCCTCACGGGATAAGGAACGACACTTCAAGTACCAAGTTTAGAAGAGGCTTCTAAAAGAGATGTCACGCTGTAAACAGCAGTGAAAGTTCTTATGTAAGTTGAATCACGTATCTTAGAACGCGTTCGTGACAGCCCTGGACAGAAAGTTAACGGAATTAGAGAAACCGGATGAGATATCGCTTCATTTTACTTTATTGACTAACGTAAAAAGTCATTTAAGCCTGTGAAAAACTGTGATAACATTGTATGATAAGAACAAATATACCACGATTTGTTTGAAGAACATCAGGAAAATTGTGTCGTAAAAACGTAAACAAAGATTTCGTGGTTTACTCGTTACATATAACGGTTTACATTTACCAGTTCAGCTAAACGATCATTCAACTTTGCGTATGAATCACTGAAGAGGAAATAAATTTTATCGCGTGTCTAATAAACATGCCAAATACAAATGCAAACCAATCAAGTAGATTACTATTGGACTAAACGTTAATTTTCCTTGTAAATCACGTTTGGATAAATCTTTAATTTCAATTGCTTCATTACTTAGTTTACTGAAACGAATCTATGTTGGTTGTTATGTGATATACATATAAATGTACATCACATGACGTATCTTTGTTTTTGATATCGTTTCCACCTAAACATTCCTTTCTATGTATCAACGAAATAAAAGGCATAGACAAAGTGAAGTTCTATCAGCGAAAACATTGTCAAAGAGTTTTTTTATGGTTGAAAATTAACAAATACTCTTCCCTTTCTAGCTGGAGCGAAAGACTCAGACTTTACTGACTAAAACTCACTTGTGTTCCTTCAGTTGTTTTTTGCGTTCCAGGGTCGTAGGTTACTGCGAAACTGTTAAGTTTCAAGCAATCTCACAGCAGTCAGCACTCGAATATTTGTTTAGCATTGGATTTTAGGCTCTTTGGCAATGAAATTCAATTATCTATTATTGACATGAAAAATAAACATTTAGTTCAACAACAGCCAAACAGTTAAAATTTTGCAGTTTCGACAACCATTATTGTTGACGGAACGGGCTTTGTCGAAAAACGCTAGTTGTGTCATCAGCTAAAAGAGTGCGTATCGAATAACTTACGCATTAACCAAACGTCCCAGCAATAATAAGTTAAAAATATCTTCATCATATTTACTTTCTCATTACTTAGCATCTCAAGGACTTAAGGTTGCACCCTCCAGTAAAGTTCTCGGTCTGCGTGCGATGGAACGGCGCCAAAGCAATTAAATCGTGAGCCGCACGCGAGGGTTTCTCCGCCACTCTTGCGATGCCGCACCAAATTGCTCTCGTTACTTGCACTTTTTAGTTTTAGGATAGCCATGTAACTCCGATCTTCGTCAGAACATCTGGTTATTTTAAAAATCTCATTTTGTATTCCATTTATTGTTTGCTGACCAAATGTTTGTCGTAATGGTATGGTAGCAAATGTTGGCTATGAGTAACTTTTAGGACATAGGTACCTATTGCTATAATAGTGTAGTAACTTCATGGGGTTGGTTTCTTACATATTCGGAACGTTATTTATTGGATGTACCAAGACGAACGTCATTAAAAAAGTTTGTGTTGTCTGAAATAAATCATATCAAAACTTATCTCATGCCAAGTTTTTTAACTTACACCAACGGTATGGAAATTCTGCGTAGGTTTTGTTATTATTTCCTTTGTAAGGGCGTGAAAATGTACAAACAATATTATCGGTAAAATATTATTTGTGGGAAGGTAAGGATGGTGTATTATGTATTCAATAACATTTTCGTAACAACATTGTTCTAAGCTTAATATCAAAGTATGGTTTTCTTGGTACATACAGGTGGCTTACAAAATGTTCTATTAGAAGTCATTCTATTGACTCTGAATACATAAACAACGAGATGACCAAATTTAAACCGTGAATAGAAAACATTGAATCCATGAATACATTTAAATATTTGAAGACGAGGCAGTGGTCTCACACAATGGTTTGTAAACGATCTGAAATTTAAAACGAACCAAGTGTGTACTGAATTTGAAAACTTATTCATACTGTTTATGTTGGTCATTTGTCTTCGTCTGAAGCGAACGATTTTTTGCAACTTTAAGACATTTGAATTTGGTGACAATAAAACTGCGCAGCTTATTTAGCACAATTCCAATAGACTCTAAAATTAGTTTTTTTTTATTATTGAAATTCAGACAGTTGAAAAGAAGAGTCTTCAGATGCTGATAATCTTAATGATACTTAATTCTATTTCAAATATTTACGGGAACTTTAAAAGATATATTAGCTGACTAGATTGATATAACTACTAAAATATACCTAAAGAACCTAGAGAATAAATATATATATATATATATATATATACTCCCTAGCCGATTTCGGCTACGGTGACTGGATTCCGTTTTATTGCAACTACGGGATCATGTGCTCTGATGTGACTAATAAAGCCTATCTTTGCTGTAAACGTGCGTGCACAGTGCGGGCACGTTAAAACACCATTGTTGTGTAGGTATTGGATGTTGGAGGGCGGCTTGTTCTTGATGGTATCTCGCCTGAAGTCGAGGTCTCTCTTAAGTTGGTCTTCAAAGGCATAGACGTTTTGTTTAATTACACGTCTCCAACTAAGTCTATCTTTTGCCGCCTCCTCCCAGCGAGAAGGGTCTATATTGCATTTCTTCATATGTCTTTTCTGAACGTCCTTATACCTGAGGAACTGGCCGCCTTGTTTCCGCTTACCGTCCTTGAGTTCTGAAAAGAAAATGCGCTTAGCTACCCTCTCATCAGGCATCCTTACAACATGTCCAGACCAGCGTAGCTGACGACGCATTAGATAGGCCTCAATACCACAGACATTAGCCCTTCGTAGAACATCCGTGTTCCTAACACGGTCGGACCATTTGATGTTCAAAATGTCGCGGAGGCACCTAAGGTGGAAACGGTCTAATGCACGAATGTGTCTTCTGTACACGCACCATGTCTCAGCAGCGTAAAGAATATTCGGCATGACAATGGCCATATATACTTTAAACCTTAGTCTGTAACTTAAGGTCATGTGAGCGGAATACCTTTTCCCGAAGTTTGCCAAACACTGCCGAAGCAGCACCGATTCTGCTGTTAATTTCTGGGTCCAGGTCACCTTTACTGGTAAGGGTACTACCCAGATATTTGAATTTTTCCACCTGCTTGAGGACGGCACCGTCGAGTCGTATTTCAAGTGGGCCATAGTTAGCAGTATCTAAAGCCATGACTTCAGTCTTTGAGATGCTAATTTTAAGTCCAAATGTACGACATGACTTATTAAGTTTCCCCATCAACTCTTGCAGGTCCTCTGAGGACTCTGCCACAAAACACAGATCATCAGCGTACATCACTTCGGTGATAAGGTCGTATGACACTTTGGTGTGAGCTCTTAATCGGGTCAAGTTAAAAAGTTTTCCGTCAGTACGGAAGCGAATATATATTCCTTTTGCATTGTCCTCCAGAACCTCTCCCACAACAACAGCAAAATACAAAGCAAATAGGGTAGGTGCCAACACACATCCCTGCTTTACTCCACAGGCGACAGGGAAGAATTCCGACTGTTCGCCCTTCACTGCGACACAGCAACGCAAATTATCATGTAGGAGACGGATCAATCTAATGAACTTATCCGTACACCCAAGCTTTTGCAATACCATCCAAAGTGCCTCACGAGGCACGCAGTCGAAGGCTTTCTCCAAATCAACAAAACAAAGGACCAGCGGTTGCGACTGTTCTTTGCACTTCACCTGAAGTTGCCGAATAGAGAAGATGGCCTCGCTGGTACCTCTGTTTGGACGAAACCCAAATTGGGTCTCAGGTAGCACAATCTCGGACAACTTCAATAGCCGATTTCGGAGGACTCTAGCAAATATCTTGCCCGAGACTGATAGGAGCAAAATACCTCTATATGAATTGCAATCGGCACGATTGCCTTTGCCTTTGAAAAGTGTGCAGATGTTAGACACAGTAAAAGTATCTGGCACCATCTCTTCCTCCCACATACGGCAGAAAAACTTCCAAATAATCTCATGCAAGTCTCTCCCACCATATTTAAGCAGTTCGCCAGGGATTCAATCGCCACCCGCTGCTTTTCTTTTCAAGACGAGGCAGTGGTCTCACACAATGGTTTGTAAATCATCTGAAATTTAAAACGAACCAAGTGTGTACTGAATTTGAAAACTTACTCATACTGTTTATGTTGGTCATTTGTCTTCGTCTGAAGCGAACGATTTTTTGCAACTTTAAGACATTTGAATTTGGTGACAATAAAACTGCGCAGCTTATTTAGCACAATTCCAATAGACTCTAAAATTAGTTTTTTTTTATTATTGAAATTTAGACAGTTGAAAGGAAGAGTCTTCAGATGCTGATAATCTTAATGATACTTAATTCTATTTCAAATATTTACGGGAACTTTAAAAGATATATTAGCTGTCTAGATTGAAACGCAAAACAGATACATAACTACTAAAATATACCTAAAGAGTATTTTTAACTTAGTTCAAACTGCAGCTACAAAGTAACAACTACGTACGTCAAAGTATTAAATATACAACCAGATATAAAGGCCACATTCATTACCTTAATTAACCATTATTAAATTATCTAGACAAGGCAGTCGACCTACCACTGCATTTTGCACAGAGTACAACATGAATTAAAAATGACTGGATTCACTTACAAAAATGTGTTTTTCGGAAACTTATGGTAATAGAATTGAGCCCGCGTTGAGTCCCCGGAGCGTAGCCATAGTGTATTCATTCCGAACCCAAATGTTTGTACTCGTACCAGAATACGCTCCCGTTCCACTTGGCCGAGTCTTCACACTGATTACTAAGATACGCGAATAAGAACTGTGTGTGTTGGTGTACAGCTGTTATTGTAACATGGGATTGAATACTCGTATTTGGAAATTTATGAAGTATATCTGTACCATGTTATATGAGGCCGGTGCAACACGTTTTATTCTTCCACTAGCTGTTGCCCGCGACTTCGTCTGCGTTAAGTTCGTAAAACTCTACAATCATTCTGTGCTTGCAACCGTCCATCATTTTTTTTGGCCTCCCTCTCCTTCTCCATCGATAAAATAAAAAGTTTTTTTAATTTATAGTTTACTACTTGAAAAAGTAGGTACTTTCGTGTAATAAAACTTAAACGATATATATACGTATGAAGACGATCTATCTGATTAAATTTATCGTTAAAAGAAGTGTCTCGGTATAACATTCCAAACAACGTAAGTAAAACTCAATCTCGAATTCGAATGTTCTTTGAAGTCGGTCGCAGACTGTTCCGGTCGCAGACATAAAGAACAGCGCGCAACGGAGAAAACTAAGTTGTATTATCCTATGCTTCCATTTCCTTTATTTGCAAAACTACGCAAACAAATTTCATTACTGCTTACCATCAGGTGGGATCGCAGTCAGTTATTAGTTTATTAAAAAAAACCATGAGCATACATAAATTCAGTTTTATCATCATCCAACGATAAAGTAGAAACACCTTTTGATATTTTATTTTATTTTGATATCTCCGAGAATTTCTTTAACGTTGTCCTACTCTAGGAATTACTCGTGCACAAGACACTCAGACCCGAAACAATATCTGCAGGCCATACGTACAAATATTTGTTGCATGCAGGAATCGAATCGAGCTGTCATTTTTGAAAATTTTCGAGAGTTTTGGAGTAGGTAAATCGGGGCTCAAGTCTAATATTAGTTCAGATGAGGTTCCAACATAACGCCTGGTGAAGGAGTAATATATGCATAAGCGTTGATCCAGTTGCGGCAGGAGCAATACGGATAGTTCTGAAAGCCAGATTTTACTTTCAAGGATACGCCGAATTGTTGGAAGTAAATTCGCAGTAGAAAACCGATGCTGGCAGTTTTAATGCTATATATGTTTTGTGATAAGTAAAAGCTGAGAGGTTTTCTAAAAGGCTATTTATTAATGTAATTTATTTCTATTTTTTTTCCCAATTTTAGACATTACTACTTTATCGTAAACTCACATACACAAGACATCCAGACTAGGAACAATTATATCTGTAGTCCATACTTTTTGATCTGTGTGGGAATCGAAGTCGGGACACGCAGCGCATCAGCCAATTGTTCAACCACAGCGCCAACCCTGCCGTCTATTACTATCATTTGTATTGCAAAAAACCAATATTAAGCATTGCAGTTTTTGCTACATTGAGTGTCCAAAACAACATGCTAGCATTTTATCGATAGCAAAAACTAGTCAAGATCATCATCATCATTTCAGCCGAAAGACGTCCACTGTTTGAAATAGGCCTCCCTCAAGTGCCGCCGTAATAATCGGTCCAGTCCAGCGTCTCGCATCCATCAGATTTCCGCGACTCTCAACCAGGGCATCGGTTCACCTTGTGGGAGGCCTTGCAACGCTGCGTTTTCCGGTACGTAGTCGCCACTCCAGAACCTTTCGTCCCCATCGACCATCTGTTCTGCGAGTAATGTGCCCTGCCTTCTGTCACTTAAGTTTGGCCATTCTTCGGGCTATATCGGTCACCGTGGTTCTCCTGCGGATATCTTCATTTCTGATGGGATCACTAAAACTAGTTATGATAAAAAATTGAGAAACATCTAGAAACGAAATACAACAATCTGTAGACACGCCAGCTAAAATACAAATAAGTTTTTTAGGTATTTAAATATGCACAAGTATAACAGAAATTATTCAGCACGGTTGTTATTAGTTAACATAATAATGACTTAATTTTCTCAAGCAAATGACAATTGTTGTTGTCAACCATTCAATTTTGGTTACAACGTAACTAATTCCTGGTTATAAGTATGTATGTAAATGTTTTTGAGAAAACTTTGTAAAAGAAGATTTTTAGCTTTATAAAACATACGTCTTTGAGTAGGTACCACAAAACTACGCAGGGAAGAACGGGATAGTGCTATATAGCGTGTCTAGCATCGTCCCTCTCTCACACCGTAATTATTATGATTTTAAGACGTCATTATAGGGGTTTTTTTTTTTTTTTTTTTTCGGTGGGAAAATCATCTTATGACATCCCCCGCCCTTGGGCGGGGCGGGAGATAGTGTCAGACTTTTACTGACTAAAAACCCACTCCTGTTCCTTCATTGCCTTTCGTACCAGGGCCGAGTCTTCCTTTCAGAATCAGACCCTTGGCCCCAGTAGGCTTCGACCCTGCTAGGCCCCTGCAGTTGCTGACATCTCCTTGAGGCGCGCGTGGAACAGCACGCGCCGTCGACGACTTGGGCTCGGTCCGGACGGTTACCGGACGGTCGGAAGGCGAGCCACCCATAGCTCGCCGTCCGCAAGCCCGCGCCTACGATGGCCGGAAATCGGGATCGGAATCCCGGCGGCGATTGGGGCGTGAGGACCGTTGCCTCACGCGATCAGCCGCCTCCTTTGCTAGCATTACTGCTTCGCAGAAGGAGGCGACCGCCTGCCACTCCTCCTCGCTCCGGACCATGGCCTGTACCAAGGCCCGGCGCGAGAGATCGCCGCCACCGATAGCCCCCACGAGGACACGGCGTTGCTCTGCCCAAGCGGGACACACCTCCACCGTGTGCTCCACCGTGTCCTCCGGGTGGTCCACACAATGGTGACACCCGGGCGTTTCTTCCGCACGAATCCGGTGCAGGAACCTCCCGAACTTACCATGTCCGGTGAGGACCTGCGTCATGCGGAAGGTAAGGACGCCGTGTTGCCTTTCCACTTACCGCCATAATTATGGCGTGCCCAGCACTGGGTTGCGATAGTCGCTGTCGCCATTCCACCATGAAACCCCGCCGGAGCTCTGTCCGCCATGCCGCGACTTGTCGTGGCAGCGGAGTTTCGCCCCGACGTTGCATCTCCACGCGCAGATCGTGCATGCGTGCAAGGCCTGTTGCCACCAGGTCCCATGGTGGCTGGCCAGCAAGGAGGCTCGCCGCTTCGCGGGAAACCGTGCGGTATCCCCGCACCATCCGTATGGCCATGACCCTCTGGCACGCGTTCAGCTGGGCCGCCGGTCGCTTTCGCAGTGACGGCGCCCACACCGGCGCCCCATAAAGGGCCATGGACTGTACGATGCCAGCGTAGAGCCTCCGGCAGGAGGCGTCTGGACCCCCAAGGTTGGGCAGGAGCCGCTTGAGGGCAGCCCCAGTCCGATTCAGTTTGGGAGCCAGACGTCGGAAGTGCTCCTCGAAATTCCACCGGCTGTCGAGGACGAGTCCCAGGTACTTCATCGTCGACCCGACGCCGATGTGAACTCCTCCTACCGTTAATTGGGAGCGCCGAGGCGGCGCGCTCCGAGGGCCGTGAAAACACATGGCCTCGGACTTGTGCAATGCCACCTCGAGTCCCAACTGCTGGATCCTATCAACGACTATCGCAACCCCGCGTGTCGCTAATTCGACCGCCGCCTGGTACGACTCTCCCTGCGCCAGGACCAGCGTGTCGTCTGCGTAACAGACCACGCTGACCCCGTCAGGGAGGTCGCCGCGCAGCACGTAGTCGTAGCCGATGTTCCACAAGGGCGGTCCTAGTACCGATCCCTGCGGAACACCGCACGACATCTCTCGCCGTTTCCACTCTCCCTGGTGACCAGGGTAGATGATGTACCTGTCCGACAGGTAGGCCTCGATCACACGACAGAGGTAGTCGGGCACCCGGTGATACCGGAGTGCCCTCCTAATGCTACTCCAGGGCAGGGAATTGAAGGCGTTGGCGATGTCCAATGACACCGCCACGACACACCTGCCCTGGGACACCGCATCCCCCGTCGTGAGAGCTCGCACGCGCATGATGGCGTCCACCGTAGAGCGCCTCCTGCGAAAGCCGAACTGGCCGTCCGCCAGATCTGGCCCCACCCGTGTTAGGTGCGCGACGAGGCGGTCTGCAATTACTCTTTCAAAGAGCTTGCCCACCTCGTCGAGCAGCACAATGGGCCGGTACGCGGACGGAGAGTCCGCAGGGCGCCCTGGCTTCGCGATAAGGACCAGTTTCCCCGTCTTCCAGCGAAGTGGGAACTGGCCCCTCTCCATGCATGCGCTGAAGAGCCCTCTTAATCGAGACCCGAGAGCCTCCATGGCCAGGACCCAGGCTTTACCAGGCAAGCCGTCGGGTCCTGGGGCGGTATTCTTGGCACTCAGCCTTCGTACCGCCACACTCATCTCTACCTCGGTCACCTCTGGAGCATTGCCGTCGTCGTCGCCATCGTGATCCGCGTTAGACACCGCTGGTGGCGGAGCCATGAGCGGGGGGGAGTGTTCCCCTCGCGCAGGGAACAGATTGCTCACCACACCCTCCACAATCTGGGGCCGGAGACTCTGCGTGAGTGGGGGAGCCCAGGGGCGAAGTTTTTCCCGCACCACCTTGTAGGGGCGTCCCCACGGGTCTCCGTTCAGAGTCCCCAGCCACACGTTGCGGGCCTCCAACTTGGCCCGCTTTATTTCCGCTCTGAGGTTGCGCTTCGCTTCTCTGTATCTCTCATACAGCTCCGCCTTTCTGGCCTCCGCATCCGGTGGGCGGATGCGGCGACTGCAGTGTCTAGCGTACCGGCGCCGCGCAGCATTGCACGTATTGCGCAGTGCCGCAATCTCCGGCGACCACCAGTACACCTGGCGCCGGGCACGTCCTGGCCGGGCTCGGGGCATTGCCGCATCGCAGATTTGCGACATGGCCTCCCGGAACCACTCTGCCTCGACGTCGATGTCAACAGGCCTGTCCGGTGCTTGCACCCAGGCCTGTACCATCGCGGCTTCCAGGAGGAGCTCCCGGTCCAGCTGCTTCAGCGCCCAACGCGGACCACACGGGGCCTGTTGGACCGGCGCGATCGAGGTCTGGGTGGAGACGTCAAACCGAATGTACTGGTGGTCTGAGTACGTCTCCACCCCCTCCATGACGCGCCAGTCGACGACACGCGGTGACAGAGCAGGGCTGGCGAACGATATGTCCACCACTGACTCGCCCTGCATCCGCACACACGTGGGGACAGAACCCCGGTTTAGGACGACCAGGCCTGTCTCCAGAGCCCAGTCCTCCACCATCCGACCCCGCTGGTTCGTGAACCGGGAACCCCAAGCCAAGTTCTTGGCATTGAAGTCCCCGCAAACGACCACGGGGAGGGAACCAAATCCAGCGACGACGGCATTCAGCTCCATAAGGGAGATGTGGAGATCGGCGAGAGTTCTGTTCGGGGACAGGTAGACGCCTACCACTGCAATGTCCCCGAACCGTGGTCATTATAGGGGTAAGGTTCTGGTAAGGACCGAGCCCGAGTCGTCGACGACGTGTAGTGTTTCACGCGCGTCTTAAAGAGATGTCAGCAAAATCATAGGACCAAGCAGGACCAGTGCCCGCTAGGGCCACGGGAAATTTCTGAAAATGAAACTGTGGTCCTAAAACGCAAACTGAAGGACACAGGTCAGTAAAAGTCTGACACACCTTCTCGCTCCACTCTAGTGCGGGAGAAGTTATTGGAAGATTTCCCACCTCAAATAATATATATAATAATAAATGATATTGCATTTCTGAGCACAAATCTCGCATAAGCAAACATTCAGACAGAATAACACTACTCTTTTTTTCAGGTTTTTGTATCTGGGGTATATTTTGATGATAAGCAAGCATACAAACAGCATAAAAAAACTTCATTATAGAAAAAATACCTTATTTATCAAGCACTTAGGACCGCCGCACTAAACAATACGAAAAGTCTGTAGTATCCATTAGCGCTATTATCAGTACTTCATTCAATTCGTGAAGCCATTTGTGGGCTCCTACTAATATTAATGTCCAACAAAGTAGTAAGAAACTAAATCACGGCCCATAATTTAGTATCTGCCGCTAGTTGGTCTTCGGAAAATTTCATATATTTTATGACCACAGTAATATGAAAAGTGAAGCAATATGCGTTCAGTGGGGTATGGCGTCATAAACCCAGTTCAGAATGCATGAAATAGCATTAGTTGTAATGAACCATTTGCTCGGTACATATTTATTTTATTTGTTTAACAATTCATGTACACACATATTATAATAAAAGAAAAGAAGAAAGAAACAGCAAGAAAATAGGTACAATGGTGATGCTTATTTGTACAGAAATCTGTTCCAGCATACCTGCGAAAGGAGTGTTTATTTACTTATTTCGGTCTCTGAATACATAATGGAGGGCTTTTTTTTTGAGGTGAGAAAAACCATCAAGTGACTTCTCATGCTCTAGGGTGGATCGAGAAGGCGTGTTAGACGTTTACTAATTAAAACCCACCTGTGTTCTTCAGTTGTCATTTGCTTTCCAAGGACACGGTAATTCTTTCTAACGTTTCCATAGCATTATCGACCTTACTGGGCTCCATCGGTTTTGCTGACATCATATAACACTCCGTTTTAAAAGAAAGTTGACGCGCCGGATTGTAAAACGTCGCTGTAATGTAATGTGGCTCACACGTTCAGCTGCAACGTTTAAATTCGGCTAAAGTACGTAGCATTGTATGGATACTTCACATTTGTCATAGCGGCTTAGTAACGTTGATCTCAAGTATAAGCGGGCGCTTTGTCGATACGATGTTTGAAAATTTTATTTCCAATAATCCTCGCTAGTATCACTGCATAACAACAAAAATGACATCATGATCGACAACAGTGTCATAACATAGTGGAATTAGAAAGTCTTCCAAAAAAAGTAAGTTACGGATAGCAATAATATAGTTGTATCTACAATTATAACCTAATCTAAACTAACCCAATAATTAGAATTAGAATAATCAACCCAAGAGCGAGCAAAGCGAGTAAACAAAGCCACCGTTATTTCCTTCGTGGTAACTTACGTTATGCCCTGCAGACAGAAATAGGAGGCCCGAGGGCTCTGTCGGCCCTACCCAAGCTTTTTTTGGATCAGTTTTACATAATTTATAGTCACCTTACACAAACAATAAGGCTAAACGTTGGACGCCACTATGCAGAACGTGTCGTTACCACAATCCGGCTGAACGTGAGGCAGCCGCATTACATTACAGTGACGTTTTTCATTCTGGAGCGCCAACATGTACGTAATAAGGCATAACTTTTTGTGCTGTGTGTCTAGCTAAGTTCAGCTGAAAAGAAAAGCCAGTCAGCAAGGTTAATATCAAAGCTGACTGTCCAGAATGTACCGGACGTATGTGCTTAGGTACTTAATATCACTCGATGTATCTCAGTTGTAAGCTACTGTAAAACGATGCTACACCTCTTAATTCCTAACAAAATCCTTGAATCACGTATAACGCTATTTACATGAATTAATAAGGACTAAGAACGAGATAATATTTACCTCATCAGCATTATCTCAAAGTGACGTAGCATCGTTTTTGTTGAGCCACAATCCTGTTTTGTTTCGTAATACTCTTTTATGGAGCATTAAAAACACGTTTTTAATTATCTACAGGTGGAAAACTTGAGTTTTATAAATGTTGGAAAATTATAAGCGAAATGTAAGCGTGTACATTTCTTTGCTTTTTTCTATAGATTTTTTTTTGTGCATTTAGCCAGTGATAATTTTAGAAAGTATTTAGTTTTTAAAATCACTTTGGGTTACTTTGAGTTTCATTAGAATGCGGAAGTAATACATTCGAATTCCTGCTCTTGGGCGGAGCGCGAGGGCGTGTCAGACTTTTACTGACTAAAAACGACGGTATAGCAACCAGTCATATTACTTTCAAAATGTATTTAGTTCTTTATGGTACATCACCTGCTGTACGCTTGGATGTGCAAAACGGAATATATTTTGTCAGCAAGGCGAGTGACCGAGCCAAGTGATGGTTCGGTTTTAGTGGGATATATTATTGTTCTATTGAGATATAGGCCTAGGTTTCTGCTTAGGGGATCATCAAGTAAGTATGAAATGAAATACTACAAAGAAACATTTTATTTTGAACTGGAAGACTGTTTATTTACAGTAGTGATAATCATCTTTCTTTTTCAAATGATAAAAACTAGTTTTTGTCTTCGATCCCACCTGATGGTCGGAATGCAATCGTTGATGGTGAAGCGCACTAGTTTATTAAGAGCCTATTCACTCTAGCCTCGAAGACACCTAAATAATAGTCGGACGAAAGACGTCCACTGCTGCACATAGACCTTCCCCCAGGGCGACGCCACGATGACTGGTCCTGTGCGTCTCCTATCCATCGGATTCCCACAACACTAACCCAATTCTAAAATTGTAATTCTAAAATGACTGAGACACTAGTAAGTGTGTCGGTAATTTTATTCTTATAGCTCAGTCCAGATATTTTCTTTTAGGGCGTGACGTCGCGCGTGTTTCGTTTGCGACGGTCTCCGTAGCGGAAACCGGATTATTACCTACGCAGTTTCGCTATTTCAACTTTAACGGTGTGCGTGTAGTCGTGTCGATGGAGAACTTTAATATATTATTGCACAGCAAAACGGTCGCGAGGCGTGGCTGCCCGCAACGGGTGCCCGCGCGGCGAGCCGCAACGGAGTACTTTTTACACGACTGCCCCAAAAAGGAGTGTTATGTTTTTTACCGTGCGAGCTTAACGTAGCGCGCTTAACGCTGCGTCGGCCCTTGTTTTATTGCAATCTGAACTCAGTGATTCAGTAAATTATCAGAAAGGTGTGGTCCAGATTGATTTTCCTTCCTCAAGGAAGAAAAGTTGCCATTTGTCTTCCTTGATGTGTAATCAGACAGGCCTTGGAAAATGTGTGCGCTTTCTCAGAAATTGATAATAGACTAGGGTAGAAAAAGAACATTTGGCAAGGAATACTTTCATGTAGTATTTAGTTGTAGTCGGTAATGAAATGAATCACACAAATATCTATAGGCGAAACTTTGTATGTGTTTGTAACTCCTCCACGCTCAAACGACTGAAAGGATTTGGATACAATTTGGGCCACGGTAGATCACGATAGGCCTGGGATATCTACTTTGTTATAGAGTATGTTTCCTTGGGATAATTTTCTACTTTCACGCAAGCAGATGCTAGTTTATGTCTGTCTGTTACGCTTTCACGATTAAACACTGAACCTATTTTGACGAAATTTGGTAAAAAGTAAGCTTGAACCTCAACCGAAGACATATTATATGCTACCTTTTATCTGGCTTTGACTTCAACTTTGAGTTCGCAATAACCGACAAATACATATAAATCAATTGAAGCTTGTATGAAAAAGTATCGCTTGAAAACGGCTCGCACAATTTATTTGACTGATTTTATTTTTCGTAATTGGTTAGTACGAAAGATTTCTTCGGAAAATCCACCGATCACTAAATCAGGGTGGGTCTCTAGTTAAATAATATAATTTTAGTGAAGGCCTAAAACAATTTATTTAAAAAATGCTTCTTCTTCTTGTTATTCGTCGTGATATACTTGACAGAGCGGTCGTGATCATCATGTGGGGACTTCTGGTAGATACTGATGTGACTTGTCTCACGATCTTTTGCCGCTTCTCCCTACTGTAGGTTTGGTGCGATATCCTGGTTCACTCGTGCTAGTGCTGCCCACAGCAAACTTAATTTGGTCGGTTTATCACATGAACAAATTTCCTCTCCATCTAGTGAATCACATAACTTTCCTTATACAAAATATTATAAATCTGAAGAGTTTCTTTGAACGCGCTAATCTCGGGACCCACCCCACGACTACCACCACCACGTCCTACACCCCCATACCCCACTATCGTCGACCACATTCTCACTCTTACCATTAGGTGGTGGTCAAACGAAAAAAAAACTGAGCAAGTGCGAGTCGGACTCGCGCACTGAGGGTTCCGTACAAACTTACCTATGAAAACAGTTAAATTCCCGAATTGAGTTACGAAGATTTTTCCGAATCGCAAAAAAAAAGTTTTTTTTGACGTAAATACAAATTTACACTTTTCAGATTTTTTCCAATACTTGTGCTATGAGACCTTGCTTCATGCTAAATTTCAGTATTCTAGGTCAACGGGAAGTACCCTATAAATGTTAATTCCCTTGAGAGTGTCGAAATACACGATTTTTGCGACAGAAACGGCCGTATCTTTTTTTTTCGTTAACTCAGATGTTTGATTTTTTCATAGCAGCTTCAGGGGTACGCAGACTTGAGTATATTGGTTTTAATTTCAACTCGATACCTCCACGCGTCCCCGAGATAACGGGTCTTGACAGACTGACAGACGGACAAGTAAGTGATCCCATAAGGGTTCCATTTTTTCCTTTTGAGGTACAGAACCCTAAATACTACTAGTTCGATTTGAAAAAAATATTTTAGTGTCGTATAGCCCATTTATTGAGAAAAGCGATCCACTTGAGCGTCCAACTCCCGCATTTGACAATTGATTACACAGTCCCACTTGACACCTGACACTTTCTTTTTTATGACAGCGCGAAAGCCTTTCGAAAAATAATTACTACTCCAAAACGCCTACAGCTATA
The DNA here is from genome assembly GCA_905147345.3 of Mythimna impura. Lineage (NCBI taxonomy): Eukaryota > Metazoa > Arthropoda > Insecta > Lepidoptera > Noctuidae > Mythimna > Mythimna impura. The sequence goes on along the minus strand of LR990343.1, from coordinate 14,638,361 downwards.
TTAGGTTAAAAAACACTTACGAAAAGCTTAAAGAATCCAGAATGTAATTAAGCTAAAACTAAATTGTCCAAATAACTAATAAATAGTGAAAATAAGGCTTAAAGTCGAGAAAATGCAAAAAAAACTCGTAACTATTTTCTAATTGGAATCTTATAAGAAAAGTCTGGTTCAAAAGTCTTATAAGAAAATTATGGTGTGTTATGGCATCGTATACCCCTTCGTTTCATAATATAATCTTATAAGAAACGAATAAGATTCTAATAAGAAATTAATTGCAAAACTCACCCTTTCACTCGAACTTTCTCCTTTTCTCCGGGTCACCGCTCACTACTGCATCATTTGTAGACACGTGTTGTTGTATTTTCATTGTAATGGGTAATTAACGAGGTTAATAGTAAACACGTCTACACATTTATACCATGTTTTATCAAAAACAAACAGTTTAAATACATTAATTACGAAAAACAACTGCACAACAACCGTCACAAGGTCACGAAGTGATGACGTAACTTTTCGAGTGTTATTGTTCAATGAAAACATTCAACTAATACACATTTCTTATCTTCACAATGAACTCGACACACCATTAAGTCTCAAATAACGCACAAACACTTCAAACTTAGAATGTTATCGTTGAGAGAGTAACATAAACATCCACTTGACATCGTAATGGCCGACCATAAACTAATTTCGGTGAACTGTCATTTGTTATTTTTTTCTTAGATATTTGGTTACGATTCTACAGATAAAATATATTTTTAACCGATGATAGATTTCATATAGAGCCATCTAGTAATATGTCCTTAAACTATTATCAACTGGATTTAATGTTCTACACGTTTAAAGTGAACGATACTCAAAAGATGTCGCCGGGTGAGTATTCTCACCCGGACTTGTGACGTAATAATCTCTTGGGTGACTTATGTTACCGTGAACCGTTCAATGGTTAACATCACTACGAACACACACAAACACTTACAAAAGAAGCGGGTGAAACCGCGGGAGACAGATTATAATTATATCTAGGGTTTAAATTACAAAAATGTAATTTTAAAATATCCGTCCACTGCATATTCTTCACGTTGTTTATCCTTCCTTGTGCATTTTTTTCTCTCTATTTTACTCTCTAGGTTAGAGTTGATTTATTCCGTTGTTAACCCGCTGCCGCTGGGTTTAGTCTACTCTTAACTGCAAAAACTCAGCATTATTTGGTAAATAAGGACTGCAAAAAAGTAGTAGAAACATATTACGTTATTTACAGCATTAACACATTATGCTACTGATTATTTTATATAAAAAAAAAAACATTTTAAACGTTTTTTCGGCATAAAATTTACGTATTTTAACCGCTAACGTGAGGCAATAAAGTCGGTACTATTGTATGTTCTAACTTAATAATAATTCGAGAGTTTGTATCTTTTAACAGTAATGCCCTGCCCCCATAGCCAAGTTACAACCATTTCGTTTCGATTCTCTTTTCGTTGATTGCCTCGAGTCGGCCACGCCTCCTATTCCTTTGTTCTAACCACGTGACTGTACGTTGAGATAACGTCAGAATAAAGGAATCGGAGGCGTGGCCTACTCGAGGCGATCGACGAAAAGAGAATCGACACGAAACGGTTGTAACCAAGTTACAACCGTTTCGTTGATGATATTTTCTACAAACATTCATATAATAACAAATAACTCTCACAGCTACTGATACTTACCAAATAATACCCATGACGGATTATTTGGTAAGTGAAAAATTCGTAACAGAAAAAGAAAACGCGCCGCTTTCTCAACTTATATTTCGAACCCAAGGCACTAACTGTCCAATACATTTATTGAATTTGTATAGTGGTCAGTATTGTCGTAATTTTTCTTGTCAACAAGTTTTCCAGCAGAAAATATAGTGGAAATAACTTACTATATGTGAGAATTCTTGATTTGGCCAATTTTGCCGACGCTACCGATATCTGCGACGTGCGACATGAGGACTGCAATAACTAGAACTTTTGTAGACCGTACTCTTAAAAGAAGATTGGAGATACAGAGGTGAACCGCGAACCTCAAGCGTTTATTAACATGAAAGTAGTCGCCCTTTCTAGGTTTATCACGAGAATATGTGTATGTTTTTTTAAATGCTTAGTGAATTGTGGTTATATAATTAGGATTAGGCAAGATAGTAAGATAAGTTTATTAAAATGATTTAGGTAGATAATGTCAAACAGTTGTTTTTAGATCCTTTTGTTGAAACGTCATCATCATCATCATCATTTCAGCCGAAAGACGTCCACTGTTGGACATAGGCCTCCCCAAGCGTTGCTACAACGACCGATCCTGTGCGTCTCGCATCCATCGCTCTCCCGCGACTCTCACCAAGTCATCGGTCCACCTTGTGGGAGGCCTTCCAACGCTGCGTTTTCCGGTGCGCGTTGTTGGAACGTAATGTACATAATTTCAACCCAATTTTTTTTTTAAACTTGGAATCATCAAATAACTTCTCTTCCACTCTGGGTAGAGATAGAGGGAGTGTCATACTTGTACGATTCAATAACCCTAATCCTAAAGTATCGTAATATATTATTTTGTCATGCCAGTGTAATATTTTGTTCTTATAAAACCTGTTCACTTTTTAAGGACCACTCAATTCTTCTGAGGCAATGAAGCAATCATATAAGATTTATATTTTACTTCGCCTATAATAAGGAACCCGACCCAACCAGATTTCATTTGCATACAATGTTTGAGATTTTTCATTATGCTAATATAAAGGAAATATAATATTGTCTGGTGCGATACCATCATGAGAGCTATGTGAATCGAAAATAGGCACGTGTCACATAGAATGCGGGTGAAACCGAGAGCAGCTATGGCGCGAAAACAGAATTTTAAATGAGACTCAAAAAAATAATTGTCTATAAGGCAATGTTACATTAATTCGTGTCGCATAAATAAAATACTAAAATTTAAATGACGTCACAGTTTGCTGGCACAACACTGGATACCATCAAAATTGAAATCTTAGCTCCAGAGATATTCAAGAGATTCGGTAGATTGGCACCACAATTGGCACTTTTTTGCAAATATATGCTACAGGTAGGTATAGTCATAGAACGAAATTTATGCCTATTAAGTTTACCTATTTCTATTAATAACGATGAGAAAATTAAAAAAAAAAAACTATATCATTCTACATAAATCAACCTATATCCCGACAGATTGTTCGCTGTGACGACTTTAATATCTTTCAACGTCCATGAATGCGTGGGTTTGCCGAACATTGCTCTAACCGTTGCTTTAATATACATTATTTTTATTAAAAATTTTACTTTGACCCACGCTCTATTTATGTTATGACGTAGGTACAACAGCGAAAAATATGAACGCGACAATTTTAGAGAGAGCTAAAATAAAAGATCATCGTAAAGCGTCTGTTTCCGCCCTCGTTTTTTGTGTGACACAAGCTTTACAGTCTACAGATGATTACGTGTGAGAGTGATACTGCAGGCTGGTTTCGTCGGCAGCCTTTTACGATAATGTTGTAAAGGAACGCCGCTCCTTTGTCTTGCCTTTGAGGTTCCGAAGAGAAAACCACTGATCAGATTTGGTAGCATATTTTCTCCCTCTTGTGTTGTTGGTATTTTTAGTCGAGTGTCAAGGTTAATAATTCTACCTGTAGCCTCTCTTTCCTGTTGCTTCTTCGTGATGGATTTTACCTACCAGCGAATTCTTTAGCTTCTGTCAGTAACTTTCCTGTAGGTAATGCTTATTTATTAATTGTGTCATATAAATATAATACAATAAAATTAATGAATGGAAATACAATTGAAAATAGAATTGCAAGACAAGTATTTCACTTCACCTAACGTTCACAAAATATTATTGTCAAAGTAAATAATATAAAGGTCACATATTTTTGTAGAAACGTAGAATCTCAAATATGTTTTAAAAGCAAGCCATGCGTGTAAGCTAGCATAAAGGAACGCTCTAAAGATTGTTCAGCATAGTGTTACGTCACAATTTCGTTCAATACACTATGCCCGCCTACGAACGTCTAGAATTTACATATTTCCCTAGTGACTTTAGTACATTGTTAGAAGCTTTAGGCTAAGTAAATGGCCAGCGGTGGGTGTCTGACACCCAGCAAATGATGAGATGGTCACCCGGTGCGGGCTCGCTCGGCGCATTCTGTATTTTTGTTCTTTTTAACCGACTTCAAAAATAGGAGGAGGTTCTCAATTCGGTTGTATTTTATTTTTATTATTATGTTTTTATATGTTTGTTCCTCAGAACTCCGTCATTTATGGACCGATTTGCAAATTTTTTTCCCTTTAAAGCATATACTTCCAAATTGGTCCTATTTTTTTCAAAATCCAGTTCTGATGATAGGATCCATGAGGAATCGAGGGAACTTCCCAAATATTATAGGCAATCATATAGTGATTTTGGTATTTTCATCGAGAACTTAAGCATTTACAGTCAAAAAGTAACATGTGATGAAGTGGAACTGATGAAGAAGACCAGAAATGGCCAAGGGAACTTCATACTTACAATGAAGATAGTTAGCGACTATGACAATACAAATAAATAAATGGTTCTGAATAGTTATGTTGAAAATGGTATCATCGAAGTGACCTGATGATAATGAAGCCGGAACACTGGCATAAGAACTGGAACTACGTAAGTAATCAATGTATCATGGCCGTGTTTGGGCTTATTAGAATTGTTATTAAAAATAGGCACTCTGGTTATACGTATCGCAACTAAAAAGTGTGAAGTAAGAAACTTTTCCTAAACTCCTATCAAGATCGGTGACTCTACACTCGAAGTTGTGGACGACTACGTTTACCTGGGATAGACGGTCCAGTTGGGTAGGTCTAACTTCGAGAAAGAGGTCAATCGTCGAATCCGACTCGGCTGGGCAGCGTTCGGGAAGCTGCGCGGTGTCTTCTCGTCCAATATGTGGTATATTAGACGAGAAGAGTGTGTGTCTCAAGATGAAAGTCTATGACCAGTGCGTGTTGCCAGTGATGACATATGACACCGAAACGTGGTCGCTTACAATGGGCCTCATCAGAAGGCTTAAAGTCACTCAAAGGGCAATGGAAAGGGTTATGCTCGGAGTTTCCTTGCGTGATCGCGTCAGAAATGAAGATATCCGCAGGAGAACCAAGGTTACAGACATAGCCCGAAGAATCGCCAAACTTAAGTGGCAGTGGGCAGGGCACATTGCTCGCAGAACAGATGGTCGATGGGGACGAAAAGTTCTGAAATGGCGACCACGTACCGGAAGGCGCAGCGTTGGAAGGCCTCCCACAAGGTGGACCGATGACCTGGTGAGGGTCGCGGGAATCCGATGGATGCGAAACGCACAGGACCGGTCATTGTGGCGACATTTGGGGGAGGCCTATGTCCAGCAGTGAACGTCTTTCGGCTGAAATGATGATGATGATGATGAAAAAACTTTTTACAAAAAATTAATAACCAACTTCGCTAAAAAAAGACTAAAAGGATCAAAATAACTTTAATTTCAGAAGTTGGTGTTAAATAAGAAACAAAGAATACCGAGAAACACCGACTTCCGAAATTAAAGTTATTTTGATCCTTTTAATGTTTTTTTAGTGATGTCGGTTATTTTCTATTGTAGATCCTTTACAGTCATTACAGTAGCCAGAAGCTTAAAAAGTGTTACCACAATGACCGGTTCTGTGCGTCTCGTATACATCGGAATCCCGGTACCATCACCAGGTTGTCGGTTCACCTTCTGGGAGAGCTTCCAACGCTGCGACTTACGGTATGCGGTCGCCACTCCAGATCCTTACGGCCCCATTGACCGTTCAGCGAGCAATGTGCACTGCCCACTTAAGTATGGCAGAATCAAATTGTGTTTATGTGGTGTGCCTGTAGAGCGAATGTTTAATAGAAGACGAGAATAAGAAGCGTAATGATAATAAATATATCGGTAACACGCTAAGATACTCAGGCATTACTTTATATTGCCTCTCAGTACAGTAGGTACCCACTCTTACGAAAACCTGACGTTCCCGCCTTTAGAGTTCCTCCTTCAAGAAAATCGTAAAATGCAAATGAAAAACAATAAAACTTTGGGAAATTGAAACGAGCGGCGTTGTTTACGAACGTATTAGCTTTTGTTCGAGGCTTTCCCGCTTAGGCCAGAGAATCGAAGAATTTGTTTAGTAAGTAGTAACATTACACTGACCTTTCCGGAAAATAAAAGTTCGTCATCTTCTTGTCTTATCTTGTGTTATTTCGGGTTGGCGCAACACGTTTTTGTCATCCATTATGTCTTGTCAACCGTTACGATATCAATAAAAATAAAAATTCTATTCTCATTTTTTTTATTGAACAAAATCAATTAAAAATGTGACACATCTCGTGACCTCAGGGCTGGCTTTTACCTTGGACAGAGGATAAGCATTGCCGCCAGCCTTTTGGGTACATCACCAATCGACAGTGATGTAAAGGAGTTTTTTGACGCCATATTTTAGTTTGTTTTTAATAAGTTTTAATTAGTTTAGGGCTTTATAATTTTTTGGTTTTACTGTAATTATTGTTAGTTAAGTATTTTTTAAATTTAAATTATATGTAATAAAAAAAAAAAAAACATATTTCAGCTTAAAGGTCCAGAATTGTATTCTTATTTTACTCTCCTTCTTTTTACTAACTATAATTATAAACAATTACTAGCTTCTGAGAGCAGCTTCGTCCGCACAGAGTTAGTAGTTAGTCCCTCAATTCAAATATATAGCCTGTATATTATTCTGACGTATAAGCTATATAACTGTAAAGTTTCTTCAAAATCCGTTTGAGCGTGAAGGAGTAACTTTAACCTTTATAATATTATAATGATTATATTTTCCAACATTTTGAACATTCAGGATGCGTAATGTAAACGTAACGTATGAACAGACATAAAGTTAAAATAGAGTTTTATTTATTATTCCATAAAACCTTATTAGAAAACAGAGTAATGTCAATAAATGCAGGACACTGGCCATTCTTGGTGCAAAAATGAGGCAAAAATTTAAGGATGCTATTAAGTTTTATTTTTTATTTTTATTTCTTTTTCTAGTTACATAAATAGCAGTTGAGATTTCTCTTGAACAAAACCTGCCTTTTTTTTATAGTATACAACAAAGAAGAACTGATATTATTTTTTGCTTTTACTTTGTCAAATCTTTTTTTAAGTTTTGTTGGTTGTTAATTTATTGATTGGATTTTGCGCAGTGTTCAGACTTCATAGCTTACAAAACTACAAATAAATTCAAGCATCTTATTAATCAGTAAGAGAACTAAACTCATGCAATTATATAACGCTACCTGCACCCAGCCAAATTGATAATCTGCTATCGTTAACGCTAGTCGAAAACTAATCAAATGTATGGGAATAACATCATCTCAACGTTAAGTCACGTGGTCAGAACAAACGAATAGAAAATTCGTAGCCAAGTTCACACTGTTCAAAATGATAGAATGAATTGTTATCGTTTCTACAATGTTCAACGCTACATCTTTTGTTATTGTAGAACGACATTGTAGAACGAGTGGCCGACTCGCGGCGCGTCAACATGGCTACCAACTTGTCGTTTTCTAAATTGCTGACACCGAGGCGTTACTGATTGGAGAACGGAATTCGACACGAAACAGTTGTAACTTGGCTAGGGGAGCTGACTCAGCAAACGTTGTTCCGACATATAAATTATCAAAGAAAACAGGGGGGTCCCCACCCCCCCGGTAGGAGAGTAAAAAATTGCCTACAACCTATTTTTCAGACCTATCAAATATAAAAAAAAAGTGTTGCGGAGCTGACTGTGCAATACTCATCTGGAGGCACGAACATTTTAAAGTCTCAATTATTTCATCACCACTGCTCCTAAAATAATGAAGTAAAACAGTGAAGGCAACCCGTGTATCATAAATTCAAATATTTGAAAAATTTGCGTAATACGCCAACCCTCACTGGGTCCGTTAGGTGGATTAAGTATGGCCCACTTCCCCTCGCAGAGAGAAAATCTGCTTCCCATCGCTGGAAGCATTAAAAGCTTATTATTTTGATGTTACACGTTGATGCTAATCAAATAAACATAAATACAAACGCACATACTTACAGTATTAAGTAGAATATATTCATAGAATACAATCTGACACTATCTCCCGCCCGCCCAAGAGCGGGGGATGTCATAAGATGATTTTCCCACCAAAAAAAAAAGAAAAAGAAAAAACATACATTTCACACACTATGCATTTGATGGCAAACTTAAGTTTTTAATCATTAATTTCACTATTGTAGGCAGATTCTCTCTGCATTCTCTATTAATGGGATCTTCGGCTGGCGAACCTTTTTTTATTTTATTTTTATTTTATTATTGATAGGTGCTCGTTTGACCACTATCTCACCTGATGGTAAGCGATGATGTGGCCGACGATAGAGCATGCTTGCCTAGAAGTAACCTATTCACTCAATTCTACTCCTTAGCTGTACGCATTATGAATGTGTTCCCAAAACGTTTTGTGCGTATGGGCGGGATGGCCACCATGTACCTTAATACAGGTTATTGTGTAACCTAGCTAGGACGCCGGGACACTCTTCTTCTACTTAATACAGGTGACTGTGTAACCTAGCTATAACCCCAGGACACTCTTCTTCCATTTAATACAGGTTACTGTGTAACCTAGCTAGGACGCCAGGGCGCTCTTCTTCTATTTAATACAGGTTACTATGTAACCTAGCTAGGACGCCAGGGCACTCTTCTTCTATTTAATACAGGTTACTGTGTAACCTAGCTAGGACGCCAGGGCACTCTTCTTCTATTTAATACAGGTTACTGCGTAACCTAGCTAGGACGCCAGGGCGCTCTTCTTCTATTTAATACAGGTTACTGTGTAACCTAGCTAGGACGCCAGGGCACTCTTCTTCTATTTAATACAGGTTACTGTGTAACCTAGCTAAAACGCCAGGATACTCTTCTTCTATTTAATACAGGTTACTGTGTAACCTAGCTAGGACGCCAGGGCACTCTTCTTCTATTTAATACAGGTTACTGTGTAACCTAGCTAGGACGCCAGGGCACTCTTCTTCTATTTAATACAGGTTACTGCGTAACCTAGCTAGGACGCCAGGGCGCTCTTCTTCTATTTAATACAGGTTACTGTGTAACCTAGCTAGGACGCCAGGGCACTCTTCTTCTATTTAATACAGGTTACTGTGTAACCTAGCTAAAACGCCAGGATACTCTTCTTCTATTTAATACAGGTTACTGTGTAACCTATCTAGGACCCCAGGACACTCTTCTTCTATTTAATACAGGTTACTGTGTAACCTAGCTAGGACGCCAGGACACTTTTCTTCTACTTAATACAGGTTACTGTGTAACCTAGCTAGGACCCCAGAACACTCCTCTTCTCTTTAATACAGGTTACTGTGTAACCTAGCTAGGACACCAAGGCACTCTTCTTCTATTTAATACAGGTTACTGTGTAACCTAGCTAGGACCCCAGGACACTCTTCTTCTATTTAATACAGGTTACTGTGTAACCTAGCTAGGATGCCAGGGCACTCTTCTTCTATTTAATACAGGTTACTGTGTAACCTAGCTAGGACCCCAGGACACTCTTCTTCTATTTAATACAGGTTACTGTGTAACCTAGCTAGGACGCCAGGGCACTCTTCTTCTATTTAATACAGGTTACTGTGTAACCTAGCTAAAACGCCAGGATACTCTTCTTCTACTTAATACAGGTGACTGTGTAACCTAGCTAGGACCCCAGGACACTTTTCTTCTACTTAATACAGGTTACTGTGTAACCTAGCTAGGACCCCAGGACACTCTCTTCTTCTATTTAATACAGGTTACTGTGTAACCTAGCTAGGACGCCAGGGCACTCTTCTTCTATTTAATACAGGTTACTGTGTAACCTGGCTAGGACGCCAGGGCACTCTTCTTCTATTTAATACAAGTTACTGTGTAACCTAGCTAGGACCCCAGGACACTCTCTTCTTCTATTTAATACAGGTTACTGTGTAACCTAGCTAGGACGCCAGGGCACTCTTCTTCTATTTAATACAGGTTACTGTGTAACCTGGCTAGGACGCCAGGGCACTCTTCTTCTATTTAATACAGGTTACTGTGTAACCTAGCTAGGACGCCAGGGCACTCTTCTTCTATTTAATACAGGTTACTGTGTAACCTGGCTAGGACGCCAGGGCACTCTTCTTCTATTTAATACAGGTTACTGTGTAACCTAGCTAGGACGCCAGGGCACTCTTCTTCTAATTAATACAGGTTACTGTGTAACCTAGCTAGGACCCCAGGACACTCTTCTTCTACTTAGTTACTATGTAACCTAGCTAGGACGCCAGGACACTCTTCTTCTACTTTGTAAATAGGTCATATCTATTGTAACTCTTTAGACTATACAACCTCATTCTAGCTGTAAACATCTAAAAACAGGCTATTTCCGCCACCCAGCAGGGCCGAAGCCTACTGGGGCCTTGGAAACTCGGGGTCCTGGAACGCAAGGCAAAAAAGGAACACAGGTGTCATATAAATCAGTTAAAGTCTGAAAAGCTCTCACGCTCCAACCCAGAGCGTGAAAGTCGTTGGAAGATTACCTTAAAAAAAATGATATTAACCCTGTTCAGTAATGTCCACCCACTTACTGTATAATAAATTGCACATCTTCATTGAACTGTCATGTTATTTATTGATTTGAGTTTGATTGTTAGGCAGACAGTAATGTAGGGAGGAGTCATCAATTGAAGAAAACTGGGATATGGATTGAGACACGCCTTTGTGTGTAATATTTGCACTCAAAAGAGTTGCTGATATTGTTAGACTAGTCACTATTCAATATTGAGTAAGATTGATAAGCGTAGACAAGCGATTGACGTAGGTAATATATATCATAGAAAACTGTTTGAAACAAACCAAAAGCTAGACAGCTCAAGTCGTTTGTCAAAAGTTTTTCAATAACAATATTTAAATAGTGCACAATGCTTGCCTACGTTATGGAGACATCAGCTTGAAATTCGGTCTTAAATAAGTCACGCACTTATTCATCATCAGATCATATGTAGTATCAACCCAGAGGCCGATTTTTTCATCTTTGTTTGTTTAAAAAAACAGCCCCCCTTGCCAAGTTACAATCGTTTCGTTCGCGCCGAACGCCTCGAGTAGGCCACGCCTCCAATGCCTTTGTTCTGACCACGTGACTGAGCGTTGAGTTGACGTCAGAACAAAGGAATCGGAGGCGTGGCCTACTCGAGGCGTTCGGCGCGAACGATACGATTGTAACTTGGCTAGGGGGGCAGTTGTAGGTAAAGTTCTTCCTCACGTCCCAACCACCGCTGAGAAGAAGACGCCCCGAGTGTCCGGAGTCGCATAGCGATTTCCTGCTGGGTTTACAGATGACGAGCAATAAGTAGCTCGCCGTCCGGCCGTCCAGTAAAGATCAAGCACGAGTCGATGGCCCGTACCTAGTGTTCCACGCGCGCCTCAAAGATAGGTCAGGAAAACAAAAGGGGCTCAATAGGGCCGATGCCTGCTAGGGCGTTTAAAAGAGTGAGCGTGGTCCTAGAACGCAAAGGGCAATTGAAGGACACATAGGACACATGTATGTTTTTAGTCTGTAAAAATCTGACTCGCCCTCTGGACCCCCACCTCAAAAAAAAACAGTTGGTAAAGTTCAATTCCTATGCGATTTAAGAATACTTGATCGATTAAAAAAATAATAAAAAACGCAATAAAAGCCAGGCCTTAGGCAGCATCGACGTGGGCTACACAGCGCGCCGCTTTGCCCATAAAAATCAAAATTGTTTGATAAAATTGAGTGCACTGTGGTTCTGTGGAGGACGGACAATACCGCTTGCGGGCAGGTTTGAAACATCCTCGCAATAAGGCCAAATGTTACAGTTGTCTCTTCTAGTTGTACCTGAAATATACGGGTAGGATGTTTTTTTATTGGAGGTTTTTCAGATATTGTGTTCGGCTTTATTTTTTGTGGAACTGAGGAAGGTACAGAAAAACAATTTTAGTTCAATCAAAACTAGTGGCGGTGTATTGTTCAAGCACTAATTTAACAGTTGGACTGTTTAGTGTCAATATTACTTATCCAAATTTAAAAAAGATACTCAAAGCATATAATTCAAATAATCCATATAAAGGCACTTTTCAATTGTCAAGGTCGGTCAGTCACAAAAAAAGATGAAGCTATATGCACGCTCCAAAGCGTAGATCTCTATGGAGAAAAACGTGCAAGGAACTCGAGGAGCACTTTTTTAAATCAATAAATAGTTACAAAATTATGGTTACATCGTTAATATTAAAATTATACATTTAATATATTATTATGTAAGAACGACGTAGCTTGACGTGCACGTTAAAATGGTCCAGAATATATACATTGCAATGGCAGAGTATGCACAAACACGTACAATGTTTTTCGGTTCATTCATGATGATTTTTTTACAAATAAATATGTTACGTGCCTGAATTTTACGCAACACACGTTTCCTTGGCTAGGATCTACATAGTACGTTTTGCAATAAACTAGCTTACTCTTAGACAAGATAGTCACTTGTGCAGTATTTATAAAAAGCATTCAGATGAAACTGTTTCATTGATTTGAGTACCTACTCTTACAACCAATACCTCACTTTTTATGATACACTAAAAATTCACGAACAACTCCGAGTAAAAGTCACTAATTTAACGGCCGGTCGTTTTTCCGAAAGACGAATGGTAGATCGTGACAAGTTTTGTTTTCTAAATAAGGGGTCTGTTAAAGTTTGTGTGGGGCGTACCAGCACCCCAGCAGCATCGGCTCCCACTCGTTACGTCATCGCCGGGTCGATACGGGGCGCACCCTGCGGCCACCCGAACAAACGCTCCGCGACGACAATTTCACCAACTTTTAATACATTTTACATGCCTCTTGTTATCAACATTTTTCCTCTTTTATTATCTTGTAAATATACTTCAGAAATTTATTGAAAAACTGACCTAAAACCCTCCATAGTTTCCTTTCTTTTTGTGTTCGTAACATCGAAAGCATTCCCTTCACATTATGTCTAACAATTCTTTACACAATCCGTTTCTTTTCTTTTCAGGTAAGTTGCTTTCCTGTTTGCTGACATCGTTAGTATTTAAGGAAACAAGAAGTTGTTAACAGCTGAAGAAAATTTGGCACCCTTCTGAACAAAAGGTACTTAAGAATTTGGCTTACACATTTACACACGCGCGTTGATATAATTGAAACAAAGTGAAAAGTTTTGCGGAAAAGCGAACAGCTGATTCACATCGGTTTTCATTACTGAAATAAGTTTTCATACCGAATTGTGAGAATTTTCAACAATATTTTGTATAATAAATGGAATATCAAAGTCATCATTAATAATAAGAAAAATAGCTGCTTGATCAAAAATACACGTTTTAAATTGTAAACGTTGTTTTACAATTTTTTAGTTAAAGCAAAAAGTTCAATGTGCACATGTTGCTATCTTTAAATACCTACTTTGAATATGCATTTAAATTATTAAAAAAAAAATTAAAAAATAAAGTGAATACAGTCATGACCCAGCATGCATGCGTTTACGTCAGATGCATAAGGCACAGAACCTTTCCACAAAATAACGATGCTGCGGTATTAAAAAAACAAAATGCACTTTAACTGCAATGTAACAAAAGTTCTTTATGCAATCAGTATTGAATATATTACAGTAGAATTCACATAAAAATAACCAGACATAATATTCAACATTTTAAAAAGATTGTTCGAATAAGACTTTTCTTGCCAACCAAGAACCAACGCCTCCTTTTTTCTTGATTTGGTAAATCATCATTGGTCTTCTCCCTCTCTAGGAAGAAGAAGAAGAAGAAACATTTTATTTGGCGGAACAAGGCGCAGAACTAACAAATTATAAGTATATTATGTGAAAGAAATATGCGCCACATCCGCGCAAAACAGCCGAACGCTCAGCATAATGCCGTGACCACACGCAAAATGCGATGAGTCTACGGCGCTGGTTTTCGGCTAGGGTGAAGTGAGAATATCAGATTTTTACTGACTAAAACCCACCTGACTCCTACGGCCACAGTAACCCTTTCAAAAATTCCCGCGGCCTTAGCGGACATCGGGCCTACTGGGCCTCAACGACGGTTGCACTGGCATCTCTTTGAAGCGCGTGTAGAACACTATGCGCCATCCACTTGGAATCGGTCTTACCAGATGGCCGGACAGCGAGCAACGCATTATTCGTGAGAATATCGTTCGTTTATGGCTGCGGCCATCTCTTTCGTTCGTATCCCTCACGCTGCGGACTATGATCTGAACCAGGACCGAAAACGTGTCTTAACATTCACCTCCTTAGATCGCAATTCCCAATTTCATCAATTCACAATCACAAAACAAAGACAAGCATGTAAGCAAGCAATTTTGTGCGTACATTACGGCGCCCCATCTGCCGTCAGGTGTTTTGCGTTGAGAACACATTTTATCCCGAGGCCCCCAACTTGGATCTCAGCTAGACAGAAACGACATGTTTATGTCTTGATATTAATCAAAGGAGGCATTCGTTGGCGGCGACGGCGACGCGAAATACGAGTATATTACTCAGACTTTGCGCAGGCTAGATCAAGACTGTGTTGTACCTACTACTACTAATGTCTGTTCTCACGATCACAAAGAAACACTTAAATTGCTGTTGTACCTACTGCTTTTTTTGAGTTAGAACATCATCCAATAACTTTTCTCGCTCTTGGGTGGAGTGAAAGGCTGTGCCGAATACATGACATGATGTATTGAAGTGTTATCTTCTTTAGGTGTGCTAAACTGAGTGTTTTATGGGTGTTGAATGAGACTGAATCGTCACGCTCGGCTATGTAACGCTTGTTCGGGTAGGCTAAACTCGTCCGATCTTAGCCGAAGGATTAGGTTTTTGTATTGGTAACACTTCTGTCGTGTGGTCTGAATGTGTTAGTTGTGAACTGTTTTATTAACCTCTGCTATGTAAGCTAAGCTAAACTAACTCAGCTCTTGGTTAGCCACCCATACCTAGACTTAATTATGATGTGCGCTCTATCTTAAACCATATTATCTAAGTAATTTTGATACCAAAACTATGTTCCAACCAACGTGGAAATTTAATAATACAGAGTATTTACTTAGCAAATACTTTTGTAGAGCTGATAAATTATCACAAGTTTTAAATGATAGCTCTTTCATGAGTTAATTTAAATTAGAACATTATTCTAGACTGAAAGATATTTTTCGCTTATTCGTTTTTATCTTGAACATTATTCTTTCATATGATAAAGGGTTTTTATCTGAACCAAACATTAATAACTATAACTTATACCAGAGGCTTCGCTTACGTAAAGATTGAACATTATTTTACACGAGCGTGCATAGCATAGCATAGCATAGTCGGCCTTATAATGTTCCCACTGTTGGGACTCAGGCCTCTTCTCTAGGAGAGGGAATGGGTCGTAATCCACCACGCGGGCCCAGTGCGGGTCGGTAGATGTCACATGTCTTCCAATTTATGGTTCTAGGACATGCCGGTTTCCTCACGATGTTTACCTTCACCGTTTTGAGAGCAGTGGTGATGAAATAAATTACACAAAGTAATGCGCCTGGCTGGGTTCGAACCCGCAATCTACAACTCGTAAGTCGGGGCCGTTACCACTCAGCCACCACTGCTCTACGACGAGCGTGCTATTTGGATAAAACTATCCCAATCTAGACCATGATCTTGCTAGGGCTGCAGAAATTTTCGAGAGAGACTCTCGGCCCTAGAATACAAAGGGCAACTGAAAGACACAGGAGGGTTTTAGTCTGTAAAAGTCTGACTCCCTTTCGCTCCACCCGAGGGCGCAAGAATCCATTTAATGCTTTTCCACCACGAAAAAAAATTAGATCATGATCAACCAGTGTTCCCAATTCATTAATTTTTATGATCAACAAATATAAAAAAAGTCCAGTTTATAAAATAAGTAGTACCTACCTACGACATAATCGTTGCAAAACCAGCGGTATTAAATTCGCAAACAAATTGTTTGGCACAAAAGTTCTTACCAAAGTACTTTTTTTACGTATCAAGACTTAATTTGTTTGATTACATAATTGATGGATTTGTCAAACATCATAAAGCTGTGTTGGTCAATTCAAAACACTTATTCACCCGTTCACAGTTCTAAATTCAGTTTACATGACTCCTATGGGAGTTTTTAAGTCCTAAAACGAAACCACTCAATCCGTGTAAACGCCACTCGCCTAATGGAGTACCAAATTGGCTGTTTATACGATTTAAAATATAAAATAAGATAGGCACTGCAGACTGGACGAGGAGATTAAGTGGTTCGAATTATTTGTTTAATCGAGTCAAGTAATAATTAGCTCTGTGTTTCCTGATAGAATAGAATAAACTTTATCGTACATCAAAAAAGTAACACAACTTAAGGGCATAGCTACAACCTAGGGGTCTTTAAATCAAGATTGAATAGGTTATTTCTTGGCAAGCGTGCTAAATCGTAGGCCACATCATCCCTTACCATCAGATAGTGGTCAAACGCGAGCTTAATCATAATAAAAAAAAACTGGGCAAGTGCGAGTCGGACTCGCGCACTGAGGGTTCCGTACAAACTACAATTCCCGAATTTAGCCTCGAAGATTTTTCCGAATTGCATAAAAGTTTTATTTTTTTGTGACATTGGTAACAACAAATTTACTGTTTTCAGATTTATTCCTATACCTGTGCTATAAGACCTTGCTTTATGCCAAATTAAAATTCATTCTTTTTGGATTCTGGGTCAACGAGAAGTAGGTACCCTATGAATTTTGATTCCTTTGTGAGTATCAAAATATACGTTTTTTTGGGACTTAACGGCCATATCCTTTTTATTCGTTAACTTTGAAGTTTGATTTTTTCACAGCTTCAAGGGACCACCGACTTGAGTATATGATTTTAATTTCAATTTCATACCTCCATGCTTTCCCGAGATAAAGGGTCTTGACAGACAGACAGACGGACAGACAGATTAACAGACAGCCGGACAACAAAGAGATCCTATAAGGGTTCCGTTTTTTCCTTTTGAAGTACGGAACCCTAAAAAAGAAACCCTTATACTGACTAGGACCCACCTATGTTACTTCAGTTTCCTTCAGCGTTCCAGGGTCGTGGTAACTCTTTTAACAATCCCACTACCATATCAATCAATCTGCCCAGCCATTTCACAATATGTCGAGCCATTTCAGGAAAAACATTGTAAGCGACAGTTTGTTTTTTTTGCAGAAAGGGATTTTTCCTTTCTAAATTAAAAAGTACATAAGCGTCATTTTCGAGGTACATTTTCATACAACCGCTCTTACGTGATTATGATGTTATTACACATCTTTCTCTAGGCATTTTGAATACACAGCTATCTTGTGGATATTATCTAGGCTTTTATAGAAATCAAAACATAAAAACTAATCTAGTAAAGAATTTTATGACGCCATATTTTAGCTAGTAGTTTTTGCCCTTAGTGTATATATAGTTTTAATTAGTTAAGTGTTTTTATTGAATTATATAGTTAAAATCTGTTTGCAAAATAAATAAATTTAATTATACATAAAAAAAAAAAAAAAAAATCTAGTAAAGACCTCTGAAAATCTGCTATTTTACGTGAACTTTAGCCCTCCATAATGTACTCATATATTAAAAATATTAAAAAGTACGTCAATAGAAGCCTTGCATATTTAATCGAGATTCTGAATGACGATATTTTTTCTGAAAAACTTTTAAAAGTTAAGTTTTGTGAAACATTCGAGTAAATCACGGAATTACCGAATGCCAACAGTTTTCAGGCGAACAAAAGAGTGCAGATAAACTCTTTTGTGCACTGCCTCTTCATCGAACATCGCGTTGGATTGCGTTAGATGAAGCGATAGGCGAGTGGAAAAGGATTCTTAAGGTGAATAGTTGTATGAATTACAAGTCATATTTTTTTAGAAAGATATTACAAAATACTTTTAAAATTAGGAAATAAATAAATACCCTTCCAGCAAAAAACATAGGTACCATAGATTCTTTTTAGTAAGAACATTGTTATTACAGAAAGATTTTATTCCTTTACTAATTAAAAAGTATTTATGACAATATTTGAAAAGAAACTATTCTAATAGATAAGGTAGTTGTACGTATAAACTTCTGCCAGCGACTTCACCCGTCTGAAATTTACAAACTTTGGGCCCCGATTCATCGCTTTAGAAAGTGAATTTAGGAAAATCCTTTCTGTTTTCTTTGTATAAATCAAAAAAACAAACTGTATGCAAAATTTCATTTTAACCGACTTCAAAAAGAAAGTTATATGTTTGGCTGTATATATATTTTTTTTATGTACGTGCACCGATTTCTCGGTCAATTGAGTACTGGTTTTGAAAATTGTTTTTTGATTGAAAGATTATTCTCCCGAACTTGTACCATATAAATATTGTTATGATCAGAGATGAAGTCCAAAGATATGGAACAAAACTACTCATAGAGTCATAGCAAAACTGTTGCTACTACCTTTATACGTGAAGTCCATGACTAACTGAAGGAAGAGGAGGAGGGAATACTTCGAACTGATCTGATGATGAAGCCACGAAACTCTGTAATTATCAATGTATCCTAGTCGTGTTTGTTATAATTAGAATTTAACGTCCTTTTTAGAATTCCGGACCTCAAAAGGAAAAAACGGAACCCCTATAGGATCACTCTGCTGTCCGTCTGTCTGTCTGTCAAGACCCTTTTTTTTGGGAAGGCGTGGAGGTATTGAGTTGAAATTATAATAAATCTGCGGTCCCCTATAGCTGTGAAAAAATCAAATTTCAGAGTTAAGGACAAAAAAAGATACGGCAGTTTATGTCGCAAAAAACGTAAATTTCGATACCGTACTCTCAAAGAAATCTAAATTCATAGGGTACTTCCCGTTGACCCAGAATTCTAAAATTTGGTATAAAGCTAGGTCTTATAGCACAGGTATGGGAATAAATCTGAAAACAGTAAATTTGTTGTTAACTACATCACAAAAAAAAACTTTTTTGCAATTCGGAAAATTCTTTGAGTTTCGGGAATTGAACTAATTTACATGGGTAAGTTTGTACGAAACCTTCAGTGCGCGAGTCTGACTCGCACATGCCCAGTTTTTAATAGGTATTTCCCATCTGCAGACCGATCTCCGTAAGTGTTGTTTAACCTTGAAGATTGACGTGTGCAGCTGTTATTACTTTATCATAAGTTCTACCAGCTATATAACTCTAAAGAAGTATAAATAAGCTCTTGCACAACTAAATGCTGTTAAAAGACTGAACTTCCTAATGAGTGAACAAAGTGAAACTAGTCCAAGTGACCGTCTGGCGGCAACTGGTCATCATAATCCAATTACTGTCATATCTCAGCGAGTGAAATCTGGAAGCTCTGAAAAAACAACATGAGTAAAATCGTCAACCATTTTTTTATTTGTATAAGAGCTCTTATTACGGTTTACTTATCACGACAACATTGTACGGTTATTATATTTTTTTGTATGGTTTCCAAAGTACGGTGTTTTATTTTTTTTTTTTATACGTGGGATAATCATCTTATGACAAATCCCGCTCTTGGGCGGAGCGAGAGATAGTGTCAGACTTTTACTGACTAAAAACCCACTCCTGTTCCTTCGTTGCCTTCGTCCCAGGGCCACGGTTTCGTTTTCACACTACCCATGGCGCCAGTAGGCTTCGACCCTGCTGGGCCCCTACGATTTGCTGACATCTCCCTGAGGCGCGCGCGGAACAATACGCGCCGTCGACGACTTGGGCTCGGTCCGGATGGTTACTGGACGGTCGGACGGCGGGCCACCCATTGCCCGCCGTCCACAAGCCCGCGCCTACAGTGGCCGGAAATCGGGATCGGAATCCCGGCGGCGGTTGGGGCGTGAGGACCGTTGCCGTTGCCTCACGCGATCGGCCGCCTCTTTTGCTAGCATTACTGCTTCGCAGAAGGAGGCGACCGCCTGCCACTCCTCCTCGCTCCGGACCATGGCCTGTACCAAGGAAGGATTATCTCAGCCCTTCGTTTACTGACAGGTGACCGAAATTAAAAAGTTTCAGAATTTCCATCAGAAAACGGCATTACAATTTATTATTATTCATCGTTTATTTCAAGCATTAACCCATAGAAACATTGTTAATTTAAATGAAATTAAATTACTACAGCTTAATAGATGAATAGATAGATAAATTATAATTGAATAATAATAATAATTTATAGCATTCCATTTTCAAATGTAAATATTCACTGTACCGCATAAAATCATAAGGAATTCAACATAATTTTGAAAACTAATTAATGTACAGTAAAAGTTTAGCACAATGATCCGGAATTTCTTCAACGGCCGTCAATTTATTTCTACTGAAAATTTCCAAACTTCCTAAGGGACCTTCAACCACTTCTTGGACTTATCATTAATTTCATTTGTTCCACACAATTTCTTGCTCATTTTCAAAATTTTAGGTTATTTCTAAACGTACGTAAATTAAGGAAGGGTTATGGTTTTAGCAGTACATGTGTGAATAAATATGAATAATTATATATTTACGAATGTGCCACCGAAGCGTTGTAGGCGCTTCGGGAGCACAATCATAAACTGAGCTGATTTTGATGAGTGTAGTTTCAATCTATTTTTAATTATAATCCGAGTGACATACCTAATCTTCTATTATACTTATTTATAAATAAGGACTATGTTATATCCAAAAACGTTGGTTTGGTGTATCTGAAAAAAAATGATTATTATATACCGACAGTAAACATTTTTTTTTGCACTGGACCTAATAAAAAAGAAGAGAAAACATTCCTTTCGCATATTTAAATTAGCACACAACATTTAAATATACTTATATAACAATAGAAAGAAAAAACAAGACCAAAATTTTATTATTTATATATTTATTTCTACTAGCGCCATCTATGGACATTATCTGAACACCAATCGTGTTTTTTCCATCTTCGGGATTAGTTTCAGCTGTATGTTTCTCTATTTATATATGTACAAGCTAAGCCCCGTTTATAAATATTTATGATGCGGTTCGGATGCGTCGACTACGCAAGGCTGCGGGGTCCCAGTGCCAAATATTTAACACCGTATGTACCTAACACTTGCCACCAATTAAGCTTTCAATTTAACTATCATTATAAATGTAAAAGTTTGATGTGTTTTTGTAATAGCTGTTTGATGAAATTTTGTTTGAAGATGCATACGTGTAGGTACGTGTAGGGATTTAAGTAGACACAGAATTATTTGTTTTATTTTTTGTATAGGTAAGGCAAAATTATTAAACTACTAGCTTTAGCCAGCGGCTTCGCCCGTGTGTATGTATGTTTTTCCATATCAACTTTTGATCCCCGTTTCATCTCCTTAGGGGGTGAATTTTGGGAAATCCTCTCTTAATGATTGCCTACGTCATAAAAGAAAACCTTGTGCAAAATTTTACGCTGCTAGTCGCAGTAGTTTCGGCTGTGCGTAGATATGTCAGTCAGTTAGTTTCTCCTTTTATATATACATATATAATAAAACTGGGGAAACTTTTGAGCGCTCTGTGAGTTCCAATGAGGAAATGGAGTATCTTGAAATAAATATATAAATATTGCAAAACAAACCCCCTCCTTATTTACATACAAATGACCATTTCATAGGGGTTTACGGTAGCAAACGTATATATTTTTTGTAAAGGTTTATAAGGTTTATGTTATCACGTGATCGTACATTTTGACTCCTCACAGTCTATCACATTTTCAGTCAGCATTCGCCAGACGGAGTTTCAGTTAGCACATTGCCACTACTTCTCATAACTACATTTTGAAGTTTTTAGCACATTATTTTTTTCAAATTGCATTATTTTAGTTTGATTAGTATGAAAGACACC
The DNA here is from genome assembly GCA_905147345.3 of Mythimna impura. Classification (NCBI taxonomy): domain Eukaryota; kingdom Metazoa; phylum Arthropoda; class Insecta; order Lepidoptera; family Noctuidae; genus Mythimna; species Mythimna impura. The sequence goes on along the minus strand of LR990343.1, from coordinate 14,616,428 downwards.
TCCTCTTAAGTTATCTACGCAATAGCAAACCCCTTAGTATTATATGTTAGACAATCATAATTATAACACTTTTAGCTTAAATAAAATTTTATGAAAGCGAGTTTCGCAGAAATAATATTTTATTGGTTTCTTAGCTTCTGTTAAATACGTAATTTTATGCATGAAGTGCAATAAACGTAAATCATCAGGAGTCATAATCGTTTGAATAATTACTCTTGCTCTGTTATATTTTGACGAGAGTACTTATGTGCTCATTAAGTTTGGTTAATACGCACATTAAGTGGCTGAAGCCGAGGAAACTATAATTATGACCATTTCATGCTTTAATTGAGCACTACAGTTAAACTGTTAAGTACCTGCGTGCATTTGACACAATAATTATGAAACTTTATGAGTCGGAGTACGTAATTTTCCATTTTCAAATCTTCCTGAATTTTGCTAGTTACAAAACAGTGTCCATGATTATTAACCATAAGATATATTGTGTATATAAGGATATTGTTTTTCTCCTTTTAATGATTCTATTGATGCAAAAACAGTAGAGTTATAAAAAGCAAATCCCCGTGTCCGCTCTCTCATATTTTAAATACTGGTTTTGACTACAGAAATGATCATTCTGTATAAATTGACTCTTTTTTCAGTTGTACTTTTTGATGCTTCCTACGTATAAGCAATAAGACCGCCTATTGTACACTTATTTATATTTAAATGTTTGTCCTATGTTATGTTAAGGTGTGCAATAAAGTTATATAATATAATAATGTCGTAAGGCAAAAAGTGCATTTTTTCAACGAAGAAGAGTGATGGCAGAATCTCGAACAAAATTTTGCTGGCATATTTTATCCTGAATAAATTGACTCTTTTTTCAGTTGTACTTTTTGATGCCTCATACGTATAATGTCGTAAGGCAAAAAGTGCATTTTTTCAACGAAGAAGAGTGATGGCAGAATCTCGAACAAAATTTTGGTGGCATATATTTTTTTGCGTCAATTGATGAAAAATATACAAAAGTACATACCTACATTAAATTTCTAAACAATTTTGTCTTAGATATTACTATTAATGGAATCTTCGTATTAAAGATATTTCAGTTTAAAGTAAGTGAGATTACGTATATTATGTCAATAATACCTACGTACCTCCTCATGAATTTTAAAAATCAATAAACGCATTTTAGAATGAACGACAAGATGTCATATATCATGGTATGTCTTTTGTTTTTTATAAGTTATTGGGCTGGCTGAAAGTTAAAATTTCTCAATGCAATGCTTTTTTTCTGGCGATGTTGCTATACTCGAATTGCACTACGATGTCGGTATGTGTCGATATATATACGTTATCTATTCTAGGCACAGACAGTTATTTTTTTATGTTTATTATTTAATGCGGAAATGTATTTCCTAAGTATATTAATGCAATACATAAAACAAAGCATATTATGCCATTTGAATAAGTTTTATATTAGTGGCAACATTAAAAGTGCAGTTTAGCTAAAAGTCATGAACCCAAGCCAGCAAAAAAATATCTAAGCCATGATTATGTATTATCGTAAAAAATCGATTCAATTCAGTTTCCAACTATGGCAATTTTTTTGCGATACCTAGACTGGCCATTAGCTTGATTTGATAAACCTTAGTAAATTATTTCACGGGTATACTATATCATGGTGACATATGAAGACACTTTATAATTTCATCAACGATTTCCTCGCCGTTGTTCTTTTGTAATTGTTAATGGTATAAATAATTTGTGAAAAACTTTTAACCGAAGTTTTTTACATTTTGTAATTAATAATAACAGTATCAGATGCTGGAAGTATTATGAAATAATTATTTTTATTTTTATTTTATACTATGTAATTTTACGAAAGAAAATATTATGTTACAATTTTTTACTTACCTATGTGAAAATAATTTAACTCATTCACTTTTACAATATTTCGTAAATACAATTTACGTGACCCAAGTAGTTAGGCCCATATTAATTAAGTTAATATTTGATCATATCCAACATTTGCCGCCGTAAGCTTATTAATTTTAATGATCTGGCTACTTTTAATCAGCGTAGACTTTAAATGATTAAAAAATATTAATGCGTTTTTTAACTACTTTAGTTACTTTATCATTTTAATTATTAACTTTATTTTTTTTATACAAAAACTTTTAATTTAAATTAATGATAAAATTTGGGGCCACGAATCGGCACCTACTAATATTATTATTTAATAATTTTGCTGATAATAATAAACACAAAATTAAATTAATAACACTTTATGGCTTACTTTATGGCATCTGTTTATCTGATAAGGTCCCCATACAATGACCTACATTGACAACGTTTTACTGCCCGAGCGATTTGTACCAGTAATCACTCTGTTCAGGAAGCACGTAGACTTAAAACATTTTTCATTTATTTGAGATATGGTTTTATGAGAATCTCCTATTCTGTCGCCGTCTCAATTTTCTAGGAACCTAAGAGTTAAAAACGTTGTATCGCATTTTCTCAAAATCGCAGCTATATGAGTTGTTTTATTACACTGTGTACTTGAATTTTCAATAAAAAAAAATGATATCAATAAATTTACAGCACAATGTACGTCAACTTACCGGGCTGATTCCGAATTGAATGACAGTGATTTTTAACACAAACGTGAAATAACCATTTCCTTATTAAAATTTGAAATTTGATAACTTACATAATTGTTACAATTTGCTACCTTTCTTCCAGTGTATTTATTCATGTACCTTATTCCACAGAAATATATTGTTTTAGCCTGTGGCGCTCGGCTAAAGTGCAGTTTTGTACAATTTAAATAATATTAGAATCGGATCAGTTCATCACTTCCAGAGGATAACTCCTGCAAACTAAGAAATAACTTTTATATATATATTTTTTTTTATTGACATTCTTGCGCTTGACCACCACCACACCTGATTTCATTAAATAGGGCCCAGTATTTTAAGTATTAAAATAACTGGACGAGTCGGACTCGTGCACTCAGGGTTCAAACTTACCTATGAAAACAGTTCAATTCCCGAATTGAGTTACGAAGATTTTTTCGAATCGCAAAAAAAAATCATTTTTTGTGACGTAACTACAAATTTACAATTTTCAGATTTATTCCTATACTTGTGCTATGAGACCTTGCTTTATGCCAAAATTCAGGATTCTACGTCAACGGGACCCTATGAATTTTGATTCCCTTGAGTGTCGAAATACACGTTCTTTGCAACATGAACGGCCGTATCTTTTTTTTTCGTTAACTTAGAAGTTTGATTTTTTCACAGTTTCAAAGGACAATTTCAACTCGATACCTCCACGCGTTCCCGAGACAAAGGGTCTTGACAGATAGACAGATGGACAACAAAGTGATCCTATAAGGGTTCCATTTTTCCTTTTGAGGTACGGAACCATAATAAAAACACCAAAAACTTATAAAAATATTTTTACACCGAAAATGTATCTTACAAAAGTTTAATGAAATAACTGTCGGTGATAACGAACCAAAGGTTATACACATGATAATATACCAGCCAAGGGCAGGTTTTGTTTGTGGTACGGTGACTTATAAAAAACTGTATTAAGTAAATGTCAACAACCAATTTATCGTTTTCACAACATTAACATAATATGTACTTGGTTAACCTCTAGAGATATAACAATGAAGTGTGTAACGCCCGGGGGTATTATTATTACGTAATTGCGCGTTTTTACGTAAATCACCAAAAAAAAAAAAATGAAATAAAAACTTTTTCTGGATTTTTCTAGGAAAAACAAAGATATAGAAACCAAAATTTTCGGCTAAAAAAAATCGTACAAACTATATTTTACGATATTTTACGGTTTTAGACGTCGACTGAGAACCACTTTGAATTGTTCAAGGGCATTAAAACTCGGAGACAGGAAAAGATCCTCGAATATTGTTGTCCCTTTTACATACCTATGTGTTATAATTCTTTGTATTATAACATAACTAAGAATAGGAGATTCTATTGAATATTTTAGGAAATTACAGTTATTTTCAAAGATTAAATAGACTAGATATTTTTTTAGGGTTACGGAACCTAAAACCAGAACCTTCATGGGACCACCTCGTTGTATTTCCGTTCGTCTGTTAAGGCATATCAAGACCCTTTTTCACAGGAACGTTTTTTTTTTAGGTAGGAAATTATCCAATGACATCTCACGCCCTTGGGCGGTGCGAGAGGTCGTGTCAGACTTTTACTGACTAACCCACTCCTGTTCCTTCTTTGCCTTCGTTCCAGGGCTTCGGGGCTCTCTTTCGCACAACCCATGGCCCCAGTAGGCTTCGACCCTGCTTGGCCCCAACGGTTTTGCTGATATCTCCTTGAGGTGCGCGTGAAACACTACGCGCCATCGACGACTTGGTCTCCGTCCGGACGGTTACCGGACGGTCGGACGGCGAGCTACCCATTGCTCGCCGTCCGTAAGCCCGCGCCAACGGTGGCTGGAAATCGGGATCGGGATCCCGGCGGCCGGGTCCCTCGCGCGTGCGGCCGCCTCCTTTGCTCTCACACACTCCTCCTCGCTCCGGACCATGACCTGTACCAAGGCCCGGCGCGAGAGATCGTTGCCACCGATTGCCCCCACGACTCGGCGGTGCTCTGCCCAAGCGAGGCACACCTCTACCTTATGCTCCATCTTGTCCTCCGGGCGATGCACACAATAGTGACACCCAGGCGTTTCTTTCGCACGAAACCGGTGCAGGAACCTCCCGAACTTACCATGTCCGGTGAGAACCATCTTACATCATTACTATGTTACGGAACCCATCCATGTGGAAGCCCGACTCGCACTTGGCCGGTTTATTTTAATTCATTTAATTCTTATCTCTCAATATTCAATTAACGAAATAAACACAGAAAAACAAAGAGATTCTGCAAAATTCGAGGTCATACTTTGAGTTTCTCAGGCCCTACGTTAGTATTTATGTTAAAATAAATCGACGTCAATATTATAATAGTCGACAACCTAATTACCTACCTATATCTAATACTATTATAATATAGTGGATAGATCTCTCCATCACTTTAAAGGAAATATTCGTTGAACAATACATGCGTGTGTTATATCTAATATCAATTTAGGCAAACACATAGTGTGAATCATGTTGTCTCACTTGAGTTTGCTCACTGATATGCAATCACTTAACAGTGTCATTCATACCAGTTATTGAATAAACTAAGGTTTGATTAGATACAACTGGAAAAAATGTGTCTGGTCACCAACTGATATTAGATATATAGGTATTATAGTACGTAAAAAATTTTCAATAATTTTCTCGGGAGCAGTAGTATCTAAATGATCCAACCAAATAACAATAAAATTGCGATGCTAATACAAACTTTGTTGTTTTTAAGTGCTGATTAAACTGTGTTAATAGGCTGTTGGCACTTGTAGATACACCAAGTTAAATAAAGGTTTGATATCAGCAGATAAGAACCATAACAAACAAATCGCAATCAAACAAAACAATACTATGTAGGTATCTATAGTATCTAAGTATGGCATACAATGTTCACAATCCACACGTTCGGTAAGTAGGCATATCGAATTTCGATTTAATGTAAGGTTTCAGATATCGAAAACCGCTAACACCGTAATTTAGTCAAGGGCGCTGGCATTTGCATTAACATAATAAAAGGTTGCATTGCGATAGGTCGAGGGGATCGCAAACATCAGCGTCGGCGGCGACGAGTGTCGTATGAGTGATATTAAAGTTATTAAAGCGCGAGGGATGATTCAGGTCGGTGCGCTCATCATCAGCCAGGCGAGGAGACGAGCCGACGTCCGCCGTGCCGGTGTCTGGGGTCGGGCAGCCGCGCTCCGCCGGGCACCGCTCCGCTCGCCGCTCCCGCGAGCGGACCGGCCGCAAGCGGCTGCACGCACAGTCCTCTCCTAGCCGCGAGTGAGCGCGCTGCTGCCGCGGCGCGCCCTCCGCACTCAGTCAGGCACATGCCTACGAAATGTCACCTACCTACATTTTCCGATAACGTCCGATTAGCAATTAACACCGCCGAATAGCACGCTCAGTGCACGGCGACGTTCGATAGTTTTAACAGTTCTATAATTAACAGTTGTTGTATTATCTTTTTTTGTCGTGAAGTTTTTTCGAGTAAGATTTTTTAATTTACGCGTAACGATTACATATATGGAATGTGTTGCTAATTCATAGCCTTGACTACACAGAATAGCATTTTGTTTTTTGGTGTGTTTTTATTAGTCGCGTCGCCGGTAATTATGTCTCGTCGTGTTTGTGTGTACATTGTTTGTAACGCGTGTAGTTTCACTGTGTTCTCGAGTAAAGCAGGAAATAAGCAGTAAACGTTACTGTCGCCTGCATTGTTTTGTTATACATATGTGCCGATAAATATGCCTCGCTTACTTGGATTTGAGAGTGACGTATAAAATCCGGTTTTTGTTTACGGATCTGATGCTGATGCTGACCTTGCTGGTAAGAACACGAGACAGTATGTGACGGCGTTAATGCAAATGTCATTCGGAAGCCTTATTGTTTTTAGGTTAAGTCAAAATACTTAGTTTGTACGAGCGGTAGTCGTACAAAGTAACATCAGCCGTCTTGATATGCATGGGCGAATGACGAGAACACTCGCCTTACCGTTCGCATCTAAATGTGCCATTAACTACGTGCTGGGTTTTGTATTCGACGAGAAAAATGAAATCTTAAGTATTGTCTAATTAGAAATCACCACGCGCGGTTTATCGATTTACTCGTAAACTTATGCAGGAAACTTTATCTACGCAGATTACTAAGTAGTGCATGACACAATAGTGGCAATTATTGTTGCAAAACATGATGATTTTACGACTTAATCATCTGTCTGACAAGAATGGCAAATGACAGCGTGTTTCTGGATTGTTTATATATCTAATAACAACGTTTTATGTACTTTTTATAAGTAAACTAGGCACGATAAAAAAAAATAGGTACATACCAATACCGTCATTAATTTATTATAATTATGTAGGTAGGTATTTACCAAGCGAAAATATATAAACATCAATAAGATATGAATAAATACTATATTAATAATATCTAATAATTGGCAGTGCTTACAACAACACAATAGAATCGTTAGCATTATTATAATAATGATACGTCATATGTTTACACAGTAACTGTTTTGGCGGTAGGTACCTACTTTTTCGTGACCACGTTCGTAACTGATACATTATGAACTGTCAGATAAAAAAGATTAAAAAGACATTTGTTTACAACTTAATTAGAGTTCATAACAGTGGTCAAGTCAAGATATAGAAAACTACAAATTTAATTAAACCGGTAACACTCAAATTCATCCGATTTTATCAACCTACCTACTTATTTCCTTCTTTAATTGCGTGGAGTACTAAACTACAAAGATAGCGTCTTTTACAGCTTGCAAACTATACAATTTTAGCTTCCACCTAGGAGGATAGGATGCATCAGGGAGTAAAAAATCCTAGCGTAGTCCATAAAGAAGAAGGCGCAATTTCGTATGGACTCTGGGTCCAGCATATCCAGCTTATTAGCACATTATTATATTATTGTACCGTAAAAATAAAACCGAATCAACTACAACATTTTATGCACAGTTACCACAGCTCTAATCAATTAAATAAAAACAGAAAAATCTATCCTTATTTGATTGTGTTCATTTTACACTATTTAAAATTTTAGTTTCAACTTCTTATTTCGTCTAGCATAGCATAGTCGGCCTTATAATGTTCCCACTGTTGGGACTCAGGCCTCCTCTCTAGAAGAGGGAATGGGCCGTAATCCACCACGCGGGCCCAGTGCGGATTGATGGATGTCACATGTCTTCGAATTTTTGGTTCTAAGGACATGCCGGTTTCCTCACGATGTTTTCCTTCACCGTTTTTAGAGCAGTGGTGATGAAATAAATTACACAAAGTAATGCGCCTGGCTGGGTTTGAACTCGCGACCTACAACTCGTAAGTCGGGGCCGTTACCACTCGGCCACCACTGCTCTTATTTCGTCTACAATTAATTATTAAGCTCTAACTAACATGAATCAATAATAAAAAAGCGCATTCAGGCTTGGCTCCGTACGAGCCACTCCTCAATGACCCATAACCCTGACTTGACTTTTTGAATAAACGTACAGTTACGAGTAGGTATATTTTCTAACCTAGATTTGGTGCTGGTGCTGCATCAAGAGTGCCCTCCGTAGGTATAAGGGCATTCCTCATCGATAGAAAGCATTGACTTAGGTTGTATACTTGTTTGTTTTAATAGTACAACAATATTTTATAGACATAAGACACAGAAAACTAAATACTTATTTAATTAACAAAAAAGTACTAATTTTTAATATTGTATATGCATGCATACCAATAATTACTGGATTTACAGCTATTCTTTTTATTCAATTGACTAGATTCATGCATACAATAAAAATGTATGTAAGTCAGAAAGTGCTACATTGCTGGGCGTTCATTCTGTACTATATTCTTTATATAGGTACTTTAGCTAGTCTTGTTGTGGGTCTTCCTACAATGTAAGTATATTTTGCATCTGTTTCCTCACTTCAACGATCCATTTATAATTTTATATTAATATCCATAAAACGTGCAAACGTCATATAAGCTATCATTGAGTGCCACCATTGAAGTTACTATTCATTCTACACTATTCACATACTGTATTTTTTTTTAATTTCTTCCTGTACATGCATTACAGGCTGGTCGCACCCACAAACCAAAAGAAATAAAACATCGATAACTCCAATGCATCAAGTCGTAACATACTTTTTGAGTAAAATTGTTGTTGTATTATAAAAATGTAAAATATTATTATTTCTAATTAGATCCAGCGTCTGGTACTATGATCTTAAACTGATTATTAATTACATAATGCAAATGCATCGGTTAAATGGATTTTCAAAAATTACTTAGGTACATAATTAACAATTTACGAAAACGTTATGACCAGCCCCCCTAGTCAAGTTACAACCGTTTCGTTTCGATTGTCTTTTCGTTGATCGCCTCGAGTCGGCCACGCCTTCTATTCCTTTGTTCTGACCACGTGACTGCGCGTTGAGATGACGTCAGAACAAAGGAATCGGAGGCGTGGCCGACTCGAGGCGATCAACGAAAAGAGAAACGAAACGAAACGGTTGTAACTTGGCTAGGGGGGCTTATGCGTAGGAAATGTTGATATATCATGATTTGGTATTTTGGTAAGACCCTGGCTTAAAAAAATAATAAAAGTTATATTAATGTAGGTACACATAACAAGCCTAATTTTATGTTAACGCCCGGTTGAGCTACGGTATTGTTCTAAAGAATTACCGCGGCCCTGGAACAAAGGGCAACTGAAAGAACACAGGTGGGTATTAGTCAGTAAAAATCTGACACTCCGTCGCGCTCCACCGAGAGCGGGAGTAGTTATTTAAAGAGTATCTGGCAATAAATCAACGCAATATATTTAACATAGGTTAAGTGACGCGATAGAAAATAGAAAATGCATTTTTTTTTTAAATTGATATAAACTAGTGCTTGACTGCGATCCCACCTGATGGTAAGCAGTAATGCAATCGTAGATGGTGAGGCGCACTAATTTATTAAGAGCCTATTCACTCTAGCCTTGAAGAGACCCAAATTATAATCGGACGGGAAAATTGACCAATCATAACAGCAAAAGCACGTATCACTATTCGTATTTATGTCTGTTTTACTAAAATTGTAACTATTTTAAATTTATTATTGATAGGCTCGCGTTTGACCACTATCTCACCTGATAGTAAGTGATGATGTGGCCGACGACGGAGCATGCTTGCCTAGAAGTAACCTATTCACTCTTGACTTAAAGACCCCTAACCTAGGGGTCTTTAAGTCAAGAGTAGCTATCAGGAAACACAGACTCCGGCAGGGAATCCCACTACTGCTGCCTTAGACTGCCTTAGACAAATCTAAGATCAGCCTGTATCCCGTTCGTGACGTCACAGTCGTGGCGTATCCTACGACATGGTAGCCGGACGGAGTAATTCCATTATTAATAAGCTTAAAGAGAGAGTTTATGATAAAAATGTTTTGTACGCCCTCGTCACTTATAATAAGAATAATAAACACGTTTGTTACAATCTCACTATCCTTTTGTGGAATAGATTAGGTAATTAAATGGTTACAATTTTACACTAGCAAGTCAAAATTTCATTACGATTATTAAAGTTTACGAACAATGTGCTGGAACGTAAGCAGTGGAATTTTCATTATACATTTCCTGCTTCCAAATTAATTAAATTAAAACACAGTAAGTTGCTTCTACACAGATTCAAACTAAATTTATTGGCAGGCTTAGCTGTCACCCCAATCTTACTAAGTTGGATCGATGTTATCGTGACTATTTCTATCCATTAGTACCCAGACCTCGACGTTACCCTTATTACCTTCCTAGCTTCTACGACCGGCTTTGCCCTTATGCGATTAGTACTTCCCCCAATTAAAAATTATAGCCTATACGTTATTCTGATGTATAAGCACTTACACGTTTTAAATGGATTCTGTAGGTAGTTTTTTAAAACAGTAGGTAACCAACATCAATATATCTATCGTCACAAACTTTTGCATTTATAATATTGTTTATCCTATAAATCATTCCGATGTATAAACTATATTATTTTAAAGTTTTATCAAAACCCGTTCAATAGTTTTTGCGTGAATGAGTAACAAACATCCATACATACATTCTCACAAACTTTCACAATATAACATTAGTAAGATAGGATATTAGTTGTATACCTTTACGTGGTAGTTCTACGTAAGTAAATGAAATACAAATATCCCCTTTTTTAATTAAAAGTGTTTGGCTATTTATTCAATGAAAAAATAAAGAGATCGAAAAACCATTCAGAACACATACGATTTTCTCTTATCTTTTCTACTGCATGTTACTACACCGTTTTTCTTCTCAGTTGGTCTCCAAATAGATAGCTAGTGATCACTGTCCTCCTTAAATCCTAATTACTGTCCTTTCTGTACCAATAATCATAATTCACGGACTAAGGAGAAAGCCAATACGCCGCGGGGACTATTGATAAAATCAAGTAACTTATTGTGACCTTTCCATTAAAGACAAAAAGATTACTTTAGAAAAGTGGGCAACTCTATTCAACAACTCATTTGAGCATTGGCAACCTTAATTTAGAAACTCATTTTCGAGTCAATTATTTGGTGTGAGAGAATTTCTTCTTCTTCTTCTTCCATATTTCACTGTTTGTTATCTCAGTAGTCATGTCTACATTCTAGACATTTCATCTTTTAGATGGAGCATCCATCGTGTATTCAGTAGTCCCTCACCGGCTATCCTGTTTAGATAGCCAGTACGTATAAATAATATTGTCTGTGTGGTGTAAAATATATTTTGATAATGCATGCCAAGTAAATTGTTATTTAGAGAAAGAAATGCGACCTTCTTAGAAATTTTAAGATATGGTTAATACCTACCTGTTTTTTAGATTAGGCATTTATGTCTGATAGCTATATTAGAAATATTTCCATTTATGACTTCTTATCAAAACATACGTAGTATAACGGATAATCTGTTTTAATTTTATTAATACAACGTTGTTTATGATGCAGATAAAATGTATCGATGAAAATATTAATCATGTCATGAGGAAATAATAAAAATCAATAACATAATTGGCAAATCTTGTAGGTTCTTAAAATAAGTTCTTATTTCACATAATTTTACATCTGGATTTACATTAAATAATGTAAGTAAAGCTATCTTGTTTATTGTTAGGTATCAGTTTGAAGCAGCGTCAGATATTTTATTACTAGTTTACCTTATTATTTTAGCAGCCCACACACTAATTTATATTTACCAAAGAAGGTAGATATTTTAATTATATTCAACCTTTTGAGTAGCGTAATTGGAGACACAATAGAAAGACAATGACGTTCGAACGCCGGCGTTCGCTCGGGGTTTATTACAAAACGTGTTTTTACGTGGTTGCTATTGGCATATTGTTTCAGACTTATCGGCTTGGATAGCAATGCCCAGGCTCTAAATAATAATATCTACGAAATGAGAAAAGTTAGAGATCGGATCGCAGATTTTTTATTTGTGCGCGGCGTTTAGTTGGCGCGGATTGCCAATTAGCTTCTCATTGCGATGTGCATTTTCCATTTTAACGGTGAATTTCTCGGTAAAAAATATCTAGTAAACACTTTGTCGTCTACATAAATAATTGCATCGAATAAGAGATGAAAATCGTTATTAATATTCTATGAAAATTGTGTTTTCATAGTTTTAAAAACATTTTCAAATAAACAACACTGATGACAGCTGTCAGATTAATGTTTTCAGCCATTTTGCGTCACTTGTTTCAGGCAGTTCTAATTTAGCTTGACTAAAACGTTCACTGTTTCTATTTACTACTATTAGTTTGTCACTACAATCTAATTAAATACACACAAGGGCCGCTTGTTTCGTCAGCCGCGAGTTTCCGTCCCCACGCGGTTAAGTCGAGTGCCAAGTAATCACTAGCATGACCGCCGTTTGATTAATTACCCAAGTTCAGGTGCGAGAGACGTAAACGATGGTAATTTACGTATTTATGTGCTCAGTCTGAACAATCGTTATCTTTGTACTTACACTCGTGACGTGGGAATCTGTGTGGATTGTGTGAATGTCGATAATGATGGTAAGCGTGTGGAAGAAGCGCGTCTAGAGAAATGATAAAATTAATCAGGTTAAATTTTTTGTTAAGGTTTCTTTTTTTTGCCTTAGTAGAATACGGTCTAGTTTATAATGCACCAGTAACCCGCCCCAGCTTCGCACGTGTGTTAGAAATTTTGAACTTTTTGTGTTCATGGCTTTTTATTTTCTAAATAAGCATAAGCATAATCAGCGTTATAATGGTCCCACTGCTGGGACGCAGGCCTACTCTCTAGGATATAATATACATGTATTATATACCAAAACCTTCCTCATGAATCACTTTGTCTATTGGTAATCTGCATGAAAATTTGTTCGTTCACACAGACAGATAAATGCGGTAGGAACTTTGTTTTAGAATATGAAACGGCTTGACGGATTTGAGTGAAATTTGGTAAACGGATAGACCATATCCTGTACTTTTTATTTCGGGTATGATTCCTTGGGATAATTTTGTACTTTAACGCTAGTTTAGCAATAAAATAATATAGGTACACTCTTGTTTGTATCACACAAACGCATAAATAAGCACTGTGAATTAACTACTACTGTTTAAGTAAATAAAGTTATCTGCAATTTTGCGATTTTCTGATAGATGCAAAAACTTACTAAATATTCATACTCTAAGACTTGGAAAATCGTCTTTCAAGTATCAAAAATGCAGAAATTATAGTTGTTTTTTCAACATTTTTGAAAAAAAATACTTAATAACTGCTTATTATTAACTTATTAACACTAATTATCAGAAAATCGCAAAATTGCAGATGACTTTATTTACTTGGCACCCGTCGCCATACTTAGTGAGTACAATAAAGGAATGTTTTCAAACAGTAAGACGGGATATTTGTAGGAACAAAGCTTAGCATATCAAGTTAAAAATCTCTAGGATAAGAATAAACAATCTAAGTGCAAACTTAAGTAAATCAAAACTGCATTTACATTCTGATTTACCGCTCTGTCATATTCAAATATTTCTGTGAGAAATATAGACTGAGTTGCGAACAAAACACCTACTAAAGTAATAAAACTGTCACATAGTATTGTACAATTCTCTGGATTGTGCCGAGGATGTATAAACTTACGTTAACTTAAGCGGCTGTCATTGACAAAACCACGAAAATTTTTAATTTCGTTATTTAACCAAATCTATTTACACTAGCTGACTCTGCAAACGTTGTACTTACCTACATATAAATTATCAAAACAAAAAAAAAAATGGTGGGAGGTAGGAAATATACAAAAAAAAATCTTAAAAATCGTTCAAACCATTATGTTAGGTAGTATGTTAATCTTGACTATGTTTCTAAAATCTTTCTGAATTCACGTTAAAAATATCGATAGAAATATTTTTTATCCTTACGTAACTCTTAGGTAGGTACGTAGGTAGTCAATTTTGAACAAATCAGTGCCTCATATTTGACTTTATTAGTCAAACCGTAACCGTGACGTCTTGGTCATGTCACCGCCTCAATTATGGAAAGGAGTGCATAATATACAAATGTTAAAGACGAAAGTATTTAAACTGTGGTACAGTTTTAATATTTTTATAAAATAAAATAATAATACACAGGGATACAATTAAAAATACATAACATTTTTAAATTTTACCAATTCTTATAAAAACATCTTTCTCAATACCTTTTTGCAAAATTTGAAGTAATTTTAAACTGCACCCAAAGCGCGTTTAATGAGTTCCAAAATAAACTTAATGATTGTTATGAACCTTCATAAAGTTTTTTCCTTGAATTTAAAGAAGAGATGTTTATTGTGTGAATTTTGTCGATGTTCTTATACATTTTTATTTGTATCTTTGCACGTTTATTGTACTTAATGTTTTTAGCAAATTTCTGCTGTTGTATTTACATATTTTAGCGTTCGTATATAAAACTTTTATCGACGCCCCCCATCTTCTCGTCATACACAAAACGGGCCACGTTACATAAACCATTAATAATAATAATAATGTTTAATAATAATAATAATAATGTTTATTTAGAAAACTTAGACACAAGTTACAAAAAAAAATTTAACAGGCTAAGTTAGGTTAGTATAATATATGTGGTGTAGTCATCTGTAGCCGAACTAGGCTGAGCCTGTATTTCGACTATCAGCGCCAAACCCCTATGAGTTTTATACATTATAAACGCCCGTAACATTTAATTTTAATCTTGTACAGAATCATTTTAACAATTTATAATATATTTACTTTACTCAAGTATTAGAGAATGGAACAAAGAGTATAAAAAATATAAAAAAAAAAAAAATATATAAAAGAAAAGCAGTTTGTGCAGTGTTTGCATGCATTGCCTCTTATTTGTGTGAGATGGAAATGTACGTGTCTGGTGTGTAAGAGGATGTGTGTGGTGGAGTGTTGTGTTCTGTAGTGTGTTGAGGTGTGAGTAGCGTGCGCGCATTTTAGTGGATGTTATGAGAGATGTATGTTATTTAGTAATAAAATAATTTGTCATTAGGAAGCCACGTAAAGAAGAAGTTCAGTCTGTTCATAGGTAAGAGTTTTTAGGTATTCAGTAAGTTTCTTCTTGCATTGCATTTTTGTTAACGGGTATATATTTAGTATTTTGTTCAACCTATTGTAAATTAGTGGACCAATGGAGTGGGAAAAACGTTGACTAAATTTAGTTTTACATAGTTGTGTTTTTTCGCAAACTATGTCTTTTCTTCGTTTTTGGATGAGTAGTGGATTGAATTTCAGTCCACTGTGCTGTAGGAGGACAACGCTTCGTATGTATAACTGTCTCACGGTCAAGACCTCCCATGTTTCGTATACTGAAGTTGTAGAGTATCGGATGGGCTTGAAGGTAGCAACTTTCAGTATTGCACGTTGAGCGACCTCGACAGACTTCAAGGTTGTTTTTGATGTCCCTCCCCAAGAAGAGAGGCAATATGTTAGAAGCGATTGACAAAGAGCATAGTATATCTGCTTTAGCAGCTTGAAATCAGCGATGTGCCTCAGATTTTTAAAAATATATATGAGTTTTCGTATTCTTCCGCATAGAATTCTAACATGTTCCTTGAAGTTGAGATTGCCGTCTATGTTAACTCCTAGATATTTCACTGTGTGCACACGTTCCAGTGATGGACACATGCAGTTTGTACCGGAGTGGCACTCATGCGATATGATGTCCTGCACGATGCCATCTTCAGTTACTTTTCTTATGCTAAAGCAGATGTACTTTGTCTTGTCTACGTTTAATGTGAGTATATTGCTCTGAAGCCACTTTCCCACAATATCAAAGCCCCGCTGAGCAAAACCGAAAGCCTCTTCCCATGTATTAGCAGCAAAAGCTAGGGCAGTATCATCCGCGAAAGATATTATTTCACCATGGGTAAGTTCAAGACTCGTTAGACCATTTATATACACAAGAAACAAAGTGGGTCCCAGTATGCTCCCTTGTGGTACACCATGTGTAATTTGAAGGTGAGAACTTTTACAATTTCCTACACGAACACACTGAGACCGACCAGTCAGGTAGCTAGTAAAAAGTTGCAGTTGTGTACCTCTAATTCCCAGCCTTTCGAGCTTGTCCAGTAAGAGGGAAACAGAAATCGTATCAAATGCCTTTGCCAGATCAAGAAAGATGGTGAGACATTTTTTCTTTTTATCTAAATTGGAAGTAACAAAGTTTATAAGTTGATTAACGGCTTGCTCAGTTGATTTTCCTTGTCGAAAACCATATTGGTTAGACGAAAGCAGTTTATTTGATTCTAAATATTTAACTAGTTGTGAGTTTATAATTTTCTCTATTATTTTTGATATCGCTGGTAAAATGGATATAGGTCGATAGTTATTGATACGATTTCTGTCTCCACCCTTATGGATTGGACAAACCTCAGCTTTTTTAAGGATATCTGGGAAAACTCCAACTTGCAGACAGTCATTTATGATCTTTGTAAGTGGTGGCACAATGATGTGTCTATACATTTTCAGAAATTTATTACTGATATTGTCTCCACCACTGGCACTGTCTGTTTTTAGGTCGAGGATGAGACGTTCTACCTCTTCTTCAGATGTGTCAATGAGAGCAAATGAGTGTGAACTGCTGGTTGTTGTATCTGCTGTAGTCTGTCCAGTGCTTTCAGTATGCGTGTTTTGATGGTGTATTTTGTTTGCTAATGAACTTCCTACATTTATAAAGAAACTATTTACTTCGTTCAATGAACTTTCAGGAGAGGTTGATAGCGTTAGTAGTTCTTTCGGATGAGTAGTTACTTTTGATGTATTTGTGATCTCTTTTATGGCTTTCCATAGTTTTTTATTATCTTGTTGTGCATTTTGAAGTTGGTTTTTTTCATACTCTAGTTTAACTTTTCTTAACAACCTATTGCAGAAGTTTCTGTATCGCGTGTATGTCACTTTTAAAATGAAATTTTCTGGTGAACGCTTTAATTTCAAGTGTAGCTTATCCCTATTTCTTGTACAACGCAGCAACCCTTGTGTCATCCATGGTTTTATGATTTTGTGTCTTTTAGATAGAGTAATATGTTTAGTATTCTTTATAATTGCGCGTTGAAGACAATTAGTAAGGTAATTTATAGATAAGTTTGGATTTGGTAGGTGATTAATTTGGTCAAAGTCAATTTTTATAAGATCCTGCTCTAGGTTTGTAAAGTCAATTTTAGTTATTGTTGTTACTGCAAATTCACGCGTGATCTTAGCAGTCAGATTCACTAAAACAGGATAGTGATCCGTTAAGGTGGTTTGTGGAACTAAAGTAGTAACTGGATAATTGGTCTTTACTAAGGCATGATCTAAGCAAGAATTGCTTTCATTGCGAGTTATCAGAGTGTGAGCTGCCAGGAGACCATTGAATCGTTCACATTCCATTGCACTTTTTTCCAATCGTTCCAATAACGTTTGCCGTTGACGCTTCTAGTAATAGTTCAATGGTCTGTGAATTAAAATGCGAAACTTTATCTCCGACCAAAATATAGATACAAGTCCTAATGGAACATTCCACAGATTCAATTTAACCTCTAGATGTTGGTACTTCTAATTATGATTTATCCCACGCAAGTTCTATTCATGACACCACCCCAGAGTATGGCTTTACGGGCAATAAAGGAGAAATTAATTTATCACGGGTTACTGGCCAGTAATAAATATTATTTTATCTATAAGTAAGTACAGAGTTCTCTTAAACAATATAAATCGGGGGAAGAAAAAATTGGTCCATAAGAAGGACCAGTCTTTCCTCCTTCCGACAGCAAGTCTTGTACTGATGTTAGAGAAGTTCCATTCCGATTTCGAAAGTTTGGAATTTCCGATTGATTTGGCACCTTCGATTATGATTTCGGTTCCGATAAATTTTAAACGGAACTTATATCGGAGGTACAAACAAGTTTATACTAGTCGCAAGCAAAACTTTCTTCTCCCTGTGCCATCTGTATCTTGCAGTTGTTGTTTTCTTTCATATTTACCCGAGCTTTTTATGAGTTTAAGTAATGTTTTATTTGATGCCTCCTCTTCCAGTTTCGGTACCTATAAAACCACTTTCGTTACATCCCTAGTCCACCAATAAGTCCTTATGATTCGTTTGAATGTGAGCTATGGAGAGTGACAGCCTATACATTGCACATGCTGGTATTTGCGTCGAATCCGTGTATTGAAATTTGTGTTACATTGGCATATTGAGCCGTGCATATCTGTTCAAGCGTTAGTAATAACTCTATTTGCTTCTAGCAACAGTCCACGTAGGTTACGAGGACTGTTTCTTGAAAGACTAACAGCAGTGCAAAATACTGGTTGGGCAACCCAAGTGAAATATAACAATGTCCATCTATTCCTAAACTGTTTTCTCTCAGCGATTTTAACCCTAGTAATTAACCCAGCCATAATTATTTTTTACTTGGCCTTAAGAAAATTTGCAACTGCTTCTTTTAAAAGATTTTCTTTCTCACATTCATTTACTTTACCTTTTTGTGCCTAGTGAAACGTGAACTTATTATTACAGGGTCTGTGTTTGAAATTCGAGTATATCTTTTTCTTGTGTTTCTTCTTTCTAGGACAAAACTCTAATAAGAATTTGTAATTGAACGAACATCAGAGATTGGCTATCGGATATTGTTAACGTAGGTTGAACAGTTTCTTCCAAAATCATCTTTCGGAGTCAGAGTCCTGTTCGTGAAGTCAATTACTTTACGCAGGTACCCACTATCAACAATATTGAAAACTGACTCTTTAGTTAAAAACCGTTTGAAATTGTCAAAATAGTAAAGTTTTCTTCATAATGTAATTAAAACATTACTTATTTTCAGTATTAGAGAAAAAATCTGTGTAATTTGGAACTTTATGCTCAATGCAATACATTTTTATTTTTAGTTAGAATAAAATATTTTGTGTTTTGAATTTGGTATCAAGAAAACTATTTTGTTTTTAATTTATAAACTCATATGTTTTATTGATTAGAAAAAGAGTATTATAGCGCAGAAAACTACCAGGTAGGTTCATCTAGCCGTGCGTAGCGGCTAAATTGCACAGTAGTGGGGTGGCGCTGTCAGTTAACATAAATGAATAAAGATTGTATCGTATCACAATTCAGACCTCCGTGACAGAGAAACTGCTACATGATTATTGAAATTTAAAAAAAACTGCCTAATAAAATGTCAGTCTAGTTGTTGTCACTTTCTAAAAAAAGATACACATTATGCTCAAGGAAAATTCAACCTTATTTATACATCAGTATATCTCAGAACCCTGAGGTCCTGGACCTTTGGAAGGCTTACGAGGAGCCGAAACCCACTCGCAGAGGCCCCTTAGACACTTTTAATGGAACGTGATACCTAGTGCACCCAAGGACAACACCCTGATTGAAAAACTTATTGCGACATGTGGAAAAAACAAGGACAATAAGGCTATGGTTTTTGGAGTCCTAAATGGACTGGTTACCAGGAACTACGTTAAGACTGTGGTATTATAATAATTATTATTAGGTATGTTATACTGGACATAAATGAAAATAAACAGAATAAGTAAGTGTATAACATTCAAAGTCCAATTTACTTTTTGTGCGCCCATATTAACACAAAATTCTTTGATATTCAAATAACATAATAATGAGCTTTGAAACAAGATAATGAAATATAAAAACAAAACCCAATTATATATCTGCCCACATAACATATTTTAACATTACTGATTATCTACCTAGGTAGATTTCTCTTTTTCTTCACAGATGTTTCTCTTTTGTT
The DNA here is from genome assembly GCA_905147345.3 of Mythimna impura. Classification (NCBI taxonomy): domain Eukaryota; kingdom Metazoa; phylum Arthropoda; class Insecta; order Lepidoptera; family Noctuidae; genus Mythimna; species Mythimna impura. Next base: position 14,596,510 of record LR990343.1, on the reverse strand, counting down.
ACATTCCTATTTATGTAGGTATGTAAGAAAAATCTGTGAATTTTTAGAGGTACGTGTAAAAAATTTCTAGATATACCTGCCCCCCCTAGTCAAGTTATGACACCACGCCTCCGATTCCTTTGTTCTGACTATGTGACTGAGCGTTGATATGACGTCAGAACAAAGGAATCGGAGGCGTGGCCTACTCGAGGCGCGAACGCCTAGTAGCCAAGTTACGACCGTTTCGATTCTCTCTTCTGATAATCGATAGGTATTAATCTGACAATTAACTAGTAAGGGTGGCCGTAAAAAGGGGTAAAAAATACCAAAATATAAAGTTATTCGAGCGTGTCAGATATTCAGAGTGAATGTTAAGTAAACTTAAAAAAAGTGTCCTATTTAAATGACTCACTTATCTCACTCTTTCTTTATCCCTCTAGACGCGGAGTGGGAATACAGTTCTCAGCATCTGTACGCTTCATCCTTAATTTGTCGATGGTTTTAGCTACATCGCCCCATGAAAACCGTCAGATTATATGTACTTCTTAATCCTGATAAGATGACCTTCAAAATAAAAAAAAATCGAATTGCACTCGAGTATTTCGAGGTTACGTTTTTTTTTTCAACTTTGTGACGCCCATTTCTTTATATAACTTTGCCACGCTCAAATTGTCAGATTATTGAAATATATATATACACTTTTCAGCATATACTCAACTTACCTTGTCTTAATCTGACGCGCTCGAATTTTTTCGAGGAACGACTTTTTTTCTAATCTGACGGGCTGCCATCTACGCACTCCGCTATATGAAGGTTTCATATGTGTTAGGGGTACATTACAGGGTGCAATGTTGCTCCCCATAATGATTTTCTGACGAGCTCGAGTAACGCGCAAAATCCCCACTTGGGCGCCCCTAGTATTAATTATTGTGTGATGTAACCACATTTTTTCCTGTAGATGCTTGAGCTAAGCTCCCTTGCTTCTTGCCAAATTTCAGGATTCGGAAACGGAACGTACCCTTTAAAGGTAGGTTTCGATTTCCCTGCGATTGTCAAAATATGCACATAAACAGGGCATTAACGGCCTTATCTTTAGATTACTTAAATGCTTTGATATAAATTTGGTTCAGTTTAATACCTCCACGTGGTCCAGAGAAAAAGGGTATTGACAGACAGACGGACAACAATGTGATCCGACTGAGGTACGGAATCCTAAAAACCAGTAGCTACATTAATTGATTTCAACTCTGCTGCTGACGTTAATTTATTTCGACTCTAGTTTCTTTGATGAAGAAATTTCCCCTCTTTTTTATGATCTGATAAGGACAAAGGTAGGGAATATAAATTATTCATTGCGAGTCCGTAATTTTATTAAGTCATTAAAAAGTTTCAATGTTTCTTTTAATGATGGGTGTATTTCGATTACGTGAGCTTAAACTAAAGACAATATATATCTACCAATATAATTTTAGGCCAATCGATGCATATTAAAACTTGATATAAACTTTAGGGTTCCAACTAAAACTTATATGAATCTGAGTAACAGAGCAATAACATTCAGGATCTGACGACATAGTCTCGGAATATAGTTCGTGTAAAATATCTGAATACAGAGTAATGAAAGAATGTGTTATGTTGAACCATAAACACGGGTAATTTGAGTGGACTTTAAATTCGTGTGGATCGTGCCATATAACAGATTGCCTGCGCGCATGTCGTGCATAGCGTCGTAAACTCAGACAACAACACTTTGATGGTGTCGAACAAGATTACGTGACGCACAAATACGCGCTCCAGATCATTTTAGCTTTATCTCCCTTTTTAACTTACGCGCCTGTCGGTGACAATAAAAACTCCGTCAGCTGAAACCACCCATGCGGCGGCCTTGTAACGATCCACATTGGACCCCCGACATTAGGTACCTACTTCTCAAAAGAACTCCTAACTAAATTTACATTTTTATTCGAATTTCCACGTTAACGTGTAGGACGTGAAGTTAAACAGAAGTTACGAGTAAAACTGAAAGTTTTAAGGGTTGCTTTGTATTAGATTTTTTCCGATTTATAGAGTGGTCAACCTGGTCAACTGTACAACCCTTAAATTCAGATATTTTTTCATAATTTTAATTATTATGCAGGCTCCGCAGTCGTGATGTTGTAATCACAATATCTACTAAATCTTGTCCAGTTTACTGCTCCCTAAATATGCGTTAGATTTTTATTCAATTAAAATCAAAGTATTTTTAGTTCACATTGGCCTACATGGGCACTTATTAAACGCCAGAAGCCAGTGCATGGTTCAAACTGGTTGACTGTTTTTAACAAAAAAAAAAATGATTTTACAATATTTCCATATTGCAATGTTAGTACCCAAAAGCGCAATAAAAAAACATTAATAAAAAGTGGATCGAAATAGAAAGTAATCTATGAATCCGCGGAGTATCCGGGAGTCTTCTCACATTCACGTTATAAAATTAGTTTTGTTTTTCCATGAAATTTTTACATACTCTTTATGTATCCTACTATCAAAGCAACAAATTTTCTGCTCTAAGTTTTCAAGATTGGCCACAACACGTTTCTTTTGATATAATTAATTCAACGAAAAAATCCGGATCTGTCGAATCTCGTGAGTTTGGTGGTCAATTGACCGCTACCCAACAAAAAAAAATTGATAGTTTATCAAAACACGTTGGAACTTTATAATTTGTGAATATAATACAATGGTTATGATCCTTAAAGTGATCTAAATAAAATATTGCAACACACCAATTAAAAAGTAGATTTCAAACAATAGCAAAAATAACTTCAAACCGCCAATAATGGCCAAAAAAGTTGTATACATCGGATTCAGTCACCCTTTATTTAAGGGTTTTTCAGTATTTATGGGGCGTATTAAGTTGGGATCTATTTTCATGGATTAATATGGCGGACGGGTGTGCAGGTTCGACGGATTTCTGCTGAGTTGGAAGGATTCGGCGCTCATAAATCTGAATCAAACGTTCGCATTTTGACGAGGAATATCCGAATAGGAGTCGAATGACCCTTTTCAAAGTCGCGCCAAGCGTGATAAAATACGTATCTAAGTGGATATGTCGAAATCATGTTAGCATCCGCTTGAATGATGTAGGTTTCTATATCAATTGTTATCTGCTTTAAAAACGTTTAATTAAGTTATTTTTTTCCTTTTAATAGTCCTGTGTTTTGGAAACTAGACTGGAGCTAAGCAAATCTATTTTCAGTATAATTTAATAAAACTAACAAGTAATCCCTCTGCAGTACATATATATTTAATAAAAACAGGAAATGATCATCAATCGCTTAGTCAGCTAACTTAATGTTGACTTAAAACTACAGAGTCTGTAGGTTTCCTCGCCGGAGAAATCTCGGGTGTCGGGAGTCAAAGAGCGATTCCGCCCAGTAAAAGGCCTATTAGGTACACTACTTGATATTCAGACAGTCTTAATCGATGTCGCGTAGTGTAATAAGGGTAAACCGGTCTTACTCGGAGCAAAAAGTAAGACAGTCTGAATATCGTGTGCTGAATATCGCGTAGTGTAATGGACCCTTAAGGGCCAAGCCCGAATCGACAACGTGTTGTGTTCCACGAGCACCTCAAACAGATGTCAGTAAGATTGACGGAGCCAGTTAGACCGATAGCTGCCAGGGTTGCAGATTGTTGAAACCATCCGTGCCATCGCAAAGGGCAACTGAAGAAACACTGGAGTTTAGTAAGTAAAATTCTGTCACTCTCTCTCGCTCCACCGAGAGTGAACGAATTCATTAGACGATTTTCCACGTAAAAAAATAAAAATATAAAACTGTCTTCAGATTTCGCTTCACTTCAACCTTCAGCCGTACCGAGGTTAAGTGCGCGTTAAGATTATTAATGATGATTAATTTAGATTTTAGTTTGACGTTAAAAATAATAACAACTTATTTATTTTTAATGGAATAGGTAGGTACTGGTATAGTTTAACATAACCCTATGATTAATACTGTACGTACTTAATGTACTAAAGATTATTTCCAAATGGTAGGTACCTGATATTTTTATCTGATTTATAAGAAACACATGTTTTTCAAAAAATATCTCAGGACACGGCGTGTTTTCAATGAATTACAATCAGTCATATGGTAATATTATTTAATAATTCATAAGCCCAGTTATCTGTTGCCTACAGATTACAATGACGTGTTTTTGCATTAACACAATTATTGAAATGTTGCTCTTATTTACTGTAGCTGTCAATCTCCAGTGGGTTTCCGTGTTTTTTAAAAATCACTTTGTTCAAACTCAAATCTAGCATAGTTTTCACGAAAATTATGTGGTTAAAGTATATCGATGACCGGACTTAATAACTCGATATATATATAGTCATATATATCTGCGGATACAAATCTATTTCTTGCATAGGTACTGTAAGTATTGGAGATAATAAAAAGGGCTTTTTATTTTTACGCGTTTAGGATTAATTCCTATGAAATTACGCTAACACCGATACATACGAAAAAAAAAAGAAATACCTAGTTAAAAATGTAAGAAATTGAGTTTGCGTGAATACCCAGGGAGTCATCATCATCATTTCAGCCGAAAGACGTCTACTGTTGGACATAGGTCTCCCCCAAGTGTCGCCATAACGACTGGTCGTGTGCGTCTCGCATCCATCGGATTCCCGCGACCCTCACTAGGTCATCGATCTACCTTCTGGGATGCCTTCCAAAGCTAGATTTTCGAGTACGTGGTCGCCGCTCCAGATCCTTTCGTCCCCATCGATCATCTGTTGCCCACTGCCGCTTAAGTAATCTCATACTCTGTCCTACTCTATATGTATTAATTACTCTTTCACATTATTAAATTATTATAAAAATCACTCTTTCATTTTATTCTAACAGCCTTCCTAAATATTTCTGACAATTGTATTTATTTACTGTAATAACATCTTTATGTCTTATTTACAATGTGCCATTAATTCTAAGCCCCCTAAAGAGTTCCTGATGAAAGAGTTTCTACAGCACTTCGACTTTCTGACTCACTCCCCATATTTATGACCGCTTATCTCCGTAACGACCCTAAAGACTGATTTTGATTGACACATCTTGCAATTCTCAATACCTACTTCAGCATCGGGTAGGGTGACCAAGTGCCTTGACAGACCCAAGTAATCCCTTAGGCCGAAGGCCGAGGCCGACTAAGATATACGACCGCGATAATCTTCACTCAAGGCTCATGATAGCAAAATCGCTGAACAAGATACAAGTTTCTCGCCGAAACGGTCTTCGGTTGTCGCGATGGGAGATTAACGGGAAAAGGTGGACAGCCTAACTTAGATTTCGAACATTCAAAGCTAATTGGCGTAGGATTTACCCTTTTCACCATTAATTAGAATATTAGAGTGGGTACTTTATTACAAAATATATGAAAATAGTTTTGGAACTGAGTATTAAACTTAGCACCCACGCAGTTATTAAAATTTTGATTATTTCGTTGTTATCAAACTTCTAGCCATTACTACTCCATAAATGGAGAGGACGTGACCATAAAGCCAATATTAGATGGTTATTTTAAGATTATTTATTGTAATTATTATTTTTATCACAAATTGTACTATATCGGAATCCGTTGATGCCATTTTAGCTATGCTACAGTTTACCTTTAAGTACATCATAATGAAAAAGCCCATTCAAATACCTTTTCTTTAAATATAATCTCTAGAGCCAGTCTGGCTGGGACTGGTTGCCTCCCGCCGAGATTCGAGCGAAAATTATTCGATATCGATTCAACCGTATCGAATGTCAGCAGAGTATCGGTTGTGACTAGCAGTAGTTCGTGTATTATATTGCACAGACGATCTAATAAAAATGTATTGTTATGTGTTACGTTGTTATCAGACAGACACACTGAATATTTACTTTTTCATATTGACTTTTAAAATAGCTTGGTAATCTATATAAAAAACTTTTTACAAAAAAAAAATACAACCGACTTCAAAGTAAAAAAAAAAACACTGAAAAGTGCAAAATAACTTTAATTTCGGAAGTCGGTGTTTCTATAATTGTTTTGTCTCTTCGTTATTTCACACCGACTTCCGAAAATTAAAGTTATTTTGCACTTTTCAGTGTTTTTTTTTACTTTGAAGTCGTTTGTATTTTTTTTTGTAAAAAGTTTTTTATTTTACACTTTTTAGTTATGGTACCACCACTAAAAAGTACCCCTCAGCCAAACTTAAATACCTTATAGCCAGAGTACATCTCATGACAATTCTAATAATCCCAAACACGGTTAGATTACATTAATTAATTACAGAGTTCCGGTGCCTAACTTCAGGCTTCATCATCAGATCAGTTCGATATATTACCCCTCCACTTTCAGTCAGTCATCGACGACACGTATAAACAAAGCAATTTTACTTGTTACGGCGGTTTTGCTGTGATCCTTTGAGGAGTTCTGTTCCATATCTTCGAAGATCATGATCAGATCATAACAATATTTCTATGGGACCAACTCGGAAGTATAACCGTCCAATCAAAAAATTTTTTTTTAAATCGGTCCACAATTGACCGAGAAATCGGTGAACATACCTAAAAAATAATAATAAAAAACATACATTCAACCGAACATATAACCTCCTCCTTTTTGAAGTCGGTTAAAAAATAACGAAATCTTAGAACTTACTTGATTGTTGTCCCTAATACATAGTTGTATGCCATATTTTTCTGCTTGAAACGTGTAAACAGATGTAGTGGATACTATCTAATTTGAATTACATAAAAACATATTCCTTTTCAAGTTATTTTCGTCTAAAGTTTTCCATAAGAGCAGCTGTATATGACCTTCATAAGAATCCTAATAGAGCACCGAATAAATGAATTTTAAGTTGCATATAAAATAAAAACAGTATATTGTTATTCAATCTGATTACGACGCGACTCCAAGGTTGCCAATACCATACTAGATAATTCATGAAGTGGGTTAAACATGGGTACAAGTGGTACTCAGGAGTAATATTTAAATAAAATATAGGAAGCAATTTATTACACATCAGAAACTTTTATGTTCCACCATCAGTCTTTTGTTAGACTACGAAACTAACCCTGATTTTCTTTTTCTTCTTAGTGGATATTTTGACGTGCCTAGCCATTTACTCTATTTTTTTAAGGGTGGGTAATCGACAAATAACTTCTCTCGCTCTGTGTGTAGCGTGGAGAGGGAGTGTCAGACTTTTATTTACTAAAACCCACTCGTGTTCTTTCAGTTGCCCTTAGCGGTTTCCGGTGACTCTTTCGATTAATGCGTAAAGATATACATATAATACTAACTTCTGCAAGCGGAAAGTAGAAAATATACCTATAGCTTATGTTACTCAGTGATGAAGTAGCATAACCGGTTTAGTAGCTTTTGAGTTTATTAATTACAAACAAAAATACAGAAATTCAAAACTACAATAATACACATCTTTTCTCTTTATAATATTAGTTAAGACTATTCTTACTGTATCGTCTACTACTAACGGAAACATAATAAATATTGTCTCCGCAATAGTGACATCTCACAGCAAGTTATTTAGCTGAAAGCTTTTATGAAAAACATTTCAGCAATATCGCACTTCTTCATACGAATACCACAAACTCAAAAATGTGAATACGAGTGCTATTTACGAGAATTAATGGGCATCACGTGGTCATAACCAGACGTCATTAATTTTATGTGATACTGCGCATTTTATATATTTTCATCTACAATAAATAGAATGAGGAATTGCGTAGCCAACCTACGGGTGTTAAATTTTGTATTTTTATTAAAAGAACTGTCACGTTGCTAAGTCACATTTATTATATTATATAAAGCTTATGCCTACGAGCACATATATATTAATTTGTTTGACAAACGCTGATAATCTCGCCTACATGCTACTTAGTCCAAAATACAATTTCTTCGAAATGTGCGTGCAACGTTAGACAGGCATGTATCTTCAAAGCGGCATTTCCAAGGATTACGAAGGAGACGTCTGTACCAAACATACATAATCCCCATTTAATTTTGCTAAATTAAACGTCCGTTTCATTGAGAATCTTAAATTTTATCAAGTAGGGACGAGTTTGAGTTTTTATTCTATTCTTACTGTATATATTCCTAGTGAAAAGAGTCTTGCTTCCGCTAGACTGGAGCTCCGCTTGCATTCACCACGTATTTCCTTCAGCCCGCAATATTTCCTAATAACAAAAGACTGTGTGTTCAACCCACACGTTTACATTCTCATCCCAATATAGTCATGAAAAAAGTAATTTCATAGTTTCAGTGCTGCCTCAGGCGATTGCACGCCCGCGGCACGCCACAGTCTACGTAGCGTAGGTACATCGCGGGTTATCGAACTGTGAAATGGACTCACATCATGCACGAATGCCTTATCCTTATTTAAACGCACACATTGTGAAACACAAAATGTTTCGCAATACGTTTCACTTGAACCCTTTTTACCGTTGTTGGATAACTTTATTGAAAGTGCTTCGTTTGAAAATCAAATGTATCGAGTTTCGAATTTCAGATCCTTAATCTACGAAGAACATTTGTAAGAGCTAGAAACAGAATAAAGTTTGTTACAGTTGTGAATTGATGTTATTATGAATTAAGTCTGAAAAGGGTTTCTTAGGTATTCCTTAAATATTTTTAAATATTTTTATTTAAAGCTAGCTGCCCCCACGGTTTCACCCGCACCTTTGATCACTGCTCAGCTCCCATGGGCCGTAGCGTGATGTATAGCATATAGCCTTCCTTGATAAATGGGCAACCTCACACTAAAAAAAAAAACAATTCGAATCATCAGTGATGAGCGCGGTCAATAAACAACAACTCTTTAGGTTTATGATATTAGCATAGGTAAAATTATGTCCCACATTAAGAATTACTTCTCTATCGTGGGTGCGTTCACAAAGATACACTTACATACAGTAGTCACCCAGACCCGGATCAAAACTATCTGTAAGTCATACAAATATTTGTTCCGTGTGAGAATAGAACCCGCGACTCACAGCGCGGCAGACAATCGCTTAACCATTGCGTCAACTGAATCTTTTATTCATTACTAGCTTTTGCCGCGGCTTCGCCCGTGTATATAAAATATAGCCTATGTCACTCAGGAATACTCTCTCTCACCAGGTTTGTGCTGGTATGTAAATATGTTAGCATGAATGTTATATGTTATTGTTTAATAAATGGAAAAAAAAAAGCAAATTTCTATCGGTGAAAAAATTTTAGCAATCGGACCAGTACTTTCAGAGTTATTACCTCCAAAAAAAACAAACTTTATTATATTAGTGTAGAAGTGTATACCTATGCCTAACTGTAGCAGTAGGTATTTAGTCACCATTCATAAGAGTTCCTAAGGAAAAATAATTTATAAATTAATTTGAAGGATATTATAGCAATCGTCCCACGCTTCGTGACTAAAGCAAACCATGATAATACGGTATTTCAACTCATAAAATGCTGTTCTTTCTTTTTTGTTTCCGAAAAACTGAATAGAATTACAAACTTTTTTAAAGTTAAAGTAAACATTATCTTTGCCTTTATTAAGTATTTCTTTTCAATATTCCGTCTTGAAGAAAAAATGGCCAAGTGCGAGTCGGACTCGCGCACGAAGGGTTCCGTACCATTATCTATACTACATTAGTTAGACACTATATTATAACCTTTTTTACTACTTACTCCTGTCCCGGTGTTTTTTTCTTACAAAATCGCGTTTGTTATATGATAGCCCCATTATATTTATTTTATTCTGTGTTTAGTATTTGTTGGTTTAGCGGCAACAGAAACACGCGATCACGGTTCATGAGCTACAGCCTGGGACAGACAGACAGGCAGTGAAGTCTTAGTAATAAGGTCCTGTTTTTACCCTTTGGGTACGGAACTCTGAAAATTATGTGAACCTCTACAAGAATGTTTTGTATTAAACGGCAATCGTACTTTGTAGACTTTGTTTTACTAATAGCCACTAAAAATTCTGTCTGATGATTCTAGCTATATGTTTTATTCTACCAGTGTCTCATTACGAATTTACTTGTACATTAGTCGAGAAAATGCCTATAAATTGTGTTTATAAAGCTTTGTCTAAAGTTTGCTGTCTCTTAAAGTTATCTATAACATTTATAGCTGGAGGACCGTAATAAAAACTCCCGATCACGTAGTTTGAAATGGCCATAATCCTAAGCGACTCCCCTCCCCCCTTCCCCATGAATACCGCTAATCCCAACCAACTATCGTTATCCGTGAATGTGTTGGAATATCTACCAAATAATATTGTCTAGGAATTTTCAACATGACCTAAAAGTAATTTCACAGTTTCGTGAGGTATAGGTCAAAGTTATACGAAGGATTTCTCTTTTATTTTTCTTAATATAACTCTCCAAATGTAACTCATTTGGTACAAGGTTTGGGTGGACCGATCAGGAGAACGTTCGATTTATGGCCCCCAACCTGAACAATGTGTCATTAATAATTCTAAATTAGGTTAAGATCCTCAAATCGTGACTCTTATCCGGGACTCTCGAGTCGAATTTATCGCTGATTTCAAATTACCTTCCAGTGCCGTAAAAATTATATTGTAACGTTTTTCTCGGAAAAATTCAGCGTGTTGTATTTGATGAGAATATTAATGTTTTATTTACAATTATTCCCAAGCTCTTGGCACAACCGTATGTTAGCTAGTAGTCATCGCGCCATGTTATATTATAGTAAAGCTGCACGGCGTTCGCGTTTGTTTCTTTGCATACGATTCATTTTGTTAATTTCAACCCATTTCCCAATGTCACCAACTCGGATGTCGAAAAGAAATAAGTAAATATATTTTCTTAATTATATTTTTCAGACTTAGGAGTTTTGTATGGGTTGTGGTATTTTCCATATACATATACCTATTCGCTGGTTAAAAATGCACTGTCGTGTTTATCATCTATTTTCGCGTGCTTCGCATAATACTTTAATAAGGTATCTCACTATAAAAATATGAAATATTCTGCTTTTAGTGTTCAGTATAAATATGTCACTTCCCTTTAGATAATCCTACAGTAAAATTCAGGATCTCTCGAATCTAGTTACATTTTGGCCCCAAATCTAATTAGATTCGATAGATTCTGAATTTTAACGGTTCAACGCCTAAAAAATATGTTGTTTAATATTATTCATTTTGTGGATTACGGTATTATTGATGATTACAATTTTAATAAGTGATTATTATCTTAAAAACTGTCCAAAATAACATTGCAATATTTAAAAAAATGGTATTAAACAACGATAAAAATGAGCAAATCGTCACAAAAAAATTAATTGTATTCGTTGGACTTGGCCACCCTATATGAATAAATCAACTTCTCCAACGGGAGTGACGACACTTAAAATGAATACATTTCCCAATCGATTTTATGTTTAATTCATAAATTTGCCTCTTTCGCAACGTAATTTTAGCGTTTCTCATGAATTTTATTAAACAAATACTTTTTATAATTTTTTGGCTGAAATTTTGGTGTAGCTCATGTTCTTCCTCATTCTATTCTCGCTGAATAACCATGACCAATCTGTGTGAAAAAAGTATTTTGTTACAGTTATAATTTCTTCGTCTCAATTTGCAGATATATCAAGCGACTGTAACGAAACGACTTAATAATTAGCAAGCATCACGCATCACTATTATGGCCAAAAGCCTACTAAGCCGTAATTTTCATCCATTTCAACTCGTACCTTTTAAAGGCTCGTGACCAAAATGTATAAATACTTCTCCGCTGCCAGATACAAAAGGGACGCTCAGCCGCTCAAAATATAATTCCACCGATTAGTGTACTCTTAACTGTATACAGTTAAGGGTATATTGGTTGGTGGCTAGAACTTTTTGATGGGCGAGGTTAAAATGCATGCCATCTTATCAAACTTTGGAGAACGTTAAAAATACTTTGATGAGCAATAAAAAACCAGTGCACACACAAATACACACTCCCTTAATGTAGGTATATGATGATTCATAACGAAAGAAGCGCGTAAAATTTTATGAACAGACCTTTGGGCGCATATATATAATGAAAATCTGCTGAATTTATTGGTTCAAAATAATTCGTTGAAAATTTGAACTTTCTATCCTACTATAGTAGGTACCTAAATGTTTTGCCATTGTCGCATTCCCGAGTTATTAATTTACACCCAAAGTAGTGCAAATTAGGGTCGAAAAACAGTTTAGTCTCTCGTATACAATATAACAAATCAATATATTTTTTAAATTACATTTTCAAACAGTGCAGTAATTGCTACGTTTGTATAAAAAATGATCGACTTGTGCACCCTTAAATTCTAAAACCGGCCAAATCCCTAACAGGTCCTTGTTTTTATGAGCAGAAGTAGGCGTTCCACTTAGCGTTACGGAGTCTATAAAATGATATTATACGTGAACTGTGCCATTCAATATCTAGCATACTGTAGTTTGATACAAGTAACGGTTATTCGATATCGTGCGAATAGCCATCGTATCGCTTGTTCTTGTTACTATAGTAATCACATTCGTATTATAGAAGGTTAGTAGGAATATGTATTGTCGGCTATTATCTTGTATTAAGTGCTATTAGTAGTATTATTTCCTATTATTCAAAATCCATAAAAACGTAATTTAAGGGACACACCCGTGAGATTGGTGATGAACTTGTCCGTCAGGTAGGCCTCGACCACACGACGGATGTAGTTTGACACCCGGTGATGCCGGAGTGCTCTCCTATTGCTTCTCTAGAGCAGGGTATTGAAGGCGTTGGAGAGGTTCAAAGATACCGCCAAGACGACCCTGTGCCGGGACCCCGCATCCCCTGTCGTGAGGACACGCACGCGAAAGACGTCACCAAAACCGTAGGAGCCCAGCAGGGTCTAAGCCTACTGGGGCCATGGGTTGTGCGAAAGAGAACCCCAGGGTCCTGGAACGAAGGCAAAGACGGAGCCTAGGAGTGGGTTTTAGTCAGTAAAAGTCTGATACGCCCTCGCGCACCGCCTTAGAGCTAGAGAAATCATTGTATGATTTCCTAACTAAAACAAACCCGAGATTGGTTTTAAATTGCTAAATAATATCACCTGAAAACTTTGCAATTCTGCAATGTATTAAAATACGGAGACTGTCTTTTCATTTCATAACATAAGTTTTTATTTGCTCTGAAAATGTGACGACAGCATTTTCACAAAGTAGTAGAGTGGTCCCATTACTTTGTATTTCTTTTCTACTCTATCTTCAAATCTACATCACTTTTAAATTAAGTTATAACGTCACCGCAGTAATTCTAACAGTAAGACTTATTTACTCACGCAGCTTTTCTGTAATTGCCTCGTGGCATGTAATAATTAGAGTTTAGAAATTCCAAGCGTGTAACAGCCTTCAATCCAAGAGACTCTGCTTTGCTACAAAGCTGAGTCCCAAAACGACACACAAAATTCTTTATTTCGTTCCTAGTTTAATTCAATATGCTTCAGAAAATTCATTTTATTATTCATGAGTGTATCCCCGCGTCAAAATCAAATTGTTGTTTCGCACAGGGCCTCGCTCTAACAGTGCCGTCTCGTTTTACACGAGATCATAAAAATGAATGTTAGTATTCCACCAACATTTTGGATTATGCAAATGAAGATAGATATATAATGGAAGTCGTATTAACCCGAGATCCCTTTGCCCCATAACTCTGTTATTTCCGTACTGTTGTATCTGTTTGTTTATGGGAATATTTTAACATTGGTAGATTTGAATTTAATTTTGGTAATTGACCCAAGACTTTGTGTATGTAACAGCTTTGAAAGCTTGCGCATGTGGTGAAAACTACGATTTAAGAGCTCACAAGTTTGCTCAATTTTATAGGCCAATAAAAAAAATAATGATCGCTCTAAAAGCTCTCTGTTTTTTTAAATATCAACTTAAGATTGAGTCGTTAGGTAATTCTATAATTTTATTTAGCCTTTAGATTATATTATTGAAAACACAAGTCAATAAAAAAATAAGTACCTACCTATCATCTTAAGTTGTACGCATAAGCAATTTTTTAATTTATTTTAACAATGAAAATCCTTTCGGGCTTTCCGGCCTTTTGTGTTCTGCAACAATTTGTATTTAATTAGTAGTTTTTCTACAAAATAGCCTCTTCACCGTTACTGTCACGTTCATTTTAAAAGCTCATGCAGCCGGAAATTGCATTTTCAAGCCTTTTGAATTTTCTGCTTTATCTTTTAAATAATGCACTGTTATATTTCCAAATAACTAGGTCAAGTTTTTGTCGTAAATCTGTGTAAAAAAATGTAAAATATGTATTGGATTTGTATCGTTTATCAACAGATAAATATGTAAGTTTTATAACACCGCTGATAACTGAGCGATGTAGTTATTAGTATTATAGTGAGTGTTACAGTTCTTCAATAGTACCTAATCGATTAGTTATCTGTGCACTGAGTGTGAGATGTTTTTGCGTTAATGCAATCGAACGTTTACCGCGTTTAGCTCTCTGATTGGTTAAACGCTTGGAGCGAGCCAATCACAGCGCTGAACGTCATAATGTGTCGATCGCTTTAATGTAAAACAAACTAGTCACTCTGAACGGTCCGTTTACTTGGTTCGCTTGTCAGTGATAAATTAAGTGTGGGCAAACTTCAATAATTTACATTGTACAATGTTTAGTTTTAGCTTCAACTGTGACTTGCTACTGCTACTGTGCTTGACAGCCTATTAGTTTCGAGTGTAATTTTGCTAATAAAAGTTTTGACACTAATTGAAAACCCTTTACAATTTAGTAAATATAGTAATTTACTACATAATAAATAATAAAAATAATAGTTTATTAAATATAAGTGGAAAATAAGTAACTTTTTTTACCATGTCATATAAGATGCGTAAATAACTATATATTATTAGGAATTATTTAGGTAGTTCCAGTAGTACATAATATATATGTAGATATATATTATGTATTGAATTATTAACCAAGAAAAGCTGCATAAAATAATATTTTAATAATCAAAATATATTATTAACCGCAGCATAAGAATTACCTTATTTCGGATTCTTTCATAGCGTCTTCGTATTTGCATTAAATTAGGCCCGATGATATCTTTCCATTTCTGAACTCAATTTATAAGCAAATTTTGTAGGCACCAACATGGCAATGATACACATAGATACAAATTTTCTACGACTGTACAATATTGTTGTAGTTACTTACACTGTTTCGTGTCAATTGCTTATATCGCTTAAGATAATAGTTTCAAGTTATACGTATAGTACGTATAAGTGTTTATACGTAAACTGTGCGCTGAGTGTGAGTTGTTTTTACATTAACACGATCGAAACGTTTTTCGAGAGCCATTTGGCTCTCTGATTGGTTAAGAGCGTGGAGCCGGCCAATCGGAGCGCGCAACGTCATAAACGTGTTCATCGCGCATAAAACAAACTCTCGCAGATACTCAGGAATAAGTAATCTAAATCGACAACACCGACTAACACGAAAAGCAACTTTATTTTAGAATATCTCAACGTAGATAAGTATTTATATAAGTATACTTAAATGATAAATAGAACAAAAATTGCCTTGAATGCCTATGAAATAAATAAAACAGTTTATACGCGTCTAATGAAGAAAAAACAAACTCGCGATTACAAGTTTGTGTTACTTGTCCGTATTTTCCTGAGCGATAGTGGCCTATTGATTGTTTATTTAAGCGGATGTACACCTACATGTTTTTCTATTAATACAGTTCTATTTAAACAAGAAGTATCGATATGTTCAAGCCTTTATTTGTTTAAGTATACGATATTTATAATTCTATAAATCATATCTGTTACTGCGATAATAACAATTCGAGTACGTAAGAACTTTGTCTCAAAGAGAACTCTATACAAGGACTTAAGTAAGATTTCTTCTATTCTGCATCCTACTTTAGTAATACCGGTTTGTTTTCAGTGTTATTGAAAGTTTGCGTGAACGTACCAAACGTGCAAGTACAACGTCCTAGCAGTATAGATAAACGGTAATGGAAAGATCGGGACTTGTATCGCGATACAGGCTGTTTCATACTATTGCACACATAAAATAAAATAGTAGATTTGCATACAAACCGAGTGTGAAATCGGTTAGATAAGCAAGGAAAATAAAGAACGAATATCTTACAACCGTAATACCTGAATTTCGGATCGCGTTTGATTCGCAAAGGAGCGAAAATCTGCAGAGAGTGCTGTTTTTTCCGAATCTACATGTTCTATTTGAATCACGCCTGTAGGTAATCCCTGAAAGAACACCTGTTTGCTAATAAAGGTGAAAGGTGAAAGGTGATAGGGGTTGATCGTAATGTTACGAATTGACGACGGAGCATAGTTTCAGTATAAGGTTAAAATGCCAGGGTTTTTTAAAAAAATAGCCGTATAGCCGTATGAAATAGTAGTACTTATACCCGAATAGAGTAAGACGAACTAAAAGAGTTATATAAACAAATACGTAATATGGCCGCCAATAAAATGAGCATCCCCCTTAAAAGCAATGGATCGCAGACATGAGTTAAAAGATATCGGAAATTTCCTGAAAGAAAAGTCAAAGACAGTCGATTCGTGCCGGCTTTAAGATTAGCAAAGGCTTTGTAGACAATAGACCACCAATAAGGCATTCTGTTCCGACTCCATTCTCGTGATACCATGATTTGTATCTGTTACGGCTTTTACAAAGGGAATTCAATTCTATGTTTAATGAAAGATAAAGCGTTTATTATACGTTTATCACTGCACTCATTTATAAAAGATCCACGAGTATATTCCACAAGGACCAGGCATCTAAGTATCTAGATTTAAGTCACATCGGAAAAGAGAAACCAGGGCTTTTTCAGCTGGGTTGAAGCACGGTGTTAATTTTATTGCGAATGTGAAATGCGTTATAAGATCTTTCTGTGTTGTAGTGGCGCTACCTCTAAACTTACCGAAAACCACCTCTGATGGTATATACCTACGTGTTAGCAGGAGAAGCGAGGACCATGTCGTAAAAATTGTACTAAACCTGCCAGAACAAAAGAAAGGCAAAGTTCGCCCACCACTGACCTGGTGGTCTAGAACCGAGAGAGACCTCAACTTAGCCTATTTGCCAAAGCCAATAACCCAGGATAGAATATCCTGGCGCCGATTAATGAGGAAACCCGACCTTAAATAATGGCAACAGGAGAGAACAAAGAAGAAGGAAATATCAAAATTTCATTATTTTATCACAATAAAATTTTCACAGTCGGATAAAACGCAGTTTTCACAACTTTCGTCGGCAATAAAAGCATAATTCACAATTAACGACGATACAACCGAAGCCGAAGGCTTATAATATAATTCTTGCGACCCTCAAGAGATCGGACCAGGAATGTTTCCATTTCGTTGCCAAAATTCTTCAGCTTAACTTAGGCATTTCACCGAAAATTTATGGAAACGTCATTCGGTTTGTTTGTAAGCAAAGACTGTTGCTATTTTTAAACCATTTGTTCATAGTATTATAAAAGCCTGACTCCGAAATGTTTGATGAATTTTGAATGTATCTTTGATTTATATCGATGCTTTTCCTTGAAGCTGTGAAAAAATTAAACCTCCGAGTTAACGAAAAAAAAAATACGGCTGTTTGTGTCACAAAAAACGTATATTTCGACACAGTCAAGGGCATCCAAATTCATAGGGTACTTCCCGTTCACCTAGAATCCTGAAATTTTAAATGAAGCAAGGTCTCATAGCACAAGTATAGGAAAAAATCTGAAAACTGTAAATTTGTAATAACGTTCCAAAAAAAAAACTTTTTTGCGATTCGAAAAAATCTTCTAAGTTCGGGAATTGAACTGTTTTCATAGGTAAGTTTGTACTGAACCCTCAGTGCGCGAGTTCGATTCGCACTTCCCCTGTTTTTTAATTTAATTTAATTACTGATTCAAATTAGGTTTATTTCTTTTTTAGTGTGGCGAAATATTATGTAGATAATTGGGTACCTATGTATTTATACTGAATTTCCTCGTGACGTATGAGGAAAGGCATTGTGGTCATATGACAAAATGCAAGGATCTAAAAACATTGATTTGTAAATAGTACGTAATCACATAGGGTTTCAAAAACTTGTTTTATGCAAATTCTTAGTTACTGACTCAGTAAATTGAAAATGTACCCGACAGAAGTTACAGTAAACTTTTGCTCAAACAACAGCCGTATCGATCGGTAGAACAGCAAAGTCAAGCTGCATTTTACGCTCTCAGTCCGAGGACCGATCTCTTAACATATTAAGCTCTCTCTGTAGCTCAAAATGCATGTTTTAATGTCAGTTTGGAAACCATTCCAACACAAGACTAACACCAGTTAGGTTTATGAATATCTCCGGGAGAAAACTCCAGCCTTAAAATATTTTTGTCCTATGAAGTTAACTGTCGAATGGATCGTAAAATTTAGTTCGTTCAAATAAAAGAAGGGTAGTCTGCGGTGTACTGCTAACAAACGCTGCTATTTACTATTAGTTATACGTTTGGACTTGATTATGGATCTTGTAGGAGATACCGCAACCATAGAGATACATGAGTTATGAACTGTCAAAGCCTTTTTGGTCACCGAGATTCAGGCTGCGTCTAGTTTAGGACCTGTTGCTCTTTATAAGGTCATTGTTAGTTTTTTTGTTTTTTTTTTGTCATATTAATATATTTTATTTTATTTATTTAGGAGTCTGTTCTGTTTCACTTCTGGGCAAACACCTCCCTCCTTCTTCTTCCATCTTTCGTGGACTTAACTGTGTATGTTATATAAATTATTAATATTAAATTTTGAAGGTACAGGTACAGAGGGCTTAGCCAAGTTGTTAATCTACAATCGTTAACGCTAGTAGAAAACTTCAAATGTATGGGAATGACGTCATCTCAACGTTCAGTCACGTGGTCAGAACAAAGGAATCGGAGGCGTGGCCGACTCGAGGCGATCGACGAAAGGGAATCAAAACGAAGCTGTCGTAACTTGGATAGGCCTGCTGATTCTTCAAAATAATATACCTGAGTATACCTCTGCATATTTTTCATACCAATGGTACTAGCGTACCAGACGTGAGGTGGTTATGAATATAGTAAACAACGTAACAGATACTTTTGATGTTCAGTCATATCAAATCAAATAACGGCCACACGGCCTTCAGTTTTGTATCAAGTTACCAGAATACATTTTTTGCAAATACCAATTCGTTATGTTTTGTTATCCTCGCTTTGCAATGCCTCGCTGACCCAAATGTATTGGGATCCTGGCGCCGTTGAATTCGTTTTATTGAGGCATGTAATGGTTCCTGTGGACCTTTGGTATTATTATTTTTAGGGTTCCGTACCTCAAAAGAAAAAACGGAACGGAATTAAAACTATATACTTGCCCAAATCTGCGGTCCTTTGAAGCTGTGAAAAAATTTAACTTATGAGTTAACGAACAAAAAGATACAGCCGTTTACTATATGTCGCAAAAAACGTATATTTCGACACAGTGTCGAAATATAGGTACGTTTTTTGCGACATAAGGGAATCCAAATTCATAGAGTACTTCCCGTTCACATAGATTCCGGAAATTTGGCATGAAGCAATGTCTCATAGCACAAGTATCGAAAAAAATCTGAAAACTGTAAATTTGTAGTTACGTTACAAAAAAAAACTTTTTTGAGATTCGAAAAAATCTTCGTAACTCAATTCGGGAATTGAACTGTTTTCATAGGTAAGTTTGCACGGAACCCATAGTGCGCGAGTCCAACTCTCACTTGCCCGGTTTTTTTTATTCTATGATAGGTAGATATTATCCATATTTTAAGCAACTACTGTAATTCTTATACAGGGTGACTGGTAATTAGTGTACGATACTTAAACACGTGATTGTGCTCGTGATAACCAACAACTTTTACTATGGAAACAAACCTGAAATCGCGAAAAAAAAATCAGCTGTTCAGTACATTTATGTTTGCCTAATGTACTGAACAGCTGATATTTTTTTCGCGATTTCGGCTTTGCTCCCATAATAAAAATTGTTTGTTATCATGAGCACAATCACGTGTTTAAGTATCGTACACTAATTGCCAGTCACCCTATATACTAGCTGATGCCAGCAGCTTTGCCTGCGTGAAAGTTGAGTGCCTATGTACTACCTATTCCAGGACCATATGGTCTACCTATGTTCCAAATTTCAATCAAATCCATTCAACCGTATATCAATTTAAAAAAAAACCGGGCAAATGCGAGTCGGAAAATTTACAGTTTTCTGATTTTTTCCTATACTTGTGCTTTGAGATCTTGGTTCATGACAAATTTCAGGATTCTAGGTCAACAGGTCCTTATGAATTTTGATTTCCTTGAGTGTCGAAATTATATACGTTTTTTGCGACATAAACGGCCGTATCTGTTTTTTCCGTTATCTCAGAAGTTTGATTTTTTCACAGCTTCAAGGAACCGCAGACCTAAAAGTAATAAACATACTGTGTAGGTATGTTATGGGTGTTATTACTTACTTATAAACTTTCGCCTTTCGGTATTTACTTAATAGTGTGATATCTATCTATCGGGACCTTTTCAAATACTTTGTCGAAGTCCACATTGGATTATTTGATTGTTTTAGGAATAATTTCAATGCCTATACTATGCGTTTTAAATAAGAATAGGATCGATTGCCATGTTGTGACGTCACGTCATACTGTCAGATCGAAGAATTAATAGGGTGAACAAAACAATAAATTTTTAAAAGGAGACAATTTTTTTTGTTTGGAGAATAGGCCCACCACAAATTGTGGCGTATAGCAATGAAATGCACGTTAGTTTATTCCTTATAATCTCTAGATTACATTGGTAATATTGGCAAAACTGTATCTAACTGGAGTACCGTGAAATACGACAGTCAAAACATGACTCTCATAATAACCTAAAATCTCACAAGAGCGATCGTCTAATGAGTGGATAGGTCTCCTTGGTATTTTAAGTTAAAATAGTGCACTGTTCAATAATATACAATATAAAACAAAGTCACGTCTGTACTACGTGAAAGACTTTGATGTGATTTACACGATTTGATAGACTTATTCATGAAAATGCGTAGATGTATTCATTTCGAAATAGCGCGGCTTTTGTCGGCCATTGACTGTAGATCTAAAATAATAAGGTGATGTGTTTTATGCTGGTTGTGTAAGGAGAAAAAAAAACACATTATAGCATCACAAGTATTTATTACTGTTCATCATCATCATTTTCAAAGTCATCTCTTAAAAGCAGTTTTTCATCTAAAAAAGATGCAGGTGGCTCAACCTCACCTTGATGCCGCGCCCAAGATAAAAACCACACTATACACATCACATATGCACAGCAGCCAACAGTGCGTCTGCCCACTAAACAATTACAACAGTATCCAGCAAGAGCAGTATTCAACATTCCGTTGAAATCGTGCTGCACAATTGATACAACGGCTTTGTGGATTATGCATGTATCTACAGATGCCATTTTCATAAAATCTTTCGAATAAAAATACGAAAAGAACAGAAGAAACATGCTATCTAGTAATCGGAAACAATAATAATGTTGTCTGTAGCGGTGGGGGTTTCAATTTCAACGACGAACAGTTTTCAAAGACCGTTTTTTGTTCTGCAACGTAACAACCGTTTTCCATCCTGAGACCAAACAGTCTTCGTTGCATAAACCAGTCTTCGAATTACTGTATGCGAATTGTTATCTTACTGTTAAGAAAATAAGGTCGAAAATCCATTTTATGTTTATAGTCATAAAGTTCATTTTTATTTATTATTTATTTATTTAATCTTCATGCAACAAAAGGTACAAAGGCGGACTTAATGCCTTTGGCATTCTCTACCAGTCAACCTAGGGTAGTGGAGAGACAATATGGCAGGCATTTTTCATTGTAATAACTGGTTTTGAAACGACGACGCGACGAGTACAGAATTTATTACCGTCCTCAAACTAGTTGCGACAACGAACGTTTTCTGCAACTACTTCACTCAACGATAGGTAGTTTCGTCTTCAAAACAGTTGCGACGACGATCGTTTTCTGCAACCGTTTTTGTCGTCGCCAAAACGGTTACGTCTCGTCCGTCTAAAATTCGACAACGACCCACCACTAGTTGTCTGCCAGTGTCAAACTGATTGAAACTGGACCACAGAGCATCTGCAACGGGCTATTAATTACGTTTCGTTCCACGTGATTTTTAAAGTACGTTACTTGATATTTGTGTTAACCGTTAATAACAGCATTAAAAACAAGTTCGCTGGACCAATTAATTATTATCTCTTGAAACGCATTTAAATCCGATGTCACCGCTGCGCACTGTAGTAACATTTTTTTTTTCACGTTAAAATAAACTTGAAAACGCTCCTAAACAAGCATTTTTTGCCGTAACACTTTTTTACTATTATTTCATTATTCCGGTTAGATTTCTATATAATTTTTGGTCTGTTAATTATAATAAGATGATCGCTTTTTCCATGTGTAATATTATTAATAAACGTAACCGTTTAATATTGGGCCCAAAAAAAATTGTCTCCTTTAGTTTATTTACAAACTGGGAACGAAAAAAGTTTAATCAGAATCCAGTTCTTCAATTTTGCCCAATTTCTTGCGATTTGACAGTATGGCGTGACGTCACAACTTATATCGATCCTATTCTTATTTGGAACGCATTGTAGAAATATTGATCTATAGTCCCTAAAGACTAAAAAAGGCGGCTGCTCCAATACATATTAACATCGACTAAGACATCAAAGTCCCAACTTGTTACCGAGTTAAAGAAAACAGACAGTTTATTTCTTTATAACGGAAAATAATTCCCCTTTTCACTCTAAGAGCAACCTTCCAAACATGATAGGAGTATTGTAGTGCCATCAATCTTGGCTATGGCAGCGATAGCCTAAGTGATTCCCCATAGGAACTTTTTATTTTTACGCGTTATTTATTTGATATACGTGTTAGAAGCTAAAATGTTTTAGAGTACCTAACTATGGAGTTTCTTGCCGGTTCTTTTCCATAGATATCTAACAGCTAATTGAAACCGTGCACTAACTTTTAATGTTTTATAAGTGCCCATGTAAGACCTGAGTATGTTTGACCATTACGGACACCATGGCGGCGCGACCAGTTGCGCCGCCATGGTGTCCGGTGTTCCGTTGAAATCTAGCCCTTAGATCTACGGTTGACAACCGGGATCAACGGTTTAGCGTGTTGGTCTCGGACGAAGCCGCTAGCAGAACATAGTAGCCTAGGTGTATTTATTTCAATAAACAATACTCATTAATCTATACATATCGACGGTTGAAAGGCTAATTGATCTAAGCGACATTTTTTAAAACTTGGAGGAGGACGGATTAAAGTTATTTTTTTTTTTTAAATATTCATAATTAAACAAATATTTCATAGACTTTTATTTATTTAATACAGTATATCCCTAATTATGTAAGGAAGTTTTTTAAATTATTACTGTTGAAAATTGTGTATTTTTTTAGAAAATTTATGTCGGTTAGCCCAAAATGCATCAAATTTAGTTCATCATCATCATCATTATTTCAGCCGAAAGACGTCCACTGCTGGACATAGGCCTCCCCCGAGCGTCGCCACAACGAACGGTCCTGTGCGTCTCGCATCCATCGGACTCCCGCAATCGTTACCAAGTCATCGGTCCACCTTGTAGGAGGCCAAATTTAGTTATTGTTTGAGAAAGGTAAAATGGTTCAATTGCCTACCGAAAATAAAGTAGCTGAAAGTAAACTGGCTCAAGCATCCCCCTAAAATAAAATAATACGAGAGAAAATGAATTTAGCGCCTAGTCAACTGACAGTTGAATATACCCATTGAGCATAAGCAACATGATTGTGTTGCACCAGAGTGATGTTGTTTGATGCAGATGCCCATTAGAGGGACTGCAGGATAAAACAAAATGAACCCTTACTAGATTATAGTAGATATTGATGCTTAGGCCATCATAATTCAGCAACGTCCTTAAGATATTTTTAAGGTTGGTATGCCATTATTTTATACAATTTTAGACAGTGTCTTGTAAAATAAAAATAAAAATATTATTTGGAGAAATCATTCAAGACGTTGATTCAATGTGTCTTGGAACAAGGCATTAGATAAGGTGGTATATCACCCTAAGCCTAGGTAGTAGTATCACCACGGAATACATTGTACTCTAGTATCACTTTATAAATAAAACAACAAATAAATTGTTATTAATTATAATTTATTCAAAATCAGTCTTCAACATGGACGTACCTAATTTAAATCAGTAAGTTACAATCAAACACCAATATTAAAAAAAAACTTTTCAGTAACTTGTGATAAATCAAAAGTAGAAAAAAATAACAATCTCTTCAGAAAACAAACAAAAGTTAACATTCTATAACAAGAAACAATAGAAAATCGACGTTCTTTACAAGAAAAAAAAAACAAACAATTACAGATTACTAAAAAGCAAAAAGAAAGAAAATATAACATTTATTATAAAACAAAATTTTAATTGTTGACGATGACATAGAACCTTAAGCTTCTATCTCATCTTCAATATCTGTATCTATCAGAACATCTTTACCAACGCGGTGCGGAAAGTTAGTGTATTCTAAGTGAACAATTATGGGAATAACCCCAGTATCACACAGCTTTCAAGTTTTTTTGTTTTTATATAAACTAGTGCTTGACCGCGATCCCACCTGATGGTAAGCAGTGATGCAATCGTTGATGATGAGGCGCACTAGTTTATTAAGAGCCTATTCACTCTAGCCTTGAAGACACCCAAATTATAATCGGATGGCTCTGCAAGCGAACAAGGACAAACAACAATTTGCCTGCTGAGGTGAAGACCTCAGCAGGCAAATTGTTCCAGTCCTTTTATGTACGCGGTATAAACGACGATTCGAAACTCTTAGTCCAGACTGTAGAGGTTTCAACCAACGTAAGGGTGGATACTCACCGTAAGCCGGGTTGTCCGATGGTAGAAATGAGATGACGGAATCAAGTCATGCAATTCCCGCGCACGCTCTCTAAAATGCAACCTGTAAAACGCTGAAAGGCTGGCTACCCTACGCCTGTACTCAAGGCTTTGAAGATTGGATTTAACCAAATCTGGATCACCAATTAGCCTCTTCGCACGCCTTTCCACCGAGTCCAAAGCTGCCAGGTGGCTTTTTGCAGCACCAGCCCATGTGTGGCTCCAGTACTCCACACACGATCGAACTTGTGTTTTGTATAACATTAAAAGCTGTCCCTGTGTGAAGTACCACCGGACCTTTGTAAGAACGCCGAGTTTCCTAGCAGCTACCTTGCCTTTGGACTCAATGAACCGCCCAAAATTAAGATCTGAAGAAACTTCAACTCCCAAGAGCTGAAGGCGGTTGGTACACTCCAGGGATATATTCCGAAAAGCAGGTGCCAAGGTGAACGAGCTCCTTTTAGCGGTGAACAGATACGCTTGTGTTTTGGCGGCGTTTAAACCCACCAGATTGGCTTCCCCCCACTTGGAGACCGCCTGAAGTGAGACATTCGTACGCTCAACCATAGCCTCTCTTTCAGACCGGATTAGTTCCTTACTAGCCCGAGCACCTGGCAGGTATCTCTCTACAACTGTGCTATCATCAGCATACCCATAGATACCGGGCATCAGCAGATCGTTGATATGCAGCAGGAAGAGCGTTCCAGAGAGAACAGACCCCTGAGGAACACCGTCGTCATGGGCTCTGATGAGCATCCATCGACAACAACCCGGAGAGACCGTTCACTCAGGAAGTCTTTTACCCAGTTAATCAGACCAGGGGAAATGCCGTAAGCTGGAAGCTTACTCAAAAGGCTAGCGTGCCATACCCTCGAAGGCCTTCGAGACGTCTAAGGAAACGGCAATCCCTTCCCCATTCTTCTCGAGGGCCTCGCGCCACAAATGGGTGGCATAAACTAGTAGGCCCCCAGTAGACCGATTGCGGCGAAACCCGTATTGTCGGTTACTGAGGAGATCGGTTACGTTCCAGGTATGCTATGAGGCGCGAGTTCAATACACGCTCCATAATCTGGCAGAGTATGGAGGTTATTGAAATCGGCTGATAGTTGGCAGGATCGGCATGACTGCCCTTTTTGGATACGGGTTGCACGTTGGCAAGCTTCCAGGACTTGGGCACTATACCAGTCCTAAATGAGAGGCGATACAAGCGCGTCAATACAGGAGACAACTCGGGCGCACAAGCCTTGAGAACAATCACTGGTATACCATCTGGTCCACTACCTTTATTCACGTCTACAAAATAATTTGTACTTACCAGAAAAATCAAACGTCTGTCTTCACAGCTCGCTCGCACATGACACAACGCACTTCCTTAAGGCGTCCATTACACGTTAGGTTTTACTGTCAATTTTGCCACAGTCAATTTTTTGATTGACGAAAAACCTACCGTCTAATGCGATGATTGACGTTTGCAAAAGCTAATGGCGATAAAATTCCGTCATTCAAACATCATCATGATTTATGGAATTGATTGACGCCTGCATGACCGTGTACTGGACGCCTAAGTATTGGCGGCTAACTCACGCGCTCGCGCGGTTGGGTGAGGTACTCGTAACGGACACTTACACAGAGCGCAATAAATTGAACTTAGTTCCAAGCGACTATGGAGTAGCTAATCTCTTTAATTTATTGGACGGCCTATGTGTTAAAATCGATTTGATAAAATGATAGAAATGCCAACTTTACAAATACTGAATTTAATCAAAAAACTTTAACGGCCATAAGACTAATGAGGTAGTTATGTTAAAATAGCCGATGTGACATTACTCATTATGCTTAATAGAGGCTAAATGGGTCAAGAGACATAGTTAATAAACATAATTTAATGCAAAATGGTTCAAACGACACGGTTTTTTTATAAAGTTGAATGCAAAATAGGCCAAACGACATAGCTTATTGTGTTGGTTTAATGCAAAATTAGCTAAACGACAAAACCACAACCATGGTGAAAAAGCCAAATGCCTTAATCGACACTCGTTATAAAATTCCGAAAAATCAAAATAGCTTAAGTCATCGAGTCCTCAAATTTGTCTAATTTTGTGTCGTATAGATCAATGAGCTTAGAAATGAGGCCTGTTTTGCAGTGGGTGCTAAGCGCCAAAAAAGTAGTCAAAAAAAATTGAAACCTGACTCAAACGACGGAGAAAAATTTGCTGATTCCGAATATGTATATAACTCAATATTGGAAAAAATGTCGTTTAGATCAATTAGCCTTTCAACCGTCGATATAATAAAACAGTAAAATTATTTTGCGATGGTATTAATTGGCGCAAAAACTACTGAACCGATCCTGTTCAAATTTTGCATACATAATCCTTATAGGTCAGTGCATCTGTTAGGCTATAAATTATCACGCTATTTGCTATGGGGGGTGAGCAATAATCCAAAACGTCAGTGTTGAACGACATTTGCCGCGAGTTCGATTCCCAGCTACAGTTAAAATTTTTGTCATTATTCTATCTTCTTTTTTGTAATAAAATAACTTTTACCATTTTTTCAAAATAAAATTGACTTTTCTATTCGATATCTTCTAAATATATTGTAAAAAGTAATCACAACACATAATAAAATCGAATTAGTCAAATATGGCACCACACGCAATTCAGATACTCGCAACGCCATCTAAAGACTCAAAGTAGAAATAATGATGACAATAACAGTTGAACTTTATATTTGATAGATGGCATTGTGTATTTTACGTAATTTTCTGAATGGCGGAAGAATGACCATCGCCCACGTTTGCAGACAGTTCTATTGTTCAAAATTGGAGGAAAATAGTTATGGTTAAACTGGTGTTAGACGGAGGCATTTTTAACAATCCTACTGCTTTTTTTTCCATGATTGTAACAAGATTGACCATGATTATACAAGGGATACGAACCAAAAAAGGCGATAAAAGTAAACAAGTATATGTATTTAATTATTGATTTTAAAATAACACGGCCAAATTTTCGGAAGGGGTTGCATGGCACCTTGTGTTGGAAGGCCCCCAGGTAGACCGATGACCTGGTGAGGGTCGCGGGAATCCGATGGATGCGAGACACACAGGACCAGTCATTATGGCGACACTTGGGGAGGCCTATGTCCATGATAATGATAATGATAATGATGGTACTTTTTTTTTCTTTTTTTAAGAGTGGAAATCATCCAATGACTTCTCTGGTTGGAGCGAGAGGGCGTGTCAAACTTTTACTGACTAAAACCACACTTGTGTCCTTCAGTTGCGCTTTGAAACATCTCTTTGAGGAGCGCGTGGATCACTACGTGCTGTTGACGACTGGGATCGGTTCGGTTAATTACCGGACGGCCGGAGGGCTAGCTACCCATTGTTCGATGTCTGCAAGCCTGCGTCTACTGTGGCTGGTCGTCGGGGTCGGAATCTCGGCTCGGCGTGAGGACGTTCGTTCCCTCACGCGTGCGGCCTCCTCCTTTTTATTGTTTGCAGTTTCTGCTCCATATAAAACGGGGTCAAAAGTGGTTTACGTTCCTGATCACTGATGTATCTCAGATTCCTGGCAGCCTTGCGTCGACATCTGGACGTTACCTCCTTGCAGTGAGTGGTGACCAACACTGGAACAACCCTCTGAGGGAGGCCAGTCTCAGAGATAACACTAATCGGCTGCTACATTTGTTTACCGTAATTTCATTGTTTTATGGATACACAAGCTCGGGACTGTTGAGGGTGTTTCGAGCGGTTTCTGTTCCGGATTCGGTTGGAAGTATCCTGATATTACCATTTTGCGAATCGCCCGGAGGATGCGGTGGAGGTCTATCACATTTGGGTGAACCGCCGTGTCCTCATAGAGGCAGTCGGTGACAGTGAACTCTCGGTTTGGCCATCAATATGCGAGTTTGATTGGGCGGGGATACACGCGCTCAAGATTTCGCCGAAATTCATTCAACGGGGACGTCAGTTAAATACACACCAAAAAATCCTAGGTAAATGAACAAGTAATTTTTACGCCCAAAATGAGCAAGCTGCAACAATCAATGCAAGCATGCTCTCGCAAATTCTTTAGAAGTACTGTTGTGGAGGAAGATAGTTGATGATGATGATGGTAGTTTTTGGATTCACTGGCTTTTTGGCTTTGCACTATCAGTGCACGTTATTCAGCTGAAGGTCGGTGTCCCGATTATGCTCCTTCATTTACCTCTACCAAAGCTGTCTAACGGCTTAAACTCTTCAGTCAAAAATTATTGAGGTGATATTTTTACGGGAGGTAACTCTTTCGAACAATCTCGCAGACATCGGCCCTAGAGGGCCCTATCCATTTGCTGACATCTCTTTGAGTCCGGTGTAGAATACAACGCGCCGTCGATTCAGGATTGCTTTGACGAGACGGCCGGACGGCACCACCGCAATCCCGGTTTGCGATGGCTGGTCATCGCCCTGCGGCTTTCAACACCCGGAGCATCACTTGCAGCGACAGTTAAGGAGTCAGAATGTCCCTCATAGTTTCAGCCACCTTCTTCGATCGTAGTGCTTCACTGAAGGAGGCTACTGGTTGACATTTTCTCCACCAATCGCCTCCATGAGGACACAGCGGTGCTGGCGCTCCGACCAAGCGGGACCGACTTCCACCGTATGCTCCATCGTATTCTCCAGGCGATCCGCACAATGGTGATACCCGAGTGTTTCTTCCCGTTGAATTCGATACAGATACCTCCCAAAACACCCACATCCGGTGAGTCCTGCACAAAGAGAGGATGCCGTGACGCCTCTGTAGACACTCTTCAAAGACAGGCATTACCGCTGCGATTGTGACGTGCTCACTGTGGCGAGGGGTTAAAATCATACAATGTTGTTTCACCAGAACATAAACCAGAAACATACATAAACTAATTTCTTTTCTTTTGGGGTAGGCAGAAATGCCAACTGCTACGACCCTTACATACTCTTTCTATTCATTGACATTCATACATTTGGATCTGGACGAGTACATAACATGTTTCCTGAAGGTAATTTGCGTTTTTACTTTTAACCGTTTTATGTTAAAGTACAATAAATAATTGCGTTGCTTTCAGAATGAATTGCAAGCTCAGAATGATTGTACGTTTTTACAAACTTAACGCAGACGAAGTCGCGGGCCACAGCTAGTCTACCAATAAGAGAGACAATAACTGTCAGATGGTTGACGCTCACGTAATCAGTTATTTTATTTTATGAAGATATAGGTACAAACGTAAGCCGTAGGTATAAAGATGCGGTATACCGGTATACCGGTTCAGCGGTACAGCGGACGTGCCTCCAACATGTTAGTAAACAAATTGAAACACGGCCACAGCACGTAGGGGCGTCCGTTCGATATTTATTTCTCCCTCGCTCCCGATTGACAACACTAACAAATCGGCCCGTGTGAACAACGCGAATGTATGAATAATCACACTGATAACTCTGTTTAAGCACTTGTTTGCACTTAGATACTTCAATTATGACGTGATTATAGGGCTGTCCTTTACTGTCTTTAGTTTGTTTTATTTTAGACTATCAGCTACAGTGGGGTCGCCCGCATTTTAGTCGAATATTGTCCCAAGAAAACATACTCCTGGAATAAAAAGTATTCTAAGCGCGATTCCAGGACATGTTCTACCGGCGTTCGAATTTCATCCAAATCTGTTCAGCCGTTTGAGGGTGAAGAAGTAACAAAGCATACAAACACACACAAACTTTCGCTTTGAAAATATTTGTGCAATTGCATAAAGACAAAAATTATATAGCAGATTGAGACTAAAGTAATAACAGCTGCACTTGTCCATGTCTAAGGTTAAGCAACGCTTGCCGAGATTAGTTTATAGATGGATGTCCATCTTAACATATAGTGTGTCCTCCGTGACTCCAGGAAATCTGACACTAGTCTTGCCAAGGGTTATAATTGAGATAACCAGATACTGGATTGTGAAGGTCTGATAGGCACAGATACCGGCACGGATCTTGAGCGCTGACTTCTACAGTTCTACTTGCGCAGAAGCACGCAGAAGTGAAATATCGGGTCTCTTTAATGGTATGAAAAAACTTTTTACAATAAAAATACAACCGACTTCAAAGTAAAAAAAAAAACACTGAAAAGTGCAAAAAAACTTTAATTTCGGAAGTAGGTGTTTCTATAATAGTTTTGTCTCTTCGTTATTTAACACCGACTTCCGAAATTAAAGTTATTTTGCACTTTTCAGTGTTTTTTTTTTTACTTTGAAGTCGGTTGTATTTTTATTGTAAAAAGTTTTTTATTTTACACTTTTGAGTTATGGTACCACCACTAAAAAGTGCCCCTCAGCCAAACTTAAATACCTTATAATAGCCAGAGTGCATCTCATGACAATTCTAATAATCCCAAACACGGTTAGATTACATTAATTTATTACAGAGTTCCGGTGCCTAACTTCAGGCTTCATCATCAGATGAGTTCGATATATTCCCCCTCTACTTTCAGTCAGTCATCGACGGTTCTGCTGTGATCCTATGAGGAGTTCTGTTCCATATCTTCGAAGTTCATGATCAGATCATAACTATATTTCTATGGGACCAATTCGGAAGCATAACCTTTCAATCAAAAAAAAAATTTTCAGAATCGGTCCACAATTGACCGAGAAATCGGTGAACATACATAAAAAAAAAAACATACATTCAACCTAACATATAACCTCCTCCTTTTTGAAGTCGGTTAAAAAGAGATGCGGGGGCGGGGAGTGCAATCCTTGTACAGTTATTGGCTCGCCGATGTTGTACGATGCGCAAAGCGATCCCCGCTCTTTCGCCGAGCGCTCAAGATACGTGCCGCTGTCTATAGTCACCAGTCCAAAAATACTTGTATTTAGCTCTATCCGGTTAAACTGGAAGTCGACCCAAACTTTCTTAAAAAAAAAGGTTAAATTTTTTTACCTAAGCTTCACTAGGTTGTAGGTTAGAGATATTCAAGGCCTAAAAATTTAAAGGTCAAGTATATAATCCCATACATATTCTAGAAAACCCAGCGAAACCCGACACCTGTTACAGTTTTCCTATAAATAACATACATACATAATTAGCCATGTACTGTTGTTTCCCACTTCGGGGACTCAAACCTCCTCTCTAGACGTCTAGACGAGGGAATGGGTCGTTATTCACCAGGCAGGCCCAGTGCAGTTTAGTGATTTCCTATAGAAAACTTCAATTACATGTACGGACAGTTATCAACCGGTGGAGATCTGACCCCCTTTTCTAAGGTATTTTAATGTGAGAAGGGGTAGCTATCTGTACCTAGACATACTCGTACCTACAGTTTTCTAATGCTTTAGGTATAATATAATAAACAACGGGTAGCAATAGAATGTGTGCAGTACAAACCCTTTTTCATTTAAACAGGAAAATACCAGCTCACGAAAGGAATAGTATTGTACACCTAATATTTTTTATTATGTATAATACAGGCAACTAAGCTTGCTGATCCTGTTGCTAGTCACGACGGGCACGTATTTACAAGCCGTAGGAAAATGTTTTTAATTATATACAAACGTTAACAAATTCCCTAGGATACCATTTCAGTAAATAATTAAATACGTATAACCTAACTGGTATACTATTAACAATACAACATCAAACGGAAAATGTATCCAAATCGATACATACGTTAACTTTGATTATAGCAATAATTGCTCCAATGAACCCTATAGGGAACAATCGGAGCAATTTAACGGAAAACGTTTGATTAATGAACTACCTTACTTGAATCCCTAAACTGAATCTCTGTGGAGGAATCGACTTGAGTCGGAGAGCTTGATACTTATAACCTCGAAGTGGGTATATATATACGAGTTCCGCTTCTTACGGAAAAGAAAGGCTTGGGAAATAATACTGTATTGTTTGTTGTTTCAATTTAACCGCGGCCTTGATATGCGAATTGAAAGTGGGGTATGTGAACACTTTATCACGACAATATACTCGTAGCAGAATGTTGTTCAGTGTGCGCGTAATCGTTGCAGTGCATAAATTGCTGCGCATTTTAATGATATTTCTCTACGGTGCGGTGTATAATAATATGTTAAACGAATTTATGGTGGAGATTGCTTTTTTGTCATTTGTCTTTATAAGTACTCGTAGGTAGGTTCCTTAATTATTTTTTTAAATTTGATATTAACTAATGCTTGACTGCGGTCCCACCTGATGGTTATTACGAGGTTAAATTGTTTTTTTTTAAACGTTTCCCTACACTTGGAATTACTCCAGTATCGTGGGTGCGTTCACAAACATGTAAAATCACATACACAAGACACACAGACCCGGAACACCTATCTGTAGGCCATAGAAATGTTTGTTCCGTACGGGAATCGAACCCGCGACCCGCAGCGCAGCAGCAAATCACTCAACCACTGCACCAACCGTGCCGTCGAGGTTTAATTGAACTTTTGTTAGTTTCTATGTACAAACAAAGGAGGACGTCGCGGCTAAGTACTAACAGCCGCACGGATCCATCTCCAAGGTTAAGCAACGCTTGCCAAGATCAGTCTATGGATGGGTGACCATCACATCATATCGAGATGCCTCTATGCCTCGGAGAGCACGTTTAACTGTTGTTTACTCGTTACGGATAGTCATAAGACAGGAATTCTAACACAAGTCTTGCCAAGGGGTATCGTGTACCCAATCATTGGGTTGTGGAGGTTAGATACCTATCTGACCTCCACAATCCAAGCGACTACCTAGTCTTTACATGTAAAACATATATTCAACCGAACATATAACCTCCTCCTTTTTGAAGTCGGTTAAAAATACCGATATCCAGCTGCATTCGGTTTGACTGGAAGCTGATCTCAACACAGTTGCGAAAAAGCTACTAAGCTACTCTTGTGTACTACATTTTTGTAAATTTTATTTTATTATTGTGAATGTGGGACCTATGTTGTGTTTGTGGATTACTTTTCCTTTTCTGTAGTTTTAACATGATATCTGGCAAATTTTCCTTTCTTTGGTATATGGTTCGTCAAGTCGTTGAGCTCCTTAGTAGTCCTAAGTTTGAGCTACACGAATACTGACAAATTCTTGCACTGACTGGACAGGTCCACTCAAATCTGTGTGGTTCTTTCTTCAAAAGACCATCTGAGACACTAATCTGCATGGTTCTCTTAAGATTTCACCAATACATGTCTACTGTATGGACTTTAAAAAGACTTTGACCCCTGAGTTTGTTTTGGTGTTTATTCTCAGGGTAGTCAGCTAGGAAACACCGACCTCATCTAGTTTAAACTGACAAAAAAAAAATTGACGTGTAAAAGTGTTTTAGTTTTTAAACCTATTTGCAAAATAAATATCATTTATCAATTAGAGATTACCTTTTATACAAATAAGCGTGTTTGTACCCATACCTCACTGACGCCATGGCGGTGCAGCGGTGCTACCAGTTCGCGCAGTCAAGAAATTGCATGCAAGTCTATACCACAATTTTTTTGGCGTCATGACCTGAATTGACCTGGCTACGGCCGGTATGGTGTCCCAGTGAGGCACGGCCTTAAAGGATAATTCTCTAAAAGTGATAGAAAGAAAAAAATGTGTATACATATATGTGCTTTACACACAACTTATTAAAACCGAAATAATAAATAATAATAATGAAAAATACAATTGATCAATAATCTGTGTGAGCCCAAAAAGGCACCAGGCAGCATATGCTACGATATTTTAAAAAAATAACGTAGCGCTGATTTATAGATATAAAGCTATAATATCACTGATTGTTTTATGCTTTGTATCCCAGAACCAGGTACCAGTACTCGGTTTCTTTAGCATAGAAGTGAAGCACTGTGAAAAATCTAATGCCTAATATTATGTACTTGATAAAAATGAATCGTGGCCTTTCGCCGCAGCCCTTCCGTAGGTCAATACTTTATCGGAACTCATTTTTAGAGGGTGCTCGTACACGTGCGATTAAAATTGACGAGTCGTGAATAATCGACGACAATATCGTCGGGTCACTACACTTAAACATATGTATATGTACATTGTATACTCGCATCGCACACGATTTTTTCGTACAGATAATTTTTCACATAAAACATTAGATTATATCTGAGTCGTCACGAGAAACTTCTCATCATTGAGAAACTACGATACATAAACCACCGCATATTTTTTTCATCATTATATTTGCGGCCAACGGCTTCGCTTGCGTGCAAGTATCAAACGCGAGCCTAACAATATTAAAAAAAAAAAGTAGAAAATTATCTCAAGGGAACATAACTACTCCTGTAGGCCTACCCAAGTTACGAATGTTTCGTTTCGAATCTCTTTCTACAGTCGATAACGCCTCCGATTGTTTTGTTCTGACCATGTGACTTAACATTGAGATGATGTCATTCCCATACATTTGAAGTTTTCTACTAACGTTAACGTTTGTAGATTATCTAGGTAGTTGGCTAAACCCTCTGGGATAGAATAGAATAGAATAGAATAAACGTTTACACATAGGTACTTAAATCTACGGGTACAATGGCGGTCTTATCACTGACTGCGATATCTTCTAGACCACCTTATGATGGACTGTAAGAACTTAAATTTAAAAGGGGTTAGTCAGCCGTGTACTATTAGCTAATAGGGTACCTATAGGATAAAGAGTACCTATGTACTATTTCAGGATATCATCTACCATTGTGCCACATTTCATTCAAATCTTTTCAGCAGTTTCAACGTCACAGAGTAACAAACATACAAATACACTCAAAAACTTTCGCTTTATAATAATGTGAGATGTCTATCCGGTTTTAGTAGGAATATGATATTTCTTTTAAGCCTGTTAATAGTAAGTTCAGTAAGTGGTTGGCCACTTCTGGGTCAAGGCCGCTTCTTAAATTGCCTCAGTTATTATTTTTATCAGTTATTATCAGAAGGCTTACAGTCACCCAAAGGGCAATGGAAAAGGCTATGCTCGGAGTTTCCTTGCGTTATCGCATAAGGAATGAAGATATCCGCAGGAAAACCAAGGTGGCCGACATAGCCCGAAGAATCGCCAAACTAAAGTGACAGTGGGCAAGGCACATTGCTCGTAGAATGGATGGTCGATGGGGCCGAAAGGTTCTAGAGTGGCGACCGCGCACCGGAAAACGCAGCGTTTGAAAGCCCACAAGGTGGACCGACGACCTGGTGAGAGTCGCGGGGATGCGGTGGATGCGAGATGCACAGGATGGGTCGTTGTGGAGACGCTTGGGGGAGGCCTATGTCCAACAGTGGACGTCTTTCGGCTGAAATGATGATGATGATTATTTTTATTTTTTTTTATTAAAATATAATAAAAAAATTATCGAGCAAGATTGCCTTGGCTAGACATCCCCTCATTCGTATTCCCCCTAAACATTTATCTTAGAACAACATTATTATTGCTGTCAGTATAACCCTGAAGAAGATTAATAGCTCGAAATTAGAAGACCATTCCAAATCAATTTTGCTAGTATTAAATTTTCCAATTGTATCGAGCTAGCTATTGCCAGAGGCTTTTTTTATTATTGATAGGCTCGCGTTTGATCACTATCTCACCTGATGGTAAGCGATGATGTGGCCGACGATGGAACATGCTTGCCTAGAAGTAACCTATTCACTTTTGACTTAAAGACCCCTAGGTTGTAGCTATCAGGAAACAGAGACTCCGGCAGGGAATTCCACTCCGTAGCAGTACGCATTATGAATATGTACAGCTAAGCATCATCATCATCATTTCAGCCGAAAGACATCCGCTGCTGGACATAGGCCGTGTCGCCACAATGAACGGTCCTGTGCGTCTCGCATCCATCGGACTCCCGCAACCGTTACCAAGTCATCGGTCCACCTTGTAGAAGGCCTTCCAACGCTACGTCTTTTGGTACGTGGTCGCCATTCCAGAACCTTTCGGCCTCAACGGCCATCTGTTCTGCGTGCAATGTGCCCTGCCCATTGCCACTTAAGTTTGGCGATTCTTCGTGCTATGTCGATGACCTTGGTTCTCCTGCGGATATCCTCAGCTAAGCTTCGCAGAGTATAAAATAGTTCCAAGAGAACATACTCCCAGGTTGAAAAGTATCCTATGTACTATTCTAGGACATGGTCAGCCGTTCGAGAATGAAGAAGTAACAAACATACACTTAAAAACTTTCGCATTTATAATATTAGTGTGAAGTGTGATATTCGGCTGCTGAAACCTTGGAACGGCGGAACATGATAAAATGACATCACGGGAAGTAATTACTCGGGGGCGGTGTGTGAAATTAATCAAAATCTGCGCGGGACACGGTGACTGTTTACTCAACACGGTTCTCCTTGATAAGGGTAGCGAGAGAGCTACCTCAGTGACATTGTTACGTACTACCTACTACAGAGGTAGCTTTAGTGTCTGAAAGCGTTTTTTTTTTTGTGCTGAGTAATTGCGACGAGCTAGCGTGGTGATCAAGCTTCTTTTTTTCTCTTTGGGAAGAGACGTTTGCTCTCTGGGAATAATTAGAGGCCAGTAATATAATCGCTGTGACTAACGAACTACGGAGCGACTTTTAATTCTATGGCAACTTTTCAGTGGGTGAAAGGACATTCTTCGGGTTATGTCGGTATCTTTGGTTCTCCTGCGGATATCTTCATTTCTGATCCGATCACGCAAGGAAACTCCGCACATAGCCCTCTCCATTGCTCTTTGGGTGACTTTAAACTTTCTGACGAGGTCCATTGTGAGCGATCACGTTTCAGAGCCATATGTCATCACTGAGAACACGCACTGGTAAAATACACGTACTGGTAAATTAATATTATTCTTTTTAAAAGCAGTATTTATTTCTATCTAAAACACCATTGGTGTTGTTTAGATGCAATCTCTTAATCTACCGTTTCGATATTTGGACGAAACTTCAAAGATTTCTGTACAGACAGATGAAACGTTTTACAGCGTAAATAATTCAGTGTCACGTGAATATTTATTATTTCCCCTTTCATTATTATTTCATCTTATTCCTTCTGAAGGAATTCGAAGCTTACATTTTGTTCTAAATTTACTCTTGAAGGTTTTATATTCAGAAACATTAAGCCACCTACGTTGGATTTCTTTGATCTGAAATGTCAGTCCCAACCAATTTCCAACCTACCAATAAGGTGTCAGGTGAAATCGTAATAAAAATCTTAACAGATGCTGGAAGTGTACAGGTATTTTTTTTGGATGAAAGGTGTGATAAAATTAATTCTTGATACTGTGAGATATTTTGTAGTAAAATAGGTCTAGAATGCTTTTGATATTTCTCAAACATTCCTATACTTTCAGAACAGTGCCAACGGTAATGTAATCACATTTATATTATAAAGGCGAATGTTTTTGAGTGTGTGTGTCGACCGACCATGATCTATCCATCCATGGACCATGGCCTCCAATACTTTTATCCGGATACTTTTATCCCGGTAATATGTTTCTATGGGATATTTTTCCACTTTTACGCGGATAAAACCGATGGCAGAAGTTAGCGTGTACGTATGTTCGCTACTAAAACGCAGACAGTGTAATACCTATAGGTATATATGTATATAAGTTATTAATTAGCCCAGCTAGACCGTAGGCGGAAGACTAATGACTGTTATTAAAAAAGAAAAAGGATAAAAACTACGTTGTCATAACAGCTTAAGAGGGTTCATTTCCACTCGCCTATCGCCAACGTCGAGCACGGTTTAAAAGCTTGTTGATTCATCTAACGCGATATTTGATGAAGAGGCAATGCAAAAAAAAGGCATTAAGTCCGCCTTTGTACAGTATTTATTACTAGTGCATTAAGTTTTAATAATAATAATAATAAAAAAAGAAAAGTAAAGCAAACTCTGTTTATGTAAACTCTGTTTGCTTACGGTAGTTTCGTGATTTACTCGAATATTTCACAAAACTATTTCCAGGAAATATGTGTTTTTTTTTTCTGAGGTCTGTACTAGATTAGTTGTACACAAATTTATGTTTTGATTTCTATAGAAGCTTAGATAATATCCACAAGATAGCTGTATATCCAAAATATCTAGAGACAGATGTGTATTAACATCATAATCACGTAAAAGCGGTTGTATGAAAATGTACCTCGAAAAGGACGCTCTTAAGTCATACCTATTAAAAGACGCAGTTGATCTACACACGAGATTAGATAAAATGGCTTTGGCAGGGCTGCGGAATTATTTAAAAGAGTTAGATACCGTGACTCTGGACCGCAAAGGTTAACTGAAAGAACATAAGTGTGTTTTAGTCTGCAAAAGTCTGACACTCCCTCTCGCACCACCCAGAGCAAGAGGAGTCATTTAAAAGAATAAATCTCAATGTTCAACTTAAAATAGGAGTAACTTTTACAAATTGATCATCTCAGTTTAGATAAAAATCAGCTGTATTAATTTTATGTTCGCATTAATTTTTATTCTCGGATTTTTATTGTCAGTCCATACCTAGTGTAGCGACATCTATGGCGTCACATAAGAACTAATCCTGCATCGCGCAATCAAAGTTCTCCGCGCGATTAGAACATATAGAACAGCCCGAAATCATCTATGGGGCAATAGCCCACCAGACATAACACCCGTCTGGTTGGAGGATCCTTCCTTTTCAACGGAGGCTTGCGGGACTTTACTCTCTGTTCCGCATACCCCTAAAATGGTGACCCTCGACAAAGAACGTCAGCGCAGCCTTCGTGCAGCTACTGCTTCGTGACGTCATCATCACTTCCTCAAGCTTTCGAGCAGCGAGCCATACAGCCAGCACCCACGGCTATAAAGGGTATCCTGACCACCAGCATGCCTACCTGGTCATACCTGGTCATCACCCTCAGCCTCATCAGCGACCTTGGCGAATCACACTGCAACTTCGGCCAGTCATATGAAGAGCCACGAAGAACCTCTCCTGGTCGACGCCAGCAGTCAAGCCACTACGTCGCACAGCACCGCTCCGACTCACTGGAGCCAGCAGCACTACTCCGACTCACTGGAGCCTGCAGCATCACCCCGACTCACTGGGGCATCATCCCGACTCACTGGGATAGCACAACCCCGACTCACAGGGGCATCACCGCAGACAGTTCCGACTCACCGAGAACTATGCGGCATTCGGTTCCGACCCACTGGAACCAACCTACTACTGGCCTGGCATGCATCAAGAAGCATCAAGAACCATCGATCTCCGATCTCCGGAGGGGAGTGATGTAGCGACATCTATGGCGTCACATAAGAACTAATCCTGCATCGCGCAATCAAAGTTCTCCGCGCGATTAGAACATATAGAACAGCCCGAAATCATCTATGGGGCAATAGCCCACCAGACATAACACCCGTCTGGTTGGAGGATCCTCCCTTTTCAACGGAGGTTTGCGGGACTTTACTCTCTCTCTGTTCCGCATACCTCCACACTAGCAAGTTATATATATTTTATGAATAGATAGGTCTTGAAACATTTACAAAGTTAACTTACGAAATAACTAGGTATATTATTATCTCAATAAGTAAAGTTGTATTTCAGTTTACAAGTGTTTCTTAAGAGGGTCCTTTTCCACTCGCTTACCGTCAAACGTTGCTTGTTGCTTCATCTAACGCAATCCAACGCGATGTTTGAATAAGCGCGATACGCGAAAAAAGAGAGAGAACGCCTGAAAACTCTGTTGGCATTCGTTAATTCGTGATTTACTCGAATATTTCACAAAACTTGTTTCAGGAAATAAGTGTTTTTTTTTTAAACCCTAAAAAGTTTTTGAAGAAAATTGTCGTCATTCAGAATCTCGATTAAATGTGCAGGGTTTCTATTTAATTGATGTTTTATATTTACATAATATATTTTTATATTTTTAATATATGAGTAGATTATGGAGGGCCAACGTTCACGTAAGATTTTCAGAGTTCTTTACTAGATTAGTATTACACAAATTTATGTATTGATTACTATAGAAGCCTAGATAATATCCACAAGATATCTGTGTATCCAAAATATCTGAAGAAAGATGTGTAATAACATCATAATCATGTTAGAGTGGTTGTATGAAAATGTACATCGAGTTGCCCGCTCTTAAGTCCAACTGTTAAACAAGGGTAATCTTTCGATTAAAACCATTCTGGGGAATTAACCTGTTGAAAACTTTGTTTCTAATTGTAGTTTTAACAATCTTGTCAGTCATTTCTAACTTTACAGACTTCTACAGTGAATTCTAGAACGACGCTCAGACATAAATGTCGATTTAAATACTAGATTTCAGTTATTCTGTATTTTGCACACGAGTGCCCAAAAAAAGGAGTGTACTTACAAATGTGCATCGATCATAAGTATATACGTATAACATGTCACATAATAAGCGCACATCCTGAAAGTATTATGTTCAAATCGCCTACCGAATGTATTTCAGCTATTTTTAAAATAAGTATATTTTTACCCTAAAATAATCTAAAATTATTTCAGAATAAAAAGATAAATCTCTAAGATAAAATTCTTGATCAATCTTGATTATCATAATAGTGTGTTTATTTGTGTGTAGATACCAATATCGATGCATTACCCATGTAATGCGTATATTATTTGTCTACTATTAGGATATAACTAGTTTCTTAAAAAAAACAGTACCTAAGCGCATTTCAGTAAAATTTTAGTGCTTAAATTATTATTGTAACTTAATTTTGTCATTCAAAGTGTCTGCGTGATAGTCTGACTGAATTTCACCACGCGAGCCCAGTGCTGATTGGTAGATGTCATATCAAGTCAAGTTTTCGCATATTTAGTGCCGGTTTCCGGACGATGCATATCTTATGTTTACATTTGGATTTAAGAAATTCTACTTTTAAATATTCCATTTGTAAACTTAAATGTTTACAGTAAGTTCTGAAGGGCAACATCACTTAACGTCACAACTTATCTAAACAATCCTTTATGTCAATGCTATTTTTAGATGCTTTAAACCAAGATAATTCTGTTTTCTAAGATACTTGAGTACCATAATATTTCAAGCCTCATAAATATTATGTTAACAAAACCCGTTATTATTATATTCTGCGTAGAAAATATCAAAGGAAACTCTACTGAAGCATTAACCACGTTAAATCCAGCGATTTTCATGGGTGTGTGTTGCAAAATCTA
This sequence comes from Mythimna impura, assembly GCA_905147345.3. NCBI lineage: Eukaryota > Metazoa > Arthropoda > Insecta > Lepidoptera > Noctuidae > Mythimna > Mythimna impura. The sequence goes on along the minus strand of LR990343.1, from coordinate 14,554,446 downwards.
ATAAAAATCTCGTAGCGAATATGTAACGTTGGCAATACCATCGTCACGATTGCTTCGTTCCGAACTGCATCGGTTTGCTATAAAAGCGATGGGTACAGTCAGCAATTTCACGGCGGGGCGATACCCGTTCGGGTTATACAAGCGTTCAGTGTCACCTGAGCGAGTACTGTTTGCTCAACAACTCTGATTCCGTGTAATCCCAAACAAATATTAACTTAAATTTTACAAAAATATTGGAAATAGCTGATCTTTTTACTGTTTGTTATGGCTGTATTTAATACTTTTTTCTTTATTTTGGTTTAATTGTATTTTTTTCAGTATTTACTTACGACCAAGAAATATTTTTAAAAAATCGGGGCCTTAACAATTTTCTTACTTTGACATCACTCTCAAATTGTTAAGCATTATAAAAATAAAAGCCGTACCTAATTTTTTTCTTCAATTTCAAACTGGGAAAAGAAAAACAAAAAATAGTTTCAGCTGTCTTCGCAAGTCGTTAAATCGACGGACAACATCAAAACATTTAGACAGTTGTCCACGATTTCTTTATGTCTTGTTTCCAGAAACCCGTTTGTTTATGATCACTGTTTTTTGTCTTTGCAAAATATTTTGCAATGTGTAAAAGACGGACTAGATGATGATTTCATGCAGTGACTCAGTCATGATTGTAATTGTCCTAGAAATATACGTAGGTATTAATTTACTTAATTGAGATATACCTTGATGTATTTAAAAACTATGCTATACCCTACCTACATATTAGATAAGATAAGCTGTTCCCCGTGGTTTTACCCGAGTCTTATTACTGCTCCGTATCCGTGTGTTAAAGCGTGATGTTATATAGTCTAAAATATTCGTCAGGAATCAAGGTATCCCGTACAAAATTTGTTGTCCACTCCTACTGGTTCCGCGTAACAAACAATAAAACCCTTATGCTTATTATATTGTATTAGTAGGTACTAACTGATGCTAGTGGCTTCCCTCACGTGATTTAAAAAATTATCCCAAGGCAACTACTCGCAGTGCTAGATTAGATAGATAGATAGATATATTCTTTATTGTACACCAAAAATACAAATTACATTAGGAACTTAAAATTAATAGGGTGTCACAATGGGCGGTCTTATCGCTAAAAGCGATTTTTTACAGACAACCTTTGGATGGATTTGACAGAGAAGGAGAAAAAAGATACGCAGGTAGTTCGTGGTGTACTATTTATATATATACAATACATAAACTAATAAATTTCATATAATACAAACAATATAATATATATTTAAATATATAATTATGAAAGCAAAAAGAAATGATGTACGTATTGACGACATTCAAGAGGAAAGGTAGTGATCCTTAACCATATTTTTAAAAATCGTGAGTGTTTGAGCTTGCCTTACCGACACGGGCAAAGCATTCCACAGCCGCACTGCTTGAACTGTAAACGACTTGTCATAAAAATTGGTGGAATGGCTTGGCATCTCTAGCCCCAAGTTTTCCGATGACCTAAGATATCTAGTATGTGTGTCATGAAGGAACTTGAAACGTTCTTTAAGATATGCGGGGGTTTTAGGATTGAACAGAACACTGTAGAGCAGAGACAAGATGTGTACGTTCCGGCGAAAACGTATTGGAAGCCACTTGAGTTTCGTACGAAAATCGGATATGTGATCATACTTGCGCAAGCCAAATATAAATCGTATGCAAACATTTTGAAGTCTCTCAAGTTTATCAAGTTGTGCCTCAGTGAGATCGAGATAACTGACATCAGCGTAGTCAAGGATAGGGAGTAAGAGGGACTGAGCAAGTGCAATTTTAGTGGCAGTTGGCAGAAAGTTACGCAACCGTCTCAGGGACTTGGCAGAAGCAAATACTTTGCGACTTACCTCTTGCAATTGGGGACCCCAAGAAAGATGTTTGTCTATCCAGACGCCTAAGTTCTTAACCTTCTCGCTTATTGGAATAGCAGTACCGTTGAATAGAACCTGAGGCAGCTGGGACCAGTTTATCTTGGGCATCAACCTAGAGCTGCCAACAACAATGACTTGAGTCTTCGATGGATTAACCTTCAAACCGTGTGCCTCACTCCACTCACAAATTGAAGCCAAGTCTTGGTTAATGATGTTAATAGCGACATCCAAATCCGTATGGGGAGTTTGTCTATAAACTTGCAAATCATCAGCATAGAGGTGGTAGAAGGAAAGAAGTTTTTTGGAAATAGAATTTATGAAAATTGCGAAGAGTAAAGGAGATAAGACGCCACCCTGAGGAACACCGAGACTGAGGATTAGCCACGTAGCAAGAGCAGCAAATGCTACAGGTCCCGCACTTTGGGTTGGGCCACACTTCGATGCACAAATACAAGTCAAGATAGATTACCTGTACCATATAAAATCTAATCAACCCCGGATTTTCGTTAATGAATGTAGGCCTATGGGCCCATCGTTTAAAGAGCACTATTTAGGGGCCCTTAGGTAGAATTTGCTGCAGGCCTCAAACTGGCTTAATCCTGCACTGCATTCTCCCGGGATAAAAAGAATTCCATGTGCTATTCCAGGACAGGTCTACCCGTTTGGTGCCACATTTCATCTAAATCCATTCAGCAGATTCAGCGTGAAAGAGTGTATATATAACAAACATACTCACAAACAATCGCCTTTATAATATTAGTGTGACAGATGATTAGACATTAGTCACACATGTTGGTATAACATAGCTATATTTTTCTAGGCGGTGCCACTTTCCTTCGGTAGCCAGGTAAAAAAGTTATATAGCGAACAATAAAAAGATACCGAGATAGCTAACACTCAAAAGTTCTTTTACACCTACTATAAACACACGGCCGGCCATGATGAGCCCTGAGCCTGATGTAGGAACGTGTAGATAGCGTGAAATTAGAGTTACCACTACATTTATGATTGCTGCTGAAATAAAACGTAGGAAAATTGTATTTTTCTTTGCCGAACAAGCAAAACAAAGTACTTCATTCAAACGTTACATTGGAAACCATCTTGATACTTTTGTCTTAGCATAATAATAGCATAATCAGCCATAATGTTCCCACTGCTGGGACTCAGGCCTCCTCTCTAGGAGAGGGAATGGGCCGTAATCCACTACGTGGGCCCAATGCGGGTTGGTGGATGTCACATGTTTTCGAATTTTCGGTTCTAGAAAATGCCGGTTTCCTCACGATGTTTTTCTTCACCGTTTTGAGTGCAATTACACAAAGTAATGCAGATGGCTGGATTTAAACCCACGGGTTCAAATCCAGCCTACAACTCGTAAGTCGGGGCGGATTCCACTGGGCCACCACTGCTCGGGGGTATCTAAGATTCTTGTATTCGCCTTCTCTCTCTCTTTTATTGCACCTACCACTATTTTTTTCTGCATTATCCAAAGATTGACTGGTAGGAAATGCCTAAGGCTTTAAGTCCAGGCAGACTTAAAGCCTTAGGCATTTGACATTAATTATTTAGGTATTTGTCTCTGTACTTTTGTGTGCGTAAAGCATTTAATAAAAAAATAAGAGTATATTTTCAAATATATTCGAACCATTTAGTATTTTCATCGCTTGTGTAATTACGTGGTCTACAAGTTATTATAAACTAAGTAATCCCTAAAACTGGTTTTGGTATTGTTAATGGCTGAATTAACTACATTGTGATGGGAAATAATGTGCTTTCCTATCACGTAGTATCCTGTAACGTAGCCTACGTGTAGATACTGAAAGTGGTTTCCATTTTAACTAACACAATTAATGTTGTACCTAAAACACAATTTTCTCAGTAGACAATATGTGTAATATTATTAGTGTTCTGTCGTGCAGGCAAAAAGACTTATTGAATAAGTCAAAAAAAAACTGTCATTGTTCGTGATGACAATGTTGATGGCTGACGGTGTCAAATAAGAAATCGTTGATCATCATTTGTTTATCGTCGTATGCCACCTAGATTTATAAAACAGCAAAACGAACGTAATTTTGCGAATGGTTAATCGTGTTTTTTAAGTCACGTAATTAAAGTTCAACTAAAATGTTTTGCTCATTTTGTTTCTTGTTTTTGTCTTGTTAGTGCCAAACAAGATTATTGTTTGAAAAGGAATGCAACGTAAATTACCAACGACTGTACAGCCCAATATACTACACACTTAGTATCCTTAAATACATATGTATACGAGATTCAAAATATAGACACAAACAATCATATCTCAAAAAACTACAGTAGGGGAAAACATATATATACCTTATAGTGGATTTTGGTCGTTCGACCTCACACAGTTTCCCTACATACATAATTATGTACCTATGTCGTGACGCAGTCACGGGAATTCGAGATTCAAAATAAATACACAAAAACAATTATATGTCAAAATACTACAATAGGGGAAAAACATTTACATAATGGTGGATTTACCTTCGTTAACCCTGCAGTAGTTACACGTCTAAAATCTACAGATATTTCAGATTTCATGGATGAGCGTATGCGCAAACTATTCAACTTTGTCTGCTAGGAATATCAAATGATTTTCGTATGCAGTTTTTCGAGAATACTGTTAATTGTACAATAGTGGATTACTACCTATTATATTCCGTGCGACCACTGCAGGGTTAAATACCTTACCGTCAATATACTTATTGTTTTCCTTATCTAAAAGTACTATTAATGGTTTTGCTACGTCACTAGCATCCATTGAATTTTAGTTAGGTGTTTTCCAGCCTCTTACGTATATGGACAGGAAGATCATCAGGAAACTGTTGCACTAGGTAACAAAGTATTTTGTTGATTCGTTTAATAATTGTTGTTGTTGGTTTATATTTTTTTATACCACCTCCATAACTCAAGTAGCAGATGTCGGGGAAAACAGTCAGTCTCAAGTGGGAGTGGGCTGGTCACGTTGCACAAGTGCACTCGGACAGATGCCAGATGGATGAGGATCGTCACTTACTGGTTGTCTGAGGGAGGTCGATGTCGTTGAGGTAGACCGCGGCGAAGGTATTGTGACGATCTGATCATATTCGCGGAGCAAACTTGGCTAGAAATCGCCAAAGACAGGGAGGTTTGGAAGGAGAATACAAAGGCTCAGTAGTGGGACACTTATATCGTGTCCCGCTGCTGGGCAAAAGCATCCAAAGGGTTTGTAAAAAAAAATATTCTTGCACTTTTCTCTGTCCTTTGCTATATGGAGGGAAGGCATTTGTTCTGCAATGGGACAAAGGAAGTGTAATTTCATAAGTGTTTAAATGTAGTAAATAAGGCAATCAGTGTATGTAAACCATTTATGTCCCGTCTTATTAGTAACTAAAAAGTGGTTCATGGTTTTCAAAAGACCAAAAATGATTTAAAAAAAAACTACTTAATCTCTCAGAAATTGGTCGCAACAAATTGCGAAAAATATAAGAATCATTATTTCTAAAGAATAATCTCTTTTACGCAGCTCTTTGCTCAATGAAACCAACCCTTAGGTCTCTTAAAACATCTTTAAGGGCCATAAAATACTTTAATCTCCTCCATTAATTGGCTACAAAGCTTCCAAGTTTAAAAAAATCCTTTTTGCTTGTAATATGAACGCTTTTTTCTGGAATTTGTGACGTTTCACTAAACACAATCTTTACTAATATTATAAATAGAAAAAAATTGTACTATATTTGTAATGAAAGATAAGATTTTCAAAATTCTTTCACCAATAGAATGCTACTTTATCACTGGGTGACTTAGGCTATATATTTTCTAGTTTCGCATAGGGGAAGCCGCTGACAGAAGCTGATATTAACGTATAGTCACTATTTTGGTCTGTATGTGGGCTTATTTCTTCTAAACTTTAATACTTAATCTATTTTGAAACGGTGAAACCATTAGTTAGTTTTAAAGTTCTTGTTACTATTTTGGTGTAAAATAAAGTTTTATTCTATTCTACTTATTCTATTCTATTGTTTAAATGTTCCGGAAGGCTTATATGGATATTACATAGAAAGAAAGAAAGGAAGAAAACACGTTTATTCTTGCCTCATACAATCGTATAAACTAAAAATACACAATGAAAAAAGAAAGTTAGAATCAGTGCGAGGCCAAAAAGGCGCCTAACTCGGCGTATTCTGCGGTATTTAAAACAATAAACAACGCAGCGCTGGTCCGCTCTAATGCCACGGACACACTCACGGACGTTAAATAGACTATCGAAACAAAACAATAAATAATGAAGAAATAAATAAAAGTCGTGAAAAAGTTCGTTGAGGCGTGTGGAGACAAATATTTAAAAATAGTGCATACAATAATAAACCATCGACTGATGCCTAACGCTTCAACGTCATTTGTCAATATCATAGACAAACGTGGCTATTCTATTTGTATAATATAGATGAGAAACCGGGGTTAGTCGCTAGTCGCTCATAAGTCAATTATTATTGGCTCCTCGCGTGTTAGTTTGCTATTATAAAATGAGGCTGATTATCTTGGCCGCCGCTGTATCTTACCTATTATATATAGTAGGTACGTTAGACGCTTCCAGTACTTGAAAATTAATTGTGGCGTCACAGTTTTTTCTACGCAGCGGATTCTTGTTCCGCTCTTTGTCTAAGTTGTATTGTACAAAGAATTGCATATTTAATATTATCTCCATAAAAACGTTCTTAACTGTATAAAACACAGTTTGATCATCTAAATTATACCTTGTAGCGACCCGCCAATGCTTCACATAGTTTTTACGGCTTAAAAAATCAAGATATCTTTAGTATCTCTAAGTTTAATACACTTAAACCTTCTTACGTTTACACGATCAAAACGTTTTTCGCATTTGGCTCTCTGATTGGTTCAGAGCGTGGAGCGGGCCAATCGGAGCGCCGATTATATAATCACAAACGGGTCGATCGCGCATAAAACAAACTCTCGCTAGATACTCAGGAATAAGTAATCTAAATCGACGACACCGACTAACACGAAAAGGTATTTTATTTTAGAATATCTCAACATGTAGATAAGTATTCATCTATATAAGTATAGTTAGATGATAAATAGAACTAAACAGTTTATACACGTCTAAAGAACAAACATTAAACTAAATAAAAAGCACTTACAACAGAAGTAGTTTAGGGTTATTAGCATTTTAAAAGATAAGAATTCTACAGATGCTAATGTAGGCACTTCACAAAACGAGGTCTCGCACAAACACGAGAGAGAATTAGAGACAGAAGTAGTGTTTAATGACGGGCCATTAGACCATCGTCTTTGATCACTAGAGTGGACACTTTTTTCAACAAGTTGCGCGGGAAACAGCAGTCTGAGATCAGAAGGAAATGAATGCCACATCCAGTTGATAGCCTTTTTTTTCTTGCCTTCTGATGCTTATACGTATAGCACCTACCTATCGACAGCGAAGCGCCAATAACTCCTAACTGTCGAAGTCAAAAATTGCCTATCCCAAAATCATTACGAGGTAATACTATAAAATTGACTTGATTGAATTGATTGAGATTTCACTAAAACATGTTGAAACACACATTTAAATTAAAAACGAGCGTAGGTAGGTAATCTTATCTTATTTATATTTTATTTGTACTACCAAAATATTCACTAGAAATAATTTATATGGCAAAATAACGTTTGCTGGGTCAGCTAAAAAGCCAAGTAATTTCCTCGAAAAATTTCAGTTTGAAGGTGTTGGCAATTCACCGTCGATAACTTGTCCTGTCTGTCTGTCTTGTCTTGTCCTTGTCCTGTATTATGTTAAGGTGTGCAATAAAGTTATATAATAATAATAATAACATCACAAAAACAGGTTTAACAAGACACTAAAATCTTTGAATGTTGCATTCATTGAAATACATTTTTGCTCTCGGTTTTAACCATCAAATATATTACAGCTGTCGGATTTCTACTAGATAATTTTCCTGAAAGTAAAATCTTAAACTTTTGCACATTTTTCAGCACGCTTTCAGTCAAAAGAACTGTATTTCTTCGACCTTAATGTAACAAAGATATCTTTTTATTAAATATTTTATTGTAATTCGCTATCGCGCCCTGCTTAATAGGAAATAACTATAATACATTGTTAAATATTTTCATAAAACAAATATTCGTTTGGAAAACACGTTGTTGCGTGAATGGATACTCATTAGGCTGTTGTAATTATATTTTAGGCTGTCTTTTTCAGGTTCATAATTTCAGCTGTACCAAATTTTCCCAATTAAATTGTGTATTGTTACATTTCATACAATCACAGAAATAATAAGAACAAATATATTGAATATTCATAAAACAAGTTTAACATGAATTGCAAATAAAATACAGGTTTTCCAGATGCACAGAACTTGAACAAAGAACCTGTGAAGTGGACGCAGAAAACGTAAGATCGAGTAATGGTAGTCATTGGTAGTTGGGTAAACACACAGTGGCCCATCTTTTATTTTCGCTTAACAACGCGTAAACAACGAAAGTCATAACAATAATGGGCGGTCGTAAAAGTGTTAATATGTAGGTCTGTAGGCATATTGTAGGTGGTCATAGTTCAGGGATGTTCCCAGTCAGCAATAAAATAAAACGAGGGCCCTTAACGCTGCGTGGCGGGTGATATGTGACGTCATCAGGCTATAGGTGCGTTATTATATAAGGATAATCCCAAATATTCGTATGAATTTGAGAGATTTAGGTACTTAGAAGTGTCAAATAATGGAAAAATAGAATAAATATTCGAGATAATTTGAATCCATCGCCATCAACTCAAGTATCGGCGTTAGCATTGCGTATTTTAAGTTGAACTTTAATTGAGCATTTGCATTTAAAAAAAGCCCTAAAAAAACAAGGGCTGCAATCGAATAGCAATATGTTTTTAATGAAGTAGAGTTTAATGTTCTTAAGTTATAAAATGACCGCGAATTAAAAATTAATTTAAGGTCGTCGGTGTCTTCTTTACCTATATTAGAAAATGATGATGAGCATGATAATCATGTGAGCTTTGCAGTGCTATCACGAACTCATCCATTTTACAACCTAAACTGAACTGTTAAAGGGATGGAGCTATATGGGGTGAATACGTCCACCCCTCTTTCACGCTCGCACGACTGACATTTTATCATATCATGGTAACTCTCCTGGAAATTTACTGGATTCACTAAAGAAATTGAAAGTATAATTTAAATAAAACAAATTTAGTAGACATAATATTCAGTCTATCTTTCCATTTATCTATATTATATATTATATTTATTTTTTATTTTTTTTGTTCGACGAACGGCAAGTAATCCACTCTTACGTTGTTAAAACCTCTACGGTCCGGACCAAGCGTTTCGCCTCGCATTTATACCGCGAACATCGAAGGACTGGAACAACTTGCCTGCTGCGGTCTTCCCGTCCGATTATAATTTAGGTGTCTTCAGAGCTAGAGTAAATAGGCTCTTAATAAATTAGTGCGCCTCACCATCAACGATTGCATCACTGCTTACTATCAGGTGGGATCGCAGTCAAGCACTAGTTTATAACAATAAAAAAAATATATTTGTGGGACACCCACCTCAAAACACATTGTTGTATGCCATTAACTAAATATGTTCAATATCGTCTTCAGTAAACCCTTTTAAGATGGAAATATTTGGTTAGAACATTGTGGAGTTCGTGACAGTTCGAGCGATCATAAAGTTCATAACACTCAAAACATACCTAAACTTTTTATTGTCTACACCGCTTAACGTTCACTTTCGTATTGATTACAAACCCTAAAACCGAATCATTATTTACCACAACATTTAGTACCTAAGATATCCAGCCTGGACACGCCACTATAACCGCGGTAAGGTCCCTCTTTCAGGCCTGACTATTAATTTCACCTAACGTAGGTCCTCACTGACCACCATATTTGCGGACTTACGGACGGCGACCAAAGGGCAGCTCGCCATCCAACCGTCTGATAAGGATCAAACCCGATGTCTGTAAGATTGATGGGGCAAGTTAAAGTCGATGCCTGACAGGGCTACGGAATCTTCGGAAAAATTACTTCGGCTCTCACAAAGGGTAACTGAAAAGGAACACTGCAGGTTTCAGTCAGTTAAAGTCTGACAGTCCCTCTCGCTCCAACCAGAACGGGAGAAGTCATTTGATGATTTCACACTTAAAATAGAATTATATGTAGTATAAGTAGTCGTTTTTAGTAGTAACTCTACAACTAAACAAAGCACTATTGTGAAGATGAATCAATAATACGATCTGGTTGAATGAACATCATATTAATTTTAACATTAGCTGACCAATTTTGTTGTTTGTGGCATGTTATTCTAAAATATAGTTTGTTAGAAACAAATTTTGTCTGCTCTTTGATTTTGATAATTAACCTTTTTGATTCTCCTATACATCACACACTGAGCTTTTAGGGTGCTTACAGACCGTGCAAGTAACTAACACAAGTAAATAGCGCGATTACCACGCATGGGTTTCAATATACCCCTTATTTACAAACGTTGTTTAAAGCCAAGAAACAACAGTGAAAAATGCTGTCTTAACTATATTTTTTTTAGAGTGGAAAGTCATTAAATAACTCTTTTCGCCTTACCACCCAAAGCGAAAGAAGTGAGATAGAGAGAGTGTGAGACTTTTACTGAACAAAATCCACCCGTGTTCCTTTAGTTGCCTCTTGCTCTCCTGGTCGTGGTAACTAGACCCTAGTTGGTAAATTTACTCAAATCCTTACCTAACGTAGATGTTTACGCATGTTTCTATGCTGTGTAAGTACAACAAGCACCATTAAACTTATTGGCATATTATATAAAGACAACTACGTACAAGCTAAAATATTACAAGTTTATGACAACGATGAACCTTGAAACTCCACAGAAGCGGGTTCATGGCTCGCGATTCACTTTACGAACCCCTCAGGGAATTGATATTCACTCTGCAACCTTCACCGGCAAATTTTCTCCTTGATTTCAAGTATACCTATTTTCTTTGATAACCTGAAAAAGAAGGATGAAACGGACTTCAGAGACAGGCAAATTATTGAATGAGCAATTTCCTGTTGGCCAATTGATTTCATTTTCAGCGTCATGAAAATTCTAAGATTAGTTCTTTGGGTTTTATCGGTTTTATGTAATAAAGAGCTCAGATTGTGTAAGTCGATAAGGTAGTTATTCGTCAGCTAGACAAATAAGGTCAGGGATTATAGTGAATTCCATCCAATTTAGCATATCCAGTAGATTGCAGTATGGCTTCTGTTCCTCAATTTAAGCCGACCACGGTGGCATTTAATTTAATTAAATCTTGCTGTTAGATCAGTGGTTCTGTGGTTCTTAACATGTGGTCTTCGGACCATTGATGGTCAGCAAGAGCCATACAAGTATGATCCGTGAAATGTCTACGAATTCCAAACTTCCCAAATGAGTTACATTTTTGCGAACTGATTTTAAGTTTCTATTAGAAATATTGTCTTTTTTAACCGACTTCAAAACGAAGGAGGTTCGGCTGAATGTTTTTTTTTTATGTTTGTTCACCGATTGCTCAGTCAATTGTGGACTGATTTTGAAAATTATTTTTTTAATTGAAAGTATATGCCAACGAGTTGGTTCCATGGAAATAATGTTATGATCTGATGAGGAAATTTGAAGATATGGATCGGAACTCCTTATAGGATCATAGTAGAACTGTCGTAACAAGTAAAATGGCTTTGTTTATACGTGTAGTCGATGACTGACTGAAAGAAGGGGGAAGGGGATAAATCGATCTGATGATGAAGTTGAAAGGTAGACACCGGAACTCTGTAATAAATCAATGTAACCTGGTTAGGGTAATAATCCCAAACTCGGTTGAGTTTGGGATTATTACAATTGTCATGAGATGCATGCCTCTGGCTATAAAGTACCATCGACCTAATTTGATGATGATTAGCTGAGGGGTACTTCTTAGTTGTGCTACCACCACAACTAAAAAGTGTAAAATAAAAACCTTTTTACAAAAAAAAAGTACAACCGACTTCAATGTAAAAAAAAAAACTGTGCTAGATCTTCGTTGTCGAAATGTTTTCAACTTAAACCAATCGTGCAAAGATTAATTTTAGTCACGCGATACTTGTGTCACAGTATACAACATAGTATGATTCGAACATGTTAAAAATTAAACTAAGTGAGTGTTTATGTTTGTGAAAAATTATTAAGCATTTTAGTATTTATTCCCCGACTTTAGTTAGTGACGAAAATAATCGTCGAAGTGACAGTTTTAAAGTCTCATCTGGTGGCGAAAACATGTGACAACCGAGCGACGGATTACGTCAATCACACGGATTTTCTGCTGTGACATGTATACGTACGAGTATGACGGACAGAAAAATCGCCAGTGCGCATATCCTCAATTAGAGTCTGCGTTTGCATTTTATTCAATTTAATTTTACTATAGTCCAAATACTAGGTCAAATAAATTATTTTTTTCTAGGTTAGGTTTTTCGTCTAGACGAAATAGATTTCCATTGGTAATTTTTAGTCTTGTTTTGTTGGTGACAGAAAATATCACTACTTCTCTTTTTAATGACCCGTGATGACAGAATGACAACTAAGCGACAGACCACGTCAATCACTCATACAAAAAGACAAAAAACAAAACATGCGCCATGTGGTTCAGGCCTAGTTAATCAGTTGAACAGTAGTGCGGTCCTAATCTTATCATGTTTACCTGCCGTTTAATTAATAAATACAGGAGTGCGTGCTTTTACGGACAATATGTTACTTACGAATTAATAGATAATGTTATTCGGGAGGTAATTTTTGTGATTGTCTTTAGGCTTCGACCACCGTAAGTAAACACGATATTTATCTAAAGAAGATATTTTTTGCAATATGTTGTTGTTTAGGAGTTCTAATTTCATTATGTTCTGGCATTTTGGTTAGTCGATCGACATTACGCTCTCATAGCGTGGAGGTCTATGGATGGGTGACTATCTTAACGAGATTTCTCCGTGCCTCAGAAAACACGTTAAACAACGGTTTATCGTGTGATCTATAAATGATATTTGGGACCAAAGTCCCCCTCTTCTCCTTACTGTCATTTGTAGACCTAAATCTGACACAGTCTTGCTAAAGGCTGCTATTGTGTTACCCAATTACCTAATGGGTAGTGGAGGCCAGATGGCCACTCGTTCATTTAAAATAAGTATTAATATTCAGTTGCATCGTTCAGTTAGACCAGAAGCCGACCCCAACATATTTAGGAACGTGCAGAAGAAACGCCCAGGTGTCCACTGTATGGACCGCCCGGAGGACATGGTAGAGATGTGCCCCGCTTGCGCAGAGCACCCCGCGTCCTCGTGGGGGAGATCGGCGGCAACGATCTCTCGCGCCGGGCCTTTGTGTACCAAGGCCCGGCGCATCATGGCGCCCCCGCTTCCGATTTGCGGCGCAGCGCCCATGGTCCGAAGCGAGGAGGAGTGGCAGGTGGTCGCCTCCTTCTGCGAAGCAGTAATGCTAGCAAAAGAGGGGGCCGCACGTGCACGCGCGAGGGAGCGCCGCAGTTTCCGATTTCCGGTCACCGTAGGCGTGGGCTTGCGGACGGCGAGCAATGGGTAGCTCGCCACCCGACCGTCCGGTAATCGCCCGGATCGAGCCCAAGTCGTCGACGATGCGTACTGTTCCACGCGCGCCTCAAGGAGATGTCAGCAAACCGTAGGGGCCCAGTAGGGTCGAAACCTACTGGAGCCAAGGGTCTTTTTCTGTAACGAAGACTCGGCTCTGGTATGATAGGCAACGAAGGAACAGGAGTGGGTTTTTAGTCAGTAAAAATCTGACACACCCTACCGCTCCGCCCAAGAGCGGGGGATGTTATTGGATGGTTTTCTCAACGAAATATATATATTTAGAAAAGGTGACGCGACTTAAAAATATTACTGGTACCAGCCGAAATGACATCTAAGCAAAAATCACCTTTTACACTTATACCACCTTACTCTGAACTTGACTGACAATATCACCAACAACGGTTCGTTAGCGAATACAGGAAACGGGCATTATATGCATAGTACCTAGTAGCTTTGTGTTTACTGTTACTTCCGCCTTGAACGTAAATCCATTAGAGTTCTGTGAAAGTCAAACTACTACGTTAGCTATTACAGTTCACGCAATAATTTGACTGCTAACTTCCCCGAGCATATTATCTATCCTAATACAATCACTGATGAGTAGAGGTGTGCTGTCTATAGAACTAGTCGACTGGAAGACTAATCAGCACTCAAATGCTAGCTGTACAACTAGTTGCTGATAGTCGGCTTTTTCAAACTAGTCGGGCCATCTCTGTTACTGATTATTGTTTGATAGTAAGGCCACTATCCTACGGGCGTTTTACGAGCGTTGGCGCTTCTCCAATGTCTGCGCAGCGCCAACGTTGCGCAGACGCTATGTTAACGTCGCGAGTTTCTAGCGGTAAGCGCCAACGTTGAGCAGACGCGACGTTAACGTCGCGGTTTTAGGTGTACGCAAGAAACTTGCGACGTTATCGTCGCGTCTGCGCAACGTTGGCGCTGCGCAGACGTTGGAGAAGCGCCAACACTCGTAAAACGCCAGTGGGATAGCGGCCTAAGATTTATTTAACGAATGGAGTTAAAACTTTCGGATCGTACGCTCAAGTCGTTGATAAATTATGATTTAAAGATCAGTCTAAACGCCTTGTTGACACTTCGCGTGACCCAAGGGCTGGCTTTTACCTTGTACTGAGGATATGTATTGCTATGTATAGTGTGGCATAAATGACGCCCGTCTTTTGGGTCCATTAGTCTTTTGTTTTTGTTTTGTTTTGGTGTATATAGTATAGTTAAGTGTTTTTAAAATATGAATCTAAATAGTATACTGGTTGAGGAAATGTATTCATTTATCAAATTAAAAAACGTATTGCAAATACTAGCGATGTATTTATTTCGACATTTCCGACACCGACTGTAAATGTGCCTGGATAGTCAGCTATCTCGACTAGTCGGCTACTAGTTAGTTCAACTCTACTACCTCTAGTACCAGGTATCTATATGTTGAACAAAGTTGTTGCCGGTGTTGTGCCCCAGATGTTAATCGACTGTAACTACTTGAATTAACAATGTTAACAGGTTATTACAGTGAAGCGAACTGTTCACCTTTTATGTTAGCCTGGGAACTGTTTTGTTGATTGACTTATCTAGTTAGGGTATCGCTGTCCTTGAGCAATTAGGCTATGCCCTTTCTTCTTGGCTTCGTATGGTTGAATACTATATGGATATAAATAAGAATGTTTTTTTTTTAAACTTGCGTCTCAATGTTGCTTTACTATTTCTACTTAAATGGAGTCTTGAATAAAGAATTTGATGGCTCATCCTGTCAAAATTACCATGATAGTGAGCCTTTCCAAGCTCCAAGAATGATAAAAGATTGATGGATTTCCTGATACATAATATTGTACGTTCCTAAAAGTTTGTAATTTCGTGGATTTTTCCAAGCAGCTGCGTCACGAATTTATCTATTTTCTAAACTCCTTATCCCGGCTTTCTCCAACCTAAATTTGGGTCCGCTTTTATTGTAGGTAGCAGCCTAAAGACATCTGTCTAATTAAGATAGCTCACATCGTATTCATTAATTGCAATAGTTTACTGCTCATTCAATGTAATTATTTAGAAACGCTTGAACTATAAAAAAAAACAATTCAGTAGAATGTTTTCATTGTGTTGATACTTGGTCTTTTATCCGCATTTAATTTCACTTATAAGTGTGATTGTGTTACTGTTTTAGTCAAGAATTGGTTTTTGGTCCTAAAATCATCTCAACCAATAGTAAATATGTGTACCTACATATTTACACGGCTGTCCAAAGAGGGAGTGTTATTTCTTCTTCTTTAATAATTTATTGTACATAAAAATTTTAACATAGTAAACAATGATTTGAAAATTCGCGTACAAAGGCGAGCTTAACTCAACAATAAATTTTCTCATAGTAAACCTTTGAGTGATTGTTTGTTGTTTGAGTTTCTTGACTAGTAGTTGTTTATTTCGCCATTAGTCACATTAACAATTGATTAATAACGCACTATGTCGAAATTTAAGATTTACTACAATTTTAACTATTAGTTAACTACGGATCAAAAAGCTTCCCCCAAGCGACCTCGACATTATACTAAAACAAAAGCGTATCACATATCGTGTTTCTCTTATTAAGTTAACAAAAGTGACGTAGAACCTTGAACTTTATCATGCAGTGTTAGATAGTAAGGGCCGCGGCACACTTGTAGCACTCGCCGCTTCCTCTTGCGTGCTCATTGGCCAATCCATGAAATATTGCCAATGAACACGCTATTTTCGCCACGTTTCACGTCTGTTGCTAGCCTAAAAGGGGTGTACATTATGTCGCGCACAAACTAAACAGTTATTCGACAGAAATGGAGCTGTGGCTATGACACATCCCGACAAAACAACATATTATCGTTTGTGTTCGTAGACATCAGACATTATTTAGACGCTAGGTGTGACTTGACAGCATGAGATATGATGTTGACAAATGATTTCATTTGTCATGTCAATCTTGAAATAGTAAAACCGTCAGTGATATCATTAATATTCTAACAAAAATGGTCTTGGCCTGTACAGATTTACTTTGTGTTACCTTGTGACAAAAAGCAACTGACTTTTTCCCCGAGCTTGTCAACATTCGATTAGAAAGATGAACATCAAAATCCGCCAGCAGTCCATTGCTAACATCTTCGCGTGGTTTATCTAACAGCCTATCTGATCCATTGTGCATTGTTTTGTTTCGCAGCCATGTCACTGTATTCACGACAGCAGGTAGGTTTTTTTTTGAGATTGGAAATCATCTACAGATATCGCTCTAGGGTGGAGTGAAAAGGCGTATCAGACTTTTACTGACTTAAACCTAACTCCAGTCCCCCAGTCCTTCAGTCCTCCAGTTGCCCTTTGCGTTCCAGAACCACGGTATTCCTTTCATAAAATTCCCCGAGGACAGAGGTACCAACGTAATATTTGCGTTATTTATTCGCTATATCGTATGCACATCATGTAACATGATTCAGACGAAATTTAGACAGGATTAGGCCGAAATAACAGTTGTTTCCTGAGTTTGAATAAGCTTACCATTTTTGTTATGATATATCCGGTATAAAAAAGCTGCTATTGCTCATTCATCAAAAGCCAGACGTAATTTCGCGACCCTATGTTGTTTGAATAACGTAACTGTTGAATTGTACTAGAATCGTAATGTGAAGTTTAAAGAGGTAATGACCTCCTTGTCAGTTATGGTTTTATTATTTCCGGTAGCAAAATTAAATAGAAAAACTGTCTTACCATGTAGGTACCATTGTGGTTCATATATAAATATAATGATGTTTTTAACAGTGAATCGAAAATCTTATTCTTCACTTTAAATACTAAATTTTACGCCAAATATTAATTGACTTTTTACAATTATTAATTCATTAACGCTCAGGCGGTAGCCGGCGCCCGGAAGCCATTGTCTTACTATTGTGTCTCTAATTACGCACGTCAAAAGGTTAAGGATTTTTTATCCACCCAGAATATTGTGCACAATTCGTATTTTAGGTGAAACAAAGGCATGTTTTTGCAGTAGAAAACAGTAAGAACTTGAGGAACAGTTAAATATTACCCATAAATCTATTTTTAGATAGAGCATAAAACTTCAAATACATTAGGGGACAAATTGTCCCTCAACATGCCGCACAGCGCTCAATCTACGTGACACTTCAACGTTCATCATCATCATCATTTCAGCCGAAAAACGTCCACTGCTGGACATAGGCCTCCCCAAGTGTCGCCACAATGAACGGTCCTGTGCGTCTTGCATCCATCGAACTCCTGCACCTGTTACCAAGTCATCGGTCCACCTTGTAGGAGGCCTTCCAACGCTTCGTCATTCCAATGAACCTTTCGGCCCCATCGGCCATCCGTTCTGCGAGCAATGTGCCTTGCCCATTACCACTTAAGTTCGGCGATTCTTCGTGCTATGTCAACTGCAACGTTGCCCAGTGACAATATTTTACGACGCATTCACGTGACGCGAAAGTTGTTGGAAAATTTTGCAGCGTTACGCAGCATGTTGAGCAAAATTTTGTCCCCCAATATATCTGAGGCTTTAGCTTTGCCTGAATTATAATCGAAAGGCACGAACTAGCAACAATTTTTACCTCAGCATTTTGAACGTATTCCACACAGGGGTAACGTAAATATTCTTATCATCCCCAACGAGGTCTACTTACAGAAACACATCACGTCAGCACATCGTAGCTCTCAATAATAAAGGGGTGGTAATAAGGGGGTACCTAATATAAACATGATTAGACGAGCAATTGCCTAAAATTGATCAAAACTGGTTTCAAACTTTCAGCTAGTGACCTTGTCTTTCGTGGCTAAGCCACTGATTAATGAGGTTTATCGTTGATATTTGTATTTCTAAGGACCGGTATTAGCTGTCAGGCTTAGATCTTCGATTATTATGGTGACTCTAATACTTTTGTTAACCTATTCGATAGATGTCAAACAACGTCTGGGCCCTATCTGTACTAACATTATACAGAGAAAAGATTTGTGTTAAGAAGAGAAAGGATACTTGTAATATGAATAAATTCAAAAACTATTGGACTGATTCCAAAAGTTATTTCACCAGTAGGCTTTATCACTGAGTTACATATTTTTTACTTTCACGCGGGCTGTGTTGCTGACAGAAACCAGTTTAAGAGGGTCCGTTTTCACTCGCCTATCGTCAACATCGAGCATTGTTTAAAAGCTTGTTACTTCATCTAACGCAATCCAACGCGATGTTTGACGAAAAGGCAACGTGAAAAAAGAGAGATAACAACTGAAAACTGTGTTAGTATTCGGTAATTCCGTGATTTACTCGAATATTTTACAAAACTTGTTCGAAAAAAACTTGTTTTAAACCCTTAAAAGTTTTTGAAAAATATTTTCGTCAGTCAAAAACTTGATTAAATTTGGAAAGCTTTCACTGTTATACTTTTTCGACTTTATTATTTTTTGAGTAAAATATGAAGTTCATGCAAAGAGCAGATTTTCAGTGGTCTTTACTGGATTAGTTTTACACAAAAAATTGATTTTAATAGAAGCCTGGATAATATCCACAAGATACTGTGCTTCCAAAATATTAAATGAAAAATGTGTAATAACGTCATAATCGCTTAGGAGCGGTTGTATGAAAAACAGACAAAATGTATGTCGAGTTGCATCCTCTTAATAGGTAAGTATAACTGATTACGCTACATAAATATACAGGGTGTCTTTGAGATCTACGTACAAACGAATACCATTGATCCATTACATGATTCTGATTTTTTTAAATTAGGAAAAAGCCGACGTAAAATTCTACCACTTTCAGTATTCGTTTGTGTATATAAAAAAATCAAAATATATATTTTTTTTTTGCGACAGTATCTACTTGTAGCAAAAATATAATAGTATAATATTTGGATTTTTGCTTTATAAATCAGAAAATTATTAAAGGATGATGTTTGAATGAATTTATATTATATTTCTTTTCTGTTTATCTTTTCATCAAATGCCCATGTTCAGAATTGCGCTTCCCGTAAGGTCATCGTCATCATCATTTCAGCTGATAGACGTTCACTGCTGGACATAGGCCTCCCCAAATGTCGCCACAATGAACGGTCCTGTGCGTCTGGCATCCATCGAATTCCCGCAACCTTCACCAGGTCATCGGTCCACCTTGTAGGGGGGGCCTTCCAACACTGCGTCTTCCGGTACGTAGTCGCCACTCCAGAACCTTTCGGCCCCAACGGCCATTTGTTCTGCGAGCAACGTGCCCTGCCCATTGCCACTTAAGTTCGGCGATTCTTCGTGCTATCGTTGCGATTCGTCGGCAATCTTGGTTCTCCTGCGGATATCTTCATTTCTGAGTCGATCACGCAAGGAAATTCCGAGCATAGCCCTTATTATTGACCTTTGGGTGACTTAAAGCCTTCTGATGAAACCCATTATGAGCAACCACGTTTGAACCATATGTCATCACTGGCAACACGCACTGGTCATAGACTTTCATCTTGAGACACAGTGGTATATTGGACGAGAAGATACCGCGCAGTTTCCCGAACGCTGTCCCACGTGCAAGTGAGGTCTCCCCTTCTCTTTACAAATATCTCTGTCTTGAGACGATCTCTGGCCAAGTCTGCATCGTAAACATGATCAGAGGCCCTGCCCTCGTGGTAGCGCCTTATAACGCGATCTGTTTGACGACCTGAACTGAAATATTTAAGGGATGGAGCTATATAGGGAGTATAACTCCATCCCTCTTTCTCGCTCATTCGCCTGACATTTTGACAAGTCATGGTGAGGCCCCAGATTGCCACCATCACCGCGGTCGTCCTCGACGGCGTCGTCCTCCTTCAGGCGTCCAGTTAGTGATATTATTATTTCGCTAATGCTAGTGCATACGCAAAATGAATTAATATGAAACACAGTCTAACAACACATCATTTAGCCTTCTATACATGGGGTATTTAAGCAAAACTGTTTTGCTCAGTGTGAGGTCGCCATATCTAACGATAGTAATACACTTTATAGCTTATTGTTCCCAACTCATTCTGAATGCTAACAGCGACCTCCTAATTTATCCGTGAGTTCCGTGACAGTCTATTGTATACATTCTCATTAAGCCCGCATTTAAAACAGGTAGGTAGATAATGAAATTGTAGAAATATGATGGTGGATTTTAAGTTAGTATGGCCATCTCCGTTGCAATCTATAATGTATCCGATAGTATTTGGAGACACGTAGGCGCGTAATTGCATTTATTTGTTAATTAACAAGGTGATTATTAAGATTGAAATGGTAATTAGTGTCTGGAAACGATAAATAACGTACTTAAATTTATTTCGGTGTTGTAAATTTCATCTGTTGGCTGCTATCGACAATTTAGTTTAATTAATAAAAGAAAAACTAATTTGATTAGTTTTAAAGTTTTAGAAAGTTAATTCTGATTTTTTTCTATACTCGTTAGCACTCGTTATCGATTTCAGATTAAATATAAATATTTTTTACATAGATATGGCTCTGACGAAAATATACGCTTCCTAATTTAGCTACACCATCCTAAACTAACCTCAGCTAAAGTAATATTTCGCGTTTTCTGAAAAAATATTAGTGTGTTCAAACGCCTACCGATATAGAACTGCAAACAGTCTCGTTTGTGTTCGTGCTGCGTGACTGTCAGGCGCTTTGCGCACGCGAAGGTCTCGATCTCCGATTAATAGCTCACCGAGGTTGCCCCACCCGCCCTTTATTACCTCTCCGCCCTTCTCAAGTGCTTGCGAAATGAGCAATGTTAAGGTCAAACGACGTAACTCCTTATAAGTCCGGTCCCTACATAATCCGCAGCTAAGGAAACTTTGATCAAATCCGAACTTAGAATTCTGCAAAAGTTACAGCGTCTGGATTCGGGATCTTAATAAGATTGTGTGCCAGCTTTGCTTATTTAGCCCTGTCGTGATAAGATTGCATTAACTTACTAATGATGTCCGAAGTAGGTAGGCAGGTAGCAAATTAGTTCAATCAATAATTTGATGGCAATGCAATTAGAGGCATTAACTGCACTCTACGGGTAACACGAGATGTCAGTTTAATTAAATGATTGTGATCACTCTGACCATTGTAGATCATTATAATGGCTACGTAGGAGCTTACAATAAAAGATTGTTGTTGCCCAACATAAGAAAAAGCCTGAAAATCACATACGTCATTGCTAGGACAGAAATAAATGTCTATAAAGAAATGTGGGGTTGACATCAGACGACCGACGACCGGTATATTCCAGGAAAAAAACCGACAGTACAATCTGGGCTGAAATTATGTTACTTATAAATAAAATACTTTTTACGTAACAAACCTTTGAGGTATTTTGGCTTCAGACAAGTGTCATTTAATGTCTATACGTACTTGAGCGAGACTGATGATTCACATAATCACACTAATATTATAAAGGCGAATTTTTGTGAGTGTGTACTTACGTTTGTTACTTCTTCACTCTCGAACGGCTGAACGGATTTTGATGAAATTTGGTACACGGATACACTATGTCCAGGGATAACACATTAGACCAAGAATGCTAATTAATTGAATGCTTTTTATCCCGGGGGTATGTTGCCTTTTTACAATCTTCTACTTTCACTCGGGTGAAGCCACTGGCTGCAGCTAGTGATATAAATAAGCTAGATAATTATATATAAATAATAAAAACATCGTATATCACGTTGGCAGTTTTGTCATATTCACAGCCGAGCAAACGTGAAAATCTGAATTTCATCTACTTACTCAGTCAAACACATTTTCCGGACAACAAACCACGGTCGCGGCACAGTGAGACAAAAAAATAGGTATAACGAGAAAACAAAAATGGTATTATATCCCTCACACAGTATTATGTCGTGTCCTACTTACGTCAGGCGCTGACGAGTCTTGTGTTCGCATTCATGACCACCTCCGCATGAATAGCTTTTTGTTCTCCGCTACCCCAAATTATTTTCTATTGAATTTCAAAACCAGACTGGACTCTTGAGATATCGTTCATCAAACTATCAAGGTTTAAAGTAAAAAGTTTTTAAAACATTGGTTCACTAAAACACATTTATATTAGTTTGTAACTACGCAAGTTTAAATGTCATAGGTTATAGGAAAATAGTCTTTAGGGACCGACTATCATATTCCCCTAATGCGAGCCATAAACAAGCTGCGAAACGAAATAGCTGGAATTAATAGAGTACAATATAGAATAATTAGTGTAGTAGGCATCTGGGTGTTATGGCATGCGTTCCATAATCTAAATTAAATCAGCGGATATGTCGTGACGCACGATGTAAATGAGCGCACACAATAATCATTAATGAGTGGAACATAAATAGTAATGTCAATAAATTATGGTTATAAATACGGAATGTAAAAATCCAATCACTCGATTCAAATAATTCTCTAAAATTTCGGCAAGTTACGAAAGAAAAATTAAATTCAGAAATAAATTACACATAGTTTTGAGTACCTACAATCA
Source organism: Mythimna impura (assembly GCA_905147345.3). Lineage (NCBI taxonomy): Eukaryota > Metazoa > Arthropoda > Insecta > Lepidoptera > Noctuidae > Mythimna > Mythimna impura. The sequence goes on along the minus strand of LR990343.1, from coordinate 14,531,444 downwards.
ACTATTACTTACAAATAAATATGATAAGATAACATTCTGAGTATTATTTGCCTAGTCAGGTTAAAATGGAAGAAGATAAGAAAAACTTCGGCTGTATTTATTTCGAAATACCTTTTTTCAAACTGTTCCAGTTTATTGCGAATTATTTCAAGTTTTGAGCTACTAACACAGATCAGAAAAATATTCTGTGGTTACTAATAAGCTGTCTGCCGATTTTATTAAATAATTTATAATGTAATCTACGCGATTACATTATAAATTATTTAAATTTCAGTTCCACCATTCTGAGAATTTTTCTCCTAAGATTCTTCAAATGTCACAATACTTTAATAGATGTAAGAATCGGTTAATTAAAGTATGAAGAGCAGATTTTGACCAACATTCTACTCAACAAATGTATTTCTTCTTTTTGTGGGAAATCATCAAATAAGCCTTCTCGCTCTAAATAGAGCGAGAGGGAGAGTCAGACCTATGTGTAAAACTTGCCTGTGTTTCTTTAGTTGCTCTTTCATCATTTCAGCCGAAAGACGTCCACTGTTGGAAATAGGCCTCCCCCAAGTGTCACCACAATTAACGGTCCCGTGCGTCTCGCATCCATCGGATTCCCGCAACCCTTACCAGGTCATCGGTCCACCTTGTAGGAGGCCTTCCAACGCTACGTCTTCCAGTACGTGGTCGCCATTCCAGAACCTTTCGGCCCCAACGGCCATCCGTTCTGCGAGCAATGTGCCCTGCCCATTGCCAATAAGTTTAGCGATTCTTCGTGCTATGTCGGTAACCTTGGGTCTCCTGCGGATATCGTCATTCCTGATTCGATCACGCAAGGAAACTCCGAGCGTAGCCCTTTCCATTGCCGCCTTTTGAGTGACTTTAAGTCTTCTGATGAGGCCCATTGTAAGCGACCACGTTTCGGAGCCATATGTCATCAGTTGCTCTTTGGCTCTTTGCATTCCAGGGCCATGGTAACACTTTCTAATAATCCTACAACCCTGTACAACAGATCTATGAGTCTTAGATAAATATTATAGATCCGATTATGGAAATTAATTCACTGCTAGAAGGTACCTTCACTATAAATAAGCATAGCAGGCCATTAATTCCAAAAAGATATATGGTTCCCGTCGGATACGCCGGAGAAGAGAAGCCGCAGGTACCTAGTCTGTAGTACTCATATATTACACTTATTTTTCATATGACGTGCACTTTTCATGAGTGTCGCTCTGAGATCACAGCTGAATGTGATGTTGACGCTTTGTTCAGGTGATTGACGTTGACATGAAAGTGGGGAACAAACTGCGTGTATCCCATCATGTCATGACTGCTAAGTTTTAGTCTAAAAGGATTGGTTATACGGGTTATACGGTTCATTTCCAAGTTGAGTGCTTGGAATGCTAAATGCATTTGGAAAATGTTTTTCCAATTCACTTTGCAATATATTACTTTTATCGACAATTTTATTAGGGTACTTTTCCTATAGATACATAATCATGTATACCTATTATCATGCCTGGTATTTCTCAATAGTTCCACAGTACCTGACTAAGTTTCCAATTTTTAAGGACCCGAAATGATGTGAGAATTTGGTAGCATTCGTGAAATATTTCAACGTAAATCGCTTTATAAATACCGAGATCGCACCTTTTCAAATACCTACCCGACGTATACATCTGGAATAGTTCGGATTACTGTCATAGCTTGGAGAAAAGCTGAATTTGTTTACAAAGCTTACCACGGCAACGCTTCGGTTGCCATCTTCGATGCGAGCGTCACTGAGAGCGACAAAATATTCCGTTCACATTCGCCTCTCGCCCTATTACGTGCACAGATTTTTCACAAAAAATCTCATCCCCAATCGACCCTCCTTAAAGTGGGTCGTAAGCCTTTGATGGAATCTCTCATAAAATAAAGCTTGGAGAAAGTGTGAGTCAGATTATCCAAGGTTATCTGTAAGATGAATAAATTTTGCTGTTCCAAACTGAACAAAAAATATTTATGACCCAAAAAGTTTAAAGGAGATAGTTTCGGTACTACCATAAATTTAATTCGAGGTTCGAAGATTAAATGTAACCCTCGTCGCAAAGTTTAATGTATCCTATAATTACTTGATTTTTAAGCGGTTTTAAATTTCCCAAAGGACATTACGCGTCAGAAACTTTTACTGCTATCCGGGACAGAATTTGTGAATGTAAAAAGTTAATGAGGAAAAAAGACATCAGTTCAGCAGAACAATCTTTTTGCGAAATACTTTTCTCTGAAGAAAAATGTTTGACATTAATTCTCAGTGTGCAGCAACCTATATACCTAGATCAGACTGTCGTCTTGACTACATCTCTTTTACGTTATTATTAGTAAAGATAATATTAAGCCGAATAATCTTAGTTTTGTTGCTAAATATTCTATACAATTTCTACACTTCTACTACTCAAGAACGATTACTCTTCACGGCATTTGTTATAAACAAGGAAGTACCTACCTACCTTATTCTTGAAAACGAATGAACCGATTTTAAGGCCCTTACTCGCATTTAATGCCAAAACACATTGACTTTCTGAAGCCTACTCCTCAGTAACGGCTGGGTTAATAGATTTGAAAAAAAAAAATATTTATTATAGATTCATATATAACATTATCAATTATGATTATTATGATTATTTCATACATACATACATACATATACATATTCAGCCTTTTAATGTTCCCACTGCTGGGACTCAGGCCTCCTCTCTCTAGGAGAGAAAATGGGCTGGGCTGGGGATGGGATTATTTCATATGACTAATACTTTTGCCAAAGAATTTTTTTTAACACCATGATATTTTTTTGCTTATTTTCGTTACTCCTTTTAAAAGGCTTTGATGTTTAGAAATATGTTCACACAAAAAATAGGTAGTTAGTAGAAATATGTTCTTCATAATGTACATAGCATGTGTAAATCAATCGAAATTTTGCAAAGAAAATGATTTTAAAGGTCAGCGAAGGCGGAATTACGAGTATGTGTGCAATTAACTTTGCCCATGTTCAAGGGACTTTACGCCTTAATGAAACTTGGTACGTAGACACAAAGTAAAAAAAAAGTTAAGCTAAAAAGTTAGGTAAGAACATTTTCTAAAACTGGGCAAGTGCGAGGCGGACTCGCGCACAAAGGGTTCTGTACAAACTTACCTATGTAAATAGTTCGATTCTCGAATGGAGTCTCGAAGATTTTTCCGAAAAGTCGTTAACGACCTGTGTGGCGCATTGGTACAGCGTTCTACCTATGTTATCATCGTGCCTCGAGTTCAAATCTTGGTCAAACAAAATAGTCTTTTTGTATTATAATAGATTATAGTAATGTTCTATGATAACAACTGAACATACTTGTAGCAATTTATGAAGTAAACAAGAAAGAAAAAAATTTGTTTTCTTATCGGTCACCACGCTCAAAAAGTGTAACTTGAATTAATATCAAAGAAAAAGAAATACTGCATAAATAAAATAAATAAATAATTATAATTGCATAAGTTGATACAAAATGCTATGCAATAGCTTTACCGCGGCAGTCCCCGAGTGCCACACTTATTTTTTTCTACTAAAATCATCCTTTACCAAGAACAAGAACTGCCCAGTAGGTATGTATAAAATACCATGAGGAGTAAACGCTCGTAAGTAATACCTAATATACACGACCCAAAAGCCTGTTAGGCGAAGTTTCAACTACCACTCGGACCTTTATGAAAAAATATTTATCGGCTTTACGTCCGAAAATAAGCTTAGTGTCGAGTGTCGATGACGGACTATTAAATTCAAAAAAGTGTGCGTTCAATTTGAAATCTTCAGATATTTTATGGTTAGAATAATAAACAAGAACAGCTTTTTAAGAATGATATCTTATTGAGCGGTTTATGGTTTAGCGATTGGATGTTAGGCTGCGTGTCTGCAGGGTTGATTTCCACACGGGTCAAATAATAATATGTGTGTGGTCTTTTTTTTTAGTTGGGAAAATCATTTAATGACCAATCTCGCTCTTGGACGGTGCGCGAGATAGTGTCAGACTTTTACTGACTAAAAACCCACTCCTGTTCTTTCGTCGCCTTCGTCCCAGGGCCCCGGGTTTCGTTTTCACACTACCCATGGCCCCAGTAGGCTTCGACTTGCTGGGCCCTTACGTTTTGCTGACATCTCTCTGAGGCGCGCGTGGAACAATACTCGCCGTCGCGTCGACAACTTGGCTCGGTCCGGACGGTTACCGGACGGTCGGACGGCGCGGCGGCGGTGGGCTACCCATTGCTCGCCGTCCGCAAGCCCGCGATATGTATGGTCTACAGATTGTTGGTTCGGGGCTCGGTATCTTGTGCGTCGCATACAATACCGAACGACTATACAAACGAACCACGATACGGAAATAATTACTAGTATGGGGCAACGGGCCACGGTCAATAGTTCAAAAAACTATGTAATTAAACAAAATGGATGATACTTCAAAATATATCATCGTCGTCACTTTCCATAATTAAATTGTTTTTCCTTATATCTTTTTTTAATAAATATCATTTGGTATTTTAAAATAAAAATGAAGTCAAACAATCCCTTGAAATAAAGATATAGTATGATTTAATTAAAATTAATCAATTTATATATGATCAAAAAAGCTAATACAAAACAACTCTTCCTCTAGCTCGAACATGCAGATACTCATTTTACTGGATCTGCTGAAAATCACGCTTATATTACTCTTTGCACATCTGTCGCGCCGGGCCTTAGTACAAGCCATGGTCCGAATCGAGGAGGAGTGGCAGGCGGTCGCCTCCTTCTGCGAAGCAGTAATGCTAGCAAAGGAGGCGGCCACACGAAAACGCGCGAACGAACGGCCCTCACGCCCCAGCCGCCGGGACCCCGATCTCGATTTCCAGCCACCGTAGGGTAGCTCACCGTCCGACCGTCCAGTAACGGCCCGAACCGAGCCCAAGTCGTCGAAGGCGCGTAGTGTTCCACGCACGCCTCAAGGAGATGTCAGCAAACCGTAGAGGCCAGCAGGGTCAAAGCTTTCTGGGGCTATGGGTTCGCTTCTAAAAGGAAAACCCGGCGCTGGAATGAAAGCAACGAAGGAACTAGGAGTGAGTTTTAGTCAGTAAAAGTCTGACACGAAAGGGCGGGAGATATTTGGATTGGATGATTTCCCACATAAAAAAAAAAAACAAACAATATTATTCTTTGCACTATCTCTTGTAGAGTAACTAGTAGAGTACTTCACTTTGATAATCGTTCTGGCATTATAAAATTAAAACAATGTGTAAACATTTATTTTTTAAATCGATAGTATTTTTAGACATTACCCCACTTAAATACAAAGTACAAACTTACAAGTTTTACTTCTTTACTTTATTCTCTTACGTTTTTAGGGTTCCGTACCTCAAAAAGAAAAAACAGAACCCTTATAAGATCACTTTGTTGTCCGTCTGTCTGTCTGTCTGCCTGTCTGCTTGTCAATACCTTTTATCTCGGGAACGCGTGGACGTATCGAGTTGACATTAAAACCATAATATCTGACCTGTTGGTCTAGTGGTTAGTGGCCCTGACTGCTATGCCGGGGGTCGTGGGTTCGATTCCCACCCAGGACAAATGTTTGTGTGATGAGCACAATCATTTGTTCTGTGTCTGGGTGTAATTTATCTATAATATGTATGTATTTAGAAATATATAAGTAGGTTTATCAGTTGTCTAGTACTCATAACACAAGCTCTGCTTAGCTTGAGACTAGACGGCATTGTGTGATAGTTGTGGAAAAAAAAAACTGTTCCATTACTGTCTCTTGGTACAAATATTATATATACTTAGGTCTACGGTCCCTTAAAGCTGTGAAAAAATCAAACTTCTAAGTTAACTAAAAAAATATACGGCCGTTTTTGTTGCAAAAACGTGTATTTCGACACTCTCAAGGGAATCATAATTCATAAGGTACTTCCCGTTGACCCAGAATCCTGAAATTTTCCATAAAGCAAGGTCTTATAACACAAGTATAGGAATAAATCAGAAAACAGAAAATTTGTTGTTAGGTCACAATTTTTTTTTTTTGCGAATTGTAAAAACTTTGAGACTGCAATCAGGAATTAAACTCTTTACATGGGTAAGTTTGTACGGAACCCTCAGGGCGCGAGTCCGACTCGCACTTGCCCAGTTTTTTATTACAGTTACATATTTTTAAACAAAGAATAAAAACCTAAAAACAAAACTCAAAAACCTTCTGCATAATAATATAATCTCAGTTTTTCCAATTTTTTTTTTATGTCTGTAATTACTAAAACTCACCCTTTAGTACCTAAAGGTCAGTTTATTAGCATTTTTTTTTGTAAGTCAATGTTGCCCGTATAGTTAAGTATGTAACATTATATTAGCCAAATAATAAAAAATGTGAGGGATTGACGCGAACTATTAAAATGACGCGTTGTTAATCCCATATATCTTGGAATTCCGACAACCATCATAGCTGACAGAATTTAATGTTGTTTAGAATCCTAATGCTGTGGCTACATTATCGCGCGAATATTCGTGTCGCGTTATCACCACTGCGTTACTGGAGATCCAAGCCAAAGACATGATCCATAAGATGACAACATGTAATAAACATGTAATGTGAGAGTTTTGCATGCAACAGTAACTTTTTAAGAGTATATATAAAAGATATTACGCGATAGTGTTGTCTACATTAGCAGTCAATTGCATTTCTATTTCTATGCGTCTGTGTAGGTCGAATAGCATTCGTGTTCGCCCGAACACTTTGCGATTTGACGAACTACTCGGCCACATTGGTCTTGATAGTGCAAATATTCGCCGAAACCGGATAATGTAGCCACAGCATTAGAGATTTCATTCTTCTTCTTTCATTATTCTCTCTTTTTTCCTAACTCCTGCCGCCTTATCATACTTTTAAATTCTCTATATCTTTCTCTCTCCTAGTTTAAATGTATTTCGGTTGCACTTAAGCAGTTCTTTGGTATAATATAACGTTCAGAAGGAGGTCGGGGTCGCGCCGGCCAGGTGTTCGGCACCTCGCCAGCAGATGGCACAATAGTTCCGTTCTACGATGTGTGGAGATTATCTATATTTCTGCACGCACCCATTGTTTATTGCCGTTAGAGGTTGTTTTGTCATGTATTTCGAAATAAAATAAAATAGATGATTTGCTTTCAGTATTTTTCATGGCAAAATTGTAGTCGTATAGTATCTATAATAATAGAAAACACGGCTCAACATCTTGTAAAATACGTAAAACATACTTCCTTTTTCCCCTCATATTCATTTGTTACAATGGTTTTCTGAAGGGGCCAAAACTCCCCCTGCTTACAAAACGATGTTTAACGATCGTCTATTGTATAAATGACGTAAACAGAGGACTCAAATCAAGATAACCGTTATAGGGCAAGAAATTCTATTAAAATCGTGTAACAGCAATAAATAACATCATCAAGGTGAGTAATTCGTCAACTCGTACCGCATACCTACGGCCCTTAGGGTACGAGTTGCACAAATTAAAAATAAATTATATTTTTGAGTTGCAACCTTCACCCGTATGTATAAATAGCATCATAATACTGCGATCACCAATTTGCTTGCCAACTTACCTAGTACATCTAGCTCAGTATACATAAGTCAACAAACAAATATATATTCAACATCAATCGTGTACACACATACCTTACCAAATTACAAGTACATTTATTAAATGAGGTACTTAGTAAATATTTTATGTTAGTTTACAAACTAATGTTTATTTACCATTTATTTTTTTACCCAAAAATTTTACCTAGTAACAAGCTAGTGAAGGAAAATGTTTATCATTTCATGAGCCAGAGGACTTTTTCTGTCGTGTAATTACTCCTGACGAAAGTCTCGTAACATAGTTTGTCTATAAAACATACTCCTTGATGTGGTAATTTAATAATAATGAATTATATTAGCCCTATTTGTGAGTAACTTACCAATATATATCTATATGTCATGAACATTATTACACACAAAGAACATCGACCTTTAATAAAAATCTCGTTAAAAAGCAGACGGCAAAAAAAAACATTTATTTTCTCCCAAGCCAGTTTTATTTCCAACGCTCCACATTTATACGTTTTAATGATGTTATATTTTTATATCTCGTACGTTGTGCTTACGTAAAGTAGCGATTAGAGAAAACCGTCAAGGGTGAGAGACATTAAAACAAATCTCTTTAACACCAGCGAGCCTAAGCGGATGTAGCGATGGGGCTTCTGCGCTGTGTGCCCTTCGCACCTCCAATGAAACGTTCGCAAAAGATAATTCAAGATACCCTTTACGATCATTTTATGATCCCCGTAAAACGAATCATAAAACGATAGTTACAAATAACTACATTATAACGTAACCATGTTTGTTTTACCGTAGATTACGTCGTAATATTATTTTCGGTTTACATGTAAGCAGCTAATGGATATGGCGACATGACAAATTATATAATCTCTTCATCTAATGACCGCCTAGCATAACAAGACGTCTGAATTAATGAGGTTTTAGCGAGACATATTACCAGTCGGCTGAACAAAGTAAATATAAATACATTTTTCCGTAATACAAGTCTAAATTCAGCAGCACATTCCATAACATGAAATCGTAATTTTTGTTTACTTGTTTCAAGTTGACGAAAATTACAAAAGTTTCCTTTCCATTTCAGGTGACGTACTTACATCAATCAAACCGAATTTATTACTACGAAGCGTATTGTTGAATTTTGATACACGATTTTTGGATCTACAAACGGCTGAAAAAAAATGTTAGGATTTGTTGGTAGTAAGAGCGTTTAAAGATAGTGTTGTTGTGATGAGTCGGCACCAACTGCGCGTTCCGGAGGTGCGCGTGAGCGGTGCGCCGACGCAGGAAGAGGACGCCCCCCCCGCTGCGCTGCACCCCTTCGCGCTCACGCTTGCTTCAATACCGAGGAGAAGACACTCTTGGATATGTGGGTAAGTGAATCAGACGTGGTTGCTGCTGCATTTTTATTGATATCTAGGTTATATTGGTGAACTTGATACATCATGTTGAAGTTTGAAGATTACCTTATGTATCTATCACGCCGTAAAATAAATTAAAAATACTTTTTGTAGTTTTACAGCATTTAGTCTTTGAATGAATGTTAATCCCTAATAAGACCTAATGAAGTCTACAAAAATGAAGTAACATTTTGACGAAACTTTATCACAAAAATGTGTAGACTTTACCTTTCACCAAGTTCCTAACTTAGCATTATTCTGATACCATTTCAGGTAGGCTTTATGTAAAGTTTTCACATTTTTCAACTTCTTTCACACTGGTGAGTTATTTGATTAGATTAAGTAACTGACGATAATTTACAGTTTTTAACCGACTTCAAAAAAAGGAGGAGGTTCTCAATTCGGTTGTATTTTTTTATCATCTTATTTTTATGTTTGCTACCTCAGAACTCCGTCGTTTAAGGGCCGATTTGCATTTTTTTTCCCCTAAAAGGATATGCTAGATATACTGGATTAAAAAAAAATGGGACCAATATGGAAGATTGGTCCCATTTTTTTCAAAATCCAGTTCTGATGATGGGATCTATGAGGAATCGAAAGAACTCCTCAAATATTCTAGGCAACCATATACTGATTTTGGTATTTTCATCGAGAACTTAAGCATTTACAGGCAAAAAGTAACATTTGATGTAAGTAGTAGAACTGATGAAGAAGACCAGAAATGGCCAACGGAACTTCATACTCACATGGATGTCACAATGAAGATAAGCGACTATGACAATACAATTAAATGAATGGTTCTGAATAGTTATGTTGGAAATGTAATCTGATGATGATGATGGAGCCGGAAGATAGCCACCGGAACTCCGTAATTAAGCATTTACAGTCAAAAAGTAACATTTGATGTAGTAGAACTGATGAAGAAGACCAGAAATGGCCAACGGAACTTCACCCTCACATAAATATCACAATGAAGACAGTTAAGTAACTATGAAAATATAAATAAATAAATTATTCTGAATAGTTATGCTGAAAATGGTATCATCGAAGTGATCTGATGATGAGATGAAGCCGGAAGGTAGGCCCTGGAACTCAGTAATTAATCAATGTAACCTAGCCGTTTTTAGGCTTATTAGAATTGTCATGAGTTGCACTTTGGCTATAAGGTACAATCGAACTGATCTGATGATGGAGCTGGAAGGTAGGCACAGGAACTCCGCAATTAATCAATGTATCCTAGACGTGTTTGGACTTATTAGCATTGTCATGAGATGTACTTTGGCTATAAGGTACCATCGAACTGACCTGATGATGGAGCCGGGAAGTGGATGGGTGCTTCATATTAAAATAATGTTTCCTAGCAGTGTTTGGGTTAGTTCGAATTGGCATGAGAAATAGGTACTTTGGCTATAAGTGTGAAACACAACTAAAAGTGTGAAATAAAAAACTTTTCACAAAAAAAAGTTGGATATTTTTTTTTTTTGTAAAAAGTTTTTTATTCTTAATAACTTTAATTTCGGAAGTCGGTCTTAAATAGGTAACAAGCAAACAATAGGTACCAGAAACACCGACTTCCGAAATTAAAGTTATTTTGATCGTTTTAGTGTTTTGTTTTTTGTAGTGAAGTCAGTTATTTTTTAATTCTTTTTTGTAAAAAGTTTTTTATACTTAAATAGATTTACAATAATTTTGTAACAGATAAAAATAGAATGCATGAGCTGATTATTATCGCTGCAGGAAATAAGTCGTCTGAAGGGATTTGTTACACAACTGTGAGAGGTTTAACTTATAGGAACGTGGTCGCTCACAATGAGCCTCTTCAGAAGGCTTAAAGTCATACAAAGAGCAATGGGTTATACTCGGAGTTTCCTAGCGTGACCGAATCAGAAATAAAGATATCCTCAGGAGAGCCTCGGGCACCGACATAGTTCGAAGAATCGCCTTATGTAGGTAGCGGTGGGCAGGCAATATTGCTCTGAAAACAGGTTGATGGGGCCTAAATGTTCGGATTGGCAACTACGTACCGGAAGACGCAGTGTTGGAAGGACTCCCACAAGGTGGATCCATAAACTGGTGAAATCGAGGGTGCCCAATGGATGCGAGACGCACAGTACCGGTCGATTTGGTGACACTTGGGGCAAGCCTGCCTACGTTCTGCAGTAGACGTATTTTGGCTTGAAATGACGATGATGTGAGAGGCTTATCTGTTTGTCAATGTTTGAAACTCCAAAACTAACTTTATTCGTAGATATTATGAAGCATTACTAGCACAGCTGCTGTTGGCATCAAAGATAAAAGTCCAGACACATAAATAAATCTTGCAGCCATTCCTTATATTTTGATAACAGAACCCCATTTAGTTTCTTCTTACCGACTTATATTATTCTTATTTCTCGCGTACAAACACTTAGATTAGTTTCGCTTCATACCTACAGCAAAACAATATAGCTTAGCTTGAGAGTCGTGTCTATATTGAATAGATATTTTCAGCAGTGAGTGGCTATCTGAAAGACAAATATTTGTTAATATTCATGAGGGGCTCCGGCGATGGTCTGTCGCAGGCACAACAATGGCCAGCCACGTAAACGCTCATCCTAGTTAACCTCGACTATTGTACGGAGATCACTGTCTTCAACTGTTTTTGTATTCCATTTCCATTATACCCGTCGACGCTTTCACTAGATCTGTCCCATGAATCATTATAATACAGTCGTCATCTCCTCCCCAAATTGCCTCCTCCGCTACATACCTAACTTTATTATTCATCTTATACGAGTCTTTATTGAAAAGCAGACGATAAATTTCAAAGTCCGTTAAAGATATCTATAGAAACTGCGCATTGCCGAAGGAAAACCACGAAAAAAATGTTTTTTTTTCCCCTTCTTTCTTCTGTCAGTGATATTTCATGACGACATTAGACGGCACATTGAAGGAAGCCATTAATCTGGCATCGGCAGCGCTTATACGTCGCGCCGTTCTTCACACGCAACGCTTTATCCAATATCAAAATATTTATTTGGCGGATATAGCACTTTATTAATATAACATTTTGCAGAAAACGGTCGAGGCTACCTATCAATATACCTGTGGTTTCTGATATAAATATCCCTCAATTTCACACAAGATCTCGTGATCATGAAATTGGCGCGGACCAGCTTTGTTTTGCCCATTCGAGGTGGAGAGCGAGGTGAAGTTAATCTGTTGGTCTCTGAATACCTATTGTGACAGTACACCTACGTGTGTGGAGTTAATCAATACGCTCACCGGGAAATAGCTCAATCTGGAAGCAGGAAATAGGTCCAATTAAACACGGCTTTGATGTCTGATTGCTCTTCGTGCTAGCGCGTCGAACGTGGAGAAAAATAAATCTATTAGCAACCTACATTGATTCCTCCCCTTATTGGCTCCTACTGCTCCTACGAACATATTACGCACTTAAACCAAATAGAATGGGATATAAATTGTTAAAGAGGAAACTGAATATTCAGGGGTTGTGTTTTCAATTTCCTTTAAAAAGTTTCAAAATTTGATTTTACGTTCTTGTTACTGTGCAAGTTCAACCGTTGCTAACTTGAAAATTTCTCGTAATTATATCAGGAACATTAAAAATGACTGCTTTAGTTAAACTTTTCGAGTTTATTTCATGGAAATGTGTATGCCAGTTTTAAATTAAGTAAGCGTACTTATTTATAAACTTACCGTTATTCGTACTCAATACCTGTAATCATCATCATCATGATTTCAGTTGATGTCCACTGCTGGTCATAGACCTCCCCCAAGTGTCACTATTTCACTGGTCCTGTGCATCTCGCATCCATCGGATTCCCACAAACCTCACCAGATCATCGATCCACCTTGTGCCTTCCAACGCTGCGTCTTTCAGTACGCGGTGGCCACTTCAGAACCTTTCGACCCCATCGACCTTCTGTTCTGCAAGCAAAGTTCTCTGCTCACTGCCACAAAGTGATGGGATGGTGTTATTTTTAACCGACTTTAAAAAGAAGGAAGTTCTATGTTTGGTTGTAAGTATGTATTTTTTTATTTATGTTCACCGATTTCACGGTCAATTGTGGACCAATTTTGAAAAAAAAAATTTATTGAAAGGTTCTTCCGAATTGGTTTCATAGAAATATTGTTATGATTTAATCATGAACTTCGAAGATATGGAACGGAATTCTTCATAGGATTACAGCAGAACTATCGTAACAAGTAAAATTGCTTAGTTTATACGTATACTCGATGACTTTAAGTTTGATTGAACGATACTTTTTAGTTGTGGTACCGCAACTAAAAAGTGTAAAATTAAAAAGCTTTTTATTTAACACTTTTTAGATATTATTATATAGTTTTTTTACGTTCGACTCCATACCTACGCAACCTGTAATACCTACAAGATATGAAACAACTACAACAGGATCAGAATTATTCATTCATTTCCATAATTTTACTTACACTTCCAAGTAAACCAGTCCCAATATCTTTCCACTAACTTGAGTTACTATTTCGATGTACGATTTGCATACGTGTGTGAATTAGTTCGGAACCGGCCGGGAGATTGTGTAGCTAATGTGAGCAAAACTGTCACACACAAGCACGGGAAATTTATTACGGTACAAGACTTGGTGCATGGGCTAGTCCGGTTTCAATTTGGTCCTTAAATTTTGGATGGAGGTAACTTTGCGTTGGGTACCAGGCTGTACAGCTTTGATAACTTCAGCATGGTACCGCAACAATTACGAAAAATTGGGCAGACGACATTTTCTTTCATCGCGGGCAGAACATTCATGGGATTAGCATAGAACCTTGGCAGAGAGGAGAAATCGAGCTGTGGATGTCGATGACGAGAGATTAAAAGACAATGTTCTACTATTTATGATGTATACGTATGATGTTACGACTATATTATTCTATAATCATCCTAATATGTGAAATAAGTAAGACTTTTTTCCAAGTTACAATTGTTATTCAAAAGTGAATTACTTTTGAATTTTTGTTAGTATAAGGTTGGTAATAGTAGTACACATATGCACAGTACGTATCCAATATTTTAAACTTTGTTGGTAGCTCTGTTCTGTATACAAACACTAGAATGACCACTAATGAGTTTTGTTTCTCGAGTTAAACAAATGATTTGGTTGTTAGGTTTTTATCCCTATTTAGCTTTTAGTCCTGTGCCACAAGATTCTTAATGAAGCTTTTAGGCCACATGTTTCTAGGGTATTATTTTCTTCAAAGTGAAATGAAACAGCGGCATTTACTGGGGAGGTTAGCTCACGGTGAGTCTGACCTTAGGGTTGCGCCATTTCATCGCTTTTGTCTTACTCTCTTCAGGCTGAACTCAAAGGCTTGCCTTTGATAGTGTCTGTGAAGCAGCAGGCCAATTGCTTGACACGCTTCCAAAAGTTTTCACTTATATTCTAACCCTTATATTTCAATTTAATTCCTCCACACAACTCAATCGAATTGCCAGATATAATCTGTTATTTATTGACGTTGAATGGAGGGCTTTTTTTCCGTTTTCATGGCGACCTAATCGATTAGAGTGAAGGAAAGACTTAGAATATACCACCAAATCCGTTTCAAGTAAACATAATATTACTCGTATATTTCAGTCGTCATGAAATCAGCTTTAGAAAGGGCCTCAAAATTTATAATATTATATTTCAGTCGTCATGAAATCAGCTTCAGAAAGTGCCTCCAAATTGTATTCTTAGTGTGTACTATGTGTTTTCAAAATCCGTCGACCTTAACACCAGACCAATAAATATTCATCAATTTTCAAAGGCTACGTGTTTGTGTTTCATAATAAAGTAGCGGGTCAGTTTTAGACAAAAACAAAGGACTGAAAAGCCATAAATTTTCTGCACATAATCTGGCAAACATACAACATTATGCGATGATAATAAGTACAATATGCTTCCAGTTTTACGTAAATAGGTCTGTATTTCGGCTCTCGTCCAAAACGGTACTTGTTGCAATATAAATTTAATTCTGCGGTCGTGTAACGATAGTGTTACAGATAGCTATCTAAATGTATAGCTATCTATAAAATTATCATTTTAAATAAGGACTGCAGGATAACTTTAAATTTATTTTAGCAGTGAAAGTATTGAATGAGTAAGTACCCACTAAATATAAAGCTTTTACTAAGGGATAAATTTTGAAATATGAAAAAGGCTGTCCTTTAGTACATTTTACGTTCGCATTACTCGATAATATATAAGGAAAACTAATCTTTTTGTTCGTGATCTATGTGTTCACCCCAAAGTAGTGTCAGTAACAATTTTCATGGGTTCTATTTTCACTTTAATTCTCCTTCTTTTTTAGTAGTACGCAGCATTAGTGGTATTCATTAAGTCCTCCAAAGTGCAGGTGTGTGCACTTGGGGCACTCCAACATGTAGTCTATGTTATAAATAGGGACACTGCACTCACATTGGATATTCGATGTGTCTATACATCCCCATTTCGCAAATCACCCTGTGTACATAATATCTTTAATTTTTTTATTACGATTACTAAATAATAATTGAAGAGCATCTCTGTGAAATTTAAACTACCTAGTTAATATTAATTAGAGCAATGGATATGTTCTTGTTCGCTACTCAAAGGCTTATTCTATCAAAGCGGGGCTACTTCTCGTCTCATCTTTGAGGTGCACGACTCGAGTTAATAGCGTATCCTTTACAAAAATTAATATCAAAATGATGGTAAAACAAGCTTAATGTTCAGAATTTTTACAGTCTTAATTTTAATGAGTTTTCTCAAACCGTTTTAGCTCCTGTAACACTAAAGATTTAATACATTTAAGGAATTCGGGGATTTGAAATTTCAAGATTATAATATAAACTCAAAGGTAAATTCTGAGCTAATCTAATCTTAAAATCAAGGTACTAAGTGTCCAGTAAAGCCAAATCTCTAATCGCAAAGTTCGTCCAGTTGATTCAACTTCCCAACTTGCAAACCATTCATTCTCTGAAAATGATCCCGTCTGAAGATCTACTCTTAAGTGGATTAACCGCATATATACACACAAAGTGTACCTTATACTGATCAAAGCTGACCGCAATGATTGCATTAAGTCGCAGCAAGCAGTGTGCACTTCGCATGTCCAAGATTAAAGAAAATATCACACGAAAACACTACACTCAGACATGTTTACTTATATGGAATTACCTTCTTGCTCTTTGTGCTTCTTTTTCCTCTTGGATAATGCACTTAAGTGTGTCACTGTAAGAACTAAGAGGGTACTCGCAGCTCTTTCCTTTCCTTGCACGTCCCTAAAATATTTTACTTTTGTATGAATTATGTAAAGCCTATCGTTATGTACTTCGCCTTTAAGATAAAGTTTCACTTAGGAAAAGATACGTGACCACTGAAATTTATACCGCACGGAGTTTATGATGAATAAAAGATAGCCTGTGGCCTTAGTATGGACAAATTGGTAATTAGTCTTATTCGTTTTAGAAGCTAGGTTTGCCGTCGCAAAAATATCTGTAGTACGTAGACGTACCTACTACCTAAATCCGAAAAAGTCATTCTTTTAAAAATTAATAACGATTAAAACCGAGTGGGGTGTGCCGTTGATTTTCCTAAATATTCATTAAATGAATGTGGGATATGAGCCGTGTGCGTTAGCTTAGTGGGCTACTCTCGTAAGTACCTACCCACATTTTAATTCACTTACCTGAACCACCCACTTCAGGCCCGTTTTACGACTTTACGCCTGCCTTGTTAGTGCTACAATGTATTCAATTGTCTTGCCGTATTTCGGCCTCCCGAGTTCCCCACTCAGTTTAATGTGTTTACTTATTTTCATTAATTTTATTCCACCAAAAGTTGCCACAAGCAATAAAATGAGGTAATTTAACGTCGGGAGAATTAACTTTGAGATCGTAAATTGTTGGCTTTGTGTAACGTCAATAGATGGCCTTACATTTCACAACAAAGCGAAGTCTAGAAAGTAACTTTACTGCTGAAGTTGTAAAGGGTCTGCGAAAGTTATTGACAGTTTGTTCTGATAAAATTATTTATTCTGTTGGAAAAATTGTAATATCTCAGAGAGCAAATTCAAACAAAGAGTGGTTAAGCAGGAAAGTGCCATCAATCAACTGAGGATGCATTGTCTTTTGTTCAGTGGCGCTTATAAACTCACTCTAGTCAGAATTTAATATAAATTACATCACGATTTGAGCATTAAATAGCTTTTTATATAGTCATGAGCCGAGCTTTGTGCTTTTAATAAAACATTTAGCCGAAAGCAATCTATAGAATTGGAAGTAGCATTTACATTTCCGATCGTGAAATAGGTAGGCTTTGTTTTAGCAATCCCATTTCACTATTTAGTGGTTAATGTAATCCCAGTTGTACGTATTGTAACATTTGTAACTAAGGAGATTTAAGAGATTGGATTCACTGAATCGTGTTTATTTGATAGACTAATTCAGATTTGTAATCTGTAGCACAAGTCCTTAGTGCTATCAACTGCAACTATAGGGTGACCAAATTCGTTGTATGCAACATATTTTTGCCACCATTTCGATTTCAGGTTTAATTTTGCTGTTGCATATATTATGTGCAATGCAATATGCATTTTTGATGAGTTACAATATTATTTTGGATAGTTTTTAAGACCATAACCACTGCATTATCTTTAGTAAGTGTTATTCTTAAGTTTTAACGTGGATTGAAAAATGGCTTGATTTTAATCAAAAAAATTTGGTAATTTTAGTTTCTTTAAAAAAGTATTTTTATTTAAAGTTGTATTATACATCCAAGTTTACCATCCTGTATTTGGTAGTGTGATAAATTTATCAGAAGTCATTTGTCAAGGTGCCGACGCCAACGCTGTCTTCACTTGTTAAAAGTGACGATTTTCATGAAAAGTGCTTCGAAAAAAAAGTGCGAATTCTTGGCAAGTAAAATGTATACAATACCTCTATTGCTATTCGCTGAGTAGGTACCTATCTGTAAAGGCATGAAGTAACTGAGTATGATTTAAAAATATGTTTGAGATATTAAATTAGTTGCCAATCATTTACACAATAATATTTAGTGCGTTACTAGGTAGCTAGGTAGTTTTGTCATATTCATTTTTTATTTTATTTTATTCTATTCAAGTTTTATTACATTTAATAAAATGCTTAACTAACTACAATTACAGTAAAATGAAAAAAATATAACAAAAACCCTAAACTAATTACAACTAACTTATTTTTATCTTTATCTATAATATGTACGAGTATGTATGTATTTAGAAATATTTAAGTATGTTTAACAGTTATCCAGTACTCATAGCACAAGCTCTGCTTAGTTTGGCACTAAATGGAGTTGTGTGATAGTTGTGGAATATTATTAATAGTATTTATGCATTTATATATCTCAGGACATTGATGTCCTGGACCTTTGGAAGGCGTACGAAGGACAACCACCAGTTGGTGAAAAACTATTGCGACATATGGAAAACAAAGTATTATTATTATCTATCATATTCATTAACTTAAGAACAAAACCATTTCCGTTATTATGAATAATCAACGTGCAATAAGTGATACATAAATCACAGGTACGCATATTAAGTGTGACAGTGCGTGAATGTTCAAAGATGCGGTTTTGGACAGGGCGACATATTTGAAACTCTGCCACAAGTTATTCCCGTCCCCGGTCGCGCGTAAACACCGACACGACGGCGATATTAGATATTATTATATCTGGCATTAATAAACTAACGGACAATTATAATCTTTACTGGAATTCAAAAAAACGTTCCGAGATTTAGTAGGTTGGATATGGAACAACGCTATTACAAACCGAATGCCAATGCCGATTTGAAGTGGCTGCGTTTTTCATTCACCGAATTTTACATTATAATTTTCAACGTAAGTGATCTTGCTTTCCTGAAGGGTTTTATACTAATTCGATAATTTTAAAGGAAAACGCTAACCGGTACAATTTCAGTATAGTAGTAGTTTCAATTTCAGTTGAATAACTAGATTGATACGAACTAAAGTTGTGGATCTTAATTTTCCCATTTCAAAATGAGGATTAAATATATATTTAACTTTCAGATACTGGAGATGCCAATTAAACTAAAACTATCAAACAATCTACAAGTATATAAGCACTTTAATGAAACTCCTCTAGTTACAACAAGTTCGAACTGTTGCTTACATCGCAAACTTGATACAATACAACGTTGTTCTGGTCGAAGCTGAAACACAACTTACACAACCCGTCGTACATAAACCACAGGACTTACTAACGCCATAGGAATTTTGTAAAAATATGACATAATAGGTGCTTCTGTAAATATATTACACCAATCAGACAATGAAAAGCAGAGATTAATTTAAGAAATAGAATAACATTTTCACGGAATTTTCGTCGCTTACCGCATGAGTCATAAGTATCAACGACAGTGAGTAATATGGTCTATATTTTTGAGGCGAATGCTGTAAAGTAAGGCAGGTACATGTCATCGGCATCGGGACAATGTGCTGGTCGGCTAAAGTGGCGCTTGGATGTGAGATGTGACGGTTTACGCGCCAAGACGCACGCGCAGTCCACGCCTCGCCTCGACCAATACAAACGTCGATCGAAATTAAAACATAACGAGAAAGTATGCGCGGGACTTTATCTTATTACAGATGTGATCCAAACATCTGAATTTGCGCATTTCGCTGTAGTGACCTCGTGGAGTGAGTGCTGAGTGCACAGTGAACACATGTGACGTGAAACTGTGATCGTGCTATTGTTCACTGTGATACATCATTCTGTGATAGAAAAGTATTTTGTGATACGCTTATGGTAACGTAGCAAAACAATCATTAGCAACTTACGCGTGGGAGTATTTATTTATTTCTGTTATTCAGGAATGTTACTGAATGAAAGTAATTGACTCTTTGCAATAGAATTACTTTGAGCCATATAAAATTAGAATTGAGTAACGGAGTCTTTAAATATGTAGGTACTATGATCGTTGGGCAATTAATTACTTGGTGACTGTGAAAATACGCGAATGTACTTTTAATTAATGGCAATAACACTAGAGACGTAAATATAGACATGAATGTGATAGAATATTATTGACAAACTTTCTGCGTTTGATGGCCGTCTTTATTGACCCTTCTATTATTCCTGAACTTGTGTGTAAGCATAAAGCCTTCACTTTACGTAACCCACAAGGCCGTGGGCCCATAACAAAGAGAGGTGATAGTGAATCTCAACCTTTATACCACAATTCTGTTTATCTGATTCTTTCTTCAGACTCTTTGACAAACACTTTTTTTATAAACTTTCGCAGTAAATTATATTTTCTGATTACACTTTTTGTTGTGAAGTTAGTCCTGTCAGTTTAAAAAATCTGCTTTTATGTGGAAAGTTGTGTATGGGAAAAGTCATTATTTACAATATATTCACCAGTATTAAGGTTGACATTACATAAATTCAGTGTCCCACAATCGGTTAAAAATATTTAAAAAACGCTGTCAACTTGGATGACTAACTTTGCCTTTGAATGGCAACAAAAAAGCATATATTCAGTTATGTTTCTCGGAACACAAAGGCATATGAAAATTGCCTCGAATTTTTCGCAATGCAGAACAATGGTCGGAAAATGCTTGCCAATTTATTACCAGAAATCTGCTGATTGAAAAAGTTTAACGTGAGCAAGTGACCATAAATTTAATTTTAAAATAATTTGAAAAAAGTTAAATAAAAGCGTTCGCTGGACATGGGAAATAATGCCATTTCTTTATACCATTGCATGACTTGATTCCGCCATCTCCTTACTACCATCGGACAACCCGACGTACGGCGAGTATCCACCCTTACGTTGTTGAAACTTCAACGATCCGGACTAAGCGTTTCGCTTCGTCGTTTATACCGCGTACATCGAAGGACTGGAAAAATTTGCCTGCTGCGGTCTTCCCGTCCAACTATAATTTAGGTGTCTTCAAGGCTAGAGTGAATAGGCTCTTAATAAACTAGTG
This sequence comes from Mythimna impura, assembly GCA_905147345.3. Taxonomy (NCBI): domain Eukaryota; kingdom Metazoa; phylum Arthropoda; class Insecta; order Lepidoptera; family Noctuidae; genus Mythimna; species Mythimna impura. Next base: position 14,510,464 of record LR990343.1, on the reverse strand, counting down.
CGCCTCACCATCAATGATTGCATCACTGCTTACCATCAGGTGGGATCGCAGTCAAGCACTGGTTTATAACTATTAAAAAAAAACCAAAATAGAGAAAGTGTCATTCTTACAACCCTAAACAGACTTGTTAATGGCAACAGCTCTACTATATGAGATAAAGAGATCTTGCCTTGACCTTGTCTCGTCCTTGCGACTAAATCCCTTACGTTTTCTCTTGAATTATACAGCCACTGGAAAAGACAGTAGGCCATCTTTTCTAAACTGGAAACCACAAGAAGTACTTAATATTATTCGTTCCTTACTAAACGTCACAATTGTTATTGTTTTATTTACAGGCTTGTTTATTTACATGTTTACATTAACATTCGACCTTCGAGCTTTGTCTAAAGATTTTACCATCACATTACTGTACTATAAGTAAAACAACTTGGTAAACAAGACTCCATATAATTGGGGGTGATTCCGTAACCATTAATTCGTATTAATTAAAATTACTGCCGATATTATCAACTAAATTTGACAGGCAATTTACTGTATATCGAATAATGACATGCGTTCGCTAATGTAATCAGGCTTTATGGCCAGCTATAGCCTAACTCTCCATATATCAACAGTGTTTAACAGATAATTTATTAGTAGTCCATTTATTAGATCCCACCACAAACTGCGGGAACGCAGTGTTGTCTTTTTAATCCAAAGGTTGACTGGTAGAGAATGCCAAGTTGGTTTAAATCCGGCTATGTACCACTACGGTACATAAAGTTTAAATAAATAAATAAGAAATAAATAAACGTTCGAAAGAGTTACCGCGCTTAGAACGTAAAGGGCAAGGGAAGGAACATAGGTGCGTTTCCGTAAAATGACTTCACATTTGATGATTTCCCACCTCAATAAACTAAATTCCACCACAAAATTTAATAGGAAACAATAGACTCCCAACACACTCAGTAGGTAATAAGTAGGTAGGCGTTAGTTGATTCTAAGAAAACCACCAAATATAACATCCGAATCAAGAGAAACAAATTGACCATTGTTGTGTTAAAACCGTTAAGCGAAACAGCTATTCTTCCTTTGCAAGGTTATTTTGTAATTTTGTATCTGCCTATTTGTAATGTGACATAGTATAACATTGTCCAACTCAATGTTTGTCACAATTAAGTTAACGATTGATAAAATAGTCTTATTTCTATCATTAATATAATAATTAATAATAATCCACAACTATCACACAACGCCATCTAGTCCCAAACTAAGCAGAGCATGTGCTATGAGTACTAGATAACTGATGAACATACTTATATATTTCTAAATACATACATAATATAGATAAATTACACCCAGACAAAGAACAAATGATTGTGCTCATTACACAAACATTTGCCCTGGGCGGGAATCGAACCCACGACCTCCGGCATAGCAGTCAGGGCCACTAACCATTAGACCAACAGGCCAGTTATATCAATATGTGTGTACATGAATTGTTAAATAAATAAAAAATAATAAACAGCAAGAGCAATTACGATCCGGACCAAGAATTAACTGTTTAGACTTAGCTGCTATAAGCCTTCCGATACCTCTAATGAAGCCTTTTCCCTACAATAAAAATATGCATAATATGCATCTATATCATGTGAGTAAGAGCAATAACGAACTGGACCAAGAATTAACTCTCTAGATTTAGCTGATTATGCCTATGCCTTTCGATATCTCTAATGAAGTCTTGTCCCTATAATAAAATGACGCAATTTACCTAACCTCAGAAAACCTTTTACATTACCTTCTAATCACAGTTTCTAAACTTTGAAATATTTGTATCCACAAACAATTTAAATAAGCTTTCTAGGTCATATTTCTGAATACCGCTGCCAAAATTCCAGTTGTTTTTATACAAAATGTATGAAATGGAATTTGTTATAATAATTCAAGAATAACCCGTAAATGCTTAACCCGTTTATTGATAAAGTAGTCCCACTTTCTTGAGAAAATATTTGTACAAATTCTAGCTAGACGTTGATGAAAACAAGCCTCTGGAACGATGCTAAACAGTATTCAATCTTTACTTACCTATGCGAAAACTGTCTGCCCACAACTTATATTAAAAACAAAAAACAAAACTAGTTTGGTAAACAACGTTTGAGTATCATAAAAAGATTAATTATGAATGACAAGGGTAATTGTCACATTTGTTTAGATTGGTATTCGATTTTTTATTATTTATAGAACTAATTAAGTACCGATCTAAGGTTTTTTGTATCGTAAAAAACGTAGGTTACGGTTCAGCTGTTTCTATCTATCTGTCAAACCAATCATCGTAATGAATTTAACGGTTGATTAATTTATTAATAATAATATAAGTACCACAGACTATCCCTTATTTTATTTTAAGCTCTTTCAGTTTATCGAAAAGTTGTTTGGTAGATAAATATCTACCTGATAAACTGTCAGCGATAAGACCGCTATTGTACCCACATAATTAAGTTTGTACAAAAAGTTTGGTAACTATTTTGATGCACAATAAAGTTTATTATAATCTACATATAATACGAACAGAGTACGGTTGTTGGTAAAACTAATATAACATACCTTGTGTAAAATCAATTTTCTTTCTTACAATTGATCAACATACATATTTCTATCTTATTGTAATTTTTGCCTTGGGGATAAACTATATGTAGGTAGGACTCTATCCAATGCTGGCGGGACTTTGGAACCACGGGCGTGCAGAGTAGGGACTCTGCCCGTTCATCGAGTGATTCCAAGGAAGACGGTGGCACAGTGCTCACGTGCTGCCGTGCACAAAGAGGCTCAGGGGAGACCGTTATACAGTCTACTCTGGGATGTGCCCTAACAGGCGTTGCACAGAGGTCAGAGGGGGTTCCAGAATGGTCTTTTAAGAGGTAATGGTGCCTCTTCTATATGTGCTGATGGTGATCACCGGGGTGGTTTTAGTGAGGTAAAAATCCCATACTCCCCGGACTTATCCCCAAAGTTCAGGCGCCTTTTTAAGGTTTCCTCTCGAAAACAAAAAAAAAGGTAGGACTCTATATCGAGGGCTAAAAATAGTTTGAACTACATGACATCGCCATCGAGTGAGATCCTCATAAATGCAAAACAAGTATTACAGTAGAAAAAAAGAACTACGCCTTAAAAATTTGATTACACAGTTTATTTATATACGTTTGGATACGTTTTCAGGTACTTATAAGTTATATATTTCAAGTTATTATAGTGAAAATGTCAAATGTTACTGGCGAGCTCTTTGTAAAGACACTTGTGAATTTTCACGAGACTTTCATGATTGGCATTAGGTACTGGTTATCTTTCTAAAAATGAAATAAATTACAAAATACCTTAATTAGATTAGCTTTTCATTCCAAAGCGACGATAATGTTTTTGTTTTCCTTTGTAGTTCGTTCATGGTTCAGTCGGTGGGAACCTAATTTCATAAAAACAAAATTGTTTTCGTCATCGCGCACGTCAAAATTATTTTCATTTTCACAGCATCAGGTACGATAGTGGCCAACGGTGAGTTTAACAATAACAAAAAAAATCTTTTGAATATTTTGTAAGAGGAAATTTCCAGTTTTAGTTTTTCAAATTTGGTTTTAAAAACCTAGCCAGTTATCAGCCTGTTAGTGAATATAAATCGTTCTTTTACTACCTAATCTACTGTAAATTACGACACAGATTTGACCTTTGATTTTCAACTGTCGTAATATATTCAAGTAGAAAGGAATACAATTTTATCGCGACCCTAGAACGCAAAGGGCACTCAGGTAGGTTTTAGTTCGGCCACCGTAGGCGCGGGCTTGCGGACGGCGAGCGATGGGTAGCTCGCCGTCCGACCGTCCATTAACCGTCCGGACCAAGCCCAAGTTGTCGACGGCGCGTAGTGTACCACGCGTGCCTCAAGGAGATGTCAGCAAACCGTAGGGGCCCAGCAGGGTCGAAGCCTACTGGGACCATGGGTTCACTTCTGAAAGGAAAACCCGGTCCTGGTATGAAAGGCAAAGAAGGAACAGGAATGGGTTTTTAGTCAGTAAAAGTCTGACACACCCTTTTGCTCCGCCCAAGAAAGAGATGTCATTGAATGATTTTCCCACCTAAAAAAAGGTGAGTACTAACTAAAGTAAAAGTTTGACACTTCCTCTCGCTCCACCCAGAGCGCGAAGAACTATTTAATGCCTTCCCTTTAAAAAAAATGGAAGACAAATAGGCTTTCGGACTTAATACCCATAACACAAGCTCTGCTTAGTTTGGGACTACGCGGCGTTGTATGATAGTATTGATAGTTGTAGAATATTATTATATACTTATTATATTAATTCACCACCCCTTTTTCTGTTATGTACCATATAGGTTTGTATTTGCGCCTAGGACATCTTGAAACTAAGGCTCTAGGATTTATTTACTCTCTATAAACGAGGCGAACAATGAACAAAATGCCTCTGAAAGTAGGAACCGACTGCACGTTATTTAACTACCAACGACTTATTCCCTAAGTATTATCGTACACAAAGGATGCGAGGCTAGAATATATTTGTCAAACTCAAACTAACAAAAGATTTACGGTTTAACGAATTTAAATGAAAGAACGCAAGCAGAACTGCCCCCGTAGCCAAGTTGCAAACGATAAACGTGAACGCTTAGTAATCTCCAATAGATTTTCAACTTTATACCTAAGAGCATAAAGTTGAAAATCTATTAAAGACTACTGAGCGTTAGCGACCGGAACGAACGAAAACACTATGTAATCTTCAATAGATTTTCAACTTTATGTCCAATTACATAAAGTTGAAAATCTATTAAAGACTACTGAGAGTTTACGTTTATCGTTTGTGACTTGGCTAGGGGGCCTGTCTTTATGACGAAGAAAAACTAACTTTAATATTCATCATCACCCTCTTTCTGCCCTTGTCCCGTTACCTATTTGGGGTCAGCGCAACACGTTTTTTTTTCTTCCATTCTGTCATGTCACCCGTCATGCTAACACTACTCCTTTTTCTTTCATATCACTCTCCACACAATACATCCATCTTTTCTTTGGCCTCAGAATAACAGACTTTAATATTATTGCAACCGAATTCTAGGCATATTCCATGTTTTGGCTTAACTACTTAGTATCCATCAAAATGGCAAAAGTGCACAATGGAATGGAATTTTTTAAAGTCAATACAGTAAATGGACACTTTAATTTTATTTATATGTTTAGATAATTACAATTTCCTACTACTTATTACAACAAACTACAATAATATATATTAATATTTATAATACCGTAATCACGGTACTGGCTCGTCAATACCGTGATTGAAAATTGGTATTACAGGATCCCGGAATACCGGTATTGAAAACCCTAGTGGTCGCCATTCCAGAACCAGCAAACAACAACAAAAGCAACAATATATAAAAATTAAATTTATTTTCATCGCCTGTCACTGTCATTAGGTACCTAAATGTATTTTGGTTGTTGCTGCCAAATTACATTTTTTTTTCATTAATTCCTAATTTGAACTTGGGTCAACGGCTTTTTAGAGGTTAAACGGTTATGATTGGCATATATTTTTTATCGTGAATTAAAATAACTTACTGACAAAAGCTTACCAATGCAAGAATGTGTAGTCACCATTTGTTTTTAGTTTTTTTTTTTTTTATATTTTCAATATCTACGTTACAAAGACGTCAAATTTAAAAGGAGGCTAGCTCTTATCTGCGCATATCGTACTCCGGAATGCCATATTAAAAAGATCTATTAACGAAAAGTTAAGCAACGATGCGGGAAATCGAATACAAGCATGGTCTTATGTTTGCGTTTGTAGCGACATCTATGGCGTCACATAACAACTAATCCTGCATCGCGCAATTAAAGTTCTTCGCGCAATTAGAACATATAGAACAGCCCGAAATCATCTATCGAACAGTTGCCCACCAGACATATCACCCGTCTGGTCGGAGGATCCTCCCTTGTCTATAGAGGTATGTGGGGCTTTACTCTCTGAGCCGCATACCTCTAAAGCGTTTATGGCTTTTATTAAATAAGTACTTATATACTGCACGGTAGGAATTCACGCAGGTACGCCAATAATAAAAATATGCTACGAGTGTACAGGCGTTTGCCAAGTTTGGTGATTGTAATTCTACAGGATTGACCATCGTAGCCAAGAAAAGAAACAAATTATTATTATTACATATAAATAAAACTACATTCTGTCTAGTTTTGTTATGGTGTTACAAATAACAAAGATCTCACTCAAAATAATATGGTGCAGCAACCCCTAATAAATTGGGATTAGGGTAGGACGATAGTGTCCTAGCTGAAGTTAGGATGTTCCTTTTCTAAAGCCGCTTATTGTCGGTCAATATATCGAGGTGTAGGTAAATCTTTATCCTCAAGCTAGGAACACGTTCTCAATAACGTTACGTTAGCAAGTTAGAAGATAAATATCTTCTAGTCTACAATGACAAATATTTGCGAACAACCACACTAGGTTTAAATAGACGACGAACAGCTGCTATTTTTGATCAATAAATAATTTGACATCAACAATAATAATATAATACCTATATAAGTCAATTAAATTTATAATTATATAACTAGCTGACCCGGCGAACTTCGTACCGCCGCGTAAGGATAGCGCCATCTACTGACATTACCAGAACAGCATAATTCATTTTATAATGACATTTTAATTAGAGATGGCGTTGTATTCAGATTTTTTTTTTCGTTAATTTTTCCATATTTTCTCACCGTTTAAACCTTTCCTGGACTATCACGAACATTTCAAGACTAAAATTAGCCAAATCGGTCCAGCAGTTCTAGAGTTTTAGCGAGACTAACGAACAGCTACCTATTCATTTTTATATAATAAGAGATACCTACCTATATATTAGTAAAAGGATTTTAGGATTTTATTAGGTATACATTACAATTAATTTATAATAGTATGTATCATTTGAAGACTAAATAATAAGTAATCCATTTCGTACTTTTTATGTTTCCGACTACGACTATTTTTGCTGACTACATTAAATGTCTAAAAACACTATCTTAGATATTGTAAGTACATTTTACACTGAATAAATAGGTATTGATTCAGTGTAAAATGTAACCATAATGTAACAATAGTTTGTTTACAAAGTCGAGCTTACGTCTCGTTCTGAAATGAAACGGCCTCTCCAGGGGAACAACTAATATGTTTTGGGACCTATTTCTCGTTTCGAATTTCTGTAGGTACCTTATCAAAGACTGTGTATATTATAATAAGATAAACATAAGACCATGAATATTAATATTGTTTCGGTATCTTAGAAAGTACGTAATAATAGGTGAATACGACATACCTAACAATAATTATAACAATTTAACCGTTTAGAAAATTAAGGCTTTGCCTAAGCTTTGGCGTCGGTATAAGAAAAATTCACAAAAATACAATTTTCTGCTTTCCACAAAAATATTAACACTAATTTATTTAAAATTGTACAAAGGATACTATAGTAAAAAGTTGTTAAGCTAATTTGTTGAAAAATAATGCTATTTTGTTTGTTCATCAAGTGTTTATTTGTAACAACAAACTCAACCTTAAATTTTTTATTATTATTAATTCTCATTTTATTACTTACAGATCGTCATCATTTATGCTAACATACACTATTTTGCTAATAAATAAGTTACCACAAAATACTTTTCTCCAACAAAGTTTTTTGCAAGCCAAGTGACAGAATGTAACGCGATTTAAAACAGCGACATCTAGACTTCAGTGCCAACACCTTTTGCCCTCGAACAAACCAAGGGACTATGTTGCCAATCGCAGAGACAGATGAGAGCGCCACCGCGCGAATATCGATGAACGCGCGCCACCGGCGAAACCGCGTTGTGACGGCTGAAATGCGCGCCGTACGACGCCGGCGGGGTTGGACCGTAGTGGGCTCGGAAACTAGGTAAGTGCGTGTTCTGCCACTAGATGCCGCTGTATCCAATTTTTGCCTGTAAAAGAAAATTCTTTGAAAATATTCTTATTACCATTTTTTGTGTTGGACATCTAAAAGTTTTTAACAGTATCAAAATATAATTAATGAACAAAAAAAAAGTAGTTTCTACAAAGATTTTCAGAGGAAAAGAGTCGAAAAATTACAAAATGGAGCCCGCAAGCTAAATATCCAATCAACTTTTAGTTGTTTATAAATAAGGTTAGCTTATTATTAAACGGGGCGTGAGATAAATACATCGTTTTTCTTTATCAACGCCCGACTTTATCTTGAAGCAGCTTTTGGTAGCGCCGTAATTGGCAATTAGTTGGGCCCAGGGGCCATGTCGAGCACACTACAGCAGTTTCATCCGCTAAATGTTTATTTGAAAAAGTTTTACATCGTGTGAATAAGTACCCTAGATCTTAAATGTTAAGGGTCTTCTGATGAATGGCTCGTGTATAATTTCGTTTTAATCCTCATTTTTATTTTTCGAACTATTGAAAGCGTTACCTACCTAATTTGAACCAAAGTAGATTCAAGTCAGGAAAAGATTTGATAGTTTATTTTTATAAGTTGGTATACAGTCAATACTTTTTCAATACACTTACAATAAACTTAAAAACTGGCTTATTACGCTGTGATTTAATCCCTGATTTCTGAATAAAGCATTTGAATTTGAGCAGTTCTCAAACTCTAGTCTGAAAACTTGTCAAAATTAATCGTGGGTTTGACACGTTCTTAACTCAAAATACACAATTTAGACCCACCCTTAGGTTCACTCGAGTAAATATCACTCCTGTTTAAATAATTTCACATTAAGGGAGCAGTAAAAAAAAAAAATATTTTTTGACTTTGACTTTGAGTGTCTTGTATGGCATTGGCATTCCAACATGGCCCAAAAAACAATGACGTGTATACTTATATACCTATATAGGTATATTTTTTTTTCTATAAAGAGTCGCATAAGATTTTATGGAAATATAAATAAACATTATTATTTGTAAAAGCGATACTTATGCTTGTATCATACTTTGCTAAAAAAAAATAAAAAAAATAATATCTATTTTTAATATTTTGCGGATTCGTGCCTTTGCGTCTCTCAAAAGTAAAGCAGGACGAATAAACAAGACTAAACCATAGCATAGCATTATATATATTTTTTTTACTAATAAGAAATGTAAGGCATTGTGTAGATTGCAACAAAAGCGCCAAATGATCGCTCTTTTTAAAAATTATCAAAGGGAAAATGTACGGTTTGTATAAAAATAACGAGTTGGGGCCTCATATAACTACTAAAGAGGAATTAGAACACCCTTACACTTCCTATATTCCGTCATAACCAACATTCAAAACTGCGAAATCAATCCAATTAATTTAATTTTCACAAACCGTGAAAATACCAACATAATCTAATCTGTGCCTGGCACTTTTACAATTGCACGTTGGTCATTTATGAATGCTTCAATAAAATAAATATTTTAATGACAAAATAATTTTTCTATTTATTATTACTTTCTTCGTAAGTGTATTAAAAATATCGTTTGATACACGAGAGCATTCGTCACTGCAATTCTCAGCTTCATAACTTCTTCACTTCTATCAAAATATACTATAGAAGCGGATCCCGTCGACAGACGTCCTGTTTGAACACTCGCTTTTCGTCAGAAAATAAATTAAGCATCCGATAGCAGCGCCACCTACCGAGTCCAATGTATTTTCGAACCATCCAAAGACCCATTCAAATATACACACAAACATCCAAATCGGTCAAGCTGTTTAGGAGGAGTTAGGTGACAAACACACGTACAGAGTAATTATATAGGTATATGTATAAAGATATCGGTTTCCCATAAACCAGGGTTACCTAAATTCTTGTTACTAGCTAACATTGTTGTTCTCGGCTTCTGTTCATTTGTTTTCATTATCTTTAGTGTTCGCCATAACAGTCTGACTCCTACACGGTTGAACGTAGTTTGCGCTGAGGGCAATACACATGTTTATGCAAAGATTATTAAGGCTTAACTTAGGATAAAGGACCTAGATGTTTGCTGGAAGATCATCTACATAATTTTCAGTGAATTTGCACCATTCTATGATAATAAATGTATGAAATGAAAATAGGGGTTTTAGTGTTTTAATTTAATCAAGTGTTGAAACAATGTTTATATTATGGATTTTAATAATATAGAACGTTTTAATTTAAGTCATGGACACATTTCATTCTTTTTGAAAATAGGTAGTACTTATCTAAGATATAAGATGTCAGCAAAACCATAGGGGTCCAGCAGGGCCGTCGCCTACTGGAGCCATGGGTACGCTTCTGAAAGGAAAACCCGGGGTCCTGGAGCTGAAGAGTTGATTTTAATCCGTAAAAGTCTGACACGCCCTCTCGCTCCGCCCTTGAGCGAGAGAAGTCATTGGATAGTTTACCCCAAAAAAAAACGTAGTAGTTATCTTCTATTTATCTGAGTCCGGCCAAATCTTTTATAAACCTCGTTATTATGACAATTGATAGAATACTATCAAAAGTCTTAGAAAGGCCAACGTTATTATACGCATTGCTTCACATAATCTCAAAGGATTTGGAAAAATATCTTCGCCACAAAGTCGTTAGTTCACTGGCGCCTGTCTAATACAAATATAAATGTATTGAACTTGAAACCTTTATTTATAATAAGATTTATTGACTAATGGCTACTAATAATTCCATTCCAGTCCCATTTCTTGTCCAGGCAATTACTGTCCATTCCAGGTTGCCTGGAAGAGATCGTGGAATGCGATAAGGCCGCCCACTGTATGTACTTATATGTTTTAGTTTTACGTTTCCTTTTATGTTTATATTGGTGTACAATAAAGGATATAATAAATAAATAAATAATTGTGTTTCTACATACAAATATAAACTAACGACTTGTCCCTGTGGGGGTAAGCAGTAAGCAGTCATTTACTATGATCCTTACATTTTTCTTTGTTTTTTGTTTCAATTACGTTCATACACTCACGACGCGACGGTTGCAAATACAAGGTGGCGCAAAATTAATCACTCTATCGGAAGATGTTTTTTTTTTTTTTTTTTTTTCGGTGGGAAAATCATCTAATGACAAATCTCGCTCTTGGGCGGAGCGAGAGATAGTGTCAGACTTTTACTGACTAAAAACCCACTCCTGTTCCTTCGTTGCCTTCGTCCCAGGGCCCCGGGTTTCGTTTTCACACTACATTATTGCAAATGGCGTCGTACGTCAATCATTTTGGGTATTTGTAAACTAGACAGCTACAGAATATAAACAGAAAAACAATGGAAAGCTATAGGTACTCCGCAAGAGCGTGGAATAATTGTGTCGATTCTTTTGACCAATAATAATTGGTTGGTAGTGTTAGCGCAGCGTGCACTTTGACGTTGATTTCCTAATCGTGTCGCGCCAACTGGGTAAACATTAGTTGCTCGACTCGAACAGATTGGAACCACAAGAGACCTTGCAGGGTGTGGCCGCCACCGTACTGGTCGTTCTGCCGAGAATATCGACGCTGTGGCTGCCGATGTCGTTGAGAACGAAAAAACATCACCAGACGGACCCCACAGTGACTTCTTACTGCTGTTATTAGACGGTACAAACGCGCATAGCACGAGCTGGTCGCTTAATCTCCCTTTTTGGCGATTTGGCATGGCCAGCAAGATCGTCCGATTTAACCGTCCCGGATTTCTTTTGTTTGAGGCTACTTGAAGTTGCATATATGTATGGCAACAAACCTCAGACAATCGCAGCCCTTAAAGAGAAAATCTGACAGGAATGCGAACAGTTATCACCGAAAATCTCGATAAGACGGGCAAAAATTTGTATTGACACCAGTGGTAGCCACTTGACGGATATCATCATTTTCACTTAACAGAAATAAAATTTACATCACTACAAATCTTTTTTTTTTTATTTAGTAAAAAAGTTATACAAAAACAAAATTGGATTATTAATTTTGCACCATCTTATAAATAAATAGGTGGTCTGCTGAATAATGATAATTTGAGATGAGCTGTTATATTTGATGTATCATTATTAGCGTTTTGAAACCCTTCCTTATCAGAGACAGCGTAACACACATCTACACTAATAGTATAAAGAGGTAAAGTTTGTTTTTTTTTTTTTGTTTGTAGGAGGTAATCTCTGGAAGTACTGGTCCGATTGCTAAAATTTTGCACCGATAGAATAAGCTGCTTTATTCCTGAGTGACATAGGCTATATTTTATGTACGCGCGCGAAGCCGTGAGCAAATGCTAGTAAGAACTAAAAATTCAAAATCCTGCACCACGGTATCAGAGTTCTCCGTGCGATGAGAGCGTATATAACAGCCCAACATCAACTATGGGGCAGTTGCAACATCCGTCTAGTCGGAGGATCTCCTTTCAACGGAGGTTCCAGCTAGAACAGGGTGTAAAGTCCTGCAAACCTCCTAAACTCCGACGCCATGTCACTGAAATGCAATAGTAACTTCACGCCATTCAATAGGTACTAAGAGTATTTTAACGAACAAAGAAAAATAAGTTCAAAATTTTGTGGTGTAATTCCATTTTCTAACGAATTAATTTGTGTTACCCATAAAAATATTTTTACTCATCTACATTTCTCATACAACGTAATGGATAAGTCGTAAATAAATTTAAATACTAAGAAATTATGGAATACAAAGGAACGGTTTTCTGCGAAAATAAAGAGAATTGAAAAACACTCTAGAGAATTGAATTGAATAGATCTGGTAAGAAATTTTGTTAAAATAGACACTTTTAGAGGAAAAGTAGATCTTGCGGGAATTACAACATTAATGTTGGATGTTCTTGTATTGTAGGAAAAGCTATTATTCTACAAGAGGAGGGATGAAACGCATGTTACTAAAAGAGTTATGAGTTTACATGTGGATGGATGGAGAGGGAGAGGGAGACCAAAGAAAAGATGGATGGATTGTGTGAAGAGTGATATAAAAGAAAAGGAAGTTAGTGATAGTATGACGAGTGACAGGGCAGAATGGAAAAAAAAAAACGTGTTGAGATGATGATGACCTAATTATTCTACAAGAAAAATGTTCTTAAAAAGCATACGAGTATGTCTCTACACTTTTAAATTAATATGGTAAAGTGGAAAAAAAAAATTGTTTGTAATGAAATAACTTAAAAACTACTGGTCCAATTAAAAAAAATATATATTACCATAATATTGCTATTTTATCGCTGAATTTCATAAACATACATTTTTTATAATAATTTCACGAGAGCAAGGCCTCTGGCTGAAGCTAGCATATATTATAAAGGCGTAACTCTGTAGGTATACATAATTATAAGTGTATACAAACACAAAAATACAAAATACTCCTTCACGCTCAAACAATTGAACAGATTTGGATAAAATTATAGATGACTAGCTTTTGCCAGAGGCTTCGCCTGCATAAATGTATCCCTCCATAGTGGCATATATTTGAATACGATATTTGTTATACAGTCAACTGTAAAACAAATATCGTATCGAAAATCTAAACTTCGAAAGGCTTTAGTTTTTTTGTGGGGCATAATAACTTGATATACTTTTGTATAATCAATCAATCTTTTGTTGATTAATTTGTCTAAGAACGTGTTAAAGTTGGTAATATTCGTTATAAATTGGTTATAAAACAACGAAAAAATTTATTTCATTTTATGCATCATCATTTTAGCCAACAGACATCCACTGCTAAACATAGACCTTCCCCAAGTGTCGCCTAAACGACCGATGCTGTGGATCTCACATCCATAGGATTCCCGCGACCTTCACTAGGTGACCTTATGAAAGGTCCACAATTCCACATTATTAAACTGAATTTGATTTATTTACTTACATTAGCTTTCGTAAAGAACTAAATAAAATACCTACGCCAACATAATTCTTTCAAGAACTCCAACTTTTCAAAATAAAATTCAATAAGTCAGATGACCCTCAAGAGGAATATAATGGCGTCTCAGGGCACCATTATTTGTTAAGACGCTCTATTGAATTCCGTGGAACATATTTCTTGTTTTTTTTTTTCTTTTTTTTTATATAAAAATTTTTGATACCTTTTGGATGCCTGCGTACTGAGATTTTAATCAGACTTCAGCCATGGAATTGTAGCTATTACTTTTCAATTATTATAGTAATTCTAACTTAAAATCCTCTAAGTTCAATAACCGGACAAAGCAAACTAATTAAAAATCAGTCAATCATCTTAATCACGGCATCTAAAAGCGTTTTCAATTATAACTGTTATCAAATCTCTTGTCAAGTAATTCGATTGGCTATTGTTATAAATATCAAACAATACCTATCATAATAACTAACATAATATTTAACAACAGCTTTGCTGATAAGTAACTTGATAACTTTATCAGGAACTGGAAATCAGGCGCTTCTCAGTTACAAAATCTTTCATCTAAATTTAAACGTCAAAATAAACTGAAATATTAAAATGGTTAAGATATCCACTAAGATAAATATTTTAACAAAAGCCGTATTCATTAACCAGCTGAATTTTTTTTTTTTGTGAAAATATCTGCATTATGCTAAATTAAGTGTTTGCAACACTCACAGACTGCAAGCTATAGTTATTTAGTATGCTAAGCGTCAACGGTAAATTTTATTTTTGCACTGTACTATTAAATGATGTGCTTCGTATTAAGTTTAGTTCATTCGTATTTGAAAGTACCTAAATGCTATTTAGGTACTTTCTTTCGAATGTTACTTACATGTGAAGAAGAAAGCCACGCGTAGCTAGCCTACGTTTCGTAGCAAGTCTACGCGTCGTAGCAGGCTCACTCCGTAGCATATAGAATATAAAATGATATTCTTGAAAAATCTACGATTTCAGTATGATGATGGTCCAAATCCAATCAAGTTAATAACAACGTTATAGCCTGTCAAAAGTGCATACCTAATTGAAAATTTTATAAATAATTCACTTATGTTCAGCGTTCCAAATATTCTCTTTCTACAAAAAATTTAACAATTGTTTACTAAATCAATTTGTAAACTAACCTTTGTGACCAGAGAACAATATTTTTTAATTATTTATTTTTATGCAAATTACTCAAAGGATAAACTTGTCCATGAGAATGTCAAAATCCGTAAACATGAAACACTTAATCATTTCACTGAAACGTTGTTTCAACAATGAAAGTTGATTCAGTTACTACATTTTGATGAATAAGTCTCCATATTCAGGTTACAGGATATTTTACCGCTGCAATTCCTGCAGTACTTTCGCAAAACGCAGAATCTAGACAAGCAAAGCCATAGTAAGCTATACACATATTGTTTAGTGTAATAATTCAAACATTGAATGCAAATCACAACTGATAGCTTACAGGCAATCACTCAGATTTTGCACCAAATGAGTAGGACAGAAAGTCTATTGAAATATTATTTGAATTACTATCAAATTTCCAAATAACTTAATGTACTCGTAGTTAGGTCGATTGCTCATTTAATACTTAGATTCCCGTGTAGGTTAATCATAATCCTTACAGAAATATTATCCGTAAGTATAATTACTTACGGATAATATTTCTTGGTTCTTCTTCTACTAGTTTTCTTTCCCAATCTATTAAACTTCACAGATTACATATTGTCTTTATGATGCCTATTTCACTTGTGGAAGAGCACTTGGACACCTGAGCGTTTTTGGTTTTGTATAGGTTCGTAGTTAGGGTTAGTATAAATAGTTAGATAATATTAAAATGTTTTATATACACTGTCACTACATAGCTTGTGCCAGCGGCTTCGCCCGCCTGTAAACTAGGTTCCTCCATACAAAATTTAGATCCCAATTTCATCACCTTAAGGGGAGATTTTTGGAAAATCCCTCCTTATTCTTTATACATATATCATAAAAGACACCTCTTTGCAAAATTTCAGCGTTCTAGGTCCAAGGGCTTGCAGACGGCGAGCAATGGGTAGCTCGTCGTCCGACCGTTCGGTAACCGTCGTAAAAAAAAAAGCTTTTGGGCAGATGCTTTTCATACATAAACCCGCTATCAAGTTACTAAAATATTCAGTAACAGTTATTCTTTAACAGAACCTACAAAGTTTTACTGATATTTTACATATAAATGCACCCAGACACGTCAAAATGCACGAACGTTATCGAACCATTTAATTTGTAAACCACTCCAGCATATAATATTGTTTTAAATACACAGGATCATTATTGATTCCCGATGAATGTCAATTTATATACTTTGCACTGAAACGTTTTCATAAATATGTAAATTAAAATGTACTGCTGCAAATATTTGCCAGTGAAAATATGAACTGTAGGTGCCGAATAATGTTGCGGTATGAACTCTGAAATGAAACCGCACATTTCCATTATATGATAGAATAAGTTACAATGAAAATGTATTACTCGCAGCATAATTTTTCCACCGGCACCTGATTGCCACATTAGCAGGAGATTTTCGTAGCGTAAATTAAACTTTTGCTCTTGAAATAACCTCGAAATAGGTAATCCGAGTACAAGAAACGCGAGTTTTTTGGAAGGTTTTTATATCGAGTCGGGATCTCATACATATTCGTTTTTGTTTCACATTTCGAAAGGTTACACCGTGCACCTTTTGATTCGTTGACACATAATTTATGAACGCGTATAAGGAAAAACCAGTAAGTATTCGCATTTCCAATTCGCAATTGAACAAAAAACTTATAAATAGGACGATATCGATTTTCGTTAAAAAAAAAACTTCTTATTGATCTATAAGTCGAAAGTGAATAGGTTGGAAAGACGTCCACTGTCGGACATAGGGCTCCCCCAAGCGTCGCCACAATGACCGATCCTGTGCGTCTCGCATCCACCGCATTTCCACGACTCTCACCAGTTTGTCGGCCCACCTTGTGGGAGACCTTCCAACGCTACGTTTTCCGGTCTTTCGGCTGAAATGAATGAATGAATAGATTACCTACTTCTAGGCAAGCGGGCTCCATCGTCGACTAAATCTCCGCTTTCCATCAAGTGAGCGAACAAGCGCAAATCTATGAACAATAAAAAACCTTAACCTTTGTATGTAATTAATAAAAGATACGAGTATCATTATATATTTATTTAACAGACTTTAAGTAAATACTTATATCATTCCTACCTTGTTTATGTTCAAGAATATGGTGTGTTTCATTTTATACGAGAATCATGTAAACTTTGCAAGCAAGGAATAAATATGTAAATACACAACGGTCAAAGATCGGGTTGATATTCAAAAAGGTCATTCAATTTTCGTTAGTGCTTGGCATCAAAGTATAGCTGTTTACAAACAAGAAAATACATATGCTGAAGTGTGTTGAATCTTACGAGATGTTCCATTGTCTTACTTTCGGTGCTATTCGGGGAAATTGTTGGCTATAAAGTATTCGGGGCAAAGTAAAACCCCACTCGATCAACAGCTGCTAACTTTCCCTACTATGTTTTATCTTGTGTATGTTACGGGCGGTTCACTGACTTGACATTCTTTTACAACGAGCCTTTGTTTTAGTTCTGACACGTGTAGTCTTTGAACGATAGGCAGATGTAGGTACTTAAGTTACCTTGGTACTGTGAAGGGCAATGCTAATCTTTATCGCCATATCACAAAAAAAAACACAATTACTAGTTTTGCTGGTGAATAAATAGTTAAATTAAATTATTTTTCTTCACAGGGGTTTTGAAAAACAACGTATGATACACGTAAATATTGGTGATTACTGTCCTCGGCTCTCTTAAATACCACCTCAGCGATAATCACCAATATTACCTACACACTTGTATCATAATGTATTATATTTTATTATTTTGTTTAATTAAACGAATGTTTTTCTTTCTTTCTTTATGCCATATTTTCTTTGTACTATTTATTAATTTTACATTCATTTCCAGAGATCTTGCAGAAAACTTTGAACCCAAAAAATATAACTAGTAGGATTTTCAACACATAATGTATTGCCAAGATTTTGCTCGACCGGAACTTCCAACCCTAGTTTTTAGCCATGTGAGCCACACCAAAGCTAAAACCCTTTTTTATATTAGAGTCGTTATAAAAATATAACGTTTTATACAAACACACTTTACAGGTTGTATTTGTCGAATGGGATTAAAAGATTTATTTGGTGCGCCAGTGGGATTTTGGGATTATACATAAAGGATGTTCGTTTTATGGACTTTAAGCGATATTTGAGTTCGTTTTTTGTTTATTTTTACATGCCTTGTATTAGGTTGCTCTATTCGCATGTGTGCTCGGTTACAAATTAGTAACTCATTTTTTAAACGCTTTCGTTAGACATGTGAAGAACTGATGGAGCTGAAACATTTTAACCCAAGTATGCATGGTATCACATGCTCACCATCATTTCGACATGAGTGTTGACATTTTTACGTCTTCATTCATGAATATTTTTCTAGACAATGCCAATGCCAGCGACCTTTTAAATAACGTGCAATAAGATAAAAAATATAAGAGATACTACCTTCTACCAGCTGTTTAAAATTATTCTAAAGGAACATACTACCGGGATAAAAAAAAAATCGTATTACAAAATAATGTGAGTTTTCTTAGATTTCATACAAAAATAGTTACAAGTACTGCGATATTACAGAAATTACAAAATATATAGATACCAATAAATACCTGATTTCCTGGTCAAGTTTCGAGGTCGGACGGCGAGCCACCCATTGCTCGCCGTCCGCAAGCCCGCGCCTACGGTGGCTGGAAATCGGGATCGGAATCCCGACGGCGGCGGCGGTTGGGGCGTGAGGACCGTTGCCTCACGCGATCGGCCGCCTCCTTTGCTAGCATTACTGCTTCGCAGAAGGAGGCGACCGCCTGCCACTGCTCCTCGCTCCGGACCATGGCCAAGGGCCGGCGCGAGAGGCCCCACAAGGACACGGTGGTGCTCTGCCCAGGCGGGGCACACCTCTACCGTGTCCTCCGGGCGGTCCACACAATGGTGGCACCCAGGCGTTTCTTCCGCACGAATCCGGTGCAAGAACCTCCCGAACTTACCATGTCCGGTGAGGACCTGCGTCATGCGGAAGGTAAGGACGCCATGTTGTCTTTCCTTCTCAAAGAAGGGACTTACCACCATAATTGTGGCGTGCCCACCAGTATCGTGGGTGCCTTCACAAACATATAAACTCACATACACAAGACACCCAGACCAGTAACACTTATGTGTAGGCCATACAAATGTTTGTTCCGTGCGGGAATCGAACACATAAAACACAGCGTAGCAGTCAATCGCTCAATCAAAACGCCAACCGTGCGATCATGAAATCAAATTATATCTCACGCCGCCTTCTTTCCTTTCATCATCATCATCATCATTTCAGCCGAAAGACGTCCACTGCTGGACATAGGCTCCCCCAAGCGTCTCTACAACGACCGATCCTGTGCGTCTCGCATCCACCGCAGTCCCGCGACTCTCACCAGGTCGTCGGTCCACCTTGTGGGAGGCCTTCCGACGCTGCGCCTTCCGGTGCGCGGTCGCCACTCTAGAACCTTTCGGCCCCATCAACCATCCGTTCTACGAGCAATGTTCCCTGCCCACTGCCACTTTAGTTTGGCGATTCTTCGGGCTATGTCGGCGACCTTGGTTCTCCTGCGGATATCTTCATTCTTTATGCGATCACGCAAGGAAACTCCAAGCATAGCCCTTTCCATTGCCCTTTGGGTGACTGTAAGCCTTCTGATGAGGCCCATTGTTCTTTACGTTAATTCTTATCAAATAACCCGTCTAGTCAAGATTCCTCAGACAGATGATTCAGCTACCAAACATAACTATACGACTATACGTACTTCGAATCCTGAGTCAAACGCGGAGACATTTGCATTATCATACCTGACGCGTTTGCAAGATTCGTCATCACACGCTTCAGTTGTTCAGGAGATGGACGATAAGCAAGTTCCCCGGGCTTTGGCAGCGTGCCCTCACGGATATAGACGGAGACATAATTACGTCGTATGCCGATCGTGTGCCCGCTCTGAACTGATGGTTTAGTGATGAGAAGCGCGAGTAGAGGGAGAAGGAAGCGTTTATTCAGGTGTCAGTTCATAATAATTTAATATGGAGTAAAAATAAAACATACCATTTCAACCGTATTCACACAGTAAATTCACAAGAGCTTCAACTAGAATGTGATCGATCTTTAGTCGATAACACTGATACCGATGTTGACTGTTTCAAAATTACATCTATGTGTAATTTTGAAACAGGTTTTATATTTAAAACCACTTTTTTTTTTAAACCTCTTCCCACACTAGGAATTAGTCCTGTATCGTGGAGGCGTTCATAGCATAGCATAGTCAGCCTTATAATGTTCTCACTGCTGGGACTCAGGCCTCCTCTCTAGGACCGGGAATGGGCCGTAATCCACCACGCGGGCCCAGTGCGGGTTGGAGACATGTAATTATTCACGTACACAAGACACCCAGACCCGGAAGAACCATTTCTAAGCCATAAAAATATTTGTTCTGTACGGGAACCGAACCTATGACACGCACCGCCGCCGGGATTCCGATCCCGATTTCCGGCCACCGCAGGCGCGGGCTTGCGGACGGCGAGCAATGGGTAGCTCGCTGTCCGGCCGTCCGGTAACCGTCCGAACCGAGCCCAACGTCGTACTGTTCCACGCACGCCTCAAGGAGATGTCAGCAACTGTAGGGGCCCAACAGGGTCGAAACCTACTGGGGCCAAGGGTCTGATTCTGAAAGGAAGACTCCGCCCTGGTACGAAAGGCAACGAAGGAACAGGAGTGGGTTTTTAGTCAGTAAAAGTCTGACACTATCTCTCGCTCCGTCCAAGAGCGGGGGATGTCATAAGATGATATTCCCACCAAAAAAAAATAAAAAAAAACCTATGACACGCAGCGCAGCAGCCAATCGCTCACTGTACCAACCGTACCGTCAGTATATGTAGACATCAAATAAGAGACTATAATCCTGCTACACCACATAGAATCGATCACTGAACGGTCGACGTCGATCGAACACAATCTAGTCCCACCTCAAAGCATGTTCGGACTATTGTCGTCTTGCTACGTGCAAACGCTCGATCAATCGCTATCGCTCCTTGTTACCTACATCTGCCACTCTCCACAACTCTATTGTCACAGACAAATGCACTGCTTACTGTAAATTAATTGTCTATAAGAAAAGCTAACATGCCGCTAGAAACAACTCGGTCTTTGTCTCACAAATTACACACATTAATATTTAATTCAATGTTCATTAAATCTGCCCTTTATGGCAACGAATCCCCAGCGGCACTCGCAGCTAAAGGTTCTAAGATACAGACGACACATTAATATTGTAGTCTTTGAATTCAACCCAGAATCCATTCCGATCCATTGCTTCTTGTATTCCAATAATTGGTTTATTTCAGAAACCATTTCAGTTAGTGCAATTGAACAAACTGGAAAATCGTGCTTGGAATTTGAAGCACGAATTTATGTCTACAGATAATTATACTAAAACGACTCATCTAATGCATGATATCGAATACACAAGATCGAATAGCTTTTGACTAAATTGTCTTGGTCGCGGCCAAATTGGCAGTGTGTCACTACCTGTCTTCCACCGAAACAGTACACAAAAGTTCAATCAATACCAAAAAGCGGATATCTGAAAAATTGGCGCTCTGTCTGACACTGTAAGGGCGCTTTCAACATTGGCGAATGCATGCACCATTTGACAATTGGCTGTAGTACATCGCTGTCACGATGTTGTCAAGCGACTTCCGTGCTGTGTTTTGTATTTCAATTTTGAAGGCACCCAAAGTTAAAAAAACGTAGTTTTTGTGTATTCTATTTTATATTGTGACTGCTCGTACCAAAGTATACATTAAACAAATGCTAGTTTAATTACTCTGTGCCTCAGTAGACAAAGTGTTCATCAACATTAATGAAGCTGTGACAAGTTCAATTAGTGAAGAGCTAAGGCTAATTCGACGATTAGTATTGTTGCGAGATGGTAATTATAAGAGGAACGAACATTTTGGCCACTTATTATCCAAAGCGCATATGCGCCTTGTTGGCAACGAACGCGGACATGTTAAATCACCCCAGACTTGTTCGAACATTCTGCATGCAAATGGATACGTTTTAATGTATTTTCGTGTCACGATTTACTAGCACGAGTCACAATATCGTCTGTTACGGATACTTTTCAAAATTTCCAGAAAACAAGTTGAATTTTTCGGGCGTTAACTAGATTTGGGCGGACCGAAGCGACAACGAGTGATATCGTAATTGATTCAGCACTTAATTTATCGGGAATTCAATCTGTCTTCACTTTTATTTGCGTTTCTAAAACATTCGTACTTTGTACTGGCTTACTGTGGAACATCTGATATTTTTTTACATCTGCTTTTAATCGTATATTTAAAATTCCTGTGAATTGTATATCGTTGCATTGATCCTTTTACCGTACTTTAGTATCCCACTAATGTCTAAAGGAGACAGTTTTTAGGTGTGTATCTATGTGTGTTTGTGGGTATGTTTGTCACTCTCACTCTCAAATGGCTGAACAGATTTGGATAAGGTTTGGCACTCGTGTAAACAAATTCCTGGAATACGACATTTATGATATTTTTGTATCGGAAATATGTTCTCATAAGATAATTTTCTACTACCACGCGGACGAAGCGACTGGCAAAATGTAGTCAATTACTTATGAGCGTAAGGCATTTCAGAAGTACATTTGCCTGAGAATTCTTCAAATCGTTGATTTGTTACATTAATACGAACAAACAGTCTGACCCGAAAACCCAACAGGTACTATGAAACTAAAATGCTTCGTTATCATTTTAGCTGAAAGACGTCCACTGTTGGACGTAGGCGTAAGTGTTGCCACAATAAACGGTCGTGTATATCTCGCATCCATCGGATTCTCGCGACCCTCACCAGTTCATCGGTCCACCTTGTAGGAGAGGTTCTAACGTTGCATCTTCTGGTACGCGGTTACCACTCCAGAACCATTCGGCCCCATCGACCATATGTTGTGTCATGTGCCCTTCACACTGCCACTTAAGTTTGGCAATTCTACGGACTATGTCGGTAAACCTTGTCAGAAATCCTTAACTGTAGCAATAGTAATCTCTAGTATTTACCAACAAGACTAAGGTACATGATTTCACATATACATCCGGCTCACATCTTCCACCGATTTAATTTGAGAAATAAATCAATCACTCAACGGAGTCCACAGCTGATGATATTGTAGGCCTCTTCAAACTTACACATGTACGTAACAGCACTTTACAAATAAATAGATCACTGACTTTGATATAATGATCGGGGAACAGATTTGATAAACAATTGCACGCGCATGCCTATACGTCATCGCTTGGGCAATCCACCCTGAATACAAACTACATGAAATGAGATCGTAGTATTCTTTCCGCATTCCATTCCGATAATATGTTCCGTCTAGCAACATCTAATAGAGTAGGTACCTATTTTTTACCCGACTGCACCAGAAGGCGATCAAATCGATGATTGAACTAAAATTAATTCCAATAACTGCATCAGCCCCCTTAGCCAAGTTACGATCGTTTCGTTTGCGTCGAACGCCTCGAGTAGGCCACGCATCCGATTCCTTTGTTCTGACCACGTGACTGAGCGTTGAGATGACGTCAGAACAAAGGAATCGGAGGCGTGGCCTACTCGAGGCGTTCGACGCAAACGAAACGATCGTAACTTGGCTAGGGGGCAGATTTCTTAGTGTATTGTTTCGAACTACACACACTGCACACTACTACACGTGTATACTATTGTTTGTGTGCCTTGCGTTGTAACAAAATAAATTCATTTTCTTTCTTTTTTTAACTATTTAATAATAATAATAATAATAATAATAATATTTCACAACTATCACACAACGCCGTCTAGTCCCAAGCTAAGCAGAGCTTGTGTTATGGGTACTGGACAACTGATAAACATACTTATATATTTCTAAATACATACATATATAGATAAATTACACCCAGACACAGAACCAATGATCGTGCTCATCAACACAAACATTTGTCCTGGGTGGGAATCGAACCCACGACCTCCGGCATAGCAGTCAGGGTCACTAACCACTAGACCAACAGGCCAGTCAAAATGTTAATGTTTTTTTTTTGCGTTTAGGTATTTGATACTGTCATAAAAAAGTTTTCTACAATCGTTTGTACAATCAACCTTTGATTGTGCTAACGATTGTTGAATACTTTTGTTATTATTAAACACTAGGCGTCCCCGACGGTTTTACTTGCGTCCTTGGTTACTGTTTTGCTTCTGTAGGTCGTACCGTTATATTATATAGCCTATAGTCTTCCTAGATAAATGGGCTATCCAACACTAAAACAATTTTTCAAACCGCACTAGTGGTTTGAGATTAGCGCATTCAAACAAACAAACAAATGTATGCATAATCAGCTTTATAATACCCTTACAGCTGGGTCTCAAGCCTCCCCTTTAGGGAAAGAAATAGGTCGTGGGGCGCGGGCCAAATACGAATTGGTGGATGTCGCATATCTTTTGATTTTTGGTTCAAGGACATGCCAGTTTCCTCACGATGTTTTCCTCCACCGTTTATGAAAGCAGTGGCGATGAAATAAATTACACAAAGTGAAGCGTCTGCTTGGGTTAAAACCCATGATGACATTCGTCGGGGCCGTTACCTCAGGGTCACAACTGCCCCTTTGTTATTAAAAATTAATATTATCACAAATAGCGAAATAAAATTACTGTTTTATAGTGCAATATCGGATTACTTACATAACTAAAATTCATGAAACAGATATTCGTTTTTCCCGTCAGAGTAAACTTATCTTTATTTTTATTTTCGGGGGGAAACCTTCAAAAGGCGGGCTTGGGAGATAGGTCTGGAGAGTGTGGGATTTTTTTTCAACAAACCCTACTGAGTTTCATCATCACCATCAGCAGCAAAAGGGGTACCGTTACTTTTTAAAAGTCCACTCCGGAACCCTTTCAAAGCAACGCCTGTTAGACTACATCCCAGAGGAGACTGTAAAGAGAAGACCCTTTCAGAAAGCACCTATCACACTCAGTTCATGAGTACTATCACCGTTACAATTTTTTTACTCTATTTTGTCTTCACCAAGGGCGGTATAGTTGTTTTCTTTGTGCGTAAGTTCAAAGCACGTGGTATTATATATAATAGTTTACGTACACAGAAACTATATGCGTGTGGACACATATCTAAACCAACGCACCTTCGTGAAATATAATATCTTTAGCCAAATACTTCAGTCAATCTTATCTTAACTTATATTATGTCGGAAGTAATTTCGGGAAATACTCCAATACCAATTGCATAAGTCTTTTATTGATAGAAAACTACGCTATCTAAATGTATAATAGGCTTCTTTTAAATTCACAGTTCCTGCAGAGGCCACAGTAAAAAAATCTACTCTTAAATATAACAGTAAATATTCACGTTTATTATTATTATTGACCATAGACTCGCACACCACAGAAAGTTAGTTAACAAACGTCATTCGCAAGTGACGGCTGCGCATGATTGACAGCTGCCTACCACACGGCTGTCACTGCTAGTAACATTGTTAATACGATGTTTTAAATGCATTATTATTGTCAGTAAGTGAGGTTAATTAATTGTTTGGTTAATTAGTAAGTGAATGGGGATTTCCTGTAAATAGAAGTGCACGGTAAACATTTTTATGTACCGACAAAATTATCGACAATAATATTTTGTAAAAAAATCCATTTCTATGGAGATCAAGATAAATTAGACTTTGCTACCAATACCCTGACTCCTGAGTATGCATCACCATCTTTATTATGTATCTTACTGACAACAATAGTATTAATTTAATCAATTATTCATTTTGCTTTGATATACATGCCTAATCATGAAAACACGAAGCCTAACCTACCATTTTATATGAACAAGATGAAAATGAGCTTGCAAATAAAAAAGCATTTCACTTACAAATTAGGCAGTTGAAGGGTACAAGAGGGTAGAATATAACGATAGGGCTGTCCAAGACAGCCTATTCGAATTCTTCCCCAGGGATCCAGCCAATCCTACTCCTATTTACATACCAAAGCCTAAAAACATAAATTATTTGTGTCATCAACACTGATTTTTTATTTGTATTACTTTAGCTAGCCTCCTAAGCCTTGGTGCTATACACGGTACAGTACATCAAAAATTTAAAATTTTTACATAACGATAAATCAAATTTTCCTTAAGTTTTCCTGTGGGGAATGTGTGATACTCGTACTTAGACACAACTTTTAGAAAAAACTAAGCTGTTGCGCTATCACAAATATTTTTATTAAATATATCTCATCTCCGCTCAGAGCAAAGTAAAGTAGATAATCGTTACCTACTCGTCATTTCATTTACAAATATTTGATTTGTGGTTAATATTTAAATTTTTATTGTTTTGGATGTTTTCTTGTTGTTGAAGTAAATGATAATATATAGGTATGCCATGTCCCCAATATTTTTTACATTACAAGGTATTTTTTAAGATTTGAGTTCATCCGATGTGAAATAAGAGACTTGTTTATAATTACTTGAATGATTCCGAGCACGATTTTTGTGGAAAATTTGGATAATGACCCTACCAATCAAAGGATAATGTCAGAAGCGGTTCTTCTGGTGATGACACCGATGACAGTTTTCTGTTCGAAATATTTGAGGAACAGTAGAACAAATACTGATATTAAATTGACGCGTTTAAAGAAACCCACTTATACATACTTTAAATACATAGTTTTTTTTTAATTTTACTGATGATCTTTAAGTCCAAATCACATTATTTTGTCCCAACTTACATATAATGTACTGTTTACAGTACATCAAGATTAACCACTTTTCCAAGTTTGTGATTTCTTTAATATTTTCCCCAAGATTTTGGGTACACGAAAATCGAAACGATTTCATATCCGCAGGGGTTTGGAGGACAAATCATAGTCGTAAACAACTCACGTTTGAAGAAACTCGTTCAATAGCTTAGAATATTTTTTTTTACATTTTAACCCTTGAGGAAAAATGTAAGAAAAACAGTCTCCAATAAACTCACTAGAATTTTGCTCAATTGTAACATACAATATAATAATATCTATATTATTCTAAAACGGTCTCCTAAATTGACTCTAACATACAATAAGAGGCCGCGACGGGGAATTGACAGTTCAGCTAACAGTTTATCTACTGTATTAATTTTTGGAATATAAAAAAAAAATATTTAAAGAATAATCCCTCTCTCGAGAAGTGTAGACCTGTTTAAATATAAGAACGCGTAACGTTATCTCATGAAAGACAAAACCGCCGCAAAATAAGTAGCATAACGAAATTTATACGACCCATAAATTGCTCAAAGTTTGAAGCCACAAAAATTCCGATCATTTTTCCAATAAGTTTAGCGACCTACATCTGTGACATCCGGGCAGCCCGGGCAAGCGGACACACCCGGGCATTTGTTACTATAATGCCCAGTTGTCAGTGTTATACCCAGGTGTCGATAAATTCATACGAAAGCCAAATATTCGAGAGGTCTGTCGAGTTTTTTCTAACACAATATATAAAAAGGGATATAACGATTTCATTCTGAAAGAATAAAAATCTGATGCGATAATACATTTAAATATGGAAGCCTTGGTCATATCTTTGATGGAATCATGCTGATCGTTTTACTATGAATGCCTATTATATAAATGACTGTAATTTGATGATCGAAGCGATAATAAGCTTAAGAATAATTACATCACTGATAACTTATGTAACTATTGAATATTTTTTTATTGTTATAAAATATATGATAGGCTCGCGTTTGACCACTAACCCACCTTATAGCAAGCAATGATGTGGTCGACGATGGAGCATGTTTGCTAGAAGTAACCTATTCACTCTTGACTTAAAGACCCTTAGTTACAGCTGTATGCATAATAAATGTGTTCCCAAAACGTTTAGAACGTAGGTGTGATGTCCACCATGTACCGGTGGTTGTCGTTTATCACTTCACATTAATTTATTTAAAACAAAGGTTTTACCGACTATCAAACACTGTCAACAAAAAACACAAATAAAAAAAAACATATAAATTTTGATCCTGTTTTTAAAACAAAAAATCATGGAAAATTTGGAAAGGTTTTTAGAATGTTTCAGTTGTTAGCAAGAAAAAAGAGTTTTCATAGTCAGTACTGTTAGGATTGTAGGAAAATTTAATACATGCGGCCTGCCACGCTCGAGGGATCAGCCCATTTATGTAGATTCAGTATTTACCTAAGCTGAATTTATAGTTCGAAAGCTGTCAAGTTGTTTTTCTTGCGATAACGGACAGGCCTTTTGTTCTTTAGAAATGCGGTGTAAAATACCAGCTATTGAGCGATTTTGTACTCCAGACTACAACAGTAGTAAGTGGATCTTGTATTAATTATGTTGTTATTTAAATGACGCGTTTATATTCAATTCTGAAACAACAATTGAGAACAGACTTATCCTGAAACAGATGAGTACGTCTTAAAAAGTACGTAAATGCTTTTTAAGCACCTGCAATTAACTGTAACATTGTTTCCTAAGTACCCTGGAATAATAAGGTTTCCTCGACTAAATCATACAATTAGTTGCAGTAGAGGAAGCGAACAGCAGTATTCTTCTTGACATTTTACGACTTCTCGATAATGTTGATGCGTCCTAGGTTTTCCCTTTTAAGCTAGACAAAATTTAAGTATGAAGGATCGTAGCATATGGCGTCATGTAGTATCTGCCGACTCCCAAGGTGTGATTCAGCGTGGTATGTTAGTAGAATATGTGTACTGAAATCTTACCATTCTCTCACTGACTCCTGTTTCACACGCTAGGCGAACTAGGGCCGAAGCCTGCCAGGGCTGCGGGGATGTTCGAAAAAGTTACCGTGTCGCTAGAAGACGAGGGGAAAATGAAGGAATATAAGTCGGTTTTAGTCAGTAAAATTCTGACAAGCACTCTCCCTCCGCCCTAGACCTAACTTAAAATGATTTCTCACCTAAAAAACCCTTTTCAACTAAGTTTAGTTTTCGTTTTATGTTTTCCGATGTTCAGTTTGTCAAATCCTTGAAATATCCCTTATTCGACGTAATTCATTCGAAGAAATGTTACAAAAAGCTGTACAAACATATTTTTTTCGCTGTGCCCGCGACCTGATGAAAAGCGCACGGTAATTGATTTTTCGCTTGCCAGTCTTTTCACTGCTCAAACCTTTCATAAAAAGAAGCTACAGTACCTATCTGCCAATATCTCGAAATAAGCGGAATCTGCAGATTACAAACCAAGATTTATCTATCGTGAGTAACCTTTATTGCAAAAGGAGTTTGAGTAAATTATGTGGAAATTTTGTTCTATGTATGATAATATGTGATGTTTATTAAGTTTTAAGATAGCATATTATTAGGAGCATTTACGTACAAGCAGATATAAAAAGAGGAAAAACTCATTGATCATCAATAGATTAATCGAAAATCGCATCGCCGTCAACAGGAAAAGTGCCAAAAGTTGTCTTACCATCCAACGTGTCAATGCTGCCAATTATATTCACTCTCTTTTTTCTTGTTCTTTCTTTGATCAATAAATGCAAGCGCTTTATTCACGTGAAGTGTCTGCTTACTAAAATTTACTGATATCCTACAGACTCGATGGTTTCTATGTTTCAATCATACAACTTTTCCGTCCATATCAGTATTTTTATAAATCGAAAAATAACAATGGAAAGTTCCGTAGATTTTTATGTCATAAATTATGAATGTTCATAGCTAAATGGTCTATTAAATATACAAGATTCATTTAACTGATACGGAAACATAAAGAAAATTAATATGACCGATCCAAAATCATTCGATTTACGTATATGAATCTCAATTAGTTTTAATTTAGAAATAGTGGCTTTCATTTAATGTTTACAAAGATACAGATACCATCTGTCAATGTTCTCACGGAAACGGTAAATTGGAGAGGAATTGCTTTTCAAGTTGAAAGGTACCGTTAATTAAAAAGGTACAGCTGCATTAATTGGGTTCCCTACCTTCAACATTATTAAAATTACTGAAAATAAGAACCTTTCGAAAGAAAAAAATATAATCAGACATGATCACGATGCAGAAAAAGAAACTCGTGGTCCTAGAACGCAAAGGTCAACTGAAGGACACAGATGTGGTTTTAGTCCGTAAAGACACCTGCTCCACCCTAGAGCGATTTCCTACCTCAAAAAAAAGATACGATCACAATTAAAACTTTTTTTGATGTTAAGTTGAACTTAAATATTTAAAGATTCTGCCCACTGTACCTACTGAACATATTAAGCACTATTATATTTATAACGTCATTTAACTGGCTTGGAACTGTCATCACACGCGGTTATATCTCGGCAATGACACGTGCCATGCAGCCTCTCAGTGTCGGAAAAATATAAAGCTACGATGTTGGTCGCAACGGATCATAGTCTGATACTTTCAATACAAAGATTGATTCTTGGCCTTACATTTTCCTAGCACGGTCATGGTAAGATGATGATATGATACAGTGTACTGGCCAGACTCGTTTATGTCTTAACTTGTATGATAATCGTATATGTACCTACGTATATATATATATATATATATATATCGGCGCAGGATACCGATCATCATTGAAGCTCTGTCCAGGTACTCTGTTTTGTGGCCGATAGCTGGGTATCGAGCAATAAACAAACTATTCCAGATCACACAACTGATTTATTTTGATGCAAGCTTTAGGTATTCACTTCACACAACGATCCGTGAGACAGTCCCCGAGACTAGACGTTTTACGCACGGCTGCCGAGAGAGGAAAGAGCACCGCACCTCTGCGGTCGGCACCTTTATCTGCTCGGTTCGTGCAAACGTCAGCGCGGATTCTGTCAAAATGACATGTGTCACTTTTCACGTAGCTCGTTCATTCGTTCCCAAGCTTCCGTACTATTGACTTCACCGACATATATATATATATATATATTATGTATTTATTTTTAATAATTATAAGGTATTTATAGTTATATAAGTATTTATTAGTTTGATTTAAGATTTCACAACCTCTGCTTATTTCTGCACACCATAGTCCACATATCTTCTAATCTCTCCTTTCGCAGGTCTGCTGGAAGAAATTTATTTTTGAAATAAGCAGTACCTTTGTACAATTTTTTATAATAAGATACGTATCTTCTTTTGTACCTATACATTTTGTGTGTACATAAATAATAAATAAACTTTAGGTAAACACAGCACATAATGACCATTTACACAAGCTCAAGTGGAAAACTGTATCCATTATAATCTTATCAGTATTATTTATTACTGTATTTTTTATTATCGTGATAACAGTCGGTAGGTACTTAAATACTACTTGTTTGTCGATGTTCAACTGTTATCTACCCCGACTGCTACCTGTTTGGATGTTAGCATGTGTTAATGATAAAATCTGAACGATCGATTCGAGTATTTGTTTGTAAACATGTTTTTTTTTTGACTATGTAGGACTAGCTGTCCTTCGCGGTTTCGCCTGCGGTTTTGGTTACTGCTCCGCTCCTGTGGGTCATACCCTGATCTTATATAGCCCACGATATACGGCTTATCCAACACTAAGATATTTTTAGGGTTCCGTATCTCAAAAGGAAAAAACGGAACCCTTATAGGATCACTTTGTTGTCCGTCTGTCTATCTGTCTGTCTGTCCGTCGAGACCCTTTATCTCGGGAACGCGTGGAGGTCTGTGGTCCCTTGAAGCTGTGAAAAAATCAAACGGCCGTTTATGTCGCAAAAAAACTAATATTTCGACACTCTCAAGAGAATCAAAATTCATAGGGACACATCTCTTTGACACAAAATCCTGAAATTTGGCCTAAAGCAAGATCATATAGCACAGGTACAGGAATAAATCTGAAAACAGAAAATTTGCCATTCAGAAAAATCTTCGAGCCTCTGTTCGGGAATTAAACAATTTACATAGGTAAGTTTATACGGAACCCTCAGTGCACGAGTCCGACTCACTCTTGCCCAGTTTTTTTTTTTTTTAACTCGAAGCATTATTTAGTGCGTTTAACCAAAGAAATTCTTCAGTTCAGCTTTTAATATTAGTATAGATATGCACTATCTACTTTTTGATTTGGAATTTCATCAAATAACTCATCCCACTCTAAATGGAGCGTGCAAGAGTGTCAAACTGCGACTGACTAACATCCATCCAGTTACCTTTTGCGTTCTAGAGCTGCGTTTACTCTTTCGCACAATCACATGACCCAGGCAGGCATCGATCCTAGTGGGCAACGTTGGGCCCATAATGCAGGATATCAAATATACTCATGCAGATCAAATACATACGAGTAGTTGCTCTATGAAACAAAATAATAATATAATATTCCACAACTATCACACAACGCCGTCTAGTCTCAAGCTAAGCAGAGCTTGTGTTATGAGTGCTAGACAACTGACAAACATACTTATATATTTCTGAATACATATATATTATAAATAAATTATACCCAGACACAGAAAAAATGATCGTGCTCATCACACAAGCATTTGTCCTGGGTGGGAATCGAACCGCATAGCAGTCAGGGCCACTAACCACTAGAATAACAAGCCAGTCTATATAATGTCCACAGAAGTCGTGTATCCTCATTCATATCTAAATTAGCAATAGGAATTACCGACGACAAACCGCACTTAACTAATAATTTCCCAAACATCAGGGGTTGACCCGTTTGGTCGACCTTAAAATAGGAATGAGCTGAATCATTTATTTTTAAAAGGATCCAGACAATATGGCATTGCTACACTCTTTGATGATTTTAATAACATGAATAAGTAATAGGCTCTTGAATTAGGAATTAATAAACTTTTGTGCCTCCTGTAATTTACGTCCATTGCGAACATTTTTTATTTCTTTTTATAGCTTTACCTTAGACTATAAACTCTTTATTGAACATTGGTCTCCAAGTACTCCAGGCTCAAAGATGGATTTTATGTGGTACTCATGCATATTGCTCTCATATTTTTATTCGAGAAATTAGGTAGGTACTGAAAAGAAAGAGAGTTTGATTTTCCATTTGAATTTCTCGCTATTTAGACAGAAAATGCTGTCGTTTTTTAATTAGTTTTTGGGATTATTACGTTTTTTATTGGGCTTAAAACCTATTCTCAGTATTTTAAATAAAACAAAAGAATATTTTCAACGAAGTTCTATTTATGTAAGGTAATATAACGGAGTCAATGTTAAAGTTTTTAATGATGTCTACAGACTAAAGAAACTACAGCCCCGATTTCTGATTACATAAATAGTTTAAGTATTAAACTTTGAGAAATACTCCTTCAAATCGTGAGTATTACTTAAACTTTTCTATAGTTCTTTTCTATGGTCTTAAAACCAGTTAAAATTTGGCGTTAAAGTAGGGTTTGAGGCATGCTTTACTCAAAATACTCAATTCAGAAACACGCCCATAGTGTAATAAGAAGAAGAAGAAGAGACGCCATCTTTTACCATAGACTATAGACATGTACAGACAGATAACAAATATTAAAAAATCACTATATTTTTCTTCAAACGAAATTGTTACTGATGATTATTGCTGTCACTTTGAATTATAGCTACATCTTTGCTCTGTATTCATTGGGTAATCGAGTGTAAAAAAGGAAAATACTTTGCTGACATGAAACAAAAGCGATTTAGGATAACGCTTAGAGGAAGGAATCATTGCTCCGTAATTTTTCATGTAAATCATTTTCTATAAAAATCCATCTCTCGTGTGCAATCAACAAAACACGAGGGGTATTCAATGTTGTCCGATAAAAGTAAATAGAGTTAATAGACAAATAATATATAAAATAATTTGTATATGTGTTATGTATGCTATAGGCGCAGGGTAGCCAGCCTATCGGTATTTTACAGGTTGCATTTTGGAGAGTGTGCGCGGGAATTGCATGACTTGATTCCGTCATCTCCTTTCTACCATCGGACAACCCGACGTACGGCGAGTATCCACCCTTACGTTGTTGAAACTTCAACGGTCCGGACTAAGCGTTTCGCTTCGTCGTTTATACCGCGTACATCGAAGGACTGGAACAACTTGCCTGCTGCGGTCTTCCCGTCTAACTATAATTTAGGTGTCTTCAAGGCTAGAGTGAATAGGCTCTTAATAAACTAGTGTGCCTCACCATCAATGATTGCATCGCTGCTTACCATCAGGTGGGATCGCAGTCAAGCACTAGTTTATATGAATTAAAAAAAATAATATATTTTTACTCCTTTACGGTCAAACGTCTAACCAGGTTTGGATGAAACTTGGCACTCAGGTAGACCATCTCCTGGAATAGGACACACTTATCCTGAGTGTATGTTTCCTTGGGTGGGATAATTCTCTACTAACACGGGCGAAGCCGCTGGAAGAAGCTAGGTTGTTAAAAGTAAAATATAATTATCTGTCGTGACCGATATCAGGAACAGCTTTATTTTAGTTAGGTCCTGCATAAAGTTTCACGGCAGTCATTTCGCTGCGATTGAAATAATTCCACATTTGTTGATCAACCACACCTATTTTGGGCATTGACCAAAACCACATGAATGCATTCTCACTGTTATGTAAAAGGGTTTGAGTGTTTTACAATCATGGCGGAAATATCGCTGCGATTAGCAAAAATGAGTCAGTACATAGACGAGCTTCATTTAATGAAATTGTTCTAATATGTTATTTTAACAAATTAAGTTAAGTAAAACACTGCCTTTCGATTCTTCAACGAGCAAGTTAATGTTGCTGAAAGTTTCTTTTTCTTGATCCAGTTACGTGCTCAAGTTCAAGGAACTTTGCGGGAACGAAACATACTCTGGTTCATACAAATTTTAGTATAAAAAGGAAAATTATAAAATATTTACTTCAGAAGCTGGTTTTATGAAAGTGAGCAAAAGCTTGAATAATGTTCAAAGCTTTATTAATATCAGTCCTACAGAAAATAAATAGTACATTTACAAAGTTTTTAACTTGCTTCTTAAACCTCCTGATGTTATTTGTTGTATTTATTAATTTATTACAATACATTATAATTAATAATAATTTGTTAACTGTGCGAACCAACATTTTTACTTTAAATTCCTTGTTTGTTTGATATTTAACTTACCTATGTGTTTTTTGTAAATTTTGGTTAATAAATAATAATAACTATACCTATATAAAATGAGGTGGGTGACTATGATAGGTTATATTTCCTAGCTGACTACCCTGAACACCGAAACATACTCAGAGGTCAAAGTCTCTTTTAAAGTCCATACAGCAAACATGTTAAATCATATGAGAACCATGCAGATTAGTGTCTGAAATGCTCTTTTGAGGAAAGAATCGTACGATACGAAGTAAGCAAGAATCTTATTGTTATTACTTTGTAACAAGATTATTTGACTGTCTGTAGGTCTAGTGGTTAGTGACCCTGACTGCGATGCTGAAGGTCGTGGATTCGATTCTAACCCAAAACAAATATTTGTGTGATGAGCACGACCATTTGTTCTGTGTCCGAGGGTAATGTATCTATAAGATGTATGTGTAAATATATAAGTACATATATTTATCACTTGTCTAGTACTCATACCATAAGCTCTACTTAGTTTGGGACAAATTGATGTTGTGTAAAAGTTGTGAAAAAAATCTTAGAGATACATACCATATATCTCTCAATAATGCTATGAACTATCGAAGAATCGTATCTCCCAGCTACGATCTTCAAAAAAGAGTTGAAGTCATAAATCAAAGAATTAAAGTCCAAGTTGTTTCGTTTTCACAAGCATTTATACAAACCTGAAAAACTATAGAACCAGAATTCTACCTTCGCAAAATGCAAAGGCGCCCTTAATACCTTTTTACCGCCCTATCCACCTAATGAATTATAATTAAGTGACGCGGTTCCTCACCCCACACTGGGGCCTTAACCTTGAAAGCCAAAAGGTTTCAGCAATTCAAAATTCTGAAATATGAATTTATCTTCTCTTGCTTTATAATTTAGAGCAAGATTATACTGGGATGTACACAGATCAATAATATAATTTATCTGTGGGGCTGTAAGTCCTGAAAACTGTTTGAGACAGTAAGCAAGACTGCTGATGACTACAAACAAGTTTTTGCTCCTTGTAAACCGTAATACATTCCGCAACCCTTTGCCTTTGCCCTTTGGATTGCTTTAAACCTTCTCATAAGGTCTATTGTGAGCAATCACGATGCAGTGCCATATGTCATCACTTAAACTGTTTACCATCATTTTCGCTGATTTAATGTCAATGATTCTAGAGCTCCAGCTTACTTCCTCATATTACCGCTTTTAAAATCATTATTATACAAAAATGAAAGCGTAACATAAGCCAAACAAAGCAACAAGTGCAGGTTCGACATAATTGAATTTTGGAAAGCTCCCTCTTACCAGAATCGTATTGCGTTTATATTTCCACCAAATTGTTTCCTTCCTGCCTTCTCTCATGTCCTGCAGGAGGTTTATTTTTTAAATATAATATCATAATATCTATCTTTACTTATATTTCTAAATATTTTTCTTTATATTTCTCTTTACTTAATCATCAAGATATTGAACATCGATAAGACTTAGAAATCTAGTCTAGACTCAATAACTTCTGTCGCTCTGGCCGCAGCGAGAGTCGCTCTTTGCATTTCAGGGCATCGGTGATTCTTTTTAACGATCCCGCAACCTGTTACTATAAAACGATGTTAGTGTTAGCAAAACCTTCCTTAAAAATCGTGACCTCAATATAGCAACACTCCTACAACATATTTAAAAAAAAACTGGGCAAGTGCGAGTCGGACTCGCACACTGAGGGTTCCGTACAAACTTACCTATGATGAAAACAGTTCAATTCCCGAATTGAGTTATGAAGATTTTTCCGCATCGCAAAAAAGAATTGTGACGTAACTACAAATTAACAGATATCAGATTTTTTTCTATACTTGTGCTATGAGACCTTGCTTCATACCATATTTCAGGGGTCAATGGGAAGTACCCTATGAATTTTGATTCCCTTGATAGTGTCGAAATACACGTTTTTTTGCGACATAAACGGTCGCATCTTTTTTTACATTAACTCAGAAGTTTGTTTTTTTTTACAGCTGCAAGGGACTGCAACCTGATTATATGGTTTTAATTTTAATTCGATACCTCTACGCGTTCCCGAGATAAAGGGTCTTGACAGACAGACATACACAGATGGACAAAAAAGTGATCCTATAAGGGTTCCGTTTTTCCTTTTGAGGACCCTAAAAAAGAAATAAGCTCAAGATATATAAGAATCTACCCATACGATTCCAAAGCCCTGCTACCAAAACAAAAACCCAAGAATACGATCTGAAAAGAAAATAAACGCGATCTCCTTCCTCAGTTCCCAAGTTGTTACACTAACGTTTGCTTGAATTATCCGTGTGGAAAGACCTCATTATACTCACGGTTGTAAATCTTAGTTTATCGCGACGAGATTGCCGTGAGATTCTAGCACTTAGAACCCAGCTGAGTTATTGTGTTTGTAAATAACTTATTACGTTACACCTACATTCATATCAATGTATTTTCAAAATAACTAAGTAGATTCTGTACTTATTAGATTTCATGGATAGTTTTCCACACATTTTCACTTGATTTAGGAAAGCTTTTCAGGGTTATCTATGCCAAACCGGATGATGATAGAATCTTTCTACATAATACGCTGGCAAAACTTGGATTCCGATTATGCGTAAAAATATGCCATTCAGAAAAATCTATAATACGTGTAGGTGTCAGCTTATGTTAAAGAAATTCGATGTCTATTTCCTCTCTTCATGCGATATACTTAACAATACTTTCAGGCCTGTCTATAAATATGTAAATTTCCTTTTTCAGGTAAGTACCTTCCAGATCGCGGTAACTAATCTTCGGCGCTTCACAATCAATTATCGCAGATGACGTGAGGGGGCTTCATCGAGGTAAGCTCTGAAAATGTCTCATAAATCAAAATATGTCTTACGCCTATATTCTGCCGTCATAGCACTGATACTCAAATGTCAATCAATGTTCTGGAGAAGACGACGATGTTTATATTCTACATAATACGTTTTATTCCGCCGATAAAACATACTGCAAATCGATTTTAAATAATGGGTCAATTTCTTTCCGTTTTTTAAGGCACACTTTCCATTCTTTCAAATGCCTTTTCATCCTAGTTTTTGAACACTTATATAGGCTTTATTCATCTCCATCAGTTTGTTTCAAACTCAGTACCTACGTCCAATTTGTCGCCTAATTAAATAAGCTTTAAAGGAAAACGGTTTTTACTCTGAAAACAGGACCCAATGAACCGACGCGCTGAAAAATGATAATGGTTTTGGAAATTTATTGCGCACAAAAAATGTTAAACCAAAAGTTGATTTTGTCCATTTCTAACATGTAATTCTTTTATGTTTGCTATTCAATCTATATATATTGTATCCTGTGTATGTGTGTTTATATGTTAGTGAACGCACCCACGAAACAGAAGTAATTTCTAGTGTGGAACAACGTCTTTAAAAAAAAAGACAAATATATTTACTTATTCGAAAAATCTTGAAGTATTTATGGGATTGCTTTGGACTATTTCTTTTGTTGAGGCAGAACAGTGATAGAAGTTCGTCTCATTTGTGCGATTATTTCATTTCATATGCGAGTCTGTGTGTAACGTAAATTGCTCGTAAATTCGGAACGTTATGACAACCCCAAGATTGTGCTAATTAGTTAAGCAAAGCTTTCCTCTGTCTTAGTATGGAAATGTCTTAATAAGTAACTCGTCATGTTTTAGGTCACGTTAATGTTCCAATTGATGTACGAAAATGTATTCGGCCTTGTATTATTTTCCTTACTAGTCCACAACCCTGTGATTATAGTGAGACTGACCTTTCCCTGTTTCTATTTGAGCAAATCTTATTTGGTTAGATTCTCTCTTTGATAATGATGTCATGTATGATCGAACATTGCAAAAACTGTCACTGGCGATCTTATTATTATGTCATATATATTTTATACAATATGAACATTAGATAAACAGCCATACCATATAATCAGCCTTTTAATGTTCCCACTGCTGGGACTCAGGGCTGTTCTCTGGAAGAGCGAATGATGTCACAACTCTTTGAAATTTTGGTTCTAGGACATGCCGTTTTCCTCATGATGTTTTCCTTGACCATTTGAAAGTAATGGCGTTCTTGTTGGCCGGTCAGCCTGTTTTTAAGCCCACGATTAACAACTCGTAATTCGGGGTAGTAACCACTGGGCCACCACTGCTCTACCGGACAAACAACATAAGTAAATTAAAAAGCTTGATTGCTTAAAAAAAAAATGGACAATAAACTATTCTTTCAGTTTCAAATACAGCGAAAGGGCAAAGAAAAGTCTTTAAGTTTCCAACAGAGAAGGAAATGTGAAATAATTTTATTATTCATGTAAATAATGACTACTGCGCAGCAGACTGAGTCTATTAGAATAAATGTTTTCACATTTCACTGTAACACGATCACTATTTCTATAACATAACATGTTTCACTTGCAGGTTATGTGTGACGTCATGCTTTGATATGTAAACATATATTCTAGTATTTTACAATACGTTGCTCGTGAAACACTGCAGTATTCCTAATTAAATTTTGCGCGAAATCTACAAGAAAATATTGCTGTAGCTACCATTTTGAAATAGTAACAAACTGAAAATGTTAAATTAAGTTTTCTGGGTAGTGGGATTGTTTAAATGAGTTACCATGGCCCTGGAATACAAAGGGCAACTGAAGGGACACATGTTGGTTTTAGTCAGTAAAAGGGCAACTGAAGGAGCACATGTAGGTTTTAGTCGGTAAAAGGGCATCTGAAGGAGCACATGTAGGTTTTAGTCAGTAAAAGGGCAATTGAAGGAGCACATGTAGGTTTTAGTCAGTAAAAGAGCAACTGATAGAGCACATGTAGGTTTTAGTCGGTAAAATGGCATCTGAAGGAGTACATGTAGGTTTTAGTCAGTAAAAAGGCAATTGAAGGAGCGCATGTAGGTTTTAGTCAGTAAAAGAGCAACTGATAGAGCACATGTAGGTTTTAGTCGGTAAAATGGCATCTGAAGGAGTACATGTAGGTTTTAGTCAGTAAAAAGGCAATTGAAGGAGCGCATGTAGGTTTTAGTCAGTAAAAAGGCAATTGAAGGAGCGCATGTAGGTTTTAGTCAGTAAAAGAGCAACTGATAGAGCACATGTAGGTTTTAGTCGGTAAAATGGCATCTGAAGGAGTACATGTAGGTTTTAGTCAGTAAAAAGGCAATTGAAGGAGCGCATGTAGGTTTTAGTCAGTAAAAGAGCAACTGATAGAGCACATGTAGGTTTTAGTCGGTAAAATGGCATCTGAAGGAGTACATGTAGGTTTTAGTCAGTAAAAAGGCAATTGAAGGAGCGCATGTAGGTTTTAGTCAGTAAAAGAGCAACTGATAGAGCACATGTAGGTTTTAGTCGGTAAAAAGGCATCTGAAGGAGTACATGTAGGTTTTAGTCAGTAAAAAGGCAATTGAAGGAGCGCATGTAGGTTTTAGTCAGTAAAAAGGCAATTGAAGGAGCGCATGTAGGTTTTAGTCAGTAAAAGAGCAACTGATAGAGCACATGTAGGTTTTAGTCGGTAAAATGGCATCTGAAGGAGTACATGTAGGTTTTAGTCAGTAAAAAGGCAATTGAAGGAGCGCATGTAGGTTTTAGTCAGTAAAAAGGCAATTGAAGGAGCGCATGTAGGTTTTAGTCAGTAAAAGTCTAACATACCCTCTCGCTTCACCTCATCATCATCATCTTCCTGCCCTTGTCCCGTGTTATTTGGGGTCGGCGCAACACGCTTTTTTCTTCCATTTTGCCCTGTCACTCGTCATGCTATCACTAACTTCCTTTTCTTTCATATCATTCTTCACACAATCCATCCATCTTTTCTTTGGTCTCTAGATTAATTATTTATTGAACCCCACTTTAAAAGAAAAAGCATTATAATTTAGGTGTCTTCAAGTCTAAAGTGCATAAGCTCTCATTAACTAATGCGCTTCACCATCAACGAAAGCGTCACTTGCTTACCATCAGGTGGAATCGCAGTCAAACACTAGTTTATATCATTAAAGATGTTTCTTCAAAATAATTTGTAACGATATTTGGGCAGGCGCTTTTTAGACTTGCCAAATATGATCGAAACGATACAACAATGGGTAGAACCATGTTTTTAATTAACATGTTGACAATTAATTAACCCGCGAGCTACTCCTCATTGTCTCATAATGTCTTTGTTGCCTTAAATGTCTGAAGGAGGAAAACAAACTGACTAGAACATCTAGGAAGTACGCTTTTGAGGATTTCTGTATTTATTCTATACCTATTCTATTCAAATATACTATTGTTATATCTATACATATAGACCTTGAAATGTATGTATGTCTATAGACACATAAATAAAATTGAAGTGTCTGATTGTAATATCAAAAAAAATGTTACTAATGCTTAGGAAAGTAAATTGGATACCTATAACAAAAATGCAGTTTTGTCTTTTCTATCTGTTTGTCTGGCTAGTATCCGAAAAGGCTGAACCGATTTTAACGGGACTGGTAGATAGCTGATGTTATTAAGAGTAACTTAAGCTACCTTTAATTTAGAAAAAAAACTTTTACCTTCTTCTTCTTTTTTTCTTCCTTTTACTTTTTCCTTTTTTTTAGAACTTTTTATTGCTGAGTTAAGCTCGCCTTTGTACATGAACTGTCTGTATCTCAATATATTATGTTATGTTTTGTGTACAATAAAGAATTAAACAATTAAAGAAAAAGAATTGAGGTTAAAAAAAACTGCTTGAAATTGTAACCAAATAGTATGGTGCTGTTTTACGAGTCTGACGCAGACGAAGTTGGAAGCACAAGCAAGTTTATTATAAATCGCTTCTTTATAAAATCAATAAAAAGATTTTATGTGGATTTTCATGTACCACAAATCCTACCGATATCTATGCTTCGCTCACAAATACAGGGTTGAACATAACGTACACATATGTTACTTGAAGAGCAACTGTATGTTTCAAAGATACACGTTGAAAAACAACGAACTTTCTTATTTACAATCAATCTTGCTGCTTTGTTTGATACTCGTACATAGGAAGCCTAAGCAGTTGAGACAACATCTAATGAACAAACCCATACCCAAATATTACACGCAGAGATCTTAGTTCAAGATGTACCAACACCAGCTTAGGGTAAAACTGGAATAGATGGCCCAGAAGTATAGGCGCCCAGGTTTCATGTAATTTAGTTATATTAGCATAATCAGTCTTTTAATGTTAGATAGATAGATATGTTCCCACTGCTGGGACTCAGGCCTCCTCTCTAGGAGAGGAAATAGGCCGTAATCCACCACGCGGGCCCAGTACGTGTTGGTGAATATCACATGTCTTCGAATTTGTTAGTTCTAGGACTTGCCGGTTTTCTCACGATGTTTTCCTTCACCATTTTGAGAGCAGTGGTGATGAAATAAATTTTGGGTTGTTGAACCCGCGGTCGTAAGTCGAGGCCGTTACCACTCGGCCACAACTGCTCTCTAGTTATATTATTTATCTTTAAAGAAACTGTCCAACTATCACTAAGCCGTGCAATTGTAAATATATGACGGCAAGGTGAGATCAAATTGTATGCGGGATAGAGGTCCTGTTTCTCGGCGGGTCATCTATCCCAAACGTAATTTATATGTATTATGCAACTAGCCCCTGATATGGGATAGATGACCCAAAGTTCTGATGGCCCGCCAAAGTCACTATAATAGATACGGTACCTAATCTAGAAGTATCAAAGATTGTTTTTTATTTTAATATTGTGTACCTAAGAAACTTAACTATTAACCAACTATCTGTATCTACTAAACCTAACCATGTACAGACAGGGTCATAAGTGCAGTTGCACTCTATCAATGTTAAAGTGTCTAAAATTTAACAGTTTATTCAATACTGTAGATTCTATGCTCAATTATTTGCATTCATAGAGTCCAACTGCAGGGTATGAAAGTGAGTTTTTTTTTTATAAATAAAAAAAAACTCACTTTTGTTTTGTCTTTCCTAAAGTACATAAAAAGTCAACATATTTTGCTTGTTGTACAGAAAGATATGAAGCGATTTCAAAAATTGTGTTACCTATCCTGGTTTTACCCTAAACACAACTGTAACATCAGCCTGTATAACTAAAAAGTTAGAGAGAATGAACGAGCATTAATCACTAACCCTGCTCACTGCGTGTTGACAATTTTAGACCATTAATTCCAGGTTTCCTTACTGTAATTAATTCTGTTGATACGATTTTTTTTCTTTAGGCGACAAAATATTTGTACCACTATTGTAAGGACTGGAGATAATGAAAAGGCCTTTGGGCGTTAATTATAAGATTTTCCCTATCAAGTTACATTAATATAATTATAAAACTAGCTTCTACCAGAGGTTTCGCCCGCGTGAAATTAGAAAATATGCATAATTATGTCCCTCAGTGATAAAGTAGCATTCTACTGTAATAGTACATTTTGATACAAGTGCAGAAAGTTTGTCATTGCGACCGAGGTGGAAGTCACACGAGCCGTAGGCGAGTGTGTTATGGAGCCGAGCGCTGCAGTGACAAATTTGCACGTGTATCAAACGACTTTTTTCAATACACTTATAAAATGAATAAACGCGGGTTGACCCGCGACACGTGGGGGTCGACGCGCGCCCAGCCTGATATGATAAGTGTAATAAAATTGTGGCGGGAGAGATCACGTGCACTTTTCTGCACTAGTGCGGAAAACAATCTAAAAGTTTTGGGATAAGAGCGGGTTTTCGAGTAAGTGTTTTGAAAATTAATTTTTAAATTCGGTCCAGTAGTTTTTGATTTTATTTATTACAAACAGAACTACAAATAATCTAATAGAATAAAAATCTCGTGTTGCAGCGTTTGTTAACGGTTAACCCATTTTTAGATTTTTTTGTGTATATTAAGTAGGTCTGAGAGTATTTTGTAGGCTATTTTAAATCCTCTTACTTCCAATCCCCCCATATTTTTCTTTGATAATTTATATGGCAGAACTAGGGGATCAGCTAGTTAGTACTGTCTATAGATTACTCGCACCTATCGGCGTGACAGCCATCCTAATCAAATCTGACAACATTCTGTCTTCTAAAACACATATGAGTGTAATTATCTCTTTTATTTACAACGTGTCAGTTCTAAACCGTCTGAAAAGATAATGATGACATAGGCTGTAGAATATTGTTTTATTCATCAGAAGGAGAATAGCTATCTTGGTATATTATTTTAATACGTATGCAACCTACATATTAAGTAGGTAAGTATTTATACTAAACCTAACTATGTACCTATATACAAAAACACAAAATACACGTCAGGCATCAAGTTTGTTTTATACCTATATTGTTAGACTTTTTTTTTTAATATAAAATGATATTTTTTTGATACTATCATTATATTTTTTATCGTTGGTACGGACCGGACTTTTGGGAGGTATAAAATTATTTTAATTTTAATGATTTTCTACCTCCCAAAAGGCCTCCCAAAAGGCCTC
This sequence comes from Mythimna impura, assembly GCA_905147345.3. Taxonomy (NCBI): domain Eukaryota; kingdom Metazoa; phylum Arthropoda; class Insecta; order Lepidoptera; family Noctuidae; genus Mythimna; species Mythimna impura. The sequence continues at coordinate 14,465,892 of LR990343.1, read as the reverse complement.
CTAAAAGAATTTGTATTGTAATCTTAGAGCAATAAATATGCATAATTAAAGTAATTACTCTCGAGATTGTAATTAAACACTTGTCGGTTGACTGATGTCCCACCAAATATGTGCTCGACTGAATGCTCCAAACTTTTTAAGTACATACTAAGCCATTTGGCTTAAAGCGCTGTAAAGTGCCTTATGGCAAGCGGTAACGTGGTGACAACTTTAGATTATGACAGTCGTTGAGCCATTTACGCGTCTAATATCCACTAAGGGGTTCATGGTCATAGTAGTTTATTAACCCACTAACATTGACCAAATATTTGTTAATAAATTCAAGGAAATCAAGATGATAGGTTTCAGAATTCACGGAAATTAAATTAAAAAAAAAATGTTTTAAAGTAAGGCCTCTGTTCAGGACCAATACGCCTTTTTAAAGGTGGGAAATCTTCTAATAACTCTTAATCTAATATCGCTCTGGGTCGAGCGAGAGTGAGTGTCAGATTTATATAGACAAAAACAACCTGTGTCCTATTAGCTGCCTTTTACGTTCCAAAGTCACATTAACTCTTGAACAATCCTGAAAAAACCGATATACTCACGTTATCCGAACTTGGATCTTAGGGTAGGTATCAGTTAATATCTCAAGTTAACCAATACCTATTTATTTCAAAACTGCTATTAATTAGCCTTTGTTAAAAATCTGTTTTTATCAACATTATATATTTACGCCTAAATGGCAGCGTCTCTAGGACGGCAAAGCTACGCAACGTCACTGTCTCATTTCTGATATTGCATATGTGGAGACCACTCATCATCAGATGGACCACCGCGAGTCAGCTTATTTGCTAGCCAATAACATACAAACACGCTTTATAATAAGAGGACGTCCTTATTGACCTTGTAATGCTCTTTTAAAAATCCCCATCTTCTACTGCGCAGACACCATAGCAGCCTAATTGGTGGTTAAATTAACCACGATAGCACGCAATACAGCCTTGCAGCACAGGCAAGTTGGTTGCACAGTAAACCAGCAACACTACCCAGCTAATGATTTATGCATGCGTATGTGTAGCTGGAACGTGCTCCTATGTGCGTTCATACGAACAGCGCAGCTACACTGCTCACTGATTCTACCAAAGCTCCCTTATTCAATTTCTCTATCTAAGTGAATATTTCAGGGTTCTCGTCTATTTTTAGTTTTGGAACCTGTCACAATTTTGTCACGTTTCTTGTATATGAAGATTGGAACCTTAGATGATGCTTGTATGTGTGTCGTGAACACACATGCCCACTGCACTCAGTATTGCGTTCCATTTTTCTTTAACTGCTTTTATCCAATGACATCTCCCGCCTTGGGCGGAGCTAAAGGGTGTGTCAGACTTTTACTGACTAAAAACCCACTCCTGTTCCTTCTTTGCCTTTCATACCAGGGCCGGGTTTTCTTTTCAGAAGCGAACCCATGGCCCCAGTAGGCTTCGGGCTTCGACCCTGCTGGGCCCCTACGGTTTGCTGACATCTTTTTGAGGCGCGCGTGGAACTACGCGCCGTCAACGACTTGGGCTTGGTCCGGACGTTTAGCGGACGGTCGGAAGGCGAGCTACCCATTACTCGCTGCCTGCAAGCCCGCGCGTACAGTGGCCGGAAATCGGGATTGGGATCCCGGCGTGTCCGATCCCCGCCTGGGGCGTGAGGGCCGCTCCCTCGCACGTGCTCGTGCGGCCTCCTCCTTTGCTAGCATTACCGCTTCGCAAAAGGAGGCGTCCGCCTGCCACTCCTCCTCGCTTCGGACCATGGTTTCTTTAACTGCTTGGTATTACGTACCACCGAATATTATTATTATCTTGTTCTTCATTTCTATATCTTGACTAAGTCTGTTATACTTTTTTATAATGGCGTGATAGCTTTATGTTTTTAGGTAAAAACGTATGGTTTTTAAGCCTACCAAATAATGCATAGAGAATCTATTAAAGAAAAACAACCACTATTGCTTACGATATCTAAATATTTGTGTTTCTTTCTTTATGAGGAACACAAAGTAAAATAGTAAAAGTCTGACACGCCTTATTTTCGCCCTAGAGCGGGAGAAATCATTGAATCATTTCCCACCTCAAAAACAAAAAAAAAGTAAAACAGCTACATATATATTATGTAATTTGGTTCAGTATATAAATAATTTGGACATCATTACCGTTTTGAGTAAGTTACTTAGTTTAATGAAGGATGGTCGATGGGGCCGAAAGGGAAAAAGAGTGGCGACCGCGCACCGGAAAACGCAGCGATGGAAGGCCTCCCGCAAGGTGGACCGACGACCTGGTGAGAGTCGCGGGAATGCGGTAGATGCGAGACGCACAGGATCGGTCGTTGTGGAGACGCTTGGGGGAGGCCTATGTCCAACAGTGGACGTCTTTCTGCTGAAATGATGATGGTGACTTAGTTTAATTCTGTAATTTTGAGAATAACAGTTTGAGAAAATTACCTGATGCCTATCAAAAGTTACACCATACATTATTAATAAGCCTGAAGTCATACACAGGTGAGGGATTTTAATAAATAAATAAACAAAAAGGTAACGTTGAATTCAATTTAATAGTTATTGTTTAATTTAAATAATTACTGTAATTAAATCAAATTAGGATCTACCTTTCACAATATTCTTGTTTTCCCAATTTTTTTTTTTATTTGAAATTTTCTGTATGTCATAAAATATTAACCCCTCGGGCGCCCGGGGGTATTATTATTACTGCGCGTTTTTACGTAAATCACCAAAAAAAAAAAAAACTTTTTCTGGAATTTTTCTAGAATAAACAAAGCTATAGAAAACAAAATTTTGGCTAAATAAATATCGTACAAATGTTTGTACAAAACGACAATTAAGCGTTTTTCATTCAAGTTGTACAGACGTATGTACAATCGGCCTTCGTTCTTTTCAATACAAATGCACAAAAGGAAATTCTAAGTTAGAATAAAAAAACACTATTCACTCAACATATCTGCCCAATTTCTATAAACTTTTAGATAGGGCTGTATTTTGACGAACGTGTGGCTCACGAATACGATATGAGTCACGAGTCCCTCACTAGCTATGTACAAAGTCGATAACTTATTACTTACTTAGGAGAAATAGTCTTTACTCACGTCAATACAGGAACTAATAAAGAAATATTCATGTTTCCGTTTGCGAAAGAACTAAAAACCGAGGGAAAAAAATGGAAGGACATATCATATCATATTTGTTTGCAGCTTACTAGATGATGAAAGAAGCAGTATAAATATATTTTAGCTCTTAATAAATATAAATAACAAAATATTACACTTCACGCTTTAGAGAATAAATTAATCATTTAGATACTCGTATTTCAGTCAAGAAAATTAAATTGAAAGATTTGCGAATGTTTAAGCATCGAATTTGTTTGATGACCTTTCTACAGCCATTGAGTTGGATACGAACCAATCAAATCCTTTCATTTTAATCAAAACAATGAAAACAGATAGAACTTCGCTATCTTTTCAAAATATCCACAGTGTTGAATCTAATCGTAAGGTTATCGCGATCAAGATAATCAAGAAGCTTTCCAAGAGTATTTGCGTTTGGTCTATATTTGAACATTAGCAGCGAAAATAAAATCAAAGAATTATCATTATATATAGGTATATAGGTATATACATTTTTCGCTTTGTCGCCGCAGTGTTGGAATGTCGCAAATTTTGTATCAAAATGGCGTTACGTTCGCGAATCTCAGCACTCGATTAAAAATAGCTCAAGTTTAATTTAATTGAGTGATAATTATCAGAGATAATCCATGGGATTTAAAGCGTTATCGCTGGAAGTGCATAGTGGTGGCGCGGCCCGCGGGCGATAAGCGCAGGCCGCGCTCGGCGATGGTGGCTGTGCTGCGACCGCGCGGCGGCAGTCACAGTCGGTTGGCACGCGCGGCCACACGCGCCTTCCGCCGCGGGCCCCCGCCCCGCACCCCCCGCTCCGCGTCGCACACAGGTAAACAAACAGTGGACCTCCTCTACACACTACATACCTAGTACATCCCAACACCCCTCCTCACCAAACCCAGTTCTAGTGCTCGAACTTCGTCTCCGCAAAAATAAAAAAAATGAAACATCTTATTATCTATTTTAAGTGCCAGTTGCAGGCTTGGATTGTTAACAAAAATTTACAGTGCTTTGTTTTCGATGATTATTTTTGTAGTGCCAACTGATAGACGTGTATGACATAATCGACAGCTACAAATAATTCAGGAAGATGGCTCACCTTTGTGAGTTCCAACAACAGTCTGCTTTGAAACTTATTAATTACCGAAGGAACACAAGACACAGTATCTTATTGCAAGATGACACATGGATGATCAGTTAAAAGCTGATCATAAGCCAACAAAGATTACAAGGGATTATGAAATGGATATCTTAATATCCAAAATTTACCTAAATTGCTTAATCGAAAAAGTAAGTCACAAATTCACAACGTAAACGGATAAATTTCTCCGTAACGACTTTGACAAAGGTGGAAGTTAAGTGGATATAGTTTTGTCACGAGACTTAACAACCCTCTTATCGTATCGGAGGCCTTGAGATGAGCCTGAATCCCACCTGCTTATCAAGATTAATGAGATGTTACGTTGCGATAACAACACATACATAAAAACGCTGCAAACAAATGGTGTAATTAACAATACACAGAGAATATACAATTTGTACATGGCGTTTATATATTTACATACAACATTCAAAGGAAAACTACAGCAAGCTGAACACAAGAAGTGTCAATAGAAAGCAAGCATGTGACACTAATCTGTCCATATGCCGTGACTGAGGAATTGACAATACGAGGCGAGAGCCCAATACATAACATAGTAATGATAAGAATCAAAAGAGCTGACCGTGTCAAGAAAATTACTTTTAATCGGCCCAATTGGTTGTAGGCTCAGACATCAAACCCAAATATCTTGTTACTCAGAGGCGATGTAGAGCAATCAATGCCGCAAATCTCGTCATACCCAAAAGGGTTCTCACTCGATAGTGGATCGGTTTTCGTGAGGTAATTTGAATACGTATCGACACCAGCTGGAAGGAATCCTCCACACAACCTTTGCGCTCCAATACATCAATTGGCTGACGGCTGTCATATTTGCAACGTACGGTGAGAGCTAATGACATTTCATCAGGTTTAATTTTTTAAGTGTACTCAACTGCGCTCTTTGTTTGACTTCTCTAGGGACTAACATTCAAATTGCCTCCGTTTTGTCAGTTAAGTAGGTCAAAGATAATAACTCATAAATTCGAGGCTTAAATTTTTACCTTATAAGCTTACAACGACTTTGGGATTAAAGGAAAAAGAAGAGTAATTTTTCTTTCGAACATCATAAAGATATAGGATTGAATGCAAATCTGTCTGTTTACTTGTCCGTTTGATCTTGTTTATCATTGTTTTGAAACATACTGACACGATCACGATCGCCAATGAGAATTAGAGCTGATAGCATCGGTTGAATTCACATTAACACTAGTCTACGTTCAGTATCAACATTTGTTATATTAACATAGTTAAACAAGTTTACTGAACAATACATTGATATATATTCATTATGACGGTACGATAGATCGTTTAGTGCCTATTAGTATTCTAAAAAAGCTTCCTAAAGGAAGAACCAAACGTTGGCAGAATGTGGTTGATTTATTGGTCGTAAATTCATATTGCTGGTAGTGTTGACATCGTAAATTTTATTATTGGTAGGTGAGGCAGTTGACACGTTTAACCTTTCTATAACTACACCTTGATAGTGACACCAAACGATCACAGTGCGACTTTGTCACAGTAAGGATCTTAGCGATAATATTTTCTTAATAATTTCTGTTTTAATAGCAAAAATTAATCATTTAAATTCTCCTCATCATCATCATTTTAGCCGAAAGACGTCCACTGTTGAGCATAGGCCTTCCCCAAATGTCACTACAATGAACGCTCCTGTGTGTCTCGTATCCATCGGATTCCCGCAACCCACACCAGGTCATCGGTCCAAATTCTCTTATAATTCTGTAAATATTTAAATTTAAAATGAAAATTCTTCAAAATCAATGAAAATAGTAGTAATAAAGTAACAATATTTGTCAGTAGCCATAGCAGCACGTGAAATAAAAACAGCTGTCCGGCCTTGGCACGACACACTCGTCTTCCATAATTCTTACATTTTTGGCCGCAATACGTAGACTTAGTTAATTTCATTTTAACGATCATTTCGAATTATAAATATTTTTTGCTGACTGCCAACAGAATACACAGTTATTTTTATACTCCATTCAAGTCTTGTCATAATAGCTGGGGACCGTAATAATTAATTGTTTTCATGTGTCATGCCGTTTGGGGCTCTACTTTTCAAGCCGTTTCTTCTATTGTCAATGTTTATCCTAGTAAGTAGGTGATAAATTGCAGTAAGTGCTGATAATTTAAAGGCAATATATGTATTTATATACAAGTCGTGGCCAGACCATCATAATTGATCGCTTCATAATGTGACCGACCATTTCATGAAATTATGCTATTTCAGCTAAACGCATGATTATTTCATGATATAGTGAAACATGGCTGATCATATGGTAATATAGTTACGTTGTCCACTGGTAGAATCCACTTTTCCTCAATTTACTCCTGTTTTTAACTAAAACATATGCTTTTGTTCCATCAAAAATACTAATTGTGCACTAAAATATGCTCTTCTGGGTAGTAAAAAAAAACCACGAGCAAGATGGCGGGATCTGTGTTTGCTCACTCCCCTTCTAACTAAGTTAGGTTAGAAGGGGAGTGAGCAAACGTGAGTGAGTGAGTCCGAGTCGAGGTGCCACAAGTCCCTTAATAATTGTAAAAAGTCCATTAACATTTGGTATACAATAAATATTTTTAATGATATGGCCAAACATGGTTTGACATATCATCAAACGTTAAGATATAAATTATCTGGCCAGTTTTAGTTGACCATATCATGAAGTTGTCAGTTCTAAGATCTGATTACGACATATATATCTATTTATGCTTTTTCTTTCAGGTGAGATATCGTCAATTAACTTTTCTCGCTCTGCTCTTTCGAAATTTTGGGGAAATTTCGAAAGAGCAGAGCCATCTATTTATACTTTTACTATTATTATACTAAACATTAATTGTTTGACATAACAGTTCCAAAAAAATAAAAATAAACAATAACAATGCCCTATGCCAATATTGTTAAACAATTCCCTTTTATATTAGTTAAAAGGGCATTGTTTAATAACATTGGCAACTAAATAATATATTGCGCAGATGTCTTTAAATTTTTCAAAAAAACGAAACAAAATGTCAACAGGACAAGCAAGGTCATGTTAACATCTATCCAATTACTAACTACAATAACAAAAAGGTTAGGTTAGTAAAATAAATGATCACATCACAATGTTTTGATGTATAGATACTTGATTGGCGTAACGCAAAAACACGAAACGAAAACAAAACAATTTTAATTTTATTTGAACAAAAATCAAAGTTATAATAGAAACAACAATCTTTAAGCTGTAATTGTATTTTAACTAATTTGGTTTGAACGTACTTTGAAAAATAAGTTTGCAATTTAAATAAGTAAGAAAGTACCTTTACTTTGCAACCAAAATAATATTGTAATTGTTACCCTTTAGCTCATTGTAAGTATCTCATTGTGTAAGCATGATTACGTTATTATGTTTGTTTCACGAGAGAAACTAGCATAGCGTGCTGAACGCCTTCTTAGACAAGAATAATCACTTAGCTTTTCTTACTCATTCGCCTTTTAAAATAAATAGAGAAGTGCACCCCTTGCTACAAAATTTATCGATAAACTCACTTAATAAATGATGTTATCGAAGCTACTACTAACCTAACCAATATGCAATTAGGTTGATGCAAAACGTATCGTACATCTATGGTTTATATCAAATTAGTTCGATTTATAACCGCAATGAAGATATGTTATTTATTTTACGACATCGATAAATTCATTATATTGCTATCAGAATTACAGGTCCAAATTTAGATTTTGTTAAGTTTACGGTTGCAAAATTTTGATAAAATATGATACGTGTTTGTAACTCTGAGTGACTTTTTATGAGTGTCCCTCTGACCTAACAGATGTTAGGTATCGAAAATATTTCAGCCCTTTCAATAAAAATATATTTATGGTTAGAATTTAAGGTTATCGGCATTTTTGGGCTGTGAAAAACCTTACTGCCTTAATATTTGTAACATTTACCAAACCGTACCTAATGTTCTTGCTAATTAATGAGCTTCTCTTTCATTAAAAACTTTTATTTTTGTATCAGGAACATACCAGCTAATTAGGTAATTTCACGGTGAATTTCTGCATGTCATCTGGATAAAATATAGTATTTATAAAAATGTGATAAGCATGATAAATGATATTTATTTTGCAATTAGGTTTAAAAAAAGAACACTTTTACACAACCATTTTTTTCGTCAGTTTAAACTAGATGAGGCCGGTTTTTCACGACACTATTAATTATAACACGAATTATTCTCACATCTTATCGTAATCGTAGACATAGCTTTTTCTTAACGTAATCCTGAGGCTTCAGGTCCTTCGTTTATCACAGTTATCTAGACTTGTGTCCTCTCATCTAATACCTATTATTCATTCTAAAATGTGTGTAAAACGTTTTTAGTTGCAAAAGATATTATACAACTTTAGCAAAATATATTAAGGTAAAGGTTGGTATCACAATAGTATTCCAAACGTATTTTAAACCACACAGGATCAATCAATCCCGCAATTTTCTTAAGTTCGATGAAATAGGCATTTTCCTCACACAACACATATTAAAAAAGTTTTCCCTGGTATCCTCAAAGGAGAATGCCATAACAATCGCACGCAGACCGCATTTGTGTCAATATACACAATAGGATCACTTATTTTTCGCATTCCATATTAGTTGAAAGCTATTATACTTTTATAGACCGTGGGCATCAAGGAATGTCTTTTTCTTATTCGTAATAGGCTATAATCTATGATTATCCTTAGGTATACAATTGCAATTGCGTGTATTAAGTATGTGTATATTCACACTTTTTTTTTTCACAACCACGGTTTATTTCTGTATCTCCTTTTGAATGACTTTTTTCCATTCATATTTTTATCGCTCCGCCTAAATTATCGATGTTTTATCTTTGGGTTATTACGCCAATATTTACGTGACATTTTCCGCGTGTCGAAGTACGTACGACTCGTAATTCTATGGAGTCCTTGCCGAAGGGCACAAAGGTATGGAAAACAATCCCCCAGATGAGACCACACGGGATATTGCCTTCTTTCTACCTTTAATGTAATGTCTATTCCATTTTCGAGACCGTCTTATCGCTTCAGCTTCACGTTCACCTTATCTATTAATCATTGTATTAAAGAATAAAGTAAACAGAAACAAAGTTTTCGTCTTTTCCCGACCACTTTGTTCTACCATAAAGAAATACTCCTAAATAAATTACAAATCAAACTCCCGAACATTCCCGATGTAATTTATTCTACAAGTAGCTACTTTACTTTTTATACAAACGATTTTTGAAAATTGCTTAGTTACCTTAGGTATATAAATCATACTTGCAGAAACAATGCCCGAGAATAATTTGAAAATTATGCCAAAGGAAAATACTCCCAGAATAAAAGGGCTATGTGCTGTGCTATTCCAGGACACAGTCTACCCGTGTGCCATATCCAAATCCGTACTGTCTTTTGAGCGTGAAGAAGTGAACAACATGTGTGATGTCTGACATTTAGAAAAGTAGGTATCTGATAACTGATTTGTTCATGATTCTATCATGTAATTTCATCATCATCATCATCATTTCAGCCGAAGGACGCCACAACGAACGGTCCTGTACGTCTCGCATCTACCGCATTCCCGCGAATCTCACCAGGTCTTCGGTCCACCTTGTGTCCCGGCCTTTCAATGCTGTGTTTTCCGGTGCACGGTCACCACTCTAGAACGTTTCGGCCCCATCGACCATCCGTTCTACAAGCAATGTGCCCTGCCCACTGCCACTTAATTTTGGTGATTCTTCGGGCTATGTCGGCGACCTTGGTTCTCCTGCGGATATCTTCATTCCTGATGCGATCACGCAAGGAAACATAAATACATGTAATATATAATGCAACAACGCATTGATTCCGCATTTTACATGTTTTACATCCAAAAATCTATACCAAGCAATAAAAGGAATCGTAGCATATAATGACTGAAAACATCGTGCTATAAGCGTTAAATTCTTTTGTCATCGTCCATTTGTCACAGTTGCCTTCAAATGTCATTCATGAAAATATACTACCATCGCTGAAATAACCTTGTAAATTAAATACTTAACTTGTTCGTCTCGGTATACTCAATTCATGAAACGCTAAAATTAAATTTTGGTTAACTGTTATGCTATAATATTTTTTTTTATGGGAAATCATCAAATGACAGCGAAATGAGGGCGTGTCAGACTTTTACTGACCAAAACCCACACCTGTTCCTTCTTAGCCTTCGCTCCAGGGCGGGGTTCTCTTTCGCATCACTCATGGCCCCAGTAGGCTTCGACCCTGCTGGGCCCCTGCGGTTTTGCTGACATCTTCTTGAGGGGTGTGTGGAACACTACGCGCCGTCAACGACTTGGGCTCAATCCGGACGGTCGGAGGGCAAGCTACCATTGCTCGCCGCCCGCAAACCCGCGCCTGCGGAGGCCGGAAATCGGGATCGGGAACCCGGCGGCTGAGGCGTGAGGGCCGTTCCCTCACGCGTGCGGCTGCCTCCTTTGCTAGCATATTATATTATATTACTTCTCCTCGCTCCGGACCATGGCCTGTATCTTGGCTCGGCGCGAGAGATCACTGGCGCCGATCGCCCCCACGAGGACACGGCGGTGCTCTGCCCCGGTGAGGACCTGCGTCATGCGGAATGTAAGGACGCCGTGTTGTCTTTCCAGACATTTCTCAAAGAAGGGACTTACCGCCATAATTGTGGCGTGCCCAGCACTGGGTTGCGACAGTCGTCGCCATTCCACCATGAGATCATGTTGAAACTCTGTCCGCCATGCCGCGACTTGGCGCAGCAGCGGAGTTTCGCCCCGGCGTTGCATCTCCACGCGCAGATCGTGCATGCGTGCAAGGACGGTTGCCTCCAAATCCCACGGTGGTAGGCCAGCAAGGAGGCTCGCCGCTTCACGGGAAACCGTGCGGTATCCCCGCACCATCCGGATGGCCATGACCCTCTGGCATGCGTTCATCTTGGCCGCCGGTCGCTTTCGCAGCGACGCGACGGCGCCCATACCGGCGCCCCATAAAGGGCCATAGTCCGAACGATTCCTGCGTAGAGCCTCCGGCAGGAGGCGTCTGGGCCCCTAGGTTAGGCAGGAGCCGCTTGAGGGCAGCCCCAGTTATGCTAAGATGTAGAGATCTGAATTAGTATCATGTTATCAGTTGCAGTTTTTGTATTAGAATATCAATATCTTATGCAAAATCTTTTAGTCTGGAAAATTCTCGATGACAAGGTACAACTTTAAACTCAACATTGTGACAACACTGTAGTGTAGATATTGTAGATACTGTGTATTTGTATTTTACCGCTGGCAATCCTGACAAAACTCATGTAAATGAGGCTGATTACCAACAATAACTGTATGCTTTTCATTACTACTGGTGTACAAAGAGCTTGTTAGTTTGTATGGGGACTTTAATGATATTCATTTTCACGTGGTTCTGTCGTTCGCTGTTCGCTAACCAAACAGGCAATGAAAATGTCGCCGAATCGGTATCGTTATGAAGTGAGTCATGAGATCTCATCAGACTCTATTTAACGCCAAAAGAAAATCGTTTTGTGAGCTGTAAAAAGATTCCCAACGGGTATTCCTTTTGACAACTAGGTCTTCGAAAAGGAATTTTGTTTTTACGTCCGATAGACGGACCTCAGGGCCAGTATTGACATGGTCGTATTTTTATCACTTTCCTTTTCCGGTCAATTTACTTTAATACTACTGTTGCGATGATGTTCGATAGCTGAGCGGGAGCAAGTTAAATCAAACTAGTGGACTGATACTATGTACAATTTATTGTATATTACATAAAACAAGGAACAAGGTAAACGCGGTGTCTCCGTCGGGGTAAAATCTGAAGTGCTGGCTCGCGGACCGCGGCGCTCGCGCCTCCATCGTGCGCGCCGCTCCCGCGCGCCGCTCCGCCGCGTAGACCCGCCGCTGGTACTCCCCCCGCGCACGCCGCCTCAGCCGCCGTGCTCCTCCAGTCCGGCGCCGCAATGTCTCGTATAGACATGCTCCCCGGGTTGAAGTGTACCTACTTCAAAGAGGAAGAGGGCAGATGTTATTGAAGCCGCGTCGAATCGTCCCTTTCTTCGTCTTCATCTCTGCGACTCTCGTGACGCCGTCGCTGCCAGGGTACACCTGCGTGACGCGCCCAAGCAACCAGCAGAGTGGCGGCAACGCCTTGTCTTTAATAAGGACAAGCGATCCCAACGCTATGTCACCGTTGGTAGAGGCAGGCCACTTCGTTTTCTGCTGTAAGTTGGAGATGTATTCCAAATTAAATCTTTTCCAAAAGTGCTGCTTGAGACACTCCACACGTTGATAGCGTTCCAGACGATTGATGCTGGCATCAGTGACCTGCGGATTTGGAACAGACATTAGCGAGCGTCCAATAAGGAAATGAGACGGAGTAAGGGCAGAAAAGTCGAGAGGATTAGTGGAAAGAGGAGTGAGGGGTCTTGAATTTAAAACTGCCTCTATTTGAGTTAGGCATGTAGCCATTTCCTCGTACGTCAAATGAGTAAGCTGCAAGAGTCTTTTTAAATGGTGCTTAACTGACCGAACTGCCGCCTCAGCGAGACCGTTGAAATGCGGCGAATACGCCGGTGCAAACCTGAACTCTATTCCCTCCTGAGCTATTTCGCATGCAACATCAGAGCTCTGCAAGAACGCATACAATTCATTACACGCTCCGACAAAGTTTGTACCGTTGTCGGACAAGATAGTACGTGGCCTTCCGCGACGAGCGACAAAACGGTTTAAGGCAGCTTTGTAAGCCTCTTTAGAGAGATCTGTAACAAGCTCGAGGTGCACAGCCTTTGTAGCCATGCAGACAAAAATGCACAGGTAGGACTTAATCAATCTAGATCCCCGACCTTTCCGGTCAGATATCAAAATAGGCCCAGCATAGTCGACACTACTATTAAAAAAGGGAAATTCTAAAGTGCTTCTTGTGTTGGGTAATTGTCCCATTATTGGCTGCACATTTTGAGCTTTAAATCTAAAACATTTAAGGCATTTGTTCACCGTCAATTTGGAGAGATTTCTGCCTCCTAAGGGCCAATAAGTTTGACGTATAGTTGCTAAAAGCACTTGTGGGCCTGCATGTAGATGCTTTTTATGTTGCATTTGAAATAATATTTTTGTTAGATGATGCTTGCTACAGAGTAAAATTGGGTGTTTTACGTCATATTCGTAAGGGGAATTATCTAGTCTGCCCCCTACACGAATAATGTTGTCACAATCTAGAAAGGGAGTTAAAGAAATTAGCCTACTTTTACGTGACAATGGCTTCCCAGATTTCAGGACAGCGTACTCATGTTCGAACATCTCAGATTGAGCTACACGTAGAATAAGTGATAAGGCATTTTTGAGTTCTTCAACGGAAAGAGAGCCTATTAATTTAGAATTAATATTCTTTAAATTGTAAATAAATCTTAGAATATAAGCTACGACACGTTGTAAATAGTTAAAATTAGAATATTTATGAATTAATTTTTGTATGATTGAACTACATGTTAGGTTAATACTAGAATGATTGTTAGGGCTATTGTGACTATACGCTATGTTAGAAATTACTTCAGGTAGATCCTGTTTCACGTGTTTATTGGGCTGTAGCGGCCACATGTTCTCATTATTTAATAAAAATTGTGGGCCTGACCACCAAAGTGCAGAATCGCTGATAAGATCAGCCTTCAGCCCGCGAGAGACAAGATCCGCCGGATTGTCCCTAGATGGCACGTATCTCCACTCATAACCCGCGCTACATTCTTGAATCTCGTTTACACGATTTCGAACGAAAGGCTTTAGTTGCTGAGATGGTGTAGCCAACCATCCTAGCACTATTGTGGAGTCACACCAATATTGAAATCGATTTATTGGCAACGTGAGCGAATCCTTAACCTTTGTGCACAACCTGGAACCTAACAGAGCACCACTCAGTTCTAGCCGTGGAATAGTAGTAGGCTTGACTGGTGCCACACGGCTTTTGGAAGTTAACAGATTGACAGTGACCTCACCAGAAGTAGATACAGAACGAATGTACACACACGCGCCGTAAGCTCTTTCGGACGCATCTGTAAATACATGAACTTCATGGGTTACAGAATTGTTACCTAAAATCCATCGTGGAATTTTTAAATGATTTAAACAAGGCAACGTATTCGCAAATAACAACCATGCGTCTGCTATCTCCTGCGACACTTCGTCATCCCATTCACATTTGTTCAACCAGAGTGACTGCATTAATATTTTTGCTTCGACAATGCAGGGACTAACCAAGCCTAGTGGGTCAAATATTTGGCTAATTACAGACAAAATATACCGTTTTGTTATTTTACTATTAGATTCTATATTTATAGAAAAAACTAATTTATCAGGCTTACATAACCAATGTACTCCTAACGTTTTAGAAGGACTATTATTATTGTTGTCTGAAAGGTCTAGTAAAGCATGGCTTGATTTATTGACACTATCTAATTCTTTTAAAATTTCAGAGCTATTAGACTGCCACTTTCTCAAGTTAAATTTAGCTGATGCCAGGACCGACATTGTTTCCCTACATAAATCTTGTGCACCTGAAATGGTGTCTGAACCACTAAGAAGATCATCGACGTAAAAGTCGTGCTGGATAGCACGCTTTACGACGGGGTTCGTTGTTGCATCTGCCAGACTAACTAAACATTTAGTCGCTAAATATGGAGCAGACGCTGTACCGTACGTTACAGTGTTTAACGTATACGTTTTTAATGGTTCTGTGGGAGTTTTGCGAAAAATGATCTGCTGTAATGGTCGTTGAACAGGGTTGATTTCAATAGCGCGATACATTTTTTCTATATCCGCTGAAATCACAAATTTATGCTGTCGAAAACGCAACAAAATGGAAATTAAATCGTCTTGAACTGTCGGGCCTACAAATTGCAAGTCATTTAGGGATATTCCTGTCGTAGTCTTGGCAGATGCATCAAATACGGTGCGTAACTTAGTAGTGACACTAGACTCGCGCATAACCCCATGATGTGGTAAATAGTAGTTTACTTCGCCTATTGGTTTTAAGCTAGAATTTTCCGTCATATGACCTAGACTTTCGTACTCTAACATGAACTCCAAATACATCGACTTGAATTTATGATCGCGTTCAAATCTTTTTTCTAAAGATAGAAAACGGCGTTTTGCGATACCGTATGAATCTCCTAGGGCAGAAGGATCAGATTTAAAAGGAATTGTAACCACAAAACGGCCGTCGTCCTTACGTCTTGTGTTCATATAGAAACTATCTTCGCATGCCCGTTCTTCTAAAGATAGGGAATGCTTTTCAGGAACTGAATCCAGTTCCCAAAATATGGATAAATCTGTGCTAGGCTTAGTTTTAGTAAGGTTACAAAAATGTGAATGGGACGTATGTGAGTGAAAGCCTGTGCCTGAAACTATCCACCCTAATTTACTCTCACATAACCTTGGTTGATTTTTACCTAGCTTTATGTGGTTGGCTAAAATTACGCTCCAAAAAACATCTACACCGACTAATATGTCTACAGCTGAAGGAATGTTGAATGTTGGATCCGCCAACTGCAGACCCATAGGTATGGTTATGTGTTTTAAATTTATTGGAGATGATGGCAAAACATGTGTGATTTCTGGTAAAATTAAACAGTCAATGTTTACTGAATAATCACCGGCTATGGATTCGATTGTGAGGTTGCAGGTTTGCGCACTAGTGCTAGTTTGGTTACATACCCCTGTTATCGTAGAGGCCGTGTCATTTCGGGACAAACGCAGCTTATTACATAAGTCCTCAGTAATAAAATTGGCTGTACTCCCGTTATCCAGGAGGATGCGGGCGTTGCACTTCTCACCATTGGCATTCACCGCCGTCACCATCGCTGTGGAAAGTAAAACAAACGAGCGATTATATGGTTCCGTACTAGCCGAAGCGTTAGCAGAAAGAGCAATACTTTCTGACGCACTCGGCATTGGATTTTGAATGGGAGGGGTTTCTGTGCGTTCCATGTGCAAAAGGGTATTATGCCTGGCTGCACAGTACTTACAGCGCGTCATTCTACACCTTTTTTCATTATGACCCGATCTTAAGCAGTTCATACAAACTTTGAGGTCTTTGGCCTTTTTAAGACGTTCTTCTATTGTTAGTTTTTTGAAAGAATCACAAATGTAAAGAAAATGATCGCCAGAACACATAGGGCAGGTAAATTTATTTTTATTAGAATTAGTATTGTTATTTTTATTTGTAGTACCCTGTGAAACTATAGCAAAACTTTTTGGTTTACTATGGTTAGTATTTGTTTTATTGTGCTTATTATAATCTTCTAATGTTTCCAGTAAATCAGCTTTATTATTAATAAACGTAGTGAATTGAGCAAGTGTAGGTTTTCCTGTTAATGTGTTACGAAACTCTTCCCAATATCTACTAGTGTTCGCGTCTAATTTAACTGACATCATATATATAATAATGGTATCCCAATGTTCTGTGGGCTCATTCAGCTGCTTGAGCGCCCTTATGTTTTTACTGGTCGTATCTATAAGCCGCCGTAAGATAACACTAGATTCAGTAGTGACTGGTTGGACATCAAACAAAGCCTGCATGTGCTTGTCAATAAGAAGACGACTGTTGTTATACCTTTCACACAATAAGTCCCATGCTACTTGGTAATGATCTGCTTTGAAATCAATGTTTTTTATGACTTCGGCTGCCTTGCCTTTTAAAGAAGCGCGTAAATAGTGGAACTTATTTATATTGTCTATGCAAGCACTGTCATGAATTAAGGAAAGAAATGTGTCCCTATACTCAAGCCAGTTCTGATAACTGCCATCAAAATGCGGTAAATCAATTTTTGGTAACCTTACAAAATTATTTTTAGTCCCACCTGACATTGTTGCCTCTGACCTAGCCTCGGAATATGCGGAGTCGCGACGCTGACGTTTGCCATCCAATCCGGCTCGAAGGACCAATGTTGCGATGATGTTCGATAGCTGAGCGGGAGCAAGTTAAATCAAACTAGTGGACTGATACTATGTACAATTTATTGTATACTACATAAAACAAGGAACAAGGTAAACGCGGTGTCTCCGTCGGGGTAAAATCTGAAGTGCTGGCTCGCGGACCGCGGCGCTCGCGCCTCCATCGTGCGCGCCGCTCCCGCGCGCCGCTCCGCCGCGTAGACCCGCCGCTGGTACTCCCCCCGCGCACGCCGCCTCAGCCGCCGTGCTCCTCCAGTCCGGCGCCGCAATGTCTCGTATAGACAACTACTAACATCACAGAATCACGCTCCCCGAATTTTATATTTACTGTTCCACAGGCTCAAAGATGAGTCATCAACTACAAAGTTTCTTGGTCAACAAAAACATGTAGATATGTTTCATAGGTAGTGTAAGGCAAGATTTTTACAGGTGTTATAAAACCTCACCTGTTCATACAAGCGCTGACCTTACTGCTGTAGGAGCAAGATAGTAACGTGACAATGAAAAGGTAATGAAATGTAATGCAAGACAGAGCAACCTGCTCGCGGAGAATGTTAGCGACTTTTACTTTATGCGCATATGTTAATGAGTGACACTGAATGCTCATCGCTATTCAATGCAAATCAAGGCATTATCTGTGTTCTATAATTCACTTAATTGTGACAGTGAACGCTTTTGTCCGTTTCATTGCTATAATAGGTAGACAAGTAATAAATTCGTAAATTTGCGCCACAGTTGGCAGTTAACGAGATTGCTTTCGAAAGTGTCGTTTGTGTCAAGGGACAATCGAATGTATACAGTACTGTAATAAAACAATAGGTCCATTTAGCGTATCTATATTGGAGTACTTGCTAACCATAACGTGAAGACATCTACGACGCATTGGTTATGGATTATCCTCAAGAAGTACTTATTTGAAAGTACGTTAGCACATTATAACTGTCTGCAAATAATGTTGAGCAGTGGTGGCCGAGTGGGTTGAGCAGTGGTGGCCGAGTGGTAACGGCCCCGACTTACGAGTTGTAGGTCGCGGGTTCAAACCCAGCCAGCCACATTACTTTGTGTAATTTATTTCATCACCACTGCTCTCAAAACGGTGAAGGAAAACATCGTGAGGAAACCGGCATGTCCTAGAACCAAAAATTCAAAGACATGTGACATCCACCAACCCGCACTGGGCCCGCGTGGTGGATTACGGCCCATTCCCTCTCCTAGAGAGGAGGCCTGAGTCCCAGCAGTGGGAACATTATAAGGCCGACTATGCTATGCTATGCTATGCAAATAATGCCTGCACAGTCAGTGTTAATATTTTTTTATGACTAAGTAACTTCTACTTATAATCAGACTAATATTACGGAGGCGAAAGTTTGTATTCATGTACCATGTGTTTATATATTTGATACTTGTCCTTCACGCTCAAACGTTTGTATGGATTTAGGTTAATCTTATACATCAAATAACTTATCCCTCACTTATAAAACCAATTCCCGCGCCCTAACTGCGTGTCTGTCTGTTCACGATAAAAAAAATCAGAACATATTATCATGCGATTTTCGCTTATATATAGAGTGACTAATGAGGAAGGTTTATATGTATAATTCAAGCGTATTAATAGTAGGGAAAAGTTGAGATTTTCAAAGATATGTGACACCCGGTCGAAGCTAGGACGGGTTGCTAATAGGCTATAATTTATAAAGTGAGAAAATATTAAAATCACGCGGGCGAAGCCGCTGGCAGAAGCTAGTAACGCCATTAAACGTTGATTATACCTATGACTTTGTAGTTTTTATAAAAGAAAATCAAAACCCCAGCGTAAACGACAAAGATGGCTCAGCAACTTTTTACTTGGAGAGTCTACTCAATCTATGTGATTAAATTTTCATGACCAGCCACTGAGTACTGAATCAGAAATAATCTAGTATTTCCAAGAGCACTAATGAACTGAGAACTACTTCGAAGAGACTGGTAAAAGTTTCACCTTTGCTCTCGTTAATAGTATATTACGATTTGAGCAAACCTAGTTGAGTCAGAGGGCAAAATATCAAATGGAACTGCCATTTATCATCTACAACTTGCTATTTATTTAATGGTTCTGACAAGTAGCGGCTAAATTCATCGATTGAGTCATCTGCTATTTGTTTTCGATTCCATACATACCATTCGTACACCTGCTGTATTTCAGTGAATGGCAGATATAAATGTGTTTCAGTTGTCGGTAAGGAAAGTCATAAGCCACGAGGGTCGCGACTTGTAAAGGTGATTTCTTCGATCAGTCGGATTTTTTTAAAGTTAAATAATCCATTGAGCTTAACGTGTCTAATAAATACCTACGCCATCATCATCATCATTTCAACCGAAAGATGTCCACTGCTGGATATATACGAGTACCTCCCCCAAGTGTCATCACAATGACCGCAGTCATGTGCGTCTCACATCTATCTGATTTCAACAACCATCACCAGGTCATCGGCTTACCTTGTTTTTTTTTTTTTTTTTTTTTCGGTGGGAAAATCATCTTATGACATCCCTCGCTCTTGGGCGGAGCGTGAGATAGTGTCAGACTTTTACTGACTAAAAACCCACTCATGTTCCTTCGTTGCCTTTCGTACCAGGGCCGAGTCTTCCTTTCAGAATCAGACCCTTGGCCCCAGTAGGCTTCGACCCTGATGGCCCCTACAATTGCTGACATCTCCTTGAGGCGCGCGTGAAACAGTACGCGCCATCGACGACTTGGGCTCGGTCCGGACGGTTACCGGACGGTCGGACGGCGACCCACCCATTGCTCGCCGTCCACAAGCCCGCGCCTACGGTGGCCGGAAATCGGGATCGGAATCCCGGCGGCGGTTGGGGCGTGAGGACCGTTGCCTCACGCGATCGGCTGCCTCCTTTGCTAGCATTACTGCTTCGCAGAAGGAGGCGACCGCCTGCCACTCCTCCTCGCTCCGGACCATGGCCTGTACCAAGGCCCGGCGCGAGAGATCACCGCCGCCGATCGCCTCCACGAGGACACGGCGTTGCTCTTCCCAAGCGGGGCACACTTCCACCGTGTGCTCCACCGTGTCCTCCGGGCGGTCCACGCAATGGTGACACCCGGGCGTTTCTTCCGCACGAATCCGGTGCAGGAACCTCCCAAACTTACCATGTCCGGTGAGGACCTGCGTCATGCGGAAGGTATGGACGCCGTGTTGCCTATCCAGCCACTCCTCAAAGAGGGGGTTTACCGCCATAATTATGGTGTGCCCACGGCTTACCTTATGTGAGGTCTTCCAACGCTGCATCTTCTAGTACGCGGTCGCTACTTCAGAACTTAGAATACTTGGTTAAAAAAAATATTTGACATATCACTTAATGAAATAAATTTGACAGTGATAATTATGGTATCTAGTTATTAGCGCATTTTGTCCTGTACCCATACAGCAACCTATTTCTATCATCTTTCCTACCTACATTCTTAGTGTATATACATATATACCACTTAAGTTTGGCGAATCTTTTGGGTATTTTGAAAATTCACTAACATTGAATAAAAATAAACCAGCTATACATAAGCTAAGTGAATATAATATGTGTACATTTGACAGTTGTTTACGTAACGCGGAACGTGTAAAGTCTTTGTTATCTCAGCTAAACATTTAAATTTGGAAGAACAGATTTCTATTCAAAATTTATGTGCTAAATATTCGGATATTTTTTATTTACCAGGTGACACCTTGACCACTACACCTATATACAATCATAAAATTAAACTAAAAGAAAATGCTGACACTGTGTACGTAAAACCCTACAGATTGCCACACTCTCAAAAAGCTGAGGTTCAAAAACAAATAAATGACATGTTGTCTCAAAATGTAATAGAACCCTGTAAGAGTGAATGGTCTTGTCCGGTGCTGTTAGTACCCAAGAAACAAGACGCTTCTGGGGTAAAGAAATGGCGTTTGGTCATAGACTAATAGAAAATTAAACAATTGCATTAAAGATGACAAGTTCCCACTGCCGAATATTACAGACATACTTGACTCTCTTTCAGGATGCGTTTATTGTACCTATTTGGATCTATACAAAGGATTTTTTAATGTTAACCTTGAGTCTCCTGCGGATATTTTCATTTATTTGGGATTCCATCACACAAGGACTATAGCCCTCTTCCTTGCCCTTTGGGTGACTTTGAGCCTTTTAATGAGACCCATTGCGAGCGACCACGTTACAGTACCTACGTATAATTTAATTCATTAACGCTCAGGCGGTAGCCGGCGCCCGCAAGCCATTGTCTTACTATTGTGTCTCTAATTACGCACGTCAAAAGGTTAAAGAAATACACATTTTAAACGTTAAAGTCATCGTGATATAATTGTCTAATAATGTCTCGTATTTTACATAAAATGTCTTTCGTAAACGAAATCTCTTTTTAATTCTACAGGCGACTCAAGAATCCACCTTGAAATAAATTATTAGTTAAACTATTCGACAGTATTTACGTTTGTCTGCAGATATTAAATTCTCCGTCTCAACGTCTTTCTCGGCTGCTGAAAGGATTAATTATTTTTTACGACGGATCGTGTAGGTTCCATATTGTGTCAGAGATTCGCACTTTGAACCCTTTCTACCGTATCTCGATTATTTCCCGGGAGAATGTCACATTGTGCATATTATAAATTGTCTACTTAATATATGGTTCCAGAAATAGCTTAGATTTTTGTGAAAAACTATCATATTTTTTTAAACTATGCCAAAGTAACTCGGTAGTTAGTAGTAAAGTAGTAGTAGTAACGTGCCCTGGTTGTCTTGAAGAGATCGCAGAATACGATAAGCCCGCCAATTGTGTTTTAAGTTCAAGGCTCAAATTATAATATTTATTATTTTTAGTGTACAAATAAATAAAGGAGATCTCAGTTAAGAATTTGATGACTAAAAACTATGCATAATTATAAACTTTTTATCATACATTTGGCACGTTTATCACTACAAATTTATTAGGGTTTCGTACCTCAGCCGGCAAAAACAAAACCCTTACAGGATTATATTTGTTGATGGTCTGTCAAGACCCTTTTTCTCATGCATATATTTTGATGCTCAAAGAAATCAAAACCTATAGGGAACTTCCCGTCGACCTGGAATTATAGAATTTAGCAAGAAACAATGTTATGTAGCAGAAATAAGGAAAAAAATTCGAAAACCATTTTGTAGTTACGTATATAATTACTTTTTGCAATTGGAAAAAATCTTTGAGACTCGATTCAGGAATCGAACTATTTGTTAATATGCTTGCACAGAACCAACAGGCGCAAGTCCAACTTGGACTCGGGATATAGAAAATAAAAAAGTAGAATAAAAAAGGTAAAAAATAGTTAACATATAAAAAGTAAAAATTGTTTTTATTGATGTTTAAATTTCATTTAGTTAAAATAACCTTCCTACTGACTGAAAAGAAAACAAATTGTTCACTATCCATCACCTGGAAACTTTGGTCATCTCTGGCTTGCCAGAGATGACCAAAGTATCCAGCGCCCATAATAACTAGTATCTAATATTTAAAAACAATAGAGACGGAAACTTTTCATACAAATAAAGATATTTTATGTTATTTTAATGAGAACAGACATATTAAAAATTTGGATCTTGTTTTCACCCTAAGCGAGTAACGAAATTCTTCCTCAGATATTTCATTCAATGTCAGACACTGTTGCTGGGCCAATTAATTGGACTTTGTTTCTTAAAGTAGTTATTTCTACCTACTATTGTTTATTTTTATCTGAGAATAAGATTGGCAGATTTTCATTAACACATTAACGATGAGAACGCGGTAATTTGGATGCTTTGTGACACGGTTAAGTTTATTTGAATAGAAAAACTATTAAAATATTTTTTAATGAACATGATTATTGTCATGGTCATGTTCATTTAAAAATATTTAAGCTAATTTGGTGTCTACGAGTGGTCAATTTTAAGCCGTAATTCTTGCTCTAGGTAAAATTGACGTTCTTCGTTTTTACCGACAAATCCTAGTCCCTCTCGAAAAATAATGTGAATATCGTATTTACACAGATTATTTAAGTTTATTTTTTCTTTTATTTTAAGGAATAACATAAAATACATACTGTTATTTAAGAGCTTTAAATTGGATAATAATATCATACCAATTGTTTAAAATTTCGTTTTAGAGTGGTTAAAATACACCTCTATCACACTTTCGTACTGATCGTTGGTTTGACGTTTTTGGAAAATATTAAGCACTAAATCCTACATTCTATTCATTTGAAGTCTTATTAATTTTACGTTCCAACTGTAATTTTATTTATGGTGTACATTAAAGAGTATATTAAATCTATCTATATCGTATTAATAACAATCAACCCAGATAAAACATTTTATTTTATTTGTTTTAGAATATTTATCCTTATCAAAGTCACTGTAATGCTTTACCTTACCTAGGTTCTGGCTAATTTATAAATAAAATGCATTCTAAACTTCACGGTAAACTTCCCTGTGACCATAAGATCATAAGTTAATATAAAAGTGAACATGCATTAAACTTCGTCCATTCGATTATCTCAACCACTAGATCAAATTTCTGGGGAAGGATTATAAACCTTGATGCGAAAAGCCTAGTATTAAAGCTACCTCACCGAAACTAGGCAAGTATGTGACATTGATGGCCTATAACGAGGTTCCTTTTTGCCTTATCTACATCTCCTAAACAAGTTTCCATGAATATTTTAGCTTATAGCCCGAATCGATAAACGAACCGGAAATTTTTTGGCGACGAAATAGTGCGATGTACGCTGGCTATTTTCTGGTTGATTCATCGTTGGACGTAAAATAGTACTAAAAGGGCACATACAAATACCCCATCTACAATTACTCTATCTGTAAATCTGTGTACCAAAAAGGTAACAACAATATTATCACCCGTAAACATCGAAAATATTTTTGAGATATATGGCCTTAGTAACAGTTTTTAACGTATGGCGATTAACGTGTAATTTCAAATAATAATTTCTTTTTTATGCACACTTCCCAATGAGAAATCTTTTTTGACCCAAAGGTTGACTGCTAGATAATGCCTTGTTGCCTTAATTCACCTATGTAAAATGGTTCTTAATTACCTAACCATCAAATTAATAGGCAATTAGGAAACAAATGCCGTACACATATTGCTTGAATAGCAGAAGTTCAGATAAATAGAAAGCATACTGCGGGTTGGAATAAATAGAAAATGTGACAATATATATTTTATTGCTCGTGACTGTATAACTCACTACTACATAAACTTTCAATAAATAAATAAACATGAAATAAAAGTAAACGTCAATTTGTACCAAAATTAAATAAGCGCCATCTGGTGACCTAAGCCTAAGTATTATTTTCTATAAGATTTATCATAAGTGAACGATTAAGATAATGCAGTTAAATGCGTTAAAAACTTCAGACTAGGTCCTCAGTATCTTCAACAACAACGCGTACAAAACACTTGAAACGTAAAATAGACATCACACAACGAAGTCTCTCACCTTAAAAAAGCCTAATAAAATGTACAAATCCACTGCTTTGTTGTAGATACAAACAACCAAATAAAGACTAATTGAAAAACGTGGCAAGTACTCCAAGATGGCGTCAGGAATAGGAAAATACGATCACTTAAGACTAGCAATGTGTTTTCTCAAAGCAATCGCTAAAGTACAATCAAATAAAAAACCGAATTGTATTTTGGATTGTTTTTTTACAATTCCCGAACAGAACTGAGAATAATACGAATTAAAAAACATTTCTCAATTAAGTTCCAGAAACTGTTTTATCTAAGTTACGTAATGGTACAAAGTTGGTTTGAGTTAATAACTGGTTATTTTATCCATTAGCCTAGTCTTATAGCGATTTTACGATGTACTAAGTGCCCTTTAATATTTCGTTTTAATCTTGTATATTACAAACTGTGATCTGACCTTTTTCCAGGAGGTTAGTTCCACAGGGGTTGATGTAATTTTATGACGCTTCATAGTTAGCTTGTTTTAGTTAAAAATACACTTGCCTTACTGTGTCGGGGATTTCTCCCAGTCAAAACTAAGCCGCTCAATTCCTACTTACAATCTTTTGAGATTGTCTTCTTGTTAACTAGACTTACCTGAGGTGACCTTAATAAAATTTAAGCTTCTAGTCAGAACTTATAAAAAATCAAAATCGATACTAAAAACCAAACAAACGCACAGCATTCACGCTCAGTTTTTAGTTCCCGCTTTGGGATACGGACCTCGTCTTAGGGCATCGCTGGGGGAGGACGGCAAGGGACGAGCTGGTTAGAACATTAATAGATCAATCTCATGCTTGTCTCATCCAGCTGATTACAACGGCTTTCATTTTATTTAATAGGCCAAGTATTAACGAAACCGACTATTTAATTAGTTATTTACTTATCATGTTATACCTAGTGCCAATCATAAAAGGCAAGTGATAGGCACAAGCTGCTTTAGTGACGTCAAACTACGCTAACCACATATGCGACAATGATTTATGTAAATCTAAGGCTGCATGTTGACGTTATGTGGTGAATGTGGCGACCTACTTCATAGCTTTAACAACGGTATACCACAATAGTGATGGAGCTTCAACCATAATTTGGAATTAGAGACTATATGACGACCATTGTATCCACATATTCCGTGAAAGTTTGGCCAAAGCTAACTAAATAGGTGTGTGAAATAATGTACTAAATTCAAAAATATAGGCTGTTGTATATTGATATATGTTATACTGTAGATACATTTTTTTTATGTACATTAAGTTTTTCGGTACAATCACCAATCCTACCTCGTTCTTTACTGCAATGTTGTATAGTTACATAATTTTTCAATCAAAATGCCTAGTGTTTTTTCGATGTCGTATTTTGTACCCATTTTGCTAGGTTCCGCTCTGGTTAGATTTATAACCTATCTCTGCAATCCTACACAGTCTAATCTATTTCTGAATTTCTTATTGTGGACACACCCGTTTAATATTTGATAGATATAATAGCTAGGTTTTACTTGTATACCAATACTATAAAAAGAGGAAAGATATACCTACTCTAGACTTATTTATGTAGGTTTATTTTTTACCCTCGAATATGATCTCTCTCTATAACTCAATGGTTTGCTGTGAGAATACTTATTGTTTGTGTTAAGCTCGCACTTAAATTGTCAAATCACTATTAAACTATATTAAGTTTAGTGTACAAAAGATTTGTATTTTTGTTTGTAATGAATGAACTCAAAACTACTTACTACACAATACAAAAAATACAACAAAAACAATTACAATTACAACTACAACAAACTACAATTACTACAATTTAAAAAATATACATATATGTTACCAGAAGAATGCTACTTTATCACTGAGTGACATGGGCATATACTCGTATTTTCTATTTTCTCTCGGGCAAAACTGCTGGCAGAAGTTTTCATCTCATAAAACTAAACTAACTATACAGCCCCTATGAGATTTTTCAAACTAATCCGAACAGGTAAAGGGATTTTGGTGCGGTTTTCCGACCATAGAGAACGTTCGTGGACGTTACTAGCGTAAAACAAGCAGCTATATATAGCTTATATGGAGGTCGTGGTTAAATATTAATAATTATAATAATATTAAGGCAGGAGCCATAGTCTTTAATTCCTGCTAACCATTCCATTTAAGCCTCATAAAACCATAGCCCTATAACTTTTATCGTTTTCCATATATCGTAATAGTTTACCACCAACTGGGGTTTGTCCTTGGGTGCACTAGCATAGCGCGTACAGAAATAATCGTCGGTTGGTACCACGTTCCACGAAAATTGTATACGGTGCCTCTACGAGTTGGTTTCGGCCCCTCGTATACCTTCCAAAGGTCCAGGACCTGAGATATATCTAAATAATAATAAATTGGTTTAATGTCACAAAAAGTCAGGTAACAGACTATTTAAAGCCTTGGCTCCCGAGGTAGGTAGCGACCGCTGTCACAGGAGCCAGTGTCTTCACCCAGTTGCAAGTCGCCACCCATTTGATACTGTATTTAAAAATAGTGTAAAAAAGTTAGTATTAAATAATAGTTACACGGGTCGATCTTCAAAGTTAAGCAATGCTCTCCGAGGTCAGTATGTGGATGGAAGACCATCTATTACTCAATAAAATACCGACGCCTCAGAAAGCTTCATTTGTCAATCTTTGACGAATAATCAGAACCTAATTTTTTATCTAGTGCTGCGAAGGTGTATTTCGTTACTGGGTTATGGAGGTCAGTCGTTCCATGTAAAATACTAGTATCTTTTGCACATTTATTGTGCGTATAGCTAAGGAGTAGAGTTCCCTGCCGGTGTCTGTACCTCATGATAGCTGTAACCTAGGGGTCTTTCAGTCAAGAGTGAACAGATTTTTTCTATGCAAGTATGGTCGATCTTCGACCACATATGATAGATATGGTCGATCTTGACTGGCCTGTTGGTCTAGTGGTTAGTGGCCCTGACTTCTATGCCAGAGGTCGTGGGTTCGATTCCCACCCAGGACGAATGTTTGTGTGATGAGCACGATCATTTGTTCTGTGTCTGGGTGTAATTTATCTATATATTTATGTATTTAGAAATATATAAGTATGTTTATCAGTTGTCTAGTACCCATAACACAAGCTCTGCTTAGCTTGGGACTAGACGGCGTTGTGTGATAGTTGTGGAATATTATTATATTATTATTATTATTATTTATTATTATTTACATTATTACTTATAATCAGGTGAGATAATAATAATAATAAAAAAACGATTATACTGAAAGCCGTCTCTACATAGTAGGAAAATGACTTGACGGATGGAATACAAGTTGAAGCACTAGCTTTATAATTGTATACATATAATGGATACAATTATAAAGCCGATGCAATAATGGATAACATTCCATTAAGGTCGTAATTAGGTATTAGGTACGTAAAGATAAATGATAGTCTTGATCTCTGACACGCGCAGACGCTACAATCTCATTCACGTATTATGCTCGTGTACCTACTATACCTACTAATCTTTGATTATGTAAATCTATATATATAAAAGGAGAAACTGACTGACTGACATACTAACGTACAGCCAAACCTACTGAGACTAGGATGGTTAAATTTTACACAATGATACTTTTTATAATGTAGGCGAGCACTGAACACCTAGGGGGATGAAACAGGGTTTTAAAGTTTGTATGGAAAAAACTTACTTTCACGCTGGCGAAGCCACTGGCAGAAGCTAGTGTAGTATAAATAACTAATAATAATGTCTGTCCGTAGCATCAGACTGTTTATGACGTCACTTAGAAAAATAAATAGGAAACTTTTTTTTATTATCATTTATTTTATTAATTTGTTACATCAAAAATCATTTTTAACATCTGCCAAACTGCATAGCAGTTTGTCGGCACTACATTCTCGTGGATTTCGCTTATTACTAAGACCACATCCGGTCACCCCCCAAGTTTGTAGGTAGGTACTCGTTGTGAGGTAAACAGATGCAACACCACAACACTAACTGAGACCAACACACCGCAGCAACTATGGACACATAGACAGAAAATGTTTTATTAGAACATTTTTTAGTTGGTTTCTATTTTTGGCTCGATTTATTAATTCATCAGGTAACTCATTAATAAGTGTAGGTGTAATCCACCGTCTCGCACGCTTACCGTAGTAATTATTCACCTTAGGAACCTGGAGTTTCTTTTTCTTAGATTGGCGGGTTGGGTAGCAATACACTCTTTCATTTTTATAATTTTTACTATTATGTTGTTCCAAAACAATTGCTAGTTTAACTTTCATTTCAACTCTTTTGTCAAAATCAGTAGGGATAACACCAATCATAGAGGAAATATAATGAAAGTACCGCCAGGTGAGGTTGGTTGACGTGAGGTGAGGACAACCTCATGCCCCAGCCGCCGCCGCATGAGACATCCTGGGTGTCGAGAGTCGCAGGGCGATTTCAGGCTACCGTAGGCACGGGCTTGCGGATGGCAATCAATGGGTAGCTCGCTGTCCGGCTATCCGTTAAGGACCAAGCCAGAGGCTGCAAAAATGTTTAAAAGAGTTGCCATGGCCCTAGAATACAGGTGGGTTTTAGTCAGTGAAAGTCTGATACGCTCTCTTGTTCCATCCGGAGCGGGAGAAGTAATTTGATGTTTCCCACCTCAAAATAAAAAGAGAAAAAAAAATCTACTGCTGATAAAAGTTGGAGTAGAGGCACAACTACCTCAAGTACCAACTACTATCTCACAATATGTAAACTGCTTACGTGCATGTGCCTTAATTTAAAAAAAAAGTTAAGCTACGACGTATTTTAATCTATGGTAACGTCAACAATCTACTTTGCAAAACTTTACAGCTCTGTTGACGCAGGTAAAAACTTTATTTGCCCTTTGTTATACTAAAGTTACTGTTTCTTTTCAAATATTTGATTCGTTCCAGACTTTGTAAGTGTTGTGGAAAAGCTAGGCATAGTAACAACTTTCTAGCTTAGTATCAAAAATTTCTGAATAGAGGCCTTGATATCGAAGCAAAACGTTGAAAGTTCTGATTTAACATTGTACTTCAGTAAGGTTTATTAATGTTTAATGTTTTCGTTTGCCAAAGATAATATCTAAAGTATGAATAATAAAATGTTTTGAGATTATTAATTTTGTAAAATATTAAATTGAATTTACGTCGTAGATAGTCAATTATATAGGGTAAAGCGTACGTGCCCCAGTCAGTTAAAAGTTACTTAAACTATACAAAGCAAGTAGCATTTATAAGTTTATATCGCCGGCATACATAAGCAACAAATTTTAAATGCGGGAATATCTGTGGCCAATCTCAACAGAGATTAGCCAAGTACACAGGAGATATTATAGTGCATAAACGTGTGCACAAACACAGGTGCACTCTCTGTTCCTTTACTTTCATAGAACGGCAATCTGGATCGACCGGGGAGAGATCAGGTGCAGGTCCAACAGCTTTATGTGCTTTCCAGGGCACAGGGTGTCACATCACCAACTAACAAACTTTACGGTTACAGAGTAATTCCTAATAGAAAACCCAATAGCACTGTAGCGACATCTAAGTATATCATCACATAGGAACTATCCTCCGTCGTAGTATCAGAGTTCACCGCGCGAATAGAACTTATTATACAACCGTCCGTCCTCCGTCGTAGTATCAGTGTTCACCGTGCTATTAGAACATATTATACAACCGTCCGTCCTCTGTCATAGTATCAAAGTTCACCGCGCGATTTGAACATATTATACAACCGTCCGTCCTCCGTCGTAGTATTAGAGTTCACCGCGCGATTAAAACAAATTATAAAACCGTCCGAAATCAACTATCGGGCAGTTGCTCGGACCAGACACCCGTCTGGTACGAGAGTCCTCCCTTTTTAACGGAGATATGAAGATCTTTACTCCCTGTTCCGCATACCTCTAAAGCACTTATGCTCGACCCGGGAATAAGTGACCAAGACCCCAGCTCAGCAGTCGCGCTCGCGATCACAAGACCAACATAGCAGTTATTAAAAAAAAACAGTTATTATATTATTACATACTAGCTTCTCCCAGCGGTTTTGCCTGCGTCCCTATAGTGACATAGGGACTCGGCCTTAGTGACAATGTAGTACTCTATTGATGATAGAATTTTTAAATCGGTTCAGCAGTTTTTGAGTTGTTGATTTGTATTTCTGTTTATAATTACAAACAGAAATACAAATCTTTCCTCTTTATAATATTAGTCTAGATATATGATAACATATTTAATTTCTAGAAATTCATTAATCACATAATATGCATGTGATTAACGAATTCCTAGAAATTAAATATGTTCTCACATTTGTATCTAAGACTAGCTTCTGCCAGCGGTTTCGCCCGCGTGAAATTAGGTTTTTCCATTCAAACTTTGGACCCCCATTTCAACCCCTTAGGGGCTAAATTTTGAAAAATCCTCTCTTATGGCCTACGTTATAAAAGGAAACCTTGTGCAAAATTTCACGCTCCTAGTCCCAGTAGTTTCGGCTGTGCGTTGATATGTCTGTCAGTCAATTTCTTCTTTTATATATGTATATAGATAATGTAATTTGAAAAAAAAAATATTTTTAATAAGATATTTTTAATTTTGTAACGCATTATTCGACAAGAGTCATCACTTTATTTATATCATGAATGAATCAAAGTTTAAATGAAGCACAGAAATTAATTCATGTCCGCAGTTTGAAGGCAAACGGAGTTTTAATTAATCAAATCGTGTCATCATTAATTATAATTTAATCAGTGACACTTGGAATGTGACTGAACTTTTTGAATAAATATTCGTCTACTCATTCGTGTACATACTGTGATTACAAAGCGCATATGACAACTTAATATTATATTATTACTTGTTGACTCAACAAACATTGTTATACCATATAAATTATCAAAGAAAGAAATGGAGGTAGGGATAAGAGGGTAAATAAAAAATTGCCTACGAACTGTTCTCAGACCTACTCAGTCATGTCATTTCAGCCGATAGACGTCCACTGCTGGACATAGGCCTCCCCCAAACGTCGCCACAACGAACGATCCTGTGCGTCTCGCATCCATCGGATTCCCGCAACCTTCACCAGGTCATCGGTCCACCTTGTAGGGGGCCTTCCGACACTGCGTCTTCCGGTACGCGGTCGCCACTCCAGAACCTTTCGGCCCCAACGGCCATCCGTTCCGCGAGCAATGTGCCCTGCCCATTGCCACTTTAGTTTGGCGATTCTTCGCGCTATGTCGGCAACCTTGGTTCTCCTGCGGATATCTTCATTTCTGATTCGATCACGCAAGGATCAACTCCGAGCATAGCCCTTTCCATTGCCCTTTGGGTGACTTTGAGCCTTCTGATGAGGCCCATTGTGAGCGACCTCAGACCTACTAATTATACAAAATAAATCTATAGTAAAGACATAGGATACTTTTTATCGAGTAGGGTAGAGTAGGGTACATTCTTGCGGTAAGACGCCGCAACCGGCACCGGGTAGAGTGAAGTAGAGTAGGGTAGAGAAGAATTATAGTAGTCAGTTGACGGGAGCGAAGCCGCGGGCAAAAGCTAGTGTAAAATAAAATCGGTCAAGCAGTTTCGGATGAGTTCGGTTACAAACACTGTGACACGAGATTTTTAAATATTAGACTAGCAGCTGCCAGTCTTCGTCCGTACCAAAAAAATTGTCCCAAGACCACCTACTCTCGGGACAAAACTTGCTATCCTATGTGCTATTCCAGGACATGATCTACCCGTGTACCAAGTTTCATCGAAATTCGTTTAGCCGTTCGAGCGTGAAGAAGTAGCAAACATACACGCACTCACAAACGTTCGCCTTAATAATATTAGTGTGATGTCTAACCTGTACTGTACCACTGCTTGGCATTACTTCCATTACATCCAATGTTCCCGGTCCTGGGCCACTGCTTGGCATTACTTCCATTACATCCAATGTTCCCGGTCCTGGGACACTGCTTGACATTACTTCCATTACATCCAATGTTCCCGGTCCTGAGCTACTGCTTGGCATTACTTCCATTACATCCAATGTTCCCGGTCCTGGGCCACTGCTTGGCATTACTTCCATTACATCCAATGTTCCCGGTCCTGGGCCACTGCTTGGCATTACTTCCATTACATCCAATGTTCCCGGTCCTGGGCCACTGCTTGGCATTACTTTCATTACATCCAATGTTCCCGGTCCTGGGCCACTGCTTGGCATTACTTTCATTACATCCAATGTTCCCGGTTCTGGGCCACTGCTTGGCATTACTTCCATTACATCCAATGTGGAGGTTCTGGGCCACTTCTTTCTAATTCTTAACGAAGACACTAAATCTTACAGATTTATCAACTTACTATTAGTTTTTTTTTTTTTGCAATCCATGTGCAAAGCTACAAACTTAACTATCATAGCGGTAATATTTCATAAATGAAAAAAAAAATACTAAATATAAAGTCTAAACTTACCTTTTGGTTTTGCTTTTGGTTTACTGCCGGCTTTAGAAAGAACCTACTAACCGGTGAATAATCCATACCAAAATTACAATTGTGAAAGTAACTCTGTCTGTCTTAGCAGACTTAGCTTTCATGGTTAAAACACTGAACCGATTTCGATGAAACTTGGTACGGAGTAAGCTTGATCTCCAAAAAGGACGTAAGCTACTTTTTAACCAGATTCGAAAAAATGTGAAAAATGCGGGAAAAAAGCTTATATGTATATAAATGAAAATAGTACAATCGTCCTTAGAGTTTGTTCCGAGCATTATTGGAGTTGAGTTTTCGTCAAACAAATACGAGTGATTAATCAATATTTAAACTTGGAACGGCTGCCATCTGATCTCCGCTACCCAATTACTGAGTAATAGCAACCAATTAAAGTTTACCCCGGAATGTACACCAATAAATATTTTCCCGGAAAAGTATTTTTATTTATTTATTGTACATTTACTGTTGGAACGGAATTACTGTTATACATAAATTAGTACTCAGCGACTTCGTTCGCGAGAATGCTTTCATAAAAACTTTAACCGTATTTTGAGGATAGTTTTGAAAAACTAATTAAGTCAGTCTTTATCCTTTTGATTATGATTAAAATTTGTACCAAGTTTCAAATTTATTAAACCAAGGAATAGAAATCCTCTACACAATCTTTAAAACCCCCTAAATTGTATTATAGGGTAGTTCTGAAAATAAATAATGACAATCTTTATTATTTACTTAGGTTATTATGTGAGCTAACTTCCAAGTATATCGATACACAGAATGAGAACTTGCTTACAAACGAAATTCCCTCTTTTCACCACCTTAAAGGTTGAAATTCCAAACACCTCTTCATAGTGCTTGCCTACGTCATAAAAGGAAGCCTTGTGCAAAATTTATTCTGTTTTCGTTCCAGTAGTTTTGGCTGTGCGTTGATATGTCAGTCAGTTTCTCTTTTTATATCTCGTGGCCAGATCTTAGAATTAATCACTTCATGATATGGCCAACTAAATCTGGCCAGATCGTTTAAGTTTCTTCTTCTTCTTTTCGATTCGATAGTAAACTCGTCAAACTGTTTGGGCCCAATAGGTGGCTACATTAATAGCAGCATCGGTAGCACTCAACAAATCCTCCAAAGTGCAGGTGTATGGGCACTTGGGGCATTCTAATATGTGGCTCATGTTTTGAACAGGACCACCGCACTCACATTGAATATCCGTTAATATTTGATGATATGTCAATCCTCGTTTGGCCATATCATTGATGTAAAATTTCAATGATATTAAAAGGTCTAATAAAATAGGCCAAAGGAAAATTGAAATATCATCAAACTTTAACGTTTAAACGATCTGGCCAGTTTTAGTTGGCCATATCATGAAGTGATCAGTTCTAAGATCTGGCCACGACCTATATATAGATATAAACGTGTACAAACTGGACCCGAGAGTGCAGTGAGATTGCTCTCTGAAACCCGGAGACATCTCTGTTAAATGCTACGTTGTATTATTAGCCACCCATCTTGGACTGACTACGGCATACGAAGCTTAATCTTGCAACTCGTTTGAACCGAGTATTATTGCACCAAGAACAATAGATCAGGTGATTTTTTTTTTTAGTTATGCATCAGTGTGTTTGTATGTTTGTTACTTCTTCACGGTTAAACGGCTGCATAGATTTAGATGAAATTTAGCACATGAATAGATCATGTCCTGCAGTAAAACATACGATACTTTTTTCTACTGGGATTAGGTTTTCTTGGCATAATTCTCTACTTTCACACGGGCCAAACCGCTGTCAGAAGTTAGTTCAGTTAGTTCTTTCAAAATTTCTCTAAATGATGTCATGTTAGTAGTGCTGTCTCCAGAAGCTTGTGTATGTAAACATGAAGCATGTTTAAACGGAAAATCAAGTCCAAACATAAGCATATTACTTTTAATATTACTATTAACTAACCAGAGTTACCGCTGATCGTAACTACTGTAATACTCGTAAGTTTGCGCCCACACGTATTGTTTATGGCCTAGCTGTAAATCAAGTGACCTGCACCAAAGGAAATATCAAAGATATTTGGAACAATCAATTTGGTTGGCGCAGTGGTTAAGCGATTGGCTACTGCGATGCGTGTAGTGGGTTCGGTGGGAACAAAGATTTGTGAGGCCTGCAAATTGTTCTTTCGGATCTAGGTATCTTTGGATTGTGACTATACATATTTATGAAGGCACCCACGATACAAGAGTAAATAGTGAATGGCAACGATTTTTTGTCTAAGAAAAAATAAATTTACCTGACTTTAACATAGGTTATTGAGAAAAACTTACAAAACACGATGTTTTGGTAAAAGTGAAAAGCGAATAGTTCACGTCATCACGAATCCTACACCAAATCAATTTTCTATACGAAAAAAATTGTAATCCAAAAATACCTATATTGAATTGATTATATCGGTTTCCTTCACTTAACTCTGAAGTTTGAAAGCTTTTGCTGAATCTTAAGCGACTGAAATATTATTTTCAGACCACTCATAGTTCCATTTGATCTTCCAACTTATATTTAAAAAAAAGAGCTCCGTTTACACAAGATTCTACCTAATACATTTTATTTTATTTATTTCATAACTTTATAAACTTTCATTTTGTTGTAGAAACTGCAGGATCATAGAGCAGCTAAGAATAAAAGAAAATTGCATTTTACGAACAATATGAAATTCCCTTAATTAAAACGTGCTTTAACAGCGAATTTCGGAGCAGAATAGTGAAAGATCGGTCGCCATTACCTATATTAATTAATTCAGCAGTATGGAATTAAAATGATGGATACTGTGCGATTCATACGTATTAAAGTCGCGTAACATACCGTAAATTAAGCAAACAATGAAGAATTTAAGGTTCATTTTTCTTTAAATAAATAGTTTCAGTTGTAGTAAACACAATAGATGATGATGTTGCAGAACAGATGGTCGATGGGGACGAAAGGTTCTGGAATGGCGACTACGTACCGGAAAACGCAGCGTTGGAAGGCCTCCCACAAGGTGGACCGATGACCTGGTGAGGGTCGCGGGAATCCGATGGATGCGAGACGCATCGAACCGGTCATTGTGGCGACTTTTAGGGGAAGCCTATGTCCAACAGTGGACGTCTTTCGGCTGAAATGATGATGATGATGATGATGAAGCAAACAATTGCTAGTTATCTAGTTAAACAAAGTTGGAATGAAAGCCAGTATTACTAAACTTGAGCTAGTTAACTAATGAATGAATGATGAACTAATGAAATGAATGATGAGGAAAACTATAATATTGTGCTCATCTCAAGCAGAACATTTAGGTAATATATAATTTTCTAGTTTAAATAACTTGGTATAATATATACATAATAGCAAATTTATTGCGGCTACGGTCCCGAGGGGTAAGCTGACTGTTCGATTGACTATTTGACTTATCAGGGATTATTATATTACTATCAAAGTTGCCGCCAAACAAAGGATATTATTGGCTTAATCAATGGAAATCAAGTGTTTTGTTTAATTTAGGAAGACTAAAACTATAAACCAACTAACTTCTGTCAGTGGATTCACATGCGTAAAAGTAAAAAATATTATTACATTTATGTTTTATAAAAGGTGCCGAAATTGGTCCAAATCCATTTTTTAAGCGTGACGGAGTAAGGAACATACATACACATACATAAGAGTACGTACAAACTTTCGTTTTTATAAAACCAACATGCTTGTGTCTTTCCAAATAAATCGGTAAAAACCTAGGTATAAGGGTAAGTGGTAAGGTAAGTAATACGATAATACATTTGTTTTGACCGTCAAAGAATCCATAGCATATACACAATAAAATAACAACAATATATTTTAAATACAATTATAATTACAAAGCCCACCTATTATACAAATTAATTAAACACGTAATATTCTCAGATTCCGATAGCTCAGTAAGTGAACCATACACCAATGGTTCAGGTACCTACTGACAATCAAACCTCTACGCTAGTGCCTTCAGGATGCCGTTGACGTTAGCCCAAACCCTATGCACAAGGAATGTGCACCGTTTTTGCATAGTACAATAGAAACAGTCTTCTCGCGACTAGGCGAACATCCCTGTTGCACTACAAAATCGGGGCAGCCCTATCAGCACCCTAAATACATTATTATATTTTACGCGCAGGGCTTTGTTCTATCCGTGTGTGTATGAGACCCACAGGCTGCTTGTATGTGTGTTAAAGCGGTCAAGGATTTTCTTTACCTACAAGTATGTTTCATAAAACATTAAAAAATCAAATAAAATATATACCTTTCCTCTGCCATAAACATTTAAAGAATGCCCCTAACATCGTCTCTTGTTACTTTCTATTAAGGTGTTAAAAAGTCTTGACCCAACAAACTCCACAACAACATATTTAGCTAGACCAATACATGTAGGAACTATCAATATTACGAGCACAGCTGCTACATACATTCGGCTTAATGAATGAGATCGCTTACTCATTGTATTGAACCTGGACGGCAGACCGAAAAGGTTTTTACGTGACATATAAATACGGCTACCATATACTAGACCATTTCCTTTGAACAGTGAAAATTGCGGATGGACTTTTAGATATAGGATTGAAAAAAAAAACTGGAATTGATCTGAATAATTCAATTTAATTCTTGAGCTTAAGAACGTACTTCTAGTCTGTTTAAATTGCTTTCAACGATAAGACCGCATAATGTATAATAACGTTGCTAATCTTAGTTTTATAATATTTGTAGGTGTCTGATGCATTGTTCCACGCGCGCCTCAGGGCGATGTCAGCAAATCGTAGGGGCCCAGAAGGGTCGAAGCCTACTGGGGCCATGGGTAGTGGAAACCCGGGGCCCTGGGCCGAAGGCAATGAAGGAACAGGAGTGGGTTTTTAGTCAGTAAAAGTCTAACACTATCTCAGGCTCCGCCCAAGAGCGCGATTTGTCATTAGATGATTTTCCAACCTAAAAAAAGGTATCTGATGCATTATTTGGCCACTGAAGAAAATCATATTTTACTTTGTCCAGTATGTACATAGGTACGTATTATTCAATAAAATAAATGTGTGATATTGGCCATCACTTCTTACCAACAGCTCATACGAGTATTTTGGCAAGCCATATAGGAAAGCCATCTGTTCAAAACATAAAGATTACTGTTAAGTGAAAACGTGGAACATTATTGCATCATCAGAATACTATATAAACTATTTTCTTCAGTATCTATGATCCAAATACCTGTGTGTACCAGTCACGAACACGTCTGTGTGTACGTCATAAAGACGACTGCAATATTCTATGTTGCAATTCTGATCATCTATGTTTACTCTCAAAGCTTTCCCTAGAATGGCATGACTTTAAATCAAGCCTTAGGTTAGGTTGTATACAGCGAAACTGCACAAAATCCTATATAATATGTACATATAAATGAATTGACCTTATGTCTGGGCTTGCTCCTTTAAATTGAGCCAATTGTGTTCGAAATATTTTGTTTCCAATTTTTGACATATTTTCATGTTACCGATACGAAAAAACTTTTTTTTGTAAATTAATCAGCTTAAAAATGGCTTCTCTTTTAAATTATGCTCTTTCTGAAAAAGCATCGTTATTATGATAAAACTGGGCAAGTTCGAGTCGGACTCGCGAACTCAGGGTTCCGTACAAACTTACCTATCCAAATAATTCAATTCCCGAATGGAGTCTCGAAGATTTTTCCAAATCGCAAAAAAAGTTTTTGTTTTTGTGACGTATTAACAGAATCGTTTTTAAGATTTATTCCTATACCTGTGCTATAAGACTTTACTTTATGCCAAAATTCAGTTTTCATTTCCTATGAATTTTGATACCCTTGAGAGAAATATACGTTTTTTGCGACATAAACGGCCGCACCTTTTTTTCTCGTTAACTTAGAATATATCTATGGCTTTAATTTCAACTAGATGCCTTCACGCGTTCCGGAGATCAAGAGTCTTGACAGACAGACAGACGGACAACAAAGTAATCCTATAAGGGTTCCGTTTTTTTCCTTTTGAGGTACGGAACTCTAATAAAAGGTCAAAGGCGATAAACATGACGTGCCTTGACGTATTAAACTTTTAATCATATTAATTATAAGGTCTTGCACATTAAATTTTTAATGTTAAATAAAAAGTTGATAGCCTTGTTAGAAAAAGTTCTAAAATACGATTTAATAACGATCATTCGAATAAAATAGCCATTTAAAAGTTAAACTTTGTCCTAATGTTCGATTAAATTTAAAAAAGAAACCATTCGTTAACGTGGCCGCACTGCTAACGGTACAACAGAAAACTCACGACGTATATTAATATAACGGCTGTCCAAATATCATATTTTATAAAAATAAACTCTTCTCTGGGATAACATTTATTTTTTTATTCATTTAGATACAGCACTCTCAATAATTACGTTTTCATAAAGGATTTACTTCGAACATTTGATCAAAATCCCAATATTGCACTACAGCATCGTGGCAATCAATCCGATTAATTTCCGAACGATGTATATCGGTTCTGATGTAAAGCTTAATCTATACAGAGTAGAAAGACAAACACCAGCGAGCGTATGAAAATGATCTTGATTGTTCAAAGTCGCAAGTAACACTTCCTTATGTCAGAACTGCCTTTCCACGAATGAGGAAAAAATTCTTTTATAAGCTAGGTATGGCACTGACATTGAAACGAAAAAAAAAAACCTTTTATGAAAGGTGTTGTGTTCGTTGGTATGCCACACGCACGCGTATCGATAAAGCTAAATTTCTTACTGATGAAAAAATATATTTTCTACGTAGGTAGGTTCCCGTGGCGCTTGATTCTTCCGCCCTGTATAATTTTAATTGAATGCAATATGGCTGACGCGATTGGCGAGCCTCGGACATCGTTAGTCGATATTAAATACATTTACCATTAATCGATCAGCTGATGAGGAAGTGACTCTGAGTTAAGCCTCGCTTCATTATGGAAATTGCTAAAAATAGCTTCAACACTTTACAGAGTAAAAACTTTTTTGAGTGGAGGTGCTTTACAGCAAAAACGATTGTTTATAGAACAAATAGATAATCAATGACTAACATTGAATTAACTATAAGAACTCAGTTCTCAACCTAATCACAACTCTAGTTTTATTTTTTCTTTCAAACAAAGAAAATATTTACCCAATACTTACTGACCTTTATTTCATAGTTACTCTCTTTGAGAAACTTTTATTACATTGGTCAAATCAAGCTCAGTGATAATAATAGGGTGGCAACATAAATACGGAAGTTTCGCCCCCTGGTTTATAAGCAAACTTAGATAGACAATCAACCCTCATGCTTGACAAAGGCTTCGACAAATAGCAGACTCACGTACTAAAACAGTTTGTTCCTACTTGTTTTCTTACATTTATTTTGTGTTCTTACTTTTTAATACATCAAAGATTTTTTGGAAACGATCAATTAGGTTTTTGAGGGAGTTATCTGAAAAGTTACGGCCAAACGCGTTTTAATGTGGCCAAAACAACCCTTAACCTTTTCGACAAATCCAATTTACCTAGGAAAGGTTCAAATTCAAAGACATGTGAGGTAAACCACAAGAAATTAGAAGCGACTACTAGAATCAATATCAGGGTACGTAAACCGCGAAATGGGTTTGCTATACGCTCGGGTAAATCTAGTTAGAGCCGGCTATATAGCTTTGTGCAGCCGCGCTTTGGCTTTTAGAGGTAGCACATGGTGCCTGTAGATACAGCGTGCAACGAACCTAGATGAAACCACAGAATTAAGCTCCGTGCAGACCATGGAAGACCAGGAGCAAAATAAACACAACACAAAGTCATCGAGCCTAAATTCCTGTAAAGCTATGGGCTACAGGTACTTTAAATTACTAAGCCGTACTAATCAAAAGAATCGGTTCAAGCTTACGTCATATCGCAATGAGTTTCGAAGTCAATCAACAGCGTCAGATGGCGCTACGACACAATACAACATAGTAATGCAAGTCCAGTTTAAATATAATTAATTATACTACTTATATAATTGCTGCGAAGGGACCACGGTGTTGTTCGAAAAAGTTACCTTTTGAACGCAAAAAGCAACTGAAGGAATACAGATAGGCTTTATTCAGTAAAAGTCTGACACTCTGGGCGGAGCGAAATCTCTCTTGCTCGCAGCTAGAGAAGTTATTTGGTGATTTTCCACCTCAAAAACAAAAGTGTATAATGCTGTGAGGCTTTGACTAAGAATTTTTTATTCTTTTATTAAATTTAATTATGGTTTTACATTTAATTAATAATAATAATAATATTCGACAACTATCACACAACGCCATCTAGTCGCAAACTAAGCAGAGCTGGTGGTGTGAGTACTAGACCACTGATAAACATACTTATACATTTCTAAATACATACATATTATAGATAAATTATTTCATCGTTAATCAATTATATCAACCAACGACGCCCAACAGTCTTTTGTTTACTTTTTCTTATTTTAAATAATTTTGGTTTCATGATGTGCCATTATCTGTGGATGTCTATATAATCTATTAATCCTGGAGGTCACTTGGCTGTTTGTATGAAACACCCACATTTCGCCAGTTCTGTGTTTGCTCAGTTTATGGCAATAGGCATACTGCGTGGGAGGCAGAATAACTAGTCTAGAATAACGTTAAATCTACATAGTCGAGGTATAAAGCTCATATTTGAATGAAACAGTTATTTATGGCCTCCTCGGTCTCACTTGGAACTCTAACACTCTTATCTTAGTCTGAGCCCATGAAATATTCTCGTGGTCTCCATTTTCACACGTTTATAATTTCAATTCACGTGTAGGTTTAATATTTTGTAAAGGAGATATATTCGGTATGTTCGTAAGTATGTCAGGTAAAAATTGGAAACAGGATTGATTTATTTTTTACGTGACTATTGTTCAAATTCTATACGATTTATTACCGTTCCGTTTAAATCGACAATTTCGATACCTTAACTCATGTAAAATTGTAAACTATGCTCGAATTTCACGAACGGCTGATTCTAAGTAGTTCCGGTGTTTGAATTACCCTACGGTATGTATTGGGTCTGAAGTGGCCTAATCGGCTACCCTGGCCCACAAACCAAAGTTAGGGCCTCGAAGGTCGTTCGATATTTATAATGCTTTCAAACTTTCCTAACTGAATACAAGGTAAATCATTAGACTAATTTTATGAATATAGGGTTGTTCAAATGTTAATAATGTACACGTGCATTGAACGTACACATTAGCTTCCCATGCAATTCAGGACAGCCCATTAATTAATCATAGTGCACCTGAAAGCAAACAAAAGGTCGCATGCCTTTCGGGGGCTTTCAATAAATTCAGATACGCTTGAATAAGAAATTATATCTAGCGTTGATTTTTACCTAAATCAAGTCCCAACTCGTTTGTCAATCGTATTAACGTCGAACCTAAAATTACTCTGTATTCGTGACGATAATCACACCAAACTAAGCCTAATTGATACGCTATAGGTACTCGTCAGTTCAGCCGAGTTCAGGCACACGGCATCCATCAAAACGTCGCACCGCTATCGCAGAACCTTCGCCCAAGTGATTTGTGGCTGAACATTTCACTGCTAATGTATAACTTGCCTTAGTAAACGGCATATAAATAAGTTAAATAAGGTTGCCCTTGCACATAATAACATACCTACCTGCTCGTGAATCACGAAATACAAAACTTAAATTGATATTTTTCGTCTAAGTGTAGGTAATTCACGTATTTACGAACAAATGTAAACTTGATTGCTGACTGGCAGGGTAGGTAAAATAAAAAGACTAGTATATGAAATGAGCAGCCAGATTGTTTGAAATAGTTACCGCGGACCTTAGAATACAAAAGGCAGTTGATTCCTTCACACAGGTTTTTTTTAGGTGGGAAAATCATCTAATGACAAATCCCGCCCTTGGGCGGAGCGGGAGATAGTGTCAAACTTTTACTGACTAAAAACCCACTCCTGTTCCTTCTTTGCCTTCGTCCCAGGGCCCCGGGTTTCACTTCCTTCACACAGGTCAGTAAAAATGTGACACTTCCTCTCGCTCTACCTACGGCGTGGAAGATATTTGATGATATCTCACCCAAAAAAAGGTATATGAAATGAAAAAAGGTACCCATCACAAAATATCGCTTGCAGAGCTTTTGAGGAGTTTTAATTTTCCCGTAAAACTTTGTAAAGAAAGTCCCAGGACACATTAATTTTAAATGATGATCGATGATCTCAAGATTGTGACACTAAATGTGATTTATAGACAGTATCTTTGTCTCAGATCACATCTCAACATGAAAATACTCGTACTCTTCAATTAATCTTATAGGAAACTTAACTGAAGTTGGTGACAAAAAATCCTTTTGAACAACTTTAAGTTTCTCTTCTACGAAGTCGTAGGTAGATGGATGAATGAACATTTCATGAAGCGATGAACTTTATATCAGACAACTCTACTCTATCTTGGCATAATTTATACTATCTATCTATACTAATATTATAAAGCTGAAGACTGTTTGTTATTTTTGAACGCGCTAATCTCAGGCAGGAAGTATTAGTTCGATTTTTTTTTTTTTTGTTATGTTTGATAGCATGTATATCAAAGAAAACTATTGACCATATCGACACCCGCAGCAAACAAGGCAGTATCTCGGATAACTGTCCAATTTGAGTTACCCCCAAGTCGT
Organism: Mythimna impura; assembly: GCA_905147345.3. Lineage (NCBI taxonomy): Eukaryota > Metazoa > Arthropoda > Insecta > Lepidoptera > Noctuidae > Mythimna > Mythimna impura. Next base: position 14,421,919 of record LR990343.1, on the reverse strand, counting down.
AATATTTGTGGAATGAGCTACACGACAGTAATAATGACGTATCTCTAGCATTGATGCATAGATTCATTTTTCAATCAATATTATACTTTTCCTGTAAACAAAATTCAAACACGACACTATCACTTTTTGGTTCATTCTAAAAAAATACTGAATTAATGTTACAACCTTGTTCGATGCGGGTGTCGATATAACATCATCCTACGACCATTAAGGAAACAATAAGTAAAAACGCGGATGAAACCGGGGGGTGCTTTATATAGGGGTAAAATAAAACAAAAGAAATCTACATAATGCGTCATCCGTATGTCGGCCAGTATCACACTGTTTAATTCGACTTGATATTACAATAGACAACTGACGTATCGACAAGCTTCGGATAGATCGAACGAGAGAGCGAGATTTTATTTATTGGTGTCGACCGTTGTCGAATGGAACGATGTTTATTTGTTTTATTCGATTCTTTTGTAAACCTTGTAAAAACTGAATAAAGTAAATGTAAATAGATGGAGGGCAAATGAAATTACATTTTGATAAATTTTTTGTTGATACAGTGTTATGTTTACTTAGTTTGGTAAAGTAATTTAGAGGTATGCGGAACAGAGTTTAAATTCCCATATACTTTCATTGAAATGGGAGGATCCTACGACCAGAAGGGTGTTGAGTTTGGTCCGGGCAACTACCTGATAGTTAATTTCGGGCTGTTGTGTATGTTCTAACCGCGCGGCTAACTATAACACCGTGATACAGAATTTTAAATTTTAGTTTCTATGTGGCGTCATAGATGTCGCTACAAGAATATACTTTAAAGTTCGATACTGTGATGCATTAAAAAAAGCTCTTAACAATCTGTTCTTATTTCATGTGTGAACCATGGTTTTTATACTGATGATAATGTAGCTATTAAATCAACATAATACACTGGCCATTAATAACACAACCTAGATACTCGCACGCAAGCTTCGTAACAAGCACATCATTATCGCGAGAATAACCATTCTTTTAATAATACGGTGTAGTTCACAGCCACTTTAGAATATCACAAGTAACCTTTCAACAAAGTTTATTTATTTAATACTCTTTCTTCTTCAATATAAAAGTTCTAGAGTGTCGGATACAGAAGATTAGCTAGTTAGGAGAGGTTTTCTTGTGCGTGCAACACTCGTTAATTGAAAACGCTTAGCTGTGTTCTTTTCTTAGATCGCTGGAGGCTACCGAGATTCTAAACGGAAAGTCGCTTGTAAGAATAAAAGAGAAATATAAAAGGGGAAATTACAAAGGTATTTTTTCGAAGGAACCACAAATCAACATCGGATATTAAACATTTGAAGCTCAGATAAAGTGAAATAATGTAGCCGTCTTTTTATTGAAAGTAACTGTTAGGAAACTGAAAGTAAGTGTTATCAAAATATAACTGAAAAAAAAACAAACGTTAAAAATGTTTACGATATTAAACTACTTGTCGGATAGTAGTTTATATTAACTTTTGTTATGAATAATCGCCAAACTTAAGTGGCAGTGGGCAAGGTACATCGCTCGCAGAACAGATGGTCATTGGGGCCAAAAGGTTTTGGAATAGCGACCGCGCACTGAAAGACGCAATGTTGAAAGGTCTACGATACAAGGTGGACCGATAACCTGGTGAGGGTCACGGGAATCCGATGGATGCGAGACGCACAGGACCGTTTGTTGTGATGACACTTGGGAGAGGCCTATGTCCAGCAGTGGACGTCTTTCAACTGAAATGATGATGATAATAAATTTAAGTTGTTTGCGTGCATCGGGCAACTTTTTATTTTTTCAAATGTTTTGACTGGATAGGTATGATCGTAAAAATATTTTGTATCGTTATGACATGGCGACAGGAAATGGACTGGGCTCGTAAACACAGTCCGGGAAATGTCCGGCAGTTCGAATTAGCGAAGCAAATTGCGTTGTCATAGTTCAGAAATGATGACCATTTTTCTTGTTGGCCGAAATAAGAAAACAAAAGCTTGTTTTTGTGAACTCGATCATAAATATTAAGTACCACTGTGTGCATATATTATCCTAGTGCATAGGATGTTTTGTGACAAAGAAATGATGCAGAACGAGAACTTCAAAGTCCGTATGTTTACAACCTTTTTTATATTAAACTAGCTGTCCCCCGCAGTTTCACCCACGACTTTGGTCACTGCTCTGCACCTTTCTCAATAAATGAGCTATCTAACACTAAAAGATTTTTTAATTCGGCCTAGTAGTTCCTGATATTAACGTGTTCAAACAGACAAACTCTTCAATTTTATAATAAAATTTCACTAATATTTTAAAGACAAAAGTTTGTAAGCGTGTATGTTTCTTACTCTTCCATGTTGAAACTGCTCAAGCGATTTGGAAGAAATTTTGCACATGGGTAGACCATCTCCTAGAAGTACGTAGGATACTTTTTATCCTTGGGATAATTTTCTACTATCACTCGGGAGAAGCCGCTGGCAGCAACTAGTGATAGTATAGATAAGTATGTCATGTTTTCTACACTAATACTATAAAGAGGTAAAGTTTGTTTTTTTGTTTTATGTTTTTTTTTATTTGTAGGAGGTAATCTCTGAAAGTACTAATCCGATTGCTAAAATTATTCAACCGATAAAAAACTGCTTTAATTCATAGTGACATAGGCTATATTTTAATACGCGAGCGAAGCCGCGGGCAAAAGCTAGTGTTGTATATTTTGGTACTTATATTATGTATTGGATTACGTAGAGAATCGTTTTGTATAATAACGGACCTATCAAAAGAACCAATTCATGTCCTTCTGCATTGTGTCATGGCCAAAGTCCTATACTATATTCAGTGGTCCTGAATGTTTACGTTTCTCGAGGGACCACTAATGCATTACCGGCCTTACCTATAATGGTAGCTTTATTATTTATTCAGTCTAATTATGAACCCGTCCTCTGTAAGCATGAATTATACTTTTGTGGAACTTACGAATTTCGTGTTTTTTATCGCATTGTAGGTTTAAAAAGATATTACACATTCCCTTTAGATCCAAATTTCTGACATGCATATGTTATAGTAGATTTTGTCTAGTCCTTTATTTTTCACGCCAATCAATATAAGTATAGGTACTAAAGCTTCAGAAATTTAAAAGTATAAACAGCAAATTTAATAACAAGAATAAACAGAATACATTATTAAAGTCGCTCCTCTGTGATGTGTGGATTACAAAAATTTTCACTTCAATTTCTACATTAAATAACTCGCAGCTCAACTGCTCACTTTATTTAAGTGAAATATTTTAAATAGGTACTGTAAAACTAAATGCATAAAACTATACAATCTTGACACCAAAGTATGTTTTATTCTAATTTTGGGTTCACCTTGAATAAACCGACAATACACCACTATTTTTTAATTAGTTCAAATACTTATAGGGCTTATTAGAAAAGGTCTTGTTATTATTTAAGTAAAATTTCAATAAATAATATTCATAAACAGCAAAGTTATGAGCGTTTGTTTATGTCCCAAAATGTCACTCAATTTATGGAAACATTGTACAGGTTATTTATTTATGAATAAATGGCGATAAAAATGAAAAAAATACGGCGCGTAGTATTTTCTAGTAGCAATTGTTATGAATGATTGATTCAATTATGAATTTACCAATTATGACAAATTTTCGTGGACAATTTTGGGATTTCGTTTTTTTTACTTTTGACTACAAATATTTCAAGATTCTTTTACTTGACGGACTGCACCAGAAGTAACATCAACTACATCAGATCATTTTTGAAGTAATGTGCAATATCAGATTAAATAAAATTAATGCCACCAACTGCATCAGACTGTATCAAAAGTATAACTTTTTGGTCGACATTTACGGTCGTGTTTTGTGACACAAGTTAATTTTTGGTGATGCAGAAACATACAAGTATAATATTTATTATTGTTTTAATCTAGATATTTCTTATCTGTATAAAAAACTGACTGACTGACATATCAACGCACAACCGAAAAGAAATTTCATGTTTCTAAGCCCAATAGGATCGTGAAATTTTGCACAAGGCTTCCTTTTTAGACGTAGGCGTGCACTAAGAAGAGGTTTTTGGAAATTCAACCTATAAAAGGGTGAAAAGGAGGAATTCCATTTTATGTAACATCTCATTCCCTGTGCCAATATATTTGAAAGTTAGCACAATTAATAACCTAAGTAAATAATAAAGGTTGTTTGTTTTCTGAACTAGCCCCAATAAAAACGTTAAATTACTTTCTTGTAATTTACTCATAACTTTTATCATCATCCCTAGTTGGCAAGGTAAAGTCCTTATCACACACTTCAAGACCTTAATCTTTTCATAACGCTACTTGAACAAGTAATATGAGTAGGAACCAACACGCAAGCAATATTGGTAAAAGCATTATACATCATCGCAGAAATCTCGAGAATGTTAGGTTAACACTGCCCTGCGCTCTTTGTGTTGGGGCAATAATACCCGCCTATGTTTGATATCCGGAATACCTCGAAATGTATAACAGACGCTTTAATATTTCTCTACAGGATTGTGAGAGCTTCTATGATGTCAATCTACCCAATTTAGGCAAACGTCATCTCAAAAGTACTCCTTTATATTACTGGATTAAGCAGATTCGAGATTGTATGTGTAAAACACGCATACTGAAATCTAATTTGGGCATCTCGGCTGTCGCATTCTCGTTTGTATAAATATATATAGAAATATCGGCCGCGACAAAAAGTCCAACACGAGCTCGCAATGTGCGTCGCGAGTCGACTCAAATAAGAAAAGTTAAGGAGAGGAATGGCGTCGCGAACAAATTAAACTCTGTCGCTAAAAACTTTACTGTTATTATTAAATCTGAATATGCGTTCGTATAAACACATATAATATGTGCGTTATGTTCAACTGAAAACTCCGTCGGAGTAACTACTGCCCCGCACTTTACGTTCCAAATGAGTTTTCCCAAGTTCTAAGTGATATTTCTCACTTGCAACCACTGGGGAGTTGTTTCCCAGTATTTTACTGTAATGGATTTCATTTTCAAGATACAGGTACAAGAGCAAATTAAACAATATTTACCGTATTTAAAAGAATCAATAAAAAGGTCATGAGCCTTCTAAACTACATTTCATGAGCACGAAACATGTTTAACACTATGTTTGTTCATTTCATTTCAGCTACAAACAAATGTTAAATGATATTCGATAACAAATTACTGTCGTGCGTGTACGAAGGTCAACGTTAAGTTAGGAAAATCTTAAAAATTGTACACCAAATTATTTCTTTGCAACTTCGTCAGAAAGTTTCATCATAATCTTTAACCTCGAAAGTTTACTTAGCATGCTACATTTCACCTTGAGATGTGATTGTTATCGATACCTAGATGATTTTATCGATACGATCATTTCAAAATCTAATCCAAGACGAGTATCGTCGATATATAGATATTTATGTATCTCAAAAACTTATCCAAATAAAACATTGAGGTGCTTATCTGCTAGTGAAATAAAAAAAAAAGTATTTCCAATTTGACTGGTTTTCGAGAGCCTGCTTCTCGAAGCGAGTGCTGGGTGAAAACTGAATAAGCTGTTACGTCCCGGATTTTAATAACTAGCTCCTTTCGTCCGAGCACTCTATTCAAATTTCATTTTCAATTCCAAATTAAGCGCGTTTATCTTGCGAATTTCGAGTTACAAACTGTAATGTAGAATATTCAGTCGTTGCGGGGGCTATTGTTGGTGCAAATAGGCCTAGCTTTCCAACACGAAGGCCGTGAAAATGTTCCGTTTTGCATGGCAAAGATAGTGAGTGAATAGACACGCACGGGTTAGTCGTCTGTTACGAGTAAGGGGCGGAGGTCGGCGGAATTAGGTGGCAGATAGGCATCAAGGGACGGAAGCCGCCACCTTCGCGTGCCTGCATTGTTACGCTGCACTACAGGCTTTACATTTTCCACGTTAGTAAAGGTCTCGACGCAGTCAGAGGTCACGTTCCATAAATACATCACTGCTACAGATACGGATTTCAGTACTAACTGTAATATCTAACGCTGTAAACAGAACTGTATTTTACTTTTGTAAGTTTTTATCTTGTTTTTCTTTTGCCGGTTTTTGTTACAAACTTTGCGTTGTATTCCGTAAAAAGTTTTAATGAAATGCTGATGAAGAGATAGACTACTTTAAGAAGTCTACTTGTATTGCTTTGTGCCAGGTCGTGTATAACTCTCTTTACCGTGCAACATCGGTAACAAATTTACATTAAGTAGGTACCTCAATCTTGGGGTGAAAAAAAAAACAATATTCCATAACCATTATTTAAATTGCAGTTAATCTATAAAGAGTAGTTATCAAATACCATGAAAATACTCTTTAAACTTTATTTATAAAAAAAAAAAATAGTTTCAAAATCATCACATAACTCTATCCGCTTTGGAAAGAGCAAGACGAACTGTCAGACTTATACTGACTAAAACCCACCTATATTCCTTCAGTTACCCTTTTCATTCCAAGGCCACGGTAACTCTTTCGGACAATTCCGCTGCTATTCTATTCACACCTGCGTTTCTATACATCTAGTTTGACGCTAGATACAATTTGAATGGTACATTAGCCTTAATGTTGGTTCTATTTTGTAGGTATACACGTTTATTACTTATCTAATCAGTGCTTCCATTATTTTGTGAAATTCAAACATGCCTTCTATTATCTTATCGAAACAACGCTTTCCCTAAAGGTTAATTGTTAGGTTAGGGCCATAGGTCAACTCAGGGACCTTGTATGTATTTATTAATACATACAAATTAGTAAGTACGGACAGTCCGCCCGCAAACCGACTATTAATATCTGATATCAGATTACAACAGCTTCCTAATGTTTGTTAAATAATTCAATTAATGTGGAGGAATATTACGTTACTTATTTGTTTTTCATGGTAAGTAAATGACAGAACTAGCTCATGGCCTTACCAGCTTTATGCTGTAACATTATCGGGATTCTGCGCATATTCACGCTGTCGCGACAAATGTGGCTAAGTAGTTCGTCGTATTGCGAAGTATTTAGGCGAACACGAATGCATTTCGACACTTAAACAGCCATATAGAAATGTGATCGACGGCTAATGTGGACAACAACATCGCGTATACCGAAATACGACGTTTTTATCGAGACAACGCGACACGTACCTATATTCGCGCGATAATATGACTACATTATACACATTATTACAGCATTTAAGCGAGTATCATCAATCGTAACTAAATTGGACTTTAAATAAAGACTCCTACTGACAGGTATGACAACGCGTTTTCTACTATTTGTACTAAAATTGATCTGCAGATAGAACAATTGTTATGACAACTGATAGTCGCATCGTCGTCGCGTCGCACTTGTCTGCGCAAGCCGTAAAACTCCAGAGAAAAACTTTCAATTAATTCCCAATAGGAGCAACATAGCTTCTGGTGGGTACTTGCAAAACAAGTTCGAAGTTAAATAAACTTCTTTTCAAAATGTTCGCAATTTCTCTTAAGGTTTATTTAAAGAAAGGAATCGAAAAGTTCAAAACCCTTATGCTGTTCAAATTATAAGTTTTGTTTAGATAACATGGATTTTTAATGGGGTCAATTACTGCTGTACCAATTAGTACCATGTTATTGGTTTTTAAAGTACATCATGGTTAACCTACAGGCGAATATTGCATACTCATTCAAAACCCCAAACTTAAGTGGTATTGGGCTTGAGCACATTGCTAGCACAACAAAATAATGCATCGAGTACCGGAAGATGCAGCGTTGGAAGGCCTACGACAAGGTGTGTCGTTGGCCTGGTGAAAGTCACGGAAATACGATGGATGCGAGACGTACTGGAGCGATCGTTGTAGCAACATTTGAGGGAGACCTATGTATGGCAGTGAACGCCTTTCAACTGAAAATAATGACTCATTCAATATAGCGAAATCATTGTATTTTTCAGAATTGTAACATGAGAATTATATTTATACTAATAATATTGATATTAATCACTTTCAGAATAGCGATAAGGATGTGACGATTAGGTATGTGAGTAACAAATAAAAACAACATGATTAAAAAACACACTTATTACGTGTTGTGGAGTAAATAAAACAGGTATTATTTATCAAATATTAATTCTAATCTTCAGATTGTATTTGATAACTCTTGAAATAAAGCAGCACGTGACATACACTCAAATATGCACGGTCGAAACTTCAAAGAGATAGTTTGAACGGTTGAAAATGTTCAAATAAAATTGAAAACTAAATATTGACTTCGTTCAGAAGTTAGTAAAATTAACTTCAAGTCTCACATAATTCAATAGACATAATATATTTTTTCTTCAAAACACAGCGGATTCACTCCTTTAAACATATGGTTAAGCAATAGTCTTAGTTCCTTCAAGCATAAAATTCAGAACTACTACTTGAAGTCCTCTCAACCTTTAGTTTGGTTTACGTCACAATAATTATATTTTGTGTTCTCTTAATAATGATGATTTGTTATTTACCATATTATTTATTAGTTCATAGTTTCAGCATATATGTTATATATATATATATTTTTTTTATTATTATAAGTAAATTATTTTAATTATACTTTATTCTATTTGAAATATTTAGCTATTATTAATTTATTGTGGACATCTACTACAGTGCAGTCTTTTTTAACCCAAAGGTTAACTGGTAGAAAATGCCTTGAAATAGTACTACAGTAGCGTGTTTCTGTAAATATCTCACACCATATTTTCCTTCACCGTTTTGAGAGCAGCGGTGATGACATGAGTTGCTCCAAGTAAAGTGTCTGCCTGTGTTTGAACCCACGACGTACAACTCGTAAATCGGGGCCGTTACCTAGGCCACTATTGTTCCAAACCATCTTCTGTACTACTATAAACTATCCACATAATCTGTTTAGTTTGTTGCCAATATAGGTACGTTTTTTTTTATCGTAGAATTACTGGTTAAGGCCGTTAGATAGTTACTCCCATCGCCGTACCGGTAACCAAAGATAAAGTTACAAGCCAGACAGGTAATGGAGTAAATGACAACCGGCTTTCAGTCTTCCTACCCTGTCAGTTACTAAACGCTTTGTAATCTCTTAAGTGAACCACTACGGCAAGACAGCCTCTCTCTAGGAATACGTGTTATGTGGTTTCTATAATTATGTTGGTTGAGTAAGGACTCAATACGTGTTTCTGGCCGCAGCTTTACCCACGTGTAACTAGAGAATTATCCCAACTGCGGGAAGAAAAAATATAGGATGTCTTTCATCGCCTTTCTATTATTAGCATTAGAACAGCTGATAATGCGATGCGACCAATTTACAAAAAAAATATATAATTATCCATTTGAAATGGTGCAGAATAGTTAGATTTTCAGCAGTATTAACACGAGCTCTTAACGCAAAATCCATTTCACGACCTGAACTTGTTTATTTATTTAACGATTTATGTACACACACAAAATAAAAGATTAGAAGAAGAAAACAGAAAAATAGATACAGAGGTGATGCTTATCTCTAAAGAAATCCCTTCGAGCACACCTGCGAAAGGAGAGTTGAAAGAAAATAGAGATGTACGTGTGTAACAGTAATAGGAAAATAAGTACATACAAAATAGTTAAGTATCAATGAAATAATATAGCATGCAAAAAAAAGATATACTATTATAATTATATACATACACATAGTAAAATAAATATCACAAAAATACATACTAAATAATATAATAAAAGTAATGCATACTAATAATATAAAACTATGACGAAATAGAAAGATAGTGTTCTTTTACTGTAATGAACTGAACTGTTGACTTTGACGACCTGAACAGGGATGGAGCTATATAGGGTGAATAGCTCTATCCCTCTTTCTCTCTCGCACGACTGACTTTTTAACACGTCATAGTAAGTCCCAGGTGGTGACCTCCAGGTGACCTGTCGCCTCTTGGTTTTCAATAAACCCAGAAGTTTGAAAACTGATTAGACTTATACATGCTTATAGGCAGCATCACCATTTATTAGGTTGTACAGATCAAATAAAAAGTATAGGGAAATTGTCTAGGCAAATAAGATAATGACATTCCTAAAGACATGCGTGTTCCAGAACTGTCGGACATTATTCTTAAAATTTCATATTTAACGAGTATTTCTCCAGTTTAATGTTTATTATCTTTAATTCTAGCGCTTGTGAAATATAAATTACATCCTCGTTAAAGACATCAATTCGAAATGGTTCATAAACTTTGCTTGGAACTCGAAGCATGTGGCTTGTCAAACTGATTTTAAATATGGCTGGTCATTAATAAACCCAAAATATGCTGTATAATTTCGGCTTACGTCTCTTTTATCGTGGTGCCGAAACGGCTAATAGTAAATTTTAATGAAAGTGGGCAAAGTTTGTCATTGCAGCCTAGGCGGAGTACACACAATAGCCGAAGGCGAAGTCATTTTTGAACCGAGAACCTGAAATGACCATTGCCTACGTGTATCAAACGACGTTTTTCTCTACACTCAAAAATAATACTTTTGTAAAATTTCATAAAAAAAAAAAACCAAAATATTATGAGAAACCCGAAGATTTTTCATAGGTCTTGGTTTGGGCTTCCTGGCAACCAGTAGAGTTCGTCCTGCAACCAGCCTGGGTAATAGTAAATTTTGATGAAAATAGGCAAAGTTGGTCATTGCAGCCAAGGCGGAGTACACACAATAGCCGAAGGCGAGGTCATTTTTGAGCCGAAAAACTGCAATGACAATTGCCCACGTGTATCAAAAGACGTTTTTCTACACACTCTAAAATAATATGAGAAATTTCATTTTTAAAAAATCTATCAAGATATTATGAGAAACCCGAGGATTTTTTCATACATCTTGGTTTTGGGCTGCCCGGCAACCAGTGGAGGCCGTCCTGCAACCAGCCTGGCAAAATATGTAATAAATAAATTAGCTACGAGGGATAAAGCAGTATGGATACGTGCTGTAGCTGTAGGATTCCAGTACTGAATCCCTCGTATTTTATTTCAACTCTTCATGACATGTACAAACTACCTATTGAATATACTTATTATTATTTCATACTCTAATATTACTTTAGGAGTGTTCTTACTCAATAAAGGAGTATACTTTGAACCGTAACCTTTTCCCGACGTATTTTGAGAAGTTATAAATAAATTAAGTACTCATGTACAAATATGTGAAATAAAAAAACCGGTCAAGTGCGAGTCGAACTCGTGCACGTTGGGTATCCGGACCGTCCGTAGCAAAAAAATGGCAATATAAATAAATATATATAAAAACGAAAAATTATTCTGTATTTGTTGTTATAGCGGCAACAGAAATACATCATCTGTAAAAATTTCAACTGTCTAGCTATCACGATTCATGAGATACCGCCTGGTGACAAACGAACAGACAGACAGACAGATGGACAGCGAAGTCTTAGTAATAGGGTCCCGTTTTACCGTTTGGGTATGGAATGCTAAAAATATTATATTTTTGACGGAAATTGTAATCCACGTGTAGGTAGGTATATCACGTGTTACCAATACACGACTTCGTTAAAAAAATATGCAGCATTTAACTGGAGAGGTGTTTAATCCGAGTTTATTTTTTTATTCGGTTTTTTTTATATTTGTGTCAATTAGAACCAATTTCGGTAATGATCCCTGAGAACCTCAAAGTGGATATCTATTAATACTTTGTTCAAAGCTCATGAACGCAGGTACCTACGTGAATATTTCTCTTGAAGGCTATCATCACTCTAGACAGTCAAAATACCAATTCGATGACAAGAGTCTATATTCAGCGGTACGACCAAACAAATACTGACACAATGAGATAAAAATACCAAACCGAATCGTCATGAGTTTTTCCAATGATTTCAGCGAATTCCTGTTTTCCATATATTTTTCAGAACCCGTGGGTTTTTGATTAGCGATGCAGCAGTGATAGACTTAGTCAGAGGGAGCTTTGCCAATCATTATTCATAACGCCGCGTGTTTATCGCCTCTCCATCGTTTGGAGTCATCGTTCGCGAGTCTCCTTCTTCTGACGCATATGGCTATTTTCGGCAGACATTGGCAGTACGACTTTCGTGAATTGGCGTAATTAATCTTACAAAAATGTTTAATTTTGACATATAAGTGTAATTAATCCTATCTAGACACTTCAAATTGCTATCTGAGATCTATCTAGTTGTCCTCGGTTATTATGCAGTTTGCACTTCTTTATAAGAATTGACATGCATGATAGATAAATAAACTTATGCGTTATAAATAGAGTCATGAATCACAATATTTCTTGTCAAAGTTAATTAACAAAATGGTTAATTTGCCAAGACAGATGTAGTGTATTATTTCGGCTGATGTTTCGGGTGGGTTGGTCAGACGCGGTGCCACGTCGCCGCCGCCCACGCTATGCGCGTACGCAACAAAGCTTGCTGCGGGATCTCCCGGCGCTCAGTTCACTCGCGAGCTTGCGCAGGGAAACAACTCCAGAATATCCCAGTATTTAAAATCAAAGTGTTGCACCACATTATTGGAATTTATTTACATTCTACACTTTAAAAGGTATTTATCTCGTTTTTGTAAGCTTTATTTATCGTGTTTAATAAGCTTCTTTTGTGCAAACGCGAATAGTGAATACTTATATATACTTAGAATTCTTAATTTTTACCTGGAAAATAATTATCGAACGCAATCATATTATTTTACACCGAAAGTTATTGAAAGCTTCTCAAAAGTAATCTGGAATATCACGATCTTTTCCAAAATATTTATAAAAGGTGCTTGTAAACTCAATAAAGATTTTAACCTCAGGCCATTGTTAGTTTAGGGATAAACGATTCTTCATTTTTCTAAATAATGAATTATTAACATTCAAATATTAAACTCTCCATCGCAACAGCCACAGAAAAATGTAGAATCCAGTAGACGTAATTTAGGTCAAGTAAACTCACACAGGTATTCGCAAGTTTTTAATAGACACGAATTCCTATTGTCGTGGAGCACGCCGGTGAGACAAGACAAGGACGGGTTGACTCAAATGACACGAGACATTTACAAATTCCTTTGTTAAATTGACCTGAAACTACTGTAGCCAATCAAGCCTCTAATTTGCTGATTTGATTCGCAGAACCCCACTATCCACAAAGCTATACATTATAATTTTGCATTTTTTTGGTTGTTTACAAATGTTTTTAAAAGAATGTGCCTCATTTTTCGGTACGTGTAAAATATTTACGATTTTTTCCGGAATTGGTTCGTTCGCATTAAATGCATTTCTTAGATAAATAGAAGCAGCCATCTACGAATTTATATTTCGTTTACTATAAAACGCGATGCAATATCTTCAGTTCGAGAACAATCCAGATTTTTCTAGAAAGTGATTTATTTAATTTTGGGTTATCTTAATTGAAACAGAAATATATGACTCACAAAAAACACGTGATTTCCAACTACTCATTGTATCCCCAACTTCTGTGAAATTCTTGTCCACATTATTGGGCACAGAGCTTTACGGTTTATCTTCATTACCTCGAATTCTGATCAATATGTTGTATTAATTTCTATTCAGGATTCACATTCCATTGATTGGTATGAAGAGAATAATATTACAGTAGTCGGTAACGAAGTCATGCCCAGAAATTCTCAAACAACGTAAATTTAAATGCGGTCCAAACATTCCGCCTGGCGCTCCGCCAGCCAACGCTATCAATTTCTTTCAAACTGAGCTTTTTGGATTTACATGCACATTGATAAACAGTTTTATACATTTCTTTTGTCTTTTTACGTTTTCCAAAACAACATTAAACCGTGTATTTTAATGAATTTATGAGAACTGATTTTGTAAACACGCAAACAATAACAAGAATTTCTTGAGTCAGAAGCTTACTCAGGATTAGGAAACATAACCTCAATTGGAACACAAAACAATAACTTAGATTTATCCAATCATTTTAGATCATATTATCAAGATGTCTGAGAGCAAGCAACTCGAAGCCGGTCAGCAGCTCGTCAAGAGGACCATGGATGAACTGATCCAACAGAAACAGACCACTGAAAAAGTCACCATCCAAGCAAGGCAGGAGTTCCGGGAACACTACCAGGAGAGCTACGAAGAGGAGTTCGAGGAGGAAACCTTCACTGACCAGTACGGAAACCAGACCACGAACAGGACGGAGTCGAGCAGCGAGAGCAAAGAGCACTCCAAGAGCGCGGACGTAAAAGTAAAAGCTACCGGCCTGAACGCGGCGCAAGTGAAAGCCCTGAGTGACTGTGCCAACGAAGCAGGACAACTGGCGCTCGACTCCAAGGCTGCTAACTGAACGTAATTAAAACAAATCTGTACATTAGCTGGCGCTATTAACAAAATGCCTGTAATAATACAAATTTTCAACATTCTAATTTAACCAACCGTGCAGCCTAATGGCCTTATTGATCTATCCTTAATTACAGCAGTTTCTTACTAATGTTCGAGCAACACGAAAATTCCTAATTCTTTTCTCTGTCCTTCCCCGAACCTTTCGCAGTACACACATCCTTCGATTCCTGCCACTGTTTCAATTCCAGCAGTATGTTTCATGTATTCGTTTTGTTTCAGGTGTCTGCCTTATCCCGCGCGTGTGGTGGTCTCAAATAGTGATAAAGACTGTGTCCAGTGTTCCTTATTAAGTATTTTATTTTATCTATTTTTATGTAAGAGAAAATTTGATAAGTATGCAATAAATATATTTAAATGCATAAATGGTGTATTGAATAGTGTTGTGTTCGATTTACATGTGATAGTGAGGTTTTATAGGAAAAGGTTTTAAAAATGGAGGAGGAAGATGATGAAAGAAAGAGCCGACGGCCTAAACTCGCAGCTTTCAGCTCGTTGAACGCACGCGTGGTCCACGCCTCGCTAGAGGAGGGCTATGTGCGCCAGCAAGCGTCGTCCGAGTCCGGCGATGCGAACACTTCGAGTCTTTCGGCAGCTCATTATAGTGATAGAAGTTTTGCATCGAAAACGAGTACTTTCTCTCGGAGTGGTACTTCAAGTTCGAGCCAAGAAGAATGTGAGGTAGCTCAAACGACCATTACTAGCGGCCAGTATTTGGTCGCGGCGCGGGTGGAAAGCGCCCGTTCTATGGAGAGTCTCCGTCCAAGCAAGGAAACGTCGCCGGCGCGCCCCTCGAGCTCCTGCACTACCGTTCGCTCTCACCGGAGCTCGTTCCTGACAGCCAGCGAACGGGACGTGCGGGAGACGCGTGGGGCGCCGGCACGCCGCGCGCTGTCCGGGGAGGACATGGGTTGCTCCGCGGAAAAGCGCCGGGGGCTGTTCGCCAGCACTGAGCGACGAGCCTTACAGCAGCTCAGCCTGCCTCCCCCCGAACGACGCCTCACGATACTCAGTCCCCACAGTCCCATGGCTGTTACGGAGTTGCAGTGGCCTTCGCCTCCCAGTATTCGCGGAAGGCGAAAGAAAGGCATGGTGCTACCGAAACTTATACTACCCCGAAGCGACTCGGATGCCTCGGAGGTGTTTTTAGAAAGGTGCCCATTTTTATTAATAATATTTTTTTCTAAATTACTCTTGTAGTTGTTCACTATTATTTATTTTGAAACAAATAGGTCACGTCATTTTTTCTCCTCGTGATGTTGATTGTTGAGCACTGATAGACGATCCAATGTATTAATACATGCAGCAACACTCAAAGTCCGTACGAACGAATATTCTGATTTTTTACCGCCGCTGATATTATTTTTAATGTCTAGTTCAGTAACAAAACTCAAACATGAAAGTACTTTAATAAATGAAGCCTAAAATTGAAATACACAGAAGATTGTATTTGCCAAGAGGAATACATTTTTTACGACGTGCGTCAGTGGCAAGGTAAAAGTAAATTTTCTTTACAACTGCTCCATGTTTATGCGACTTTTTGAGCAAACATGTTTTAGTTGTTTTAAAAGCTTGTTAAAAGTTAATTACACAATGAATTATTATTTTGTTAGGTGTACTGCGTACTGGCAGATTTATAGGCATGTTGTTTTTATTGAGGCTGGATGTGTGATTTTATTACAGTATCTATTACTAGTTAACTGAACCATTTGCAGGCTGGAAACCATTGAGTAAATAACACAAAATATTCCACACTACTGACCTCACTTATGACTAGAATAAATAAGCTACATGACGCCTCCGTTTTATTGCCTTCACCTTTATTTTATGTTATTCTCGAAGTTTTTTCCGTTATGGAATATTCAGTAGCCTGTAACAGCATGTAATATTCACGTAGACGTAGATAACACGTGTCTGTCAGACTTAAATATCAGAGATATAATAACTTTATTTTGACACGATATATTTTTAGATATCACTGATAAAAATACTTGTAATTTGAAATACGTGAAGCTTTAACATTGCAAACTATTATCGTATATAGATATACATGATATCGTTATAAAGATATAGATGACGAGCATATGACTATCTCTACTGAAAAAAATATATCTATATCTTAAACATGTCAATTATGATATCGACTCTTCACTCTGACGTTGAGTGACAAGAGTTAAATAAAAAATTGAGATAATTTTATTTTTTGGCCGTCAAGCATTTTAAAAAATCTCAAAGAAACTTAAAAAAAATAAAGTGGGTATTTACTCAGACATTATGTGTCTAGATATGACGAGCATGGAGATGACACCTCAGTTGAAAGTTTTGAACTTAAGACTCAATTATAAGTTCAAAACTTTCGAAAAGCTCAAATTGGCTCTAGTTGATACAGAAAATGGGCCTATACGAGCTATATTGTTCTTTATACAGGCAGAAACTACATACCACCATGTATAGCATAGCATATCATAATCGGCCTTATAATGTTCCCACTGATGGGACTCAGGCCTCCTCTCTAGGAGAGGGAATGGGCCGTAATCCACACCGTAGGCCCAGTGCGGGTTGGTGGATTACGTCTTCAAATTTTAGGTTCTTGGACATGCCGGTTTCCTGACGATGTTTTCCTTCACCGTTTTGAGAGCAGTGGTGATGAAATAAATTACACAAAGTAATACACCTGGCTGGGTTTGAACCCGCGACCTACAAGCTCGTAAGTCGGGGCCATTACCACTCGGCCACCACTGCTCACATAGCATATCACCATGTGCTATGTTCCTTTTCTAACATACTCTTAGTCAAAGTGGATTCACTTTACTAAGAGTATGTTAGAAAAGGTACATAACATGTCTTCTTGGACAGACAATACATGGCTTACTATTCGGATACCCGACGCAACCCACATGAAAATTATTTCCATTTGAGTTGCGATATAAACTATACACTTATTGACCTTTCATTATTTAGATACGCTCACAAAATCAATTTACAACTGAACGCACTAGTCAAATACATGCTGTTTTCACGATAAAATTCACTTTATAGTGTTATTTCAGTACGTTCAAAATACTGATGTTTACACGGCGGCTTTGTACAAAAACTATAACGTCAAATATCAGTTTCAGTGTTTAGCAAACATTTTACTTTCTATAAAACTAGATACCTACAAAAAAAAAATGTGTGCGTGTACTAGCGTACACTCGTAAGAAGTGAAACTTCTTTATGACGTTATTTTTCAAAAAATAATTTACTATATGCAACTTTACAGAAATTGGTTAAATAAAGTTAAATTAGATAAAGTTTAATAAAAGGCTTTTATTATCATAGACATAAATACAAATTCTACAATTATTTCATTTTAGCTTATTACTACAAAGATTATTAAACAAAGAATTGATAATCAAATTTTTCAAGATATCACAATTATCAAAGATGGCGCGTAACGGAAAAATGTGACGCGTAACGAAAAAATGTTACACAAAATTTTTTTCCAACCCTGATAAAGAAGTTTCACTTCAAAAATGTAAACTTTATTACTATTAAAATGTTGGATAAGGTAGGAAAGTGCATAAAAAAAATCATAAATGACTTTACATTATTCTTCATGACAGCTTTTGATCAAAAGCGATAATGGGTGACCCCATTATCGCTTTTGATCTACCTAGTTACTGAAAAATTCTATACATAACATATACCATCAACGATTGCATCACTGCTTACCATCAGGTGGGATCGCAGTCAAGCACTAGTTTATATAAAATTAAAAAAAAAAAAATAACTTGAATCTCACACGTTCAATGTTCTGAACACCGCTTAAATTCAAGCACATAAGTCGCGGTTAAGAACAGCAAACAAATGGATACGAATTCACAAATAAATAAAATATAAAAGGAGCACATCATTTATCCTAAAAGGAACGTATCTATATTTAACGTATATTTTATCTCAAGTTTTCACACAAAAGGAAGATTACAGAATGAAATTCTTTTCTCAATGGAGGTGGTAACCTCTAACATACAAACTTGTTTACAACACAGTAAAACTAAAAATTACAATGTGATGTATTCTTATGTCTATTGTATGATTACATCGACACACATACCAATAGTTGGAAAACATCCAGAACATTCTATTGTGTCTTTAAATATGATAAAATGCTATAACTGGACAGCTGTAATAGAAGAAGAATAGCTACAGAGAGAGGAGCAAAGTCATTAAACATTTTGCTGTCAGAATGCGACCTACCTTCCTACATAAGTCATCGTCATGTTGTCAGTCACCACTAGACCCTCCGTAATAATCTATTACGACTTGGAGCATACAACTAGCACATAACATTCACCACGTCGTCAATCTTTCAAAGGGGAGTGTACGTTTTAAATCATTTCTAATATCACATACTGGTTTTGCAACGAGTCCAAACATAGGAAAGATAAATATTTATTCGAATACTCCCAAATTACTCTTTAATAAATAATGTAAAAAAGGAAAAAGATTTTTCTAAATAAATTTGTGTATATTCTCCAAGGACGAGATGAATGGGACTGAATTTATTTGTTCTGTTGCCCTGAAGCTAAACTTCCAATTGTAAACAATTAAATCTATTTAGAGCATTAATCCTGTATTATATAATTTGTACAAATGTTAGCAGTAATTAAACAAAAAGGTAGCCAGAGCAACACTAACTGCTCAGTGAGATTGCAAGTGAAAATGGCTTTAAATACGACACAAATTCCAGCTCACTGTTTCATTAAATAAATTAGTACTTCGGAATACAGAGGATTCTCACAATTATCAACAGTTTCAATTTCCACGAGTTCTAAACTCCGAACAGCATAATTCAATTGACATTTCAACATCGGAAATTAAACGCATTCTCGCAAACCATGTTGATGCATTGGGATTCCCTATTGGAGTCTTTTGTTTAAGTCAAGAGTGATGGTTATTTTAAGCAAGCTTGTTCTAACGTCAACCACATTTGAATATTGAATCAAATGTGGTTGACGTTGAATCACACGTGAGATATTGATCAAACGCGAACCGCACAATAATAAAAAAACTGATCGCTTCAGCCAAAAGCCATCCTCTGTTGGACATAGGTCTCTCCCAAGTATCGCCACAACGACCTATTCGAAGTATTTTTACCCAGCCGAACGATTTCACACATATCTGCTGCAAATTGATTTATAACACTAACAAAGATATTGAATGATAAGCTGATAACTTATCGACGTTGTAATTGATATGGTTATGAAACATTGTTACTCAGCACCTACTTATCTGTTTTGCGATAACCCGTTCAAACTAGGTTGGAAACTACCTGATTATGCTCGTACGAAATTGTACTGGGTTATCTCTATATCTGCAATAGATAAGAATGTGGGTACTAATAATTGCGTCTGTCTACGTAATTTACCAGCAGTATTGGTCCAACCCGCACTGGGCCCGCGTGGTGGATTACGGCCCATTCCCTCTCCTAGAGAGGAGGCCTGAGTCCCAATAGTGGGAACATTATAAGGCCGACTATGTTATGCTATGCTATGTATTGGTCCTGCAATCATTCACATTGGAAAACGAATTTTATTGAAGTATTTTTCATTTGACATGTTTGACTTTTAGCATTGATATTTAAATTGATTGATTGTCTGAGTGCTACTGCCGATCCATTCAATCTGACTGCGCAAAATATATTGATTGCTTCTGAACAATAAAGCACGTAGCATATGTGCATGCAGGTGCTAGGAAAAAAACTGAGCAATTGCGAGTCAGATTCGCACACTGAGGGTTCCGTACAAACTTACCTATGAAAACAGTTTAATTCCCGAATTGAGTTACGAAGATTTTTCCGAAACGAAAAAGAAATTTTTTTTGTGATGTAGCAACAAATTTACAGTTTTCCAATTTTTTCCTATATTTGTGCTTTGAGACCTTGCCTCATGCCAAATTTCAGGATTCTAGGTCAACGGGAAGTACCATATGAATTTTGATTCCCTTGAGATTCGACACTCTCAAGGGAATACGTTTTTTGCGACATAATCGGCTGTATCTTTTTTTTTGTTAACTCAGAAGTTTGATTTTTTCACAGCTTCAAGGGAACGCAGACCTAAGTATATGGTTTTAATTTTAACTTGATACCTCCACGCATTCCCGATACAAAGAGTCTTGACAGACAGACAGATGGACAACAAAGTTATCCTATAAGGGCGTTTTTTCCTTTTGAGATACGGAACCCTAAAAATGGACAAACGTGGCGAGGTAAATGACATGACGATTGACACTGTCTATATATATGCTAAAAACATTTCTGAAAGAGTTTATTTTCTGTAAAAGCCCTAAAAGATAAAGATACGCATTTGGATATAATCTTTGAGTTTGTGGGAATTGAGCCAAGAAATTACAAGCATGCGTCGAGATACCGTCCGGATCAAGCCCAAGTCGTCGACAGCGCGTAGTGTTCCACGTGCGCCTCAAGGAGATGTCAGCAAACCGTATGGGCCCAGCAGGATCGAAGCCTACTGGGACCATAGGTTCGCTTCTGAAAGGAAAACCCGGCCCTAGAATGAAAGGCAACAAAGGAACTAGAAGTGGGTTTTAGGCCTTCTCCGCCCAAGGTCGGTAGAAGTAATTGGATGATTTCCCACCTAAAAAAAAGCATGCGTCGAGATATTCGGAATAAACGCTACAATCTACACATGAATCACTCTTTTCATGACTAACACGCACGAAAGTTGATAGTTATTTACGTATGATATTACTTTCAAAGCGTGTTCTTGAGAAACTGTTGTTGTCAGACTAAATATTTAGAATTGCAGACGTCTAAGTAATATTGCGCAATGATATGCCAATTTCGTTTACGTTTGATGAATACTTAAGCGATTAGGTACTGTATCAACTTGAAGGCCATCCATATTTGGATTACGGTAGATGGCAATGCTACTGTGCTCCCATTTCGGAGTAGTACATTTGTAACTATTCTAAGATTTATAAGCCCGAACACTAATGTACTAATGTTATTAGTTTCTCCATCTCTTCTGTTTTGTAGCACTGTGTAATTTGTATAGTTTGATTTGATAATCTAATCAATAAATAATAATAATATGTTACGATAATACTACGATTTTTTGCAAAAATTAAAACTATTTCAAGTCTAAATTTTTACAGATGCTACTTTGTTTTATAGTATGTATATTTACACTAGAGGTGAGAGAGATTACCCGACAGATGTTGTGTTGCCCGAAAGCTCGCTTTTATTTATTTATTTATTTAAACTTCATGTACAGTGGTGATACATAGGCGGACTTAATGCCACAAGGCATTCTCTACCAGTCAACCATTGAAATTGAGAACAGCATTGCATCGCCACCAACCGGGTCCAATTATATTTTTTGACCGCCAAGGGACACACTTAAATATACACACAAAGTTTCATCCAAATCAGTTATGCCGTTTAGGAGGAGGTAGGTGACAAACACACATATAGAAGAGTTATATTACATAAAGTGGGATTTTTTCATTTGTTGCTTGAAATAGATATCTTAAACAATAAATGGAAAAAAAAACACTTCACGACTTAAAATTAGATTTAATTAGAAGTCGTGAGTGTAAACTAGAGATACCACCAGCTTTACCTCGTAGTCTTACATTTACAATCGCAAATCCCCTATTACTTTTGTCTCAGTGATCAGAGTATAGAGCCGAGTTACACCTACCTAGCCACATTAACTGTGGTCTACGGCTCAACGTGCGCATCTAACCGTGCAAGGGAGTAATTATTCCTAATCCTTCTGGTTTTGTATGTACCGCGCTGAAGAACGGCTTAGAACAATAAATAAACAGGTATATTCAGTAAACGTGCATACGAAAACACAGGTCTTGTGATTCTAAACAGACTTTCAATATTAGAACTGTTGATTTAATCCAAGTATCAATAGATACAATTATAGGTCTACTATACAGGGTGGCCCAAAAGTCGTGGATCAAACGCAACTACGGGTTAGATGGGGTCATCAGCTGCAAAAAGTTGTTCTACGGGAGGTCCTTAAGGTCAACCCCTGCAGAGTTATAATTTATTTTGTGTTTTTATGGGAAATATGACTTTTTTTAACTAATTGTTATTAAAATTCGAAAAAATCTACATCCTGTATCTTTTTTATAATTTTTACTAGATTGGTACTGATGAGTCCTTGCGTTAGACATGCAATTTATGGTTGTTTATTGGGTGTGTTGAAGATAATATTAAGTTTTACGATTTATTTTTTTCTCAAATCATAACTTTTTATTTACTTCGGACCCCACTGTGAAAAAAAAATACTCTACCGAAAAGTGACCCTGTATTACAAGTTTTGGCGCATTTAATAGGGATTCTGAAAAGGTATTACACATGGCCATGAGTGGCTCTAATATCTTTCTAGGACGAAAAAACAAAACAACGATTGTGAAATAATTGTTTTATTAAGCAAAACATTTTACAATAAATGCTCAAAATTCCTGCCTCTGACCATAATACATAATCTGCACCGCCTAATAAAATTCCTACGTAACCTACGGAATGCAATCTAATGGATTTAATATTGCGTGGCCACCCCGGTCGCCCGATTTAAATCCATTAGATTTTTTTCTTTGGGGCTATTTTAAAGAAATAGTTTACCAAGGAGAGAACAATAGCGAACAAGAACTACGACAAAAGCTCGAATTTGCTAGGGTACAAGTTACTAACAACAGAGGTGCATTCCGTAGGTTACGTAGGAATTTTATTAGGTGGTGCAGATTATGTATTATGGTCAGAGGCAGGAATTTTGAGCATTTATTGTAAAATGTTTTGCTTAATAAAACAATTATTTCACAATCGTTGTTTTGTTTTTTCGTCCTAGAAAGATATTAGAGCCACTCATGGCCATGTGTAATACCTTTTCAGAATCCCTATTAAATGCGCCAAAACTTGTAATACAGGGTCACTTTTCGGTAGAGTATTTTTTTTTCACAGTGGGGTCCGAAGTAAATAAAAAGTTATGATTTGAGAAAAAAATAAATCGTAAAACTTAATATTATCTTCAACACACCCAATAAAAAACCATAAATTGCATGTCTAACGCAAGGACTCATCAGTACCAATCTAGTAAAAATTATAAAAAAGATACAGGATGTAGATTTTTTCGAATTATAATAACAATTAGTTAAAAAAAGTCATATTTCCCATAAAAACACAAAATAAATTATAACTCTGCAGGGGTTGACCTTAAGGACCTCCCGTAGAACAACTTTTTGCAGCTGATGACCCCATCTAACCCGTAGTTGCGTTTGATCCACGACTTTTGGGCCACCCTGTATATACCTATAGGTAAGTAAACACGTGTGACTAAACTTGTGTAGATATTGTGAAATAGAACAACGATTTTCCCGAACCTAAACTGCTAATCGAAATTATGAAGTGAAGTGTAAACAGAATATTTTAACAGCAACTATTATGGTTTGTTTATTATTTCAGCAATCTCGAATTTCTAAATCGATATTCTTTGAGAAAATCACTTTTGAATCTTTTTTATGTTTATTCTCGTGACTGTATCTGTCGTACAGCAGACTGTAACAATCTACACCTTTACTTACTACATCATCATCATCATCATCATTTCAGCCGAATGACGTCCACTGTTGGACATAGGCCTCCCCCAAATGTCGCCACAATGACCGGTCCTGTGCGTCTCGCATCCATCGGATTCCCGCGACCCTCACCAGGTCATCGGTCTACCTTGTGGGAGGCCTTTCAACGCTGCGTCTTCCGGTACGTGGTCGCCATTCCAGAACCTTTCGTCCCCGTCGACCATCTGTTCTGCGAGCAATGTGTCCTGCCCACTGCCACTCACTACGTTGTTAATCAATTAAGGGACAAATTAACACGTCATAAAATCTTTTTTTTTTTGCCATGCGTGTCGTAAATGCCAATTGCCACAAAATTATAGCGGCTTAAAGGTGTCAGAGAGTGAACATTCTATCTCTGCTGATTTATGATAATGCCACTGTAAACCTTGTATTTAAACACCTATTGCAAACGTTGTCGCAATTATGATGTTATTATTTCAGTGTGATTTCACAACACGTTATGAACAAGCCGGCCAATCAGCGATACATGATACAAGACACAATCTATGCACCTACAACTATGTTTCGACTATGCTGCAAATACCTGCTTTCTTCCAAAAGAGAAGTAATACTACGGGAATGTTCGAAAAAGCTACCGCTGCCTTAAACGCAAAGGGCAGGGTAGGTTTAAGTCGGTAAAAGTCTGACACTCCCTCTATCTCCACCCAAAACGGGACAAAATATTTAATGATTACCCATTCCAAAAAAAAATAGAAAAACAAACAGAGAGGACCTCTCTTTTTTTTAAACTACTTGACACGTTATTGTAGGTACGTACCAACACATACAGTCAAGTTTAAAGCAGTATCCTCACTCATAATTGTGTCAAAATCTACTTCAGTTGGATTTTCTCGTCTACAGCACATAATACAACATCACGCTTGTATTACATAAAGGGATACAAGGTGTACCTACAGTACACTCATATTTCGCTAGTTACTTTTAAGTGCCCGTTTAATGGCAATAGGCGCCTTATTAAAAGGCTCTTAATCAGACTCCAACCTGATAAAGTCAATAGATACCATTAAATCGATAATCCAAATAAAATATTGCCCGACATACAGAACTAAATATGAGCCATTCTCGTAAATACAAGACCAGTAAAACCTATATATCAAGTTATGATATCCTGCCAAGGATGTTACCACAACAACGAAATATCATACATTTATTTTACGAAGTTCGACATTCTAGAGACAGATAAAATTGGAGAAACATACATTTGCTTTGTCCAAAATCTCGAGTATACAAGGATCTACGAGTGGAAATATGTTTCTTCGTAAAGGTCACGATATTGCAGGACCGTACTTAAGGAATCTATATCTAATCTATTGCAATTTCCTTGAAGGTTTATTTTTCCAATACATTGAAATACGAAATAATGATCACTTGTGCTTACAATGTCCGACTGAAGTAAACTGTAATGATGTCCCGCAAAGAAAATAATTCTAGAGAAGAATAGAGATTTAAAAGTATTTGTGGAGTGGCTTTGAAACCATGTCTTTCTAGTAACCTCTAACTATTCAGACTGCAAATAGTTAAAATTCATATGATCTGAAATCAGGGCCCGCTTTATAAGTACTAATTGCGCAGGTTTATTGCAAAATAAAAATTATGCGCATGTTTATAAGAATTTTATTTTCAATTCAATTCTGTCCCTCGGAAGACTCAAGGTGGCAATTTGATATTAAATATTTATAACCCTCTTTATTTACAAAGGAATCGATCTGATTTGCAAGTATAATAAAAAGAGGAAATACGTTATTTTGTTTTGTTTACTGTTATTTCAGTGTTTGACTGACCCTCTGAAACAAACGACAGAGCCTGAAAAAACCCTTTTCTAGAATGTTTTAGCACAGACACACATCAAGCACCAAGGTCTTGCGTGGTAGAATAGTTTCTGCTTTCTTAACCCTTAAAGTTCCTCTTGATGTTTTTGTGAAAGCCATTGACCTCAAATAAAAGCACACACTTATGTGAATATCCTGAAAATGCGAACAAACCTGAAAATAAACAGCGGATGTCATAAAAGCAAATACAAATAAAAAGCCCAGAATGATTTAAAGCGACGTTTTAAAAACTGCCGTTCTAAACTTCTCTCTTACATTCCATTGTGAACTTTACGAGCATAGTATTTAAATTCAAAATCCTGCAACACTTTGAGCATGACTGCACCAGTTCAAGAATTTGTTTTCATAAATTATATGGTGTACACACTGCACAATCACACGCACGTCGCTGGTCCGTTTGTTTCATAAAGTGTGCCAAGAGTTATTCCAACTTTTAAAATAAAAAACTTGTACCGATTTGTATGTGCTGACAACAATGGATAAACATTTTGGCTTCTTTGTGAGAACAGTGTCTTTCACTACCTGACATTTTAAATGCAGCTGTTAATTTGACTTGACATGTGACCAATGACCAAAACGCCTTATTTTAAATATACCAGTATTATTCTTACCAAGCTACAGTCATCAAAAATCCTTCACATTACAATATCCTGAAAGGCGAACCGAAATCCTTTTTCCAATCCATTAATTCCTTGTCCAAATACTTTGTTATGTAAATGAAACATCGGAATTGCTTTTGCTCAAACAAAATCACAGCGAAACCTTTGTAAAAGCATTAGAATTTTCGATAAGGTGTGCTGCAAACCATTTCATAGCATAGGTACGCGCAGAGAATATATACCGGATAAGCTGCCCATCAGGTGTAACAGCAGGCTTTACAACCTTCCTTTGTGATTCCTAATGCACCTGGTATTAATTAGCTCAGTTCATGGTATTGTAGCAGACAGGAGCTCAACACCTATTGTTCGTTTCGAAAATCAAGATTATGGCATTTTCAGGAAGGCTCTTGGAAATATTAATCAGCATAATTTGTTCGGTGCGCTCTTTACCTTTACAAAGAAAAGGTTTTCCTTCTTCTTGCTGTGGCATGTGTGTAAAAGGGGATTCTGAGGATAATGTCGGACTATTAAGCAAATGAATTTGGAGAAGTTACGTTTCTATTGAAAGCCAAAGTTGGAGGGATGTCCCCTCTGTGTACATAACATGTTTTTTTTAGCTTTTATATGTCAACTCTATGGAAAACTACTCCAATATCATACCATGATTTCGAACACAAACAAATGTGCCGTATATAAAATTCTATGCAAAAGATGTGACGGTATACAATTTTGATACGAAATAATTTGCGTTTACTTAATAAATAGGTACATACATAGGTACTCTTATTTATGTATGTACACAAAAATACATAAAAACGAAAATAATATTTTCGATTATGGATAAAAAGTGTACCTACAAACCACCAAATTATATTAATTTTATTTAAAATGATGACTATTTATTAATACCAATAATGTATTTCCACAACGTTATAAGTGTATACTATTTGCATTTTTGGCCAAAAATCTCGAAAGTAGTTCGTATTACGAACTTTCTAAACTCAAAATCATATTTGGTAGTTATGCATTATTTAATATATAAAAACTCCTTATCCATATCATTTACACAAAAAATGAGCTGAGAAATGTACGAACATACGAATAAGCGTAAAAACATTT
This sequence comes from Mythimna impura, assembly GCA_905147345.3. Classification (NCBI taxonomy): domain Eukaryota; kingdom Metazoa; phylum Arthropoda; class Insecta; order Lepidoptera; family Noctuidae; genus Mythimna; species Mythimna impura. Next base: position 14,394,346 of record LR990343.1, on the reverse strand, counting down.
TATAATAAATAATTCGCAGTTGCATTAATTTTTGTTATTTACAGTCCTTTGTGTCAATGGACTTTGGATATTTTCGTAGATAACGTTCTAACTCAAGCTAAAAAAACCGGATTACAAGATCAGTTTTTATTTTTCAATCTAAATTCTAATTCAGAGTGAAAGTCGATCTCTATTTTTGTAAAAACATTAAATGATTTCGTTCAAACGGCAATTAACCTTCAATGACTAAGCTGATTGATGAGGCTTTTTTGTAGTTTATTCGGGACTAGGGTTTAATTTCCTGTTTTAAAAAACCTAATAAAAATGTAAATCATTTACTTAATGGTTCATTTATGCTTAACAGACAATCGAATAATAGTAGATTATGTGACTAGGGGATAAAGCAGTGTCTTTAAGTCGCGGGTGGCGGATGTTGAATTCCGAACGAAACGAAGCTTGCTAATTTTAATCCCGAACGATAGTGAGGAATTTATATAATTAACTCCCGAGCATCGCGAGGGAGTTAATAAAGAAACCTGAGTGAAGTGAGGAATTCAAGCCACCCAAGACAAAGACAGCTTTATCCCCGTGTTGGATACTCTACTTTTTACACCATCTGTGCGATAATTAAAAGACAATTTAGTAAAAGAAATCATATAATACAGAAATATAAGTATTATTTACGAGTTAATCTTAACTATCACTCAAAATGTTTTGATTTTTGAAACAAACAAAATTCACTACTCAAAGATTCTATAGTTTAAATTTTCTATAACGCTCCCTCTTGTTCAATACTTTTTTTTAGAAACTTTTTTATTGTTTTTTTTTTTTGGTAGTGGCCAGTTTGAAATTTGAGTAAACTTGTTTGATGCACTACATTTTAATTCACATAATGCTGACGGTTTTTCACGTTCCAAATTCAAATCTCATTATTCCCTAGGGATCGCCCATACTACATTATCTCCCTAGGGACATAATGACTTGCTTTAAGTGATGGTTGTATGACGTATAAAAGGGCATTATCGAGCAGGTGGTGTAAAAAATCATTTTAATACCGTGTTTATGACATTTCTGTCTATACAACAATACAAACTGATATCTTGTACAAAATCAAATTTATAGACGCATTTGAGTTGATTTAAATTAGATATTATTTAGATATGGTATTTGAAATTACCTATTAAAGTTTGAAATTAGAAAATGGAACAAATAAATACATAAACTGTTGGAAACAAGTCTTCACGTTCAGTGATAGGATTAATATACGTACTGTTTTGTCGGTACTAGATAATGTATGATTTATTAAAATCTGTAACCTACCTACCGTTAAAGATTTCAATAAATCAGTCGTTACATAATCTCTGCTCTTTCATTGAGGTGTACATTACACATACCAACTGTTTAGCTCATCTAGAAGAAAGTTCGGGAGGTTCCTGCACCGGATTCGTGCAGAAGAGACGCCCGGGTGCCACCATTGTGTGGACCGCCCGGAGGACACGGTGGAGCATACGGTAGAGGTGTGCCCTGCTTGGGCAGAGCACCGCCGTATCCTCGTGGGGGCGATCGGCGGCAGCGATCTCTCGCGCCGGGCCTTGGTACAGGCCATGGTCCGGAGTGAGGAGGAGTGGCAGGCGGTTGCCTCCTTCTGCGAAGCAGTAATGCTAGCAAAGGAGGCGGCCGATCGCGTGAGGCAACGGTCTTCACGCCCCAACCGCCACCGGGATTCCGATCCCGATTTCCGGCCACCGTAGGCGCGGGCTTGCGGACGGCGAGCAATGGGTGGCTCGCCGTCCGATCGTCCGGTAACTGTCCGGACCGAGCCCAAGTCTTCGACGGCGCGTAATGTTCCACGCGCGCCTCAGGGAGATGTCAGCAACCGTAGGAGCCCAGCAGGGTCGAGGCCTACTGGGGCCATGGGTGATGCGAAAGTGATCCCCGAGGCCCTGGAAAAATGGCAAAGAAGGAACAGGAGTGGGTTTTTAGTCAGTAAAAGTCTGACACTACCTCCCGTCCGGTCCAAGAGCGGGGGATGTCATTAGAAAAAAAGCTCACCTAGAAGAAAATCAAAAAAAATGACAAGTTTGTCGTCCTATAAATTCTTTTTACAACTAACTACGATTAATAGCAGCAGCATTTTATAGTGATCGTCGACAAGGCGTAGATAACGCGGAATTAGTCAGAACCAGCGTCGACTCATTTGCTGAACGACCAACGCTTTTGAATATTTTACACCGCTCGCTTCACGGTGCCACCCAGCCTCGAACGTAGATGTAGGTGGAGCCACCGTTTTAGAGAGCTCAGATTCTCTTAGAATTCGTACGTGATTTTTGAAGTGGAACCTGTGTTGTGTTGACACTTTCTCTGAACAACTAAAGCTGTAAATATTTCACTGGTTTCTCTTTACTGTGCCAGCTAGCCGACTATGGATAGTAGCTGAACTGTCGAGGGTTAGGATTTTCTTAGAAACTAGTATATACCTGATTTTTTTTCCATATACATTACATACTATCGGATACCACGTAAGAACGTGTGCTAAAAAATGAAATACATTTTGTTTATTTGGTGGAAAAATGGAAATTTTTATGCATCGTTATAATGGTCCAAAACCACCTTCACATTATTGCCTTTTTAATGAAACCGGTTTAGGCCATATCGGCTGGATAGTTCCAAAATCTATAACGTAAGTACATAGGTGGACATAGGTTTTATTTTTTAAGTGGGAAAATCATCTAATGACAAATCCCGCCCTTGGGCGGAGCGTGAGATAGTGTCAGACTTTTACTAACTAAAAACCCACTCCTGTTCCTTCGTTGCCTTCGTCCCAGGGCCCCGGGTTTCGTTTTCACACTACCCAGTAGGTGGACATAGAGGTGGAAACATTTTTTTTTTGTTTTATATGTATAGATTAAACCAAGTCCATGAACGCTTGACTGGCTGACGGAAGTTTTATTTAGGGTCCATTTTCACTGAAATAAATTAGTTTGAAATTGAAAAAATGAAATTCCAAGCAAAGAATGAGTATCGATCCTTGAATAAGAACAGTCTCGTACCTACATATAATGATATATACTTTTCACTACGTAGCCAGCAATAACATAAAAGGTCCTTACGGCTAATCAGATAATTAGCTGAACATGATGTCATCTACGACCATTATCTCACAAGATCAGACCATATGTACCTTATATAAAAAAAAAACTAAAATAAACTCTCTAGCCGGTATTTGTGCCCTGGATAAGCACATGAACAACACAAAGCGCCCGCGGCGGGACCGTTACAAGCTACTGTTTGACTACCCCTGCCACCCGTTTAAAAGCTTAAACATAGCCCAGATTGTCGTAGAACCTGAGCTACCTTCACCTACCTAGATACTACTAGGTTTAGTGTTTTAATGCTATAAATATATTTCGAATTTCAGCCTTCTTTATATCACGATCGTTATACGTTTTATGAGGGCATATTTTGCCAGCTGTGCACGAAACAGAAGCGAGTTTTATTGTTCTCTAAATATATTATAGTTATGTACTCGATTGAACTAGCTGTACAGACCTCTGGCAACGGACCAAGTGGTCGACTGAACTTGATAAAAATGTGGCTCGATTTCTATAATAACCTTCAAATCGATCGCAACAAAATGTAAGGATGAGTTGGCTTAAAATGTGTGCCAAATGTTACTGATACATGCACATGTATAACGTCCCCAGGAGCCTTTGGAAGGAGCTTGTAGGTTTATAAATAAATATTGGTCGCGATGTTCACAGAAAGGTTTAAGGCTCGCCAAATTAAGTGCAGAGAAAAAAAATCAATAGATATTCTCGTTTATTTTACATGTCTCGTCCTAAACCAGCAGATGATTCCAATTTTAACAATTAATTTAAGAATATCGTAAGAGACCTATTTTCTGGGTGGGAAAATCATCTAATGACATCCCCCGCTCTTGGGCGGGGCGGGAGATAGTGTCAGACTTTTACTGACTAAAAACCCACTCCAGTTCCTTCTTTACCAGTTCCTTCTTTATCCAGGACCCCGGGGATCTCTTTCGCATCACCCATAGCCCCAGTAGGCTTCGACCCTACTGAGCCCCTACGGTTACTGACATCTCCTTGAAGCGCGCGTGGAACACTACGTGCCGTCGACGACTTGGGCTCGGTTCGGACGGTTACCGGACGATCGGACGGCGAACTACCCATTGTTCGCCGTCCGCAAGCCCGCGCCTACGGTGGCCAGTAATCGGGATCGGGATCCCTGCGGCTGGGGTGCGAGGGCCATTGCCTCGCATGTGCACGTGCGGCCTCCTCTTTTGCTAGCATTACTGCTTCGCAGAAGGAGGCGAACGCCTGCCACTCCTCCTCGCTCCGGACCATGGCCTGTACCAAGGCCCGGCGCCAGAGATCGTAAAAGACCTAAAAACTGAATTGGCAAAAATTATTTAGTGTCGCTTTATTGATAGGGTATGTTTAATGTATGCCAAATGGAGGTGAACGAAATTCCTTAAATAATTTAAATGATAAATGATATTTATTTTGCAAATACGTTTTTTAAAAACACTTTTACACGTCAATTTTTTTTGTCAATTTAAAATAGATGAAGCCGGTGTTTCCTAGCTGACTACCCTGAGAAGAATCACCGAAACAAACTCAGGGGTCAAAGTCTCTTTTAAAGTTCATACAGCAAACATGTAATGGTTAAATCATATGAGAACCATGCAGGTTGGAGTCTGAGATAGTCTTTCGAAGAAACACAATGTACAATATGACTATAACAAAAAAAAAAACGTTTACAAAAAAATATAACTAATTACTATGTTCCTACAATTGAGTTCTCTCAATTCCTTATAAATCCCACCATCAAAACTGGATTTTGATAAAAATGGGACCAGTCTGGAAGTTTATCCTTTCGCCTAAAAAGAATTGCCGTAATCGTGACGGTAACAAATAAAAACTAAACAACCGAATTGAGAACCTCCTCCTTGTTTTGCAGTCGGATAAAAATAAGTTGTATATCCCTGAATTTACTAAGAAGCCGTCTTCAATTTCATAAATATGATCCAATTACTTTTACTTTAGGAAGAACAAATTATCCCTAACTCAATATTACCTTGAAGACGTAATAAATAAGAAATTGACAAACTCAAATAACGCGTATGAAATGTCAAGGATGAAAAATCTCCAAGAACTCGTGCATTGTGTTTATCATTTACTCTGAAACAAAGCAACATAATTTACAGCTATAAAATCCAGGTTTATATTCAACTATTTTAGCTCTTGGCTGGATGAAAGCGGACTTTTATGAGTTCAAACGATCTGAATAGACCGCAGTAACTGCACAATTTACTGTATAGCGTTCAGATAATATTAAACATTATTTAGTTACCTACCAACGTCGTTATCTTGTGAATACTATTTATTAACAAACCGTACGTATTATATTATTAGTACACAGCTTTTATTACCCACACTGCAATAATCCATAAAATAGGCCACTGCAAACTGATTTACATTCAAACAGTTTATTTGGGCTATTGAATTAACCAATTATGTTTAATTGCGTTATTATCCAAATTAATTTTCTGTAAAATTACTTAAAATTATTAAAAATATTATTGTACCTATGCTTAAAATCGGACGCAAATTAATTAATGTCATTACCTAAATCAGCCCAATTTTAACGCTCCCAGAGTATCCACGGCTTATTCGCAATTACGGCGCGGCAGATTAAATTTTGACATAAGTAATGCATTATTACGCCCTTGAGGGAAATACTGAATAATACACATAATAGTAGCAACAAGAAACATGTAATCGAGATATTTGCAATATAAAAAAATATTGAAATGAGTGGCCATGGAGTTTCTTGCACATAAAAATCTAAGCTTTGGAATGTGCAATTAGCATCATTCTTGACAATTCAAAATTGCCTATGAATGGTTTATTTGAAATAAATGCTCAAGAACCAAATCTTTGACGGAATACAGAAACGATCAGTAAAATATCTTAGGAAATCCCTCATAAAACCTCAACTACATGTGTAAGCAAATTCTTTTCGGAAATCGAATGAAATGACTTCACAAAATGTCGATGTCTGCCACGCTCAGACACCAAATGTGTTAGCAAAATGTCAGCCTCAAATCTGAGAAAAATCTGTGTGGAATAAATGTGGAATAAAGAGGAACGGTTATGTTACTGAGTAAGAAATTTTGAGTGAGATCACGTTGATATAATGGGTATAGAAGTGGAAAGGTCACGTTCACAAGTGTATGTAGGTTAGTCTTTTTTTACCTTTTGATAAGTAGAAACCGTTATCACAAGAGATACCTACTAATAGCCTATTAAGCGTGACGCGTGAAAAACTTAAAAAATTAACAAATAATTTGTGTCTTTTTTTTATTTGTGCCTTTATATTCTTCCCAAGTAAAAAAACGCCAGCTACCAATGTTTTCCGTATATATGTTTTGCTATCAACATTCTACGGTTACAAAACCCTGCTACGCCGTAGCACGTACCTAGCTACGCCAACGTAGCTCGTTGTAGTAACTCGCTTTATAAATCAACAATTAGAAGTTTAGAACCATTTTGTTCCGAGACAAAATAAATAACATTAATCCACAGCCCGGTTTAAGGAAAAATTTGGGTATTTAACATTACTTTTATATTACAACAACAATTAATGTACCCGCTTAAATTAAATAGGAAAGAGTGATACAGAAAAGGTGGTACAATGGGCTTAATACTGAAGTAAACTCTTCCAGCATACCTGCAAAAGGAGAGTTGGAAAAAAGAGATATAGACAGGACACCGCGTGTAATAGAAAATACATACGTAGGTATTGGTACACAAAACTAAATTCACTTTGAAATTAGTTATAACATGGTTATAACATAAAATATAAAGACCATCATTATAAACCAACATAATGGTAACATAATATCATTATAATACATACTAAATAATAATAGAAAAATAGTATTCTTTTACTAAAAACTGCACGACTGAGTTCCACAAGCGTACTACGTGTGCAGTGAAGGAGTAGGAATAGAGTAGGGAAGGGATTAAGCAGATTCCCAGAATACCTTCAAGGAGCATCAGGCGAAGGATATGAGTAGGTGAAGCGTTCCCGAGGGTAGAAAGGGGTTTTAAAGTTGTGGAAGATGTTAAACAGCCGATACATTATCCGAAAATTAGAATAAAATGCAAAGTTGAATAAAGAGCCACTTGAACACCTTGCGAAAGCCTAAAACACGATCATACTTTTTACGGTTGACCACAAAACGAATACAAATATTTTGCAATCGCTTCAGTATATTCAAAACTTCTTCGGTAGCATCCAAATAACAGACAATGGTCTATGGTAGGCTGAATGAGTGAGCAAGGGAAATTTTGATGTTCAAGGGCAAAAAGTAATTGGGTATTGTGTACGTTGTAATCTGTGACCTCGGACAACCATTTTAGCAGCCTTGTTACCTTTTCATAGTTTTCCGACTCGTCCAGACATTTTATTCCATATGGAAATTTCGGACGGCTTTTATTCGCTACTTATCTTTTCTTACTGTTATGTTACGACTGATTTGAGATGTTTCTGAAGCCACAATTCGTTCAGACAGCACATGTTCATTTGTGATATGACGTGGTCCACTGTAATAATGATTAATGTTTATGTTGAATGTCAGCTACCTTGTTTTTGTATCTGTACAAATACATAGCTAATCGAACTAAAATATTTATCTACTATATAAAATCAAACGTAATAATAATAATAATTCATCTTTATTTCAGACCACTGACATCATACATACAAACATTAAAAAAAATAAAAATCCAAAAAAAAACACAAAAAAGTACATGAACAAGTCCTGATTACACAAAAAAAAAAACAACTAATTATTTATTTTTTTAATACCTTAAGTTTTTTATAACACACCTTTTTCTATTGAAGTAACAGCTCGACACACTCTAATTCTATGTTTTCAAATCATCGGTATGTTTATTAAATAAATAGATAAAACAAAAACTTATTTTTTGGCGTATGAAAAAATCCAATTGAATTTACTTTTATCGGTTTTTACTATTCTAAATAAAATCGTGGCATATCACCAGCAGCTAATCGGTGTATGTCATTTTTATAGGCAGGAAAATTGAATTTGGCACCTTATTAACGATATTTTAAATGGTATTTAATGAGATTAGTGTACAAGTGTAATATTGTTCTTATTCGTGTGCTACTACTAAATCGAATGCGGCATAGTTATACTTACTATCATAAACTGCTATTATGAAACGTTATCACCTACGAGTATCTATGGTAATGTTACAGTTGTATTCATGACAGATTGCAAGCTTCACTGCGGTCCGACACTAGTCCATTGTCTGTTCTGCAACGAAGCTTGTCAGTCACCTATCAATACTGCTTTCAAAATACGATCGACGTGCCATGACGTCGGCTTTGTGTATATCATAACAGCCAAAATATACTTCACAGATTATGTAATCAATTCATAGCGAACGAAAAACAGTATAATTATGTGACCGTCGTTTTACGCCGGATGGCACCAAACCCCTAGCGTCCTCTTATCATAATAACATGTTAATGTATGTAATTAGTCCTCTAGTCGGTATGGTAACTTACATACCCTTACAACGCTAAGTTCCAGAAGATATTATGCTAAATAGTTTTACATAACAGCAAAACTTGAACATGTCTAAAATGTACTGTTGTAATAATTTACATAAAACGCACTAAGATATTACGCTTGCTACTAAAAGAGTTATGAGTATACATGTGGATGGATGGAGAGGGAGAGGGAGACCAAAGAAAAGGTGGATGGATTGTGTGAGAAGTGATATGAAAAAAAAAGGAGTTAGTGATAGCGTGACACCGCACCGAAAACGCAGCGTTGGAAGGCCTCCCACAAGCTGGACCGACGACCTGTTGAGAGTCACAGGAATGCGGTGGATGTGAAACGCACAGGATCGGTCGTTGTGGCGACGCTTGGGGGAGGCCTATGTCCAGCAGAGGACGTCTTTTGGCTGAAATAATGATGATGATGATAGCGTGACGGGTGACAGGACAGACTTTGTGCCTGAGCTTTTCGATAAAGATTTATAAAGTTAACTAACTGCTGCCAGCGGCTTCACCCGCGTTATAGTAGCAAACTATCCCAAGGGAACATACACCCGGGATTATATGCTATTTCATCACATGTTCTACCCGAGTTACATCGAAATCCGTTCAGCCGTTTGAGAGTGAAGAAGCAACAAACATACACAAGCACACTCACAAACTTTCCCCTTTGATTATAATATACTAGCTTTTGTCCGTGGTTTCACCCGCAAACATAAAATATAGTCTATATCACACAGGAATAAAGCAGCTTTCTATCGGTAAAAAAGTTTTAACAATCGGACCAGTACTTTCTGAAATTACCTCCTACAAACAAAAAAACAAACTTTACCTCTTTGTAATATCAGTGTAGATGGCATAGTTATAATGCGATGGCTTTCCGGAAGGGGCTTCCGGCACGGGGGATTCAGTTATATAATATTTCAATACAGAAGTTTAGTACAATTTGGTCGGAAGATATGTTGTTACACCCACCCTTGTTAGAAAGCAAACAGAACCAACAAACATACTTACCAATCGATGGGTATATTTGTGTTTACTTAATGTAAATATCACTTGTGTACCTATTACGTACTGTATCCACTCTCGAGACCAATATAGATAATTAAAGCATAAAAACTTTGAATGAAACGTGAAAACTTCACTCCCCTTAAGAATTTAATGAACATTTTGCACTCAGTTAATTACTCGGCAGAAAATATGACCGGGAATCATAATTAATTATCACTCAATATTTGTACTTTCAGTCTGTTAAATACGGGTGCCCGGTAACGTTAATTTGAACTGTAATTCCAAAGATAAACAGCAGGTTTCACCTTGAACATGGTAAGAAGATTCCAATGACTGCCTCTTTGGTCAAGAGGTTTCAAACGCGACAGCTGAACGCGTGGTCTTTGGTTAGGTTTCCAGGGCGGGAAATATGTTATTAAGGTCTACTTAATGTCTCATTACCAACCCGCACTGGGCCCGCGTGGTGGATTACGGCCCATTTAATCTCCTACGGAGAGAAGGCCTGAGTCCCAGCAGTGGGAACATTAAAAGCCTGAATATACTATATGCTAATGTCACATTTTGCTGCTATGAAATGTGAACAAACTATAGTCTCCGCCTTTCCCAAAGTTGAATAAAGGCGTGATGTAGATGAAGTTCCATTGACGTTCTCTCGGTGCCATCCTACTAATTAATGGATAGTTCCGTTTTCTTGTTGAATCTCTAGAGTGGCATCACCAGGCCCTATGAGAATACCAGCTCTGCGTTATTTCCTTTTTGTTTTAAATATCGTAGCACAATGCTGAGATAGGAGCCTTTTTGGCCTCGCACAGGTCTTTTTATTTTTTTAATGTAAAATTTTTATTATATTATTTTAAGTTAAGTATCTAAAGATAAGTTACTTTTTAATTTATTGTTGTTTGTCCTGTGCGAGTTGCAAATAAATGTTTAGTTAAATATACATTAGCTATATTAAAGATATCTACGGGCTAAAGATATCTTTATCTATTCTATTTGTATTGACTGGCCTGTTGGTCCAGTGGTTAGTGGTCCTGACTGCTATGCCGGAGGTCGTGGGTTCGATTCCCACCCAGGATAAATGTTTGTTTGATAAGCACGATCATTTGTTCTGTGTCTGGGTGTAATTTATCTATAATATGTATGTATTTAGAAATATATAAGTATGTTTATCAGCTTTGCTTAGCTTGGGACTAGACGGCGTTGTGTGATAGTTGTGGAATAATATATACAAATAATATAATATATTCTATTCTATTCTACGGGCTATGCCCATGTGAAATGGGAACCACGTTCAACATTGTCATTGGCTCACGGAGCATCACGTGTTAATTGTGGCGCAGATAGTGCCCAACTACATAATAGCTATGAACGTGATCGGTTACCATGTAGTCTAGGTTTAGTGACAAAATGCATATTGCACTGAGCAAAATAGTCGTCGTTTATTTTCCTTCACAAAAATATACATAGGTCAAAGAGCAATTTTTGGCATGTATTTTCTAATTATTAATTCCCAGCACGTCTTATAAAACCCACTTTTTTCGAATACGACAGACAATACTCCTTAGCGTTATTATCATTACAAAACAATGCAAGGAAATACCAATTTATCACTTAATGATTCTATTATCATAATAAGTTAGGTAGTCACTGGTCATTGGAAAAACCACATGTCAAATCTTAACAGATATTGTTCAGTGTTGCTCATTATTTCGCAATAGGGAATCATAATCACGAATCTTATCATTTGTATAATGAAACAGTCATACGTATATGTTTGAATATAGAGCAATATTGAATTATAAATCCCTCGTCAATATATTTTCTTTACCGCGAACTTAGATCCGAAATTATTTTTTAAACCATAATAAGTATATGTCCCCCTAGCTGCCTTTCGCAGTTTCATTCGCGTCTATGGTTACTGTTCCACTCTTATTAGTCATAGCGTAATTTCATATTTCAAAGTCAAAGTCAAAGTTTTTTAGGCCTACATGGTCACTTATAAAACGTCAGAAACACACAGAACGACTCACAGTCGGGGTCCCTTGGGTAGATTTGATTGGTAAAATTTGAATGGGCCCCGACTGTGAGTCGGTCAGTTCTGCATTAGAATGTATACCCGACTCACAGTCGGGGCCCATTCAAATTTTACCAATCAAATCTACCCAAGGGGCCCCGACTGTGAGTCGTTCTGTTCTGCATTAGAATGTATGATTTGTTTTATGTGTGTATCGATTATACAACTATTTAAATTGTGTAGTTATTTAGTATTACATAACAGAATTCTAAACTACTGGGCTTGTTTGTTTCTTTTTAGTTTTTATTTAAGTTAATTTTTTCACGTATTTTTTAAAATTAGTTTCGACGCAGTCGGGTTTTTTGTTTTTCTTTAAATATTTTTATTTTATTTTATACTTTTTAGTTACGATTCATTGACTTCGTTATAAGATGGTAAATTTCGCAATCTAGTCATTTCATTGAGGGAGTTAATATCGTGGGGATTATTAAGTAACTTGCGGTGGTCTAAACTACTGATGATTAATCCCTCTAAGAGACCTAACTCGGCTCAAAGCTACATATGCTTGACCTTTAGCAAAAATGCGTGAACTTAAGTCAACCACAGCTCGGTCCAAAAGTCCAAAGTAGTTCCTTGGAGCTTGTGTACAGTTACACCCCAGCACAATATCAATGGTAACATTTTTCGCTCTATTTTACCCTGTCCGCGAAGTGCATCGAATTCAGTCGTCGATGGTTCGATTCTGACTCCTACTCCAGGAACATTGTTTTTAATTGCTTTGTCGTCAAATTCTATATAAACAGCTTGTGGCAATTCTCCGGCTTCCAATTGGTCCCTCCGAAGAGCTGGCCACTCAATTGTCCTTTTATCACCCATTGCTCCGTTAACAAGACCATGGGTAACATTCAAATTTCTTCGTAACATAACTCGTGATCCTAAACCGATTGTTAAATATTTAACGATTCCTCCAGTTTTGTTAGGATCATCAGAAACATATACATCTTTCGATTTTTGACCATATGTTTTCGATTCTACTGATATATCAACTGTATGTAATTTATACAACCTAGTAGTTTTTGCCAATATATAGGGTGTCTCAGTAAGAGTGCACTTTTTCATTTTAAAATAAAAACAAGTACTTTATGACAGAGTTGTGATATTTTTATTGTATTGTAAAGAAGACATGTTCCGATTAAGTATGGAATAAAATATCCGGCATATGACCCCTCCGGCTTCGATGACAGGCCATTACTCTTTTCATGAAATTTTCCATGACTTTTGCACAGAGATGTGGCTGTGTCTCACCGATGACACGTTGGATTTCCGATTTGAGCTCAGGAATTGTTTCGGGTTTATTCGCATAAACCCGAGATTTCACAAAACCCCAAAGAAAAAAATCGCACGGTGTTAAATCGCACGATCTTGGTGGACAGTTGACATCAGAATTTCGTGAGATAATGTGTTCTGGAAATCGTTGCTGCAATAAGTCGATTGTTTCATGCGCGGTGTGGCAGGTTGCGCCATCCTGCTGAAACCACATGTTGTCCAGATTCATGCCGTCCAGTTGAGGCCACAAGAAGTCCGTTATCATATTCCTGTAACGAATGCCGTTCACAGTCACTGCAATTTCGGCCTCATTTTCAAAAAAGTAAGGTCCAATCACGCCGCCTGACCAAAATCCGCACCAGACAGTTACTCGTTGTGGGTGCATTTGTTTTTCATGGATTGCATGAGGATTTTCTGAGTCCCAAATTCGACAATTTTGTGTAGTCACGAAGCCATTCATATGGAAACGCGCTTCATCGGAAAAAATGACTTTTTTCGAAAAATTGGCCCATAACTTTTCCCATTTTTGTAATGAGTTTTCACAATTAGAACGCGTTGTTCTTTCGAAAAGCGCTCCATTTTTAATAATCGGAATAAACAGAGGTGACAGCTGTCAAATTCCAGAGTTACCACTTGCATGAAAAAAAAAAATATTCCAATTTTAAAAAGTGCACTCTTACTGAGACACCCTTTAGTTGTCATCTTTTGATTATGTTCATCGACCTGTCTAGTAGTTGGGAAAACTCGAATGATTTGATTTACAAACGTGCATCAAATGAACAACGCCATCTATCGAGTTTGGTGGTAAACTTTTTTTTACTAAAAATATTTGTTCTTCATGCTTTTTCACTGTTTTTTTTATTTGTGTATCGTTTATACTTGAAATAAAAACTTAAATCAATAAGTAAGAAAATTAGCGAGAATGATTGTTTTGTTAAACAACTTTAAATCGTTATATATCCTAAACTATTATTTAAAATGAAAAATGATAAAAGGAAACTAAAGATGATTTTAAAATACCTATTCAACGACACCCCACTTGACATACTTCATCGACTTTTTTTTTTTCATTTTGACAATATGGCGTCTGGTTGTAGCTGTGGTGAATTTTGATTACTGTCATGTCTTTAGTGACACTCGCAAGGTTAAGACGAATCGATTGACGTAAGAATTATCAAAATCGGCCTACGCATTTGGTCTCTACAACGCCACATAGAAACAAACATACATACATACATACATACATACATACATAGACTGATAAACACATTACCCTCCTTTGCGTCGCGCAGTCGGGTAAAAAGTGAGTAGGAAGAAACCTAAGAATTCATGGAGTCTACAGTGTTCTCACATTCATATTATAAAAAAGAGGCTATATAAAAAAAAAAATAACATAGCTTTCCTGGATAAATGGTCTATCCAATACTGAAAGAATTTTTCAATTTGAACTAGTGATACCTGAGGTTCGCGCGTCAAAGTCTTCAGTTTTATAACAACGTGCACGTTTATCCTTTATTCTGAAATGACATGAGACACTACAAAAACTGTCAATGACTTTTGTATAGATTTTATTCATCAATGCTTCATGAAACTTAACACTCGGATGTTATCGGTTCTGCGATTTCTCTTTTAATCCGTCGAAATCCTCCACATTTATCAGAACAATAAGATGTCCTAGTAAATCTGACTAAAACGAATGGAAAATTTTGTTGAATGACACCCCACAATCATTCATCATTACACACCCTGTTGGTGCCTTTGTTCAAGGGCTGCTTCAACTTTTAACAGTCAAGATTGTTAAAACCTTATTTTAAACGCAATTTAAAATTTTATCACGTAGATTTTCAGGAAATAAATGTCTGGTAGAGACACACTTAGGTGTAATCTTCTTAGAAGCTGGTGACGCCCGGCCGACTGCAGATAACTACGAGGCAGAAAACTTTCTAGCGACGCTGGGGATGCGACTATTTTACTTAAGTGAAGGTGCAATTTTATAAGCTTTTCTAATCTCCTACAATCTACCAAATGTTTACCAAAAACATCAATTTTAAAATAAAATAATATATATATAAAAAAGCGAAATACCACTCACAGATTAATCACGAAATCTCCGAAACTAAAACACCTACATACTTATAATTTGGCAGGTAGGTTCCTTATAGGGTGTAGACATCCGCTAAGAACGAATTTTATGAAACTCTACCCTTAAGGGGGTAAAGCGGGGCTTGGAAGTTTGTATGGAGAAACCAACTTTGGCGCAGGCAACGCCGGCAGAAGCTGGTAATAATATATTTGATACAATTAATACAGACAGCATTTACAAAGAAGATTATACAATAGGATTAGCCATGATTTAAATAAAATTTGAAGTTTTGAAGACCAAAATCCCCTGTTTTATTGTTACTCACAGAAAGAAGTGATCCATTGTTTCACACAAGGGTACAAACTGCAACATTTTCACAAAAATCTTTTCCTATGCTAATTCTGAGCCCAGTGAAAACCAGCATCCGCTTTTACATAATATTTTATTTCTACAACACCACTGCTACAAAAATAGGAGACCAATTAAAAGTATTAAAAGCCGGACAAAAGACAAACAAAGAAACGAAAAAATAATGGACATTTTATGCTGGAACATTTAAGAAAGCTTTTATTTAACTAGGAATATGCGAATAAAGATTACTAACATTTTTATTTTTCTGGTTAAACTTGCCGTGCAAAGGATCTCCAAGTTTTTATATGAGATCATTGAAGTTATACAATGCACTGTACTTGCTAACGTCCTGTTGAGAATTGCTTGGCTACATTCTAATACCGTAGAGACAGCGGCAAGTACTACTTTCTCCACATAAAGACGACACTGAACTTTGCTGTCTGAACCCACTATTGTCACTACCTACATATTTTATTTTTCTTCACTAAATACTTTTATAAAAATGAAACACAATAGTTATATCTAGATAATGTGTTAATAGAATAAGATTTTCCATAACTATATCAACAAGAAAACTTTTTGTGACTTCACTAAAAACGAACTCAATTTATGAAATTACTAAATGCTGTTCTACTAATTAGCATTAATCAAACATGTTTAATAATAATTTGTTACCAGAAATGAGCATGCCCGAGTTAGTACCTACGTAAATACACACTACATTACACTTTGCTGATAATAAATACTACCTGCACGAACCATGTGTTCGCACATAAATAAACGTCAAAGCGATTTCCTCGTTGTGACCCTCGCTTTTACATAAGAACTGATAAACCGTTATAAGTACCTTATTTCCTTAAACATTATGACGTAAACATTTAACGGTTTGTAATCAAATAAAAGTAACACGTAAGTACAAAATTGTTTTATAATGACGTTGATTTTTGCCTCTTATTAGTAAGTGCCTTCTATTTTTTTATCAACCTAAATGATTTCACTAGTAGACGCGTCTTCCCCGTGCTGATTATCTTTAGATAATGGTAACATTGTAATTTTATTAACTTAATAAAATATTATTATTCTTTTTATTTTCTATACATATCTACACTTTATTTGTATTTGTAAATATTGCTTAAAAAACAGTTAAGAATTTAAAAATGGTAGGCCACTGGCATTGACAACAAACTACCGGTGGTCAGGGCTCCTGAGAAAGGAATCTCCTAACAATACGCGCCGCCAGAATATTACTTTCTAAATCAAGACTTTGATCCAACTGCTCAATGAGAGCCTCCTCAGATGTCGATTGTCATGGTATGGCCTTTTCCACCTAATCCATCAACAATGAGTTCAAATTGTCACACCAGTGTTTTTTAGGCTTGCCTCGGTTAGAACTCTCGTCTTCAGGCACCCACTCTGCGAAGAACCAAGCTCATTTGACCTCTCGCTTCCTTTGCCTGCGGCCCGCCCAGTCCCACCTCAACTTCTGAAACTTATCGCTAACATCAGCGATGCCTGTCTTCTAATTAACACGGATAATTTATTGACATTGATTAGTGAGACTGCCGAATACTAAGTTCCCATAAACTATCCTGCGGCTCCTTAGCTCCAGCCTCTAGGGAACAAGAACTTCAAAGTGACGGACTAAAACTGCGTGTCGAACTTCGCGGTCCCAGTACAATATATCAAGATAAAACACGACCCCACCGCGGTATTTATCTTTAGACGTATATATTCGTTCTCTAAAGCCTACCAATCCTGAGGGCGAGATATGTCACACCGTAATCATTTAACGATGAAACTTGTACCTACATATCTGAAAATAACTAGATAGTTACGTGACAAAAAATGGTGCTATGAATTGTGAGTTTTTTTAAAGAGACTCGCCTTATGAAGGCTGGCCGTTTGACCGGTATTTTCTTTCAAGACAACATTTGTACTCGTCTTCTATCTTCTATATATATTATATGTATATAAAAATGAATAGTTGTTCGTTAGTCTCGCGAGTTTTACTCGAGAACAGCTGGACCGATTTGGCTAATTTTGGTCTTGAAATATTCGTGATAGTTCAGGGAAGATAGGAAAAATTAAAATCCGAATACAACGCCATCTCTAATTAAAATATCAATTTAAAATGAATTATGCTGGTTCTGGTAATTCCAGTAGATGGCGTTATCCTTTGACAGTTTAGCTAACACAACTATTATTGACTATTAGGCGGAACGAAGTTCGCAGGGTCAGATAGTATTTTCTAAAAATAGTGTGACATTGCATTAATCAAAAATATTTTAGTGAAGCGATGAATGCGAGACGCACAGGACCGTTCATTTGGCGACACTTGGGGAGGCCTATGTCCAACAGTGGACGTCTTTCGGCTGAAATGATGAAGATGATGATGATGATGAAGCGAAAATTCTAGGAATCCTGGCAATTTGTCTGAACGTTTTTCATTCAATTTAATGACTGTATTTCTAAGTGTTCATTTGATATTCTAGGTCGGACTCGGACTTCAAACGAATCTTACAATAAATAAACTTAGACAAAGGTCTTTGATTCACTGGCGGAGCTTAATACCGGAATGAAATCAAAGTAGTGGCTTCTGAAAGAAATAGAAAACGAAATGTATGCGGTGTCAGATCACAGACATTCCTTTTCCATTATTAGTAAATTATGGCCTACCTGAGTGCGACACAAAAGTAGCATTTCACCTTATATACGAAAAACTGGACAAGTGTGAATCGGACTCGCACCCTGAGGGTACTGTACAAACTCACTTGTGACGTAACAATAAAATTACTATTTTCAGATTTATTCCTATACCTTTGCTACCTTGCTTTATGCCAAATTTCAGGATTCTGGGTCAACGGGAAGAGTACCCTATGATTTTTGATTCCCTTGAGAGTGTCGAAATATACGTTTTTTGCAACATAAACGGACGTATCTTTTTTTTCATTAACTTACAATTTTGATTTTTTTCACAGCTTCAAGGAATTACAGCCTCGAATATATGGTTTTAATTTCAATTCGATACCTCCACGCGTTCCCGAGATAAAGGGTCTTGACAGACAGACAGACAGGCGGACAACAAATTGATCCTATAAAAGTTCCGTTTATATCCTTTTGAGGTACGGAACCCTAATAAAAAAGTACCTAGGTTCTTACAAAATAGTGTATAATGGTAATAATAGTGGTAGGTAGGAACAGCAAGTACAGGTTTTGAACTAAGCCTACGACTTTCCATGGCCTATCTAGAAACCATGCATTTCTCTGTCTGAGTGTCTTGTGTATGTCAGTTTAAATGTTTGTGAACGTATCCAAAGCGCGTAAGTTAGGGATTAGGGGTTTTTTTTCGGTCGGAAAATCATCCAATGACATCCCCCGCTCTTGGGTGGAGCGAGAGATAGTGTCAGACTTTTACTGACTAAAAACCCACTCCTGTTCCTTCGTTGCCTTTCATACCAGATCCGAGACTTCCTATCGGAATCAAACCCTTGATCCCAGTAGGCTTCGACCCTGCTGGGCCCCTACGGTTGCTGACATGTCCTTGAGGCACGCGTGGAACACTACGCGCCGTTGACGACTTGGGTTCGGTCCGGACGGTTACTGGACGGTCGGATGGCGACCTACCCATTGCTCGCCGTCCGCAAGCCCGCGTCTACGGTGGCCGGAAATCGGAATCGGGATGGCGGCGGGGCGTGAAGGCCATGACCTCGCGCGTGCACGTGCGGCCTCCTCCTTTGCTGGCATTACTGCTTCGCAGAAGGAGGCGACCGCCTGCTACTCCGCCTCGCTCCGGACCATGGCCTGTACCAAGGCCCGGCGCGAGAGATCGCTGCCGCCGATCGCCCCAACGAGGACACGGCGGTGCTCTGCCCAGGCGGGGCACGCCCCTACCGTATGCTCCACCGTGTCCTCCGGGCAGTCCACACAATGGTGACACCCGGGCGTTTCTTCCGCACGAATCCGGTGCAGGAACCTCCCGAACTTACCATATCTGGTGAAGACCTGCGTCATGCGGAAGGTAAGGTCGCCGTGTTGCCTTTCCAGCCACTCCTCAAAGAGGGGACTTACAGTACTGAGGGATTAGGGGTTAGGGAATACATCGTTGCTTTAAAAAAAAAGCTTTAAAAAAAAATGACTTGCATTACCTACTTACTTTAGATTTGATTCGATACTGACGTTGATCTGATAAAATTAGGTTTACCTTGTCCTACATAATAATGTAAATTTTATATAGTCAGTTTTTAGTTGCGCAGCATCAATCGATTCCACTTCAGAGTTTGAATCTCGAGTCCAGTTCGTTAGCTGTTTTCTACAATTTCCCTGCATACCACTGATAAAATCTATTGAGTATTGAGAAACAATTTTCCGAGTTCATAATTCTAAACCGCATTTGCAATGGAGTTTCGTTCATAGTTGGGAAAAGACTATTCTAATTTATGAACATACTGCAATTTTAATTTATCGTTAGGTGGTAATTTATTCATTTGTTTTTTAAGACACAATCGTTCAGGAAATTCCATTCCATCACTTATTAAAAAGATCTATCTCAATAGCGAACATATTGCTCGCATTGCCGTAAGTTGAAATAAAAATAACACAATAAGATTAAATCTTGCGTCTCTCAAATTGGATTTATTGGCACAATTTGTCACGTTATCTGAAGTGCACCCGAACAATCTGACGCTTCCGATGCTCTTCAGTAACATAGTGCTTTTATTTAATTGGTTGTTCAACTTTCATTTAAAGTTATTGCCAATTGGAGGAAAGAAACAATGGGGATAGAATTACAAGTATTAATGGTACCTCAGGTTAGCATTTGTTAGTATTTAGTACAACAGCTATATTTTTCTCGCCACCTTTAATTTCAGGGTTGATAAGAAACCCCAACGGTTCGTAGACAGATTGTACACTATGCCCACTACAATCTGTCTACGGATCCGTTCATCGTCATGTAATAACGTTATGTTTACATCTTAGGATGGGCAGTAAACCAAATTTTACTTAATTATTCTATATTATAAGAAATCATTTGAACTCCTCAAGACTAGGTTCTGAAACAAACATTATCATAACATTAATGCAACAACTAGTGTAAGCTAAATAGCCTCATTAATTTAACTTGCATTCAAATTGTGACGCATCGATATTGTATTTCTTGAAGCCGGGTATTGTCATTAAATCAGTTAATAATACGCATACTTTATCAATACAACTTACCATTATTTTACATTCGCTAATATCATAATTAATGAAACATTCTTATAATCGTCATCAATTATCTACCTACAAAATTGACACGCAAAAGAAAGTTATTTTATTATGCAGAACAAGTTAGTACCCCGTCGTTACCTGCACACGAAACATTATATTTGCGGACGTTGTACCTCATAGTTAACGCTTGTTACCGTTCCTAACAATATGTATTTTTCTTTTTGTTCCAGGTAAGTTCAGAACCGGCAGTGGATGAACGAGTAACTTCTCATGAAAGAGTAACCCTGCACCAGGTATTTGGCTTTCGACGCCCAATCTAACTTTGCTACCGAATAAAACTATGAATGGTGAATGTACTTGGTAGGAGTATTTTTAAAAAGGTACCAGATTATTTTACCTATTGTACAGTCGGGGAAATGTATTTGCATTTGAACACACGGATGTACCCACAAAATTTTTGCTCGTGTGAAAGTAATTTCACACGACGTATTTGGCGATCCTTGAGGCAGTAGACGTCTTTCTTTTGACTGCAGGTCACTGGGTGAAGGTCTAAGCCGTAATCCACCACGAGAACCCTAGGTGGACTTCACATGTCTTCAAATTCTAGTTTTAAACATTTGAGTTTCCTAACGATGTTTTACAACACTATCTTGGGAAGAAAAAATTGACAAAAGATTTGCTAAACAATTCGTTTCCCTGACTGTACCTATCTGATTGTAGTTCTCGTCAAATTACCCCTTGCAACGGCATTTCCCACTAAACTATATTATAGAAACGTATTAATTAATGGAATCCATATTCGACTTGACATACTAATCGAGCAGTCTACCTACGTTACATTAATTTGGTTGGCGGAATGGGTTAGGAGTTTAACTTTAGAGCTTTGACGTTAATTCAATATAACTCCACTCCACTTAGAAACTCAATCTTATGTTACTTTGTATTTTGAGTATCATCTTTTCTTAGAGGTCCTTAGTAAATAAATATTAAATGTAATAAGGAAATCATCAGATGACTTCTACCGCTCTAGGTTGGGGCGAGAAGGCGTGTCAGACTTTTACTGACTTAAACCTACCTATGTCTTTCAGTTACCCTTTGTGTTTTAAAAATCGCTTTTAGCGATAAGACCGCCCATTGTGACACCCTATTAATTTTAAGTTCCTAATGTAATTTGTATTTTTGGTGTACAATAAAGAATATATCTATCTATCTATCTAAGGGCACGGAAACTCTTTCAAAAAATCCTCTGGCAATTTAGGTAAATATACCTCAAACTTGGTAGGGTACTTAAACAAACAGTTTAATATCGTAACTTGGGTAAATCTCACTTTGAGAAGTACTTACCTTGTGTTGTGATGCGATGTTGTTTTTAAGTTTTGGACGTAGAATATATTATAAGCACAGGATAAGCATCTATTCAGAAAGCTCTACTCTATGGTATGATAAAATGAATGGAACCCGCGTTCAATATTGAAGCAAGCCTAAAGCTCCCGGATGAAAGGCAAAATCAATGGGAAGTTCGTTACAGCGGAAATCGCAGTTCTCCTGAAAGCTAGAGTTTTTGAATATTTCATAGCGCTTCTCAAATCGATCGACATAATCATATAAGGTTTAACCTGATATGCAATTAATATGAAAATAATAACTTTACTAACTATAAGAACTCGCGATAATTATAGTATTCCTACAAAAACATTATACATTCTACCAACCAATTGTTAATTCAAATGTCAATGCACAATCAAAAAGGAGGATAAACAATAATCCAAAGTTCTGACGCCAATCTTGGAGTATAATAACAAGTTATAAAAGTACTTAAAAGTCTTGAATGAATGATTCTAAAGTACAATGCAACAGTTGTTACAAAGAAATTAAAAGACAAAGGCCTATTTTCTTACTTTATTCAAATACCACTGGATGTGTAGTACAGCAACAAGTAAATAAACAGTTGGAACGAAGTAATTAAACCACTAATTTACTGTCCTAATAAAAGCTACAAAGATCTCCAGGGGATTAGACCGTAAATTAGATAATTCATTGCCGCACAAAAGTCGCAAGAGTAAACAAAACCAAAACTTCTCTGTCTCCGATACGTCCACGAATTCCACAACGTACAACCGTGATTAGGACAAGACGAAAGAGACATCTCGTTCTTGGTGTTGTTTTGAATAAAATGCGGCATCGTTACCGTGAAACGATGCGAAGTTGCACTGTCGTGTATTTACACACACGAAATACATGACAACGCTACATCGATAACTCTTTGGTTGAAGACTGTTCGCGAATTTTTTGACGACCCAGTGGAATATCGCGCAACGTGCCGCGATCAGGCGCCACGCCATTTCACCGTAACAACACCACATCGTAAACATGTGGCCTTTAGTTTTTCACAAAACTTGCAAGATAAGCCCGAGCGTTATAGTGGTTGCTAGGTTTATATAGCCATTGCTTAGTAACTGTAAATCTACACAGACAATTTTAATAATTAAACAAACAGCCAGACAAATCAGCCTGGCATGTAACATACCTACCTATTAAACTAATGTTAGTACATGCTCTCAATTTTACACGAATAGAAAAACACTTTTCTCTTTTCTCTTAAATCTATTTCAAACATACATTACTGAAATTAATTATTTTGTTTATTCTACAAACACAAAGAGGAATAATAAATGCGTTGTTCGAAATTAAATTTTATATAAATTATGGAAAAACTCGATTTCGCTTCAAGTGTTATGAAAATAGGCCTTTTCATTTGCGTAATTAACAAAACCTTTTGTATAAAACAACATATATGTACCTAACTTCAATTTATCTATGTAGATACAATAAATTGTTTTTATATGTGCTAAGTTATGAACAGCAGTTTCAACACAAAAAGTACAATTCCAGGGACTCACTCTCTTCAAGCACGTTTAGTGAATTCATTGGAAATTCTATAGGTATATCGCTGCTGATTTCTGAAATATTAAGGTTACTGAACCCAATCTGACCAATCCTATTAACGCTGATCAGATCCTCGGTTTTGTAAGACGAAGTAAGTACAAAAGGATTAGGAATCCTTTCTCCGCAAGGAAAATAAAAATTATTTTCCAGTAGCAGAAGTTGGAAATAAAAGTTAGCGGAATATATTGTACGGGTTTCGGTCATCAGCCGTCGAATCGTTTAAAAGACTATATTTATAAACTTATATCATAATTTATGAAAAGAACTTTCAAAACGAAATACATAGATCACAGTTTTAGCAAAAAGAAGCACCAACTCCTTTTTAAATATTCATTTTTGCCATTATTAAAGATTTTTTTTTTCTATATTGGCTACTTACAGAAACAAACACATGTGTACAAGCTCTTGAAATCCCTATTCGGTGGTGATACCAACGTTACAAAAAGGTTTGAACTTTACAGAGTTCCATTTTAACAGACAATGGTCCTTCAGGCTTTGTTACTGGAAGAACTCAAGTGGCTTACTTTAGAGCTTTGGTTTCCTATTTCTGATAGCATAGTGTTGTGTACGCATGTAATTTTATATATCAGTAAAATATATCACTAAACCTAACTCGTTGGTATATTGGTCGCAAGTGCTACTGTTGAATATAAGGCTCGTTATTGAGGGTGGGATATGGATAAATAACTTCCCAGCTAGAGAAAATGTCAGACTTTTACTAAATAAAACCCAGGTGGGTTTTATTTAGTAAAAGTGTTTCTTTAATTACTCTTTGCATTCGAGTACCGTGATGACTGCGTCGAAAATATGAGGCCTTGAATTCGATTATACCGCGTACATCTAAGATCTTTCATTTCTTTGAAAATACAACCGCACTATTATTTTATGTATTTGTCAAACACTTGGTTAGGATTCAAATGTAAATTGAATATTGTAAGAACTGTTTAAGCTTTTGGGCGCTGGGCAATTAACCCAGTAAAGCCTATGAATGTTCGTGCCAAATTTGCGATTTGAATCTCGTGGGGCTCTTGAAAGGCGGAAGCCTGCTATAGCCCACTTCGATGTTTTTACCTTGACACAACCTTGAATATTTTCGAGAACGCTTATTTTTATTATTACGAAAAAATAAATAAATTAAGTACATGTAATTCATCAGTAACATCACTTACCATCATTTGAGATAGTCATCAAGCGCGACCCTACCAATAATAAATTTAATCATTTGCAAAAATTATTGTCTTGAAACGATTCAAAGTTTATATGTTCAACGCTTTATTACATCTTTTTATGATTGCTGGCTTGAAACCGCATGCCAAAATGCATTCATTAATCAACAACACGGGCGTTATATCGAGAATCGGGTCTTGAAAATCAAAACCGATTAATGGTAAACTATTAATTGATCAGGTAGTAAACGACCAGCCTTTAATCAAAATAGACGCATACACTACGCGATCGTAGCACAATATGAGCTACGCCGTAGCGCAGGTGCTACGGGATCCGGACTACGAGAGCATGATGAAGCTTGTTTTTTTGTTTTCCAATTCTGACTTACTAATCTTTAATCTAGTAGTATAAGGCATATCACCACACACTTTATCTATGTCTCTCTACCTGCTTATTTCAACGAGTTTTATCGACATCTAAATTAGTTCAGCGAGGAACGTTTATGACAATTATTATTTTTTATTTTTTTCAAAATTATACATATTCAATTTCTTATATAATTTGTAGAGTTATTCTAACCAGATTGGAAAACTTTACTACATGTGAGAGACCAGTTTCGATTACGCAATTTTCAATCTGTTTTCCTTTAGTGGTTACTGCTTAAAACAAAACTTTTTCAAAGAGCTTAAAAATAGAACCAAGCGAGTTTGTGTTCTTCATTTTACCGAAAGCTTTAAGGGCTTTCTCAAAAAAAAACGGCTAAAAAAGTACGGATGCGCGATATATTATAAATAGTACATATTTTGCTGAAATGGAGGTTTGCTCGAGTAATTGTTTTTTTATTTATTTATTTGCATGTGCCAATGCATTAATCAATTTAGGTATGCACAACATTCACAGTAGGTCTAATTAATTAAATACATGAAAAACCGATAAATAATAAACATTTAAAATACGAAAATAAAAAATTAAAAAGTAATGTCCTAACTTAAAACAATAAATTAAAATTACATATTTATCAATTCAAAATTAAACTAAATTACATTATTAACATATTAATCAATCTCATTATTATTAAATTAATTTACATTACATAAAAAAAACCATTATCAAAATTAATATATTAAAAAAATCATATATAATTTAATTCGAAATTGACATAGGTACAAATTAATAATTTAATAAAGTTATTTATAATTTAATAAAGTTTTTGAAATATTTAATGCAGAAAAAAGATATGACCAGGCTAATGAGTAAATTAAGTAGATGTGTCCAGGTTCATGACAAAAATGTACCAGGGGCGGAGAAAACGTCTGATAATTCATAGTTTTAGGATATCATATGTATAGAAAATAAACTTTTATCGAAATTATTTTAAACCTTTCGTTAATTCGTCTTTCTTAAACATTTCATTTCATTTCATTACATCAAACTAATACTCTAAAGGTAAAAATTGGTATGTGTGTGTATGTTTATTACTCCTTCACGTTCTAACGGCTGATCGAATTTGCTTCAGAGAGAGCAACTTAATAATATAAACATCGCCCAGAAGTACCGTTTTCTGATCCAGTTGCCCAACGAGAACCTCCTAAGGTGTTGAGATTGATCCTCGTGAGCTACATCAAAATACTTCAACTATTTAGCACTATCGACATTCACGAGATACCAGTCATTTGGGACGATTATATTAACAATTACTGCATGTATCATGATTAGAACCACCACCACTAGGTTTATTGGCCACAATAATCATATCAATGATGATAGTGCAATGTGATATTCATTATCAATATCGAGAACTTCAGAGCAAGTTACTAATGTATTATCATTGATTGGACTGGCCTGTTGGTCTAGTGGTTAGTGGCCCTGACTAATATACCGGAGGTTTTGGATTCGATTCCCATCCAAGACAAATGTTTCTGTGATGAGCATGATCTGTATCTGGGCGTAATTTATCTATAATACGAGTATGTATGTATTTAGAAA
This sequence comes from Mythimna impura, assembly GCA_905147345.3. Taxonomy (NCBI): domain Eukaryota; kingdom Metazoa; phylum Arthropoda; class Insecta; order Lepidoptera; family Noctuidae; genus Mythimna; species Mythimna impura. Next base: position 14,367,656 of record LR990343.1, on the reverse strand, counting down.
TATGTTTACCAGTTGTCTAGTACTCATACCACAAGCTCTGCTTAGTTTGAGACCAATTGGCGTTGTATGAAAGTTGTGGAATATTATATTATTAAAACGTTTATGCCAGGAGAAATTACGGCTTTTTTTAGACAGATCTTTAATTACCTGCTATCATTTTCATTAATTTCCTTCCTGAAAAATTAAGTATAATTATAACAAAGCTTATTGTTTGTGATGGGTTTTTGTCCGATTTTTTATCTTATTTGATCCCTAAAATTAAATTTATATTTTATGCTTTTAATTCAGGTTATATTGCTACATTTGACTGCATTCAAAGATCATGCATGATGCTTGATTTTAAGCTGAACTGATAATAATAATAATAATAATGATTAAAGCAAATGCCGTTGACCCAGTTTAGACCCAAAAACTGAGCAAAGAAAACGTCTAAAAAACGATATTCCTTAACAAGCGAGGCTGTTCATTCTGCATTAAAAATTCAGTTAAAAGATGGTTAACCACTTTCACGAGTCACTTTAACCATTCTATAATATTTACCCCTCGGCATTGATGGAAACGTAACATGATAAACGATAGCTCGTTTTTTACATAAAACCTTCCTTTCATTATTTTTTCGGCTCTTATAAAAAAAAAAAAACAGTGGGCTAACGTGTTCCCAAATTAAAATTATTTGGTTCACGTCTTCCATTGTGTCCGTCATGTGTGTTGGCATAACCGACCCTTTAGCCCTTTTAACGTTCCTAAAAATATTAATTTGGAAAATCCTCGTTTTTTTTTTAATGTTTAATGATGATGAGTGACCCTTTTTATTTTCTGTATTCATCATCAACTAACATCATCATCATCATTAACTTACATTCAATAGTAAAGTGATAATACTATAGTGGTAAACTAGCATTTTGTCAGTGACTTCGGTCGCTAGAACGTTTTCGTAGCAACTTTAACAACTATTTTGAAAAACTAATAATTACAGTCTTTATTATTCATTTTGATTAGAATTTGTAGCAAGTTTCAAGTTTATTAACTCAAGAAATAAGATTTTCCCATACAACCTTTGATTCCTTCTAAATCGTGTTAAAGAGGTATAGTTTTGAAAAACCAATAATGAAAACATTTTTAATAACTTGGGTTACTATTGATGCTAAGTTTAAAGTTTATGGGGTCAAGAATTAAAATTTTACAAGCAAAAAAAAATTAAACTTCAAAGGAGGTGAAAAGGGGGAAACCTTTCTACCCCCTCTAAAGTTGAATTTTTAAAAACCCCTTCTTTGTGCTAACCTACACTATAAAGGAAAGACTTGTGCAAAATTTTACGTTCCTAGACCTAGTAGTTTCAGCAGTGCCTTGATATGCCAGTCAGTCAGTTTCTACTTTTAATCTGTACTAATATTATAAAGAGGAGAGATTTGATTTTTTGTTTGTATGTTACGATAGAACTACTACTAATTGTTGCTTGCTAGTAGTGAAATTCTTTCACTCGTAGCAAGCTACTTTATCACTGAGTAACATGGCCTATATTTTCTATTTTCACGCAGGCGTTTTCAAAAGCTAGTCAATAGATAAAAGACGTAGGTCAAGAGCAAAAGTACATTGAAAACTAAAGTTATTATAAGTGTGGCACCTTATATCAACTACTACGAATTACTCAATGAGGTCCGAATACATTTCGTAACAACCGTCATGTATTAGGACGTTGCTCTTTCAAATCTGTTATCGACCGATTTCAAGTTCCACTGCTGCAAAATCCCACTTAAAATCCACATTTCAAACCCAAATCTCCTTTAAATAAACCAATTTTCTCCAGACAGTTTCAGATTGAAACACATTATTACTTTGTAAAAGGAATTGTGCGGTTCTCACAAAGAGTTTTTAAGCTTTAAAGAGCTGTCTGTGATCTAGATAATAGCTGGCTCGTGTACTACTATCTACAATCAGGTTCTTGTGTCAAGTTAACTGCTTGAGTTTTATTTTAAAAACTAGCAGGTTGAAGGCGTTATTCTCTTGTGAGTGATTGATAAGCGATATGCTATCTATCAGTTCAGCACTTAAGACATAGAAGGAGGGACTTTCATGCAGGTATAGTTGTAATTATAGGTATCTAAGGTGAATAACCTGCCGCGCGTTATAAAGGCAACTAAAGGAATAAGCAGCATTAGTTACGCAGTAAAAATCAAATAATTAATAAAATAATTTCGACGCCAAAAACCTACAGTTTATCGTACGCAAATGCAAACGTTTCTGTGAAATACATAACCGCCATTGTACCCATAGATTTAAGTTTATGTAAAAGCTAGTATATATAGATATCACAGTTGAGAGACATAATAGTGCTCTTTATTACTTATGTGACGAGAAGTGAGCATATTGCCTTGACCCGAACACAAATCCAGGCTGAAATACTGAGATACTTAGAAAATTCCAAAGACAGTGCGTGATGTATGGACCAAGGACATTAACCCCAACAACCGACTTTACGAGGTCTGGATTCACTCAATTTATTTAGAACTAGCTTCTTCTAACAATTATTCTGTTAAGAATTCCCTGAGGGCAATCTCCCTTAGGATGATTTACACAAGACTCACTTAGTGTACCTAATCAAAACCAGTATAATTAAACGTCATTTCATCACCGTTAACATCAAACGTTTAACTGAAATACAATGTTATTAGTAAGTGGATTGTTCTAGCGGCTTAGCTACCGTGGCCTATCTATTCCACGGGTACCTATCATGCAACTTTCCGCGGTAAAAAGTAATTAATGACACAGTGATAATGTAGCGTTTTTGTAGTCAGATCAGTACTTTCTAGAGATTACAAATATATTTTTTCTTGTTGTCTCTATTAAGGTGAATGAATGTATTTGCCTAACATAATAATTTAAACAAAAAAAACAATATAATCTCATTATAATACTAGTTTATTCGTTAAGAAACTGTGCACTCACATTGCTAATTTCTCCATGTTTTCGACAAATGACAATAAAAAAACTTTTACAAAAAAAAATACAACCGACTTCAAAGTAAAAAAAAACACTGCAAAGTGCAAAATAACTTTAATTTCGGAAGTCGGTGTTTCTCTATTAATTTTGTCTCTTCGTTATTTAACACCGACTTCCGAAATTAAAGTTATTTTGCACTTTTCAGTGTTTTTTTTTACTTTGAAGTCGGTTGTATTTTTTTTTGTAAAAGTTTTTTATTTTACACTTTTTAGTTATGGTACCACCTCTAAAAAGTACCCCTCAGCCAAACTTAAATACCTTATAGCCAGAGTGCATCTCATGACAATTCTAATAATCCCAAACACGGTTAGATTACATTAATTTATTACAGAGTTCCGGTGCCTAACTTCAGGCTTCATCATCAGATCAGTTCGATATCCCCCTCTACTTTCAGTCAGTCATCGACTACACGTATAAACAAAGCAATTTTACTTGTTACGACGGTTCTGGAGGAGTTCTGTTCCATATCTTCGAAGTTCATGATTAGATCATAACAATATTTCTATGGGACCAACTCGGAAGCATAACCTTTCAATCAAAAAAAAAATTTTCAAAATCAGTCCACAATTGACCTGGAAATCGGTGAACATACATTAAAAAAAAAACATACATTCAACCGAACATATAACCTCTTCCTTTTTGAAGTCGGTTAAAAAGGAGTTTTATATGCGTATTTGCTATCGTACGGCTAAAGGGATCGGCGAAGAATCCCACTTTATTCTACAAGAATCACACTTCAAACCTCACAGATCTTGAGTACCTATGTGATATTTACACATCTTCAAGAGTTTTTGCTTTGTAATGGGGCTTATATACGTATATACGCTTTATTTGTGATGTCAATTCCTATATTTTTGACACTGACTAAATTAATAGCAGTTTTATTAAACAAACTAGCTGCAGACAGTGGCTTATCGCCCGCGTGATATTAGAAAATTACCCCAAGGGAATGTTTCCCGAGAGCACATACTCTCGGGACAGAAAGTATTTTATGTATTTTCCAGGATGTGGTCAACCTGTTCATCAAATTTCATCGAAATCCTTTCAGCCGTTCAAGCATGAAGAAGTAACAATTATACACACACATACACACTTTCACTTTTATAATATTAGTTCATAAATTTAACATCTTATTTTTCAATATCGTGATTAGGAAGTTCGCCTTTGCAGATTCAGGAGTACTTTGAAGTAGGTACTTCCTAGGCCATTATTAAAGTCTACCTTAAACTTGTAAATAAAGTTATTTTTCCATGAGAACCATGTGTATTATTCTTTATTTCAGTAATCTGAACATTTGTCTAGCAATTTGCGTTCATTATGCAGCCTATTCAAACATAAAGAGTTATGAATTTACACGTGGATCGATGGAGAGGGAGAGGGAGGCCAAAGAAAAGATGGATGGATTGTGTGAGAAGTGATATGAAAGAAAAGGGAGTTAGTGATAGCGTGACGAGTGACAGGACAGAATGGAAGAAAAAAACTTGTTGTGCCGACCCCAAATAAAACGGGACAAGGGCAAGAAGATGATGCAGCCTATTCAAATGACCTTTCTTTGTTATTGAATAACTATTATTCATGGAGTCGTTAAGCTCCTTAGTAGTCCTGAGGCCCTACCACGAGCTCTTAACACGATCCATTTGACGACCTGAACTGAACTGTTAAAGAGATGGAGCTATACAATATTATTTTTAGTTTATGCGAAACCTGAATATACAAATTTTGTTCGGAATCAGGTAACTGAATAGATTCCAATAGTTTTTACACCATGTTATATTTTTTCTCAAAAATATTTAAAAAGGTCACAAGGTGGACACCATTGACACTAAGTACAACACAGGTCACGGCAGGTCATAGCGGGCATTAGGTGCCAGCAAACAGCTGGGTGCAAATGCAAAACAACCCCTCAGACGCCTAGATGGCCCGGTGCCTATGTATTTTTTCTGACATAACAAGCTTATAACTTTATGATTTTTCAGTTATGAAATTTTGTACCTAGATTTTTTACATAAAAATACTAGACCCGTGTTTTGGGTTTCGTATATACTAAAATTATTGTTGTATGGGGTGTAAAGTGTATATATAGCTTCACTCCTCTATCTCGCTCGCACTACTGACATTTTAACACATCATGATAAGGCCCCTGAGTTCAGCTACACGAATACTGACAAATGCTTGCACTGACTGGACATGTCCACTCAAATCTGACTGTCTCAGACACTAATCGGCATGGCTTTCATATGATTGATGATGAAAAGAGACTTTGACCTCTGTGTTTGTTTCGGTGTTTGTTCTGAGAGTAGTCAGATAGAAACTGGCCCCATCTAGATTAAAATGACATGTAAAAGTTTTTTAGGGTTCCGTACCTAAAAAGGAAAAAAACCGGAACCCTTATTGGATCAGTTTGTTGTCCGTCCGTCTGTCTATCTGTCTGTCAAGGCCCTTTATCTCGGGAACGCGTGGAGGTATCGAGTTGAAATTTAAGCCATATACTTCACATTTCCATAGACCCTTGAAGCTGAGAAAAAATAAAACTTCTAAGTTACCGAAAAAAAAAGATATGTCGACACTCTCAAGGGAATCAAAATTCATAGGGTACTTCCCGTTGACCCAGAATCCTTAAATTTGGCATAAAACAATCTCTTATAGCACAGGTATAGAAATAAATCTAAAAACAGTAAAATTTTTGTCGTATGTCACAAAAAAAAACCTTTTTTTGCGATTCGGAAAAATCTTTGAGACACATTAGAGAATTGAACTATTACATAGGTAAGTTTGTACTGAACCCTCAGTGCGCGAGTCCGACTCGCACTTGCCCAATTGTTTCTTATAACCAATTTGCAAAATATATTAATATAAAAATAGACATCTATCACCTGTATCAAAGCACCGGCTCCAGTTACTGTAGGTAGCCCATACACACTTTACTGGGCTGTAAAAACTAGAGAACTTGGCATCGGGTGGCAATCCTACGTGTCATGTCCATAGGCCACTTTTATCTTTATTACAAACATCCAGCTCGACTGTGGCTGTTAAATCCTTCGTAACGTAATTGCCTCTGTAGCCCGACTGAAGTTATCTGTCCAGGTAATCGGTTTATAAATTGACCCTCTGGCAAAACGTATTTATTAACGTGATTAAGTCTGTACCTACTAATAATATTATAAAGCTGAAGAGTTTGTTTAATGTTATTAATTAATATTACACAATTTTCACTCAACGCCATCTAGTCTCACACAAACTAAGCAGAGCTTATTTATTTATTAAAACTTTATGCACTAGTAATAAACACTGTACAAAGGCGGGCTTAATGCCTTAGGCATTTACTACCAGTCGACCTTAGGGTGGTGCAGAAACAAAACATGGTAGCTGCAGCTTAATGGTAAAGAAATAGAAAAGAAATACAATAATAAAAATATACTTAGATATATACATACAAATTAGCAATGTAATTATGAAAAACGAATCCAACAAATCAACGCTGTGATACACCAACTTCCTGCGAATGTGCTCACGTGCCATCACCTTAAAAGAGCTTGTGTTATGAGTACTAGACAACTGATAAACATACTTATATAATTCTAAATACATACATTTTATCGATAAATTACAGGCAGACACAGAAATTATGATCGTGTTCATCACACAAACATTTGTCTTGGGTGGTAATCGAACCCAAGACCTCCGGCATAGCAGTCAGGGCAACTAACCACTAGACCAACAGGTCACTCATAAGTTTGGTTGATTGAATGCTCTAATCATAGAAACTATAACTTGTTCAATTTGACAAATTCTTTTAGCTTTGGATAGCCCATATGTCGAGGAAGATATAACATCACCCTACGACTAACAGGAAAAGAGCAGTAATCTATACAACAAGAAGAAAACTATTAATCTAGTTCTTAACTTAAAATCTAGGATAAGTACACATCTATCACTGTTTTAAATTGCCTCAAAAGAAAACATCCAAAGTGCTCTACTATTTACGTAAGAGTAAAATCTGTATTACTATATCTCAACAGAAATAATATCTGTTCCAAGATTGTCTTATCAAATTAATGTTTATTTAGTTCAACAATTACAGTGAAGGTAAACATTCACCGAATATAAATAGGGATCGCAGGGATAAGTAGGTGCGCCAAGTAATTGTCTACAGGCTTGTAAGCGGCGGATCTATGAATATTATAATACAATGTTATAATGTATAATGGACCACCTGCGGCGAACTAACAGTACATACGCTACTGAGATTAATGATTTGCTTACAGGCTTCAAATATTCCACTTAATTATGTTTATTAATAAGCACCGCTTTAAACTATATTTATGTAACTGTACGTAAAAGCATCGCCATCATTTTGACCCTCAAACGTCCACTGCATTAGAGATCCGTGTAAGATTTTTCATTGGCTACCAATTTGTATGGTCTCCCTTCTCCATGGATCTCTGTTCAGTCTCCCCCAGAAGCTCTCTTCAAGACCTTGACTTTACATCCCCGAATGTATGTTCAATCCCCATGTCGCCTCCCAGTATGCTATATAGACATTGGTTATTTACTCGTTCGAAACTTTTGGTTCTCTTCTGCATCGAGTGCGTTGATACTGGCGCCGGGACCTTGAGACAGTAAACGCGTGATGTCTTCCGACCACCAGAAAACTGCACCTAAACATTCATAACGTTAGCAGCCGCATTGATCATGTCTCGATTGAACCGCTTGAATGGGCCCGTGACCTACGAGCATCGAAACGCCACCTAAATAGTTGACGTCCCCTAAAGCCCTCGTTTAAACGTCACGCGCCATTTAGCGTGAAAAGCGATAAATTACACCCTAGCAAAGAGCGGTTAAAAGTTCAAACTGTAAACTGTGAAACTGGAATGATAATAAAAAACTGAGCAAGTTCGAGTCGGACTCGCGCCCTGAAGGTTCCATACATATTTACGTATGTAAACAGTTCAATTCCCGAAATGAGTTACGAAGATTTTTCCGAATGGCAAAAATAGTTTTTTTTTTGTAACGTAACTACAAATTTACAGTTTTCAGATTTTTCCTATACTTGTGCTATGAGACCTTGCTTCATGCAAAATTTTAGGATTCTAGGTCAACATGAAGTACCCTATGAATTTTGATTCCCTTGACAGTGTCGAAATACAGGTTTTTTGCGACATAAACGGCTGTATCTTTTTTGTTCGTTAACACAGATGTTTTATTTTTTCACAGCTTCAAGGGACCACAGACTTAAGTATATGGTTTTAATTTCAACTCGATACTCCCACGTGTTCTCGAGATAACGACACACACACGATCACGACACGATCACGATCTTGACAGACAGACAGACAAACGGCCGGACAACAAAGTGATCTTATAAGGGTTCCCTTTTTTCCTTTTGAGTTACGGAACCCTAAAAGTATAAGTTGGGAAAGCATTGCAAGAGGTTTTTGTCTAGATATATTCCAGACCTCGTTCCATATACCTAGAGAAAATACTGGTGCTATCTACATGCTTACCTGCAGAAACTCACGTTTTTTTCCAGTGGGGGTAAGTAGAAACTAGAATGCCCTCTGCTACTATCCTTAAATATTCCTTTCACTTTACTACATTTATATTTCTGGGCATACAAACAAACAAGTGTGAATCACAATATTATATATACCTCAGTTGAAGTTTTCATACCATAATCAGTCTCGGTTTCTGCTCGGTTATTCTTCACAGTGACTTCTTTAAATATTTGTAAGAAACATACAAGATCAACTCGCATTGAAACTTTTTAGGATCTGCAATGTCGTGGTTACAAATCGAATTGGGAATGAACTGCAAAAAATCACAGCAGGAAACAAAATAAACCTAGTTGATATCTGTGTGACCTAACGACCTGTGTAACTACCACAGTACGTGCTCGCACATAAATCGTACAAACAAATTCGCGTGAGCTTACACATATTCATGCAGCGATAAGTTAAAATAGAAACAGTGCAAAAACAAGCAAGTACTGCGCACAGGTTTTTTGTACACATTTTTTTTTAAATAAAATTCTACAAGTTAAATGTTAATGTATAGAAAGCAGTACACCATTGAGCTTTTTTATATACATAAACTCACGTTTTATCTCACCCCTTTTTTTTAGTGGGGTATCAACAAATCCCGCACTGGGCGGAGTGAGAGAGTGTTAGACTTTTACTAACTAAAAACTTGCTAGGATCCTTATATATACTCATTATACTTCGTATATAGTTATACTTACTTTCAGAGCTTTTAAATTATCTTGTACATATTTATCAAAATAACTACTGCGATCACCAATCTATTTGCAAACCAAGGTAATAATTACTTTGTATTGGAACGTTTGTATGTTCCAAGAAACTCTTTTTTACTTTGAAATAGGAAATCCCAGTCGTAAATTTAAACAGTTGCAGATTTAAAATACCGTATTCCATAATTTTCTGTGATCAGTGTACTAACAAACACGACATATGCTCCTTATACAAAATTCATGCTCAATTTTCCTGATTGTTCAGACCACGGGGTTTATCGAGTTATGAATGTATGATAACTATACCGTGTCACCATCAAACATAACTGGCCATACCTAGCAATTATCTGTTGACAAATTCTATCGGTAAAATAACGAACATGTTGCAATATCCTGACGTAGATTTAACGTTCGTGCTAGATAACGTGACTTGAGGGTGTTTGAACCCGGGTTCACGGGTCGTAACCGCCTGCGGTTAGGACTAGCACTGACTAGCTCCTGCAGTGTTACCACAACCCGGCACTCAGTTTACTAGGGAGTGAGTAGGAGGAATATTCGAACCAGTACGAAATAGCTCACCCTTTACGCAACGGCGAATAATTCTCAGCCTTAATTTGAATAAAGCATCCCGCGTAATATTAATAATAATTAATATGGGCACGATATCAAGCGAAAGCGGATGGCATAGTCATATTAACATAATTGTGTATACTAATAATGCACAATGACATTGCAAATACTCTGGGTACTCAATCTGCATGCGAATCATTGTGATTACGGTATATGTACAGATTTACGTAGGTACTGGAAGCGATGAGCATATATGATAATTCAGTTGGCTAATCATTTATTAAACTGGCATGATTTGATAATCTAGGCTAAGTACGTAGCTTAACGCCTCAGTCAAATCAGAACAGATTAATTTGGGTGATATTAACATTTACATTGTGTGAACCCTTTTGTGTGCATTATTATTTTATTTTAAGTATTATACATACTATTTTACTAATTAAATTAAATACTCACTATTAGCAACAATATTCACTTATTATTTAGTTGATTGTTAATACTTCGTGAGATTAAAATAAAAACAGAATACATGAATGAAAGATCAAAATTGAGTGGTTGGTTTATTCTATGAATGCTTTCTAATAATGAAATGTATGGGATAGAAAAATAATAAAAATGCATCAATTAATAATTTATATAGGCGCTTTAACTTATTGTGCTGATAGACTTGGTGTAACACTGCACTAGGCGAACTTAGTTATTACCCAAGTAAAAATAAGTCTCCTATTAAATGAATATTTTGTCTGACAACATCAAGTGTTTCTGACACCTTTAATATTAAACTGAAACTTCTGCCGGTTACATGTGTTCAACGTACAATCCTTGCTAAATACAAAGTCTGTCGAAAGTCGAAATAAAATTAAGTTTGGTCCACAATTTCGAAATGAACATGCCAATTCATTCCAGACGGCCGTACTCGTGAGTCAAAGAAAATCGGTCCACTACCGCACCCGTAATCGCTTACATATTCGTAGCAAGCATAAAGTCAATTTCCCCACACCATTAAACCCATATGTTTGTAACTACAATTTTACAACCCAAACAAACAATATTTTATCCTCCACACAACACATGTCCACATGACCGCGTGACCCCACAATTAACAATGATATACCAATACATGAGAACAAATTGTAACCGCAGTTACCATAAAACACTAAAATAACTTTTCGAAACATTCATGTTTTGCAGTAAAAGTTAATGAAGCCAGCAATGTGGAAGTTAGTATAATATTATACCAACGCGTACAACAGTGCACGGAGAAGTTTTAATTGCACATGAACATCGGTATAGTGTTTGTAGTGTAATAATCTTTATTAAGTTCGGCCAGATAGTGAGTAAGAAAGTAGGAGACCTGCCATCAAATATTATAATTCTTCTTTAACTTTTAAACGCCTACGTTGGATATAGGGGCCGTCAAGTATTACGTAAGCAGATTTTTTGCAAATATTAACTCCCCCCTCCTCCTTGTCAGCAAAAGTAAGCAAGCTCTCACCCATGCTTACGTAAACATTGGTACAAGCATTTGTCAATGTGTTGGTTTCGTTATTAATTTATGAGCAGTAGTTGTAAGTCCACAAATAAGGAATAGCTTTGAAATAAAGGAAAAACAAACTACATTTAAAATTTTGACATATTAATTCAAATTAAAAGTCCTCAGTCCATGATCCACGAATCCATGACTCTAAATCTTCAATGGCATTGGATGTTTGCTGCGTAGTGATGTGTGTCGTGTCTACTCATTTTCTTGCGACTTTGGAACATCAACATCGTTCTCTTAATAAAAAAAAGTAAAAAAAAACTAAAACCCGACTACGACAAAAAAAAAACGACGAAACTGGAAAAGTATGAAACAAGATTTCCAGGATGCTGAAATAAACAAGGTAAAAAGAAAAGCAGTCACACGTTGGTAACAACCGAAACACTTTAATAACGTGTGACTACGGCTTTTCTTTTTACCTTGTTTATTTCAGCATCCTGGAAATCTTGTTTCATACTTTTTCAGTTTCGTCGTTTTTTTTTTTTTGTCGTAGTCGGGTTTTAGTTTTTTTTTACTTTTTTTTATTTAAATTATTTTAGTTTTAAATCACTGTGCTTCTATACCATTTGCAAAAGCTACATTTAAAATTTCTAATTAATAATGGTAAATTAATTTTTGTCCACTAGAGGGCGCCACATTGAATTTTGATGATATATTTTGATAAGTACCAGTGAAGCCCTTTCAAATGATATCAAACACGGTGCATTTATCTTAACATTTTTTTAACACATGACTTCTTGTCCGCTAGAGGGCGTCACTTTAAATTTGAACAATATTTTTGGAAATGTACAAGTAAAGCCCTTTCAAATGATACCAAACATGGCGTATTTATCTCAATTTTTATTTTTTACACATTACTTTTTGTCCGCTAGAGGGCGCCATATCAAGTTTTATGACACGTCACGTAACCTATGTTTAGCGGACAATTAAGACGGTTCTAACGATACCTCATACGTCGAGTTCCGATAAGTAGATTAGGAGCTATGTGGGAACAGATGAACATACTCACATACATACATAGCCTGTCAAAATCATAACCCTCCTTTGGCTTTGCCGTAGTCGTGTAAAAAACTACAGCTCTTCTTTCTTCTATGACAATTGAAGAGCTAAACGAGATGGAGTACCCCGCAAACACACGACCCTGGCGAATAGGGCATGAAAACACTCGTCGGGCCAATCCGACGCAAGCGGTTAAAGTGTTTTTGCTTAGTATTTAATAAGCAAACCAATTAACAGAAATAAGCAAACAATGTGATCATCTATATATCTTTAAACACGTGGATATTTTTCAGACACTATTGTACGAGTATTACTTCAAATAGAAACAAAGGAACAAAGCAAAGTATATTAAGTTGCTCTTTTTCCGAACAAAGAAATTCTTCTTCAGAAAATATATAAACAAACTGAAATTAAATTGACTGCCCATTGTTTTTGATATTTATCTCGGAAAAGCGAAAGCAATGTTTCAGTGAAAAGGCTTTAGAGATGTTTCTTTTCAGGATAATCTATTAATTAGAAATAGAGTGATTAATTAGTAGCACACTAATCAATATCCAGTCAGTCACTCAATTTCTCTCTACATAATAACAGATAAGAAACATAAATTGAGCAAACTTAAAAAATCTTCCGAAAATGCACAAAATCACCTATCTTTCAGCCATCATGACAATGCTTAAATATGTACAAAATGTGTTTAAAAACCATTTTAATAAAATTATATTACACAGATTTAAGAACTGCGTTACTAATCAAAATGTTTTCACGGAAAACGAAGCCTTGAAAATAGTACTTGTTAGTAAATATTTTATTATTTTTCTTCGTTTTTTTCAAAGTAAATAATTTGAAAGAGACGAAGAAAAATAATAAACTGCACAAAAAAATACAATATTAAACTTTCAATTCCGTCGCGTAATTTTCGTTGCGATTTAAAACAGTTTTCAGAAAAATCTTTTTGAAAAATTTCAGCCATAAGTCATGCATTTTTCATTTCAATGCATGTATCCGACGCCCGTCGGTAGAGCGGCGTACATTTTTCATCAGAACTTTATTTAATCGGTTTGTTACAAAAGTAGTTATGATCGTGTTGAAACCTTAAAATAACGCTGAGCTATAAGTTTTCCTTTGTCTTCTTGCATGAACTGCTTTATTAAAATAAAGCAAAAAGTATTTCCTTAGCTAGTTATCAAAATGTCTACAATAACTTAAGTTAGTGTAGAAAACTTCAAGAAAATTATGCAAAGAAACGTTTTAATCCGGTTATAACTGACGTTAATAATTAGAAAAAAAAATAGTTATTATAATTAATAAAATAACTAATGGATTTTATTGTTTTTGGACTTTGATTTACTTCAAAATGTGAATAAACCTAGAATAACGTCGATAGTCATTATTATAAAAGTAAGTAAAGGATCTCTACCACCAAAGTTGTGTGTAAAAAAACTACAACTGACTTCAATGTAAATAAAAAACTGTTCCAAAAAAAAAAATACCGACTTCACTAAAACAAAAGCTGTAATTTTGGAAGTTGGTGTTTCTGGTACCTATTGTTTTTTTTTTTGTTATTTAACACCGCACACATTTTTTATGAAAAGCTTTGTAAAACTGTGTATTTCATCCATAACACACAATTTCATGATACTTAAAAAGTAAAGGAAATATTTTCGTTTTCATGATTTTTTAATCTTATTCAATTTAAAATACATATAAATTATATTTTTAAATATTTCTATAATAAATAGTAATAAAAAACATTTAAAAATATAAAACTTATTACCTATTACTTTTTTTATTGTCAGGCAAGCCAACCAAGCGAACTCCAACCGAACGGTTATGACTAGCGCCACCTTGCTGGTTCAGTAAGAGCTAATAGCACCTTAGATCCCTCTAGGTTCTATCCTAGACTGAATGTTTGCTTTCCTTTGCCTTACTTTTGTAACAGTGAGTAGAGCGCCATCTATGACCGCGACAGGGAGTTGGTGCCCACCAACAGAACGAATCGCTGGGCTTTCCTCGAATACAACGGTGAATTTTCCAACCACGCGTGGCAAGCGTCCAAGTTCCCGTCAATGTTACTAGATGGCGATGTATTAGCGTCTGTGGTTTGGGTTATACGGCCGATAACAACATAAAGTAGAATTATAAAAATATGTAATAATCCGGTTGGTTTCACCAAAACTACAAAAGTAAATACAACTCTTAATATCTGGTGGACAAATCTTAATGATTCTTTAACTTAGCTCATTTTCAAGGTCTACCTTTACGAAGAAAATTGAGTAATAGGGTACATTATGAGCACCACCGGCGCCGTTACGTCAAAGCTTACTTCGCCAACTTAAGCTTACGACACAAGGGAATTAAGGGTCTTAAGGTCAGGCATAATCTTAACAGCTCAATATTTCTTCTCATTTACACACACGCAACCAATCATTTCCCAAGACTGTCTAAAGCATACAACATATACTTACTTTACTGCCTAATTTAGATAATTTTTATTTTGGGTGATTTTATACTTTTCGCTTATCGTCATCGCAAATGCGTTTATTGCAAACCCTTTTGATCAATCAGTTATGTAAGTTCATCAATATCTAGTTCACTTACACCACTCCATGATTTCTGAGAGATATTCTTTAAGGTAAGCTCGATATCTGCCCGCGATACATCTTTATCAACGATTTTAAACTCTATATTTGTGGGTTAAGTCTCCATTTTGAAAGTTAGCTCGTTGGTTTGCATTTTACGGACTTTGGCTGGAGAGTGTGGGTCGTCGGCCGCTGCGCCCCGCCCCCATCACCGACGTCACACCTGTGACGTCAGAGCCCACCTGCTTCCGACCCCGCGCCCGCTGCCCCCGGCCGGGGAATATCCGGGGACCTGGCCCCTACAGCAAAATGATTTAATCAGGATTTTGAAGTAACGAAATATAAAATTTGATTTTTAATGTGTACTTACGTAGGATTTCAATTTATGCGTTGCTAAGCTCGTTATAAAAGTATATTATTAAGTAAGCTTTTACTAACGGTTTTACCATGAGATATTATACGATACTTTTATGTGGCTGCTTATAATATTCCTATTGGAGTAAAGTAAGTTAAGTGCCTATATATATATATGTAAAACATAGATAACATACCCGTTTTGAAACTTTGACGGCATAGCTCAACACAGCTCATAGCCTCACAACACTAACGTGACAATTGATCAACGTCACTCAGTCGTTGAATTCACACGGAGCTGAAACGTTCGTTGAAAATTTACAAAGAGCGGAGAGATTGGGAACCTCACCCCTGAAAGTTGCAAACGCTATCATCGCTGGTTACAATGTCGAACACACTTCCATTCTATTTTACTTTTTACAAGTAGCATCAAACTTCAAATTGGTATAGGATTTTCAAAATGGAGTTTACGTAAGATTAACTTAAGAACAGCAGTCTTGCTTGGTTGAGTTTGGGATAGGCGGAAAACCAAACAAAAGATTTATGGGAAGATCTTGCTTTTTTCTCTTTTCAAATTTATTTGTGAGCAACTTTATTGGTTGAAAATGGTTTCACCTTAATCGTTTCTTTCTTAAGCTGAATTTCTATAAACACCTTTTTCTGCTCTGAAAATTATTTATAGTTATCTAATTATATAGCGAATATGTAACTTGTTTAGTCACAATTTCTGCGCTCCTCATTATCGTTTAATGTCGCCAATCCGCAATACTTACTTAGAAAGTGATGGCGTTCGATGCTACAGCAACTGATATCCAATTATAATATCAATGATAAATGTAATTGGCAGTTAATTATCTATTGCGTACATCATTACATCATGTTATTTTTTATAGATTAATTTCGGTACATAGGTATCTACTCTATACCGCATACATTAACACAATTTACACTGTTTAATATCAAAATATCTAATATTATTCCTTATTATGATAATTTAAAAGTATCATCTACATACTTCTAAAAAAATTGAGGTAATCGAAATTGCTAATGAACCCAATATCCATAAAATTATTATCAAGCTCACCTTCCCTACCCTCTGCGACTAAAAAAATACCTGACCTCATTTTTAAAACACCTCAACAGCGTGCATATACCCCTATACATAATTAGAGCTGACATGGTAGCTATGTTGTAAACAAAAATAAGTTTTCAATAAAAAATATTTTATCATCACAAACTTTATCGCACGGTTTTTTTTTCGAGTGGGAAAATAATCTTATGACATCCCCCGCTCTTGGGCGGGGCGGGAGATAGTGTCAGACTTTTACTGACTAAAAACCCACTCCTGTTCCTTCTTTGCCATTTTTCCAGGGCCCCGGGGATCTCTTCCGCATCACCCATGGCCCCAGTAGGCTTCTACCCTGCTGAGCCCCTACGGTTGCTGACATCTCCTTGAGGCGCGCGTGGAACACTACACGCCGACGACGACTTGGGCTCGCTCCGGACGGTTACCGGACGATCGGACGGCGAGCTACCCAATGTTCGCCGTCCGCAAACCCATGCCTACGGTGGCCGGAAATCGGGATCGAAATCCCGGTGGCTTGGGCGCGTGGACCATTGCCTCGCGCGTGCACGTGCGGCCTCCTCCTTTGCTAGCATTACTCCTGCGCAGAAGGAGGCGACCGCCTGCCACTCCTCCTCGCTCCGGACCATGGCCTGTACCAAGGCCCGGATCGCACGGTGGTGGAACTATTCAACATAATAGTCATGATGAGTAATATACTCATCGAGACTCTTCCAAACAGCTCACACGCGATGGGATTACCTTTTTGCGCTCAGTAGTTCCTATGACTACTATCCGACTGCATAATGAGACCACCTTCATGGTATCATATTAATGCATTATCATCTTGGTTACATAAGTATACCAAATTTCAGTTCAAACGGTTAGGGGCTTTTTTTTCGGTGGGAAAATCATCCAGTGACATGCCCCGCTCTTGGGGGGCGCGGGATATAGTGTCAGACTTTTACTGACTAAAAACCCACATCTGTTCCTTCGTTGCCTTTCATACCAGGGCCGAGTCCTCCTTTTAGAATCAGACCCTTGGCCCCAGTAGGCTTCGACCCTGCTGGGCCCCTAAGGTTGCTGACATCTCCTTGAGGAGCGCGTGGAACACTACGCGCCGTCGACGACTTGGGTTCGGTCCGGACGGTTACCGGACGGTTGCTAATTGCAAGTTCAAAGTTTGTAATAAGCCGTACTAACGTCACGTTTTATTCTATTCCCCATTTTCTCTCATCTAAACATCGCGTCTCGTTGCATTTTAAGAAACGACTCTGCATTTTTCAAGTGCTCTTGAAGTAAAGTTGTCTGGTAAAATGTTACTGTCTTGGAACCTGAAAGAAAATTGATCCGATGAGCGCGGGCGAGCAGTTGTACCTCAAGTTAAAGATGGATGGAAATATTAAGTAAAACCCTTCAATACAAGGAGGTATTTTAATAAAAGAACAACTCGTTTTAGATTCTGTCTTATTAAAACAGTAAAAACAAAATTTTCAAACTACAAAGTCGGTTAAAATATAGACAGTTTGGGGGCCGAGTCACCCGCGTCCGTAGGAGAATACCTGAAGCAAGTCCCTACACGTGGTCCCCGGGTGGTGCTAATCAGGTGACACTAACTGGTGGTAGGTTTCGACCGTTGGCTTGCGACCACCCACTGAGCAAAGACGTACCGCCAAACGGCCTGGCCGTGTTCCGGTATGATGCTCAGTGTAGCCAGTCTAGAGGAGTTGGGTCGAAATAGCTGTTCCAGTGCAAGCAGACCATCCTGGCTCGTGCTGATGGGGAGGAATCGGGAGGCTAGTCGCGGAGGGTAGCGGGATCCGAGGCACGGTTGCCGCTGGCCGACCGCAGGTAGCTGGGGGCCCAAGTAATGTGCTAGCCACACATGAAAGGCTGCCCCGCCAACTGTCGAAAAATCCCGGAATGCGCCATCGTGCTGGTTGGCGACCAGACGAGAGGGCCCGATGGACATTCCCGGGGGGGCTCGGGCGTCCCCGCAGTCTCCAGACTAGTCCCCCAATGATGTCGTCCTTTCAGTGCGTGCCTGAGGGTTAGCTGCGTGGAACCTCATTTCACTTCCTTCTCCTCTCCTCCCTTCACTCAAATAATGAAAAGGAAAAGTAAGAGACAAGTTAGACAGCGGCTGCACTCCCACTCTCACAAAGTGCACCTCATTAACATACGAGGTCTGCACTCAAATCTCGTCGCAGTCCACCACCACCTCGAGACTGAAAAACCAGCTCTCTTCTTCCTTTCGGAGACGCAGATCAGAGGTCCGTCCGACGTGTCGTACCTTTCTTACCCAGGTTTTACCTTGGAGCACAACTTCAAACCATGTGCGGGTGTATGTATGTACGCCCGGGACGACATCTGCTATCGGCGTCTCCGTAACCTTGAGGACTCCAGGTTCTCGACGCTTTGGACTTTGGTGGACACAGGCCTAGATAAAATAATCTACGCTTGTGTCTACCGCTCGCACAGCGGAGATCAAGAGACATCCGGGCTCACACAACATCTGAGTGAGGCGGCGGATGCGGCTCAGCAGCGGTACCCTTCTGCTCAATTGGTGTTACTGGGGGATTTTAATGCCCACCACCAAGAGTGGCTTTTCCCGTACCAGTCCACAGACCACGCTGGGCGAGAGGTGCGAAAGCTAGCGCTAGCATTAAATCTCGCCCAGCTGGTCCAGGGGGCAACGAGGGTGCCGGATGTGGATTCGCACACAGCCAATTGCCTGGACCTTTTGCTGACAACAGATCCAGACCGCTACTCTGTGTCGATATGTTCGCCTTTAGGCAGTTCCGACCACTGTCTGGTTAAGTCTGTGTCTGTCTACTCCCCGCCCGATCCCAGCCCTAGAGGCACCCGGCGGGTTTGGCGATACAGGTCAGCAGATTGGGATGGCTTGCGGTCTTTCTTCGCATGCTATCCTTGGCAGCCCACTTGCTTTTCTTCAGATGATGCTTCGTCGTGCGTAGATGCCGTGACGGATGTGTTGCGGCAGGGGATGGAGTACTTCATCCCATTCTCTGACGTAACAATGTCTGGCCAAGCTCGTCCATGGTTTGGCGCCGAATGTGATCGCGCAGATGCGCTTAAGCACGCGGCATATCGAGCTTGGGCTGACGCTCGTACGCGCAAAGCAAGCGACGTGGCTCAGAAGAAGAAGGCCTTTAACAGGGCTGCCAAGTCCTGCAAGAAGGTGTTGCAGAGGTCTCGGTTTGACCACATAAGCAGAATTGGGAGCAAACTTGCTTCATACCCCGCAGGTAGTAAAGCGTTTTGGTCCCTGGCTAAGTCGGTTGAATCGAACTTCTGCCGTCCCTCACTTCCGCCATTGCTGAAACCCGATGGGTCGCTGGCTCACACCGCTGAGGAGAAAGCAAACTTGTTTGCCTCTCTTTTTGCGGAATCTTCTCGTCTGAATTCTGGTGACGCACGGCCACCTATTTCTCCTGATGGATGCGCGACGAGGATGTCAGACGTTCGTATCCATCAAAAGGACGTTCGTAGGGTCCTGCGTAATCTCGATGTGAACAAAGCTAGCGGCCCCGACGGGATACCAGCTATTGTGCTTAAAACTTGTGCGCCTGAATTGTCTCCGATCATGACACGCCTATTTCGCATCTCATATGAGACTGGAAAAGTGCCGATTGCATGGAAGCAAGCTAACGTGCAGCCTGTGCCCAAGAAGGGCAGTCGAGCTGACCCGGCAAACTACAGACCCATCTCTGTTACGTCCGTCCTCTGTAAGAGTATGGAACGGGTGCTAAACAAGAAACTTCTGGCATACCTAGAAGCTAACGACATCCTCAGTGACCGGCAATACGGTTTTCGCCAAAATCGGTCCACTGGGGACCTTCTAGCGTATGCCATTCACATCTGGAGCGAAGCCATCGAGAAGCATGGGGAAGCGCTTGCCGTCTCCCTTGATATCTCGAAGGCTTTCGATAGGGTCTGGCACGAAAGCCTCATTGCTAAGCTTCCTTCCTTCGGTCTACCCACTGGTCTGTGTGATTGGATCGCAGACTTCTTGAGGGATCGATCCATCCGAGTGGTCGTTGATGGCTGCTCGTCCGGTCAAATGGATATTAATGCCGGGGTCCCTCAGGGGTCGGTACTCTCGGCAACACTGTTTTTGCTGCACATAAATGACTTACTTAAACCCGGTATCTTTGGGTATGCAGACGACAGCACTGTTGCCGAGAGATATGTGGCTGACGCACGCGCTAGTGGGTCACAGATCCAGTCGTCCCGAGAGGCTATGGTTGAACGCTTGAACTCGTCCTTGAAGGCGGTCTCCGATTGGGGCGATGCCAATCTGGTCAAGTTCAATGCAACTAAAACCCAAGCGTGTCTTTTTTCCGCTAAACGGAGTCAATTCCACCCGGCTCCATCTTTCCGAGGTGTGACCGTGCCAATAACCGACCATCTTGATCTTCTTGGCGTTACGCTGACGTCAACTCTCAACTTTGGGCCATACATCGAAGCAAAGGCTCAACTGGCAGCAAAAAAGCTGGGAATCCTCGCGAAGGTCAGACGGTATTTCACGCCGGAACAGCTGCTAAAACTTTATCAAGCGCAAGTTCGATCGTGTATGGAGTACTGCTCTCATCTTTGGGACGGGTCTGCCAAATACCAGCTTGATGCGATAGAGTCAATTGAGAGGCGAGCCAAGAGGATCATTGGCAATGATGCACTTGTTGAGTCGAAGCTCCAAAGCCTTGGACATCGCCGCCGAGTTGCTGGCCTGTCGGTTTTCTATCGTTTACATTTCGGGGAGTGTGCACTGGAATTGCACAATCTAATTCCGCCAAGTCCGTTCCATCATCGGACCACTAGACGTACGGCGTTGCGCCACCGGTACATGGTGAACATCCCGCCCATACGCACAAAACGTTTTAAGAACACATTTATTATGCGTACAGCCAAGGAGTGGAATTCCTTGCCGGAGTCTGTGTTTCCTGATAGCTACAACTTAGGGGTCTTTAAGTCAAGAGTGAATAGGCTACTTCTAGGCAAGCGTGCTCCATCGTCGACCACATCATCGCTTACCATCAGGTGAGATGGTGGTCAAACGCGAGCCTATCATTAATAAAAAATAAAAAAAAAAAAAAAAAAAGACAGAGCTATAATCTGATTAATATTTCTTTATCTTTATTTTTAAAGAGTAGCCTTGTACTACCCTAAATCTAGTTTTTTTTTCGGTTTTGGTGAGGTTTAACAAAATAATTACTATTCATTACACCTGTTTTTTTATTAATTGAGAATTTAAAGTTTGCCAAACACAAATGTTACATAATAACCTTGCAAATATTGACATTAATAAAATGTAATGTCAATATTTGGGTTTATTTACATTTTTTTGATAAAAAAGAAAGTATTATCCCCAAAAATTGCACAATAATATTAATTGACACTACACAATATGAACAGTCAAACACCTATCGCTGACAGAGACTGTATTAGACATAACGGCGACCTATCACATTGAGTTACGTCTGAGGATTCGGCCGTAACCGCAGAAAAATATCCAACGTATACCAGCATAAACGCAACTACGTAAAATATACCTAAATCCTTGCGTCACTAACAAATAATTTGCCACACTGAACGTAGCTGTCAACAACCGAGCGTTGCAAAGAGAAACAGAAACTACAGTCAACAGACTGAATCCACCCTGTAATTGAAATATTCACAGCACCCACACTGACGCAGGTACATTACAAAAGGTAACATTCTATTTAATAGATTTTAAGGTTGCCGCAGACACGCGCGATGCGACGATGAGAGTTTTTTTTTACTATAATTTCATTTGAAAGTTTAGGTGCGTGCGGCTGCGTCACTGTATCCTCATTGAGGCGATTGAGGACGGCGACTTCTTGCTTTCGGTCCAGACCTCGGTACAGAGCGAGATACCATGGTATACAGTCATCTCCTTCTGCGAAGCAGTAATAATAACAATATAATAATAATATTCCACAACTATCACACAACGCCATCTAGTCACAAACTAAGCAGAGCTTGTGCTATGAGTACTAGACAACTGATAAACATACTTATATATTTCTAAATACATACATATTACAGATAAATTACACCCAGACACAGAACAAATGATCATGCTCATCACACAAATATTTGTCTTAGGTGGGAATCGAACCCACGACCGGTATAACAGTCAGGGCCACTAACCACTAGACCAACATGCGAGCGAAGGAGGTGGCAGTACACGTACGGGAGAGGACATCAACACGCCATAGTCGCCGCAGGAGGCGCCCTGCGCGTCGGGAGTCGCAGGACGATTTCACCCCTCAAAGAGATTTCGGTTATTAGGGCCGATGCCTGCCAGGGCTGCGAGAATGACTCTTGCCCGCAAATGGTATATAGAGAAACACGGCTGAGTTTTAGGCAATGGAAGTCTAACACTCCCTCTCGTTCCACCCAGAACGGGAGAAATAATCTGATAATTTTCCACCCAAAACAAAAAGTGGCGTCTGCGTATTACTTAAATCTAGCGTGCGTACATGACCAGACACGGTATGAACGTAACCGAAACAAAAGGAGTTGGGTTTAATCTTACCAGGTGTTATTTTGTAGTTTATTTCTACCCTTATGTAAAGACGTGATGTAATTTGAGTGTGTTTTGTTCTATCTTACGCGTCGGCGTCACTCCTTAAACAATGACCCACTTTCCATCTAACGCCTCATGCCTGCGGGCTATCATCTGTAACTTAAGGGTCTTATGGCTGCGCTGGCAAATTTCGTGTGGCTAAATTTTGAGCCAAATACTTCTCAAAAAAACTTCTTCTCCTTCATCTGGCTGGCACGACAGTACGTGTGCGAACCCGGTGACCCAGCACTTAGCCACTTTTATAGGAGTTGCCTGTGGTAGCACTACGATCATAAGAGATGAAGACCATTTCATACACAGTTCCGCATTTGCACCCTGCTGCCGTTGCTCCGCAGTAACCCTGCTTTGCTTTGCGATGTTTGAGTTTCCACTTTGCACTTGAGTTCGGAGACGGTTCAGGGACTTTTGTAATTACCCTCCAAATACTAAAAAGACTATAAAGTTTTTAATAAAAATGGTTGGCAAATCGTTGACGCAATTCCGCGTCACGCCTATCTATGGGAGCCTTTATGCTGTGCTGTAGATATTAAGTATGCCTGGCGAACTCTATTGTTTTATATGGAAACTAAACCACGGCTTCTACGTCGGGCTGTTTTTTTACGAACGTTTTTTTTTTTTGATATGAAACTTTCAAAATGAATGTTCTAGATTTAATAAAACATATTATATACAATAGGTATCTGTTTTATCTAAAATTTTAAGATATTATCTGTTGATTATGATAACTGAAACTTTCCGGAAATGCTCAAACCGGGAAACAACTTACATTTTGCTTCTGCGGCAAAATTTATTGAAATCCATTGGGAGTCGCAATGGAGTTATAATGATGCATCAATTACCACTTAGCTAGATGGGCCTTTAGGTACTCAATCCCATGGCGATGAAAAATATTTTTAACCGACTTCAAAAAGAGGTTGTATATTTGGCTGTATATATATTTTTTTTTGGATTGAATTAGTTATATTTAGTTTGGTTCTTGTCTGTCATTACTATACGAATGAAAGTTTATTGATTTTGATGACGAGTACTTAATATGTACATCAATACTAACTTTTGTCCGTGGCTTCGCTCGCATACCTACCAATTTTCAACCCATTTTTCATAATTCGCGTAAGGGTTGAAACAACTGTTCTTATTCTTCATTTTTCTCTTAAAAAATAACCTTGTAAAAAAATTGCTTTCAAAATTCAAGGGTTTAATCAGGGCGTTGATGAGTGATTGAGCCAGGCCTTTTTTGTTTATATCTAGGTACATACATAAAAAGAGAAACTGACTGACATATCAACGCATAGCCAAAACTACTGGGACTAGGAACATGAAATTTCGCGCGAAGCTTCCTTTTATGACGTAAGCGAGCACTAAGAAAACTAAGAAGTTTTTGGACATTCAACCTATAAGGGGGTGAAAAGGGGGAATTTCGTTTGTGTGCAAAATATCGTTTCATGTAGTAATCAAAGTAAATAAATAATAAAGGTAGTTCCTTATTATTCGTTCTTTTTTTTTTTTTAACTATCTCTATGAAACGATTTAGTGGTTGTTAAATGTTGTATGGGAGAATCTTATTCTTTTGACTGGCCTGTTGGTCTAGTGGTTAATGGCCCTGACTGCTATGCCGGAGGTCATAGGTTCGATTCCCACCCAGGACAAATGTTTGTGTGATGAGCACGATCATTTGTTCTGTGTCTGGGTGTAATTTATCTATAATATGTATGTCACCACCATATATGTGGGTCGCCAGTTTGGGAAATCATCCAATGACACCTCCTGCCCTTGGGCGGGGCGAGAGGGCGTGTCAGACTTACTGACTAAACTAAACTAAACTACTCCTAACCTAACCCCACTCCTACTAAACCCACTCCTTTTCCTTCTTTGCCCTCGTTCCAGGGCTCCGGGGTTTTCTTTCGCATCACCCATGGCCATAGTAGGCTTCGACACCCTGCTGGGCCCCTACGGTTGCTGACATCTCCTTGAGGCGCGCGTGGTACACTACGCGCCGTCGACGACTTGGGCTCCGTTCGGACACTTACCGGACGGACAGACGGCGAGCTACCCGTTGCTCGCCGTCCGCAAGCCCGCGCCTACGGTGGCCGGAAATCAGGATAAGAATCCTGGCGGCTGGGGCGTGAGTGCCAATGCCTCGCGCGTGCGGCCGCCTCCTTTGCTAGCATTACTGCTTCGCAGAAGGAGGCGACCGCCTGCACCGTATCACACCTAACAATACGAGCTTTTTTAAGGTGCGAAATCATCCAATGACTTCTTCCGCTCTGGGTGGAGCAGGAAGACGGGACAGACTTTTACTGACTACAACCACAGACATATCAGACTTTTACTGACAAAACGGACCATGGCCGGAACCAGGGCTCGGTGCAAGAGGTCGCTGCCACCGATTACCTCCAAGAGAACACGGCGGTGCTCACCTCCACCGTAAGCCCCACCGTGTCCTCCGGGTGGTTCACACAATAGTGACACCCGGGCGTTTCTTCCGCCTAAATCCGATACAGGAACCTGCCGAACTTACCATGTCCGGTTTTGACCTGCGTCATGCGAAGGGTGGCGACGCTGTGACGCCTTTCCAGCCCCTCTTCAAAGAGGGGACTTACCGCCATGCCATAATGGCGTGCCCCAACAATACGAGATGTATTCAGGAGTACCGCTTTCGGAATCAAGCCCTTGATCCAGCCTCCTAATCTTATTCTAATGGTTACTTTATATAAAATCTCCGTAAACTTCTTATACTCGTAGCCATGTAAGGGTAACAGCATACAAGAATGAGAATGCAAGAATGTAATGAATCTAATAATGTAGAAAATAAGAAGAATTTAATATTCAACAACTTTTCTATTAGTTTATCTTATGAATAGTCAAACTAAGCAGAAATTAATTAAACAGTGTGGTTATCACATCGGTTGCGAGCCGCCCTCAAAGGATGGCCCGTTGAAAAGATAGGATCTCGGTATTTTAATAAGCTTATGATAAGCTTCAACTGATTTTTCATTAACGTCAAAGAAATGCATTTATGGTATTCGATGCACTGACAATTGAGTACTTACTAGGTTGTTTTTTGAAAAAAGAGAAGGTTGTGCCTACCTGTATTTGTTTACATACATGATACCTACAAATATTTATTAAATTTTGACTTTGGTCTTGCTGCAAATATACTCAATGTCGCAAGAACGTTTTCATTTATATTAACAAAGAAATTCGCAAAGCAAGCCTCCCCCGAGCATACGTTTGTCTACACGTAGGCATGCGGCTGTGCGGCCTACTTGCTACGTGCGTAGCGACGTAGCGACCGCGTAGCCGCGTAGCGACACCCGTAGTGCTACGATGTGTTAATATTAAAAGGCAATTTCGCGCTAAACTCGTGTTGTTGTACCATGCGGCACACTTATCCTCTTATGTACTCTCCACAATAATTGGAAAACTTCAACTTTTGTTACCCGGTGTTATGGTATCGTAAAACTTAAAATGATAGCCAGTAATACCATAAAATTGACATCAACTGTGAAATCTTATCGACTATAAAGACTAGTAATTTACTGGAAGAATAATCTTGTGTGCCATATTTCCTTCAGTTGTGAACTTTAATCTTGGCAAAAGTTTTACCTGACTTCAATACCTACAGCTGACTTTGTTCTCGTTTTGTAGGACAACCAAATTGCATCGAACTGACACAAATTGTTGATGAAATAACTTTCAAATCTGTTTGACCTCCTCTAGGCTGGTGAAATATTGGTTTTCGATAAAAAGGAAACAAAGCTACGCTCGGCTGGTATACCTGAGTAGGTACTCGATTCCGCGAAACTGCAGCTCAAAAATCGATTAAGTCCCAAAGCGGAGTTGAGGTCTCGAGGTGGAGGGCTCTCGTGAAGAGTTTTGGAGAATGCTGGAGGTGGGCCGGGGGCGCATGCGCGGGGCGGAGGCACGCGCTGACGTCACCGTCGCGCCCGGGGCGGCGCGCCAGTGCCGCTCGCGACCGCGCGATCAGTCACGCGCGACTCCCGCCCTAAATCGTCTAAACACGATCACGAGCTTCCGATGTTAATTCTCTATCATAAACAAGCGGTTATTGTTCATAAACTAGGTGCGCCGGCTACCGGACGCGCGCCGGCCCGCCAGCCCACGTGCTGACGTGACGTGACAGCACACTGTACATCCCCGGTCCTCCACGACACATTTGTTATGGCCATTCCATACAAACTACTTATATTTACATACATGCAGATAGTGTAGTCGTTGATGACGTACACAAAGACGCTGTTTAAATTGAATTATAGGAGGAGTGAGCTAAATATGTACACGCTTAGAACTCAACAACAAAGTGGCGGTGTGATAGTGATGAATAGTGGCTGTTATTAGGCCTGCTTTGCTTAGATAAGCTGCCATATTGCCTACACACATACACATTACACAGCATAGATCACTGTAACACTAGTTTTACATCTCGACATTTAATATTTAAGACCGGTGCTCGGCCACAGTTCCTTCAGCTGTAAGTAAAGTGCTGACTATCTTTATAGCTTCAACGTGAGTAGTCAAAGGTTACTAATTCATCATGTATTTTCTACACACATCAAATACGCAAGACTTATTTATTATTGGTTGCTTATAAGCATACTTACATTACAAGGCCTAACACATCCAGTCAGATGATTTATAGCTCTTTTGCGACTGCCTCTGAATACATATTACACTGTTTATATAAAAATGTATGTTCATTTTTACCAACCAAATAATGCAAACATTTGTATCTTCCATCTGAAACTTTCTTAAGCTTCTGTAACAATATATATATAGAAGTATTATAAGCAAGGATTACGTTTCTGTACGTAATACAATATTCGTAGGATAAGAAAGTGTAGGTTATCTTGAGGAAATAGAACTTACCTCCATAGATATAAGGGCTAAATTTTTGTAATCGGTTTATCCTTAGTGAACACAAAAGGATCGGTCTGGGTAGATCGTGTCGTGGTAGTAATATCTTAAAGATATTGATACTGTATTTATACATCCACATTTTGAAATCTTTCCTTTACACAGGTAGGATTATATTGATTAGAGTGTCTCATTGTGTTGAAGACTAGGTAATAAGGACAAACACATTGAAAACAGTTAGTTCAATGACCTCGACGTAGACACAGATTTTGCTACCTAATAATAGTTTCAATATATAGATACCTATCTCACATAGTCTGTAAACCGTCAGCGATACGTATAGAATTTTGTTTAAGACAGGCCACAGCTGGCCATGCGCCTCTTCCTAAAATAAGACAATTTACGGGAAGAAGTGGTTAAAATAAAGTGAAACAGAGACTTGAACATATTTACTGAAGTTACAATTTTGTACAAATATTGAATCTCTTCTGTTTTCTCTCGTACTCAAATGAAGATCACTGCATACCACCACTTTAACAAATTAAACATCTTGTACCCGCAGATCGATTCGCAGGCGTTTCTAAAACTACTGTATTATTCATAGGACAAAGTGTCTTATTTAAATTAACCTTTGAAGGTTTTAGTTATATTGAATATTCCTGTACTCGTCGCTTCTCACACGTGCTTTAATTTATCTTGAAATGGAAACATTAAAGGCTTTACGGCTCTGTGATTTAGTTGACTAATTAGAATAGGTTTGTTTTATCTTTACAATCTTAGAATAGTTAACCTAATTAATTTATGTATATACAAATCATACGATTGTGACAACTGTACAGAGTGTGTAACAGCCGTATGATTTATTTAATAGTACCTACATTTTAAATTGCAATCACCATCATCATCATCATCATCAGCCGAAAGACGTCCAATGCTGGATAAAGGGCTCGCCCAAGTGCTACAAAGACCGGTCTTGTCTCGCATATATCTGATACTCGCGACCTTCATCAGATCATCGGTCCACCTTATGAAAGGCCTTCCAACGCCGCGTCTTCCAGTACATTGCAATGCCCAAATGCACAAATCACTCTACATAATTCAAAAGCTACGCTTACTAAAATTACAATTCCTACGTCACAAAACAACAGCCAATAAACTATCAAGCAATATCTGACAAAAGCTCGTGTCAATCCGGCAAACGCTTTTATTTGTACTTTTAACAGAAAGACAAACAGAACGTTTGGCTTTGTAACTGTTCCCGGAATATTACCCCCAAAGCATACACTTTGACATCCATCACTTACACCGTAAATAACATTTCTTCGAGTCAATGGCAGTTCAACAACAAAGAAAACAACTCTATTTTTACTCTGACACACACACACACATACCATCATTGATTCATGAAACTTACTCCTTTAGTGAATGAATCCTCTGATCGATAACATTTAATTGGATCTTGAGCTTTCGTAGTTACGTCATTGCTATTTATGCTATTACCGTCATGTAGGATCGTTTTAAACGCGTGTTTGGTATCCGTCATCATTTCGGACCGGAACCACATGTTCGTTTCCTTTCTGTCGTTCTTCACGATTCCGTGCTTTGAATTACAATTTGCTAGTGATGGATTTTTCATTTTAGACAATAATTGAGTAGATAGACTTTATCGACAGGCTACTTCGTTTTTGTCCATTGACCTTTGATATTAATATATCGATGAACTTCGAGAAGCTCGTGGCTAGGTAATAACAGTCGCACGGTTAGTCTTTCAAGGTTAAGCAACACTTGGCGAGGGCAATCCGTGGATGGGTGACCAACCTTTACATATCGAAACCCCTCTGAAACCTTGGCCCCGGCAATCATTTAAAGTTATCAAGTCATTTCACAGTCTTTACGGATATTCAAAAACCAGAAAATCTGAAACCAGTCTTGTCAAGGGGTTTCGTGTCACTCAGTTACTGGGTTATAGAGTTTAGATAGGCAGTCACTTCATAAATAATATCGGTATGCTGTTGCATCCGATTCGACTAGAAGCCAACCTATAGATATTAAGCGGTTTTCCATAAAAAGTTTGGAACATTGTTATCAAGTACACCAAGTCCCCGAGCGGCATCAGTCTTACAGCCTATCTGCCGGGGCTAATGCCGAAACTACTTAACGATTCTTGATGGGGTTATCGCAGCTTCCTAAGACATTTCTCGGGGGAGGTTCACACTGATACATTAACAGATTATATACAGCGATAATAACAGTATTTATACGAACCTAATTCATTTAACAAAGTATGTTCATAAAATCTTTGATTCCAATGAACTTATATTCTTGTAATGGTAACGTTTTGAGGTTGTATTACTGCAACTACATCATCATTTCGGTTGAAATCATTATCTGCTATCTGAATATGTCCTTACATCTGGCGCAGAACATTTTATTCAAATCGCAACAAAACTCCTTTTATAGCTTCAATAAAACATGAATATTTTTCTTGGCTGTACGAGAGACGACTTTCGTTTCATCACTCTATCCAATTTCGTTCCTTCCACATTGCCCTTGGGCTTATTACGAGGCTCAAGACGGGCCTATATATATATTTGTGTGTGCGTAAGCAGAACGAACAGTCTGCCTTTGGCTAACAAACGCTAAAACCACCCCTTGACGGTTGGCCTTGCAAATTTTTCACAGGGCACTGGCCACGTGAGAATGTCCTCGAGCGTCCTATAACCAATTTTTTTTTATTTAACGTCTACTTATCTATATAAAGTGTGGAAAAATGAGTCGGGCCCAGGAGGGATACTACCTTAAATCCTTAAGATGGCTCATTTTACTTAAAAGAGATATTTCTTTATTTTCAAAAAGAAACAAAACTGCATTCAAAGATTTTCTAAAACTCGCTTGCCTCGCCCGGGACTCGAACCAACTAAAATAAAAAAAACAAACACTCGCTATTGTATTATTCTAATCGATAGAATTATTATTCAGGATAAAATTTCTCTAACAAACAGTTGGTCTTAAAAATAAAATGAACCTAAAATCTAACATTAACTTTATTTTATCATCAATTTGTTATACTTCATTATTTAACTGATAAATTGTTCGTCGTAGTCAAACGTTTACTGGGGCCACGGGTAGTGTGAAAATGAAACCCGGGGCCCTGGGACGAAGGCAAAGAAGGAACAGGAGTGGGTTTTTAGTCAGTAAAAGTCTGACACTATTTTCCGCTCCTCCCAAGATTTGTCATAAGATGATTTTCCCACCTAAAACAAATTAATAAAACATCAAACGTTCCATTTTTAACTTTTTCCACAGAACGCCTCGTATCATGTAAGAAGCAAATGTTAGGCATATTTCCTATTACTAGGTATTATTACCATTAAACGATTTTCTTATCGAAGATTTCAACAAGGGCAAACTGGGTTACTCATTTTTATACTGTTTTTCTGATTTTTATAAAGGTACTTAGAGATAAATTAGTAAGCGTGTACTTCATACGAAGTCTTTGAATGTTGGAGAGATAAGAAAACTGTTACATGTCTATTACTTGTTGAAAGTGAACAGTAAGTACTAGATGTTCATTAAAGAACTTGTGTACTAAATAGGTATTCTTCATGCATATATTGTACGACAGACGAGAGTAAGACCAAATGTTTGTTAAAGTAATTTTATTTTGAATAATAATCCTATCGATTATGGTATAATAAAATAGCGAGTGATTGTTTTTTATTTTATTTTAGTTGGTTCTAGTCCCAGGCGAGGCAAGCAAGTCTTAGAAAATCTATGAATGCAGTTTTATTTCTCTTTATAAATAAAGGAATGTCTCCTTTAAGTAAAATGAGTCAACCAAAGGATTTAGGTTAAATGATGTAGGGTAGTTTATTTTTCTACACTGTATGTAAAACGAGAAACTGACTGACTTACATATCAACGCACAGCCGAAACTACTGGGGCTAGGAGTGTGAAAATTTACACAATGTTCCCTTATATGACGTCGGCGAGCACTAAAAGAGGATTTTCAGAAATTCATCCCCTAAGGGTATGAAAGGAGGTCCAAAGATTGTATAGAGAGACCTACTTTCATGCAGGCGAAGCCGCTGTCAGAACCTAGTATAGGTATAATATTTACCCAAAAAATATTCAAGTCACTACGGCTCCTGGACGCTTCACGCTATTTTCGTGTTAATTAATTTTAATTAATTTCGTGATGTGAATTGATTGCACTACAACGTAATTAAATTAACTATGATATAAATTGAATAACATTATTTAGGCCACGCGATAGGTTTTTTAAATCTTTTTTGTTGACATTGGCTGTTGTTCTTTTAAAAGGAAATCGTAGGTATAAAGTCCGGCTACAAAATAAATGTAAGGGTACAAAAACTTGGGACATCTGATGCTTGAGAAGTAGGAAAACTTCGTGTTTCCGTTGCTTACAATATTCACGTTGGACTGTAAGAAGGAACCAGCGGTCGGGGGTGTGGGTACTGTCCTTTGTGTAGATATGCATTTAAAAAATATGTTTATTCAAATTACCTTTACATAAGAAATGGTAGCTACTTTATGTTTTATGTCTTCTTTTTAAAAATCTTGCTAACGTAATGGTTGACATATTTTTCCTTTGACTGTTTTGTGAATTGTTTTCAATCACTATTTTGCTACTGTAATTCATGATGTACTTTACATAACATCACGTCTGTATTTCTCAAAAGGTTAGGCAGAGGTATAAGTATATTATAGCTACATTTCGTGATATCTTTTTTTGATACTTAAAGCACTAGTCTCACCATTGAAAAAATTAATTTTAAACAACCTTCAACTTTCAAAATTAACTTTCTCAGATTCTTTGATTATTCGAGATATTCGAGATTAGATTCATTACCTATATTCCTTTCGGTACCGTAGGGTAGGCATGGGGAAATCTCTTGTCTTCGCACAGTTCGTGCATTTAGCCAGTATTAAGTTTAGGCCTGTCTAGGTCCCTGAGTCCCAACAGTGGGAACATTATAAGGCCGACTATGCTATGCTATGCTGTTTACGTAATATTTCGATTTTTATACAGCATACAGTCGCTTTGTTTTGCATTAGAATGCGGATGTAACTCATTCTAATGTTTTTACAATATTGTCAAGAAATTCTCAGCTCCTTTTTACCGCGGCCGCATCTGTTTCAATGATTCAACTTGTTGTCCAGTTGTGTATATACTTGATATTTAAAACTACACCAATTTTATATCAGAATGTCCTTTTTTTGCGCGGGAAATCATTCAATAACTTCTCCTTGGTGGAGCAGGAGTGTTAGACTTTTACTGACTAAAACCCAGTGTTTCTTCAGTTGCCCTTTATTTCGAGGGCTGCGGTAACTCCTGCGAACAATCCGCAGCCTGGCAGGCGTCGGCCACTTCGCAATGACCTAGGAATTAATTTACGAATATTTAAAAGAGCTACTGAACTTCTCTTCTTTCGCAAAAGTCCCGCCAAAAAAACTCCTAATCAACATTCTACAGCAAAAATCAAACAAACACAAGTATATCTACCTACTTATGTAAAACATGTAGGTACATTCATATCAGTAAAATATATCATAAATGTACTCGGTACTCTCCAAGCAATCGTATTTACGAATACAAAAGAGCCGCAATCTATTCTTTATGCTTTGATAAGATTTATATTTTGTACAAGATTGGGTTAATATAGTATAAAAGCTCGCTTTATTTTTATAAATATGTACATTTTGCAAAAAGCACATTTCGACAGTTTTTTAACGATAACTCCCGTTTTGTCACGAGAGAATACACGGACACAAGGCTTCAGGCAGTCAAAAGACGATTCTATTAAGAAAACGTACCTTTTTATGTACGCATTCCTATCTTCTATGTATTTAAACATTTAAGTTGTCTAAGCTCTTTAATTAAGATAACATAATCTGCGAAGCCTTAGAGTTTCTAAGAAAATATTTATATTGCTTTAAGTAAAATAGCGCTCACGAGATCCTTGTTGACTTTGATTTGATTGTAAACCCAACCAAAACAAGATACAACAACTGGCTACAAGATAGAGTAGTCATTTTCACTTTTCCCATTAATGCGTCCGATTCAGCCTTTCCCTTGCTGCCCTCCCTCAGCGGCGCCCTAAGCCGAGGTACGCACCCTACAGGATGTGCCGTTAGCGTGTAGTCGCTTAGTTTTTTAAGTTTATATAAGTCCTGGCTGGTGGCTTTTTAGGAATTATTAAGGCTACCACAGGCAAGTCCGGTTAAGCAAGCGACAACCTCATAGGTTTGCGAGAGACCACTCATAAAAAAATGTCTTTTCCCGTGTCACGTTACGTGGAGTCGGCGCAACACGTTGTCTTCTCCCATTAGCTCTTTTCAACAGTCACGATATCATTGAAAGAATAGTCTTCCATACCATTTATCACTTCATTAACCCACACTAATGCTTCGCATAATGTAGAATTTTGCTGTTGTAATTATGTTTATTTATGGATTTATAAAATAATTATTGGATTTTTTTTAAAACCTACTATCGTTTACTGTGATATACATTTTACGGAATAATATTAATTTAATAAGGTAAAATTTTCATTTGAATCTGAGCGCTTTTCGTAGTTTTATTATGGTTAAAAACCATAATAATGCGTTTGTTCTTCTAGATATTTCACATATATCTAAAATCCGAGGCCGCCTTGAACTACAGGACTATTTAAAAAATATTATCAACATCAACATTTCAAAGCTGAAGAGCTTGTTTGATTGCACTAATCTCAAGATCTTCTGGTTTAAAATGAAACATTATTTTAGTGTTGGATAACCCATATATCGAGGAAGGTATATAAAAGACGCAGGTAAATCCGCGGGGGACTGCTAGTTATATTTCATTGAATTTTGGCTTTATATAAATAGATAAGAAAAAATTGAGAAAAGCGACACCGCTATTAACTATAGATACTAGTAACGGATCTGCATTCGATTAGTCAAAGTTACCGAAATCTTACTTTCACTAAATGAAAACGCCAATTTTAGCATTTCATTTCATGCAAAAATCATGGTCGAAATCTCATAAGGCTCTGAAACTGTTCCGCAAATGATTATGCTGAGTAGGTACGCTTAGTTGTGTATAATAGACCGAACCATTTGCTTTATAATGGTCGCGCTGTCTTACATAAGGCTGTCCGGCGGTACTTTGCCTGTCAGTTGTCGAGTTATCGCACAAGGAATCAGTACATCTCTATTGTATTCTAGTTATCAGATGCGATATGTATCAACTATTTATACAATAGTGAATAGAGTATCAAGATTATTTGTTGATACGATAAACACCAAAATATTACCTGAATGTTTCTCAACAACCGATAATAACAAGTTGTGTAAGAGATTTATTATTTATTACATTGCGTTTTTTTAGGTGGGAAAATCATTCAATGATACCTCGCGCTCTTAGGCGTGAGTGGAGCAATGGTGGTCGAGTGGTAATGGCCCCGACTTACGAGTTGTCGGGTCGTGGGTTCAAATCCAGCCAGGCGCATTACTTTGTGTAATTTATTTCATCACCACTGCTCTCAAAACGTTGAAGGAAAACATCGTGAGGAAACCGGCATGTCCTAGAACCAAAAATTTGAAGACATGTGACATCCACCAACCCGCACTGGGCCCGCGTGGTGGTTTACGGCCCATTCCCTCTCCTAGAGAGGAGGTTTGAGTCCCAATAGTGGGAACATTATAAGGCCGACTATGTTATGCTTGCGCGAGATGTCATTGGACAAGGACACAATTCGCACACACACAGATTGCTGAAATTTTGCACAAAGGTTTATTTTACGATGTATACAAAGAATAAAAGAGGATTTTCCAAAACTCACCCCGCCTATGGGGGTCCAAAGTTTATATAGAGAAATCTACTTTCACGCAGGCGAAGCCGCTGGCAGAAGGTAGTAGTACTATAATATAATGTTAGAATGATTAGGTTTACTTAATCTAAACAAGCACTTGTAATTAAAAACGTTTCCACGTTTCTACGTTTCATATTTCAATGTAACCACGGAAAATTTTGATTTGATTCTAAATAATTTTTTGGCCACTTGGTTTCAAAGATTCGCATTTTCCTTTGCTTTAGAAATTAAATATCGGCTTACAGTCAGTGAAGACTTCCAAACAATCATTGTCGAAAACATTACAAAATATCAATTATACAATTTCAAATGTTTATGTAAACCAAAGTCGATTAATTCTTTATTTCTAATGAAATCTACACAATCAACAATCACGGTAGCATCAAGAGAATTCTCTTTTATTTTATTACAATGTGCTAAACTTCTTTTATCCATTAACTGGGGGTAAATTGTTTTTAGATGAAGTACTTGGAAGTGTTGCAAGTTAATGGAAAAGCTTGGTACGCCTCTGTAATATTACAAGGGGAACGGTAGGGAGCAGAGTACTGTAGTACCTCCTCCTGGCTTTCTGAAAGCTAGACATTATCTAGAACATTAATCAGCAACTCACGATCATACTTTAGTGCTTAGCCCAACAATAACAACTGTTGTGAGCTGTATAGAACGGCTCGATGACACAGAAGGGTTACTTAGTAGCTACTTTTATGCGCTTTTACATAGAATGGCCATTTATTGTTTGACATGAAGTACCTATGTTTATCAAATACGAAAAATCACATCGTAACATTATTCACACATTTATATCTCTTCATCATTATCTAAACAAGCATTGTCATCACACATCTTTACTACATTGTAATTTAATCCAAGTTACAAGTAACTCACACACACACAAACGATAAACGTTGGATCACAGTTACTGCAGTCACGTCAAGTCATTTGAGAGAATACTTTTTTTAAAGTACCCCTCAAAAATTAATTTAAGAACTAACTCGGAAGGTTGTTTCATACGAAACTTATAAAAATCTAACACGACAGCACTAAAAAAATCAATTAAAAAAATGAAAGCTTGAACAAACAACGATTCCTCAGCGAAATACTTAAGAAGCAGCATGTGATGGTAGACTGGTGTTCCTGTATCACTCGAAGGTTGTGCCTCAGTCCAGTGTTAAGCATGGAAGGTACGGCGTGAAGCGAGCCCTGGGCGGGGGCGGCTCGCGGCGCGCGCGCTGTGATGCGATGGGCCAGGACTGGTGCTTCAGACGCAAGAGGAAGCGCAGCAGCAGTCAGGAGGACCACCCGCATCACACCCGGTAACTGTAGCCAAACGGTAGAATGTAGTTTTTGAGAAGTCTGCCAGTCTGAGGTCGTTCCAGTCTTTTTGATAATATCTTCTTATTATTTTTTGTTGAAAATAGTCCACAACGCGTTTTGGCATCTTTAAAACGCGCACATCACTTTCGAAATTATCTGGGCCTCGGGGTCCCGTATGTTTAGAAAGAGTACGAGAGACCGATGCCAACTCACAGAAGCCGGATAAATACTCTAAACAGAGTGGAGCACCTACCGACCACTGTCTTAAACATCCGTGACAACAGGATCCCGAGAATTTCAAAGATACTCTTACAAATAACAATAAACATTCCATTAAATTTGCATTGTGGTTACATCAGTGAAGAGTCAGAACGTGTTATGGATTACGAATCTTCATTTCCACAACGCGTCATAACCATATTTTAAGTGCCACGACTTAATGTGGTTGTTTGAAAGATCCACAACGCTTTGTGAGTATTTTTTTCGCTCATTGATCGATTTCGGTCTATGAGCGTAACATATAGGTATCATTTGAACCCAGTACGTGGACCACGTTTATACCAGCATCGGTGACATGCATTAGATTGTCAAAAGTAGTACCAACTGTGAATCACCGTGTTTTCATCAGGTTTCACATGTCTATTATGAAAAAACCTTACGGAATTAAACTGGACTCTCAGCCTTTATTCAAATTACACAAACTGGACCCTTATATTTTATAGGAAGAATGGTAGACAAGGGGCAAATTGAATCGCAAAGAAAAACAAATACAAACTTGGTGACTTGCATTTGGCATGCCTACTTCTACTACTTCTTAATCTGGGTATAAACATCTACTCTCTTGCAAGATTTTTCCACCACCACCATCATTGATTTATTTAAGTTTCGTGAAATAGGAAATTTTCTGTCAAATCTCATATTACCTACCTACTTAACTGTTGACCGAAATTGCAGCACTGAACAGTAGCCATTCAATAAAATAGATCTGAGAATACTCCTAGCTAATTAGAAATTGGTTCACGGTTTTTAGTAACCGTTGGATAAGTATGCCAGCAAAGCTGCGTCGAGTTATTAATTTCGATTTTATCATGTGAGTCGATTCTACCGCCATCTGTAGGTTGTAAGCACCTTTTAGTTACATGTAGGGAGCTCACTGGTGTAGTTACGTGAAGTTAACGTTAATGGTGGCTAGATGTCGTTCGCAACCCTCTTTCAAAACCATAATTTTTCCGCTCATGAAAAAATAACGTTGTTGTTTTTCTAAAAGCTTCATCAAATTAAGTGGAGAAAAGTAGAAGGACATTATGATAAAATATTTCCAACTTCAATCAAGAAATAATATGGATGAATATACCGTAATTTTGTTCATAAAAATTTGCTAATAAAAGTGTTCGACCGAAGCTAAATTTGGCCGAAGTTGAAGCGGAATGTATAATTCGACGCTAAATAATGAATAAATTTTGGAATTCCGTACAAAAAAGGTTTTTTTTATATATGTGCTGTCGGGTTCTTGACAGCAACTATAATTTTGATCTGTTTATTGATATAATGAATAGGAATAGTGTCGTGTACAATTTTTTCCAAAATGTAGATTTTTTTTCTCTAAAATCGTTGAATTTCTCTGACCCATATCTATTACAGTCAGATTTTATTTCATTTTGCGTTGGTAGGCAAACGTGATCCGTAAATTTATTCTCACGTCAAAATATTCGTCCATATTTGGCCAAAAAAAGTAACTGCGAAGAGTTATTTTCCGGTGGTATATTCAAGCTTTAAATTAAGATCCATACAAATCCTGACCATGGCATAATATATTAACGCTTATGTGATAATAATTTGTGTACACAAGAAGGTAAATAGTCTCTTTTGTTGAATTATGGCAGCAATTTTCGTCTCGTATTGTCAACATCATTAATAAGTAACTTATCTTATAACATGTTATCGATAATTTGTTGGATAAGATAAGGTCTTATGGTCTTTTGATGCTGTACCTAAATATATTTTTTTACTTACGATTTGTGGGAGTTTTTCTCTCTCACAGACTTACATAAAGTTTACTATAAAATCAAGATATCGTAAACAATCTTTTTTAGAAATCATTGTCAATTCGGGATTATTTATTTTTCACATTTTCAATCTTTATCAGAAAATATTCTCTTTGAACTTAAAAGACAGATATTTTTTTAGACTAGCATACAAACTATTTTATAAGATCAAGGTCATGGGTGAAGATTTGTGTATTCTAACCGTTTAAAATATACTGTAAAATGTGCGAACCCCAAGGACCCATTATTTCCAACGATGCGGTCAAGAGCGTTACTTAGCGCCTAAAACTCTTCGGATTCAAGGATTTTAACTGCATATTTATGAAAAACTGAAGTATTCCTTCAATTTGTTCTAATTTTTATTTTTGAGGGAAATTGAAGCATTTTTTTATTATTTTTTATTATTATTGATAGGCTCGCGTTTGATCACTATCTCACCTGATGGTAAGCGATGATGTGGCGGACGATGGAGCACGCTTGCCTAGAAGTAACCTATTCACTTTTGACTTAAAGACCCCTAGGTTGTAGCTATCAGGAAACACAGACTCAGGCAGGGAATTTCACTCCTTAGCTGTACGCATTATGAATGTGTTCCCAAAATGCTTTGTATTGGTGGCACTGTTTCGTACCTGATGTTATTTTCTGAACTTATTTTTATACTTGCTTAGTCCAGGGTCTTCAGACTTATGGCGGTAAGTCCCCTTATGGCGGTAAGTCCCCTCTTTGAGGCGTGGTTGGAAAGACCTCACGGCGTCCTCACCTTCCGCATGACGCAGGTTCTCACCGAACACGGAAAGTTCGGGAAGTTCCTGCACCGGATTCGTGCGGAAGCGACGCCCGGGTGTCGCCACTGTGTGGACCGCCCGGAGGACACGGTGGAGCACACGGTGGAGGTGTGCCCCACTTGGGAAGAGCAACGCCGTGTCCTCGTGGGGGCGATCGGCGGCGGCGATCTCTCGCGCCGGGCCTTGGTACAGGCCATGGTCCGGAGCGAGGAGGAATGGCAGGCGGTCGCCTCCTTCTGCGAAGCAGTAATGCTAGCAAAGGAGGCGGCCGATCGCGTGAGGCAACGGCAACGGTCCTCACGCCCCAACCGCCGCCGGGATTCCGATCCCGATTTCCGGTCACCGTAGGCGCGGGCTTGCGGACGGCGGGCAATGGGTGGCCCGCCGTCCGACCGTCCGGTAACCATCCGGACCGAGCCCAAGTCGTCAACGGCGCGTATTGTTCCGCGCGCGCCTCAGGGAGATGTCAGCAAATCGTAGGGGCCCAGCAGGGTCGAAGCCTACTGGGGCCATGTGTAGTGTGAAAACGAAACCGGGGCCCTGGGACGAAGGCAACAAAGGAACAGGATTGGGTTTTTAGTCAGTAAAAGTCTGACGTCTGACACTATCTCCCGCTCCGCCCAAGAGCGAGATTTGTCATAAGATGATTTTCCCACCTAAAAAAAAACCGCGGCCAGGAACTATGCATTATTCTGAGATAGATTGTAACCTATTGCACTCAGCGACGTTGTGTCTTTCTATCACTGAAAGAATTATAATTGGTAGGATAGTTCCATAGATTATTATATATTACACCAGTTTATATATTTTCTGAATTGAATTGAACAAAATAAACTTTATTGTAACATTGTTAACATCAAAACAAAAACTTTTTACATTAACTTATTTCTATGGGTAGATACCAACAATGATAGCCTTATCGCTAACAGTGATATCTACCAGACAACGTTTGGTTGGATGCACTGAAAAATATTAAAAGGAAAAAATCATTAAAATCACACTAATATTATAAAGGCGAAAGTTTGCGAGTACACACAGTATATATGTATGTGTTGACTGGCCTGTTGGTCTAGTGGTTAGTGGTCCTGACTGCTATGCCGGAGGTCGTGGGTTCGATTCCCACCCAGGACAAATGTTTGTGTGATGAGCACGATCATTTGATCTGTGTCTGGGTATAATTTATCTATAATATGTATGTATTTAGAAATATATAAGTATGTTTATCAGTTGTCTAGTACTCATAGTATAAGCTCTGCTTAGTTTGAGACTAGATGGCGTTGTGTGATAGTTATGGAATATTATTTATTATTATTATGTTTGTCACTTCTTCACACTCGAAAGGCAGAACGAATATGGATGGAATTTGGCACACAGGTAGAACATATCCTTGAACAGATATCTTTTTCTTATTTTATCCCGGGAATAGGTTTCTTTTTATCCCGGGAATATGTTCACTAGGGTTAACTTTCCACTAAAACGAAGGCGAAGCCGCAGGCAACAGCTAGTATACATAGATATAAAATTATAAGGGGAAAAAATTGTTTGATTAAAAAAACTAGTTACATTGAAAGCTACATAATTTAATTAGTCCGTGGAAAAGCTTGACCGTACCAATAATACACATTAGCCTAATTTGTAAACAATCGCATGTCGTGTTAATTGACACAAATCAATGTTTTATTAGAATTGGTACGTTTAAATTACGAAAGGTTTATGTTCATTGATTGTAGCTTTTTAACTACCTACATAGTGTACCATTCCCCTAAATAGATAGATAATATTTTATGTCATAGTCAAAACTGTTAATTAATTAAAACCACTTTC
This sequence comes from Mythimna impura, assembly GCA_905147345.3. NCBI lineage: Eukaryota > Metazoa > Arthropoda > Insecta > Lepidoptera > Noctuidae > Mythimna > Mythimna impura. Next base: position 14,325,947 of record LR990343.1, on the reverse strand, counting down.
AACTGCAAGAATTGATTAGAACTGTTATCTATATATTGAAAAATGTTATCACAACTCAGGTCCTCAAGATACAGATTCTAGCTAGTTTGGGGTCCACCATCAGGAGACAGTATTAAGGTATTTTTGTACGATAGAGCAAATAAACATTATTCTTTTTCTTTAAAACAAATGTATTTTTGACCAGTTAAAATTATTTTAAAATGATTAACATATCAAGAAAAGTTAGGTTGGTACTTTTTTTTGAGACCGATTTAAAAACATTATTGTAGTGATTTTAAATACTTTTATATAACCAAAAGTTTTTTTTTTTTCAAACAATAAAACAAACTCGTTTCAACTTCATAAAAATTTTGACTGAAGCTAGTCAAAACTTGTATACACTAATATTGACTGTGACATAATTATATTATTTTTTTAGTTGTGGCCTATGAGCCCTTTCTGCTTTTTGCCAATCAATATGCCTAGCCTATTCCAACTATGTTAGGGTCAGCTTCCACTTTAACCAGATGCAGATATCCATCACAATTATACCTACATGAAGCGACTGGCTGAATGTGTAAGATTGTTTTATCGTGGTTTAATCATACATTTAAATTTGGTTTTAATCTATTGATTATAATGCCAACAATAGCTAATACTAACAGGCCAATCAACAAGTTAACCACAAGCATAGCAAAATTTGCCTTATAGTGTTTCGAATGCTGGGACTCAGCCCCCAGGCCTCAAAACCTCCACCTATGAGATGGAATGGCCCGTTATCCACCACGCGTGCTCATTGCCGGTTGGTAGAAGTCACTCTCGTCTTCGAATTTTCAGTTCTAGAATATGCTGGCTTTCTCACGATGTTTGCGTTTACCGTTTTGAGTGCTGTGGTGATGAAATAAACTACACAAAGTAAAGCGCCAGCATGGGTTTGAACCCGCGACGTACAACTCATAAGTCGAGGCCATTACCACTGGACCGCACATTTGTTAATAAGTTACATAAATAAAAGTAATAAAGAAACTAGACATCGTTACATATAATTATGTAATAAAGGATGAGGTTATATTTTGAATTACTTTATTTAAAGTAGAGGTAAACTTTTAATTATATTTTACTGCTGTTCGATTGTAAGCCAAAATATATACTTAGTCTAAATATTAAAATACATTGTTTATTTGAAATAACTTACACGCAATATTACACTAATTTAAAGTCATAAGCAAGATACCAAAAACTCAAATTGTAGGTTAATAAAACGAAATTTTTACTCTACGTAGCACGTGTACCTATATAGAAACTTAGCAGTGTGCTTGTGTTTTGTCTGTGCAAGTTAAAAGAAAACCAGCGGAATGGATTTCAATGCAGTTTTCTATGTAGTCTTACACCAAAATGTTGAAAAAAATAAAGGTATTTTCTTGTGAACCGACTCTCACAAAAGCCAATGGATATTCTGAGTAACAAAGTAGGGCAAACAGACTTCAAACACTTTTAATTCACTTAACACCTGTATTCTGGCCAACACAAGTTTAAATTCTCATGTAGGTACCTATTAAGGTGTCTTTAACTAAACAAAATTCCATATGGTAAGTTTTTCCTAGCTCAATTCTAGTATCTGGATGGTTATAAACTATCAACCACCAGGTTATATTATAGCGCATCATCCGGTGATAGGCCACTTTATTAATAAACCTGAAGTAAAGTTGAGTCATAGGTAATTAAATTATTCTATTCACACTGAAAGTAAAGTATCCCCAGCTTGTATTAGTAAAGGCTAACGTATTACAGTGTTTTACAGTTTGAGCAGCAGTGGTGTCCCAATGGTTAACGGCCCCGACTTACGAGTTAGACGTCGTAAGATCAAACCCAGGCAGGAGCTTCACTTTATTTAATTTATTTCATAACCACTGCTCTCAAAATGGTGAAGAAAAAAACATCGTGAGAAAACCGGCATGTCTTAGAACCAAAAAATTTAAGACATATGACATCCACCAACCCGCCCTGGGCGTAGTGGATTACGGCCTATTCCTTCTCTTAGATAGGCGGCCTTAGTCCCAGAAGTGGAAAGATTACAAGGCTGATAAAGTATGCTTATATTATACTATAGTTTTTACAGGGCCTTCATTTTATAAATAGTGCAACTTAAGCCTTTTATGCATCTCATAGAACCTTGCTTCCTTTGATCGTTTGCTTGGATGTCATCAAGTTAATTAATAGTATGCACTTTACGAAACATTAAAGTGTAGATACTACTACGTTAACACAGTGTAGGTAACTATCGAATACGGACTTTGGGACAAATAAAAAGCTCATCCACCTTTCCTGCCCTTATAAAATAAGTAAGAATTTAGTAATATGGTTTCCTCTACCTACATTTCATATAATTTGACTACTTCATCTTTAGGGTTCCGTAACCGAAGGGTGCCAACTGGACCCTATTACTAAACCTCCGCTGTTCATCCATTCGTCCGTCCGTCTGTCAATGGGCTATAACTCATAAACTGTAATAGATAGTGGGTAGAAATTTTCACAGAATATTTTTATCTATTGCTGCTACTATAATCTAATGAAATTAAAATAATGTTAAAAAATAAAGAGCTTTGCCATACAATAACCGTTATTTTGTCGGCGCTTTTTTTTCTCGATTTTAATATTGTATCACGGAACCCTTCGTATGCAACTCCGACTCTCACTGTGCCGGATTTTTTGCTAGAAATTTTGCAATTTTCATGTCCGTAATAGTTTGCAATGCGTTCCAAATATCCTCATACGCAAACATGTTTAGAACCAATGATTAAGTATCGACCTGGTAAATTAATAGCATGTATTATTCATATTGATCGATGGGTAAAAGTTTCTGGTTTCTTTCACATTAAACGTTAATTATCTAAAAGTCAGATTGTTTCTACTACACCTCGTACACTTTTTTCACTTAAGTATACACAGAAATCGATTTATTTTTTTAGATGGGAAATCTTCAAATACCTTTTCCCGCTCTGAGTGGAGCCAGGAGTGTCAGACTCTTACTGACTAAACGCCACCTCTGTTCCTTAAGTTACCATTTACGTTCCAGGGGCACGGTAGACCTTTCGAAAAATCCCGTAGCACAAGTATACAGAATCCTGCTTAATATTTAGTGTGAATCCATTGGTGTTAAGTACTTTACCCACACTCACCGGAATGTTTTGGGAATTACATGAACTTGAAACAATTAAAACTTTTCTATAACAACTTCCCCAGCAGCCTGGATTTGTAGCTTGGCAAGGGTTTTCCTATACCCGGGACTTAATATTACTATGGTATTGTACCTAGATGTATAGGTACATACTATACGGTGATGTAGACTTGAGACAAGTTTTCACATAAATATATATGAGAAACAAATATAATTATAATTTCTATTTGACTGGCAAAGAGTATAGTTTACTTTATTTTAGTCATGATTGTTTATTTCTTTTTGTGTCG